>JAGFBZ010001790.1:1606612-2908225 GCA_018398805.1 Hirundichthys speculiger | reverse complement strand
AGTAATATCCTCAAAAAAATCATTATAAGCAACCTTACGCTCCTGCACCCTGGCCTTTTTAAACTTGGACCGTTGGACTGGAGCAATGTTAAAAGAGACTAACCGTGATGTCAGTTGAGCTCATGGAAATTTCTTGCCAATATGTCAGGTTGAACGTATAATACATGACATTGCTGATGTATATCATCGTCATGGTCAGAGGACTCATCTGTGACCCACATATTTCAGTTTATTGCTGACAACACTATTTTACCATTATATTGCTCATCATGTTTCATTCCGTAGTCAGAACATGCATCCAAAAGCTGCGAAGGGCCAGCACAGCTATGAAAGAGACTTGCCAAATTGTCAGCATACGTGACATGACTTACCAAGGTGTTACCAATCATACAACCTGTTTTACAGCTGTGGTTTTAGTGGTTTGGACAACTCATCCATGTACTGGCTCATTGCATTACTGACACCTAGGAAAGTGGGTTTTATATTACCCCATTTACCCAGATGGTCTGATAGGTACCTATAGGCCAGTATTCTAATAATGGCGTCAGGGGTAACCCTTTGACTCAGTTCCTTCAATGGCCTAATTTCGAAAAGGAAAATTATATCACAACACACTGGGGTGAGCAGTGTCCAGTGGGGTGTTCAGCAGAATTTAGTTTGTTTGTTGCAATGTACAGTTTGTGCCACTAGATGTCACTACATGCCAGTCGTCAAGCTTTTTTTTTATAACACACTAATGTCAGAATGATCCTCTTGTTGAAGCTCCTGACGGTGCGATTTCTAAGTCATATTTGATTAAGTGTATGTTTGCATTTTTTGACGCATAAGTCCAATATAAACCCCCCCAGAGTTTTCGGTGTGCCGACTACTTGAACTCGGGGCCTACCTGTGGAGAGTGCTCATATCGCTCAGGCCTGTTGGGGTATGGACAGACGGTGTCGGCTGTACGAGCCACTTCGAACCACCTTCAGAAATCCACAACAGCTTCTGTGCAGTTTTATCGTCCATCGACAGGGAGAGCCAGTCTGAGCAAGATGTTAGAGAGGACACAAGCAGAGAACAGGACACTGAGGGCTTGGAGGTTTATGAAAACAGTCAGTGAATAAAAAAAAAAAAAAAAAAGAAAGAAAATCAATGAACAAGACAGTTGATATCAATGAATAAAAATTGTATATCTTATTTTTTGTTTTAGTGGACATTCAACTCTTACTGAGCTGATGTGGATGTAAGGAGGCAGCTGGTCAGAAAAAAAAGCAGAAGCAGAAAGACACAACCACAAATAGTCTAATCTTAACCTGATTTTTTAAAAACAGCCTGTGATTGAATCTTTGATAATAGCAGTAGCTTCATTTGCACAAATTTATAACAGTACTCCTCTCTTTCAAGAGCACCCCTTCTTTTACATGTAATATGGAGACTGACGCAGTCTGTGCACCTCACTGACTTCAAATGACTGAAAGTCAAAGAGAAGAAATCCAACAAGGGAAAATGCTAATCCAAAATCTCCGACCTGCTGAACTATGCTGAAACAGCTTTATTTGCTAAAGTTCAGCATCATCTGGCGATTAGTATTTTATCTTTGTCTTCTCTGTATCACAGTGCATCAGAATATTAAACTTCTGCCTTCCTCTTTCATCTTGCCCTACTGGCTGACACTCAACATTTCGTGTATTGATTAAGCACGTTACCAATCAGTGGTCCATTGACTGAGCTCGCAGTTCAGTCGCCCAATAAATATCAGGATAACGTAACTTCAGCAGCAGATGAAGGAACGCAGCTTCGTTGCTGCCAGTTATGACAAAATGCTCTGCACATTAACTGCCAAAAACAAATGATCTGAAACATGTTTGGTGTTTGGTGCACAGCAAAGATAAGAGCACAGTCTGTGACAGTGCAGCTGTGAGTACCGAGGCCAAGGTCTTATTTTCTTGGTGCACTCCCTGAGCTCTCCACTATGCAAAGTAATATCATAAATCCTTCAGATTTAGCTTTCAGGCCCTCCTTTACCTCTTCTCTCTTTGTCTATTCTAGCCATATCCTGAAACCTGTCTCCTGAATGCTGCCAAGAAATTTTGCCCTGTCTACCTTTTCCATAACCCAACACTGCATGCACTCTAATGTTTGAACTTCAGACTTCGCTCATAAATGTACCTGAGTCATCATGTGCACGACACTTGGCTGCAGAAAACCTGCTTCGGAAATCAGATTCGTGTGTCTTTTTCACTTAATAAACATGCTGAAAAATGAGGATGTTTTTCTATAAAGCTGAGAGGAACATCGCTGACTGCAGGCCCTCGAGCCCCAACACCGTTGCTTCTGTTAAACATACCAGAGTTACGCAAGTGGGTGCCACTAAAGTAGGCCATCCTTGGTTTGAAGTATTGCAGCTTCTTTCCTTTGACTTTGAACCTTTTTTTTTCCCTTCAGAGCACAAGTCACTATGTTTTGCATGTAATTTGGGCACATTTTTTTTGTGAAAAAAAAAAAACGCTTCTCACTTCAGATGCTTATGTTTGTGCTCCTTTCTTGTGTGTCACTATCTGATTTTTTTCTTCTTTTTGAATATGTTGCATCTTACAGAAGAAGGCATGTGTATTTTATTGTCACTAAAAACTATAGACAGTTACATTTCATGAAGTCAGCTCTGGTGGTCGGTTCGGGGATATTTGGATCATATGGCGGCAGCTTTTCTACAGAGAGGGAAAATAAAATGCATTAAACTTTAATAAGAGTGTAATGTCAGTAATTCAAATGAAAGCAACACTCAGAGGATCTCATCCTTTGTGAATATACAACAATCCTCTCCAGACCAATGGTTCCTGCTGGTGTTTACCTTCTGGACTGGTGCTGCCTTTTATTCCTGGAAAATAAAAAGAAGAAAGTGTGAATCGACTGCCAGCCTCCTCAGACCCTGTGCAGAGATTTGCAGCTTTTCCTTAGAGATTCTTCTCACATCGGTTTGTAAAGAACTGAAATGCACAACACCCAGGGTGGCTCTGCTGGTTACTTCAAACCTTTTCATCTCCCTGCGGGCCCCTCATTCATCACAGCGGCTGCAGGGGCCTCTCATCTGCAGTAAATCACCTGCAGCTCGCAGTGTACTGTAGATCACAGCCACACGCGTGTGTGTGTGAGTGTGTGTGTGCATTCTCATATCTGCATGGATTCATGAACTGTCTTCCAAGCGTCAGGTTTCAACATACGAGATCTGGAGGCGTAGTTTTGTCGAAAACACACTTGCACTGACAGCAGGGGCCCACATTCAAAGAACATCCTCTCTGTTTGATGCTATTACTTCACACAGCAGAGGGCATGTTGGTCTTGTCGGTCATGCTGCGGGCCGCTGTGTAACACTTTTATACGTTCCATCCTCCAGTGCGAGTCAGCGGCTCCTCTGACATTTGGAGGAAACCGTGAGCCCATGCAGGTCATCATCAGTTAGCCGCGCTAGAGTTACCGTCTCTCACATTTCAGTCAGACAACCAATCCCTCATCGTTGTGGTTCATATATCAGACTCACTGCAATCCCTGGAGTTCTTTTTTAATTATGAGGAAGCTTGTGTGTGCTCATGGCTGTGAAGGAAATGCATAAATTGGCATATGAGCAAGGCTTTAAATAAACCTTTTTACCACTTATTTACAGAATATGACACACCTGGGTGGTTCAAAATGTTGCTCATTAAAGTAAAGTAAATGCAGCTTGATGAGAAGTTGATGGGCATATAGAGGGAGAGGCTGGATAGCTCTGGTCTTATCTGGGTCTGTGATGTCATATCCTGCCCACACAGCTGAATTACTCGCTGAATAACGTACAAAGTGACAGGGTTCTGTTAAGTCAGGATATTTCATTTTTCAGTCACTTCAGACACATAAATCTATGCTTTCAACCTCAGAAATGTTTATGTTTGGCAGAACTCTATCAGGTTTTATCATTATTATATCATCATTTGCTTTCATAACTTCTAATTTTGTAAGCTTCACTTCACCTGGATAACATTTGGTACATAGGTTTAAACAACAATAGAGCTGTTCCTGGGGAAAAGTTTGTTTGCTGAATGTTTTGGGGTTAATTTTCCACTGATAAATGTATTTTTGTAAATTTATTGTTTGTTGTGAAATGAAAAATGAGGATACAGTGATTTAAAAAAAATGTGTCAACCCTTCTGTTGCTTTCAAAACTGCTGGCGTAACATTATAGATTTTAGGCAAGGGGTGCAAGTTATGTATTCTGAATAATAGTAATTAAATCCAAGCAATTATATTAATCTATGTTGAGTTGGCATAATAAAAAGAAAAAAACAAACTAAATAACTAGAAGAATAACTGTAAATAACTGAAGAAGTGTTGTAGTTCTCTGTTGGATTTTGAGATCACTGGAATGGAGGAGAATTTTCATTTTAATTTATTTGTACCAGAAAGATCTCTCTACGTCCAGTAAACACACAATAGAATAAAATAGTAATCCATGAATGCATTGTTTTAGTTGATCAGTGCTGAATCACTTTTAACTCTTCAAGTATTTAACAGTCCGTCTTGTCCTATAAACTGGCATATTTTATGGTTAAAGCCTTCATTTGTTTCGGTGAACAGTAATTATTAGGTGATGCATGATACAGGAAGCACATATTTTTTTCAAACTTTTGACCATTTGCTAGTGCATGTACTTTAACGTACTCTTATTTTAAGTTCAATGTGGGAAACAAACAACAAAAGAAAACACAAAAAATGAATTTTTAAATCAAATTTTAAAATTCTTTAATTAAAATGTAAAACCGTAAAATTTGGACACAGACAGGTCAGTTAAAAGCTACACACTGATCAAATCTGACCATAACCACACATCACTGCTCACCTTTTCCAACTTTTGACTTTAAAGCCTTTTTTAGATGTTATTGCTGCGGATTTCTAGAAATCATCACTATCAAAATAAAATGAGCACCCAAAATAGGTCTTATGGCAAAAAATGTAGGAGACATATTCACAAGTGAAATTTAATTCCATTTGTACAAAGGGAAGTTCATTACTCACACCAATGAAGCACTTGATGCAGGGAATAACAATGAGACATCGAGAACAGTGGATTTTAACAGTGTCTAAAATCAAATGAACCTTGAGATAAAAACAGGTGGAGACGTCCTACCTTCAGACGAGCATGGAGACTACAGTATCAGAGATGACGATGTCCCACATACCAAAGGTAGTATCAGGAGCAGATGACACTTCACATATTCAGGCCACAAAAGGTCTTGTTGACCTCATGGACCTTAAGGCACCACATTACCATAACATAAGGTTACCTGAATTTTATCATTAAATCAGATTTTTCCTAAATACACTTTTAGTCATGTAAATTAATGTTTTGTTTAGTGATACAGTCGAATAAAAGGGCCTTCCCTAGTTATGTTGGTTTGTCAAGGTTTGACTGTACATATTTATTTTCCATCCTCTTTAAGACACAGCGATAATATTTAGGACTCTCTTAAACCTAAATAGAATATAAATCTTACCATCATTTCCCCAAACATTAGTATGCAACAGTCACCTTGAAATAAACTAAATTTGTTTGCTTGTTTCTGAAGGAGGTCACACTAAATACTGGTTATTTCTTATAGAGTTTAAGTTTCTAAGTTTCTAAGTTTATTTGTTCAGGGACAATGCACATTGATGAACATTTCTGTAAATGCGCCAGTTTATAGCTGATTAGCTAATTTGCAACTGTAGTCCCTGGGCAGGATGTTAATTGCCAGTGAGTCATTTTGTTGTGAACGTCGTGTGGTTTGACAGTGTTCTGAACATGTTTGTATCTTAATAAAACATTTATAATGAAAGTATATTGACATGAAATGCATTTTTTGTAGGTTACACCAAGAGCCTGTCTCATCTCATCAGAACTTACCTAAAATTTGCATTGAGACATTTGTCAGTAAATATGGATGCCATTTAAAGTTTGATAAAACATAAAGAGCAGCCACAGTACTGTATATATATCTATTGGTACTCATGAATGTATATATATATATATATATATATATATATATATATATATATATATATATATATATATATATATATATATATATATGTATTTGGTGTTTCCGTTGTGAATGTTTGGACCAGTGTGTTCAGAATGTGTGAAATATTTTCTGACACAATTTTTCCATGGAGCTATTTATATCCAGCTGAATTAATCAGGGTCACATGCACATCTGCAAACAACCACACATGCTCCCAATCATTCCAACATGCAATTTAGAGTCACTAGATGACCTAACATGCATGTTTTTGGACTGTAGGAGGACACAGGAGAACCCGGAGAAAACCCGGAGAAAACCCGCGCAAGCACGGGGAGAACATGCACACTCCACACAGGAAAGCCCAGATTGAAGTCAAGAATCTTATATTAAAATTTAAAATGAAAAGCAAAAAAAAAAAAGACAGAGGGAGAAAATATTATTGAAATAGCTGTAAAAGATTTGAAATAGTGTCAGTGTAATTCTGTGTGGAGGATTTTTCCAGAATTGTGGAGCTCTTAGAGCAAATGCTGTTTCACCCTCAGTCTGCAGCCTCGTCCAGTGACCAGCAGCTGGTCCAGAAGGATGGCGCATGGCCAATCAATGACTCAAATCTGAGACTGGTACGACTTTAGCAATGACCCCTTAAATCACCCGTAACCAGTGCAGTGAGACAAAGACATGGGAAATACAAATTCAGTGCATTACAGATGAAAGTTAACCCCTTTTTCTTTTTTTTTAGAAAGGTAACGCATTGGCTGCTTTTTATACGGAAGAGTGTAGGACATGTCTGAGCCAGAAGAACCATCACCTCTGCTGTCTGCATAACCCTGAGCTGTGAGGATGCCAGCAGTGTGGCAACCAGGAGGATAGATGTGAGTTTTCTGCAGCATCTAAAAGCAAATGACGTTGCAGAGCGTTAATGTGTTGTGTGACTGGATGCCGTAATTAAAAATCCAAATGAATGGTGTAGTCCTGCCGTGCAGCACACCGTTATGCAGAAACGAGTTACTGACAAGTTACTATCAAGAGAATATGATAATTAACTAAGCATATGGACATTAATTATCCTATATGATGTGATCATAAACCAAATTTGGATCTGGATTAGGTCTGTTGTCTGCATTACTGAGCACAAGTTCAGGGGGGAGTACTTCATCGTTACATCATGTTAACAATGCTAAACAGCAGATAGGGAGGAGAGACGAAGAGGGATAGGATCAAGGTCATTGGGTTGTTTTTGGAAAAAGGGTATGCAGACAGCAGTTGGTGACAGATCACCTCATCAGTCTTAGTCCCCCTCCCTCTCTGCACACTTTCATAAAAGAAGACAACAGGTGAAACAGGGACACACACACACAGACACACACACACACCAAAAAAAGACTCATGAAGGGTTCATGGAAGCTTTAAGAGGAATGAGATTAGAAGACAGGCATTTGGAGAAATGCTACACTGAAATTGAATTCATCCTGAAATCTGAAAGATGTCTTTGGCGCCTATCTCAGCGGAAAAGTATGAACACCTCAGGTAAATCTGGAGCGGGTATCAAGTGGGTGGTAAGTCTGATGACTGAAAATATGCAAGATGTCTCCAGCTGCTGGGTGGAAGTTAAACCCCCTGTGGCTGGTTGTCCTCGCTCGATGGCATCAGCACGAAAGCCCCGCAGGGATAAACACTATACTCAAAAAGATTGATGACTTGACATCGCAGAGAGAGACACTGGTGGCGCAGAAGCAGTGGGGTGCAGGATTGAGGAGAGGCAGTGAAAATATTCAAAGGCAGCGGGCCTCCAATAAACATGATGCCTCATGAATCAAGCTGGGAATCGTGGAGGAATATTTGGATGAAAACGTGTCTCAGGAGGGTCTTGATCAACAAAATCTGGGTATCATTTTTAAAAAAGAACACAGATTTTTACTCTGGTGGATTATGGAGTGGATCCACAGTGACATCAATCTGCCTGTGCACATGAACAGCACAGTGCGTCTAAAGGTCAGCGGCGAAGCTTTTGATACTTCATGAGAAGTGTTTGTTTTGGACCGTCATGAGGTAGAGACTTTCCTTTCCCAGATTCCCCTCACAGTGGGACAGAGTGACATTATCTGTGCAGATCAGGTTCAGAACATCCCACTGAGGCAGCAAGATAGGACGACGGTGAGATCAGGGGGAGGCGGAGGGACACCCTCTCGTTCGCGTCAAGTGTCAAGTCTTCCTGGCTGGAAGCCCAGCGGACGAGAAGTGCACATGAGAGATGGAGATGGGAGGGGTATAAACTGCAGGGGAGACAAATGGAAGCCTCAAGAAAATGGATGAATTTATGAGTCATGTAAAGAGTTAATACAAGTAGGGGGAAAAAAATACTCCTGTGGGCTTCCAAAAATTGCCTAATTGGATTTTCACAATCATGTTCAGTGTATTTTAAAGCATCGAACATCAGGCGATCACTTGTCCTGTCAATTCATTCAATTTATGGAGACAAAGTAAACCTCTGATGACAGATAAGGAGACTTCAAAGTGCAGAAGCCGAAGGTCTCTGAGTTACACAATGCCACAAGCAAACAGTTGTAAATAACACTGAGATGAGCATTTACATTTTATTACAGGAATTACTGTGGAGCCCTTCATATGTCATCACGTTGGGAGGAGGAGGAGGGAATTCACACACTTCAGAGACTTCATGCTTGCAGAGACAAGTCAGCCACGTTGCAAAAAAGGACGGAAAAATTGAAGATGAACAGAAATATGAGCTCTGAAACTTAGACTGGAACACTGAGACAGATCAGCAGCCGGGGAGATGCTCGTCCAAGCTATTTCACTGACATGATTAATGGCAGGCTGGAGAAAAATGGCAGGGTACAAGGTGAGGAAGGATGTTTGGCTCTGAGACGACTGACAGGGATGGCCGGCATAAGGATACTTAATGACATCAAATAAACAGCATTGGAAACACATAATAAACTGGTAATAAAACACTGTGCTGAGAAGTAAAGCAGATTTTTGCCTGTTGCAGCTGTCACAATTTAAATCAAGTGAGAATTGAATACGTGTCTGTGATCTGCGGTGATTGCTGTTGTAATCTGAGTTTGACAATCCGAAACGAAGGGAGCCGCACAAAGGGAAGGAAAGGAATGAAAACAGGCATTTTGAATTAATTTGAGAGAAAAAAATACAATAAAAATTCTTACGAGAGAACATGTGGCATGCAGCAACTGACTGCAGGAAATGCAATTTACTAAAATCACTTACTCTAATCGGTCATATTTGATTATAAAGCTCATTTCAGTACAGAACACTGTTGTGGAAAAAATAAAATATCCGATCTCGATGAGAAAATCAAATCCGAATTTATTAAAAAAAGGAAACAAAACTTATATAGCGTAAGGAGAGCTGTCAGACAGCATTACACAGAATACTGAATGAGGACTCTGGTTCACAAAGAGGGGGCTTCCTCTTTTATACCAGGACAGAAGATAATGATTGTTATACAGGTTTTGCATATAAAGTGGGTCACAACAGGTGATGAGGAAGGCAAGAGGTACATGTGCCTTAGATGTGGGCTTAACTGAATTTAAGAATGTTTTTACAGTTGACCTGTTGTTTGCCTTTGTCAGACATTTGGTCTCTTTGATTATGACATGTGTATTGGTCACATGTTTAAGAAAGTCAAGTTACTTTTAAACCAGTTTTCTTGGACAAACACATTACTAAATATGACTAAAAAAAATATAAAAATAAAGATGAATACAACAAATAAAAATTTCCTCAACCATACTTATGTCTCATTTAACTAGTAACATAACTAAATGGCTTTGACAAAGTGACGATGCAGTCACAGGTAAAGGCTCCGGTGAGAACGGTTCCTTACCTGCTTTCTTGCCAACCGGCATGGTTCTATCGATGGCGCCGTTTGTCTTCAAACGGGGGGGAGTTCTTACGATTTTGCCGCATAGCCCCCGGAGGGTCACTTTTATTAACTTCAAAATGAGTGGGGAGGGGAGGAAATGAGCGGGGAGGAGGGAACGTACATAGGTTTTGGTCACATCGGAGTGGCACGGTTTCCCAAGTGGATGGTTCTGTTACATGAAACTCATGATCTTTTCTCGGGATCAGATTGATGGAGAAAAGCGAGTATCTAGTATGTATCTGGATACACAAGGACTAAGCCGCACACCTTAGATTACATAACAGTTATAACGGAGTTTATTTTTCTCGATAAATGGGAGAATTTGCAGGTTTGTGGACCGAATTTAAGAGGAGATGACAACAAATTTTTTTACAGTTACCGTGACAGAAGCTACAGGTGTTATTTTGTGTATGGAGAGTATGAGCTGTCTGTACGCATGTAAGAAGGCAGCCAGCTTCTCAGCTGTCGTCAGACCAAAATCCCATTAATCAGCAGCTGCAGCTGGTGCAAAGAACTCGCTGGCAAAGTCTACCAAACTGTTGAGGTGAGGTGCTTGAAACTGTCACTAGGATGTGAGTAGATGCTGGTGTTGATTATCAATCATCTGGGTCAAGGTAAAAAAGCCTGAATCGAAGGCAAGTGGACTTCTTTTGTTGCGTCTTGCGGATGTTTCATCTCTTATCCGAAGTGTTTCTTCTGTTC
The DNA here is from genome assembly GCA_018398805.1 of Hirundichthys speculiger. Classification (NCBI taxonomy): domain Eukaryota; kingdom Metazoa; phylum Chordata; class Actinopteri; order Beloniformes; family Exocoetidae; genus Hirundichthys; species Hirundichthys speculiger. The sequence continues at coordinate 2,897,605 of JAGFBZ010001790.1, read as the reverse complement.
CAACTGACAGGTGGGCAGTTTCAAACAGTTTCAAGCCTATAAACAGTCGTCTGAACATTTCGTTGGCCAAAATGTGAGATGTTTTGGTCACATGAATCAAGGTGTGAATGGCTGGCAGCTCAGTGTATCTTTAAAGGTGATTGTTACTTTAAAAAAATTGAAATGGGCACAAATAGTTTGAGCACAAATACTGTCCGGTGTTTGAATTGACTTTCAAAGACTAGAATTCTGATGCAACACAATCGCGTCCCTTTGTTTGTGGCTGTCTAGGTCTGAAAAGAGTGTGCATCTTTGAGCGGTTAAGATTTGCATGGTGCTGTGACATCACAGATCCAGATCAGAATTAAATTATCCAGCCTCCCACATCACCGTCTCCACACAACTTCACAACATGCTGCACTCGCTGTACCTAAAAAAATTGGTAAAGCAAAATTTCTAATGATGCGCAGCCCAAAGATGAGAGAGTAGAATGGCGTTGAGTGCTGTGATGCCTGGTTTTCCCACCGGGGAGGGGACTGCGGCACATGCAGCATCCCCAGAATAGCATTGTTCTTCTTTTTCTTCTTCTTTGTTTTGGTATTTCTTGCTACAGTTTCTCCTTCGTCATTTCCAAGCCGGATAAAATGAATGCCGCAATATCAGTAAAAATGACTGTTGTTCAATATTTATCAGCTGCAACACGTATAAGATATGCTTTTTTTGCTCTGTTGCTCTGTCTGAGTTACATATAGGAAGTAACATGAAAGGAAGTTCTTCACAGGAAGCTACAGCACGGCAGGACAAAAACATGCACTGCCACCTAGTGTTTGGCGGTGTAATTACAGAACAAGACAAACGACAATGGACAAGCATAAACACCAACAACGACATTGATATCATACACAGGCTATGTGTATAGTTGCTAAGCAGAAGCATAAATCAGGTTTTATTCCAGTGGCTGTGGTCTGTCCCCCCCCCGTTTCATTTGGAGTGGTCACACCTACACTTGGTGTTTTTAAAAGGGGCCTGTTGTACCATATCTGTGGTATTTTGACCAAAACATGTCACAGATATTTTTGCCTTGGTTAAAATACCTTAAAATATTGCAAAAAAAACTTCAGAAATTGTAATTCTACACAACTCTCACGTCTGCCGAACATTCCAGTTTCCCTTCTACATCACAGTGCTTCCTTTCATGTCTCAATTTTCGATCTTACCATCAATGCAACAGGTCAAATTTTCAATACAATAAAACTCTAACATTTACTGATATGAGAAAAAAAAAAAACAGAAATCTTAGATAAGTGTCAAATGTGACAAAACCAACAGTTATAGATTAGAAAACTAAGGTAATCTTTTCTTTGACTGCAGAAAAATAGAAGTGGGGCAGATGGAGTGCACGTGTTGCTCACTCCTTTTCAGGTCCACAGCCCAGACAATACTCCTTAACAAGGCCTAACAGGTGAAATATGGAAGAAAATATACAATTGCTCTGAAAGTTATAAGCATTCCTCCGGTATTGGAAGATATTCATGGGTGACTCCAAACTCTTTGTCTTGGGCTTTTCTTGATTGTTAAACTTAAGATGAAATAACTTCCTGTGATTACGAAGTGTCTTACTGTCATGAAAGAAAGAATTTTAATGAGGTGTAACTACATACTTATTACCGGCTGCCGAGCAGGTACCACGTGTGCTTTGTGTGAAGCATAAACAGAGACTTCAACACTTGCTGCTCACTGCTGTCAGTGGCTGGGCTTAAGCTGTATTGTGCCATGACCTTTGGGTGTGTTAAGGAGAGCTATAATATACACTCAATGATCACTATGTAATATTCCAGCGTACATTACCGCTGTTCTTGGCTGATGAATGCACTATCATGTTACTTCAGTAAAGATGATGGTCAACGGTACGGCATGACTGCAGTCAATCATGCTGTGCCAGTCACCAGCAGCACATGGTCTGCATCTCTGAAGGCCTGCTGTGATGCTCTTTGGTAACTGTCAAGATGTCTTCTTGTTGTTTTCTTAGCTCCTACCACCTGATTGACAGAGCAGCTGCTTTCCACCTACTCGCTTGTCTTGCATCACTTTTATCCACAGTGGTAGGAAGTCTAAGGAGTGTCTTTCTTCCAGAGAGACTGAAGGATATGATCAATCTACCAGTCATCTGGGATCAATTCTGTTAACTCATGGAATAAATCTCATTAAATTTCAGGCAAATACAAAAACAATTGTGTGTCCATTGCGTCTCCATGTCCAAAGAGCCAGCACGCCAAGGCCCATGTCTTTGGCTGCTGCCTAAAACACGTAGCCGACCCATACAGCCCTACTTCAAATAGGTGAAGCCGTTTAGCTTCTTCAGGCCGAGCCCAGCCACACCATGGCTGGGTAAAAGGCTCATCACCTGACGCTTTGCTGACCCTCCATTGTGGGGCCCCAGCAACCAGTGTCTAGGGATGGGAATTGATAAGATTTTACCGATTCCGATTCCATTATCGATACTGTTTAACGATTCGATTCTTTATCGATTCTCTTATCAATTCTAATTTGGGGAAAAAGGAGAACAAACAGTTTTATTAGCATCAATTTTTTTTACTTAGAAGTCACGACCTTACAAACTCAACAGCGAGGTCAAAAGAGGCCCAAAGCCTGGATAACGTGTTAACTGTTATAATATGTAACTGTGCAAATACACAAGAATGTGTAACATTTTACTAACAGATTTTTACAAATATAAATGAAAAAATCTTCCTTTTAAAAGGATATATGAGCTCACTAAGCACTCGAAAAATAATAATAAAGAAAAATAAATAGTATCAAATACAACGGAACAGTGCATAGTGCAAATCTGCGAATACTATGAAGAATAACAATTCTTTTGCCGAAAAATATGCATGTCTACTTTTTCAGGAAGGATACGTGATCTTCTGGAGGTAGGTAGTGAGCAGGAGCAAGTGCTGCCAGCCTCAATAACTGCAAGTTGCTTTGTTGCCATCTTTCTTTGGTGAAGTGAAGTCAAACTTTGGAGCGTTTGAACCTGGTGGGCGCCATTGTTGTTTACAACTCCAATGCGCGTGCTAAACCTCCACGTCACCTCCCTGGGGAGGTATTTTGAGCATGTGTAACCAGGAGACGACCTGAAGGCAGACTGAGGACACCCTGGAGAGATTCTCAGCTGTCCTGGGAACGCCTTGATGTCCTCCCAGAAGAGCTGGACGAAGTAGTTACGGAGAGGCAGGTCTGGGCCTCCTGCTTCGGCTGCTGCTGCATCCTGGATGACTGATTTTGCAACATTATAATTCCATCCATCCATCCATTATCTAGACCCGTTTCATCCTCCGAAGGGTCACGGGGATCTGCTGGAGCCTATCCCAGCCGTCTACGGGCGAAAGGCAGGGGTACACCCTGGACGGGTCGCCAGTCCATCGCAGGGCACATTATAATTCCCCTTCGGGATTTTTTTGGAATTCAAGTACAGTATAAAGAAGAGAACAATATATAATATAAAGGAAAGAACCCTTTTCTTGAAGTTGGAAACTACAGGGGTAAAATGATCAATATTGGTCTTTGTGGATGCAAAACTATTGGAAAAATCTTAGAAACAAAACCTCCCTCAAGTGTTTTATGTCTTCCACCTTAAGACTGCCAAATAGAAAACAGATAATGTTTGACCAAATGTGATGCAATAGAAATGAAGCAGAGCAACACTGCTTTTATTTAAGTCTACGTTTTCAAAGACGTCTTTGCTGCTGCACTCATGTAAATGCTGGTGGCGAATAAATGCTGCGTCACGAATAATCGTCACTTAATAAACCAAAATCAAGTCCTGATTTTAATTAATGACTGAGCAGTTAATGAAACATGTCAAGTAACATTGTGCAGATTTGCAGGGTGAAAACGATGGAACAAATCAAGAGCGCCCTGCAGCTTTTGGTGTAGCATCAACCTTGCAGCAGCCTCTCAATCACAGAGAAGAAGGGGATGTTCTGCCCAACACTCGTACTGTCGTACTGAAGTCTCCAGGCAACAGAGATTTATAACTAACGTCGCTGCTATGCAAGCTGAGCCCCCCGTCTGCCATAATGTCGTCCTCTGCAACGCTTATGCTCCATTATTCATCGTTAACCGTCCCCTGCCTTTAAAACTGTGTGTGCATGCATTTATCAGTTTACATTTGCAGACATGCAGGTCTGCAACAACAAATATCAGTGACTTCAGTGATTTATGGTCTGCATGTTGCTCATTCTCTGTGATAAAGCCACACAGAAAGGACAAGCTCAGTCTTGTTTGTGATGATGGGAATCATACAGAGAGTTTGATCAGTTATTAATTTGACAAAAGCACTAATGGTATGAAGGCTACTGCTTAGGCTCCTTAAATTACTTTCTTTTGTGCATGTAAAACAATTATCTGTACTTTTAAACCACTTAGAACTGATTCTTAACTCTGCAACTTCCCCAATAAAACAAGCCTTTCTTGCCTCATTAATTGTGATCATCATTAATAATCATTGTAATCGCTTAACTCAACTTAAGGGTTGAGTGCTCATATAAAGCCCATTTATGCTTATTCAGAGCTTCTCCAGAAGATACTTTTTCTCCCTGTATGTGGCTGCAGCATCACCTGTCAAACTGAAATACTCTGCTTTTGCTCCTGCCTCTTGGGTGCTGTGTAAGAAGCAGATGCTCATTAAAAACGTAGGCTACGTAGGAGCAGTGTCTTCCTGTGGGAGGAAATAACTCACGTTAAATGCAGTTTGTGCTGTCACCAGAGGTGGAACCAAGTCATTGTTTTGCAAGTCTCAAATATGCCCCAAGTCAAGTCTCGAGTCAGGCAGGCACATCTCGAATGAGAAACTTAACATTTCAAGTCCTTTCAAGCTTTTTTTTTTTAAACAATTGTGCAGTTATATTTTAAATGTAGATGATAGACAGCATGGCGTACAGTTAATGACCTGCAATCCTTTGTGCACTTTCAAAGTTGGAAGTTGTTCCATTTCCATCCGTGATCCCTGACCAGCAAGTCTTTCGTACTGCAGTTTGTTTTTAGGTAACTTTTTTAGTTTTTGTACCCAAACAAAGGTATTTACGATGCGTCATATTTACGAAGCGCTGTTTCTGTTTGAAAGAACAAACTCTCATTCTGGATCATTTTGGTTGGATGTGCTGACATCTGAGGACACATACGTACACAGAGGAGAGAGAGAGAGAGAGAGAGAGAGAGAGAGAAATGGTCTGCAATGTTATGCCATGACCAGAGAAATGAATTTATTCGTGCATAATTATTTTTAAATAACACAGCTTAATCTTTTGGTCTTGGAGAAAAATATCAAGTGTTTTCAAGTCAACAGGACGAAGTCATCAAAGTCATCGAATTAACGACACGAGTCTGACTGAAGTCCAAGTCATGTGACTCGAGTCCACACCTCTGGTTGTGACTGCAGCAGATTCACCTTCCAAGTTTAGCAAGTCACTGCAAAAATGAAAAATGATTAAAAAAAAAAAAAAGCTTTTGGAAATAAATCAGATCTGATGCTTAAATCTTTGTCTGTAATTCTTTGTGACTATAAGTCACTTAGACACCAGGTTCTGGCCTAACAAATGACCAAAAAAAAAAAGGCTAATTTGTGGCTAACCTTTATGGTATTGTGGAATTTATCATTTTTAGCTCATCCTCCTCAGAGGGGTTGTTGCATTAAATTAGCATGAAATGAAACTTCATGAAACTATTGAATTCAGCAACACTAAAGCCAAAATATTGGCTGTTCTTTCTTTTGTTCCATTTGTACTCACAAGTCAGATTTTCTGAGTCGTTGGTCAGAAGTTTCATCTGGAACAGCCCCTGAAGCCCCAACTGAAACTGAATAAACTTCACCTGCCAGCAGTGAAGAATCTACGGAGCCCCTCTGGTGACATTTGATAAAAAAGTAATAATGCGTGGCCACGAGATAGTTAATACATGGCCACGAGATAATTATAGTAACCATTTCCAAGCAGAGATTGATTGTTGGTTGCTTGATTCGTACTTTAACCATCAAACATGGACACTTTTGACTTATTTTCATTTTATTTTATATATAGGAATGAATTACAATGACATTCTTAAGGCACTTGCGGTTAGGCATGGAGTATTGCTTTGCAAGAGACACTTAATTCGGCTGCTCAACGTATTAACTATCTCGTGGCCACACATTATTATCCTGTGGCCACGCATTATTATTTTTTTTTATCAAATGTCACCAGAGGGGCTCCGTAAGAATTCGCCGCTGCTGCTGTTCACATCAGTAAGGTAACACAGAACTTTTATTCTGTTAACATTAACACACACATAAGCTACACACTACTGTTCACTGTTTATCAGTGGACTTGCTGACACGCAGAGCGTTTTTATAGTCCGACATTACGAAAGGCTGATTTTCTAACTTTGCAGCTGGAACGAGGTCAAGTTGGGTGTGATGTCCAAGTTCTGACTTTCAGTGGAAAATGAAATGGACCATAAATCTCATCATGCCCACAGAGCTGACCAGTCAGAGCAGACTAGGATTCCCCAGACGGGAAACCTTTCTTGGAAGCGCCATTCTCATATCAAAATGCAGCAGTGACTTTATTTTCGTCTTTCTTCTATATGCTATGCCCTTGCTGTGTCGGTGTAAATGCAGACACAGCTCCACTAGCAAAGACCAGACGGCTTATCGTCCCTCTGCTTCCTGGTAGTCGGACATAGATCATCCATGCTGGTAGGCCTCGTGCACGTGTTCAAGATGAATTAGCTGTGGGTTTAAGGTAGAGGAGGAAACATCTCTGAACCTGAGTAACCAGAACAAATTGGGCCACGGTGATATCACGTCCGTACACGAACGTCCCCGTCTGGCAGGAGCAGATCTCTTTACAAACAAATGACTTTTGCCGTGTGGTTCATTTCAGTCCATCTCTCTTTTATCTGAGATGTTGGCGCCATCCTAGTCCCCATGTAGAAGCCGTGAGTGAAAACAGGGCGCGCCGTTCTGGGAAAAAGTTTCGGTGGGATGCACTTACACGAAACAGAACGCCAGCCATTCCAGAATAAGAAGATCCACTTCACGGTCAGAGGTGTGGCCTAAAAACAGCCAGTCGGGGGACCGGCAGGAGGACGAGGACGGGCAATGTTGACTCAGGGATTTTGGGACGTTCGGTTTCAAAGGCCACCGTGTTGAGAGGCAGTAGTCGCCTTTTCTGACTCATAGTTAAAAATACAGAGATGGGTGTGTGGAAGACGTTCACGTTAGGGCCCCCCAAAAAAAACCAAAAAAAAACCAAAAAAAAACAAAAATGGTCAGAAATCACTTGCACAGATAGTCGCCCTGTTTTTTAAAAATAATCTGTGATACATTAAACTTTACATTCTTCGCAAGGGAATTGATTTTATTATTGTTGTTGCAGATTCACTCTATGCAGACCCGTTCTTGATATCTTCAAGGGATCCAAAGTTTTTTTTCTTTTTTTTTTTTCATTTAGAATTTCCACTGAACTTGTGCTTAAGCTTAACTGTTATTTTTCCTTTAAAAATACTTATTTAATCCAAAGCCACCCAAGAGGATAGTGTTCCAGTCGTATAAACAGTCCTTTGAAACAGACTCAAGCGTTTGGATGGATACCACCGAATTCTCCGTGTGTGAGCAGCTTAAGCTTTATTTACTGAAGAAACTGTCACAACAACTGACAGCTGTTGGCAGACGGCAGCAGCTGCTTTAATCGTACCGGGTTAAACCCGTGGCTGAATTACAATGGATTAAAGTGCTGAAAGAAGACTTTTCAGTGCAAAGTGACATAAAGATGGCTCCCATTTCTAAGTTGCAGTGAGACGATATTTATCAAAGTGCACTGTTACGAGCCTCTCACTTTCAGAAGGTGGCCTTGTAGAAGCTTCACCTTGTTGTGACACATTTGCTGTGGACAGTAGCTGGTGCTAAAATGGATCAGACACAGCAGAGGAAAACCTGGCTGTAGTAGAGAAATGTGTTCATGATGAATTGATCAGATTAATAACCAGCTATTATGTGTCTTTACAGGCTCAGGTTCTTATGTCACAACATCCAAACGTTGCACATTATGTCTTTACAAAATCTGAACTGGCTGATGCAAAGCGTTGTTCCTCGTCGTCGCTGCAGCTGGTCTTGGAAATATTACATTTCCTAACACCATGCTGGAGGTTGGTGCATCGTTTGCAAGCAGTTATGTGATGTAGTCACATTTTACCAGGACTTATGCAGTTGTTGTCAGCTTTGTGCTTGGCTGGATGTACTCGGCTGAAAAGTGATCTGATTCAGAGAGTGAAGTCTGGTAATATTTCAAGTGACTCTACTTCCTGGTTTGCATGCCAGTTCAAAATATTGTTGATTTTTTTTTTTTTTAGCATCAGCTGGAACAAAATATGAATCAGAAATCTAATCATAAAGCCACTTGTGTTCATGACCACTTTTTTTTGTAACACTGCTAAAGTGTCACCAAATTAATGCGCTATTACACCACTTGATTTTATAGCCTCACTGTCTGTTGCTGTACAAAAGGGCTTCATTTTCACTGTCTGTAAAGGAGAAGGGATCTTGGCTCACCTCAGTGACAGCCATACAGGGATGCAGGGATGTAAGGATACAAGAAAACCCGGATCAAAATATTTCTCACTTTGAATTAGGATCCTAATTCTCACATCTTTTCAGCAAAACATCTGTAGAAACAAAGGCCACAAACTATTCTTTTGCATCTATTGACGGTACTTTACACAACGGTGGTCAGCTTGCACGGATTTATGACGAGATTGCAGTGACCGGTTGGACAGCCCTGTACAGTCCTTTTTGTTAAAAGCATCTTGGTGTGTCTGTAGGGCCTCACTATCACTGAAGGAAAAGGACATTTTTGAGTTTTGTCAGAGGCTTACAAAGACAGTTTATTTTGAGGCATGTCTACCCCCCCCCCCTTAATTTTACAATGTAACAGCTGTAGAATCTGATATTGTCATATATTTAAAAAAAGAAGTGAGTATATGAATGCAGGGGAATATACATCAATATAGGATGAATCGCAGGTAATTAAGAATGAAATTAAATGCACACAACAGGTCTAAGTGCCAATTTTTCAATTTATTTTGTTGAAAATTCTGCAGTTTAATGTCTCATTTTACTTTTAAATGAAAGCACAGAGTAAATAAACAATCAAAGTTTTAAAAAAAATCAAGGAATCAATTTATTACCAAAATGTACTTTAAACTTTTAATTTGTTTCATTCATCCCAGACCAGCAAGATAAAGTTCAAGTCTGGAGACTGTGCTGGCCACTGCACGTTTTCCAGCTTATCATCCTGTTTCTTTTTCCTGACGCAGTTCTGGCACTGCTTGGACTTATGTAACGGGTCACCACCTTAGCAAAGCCCTGACCAACCAGGCGGATACCAGAGGGTACTGGGAGGGGAATGCTGTGGCAGCCGTTCTGGTTCAAGGTGCCTCAAGCTCGGTACAAGCCCCAGGCCATCACACCTCCTCCTCCATGTTTGACCGCTGTCACTCACACACAGAGGAACCATCCCTCCGCCTACTAACAATATAGCGAAGATTTCTAATTTTCATTCATCAGTCCGGAACACCTTCCAGTCATCAGTAGTCTATTGGTGGTGTTTCATGCCCCGGCCAAGCCTCTATTTCTTATTCTGATGTCTTAGCAATGATTTTCTTGCTGTGATTTGAAGTTGAAACTGACAGTTGCTTACTGTGACCACTATTAAGCTGCTTGAGGCTGCTGTCCTGTGAGCCGCTCACCACGTAAGCTGTTGACTCTCAGAAACTTGTCTTGTGATTCTCTTCTTTTTGAACTTCTGAGTTTCTGAGCTCGTTTTCAAGGTAAAGAAAACTCTATTCACTGACACCTCCACTTTTTTCCCCCTGCAATTTCTCTGTAGAAAAGACCTAGATTTTTAAGTGATGGTCTGTCTCGCTTCACATTGTTAACTGTGTCATTTTTAAAGCAACACACCAATGTCTGCAGTACAATACTGTTCAAGTAGTACTCATGAGGGTATAGTGGTCCAGTGTGTTCCAACAATACTTTTAGGGGGTTTTCAGTAATCAAGAAAAGCTGGGACACCTGTAGGAACTGATAGCTCCTAATTTCAAGGCTTGATCAACCACCATGGCTGCAGGACAGCTTTAGGTTTTTGTATCATTTTGAGCTACGCATTAGACTTGAACTGCTTAAAATGTCCTAAAAAAAGAAGAAAAAAAAAAAAAGGAAAAACTGGAGGTGTTCTAAAACCTTTGACCTTATAGTGTACCGGTATATGTAATTTCATTTTTTTCCCAATTATGTGTGCAGCCTTCTGATGATTTCAGCATATACTCGAAGTAGCACATAATTCACAAGCTTTCATTTTTCCTTCATTAATAGGTGCCCTCTTGCACATATAATGCCGAATCTGAGCAAACACTAACTTAGAAGTTCTTAAAAAAAGAAAAGAAAATCAAGTAATAAATACTTTATTTTCACATTAGTATTAAAAATGCAGTCATCTGTGGGTCACAACATCTCCTCTATACTGTACACACTTATGTTGTATGGGACATTAATTTAGCCTAAATAGCATTATGTACAGCAGTTAAGAACTGTCTAAGAGAAACATTGTTCAGTGAACGTTTATAAGACCAAGTGTTGGCGTCTTGATCATCGGCCACCACCATTGGCTGCTCCACCACCGGCACCTCCTCCTGACTGGTCCTGAGCGCCAGACATCATCAGGAAGAGAAGAGGCACGATGTACATCCACTGAGGAAGAAAATGAAGAAATAGGAAAGTAATTTCAATACTTTGTTTTCCTGAGAACCTATTTCTTGTAAATCACAGATATGCATTTTAAGAAGTTCCAGATTTTCATCAGTCCCGGATTAGGTTAAATATGCTTCTACATAGAAGAGAAGAAAGGTAAAAGGAGAGTGAAGATTTCAGGGCCAAACACCAAACACATGCTAATCATTTCTGACCCGAATTAACTTGAAGCTGAATACTGACAGCTGAATTTCTAACAGAGGCAATTTAGATTTAATGAAATTTGATCACTGTCTGTAACAGCCTGAAATGCATTTGGCATTGAACCTGGTAGAGAGGACAAGAGTGGAAGAGAAGAAACAAGTGGAAAACGAAGGGGTGTGTCTCGGTTAGTCACACTGCAGAGAAGTTAAACGCAAGCACGCGGAGGAGGGAGGTAGGACAGAATGAGCCACGAGTAAGAAAACTGTACTTCAGTGGGAATCAGCTCTGCTCTCTGCCTCCCCCTGCTGGGGGCTGTGCCGAATTGGAGACCATGAGGAAGATTGCACCTCCAAGAATCAAATACCACTGGAACATAGCACAGCACTGAGTCAACACACTGTCACCGAACACAACGCAGGTCACTGAACACAGAAAGACACACGCAGAACAGAAAGATCATAAAAGAAAAGAGCTCAGACGAGCCGAAGCGATGGGACAGGTCGTTGGTGGAAATGTCTCCAAACATGTGGCTCAAATGGAGAGACAGCTTTACTCCAAATGCCAACTCAAAATGTCAGCAGACAAAGAAGATCTCACTATAAGCTTTAAAAAAAAAAAAGAAGTGTTATTTTAGTTTCAAAAGTGAAGTTGTGATGAGATTAGTGTTGCACGTCTAGTTTTGTCAGTATTGGCCTGAAAAGGGCACGAGTCTGAGCCAAACGAACAGAACTACAGGTGTGAAAGCGCTCTTAACTTTTAGGAAAGAAAGGGTTAGTAAGTCCAAAACAAACAAACACAAAAAACACAGACAGCAGAGAAAAAGTTCTTTGAATTTCAGAAGACACTGCTACTACAAAACTGGCAAAAATAATTAATATTAATACATGCAGTTATAGCGAGTCTATGCTGAGATATCTCAATGACTACGCAGGTTATTAAAAACATCACAAAACAAAAGCTGAATAGATAAGATAAAGTACAACTAGCAAGCCTTTTTGGATGTTTTCAGTTTGAGCACTTACATATTTAGCAAAGAAGGATTTTTGCTCTTGTGGATTCTTCCCTTTCTTCTCAGATTCTTGGTCCATGTGTTTAATGAATCGAACCGTATCAGGTCTGGAAGAAAGGAGACAATCAGTATTCAAACAAATGGCGAACCAGAAAATGTAGAGCAGAAACATGCAGAGTTGCTCTACCAATGAGGGGATGGTGACCGAACGAAGCCCTGACAAATTAAAGCTATTTCAAAAAAGTGGATAACTAGGGAGACAAATGGGACTGACCCAGGTGCATTAACAGGAGCCATGACGCTGAGCGTCGTGTTGAAAACCTCAAGGTCAACTTCATCCTCAACCTCAGTGCCCCGACAGGCTCCAGGTAGCGTCACTATGGAGACGCCAATAAGGTATCCAGAGACGTCGGTGTGAAGCGTTAATCACATCGCTCAGGTGGGACTCGACCATGGCACACTGAGGATTATTAAAGGAAACATACTTACTCATACTTACTCAAATACAACATCATCTCTTAGAAAACTGAGTAATACAATAAAAGGACCCCCCCCACACACACACAAAAAAAGAAAAAAAAACTCATTAAAGGTCCCACATAAAGAAGTGGAGGCACAATTCACTCAAAAGCATGAATAAAGCTTATTGTGATGAAGTGGAGTGAAATACGTACAGCTCTGACAAACGCTGTGAGGTAACCTTCCATCTGCCACTCTGTCTGTCTGTCCGCCTGCAGAAAAACACGAGGCACTCTGATCTTGTAAAGACCGTCGACTGCAGCAACTTCCTGAGGAGAGGAGACAAATGCAAGTTGTGTTTTGGTTGAGAACAGTGAGATATGCTGTACCAGCCTTACCAGTAGCTTATTATTATTTGAACAATGCTTATCAGTGTTCATTGCACATATGTAAACAACTCTTTGAAGTTGGGTGTTTTTGTTATTATCTCATACCTGCCAAAGGCATCCATCAAGACATTAACATTTATTGAAAGCATGAAGAATAAATGTACCATTAAGTTAGTACTTCAGCCTTCATCTCGCCATCATGATTATCAGTTTACCTTGAGTTTGGCTCTGTCCTCCTCTGACAACTGGTTCTGACTGAGTGTGACACTCTGCTCCCGTCCAGCCTTTAACACCAGTGCTCCACGCACCTGAAACTTTGCTACATCATCTGGAAAAAAGAAAAATCAGTATGAACAAAAAGCATACATGTTTTACGCCAAAGATCTCCAGGTCGTTCAAGATTTCTCTGGTGTTTGGTTCCCTCCAGAATATTTGTGACATCCAGGTTTGGAGTCAGTTTGGAGTTGTTTGTGCATGTTTGACTCCATGAAGGTTCTGCAGGAGAACAAAGAGCAGCGTCCCGAAGCACTTCGGCTGGACCAACCATGCAGCCAGAGTGTTCAAGAAATGTTTAACCCGTAGTAAAATGAACAGTCTAGAATGCAGAACCGAGTATTAGGGGTGTCAATAAGTTTCATCATGATATGACGTAGGGTCAATTAACTGGATGACAGTTTTTGCTGATATCACAAAGTCTGCCACGTTACAATTTTGATTTGATTTAGGAGCCAACGACTGATATAAGATCATATGTTGACTGAACAAAATCACTTCCATTTGCATCAAACTGCAGTAAGAAACTAAAATATCTTTACAGTATTAAACTACACAGTCAAATGAAAAAAAAAAAAAACTGAATGCCATGATTTGCAAAATTCATAAACCCATATTTAGAACATAAAGAACATATCAGATGCTGAAAGTGAAATTTTTACAATTTCATGGTAAATATTAGCTCATTTTGACTTTGATGGCAGAACGGGGGCAACAAAAGGCTGAAAGTAACAAGTGCAAAAACAAAAACATATGGAGGAGCATTTGAGTGTCACTGGGACAACTGAATGTCACAACTGGATGTGAATGATCTTTGGGCCCTCAGACACCACTGCATTAAAAACAGACATGATTCTCTACTGGACGTCAGGTTGTATTTGAACGGTTTAATTTGCCATTGACTACAGAGAAAATGTTTTTAGAGTTGGTTTCATGTATATGAGAGGACAAAAAAACAAACAATAAAAAAAAAAAAAATACTTCTGACACAAAGTCTCTTTAGACGTTGTCATTTCTTTAAGGACATTTCTAACCAGAGGAAACATAATGGCCGAATTAAAATGGATCTTAAATGTATTTGGCAGAAATAATATGGAGATTGACATTGTGTGAACCTAATACAAAGCATGACAGTGGTGCTGAAAATAATACAAGATTCACAGATAAACCAACTAATCAATGAAACCATTAAAAAAAAAAAAATTATCTATAGGTGTAGTTTTGCTTGTATAGGATATGGCTTTAACAGGTTAGCACAATGCTGCTTAGTTAGCGTCCTATTTGCAATCCCAAACAGATTAACAATATAATAACATTTTCTCACCGACTTCAAATGAGTGTTCAAGAGGCACAGAGAAACCACTGAACTCGGTCTCCAAAACATCTCCGACCTGTGAATAAAAATAAAATCATTACCATTAGCGTCGTGCTCGTCACACGTCAACATTCAGCTAACAGCTATAGTTTCCGCTGATCTCGATTTTAAATTAAATAGCTTATATGTTTCATCCTTACCCTTCGACCGTTATTGCAATATACAAAACTCGTGCATATGAAGAGGAAAATAGATACAACAGCATGTTTAAATGTTAGCAAACGAGCCATTTTCACAAGAACGGGTACCGGATGAATGTGTCAAGTGTACCATAACCACTTCCTGTGTTCTTTCACAATAAAAGCACCCGTAAATAATCTGTATTCTTTTTTCTTTTATTAATGGTTTTTAATATTATAGAAGGTTTTACTGGCCTACTCTTGCTCTTGTTCAGTATATTTCCTATAACTCGGCATCCTTGTCACTTCATATTTTGGTCTGAAAAGGATAAATTAGCGCAGGTTGAGAGTCTAAATAGATATTGCATAAGGCCAAATAAGAAATAATAGGCTTTACGAAGTCTTCTAAGTTTATGACATTATATACTGTTAACAGTTTAATAACAGTAGTTTATTAATATTTTATACTGTCAGTTCCAACATGGATCCTCATGAGTGATCCATCTACATGCACTGACACATGTAGGACCAGCAGAGGCTGCCAGCAGACCAGTAAAGACTAACTCACCACCCCCCTCACCCCCTTCCACACACACAGACAATTCTCTCTCTCTCTCTCTCTCTCTCTCTTTCTCTCTCTCTGTCTCTCTCTCTCTCTCTCTCTCTCTCACACACACGGTTAAAAAAAGCACTTCAACTGCCATTTTTACCAGCTGAATGTTAAATATTAATGTGTTGTAATGAAGAGGGTAATTCCAGTTTTTAAATCCTTCAACATTCAAGGCTCTACTTCAGCTGGAGTTTTATTTAGTCGAAATCTCCTTTTAAGGAGTAACTGAATCGCACTAAGACCAAAACTGCTGCTGCACTGTTCTCGAGACCTGGATTAGGGTTTAACTGTGATGTGTTTGCATTAAGCTGGAATGAACAGCTGTTCACATCTGCCTTTAGTCTCAAATGGCTACTTCAGACCAGTTTTATTGGCTATCTAGAATTTCTTTCTTATGCGTTGGGATTAATGACTGCTCTCTTTCCTGAAGAAGAGTATAACAGCAGTTATTTCATGCTTTGCACCTGAATTCCTCACCCTGTTCATGTTGTTTAACAGCCGCTGTACACAAGAGAGCCTAGAAGGTCTGTAAAATGATATCTGTGCAGTGGTCTTCTGGGGACTATATAGAGGTAGGGACAATCTTAATGTTCTGGTCCAAACCCTGCAAGGGCTGGTCCCTTCACCTTTTATCATAAATGTATTTCATTATAAACCTATTTTGTCCAAATAAAGCATTAGTTATTGTATCCCAGGGTGGGTCTTAATGATTTCTGCACTCAATCACATCAGTATGCTTGAATAGAAAACTGAATATTAAACTGTGTAAAGTATGTTTTCAGGGTGGGTTAATTGATTACAGTCTTTGAATATAACTTAAATGAAACGAAGGGGTTGTGGGGTTCATTTTCTACTTGTAATTCCTTTTTTTTTTTTTTAGAACAGAGCACAATATTTGGCACCTCCAAGCTAGAATACATGGATGGTTGTTCTTCTTTTCCTGGCCTTGCATACATGAATCCCAGCTCTAGTTGCTTATTTAACTAGGTTTTAAATTGCTAAAATGCTGTTGAAGACTTTGGGTCAGCTAAAAGGCAGATTGGCTTTGAGTTCACTGGCAATGTGCTGCTACCAGTGGCACCCAAAACGTAAAAGTACAAAACCAGACAGAAGAGAAACCATCTGTACTTCTCCATCAAATTTGATTGATGCGTGTTATTTCTCAATGCTTATTCTTGACTTAAGAGTTCTGCTCTCACGCAGTAAACCCTTTGTGGATTGACGTGAAAGGCATCCATCATATTAAAAATCAACATTTCAGGATCAAAGTGTTGAAAAGGAGTTTTTAATTCAGCCAGTCTGTTAAGTTTGAAATATCAAGAAGTCAAGACTATTTTTGTGCATCTACCTTTCTCCAACCACTTTCATGTTTTTTTTTTTTTTGCTTTGTCAACAGAATCTTATTAAAATCACTTTTGTTTGAATGTTGTCATACTTGTATCTGTCCTGCCATTTCCAAGAATGTCAGATTAATTGATATAATAATAGTTAAAGTAATCAAGGGGGAGACATGACTCCATAACAGTTACTTTTATAGCAAAACATTCCGTTAAATCATGATACATTTATGCAGAATGCTTCGAGTATGTGTCTTTCTTTCTAAAAATGCATTTTATAAAAAGAAAAAAAATCCACCCTTTCCTGAGAAGCTGTAAAATACAACCTAATTGACCTGATGACATTTTTAGATATTGCATTTTCATGATATATCAGAAATAATTAGACTATATTGATTTGATGTTATATTTTATTGTATCGCTGTTAATAGAAACACTGTGTCTGAGGGCTCCTCTTCTGTTTAAAGGCGTCTGATCTTTGTGTGGAGTATACAGTGCCTGGGGCATGTGATCCCCCCGGGTTCTGCAGGCCTGAAACTATGCAGGCCTGTACGGTAGCTACGTCCATTCAGCGGGACAGGCCTTTACTCTTTGCTGTTCTCTGTCATCTATTGTATAAAAGCACGTGTCTTTACATTAAACGAAAACAGGACTTCCACTTTGAAGGAAAACACTGTCATGTCTCGTCTGCCCGCGTGATGTTAAAACTGGAACGTTATGTAATATGAGGAAGAAAGTCAGGGAGGTCATTAGTGGGTGTGTGAAACACAAGATATCACAATTCACTTTCTTATCAAGCACATTCATTTCGGTTGGTTACTATATGAAGAGGAAACTAAATCCAATGAAGGCCATGATGCAATATTTTGGTTTTAACTGTGTTGTCAGTGTCGGGGAACTGACAAACTAAAAATAACTTCACTCTGAAAGATAGTGAACTATGGAAAAGGTACCATTGGGAGAAACTTAGTTTTGTTACTTGAGTTTTTTTTTTTTTGCTTTGTTTTTTTCAATTTAAGCATGAGATGGACAACTTGTAAAAAAAAAAAAAAAAAAGGTTCATTTTCTCCTCCAAGTACTAATACTAGTATTAGTATTAACAAAAACACAGAACCTCTTAAAAAAAAAGTGACTGCCTAGCACTTATAAGGTGATATTCAAGAATCCAGTTGCCTGAGGGGGAGGGTCCCATTGGTCCCATCACGCTGCCACTGGGCATGCGCACGAGTACTTGGTGTCAGTCACTCCCACTTCTCAGCAGTCTAATAGTATAACAGCTGGTATCAAGAACAACAAATTCAGCAGAATTTGCTGGTATCTTTTCCATATTGCTGTCAACACAGTCGTTAGGGCATGTCTGCATGTTATCATCTGGTGATAGTCACATGATATAGGCTTGATGATTAGGAGAGGATACACTATATTGCAAAAGGTATTTGCTCTCTTGCCTTGACTCACACATGAGCTTTAGTGACATCCCATTCCTAACCAATATGACGTGGGTCCACCCTTTGCAGCTGGAACAGCTTCAACTCCTCTGGGAAGGCTGTCCACAAGGTTTAGGTGTGTGTTTATGGGGATTTTTGATCATTCTTCCAGAAGAACATTTGTGAGGTCAAACACTGATGTTGGACCAGAAGGTCTGGCTCTCAGTCTCTGCTCTAATTCATCCCTCAACCTATCAGGTTGAGATCAGGACTCTGTGCAGGCCAGTCAAGTTCATCCACACCAGACTTTTCCATCCATGTCTTTATGGACCTTGCTTTGTGCACTGGTGCACAGTCATGTTGGAAGAGGAAGGGGCCAGCTGCAAACTGGTCCCACAAAGTTGGGAACATGGAATTGTCCAAAATGTCTTGATCTGCTGAAGCATTCAGAGTTCCTTTCACTGGAACTAAGGGGACCAAGCCCAGCTCCTGAAAAACAACCCCACATCATAATCCCCCCTCCACCAAACTTTACACTTGGATCAATGCAGTCAGACAAGTACCGTTCTCCTGGAAACCACCAAACCCAGACTGTTCCATCAGATATCCAGATAGAGAAGTGTGATTCTTCACTCCAGAGAACGTTCCTCCACTGCTCTAGAGTCCAGTGGTGGCTGCTTTACACCACTGCATCTGACGCTTTGCATTACACTTGGTATGTCTGGCTTGGATGGAGCTGCTCCAACATGGAAACCCATTCATGAAGCTCTCTGCACTGTTGTTGAGCGGATCTGAAGGCCACATAAAGTTTGGAGGTCTGTAGTGATCGACTCTGCAGAAAGTTGGCGACCTCTTCACACTGCGCTTCAGAATACGCTGACCCCGCTCCTTCAGTTTATGTGTCCTACCACTTCATGGCTGAGTTGCTGTCGTTCCCAAACACTTCCATTCCCTTATAATACAGCTGACAGTTGACTGTGGAATATTTAGGAGCGACTGGAAATTTCACGACTGGATTTGTTGCACAGGTGTCATCCTATCACAGTTCCACGCTGAGCTCCTGAGAGCGACCCATTATTTCACAAATGTGTGCAGAAACAGTCTGCATGCCTAGGTGCTTAATTTTATACACCTATGGCCATGGAAGTGATTGGAACACCTGATTCTGATAACTTGGAATGGTGAGCAAATACTTTTGCCAATATAGTGTATGTAGTGATCCAGAAGGTCAAATCATGAACCGAACTGGTCATCATTTCTTACTACAGTTTTAGCTATCCCCAACACAATAGCAAGTTTACAAATTAAAAAAGGGCCTGCAGAGGATAAAAATCTTTCAGTTTTAAAGGGCTGAAATGGTAGTGTAGACATGTAATTATGACAAATGTTTCACAGTTTAAAATATAAATGTATTAGTGTGAACTTAGCTTTAGTCTCAACTCTGCTTTAACCAATGTTACTTAGAAAAAGCAGTTCAAAACCATTGGTCTCACTGGTGAAGCTACTGTTGTCAGTGTCAGGCATTTATTTAAGTATGGCCATGGTGATTCCTCCTCAGGCAGAGAGTAATGAGATTTATCCATTTTGAAGTCGCTGTATGAGCTCTGTGCAACGACTACCCATTAGCACATGTACTACACAAAGGTTGGGTCATTGGGTGGTGATGTCTGCCTGATGAATGCATCGCCTTGGCATGCCTTCACAGCAGTCAGAATGAAAGAAAAAGGGAGTGGGGTGTGCCATAAGAAATCCAATTACAGTAGAGAAGCAACACTAAGTACACAAAACGATAAGTAACATGACTGCTTGAGTCACTTTGCAGATCCTGTATGCATGTACGCCGTTCAAGCAAGCTGTTGCAAATGGTAGTTAAAGAGGTCATATTATGCCTTAGGGTTAGGCATAAAAAAGAATGAAAAAATGGGGGGCGAGGGACAGGGTTTAGGGAGGGGTTTGGGTTAAGCATAAATAGTATAAAAGAGGCCAAGGGATGGGGTGACTAGGTGGTTAGGCATAAATGGTTGGAGGGTGGGGGTTGGGGTCTGGGTTATGGTTAGGCATAAAAATGGTCGAGGGGTGGGGTCGGCGTTAGGGTAACCTAACCCTAACCCTTTACTTAATGACACTTTGAAAACATTTACATAACACTTGCCTAGAGGCCGGTTTTGCACATCTCAAAAAAGAAGGAGCAGCTGCCGTATACTGGTTTTTGACCAGTCAGCTGAGCAGTCAGAGAAGACAGTAGGGGACAAGAGGTGAAGGAGTATGCAATATCATGCGTGAAAACCAGTTCTAGTGGGCCACCCCATAAAAGACAATTTAAAAAATAATTAGCATAACGTAAGCTCTATGAACTACTACGTGAATTAAAAATATGCAATTCTCACCGATACTATATATAAGTATATATGTTTATCAGTGTGTGTGTGTGTGTGAGTGAGAGAGAGAGAGAGAGAAATATCAAAATCAGGCCCAGTTGTTAACTGGAATTCAAAGAAATGTCTCCATTCGTTGCATCATACCACTACACTGATTTGGCCTTCTTTCTTTTCTCTCCTAGAATCCATAAAACCATCAGTTGACTCACTAAATAATTTTTGTTTTAAACATAAGTCATAAAATTAATAAACCTAATAAATAACATTCAACACTGATGCTCAATACTGCCCCTTGACAGCTTTAAATTGTGGAGTGGAGTGGAGCTGTCGCGGGAAAGCCACCGCGAGGTTGAAGGGGACCTGCTTCAGCTGGCTTAATGTGCACTTCACTGAGGCTTAACTAATGAAAGCGTTAAATAACTTTGATGTCTTCCTCTTCAGTGGATCACTGGCTCATGTAGGACATCCATAGTTAGTCTCCTATAGTCCCTTCAAATCCATAATATATTAATAATTTCCATCGATTCAAAGACTTTAGCACGAGTGTAAATCACAACCGATGAGCTGTGCATGAATCTGATGGATTTATTAAAGATAATTCAGCTTAAAGATGTAAAGTTACAACAAATATTAAGTGTAACTGACTGAAGGACCTTTTATGTCCTATTCAAGCAGCTCTCCATAATCTTCCTTGAGGGTATTTTGTTCTCCTTGGATATCCAAATCTCAAGTTGCACTTGCCTTAAATAGCCGTTCCTAAATCGCTGCCTCTCTTTCTGACTTAAGTTCTCTTTTCAAAATTAAAGTCTCTGAGAATGTTTATTGTTATTGCCAAGGTTATGGCCGCCTGGGCAATTTGAGCTGCAAGACAACGAGCACAGAATATAAAAGAGGACATTCAGATGAATAAATGAAAAATGAAAAGATTATTAAATGCATAATTTAACATTGATGTTTGTAATTTCCATATTTGGCTGACATTGTCATTTAGAATCAGTGGAAGGAGGATAAAGGCCTTCTTTCAAGCTTTTATTACACATTTTTCCCCTCAATTTTGATAAGAAATTATTTTATGTTTTCACATTTTAACATTTGTGAAATAAATGGCGAAGAGCATTGGTGAAGAAAGACCAACAACACACTGTATTACAAAATATCAAAAAACAAAACATTCACTTTCAGCAAGTATTTTCTCTTTTCTCTATTCTGTCGTCGTGCCTCGTACTTCAGAAGGGTTTATTATGAAGTGAAATTGATGGGCTAACAAGACTTACATTGAGCATAAAGTTTTCTCTTTCAACCTGCCTAAATCACCAAGGTAACACATAATCTTCTTAGGAGAGGGTTATTTTAAATATTTCAAATTCAATTGTGAGCCAAAAGTGCTGCTCTTTAACTGTTTATCTGTCTTTGATGATGTCCCACATGTTCAAATTAGACTGCAACAACAAATAAATGCTCCAAGGCATTGAATATTTGCTGATGTGACCAAACTGCTCGTTGTGACTGATGTTGAATTAACGTCAGATTTTCAATCATGGGTGGGAGATTATTATCCGGTGGACAACCAGTCATTTACCATCCAGATTAAGCCAGACTCAAGACAGAACTGCCAACATACCATGGGAGGAAGGTTGTACAGTCAGACTGCTGTAACCTATCATTTATTTTACTTATTTTTTAACCACAACTCAATGTTAAGTTAACAACTTGCAAAGCAGACTCTTGGCTGAAGGAATAATGATTATATAAGCCCTTTGAGCTTCCGAAGCAGCTTTGTCGTCTCACACGCACAAACTCTAGGCTTTATGTATCTATGTATTATATTACCAGGGGCTCATGGATGCATTTGCTTTCTGATGCAGAATACACGCAGTCATGTGAGGAAGTAATTATTTCAATTTTTACGGCTTTAGGAATCTCAATTTGAGAAAAAAAAAAAAAAAAGGATTTGGACCTTAACCGGGTCTTAAAATAACCCTCTGAACAAGCCACATATCTGTAGTCTTTTTCTAACCGCACTGTCATAAATTATAAGATTTCACCTGCAGAGTCTCAGATGCTGGAGTGCAGTTGCTCGGACATCCACTCTCGGAAAGATTAATAACTACCTTGAGTGTTTTCCTCCTGTGAGTGATTTTTGTAATAATTTTATAGCCCTAGTTTATAACCCTTCCCACAATTACGGGCAGCAACAACTGCTTTAAAAAAAAAAAAAGGATTGCTGATGTCTTTCCTTCTTTGCATCATGTTATATATAATATATGTATATATACACTAGTTTATATATATATATATATATATATATATATATATATATATAAGAGTTCTTATAATAGAAACTGTTAGTTAGCCTTGTAACTTCCATGAAAACAGCTCTTCTGAAATATGTATAACAGATAATGACATACTGTTGTATAGTAATTTCTGACATATTGAGGAGCATATGATCTTTCTTGTGTCCTGATACATAAAAGATTAGATCAGAAAGATCAGAAAAGTGAACAAGTTTATTTGTCACACAGAATATCCGGTCAATCAATTTAACTTCACTGGCATTTGTTCAGAAACATATGTTACTTTATACCTCCAGTGTCAAAGAGATTTCCTCTTAAGTATGTTAAATGGAAGTCAAAAGTTGAAGGGCGGCGCAGCTGTCACTTTAGCTGTCATTCTTTGTTCAAACAACTTACTTGCCTCACTGAAAAAAAGTTTCAGGCTGTTGGTGTACTTCGGAGCATCAAATGAAATGTAAAACGGCTCCTTTTATGTGAGTGAACACAGCCTGAAGAGCAAAGCCGGAAAGTTCATAAGCAGTGTCATTGTAACTGCTATTTCTGAGCTGAGCTTTAGGTTTTGTCACGCAAGCTAATATAAAGAAAGCCTTGTTCCGTTGAAGCTGGTCTGTGCCCCCCCCACCCCCAGGTCTGCTGCATAAACCCTGCTGTAAACAGACAGTCGTGGACACG
This sequence comes from Hirundichthys speculiger, assembly GCA_018398805.1. Lineage (NCBI taxonomy): Eukaryota > Metazoa > Chordata > Actinopteri > Beloniformes > Exocoetidae > Hirundichthys > Hirundichthys speculiger. The sequence continues at coordinate 2,874,291 of JAGFBZ010001790.1, read as the reverse complement.
GACCTCCCTTTAATGTCCAAGACTTAGCTCCTCACATCTTTGAAGGCTGAGAAACTTCTACACCCTGTTGACAGCTGCAGCATCAGAAGACAGAATTGTCAGATGCTGCTTTGCCCTCATTCTTTTTTTTTTGTTTCTTCTTTTTTTTTTAAAACCCATCATTCTCAGCTTGTTAAAAAGTGATGACTGCTGGGTTCAGGAGGACAGCTGAATTTCTGGTTTGACTTTCTAGGAGCACGACACGCCATCGAGGATTGGTGATATTTGGTCCGGACTCTCCACAGTTATGTAAATGGGCACTCGTCACAATTTCTTAAACCCAGATTTCAAAACATGCATGCATTTTTGCATTAGCGTGTGTCTCCGCATACGTAAAATGATGAAAATCATCTGACCATAGTGGGCAGTAGTAACCTCAGACGAGCAACAACATATAACATTTTTCGCCATAAAGCAGAGAGTAAAAAAAAGTGTCCCCATGAGTCGTTATCTTGTAGATCTTCCCCAGCAATATCTTGAAATAGCTATTTCCTGTATGTGGAAGAATCTCTGTCCAGTCGTCTTTGCAACATTGAACAGTTCTTGGTGGTTTTTGACCATTTACACATGCACAGCTCTCTTTACTAACCCCCCCCCCCCCCCAGCATTTCAACCAGTAGGAGGTTTGGACCGTCTTTCTGATTCCTTTATTTTTAGATATACTGGTGTGCGTCAGATAATTCCTGTTACATGAACCAGTTTTAACCAAGCTTTAGCTGTTCGGCCAGATGGCCTCACATTTGACCCGAGATTACTGGCATGTAAAGGAATTCACTACAAAGAAATTCACCACAGCCAGGTGCTCGGCAGCAAACAAACCCAAATCAGTTCCGTGCTAAGTGTGCATTACAAGCAAACATCTCCACTTTGGCTCTTGCACTTCTAAACCAAAAGGGCATTGGTTTAGAAGTCTTGTGATTTGATCAGACGCAACTTTACAAGCCTAAGATCTGCTGCCATGTTCTTTTAAGATAGAAGATGGTTTCACCTGACCCTTCCATACAAATGATACTCGTTCAGTCTTCTTCCAGTCGCGCTGGTCTGGGCGTTAGCGTTTAACATGCTCACTGAAGTCTTTATGGTCTGAGATGTGGTTCACTATTTATTTATTTTCCAGAGAACATACTTTATTTGGTTGGAAAAGGTTTTTACAACCCTGACCAAAGTGACTCTCTTGGTATTGTGTTGACACACTAGATCATCAGCAGTCTAATAAAGTGTCTTCTTTTACGGAGGTCTGCACACCTGCTAAGATCAGTTCATCAGGGGCTGCACCTGGCTGAGACTTCCCTCATCAGTTCCTGAGGATGCAGAAAAGGGGGCTACGAAAGGGGCAAGAAGACCCCCATGGTTTTTATTGTCTTCTTTTTCGTTTAACGTTTGTTAGATAAATGTCGAAATGGTGAAAAAGTCATGTATTGTTGATGGTCTGAGGTTGTATTTGCTTAATACTGAGATTCATCACGTTCAGGTGTTTTCTATTATGTTTTTACACAGAAAAACAAAAGGATTAAAAAAGAGAGTAATAACTTCTGCACATGTATGAACTAAGAGACCATCTATGGAGCCCTAGTTACACTTTAAGAATAGACGATTTTTTTTTTTTGTATAGTTTTGTTTTTAATCCAAGAGCTATAAAACACTTTTTCTTCACATCATAAGGTATGTTTCTGCTGAGCATGCATTATACATTAGATTAACTTTACATGTTAATCTCACCATTAGATCCATTACCATTAGATGCACCTCCCCTCCTAATAACACGAAATATATCTGTGCACTTAATCGGGCTGGACTTTTCTTTATGGCTCTGAACCATTTTTACCCCTCACCGTGTCTTCCTCCTCCTCAAAGGCTTGTCGCTCTTGCCAGGGTTTCAAGTGACAGCCATTCTGTCGCTCTCCTCCTTTCTTGTTCCACTTGGGGGACGATGGCAGTGGTAGAGAGGAGGAGGAGGAGGAGGAGGAGGGGGAGTATTGAGGTCATAAAAAGGGATGAAGAGACACGCGGGCAGATCCACAGAGAAGAAGAAGGGGGAGACGCTTTCATAGGAATCTCTATTAACGGACGCAGACATGCCTGAGCCCCAAAAGCCAGGTAAGCTGGTCCATCCTGCGGGATTTGAGCAAGAAACTCACACGTTAGAATGTGGAAGCTTTCTAAATGTTTTAGATCTGTGAGAATGGAAATCTATGATTTGAATGGTTGCTTGAATGCAGGATGAAAGAGTTTTGCTGGTGCTTCATGATACATCTCAGCTTGGCTTCTAATAGGGGTTCATCTCCTTAGTCCACAAGCAATTCAAAGGTAATGTAGAGACTTCTTGGGAAAAGGTGATTTTTTTTCTTTTTTTTACCAATAACAAAAGAAAAACAAAGAGGGTAAAATGTTTCTTCCCATACAGAATAAAAACTGTGTGTACCGGTAATAGTTTAGGCTTTTGCTCATCAGTTTCAATCTCATTTTACTGTATTTCAACTTCCACAGACAGAAAAACTACTGTTTTCAACTGGCAAGTGCAAAAATACCACCCATCAGAGTGAATCAAGAATTAAAAGCAGTTATGAATTTAACTTCTCTGCTTTCCTCCCCACTGACATTTCTAATGTTTCTAAGAGTGAAAAATAATGAGCTGGGTTATACTGTTCATTTTGTGTTGCTTTTATTTGTTAAAAAGCTGGTAATCAATAACAGAATGAGCCAAAAAAATGATGCAAGCTGTATAGAAATGAACAGAAGTCTTGAGAGGGAGCCTTTAATGGAAGTTGTAATGGATCTTAGAGGCTTTATGGGGACACATCTGTTGCATGAGAGGGAATCATATTTTGCACTTGAGGTTCATTAAGCTAAGGACGGTGGGGATGCTGACTGGGCAAAAGACTGCTCACTTGGGGTAATGTCTGAAATGAGGTTCAAGGGGAAAACTGAGATCCATTTGTGGTTATTATTAAAAATCAGGCCAAATTATACTAAAAAAAATAAATAATCAGAGCTATTCAATCATGAAAACCAGCCCCATTGATAAGCCCCTTCATTGCATCATAAACTGTGCAAGTTCCAGTGATGTTTCATCATCTGACAATACATGTGGCTCAAAATTCAATAACATCTGCAGTGACACATTTAGCAGCCCCGGCACCATGCTGCGCGGCCTCCGACTGTACAGTCTGTAATGTTTCTATCAGTCAATGGGTCAGAAATATGCTCCGCTCCCTTTGTCAACAGCACCCTCAAAGTATAATAAATCAAGCGATGGCTTGAAACGCCAGCAGTGAAAGCATGCATGAGTAAAGGTGGAAAGGAGGACAGGAGGAGGTAGCAGATAAAAGCGGCGAGATGAGCGGTGTGATTTGTTAGAGAGACCTCTGCCCAGTCAGGTGTAACTACCTTGCGTCATATCTCTGCACCTCAGACACATAATCTATCTGACCCTGATCGCCGTCTCCCCTGCTGGCATCCATCTCTCCTTGTCCATGTGCATGAAGTTCACCACATCGCCGTTATTGTGGCAGAAAGTCAGAACTGCCTTTTTTTTTTTGTAAATTTCAAATTGCCCAGTATAGGATCATAAACGTTCTCAGTTCTCTTCTGCATCTTGACTTTCATCAAGTCAAACAGATAAAGCCTGAAGAGGCATTTTGCTGAAAACAAATAGTCCATATTTAGGGATGCATGTCACCGCTCATGCGTGATAAAATGCAATTGAGTTGATATCTCTCTACTCCAGAGGAGCTTAGAGCCTTCTCTTTTTATGCTCCTATAACACAGTAATTCCATCCCCGCATTTCTTCATATCTTACAAATGTGTCGCCAATCCAATGTCCTGACATCACACATATTATATTCCTGACACCACGTCACTGACGTTTCTCAGGATCTTCTTGTGTATCCACCCATCCCAAACCACTGCCCCAGTCTTGAACTCCATCACACTTTCTTAGCTCCGGAGCCCCTCTGCCCCTGTCGATCAGCTGGTCACGGCTCATGTGACTCCCCCTGCGGCATCTTGTTCTCCACAGTAAAAGCTGCGGTGATCCAGAAGCTGTGATGATCTGCAGGAAGCACGCATCCCAATAAACAGCCACAAGAATAGTCCTCAAGTGTGAGGATGAGGACTGTGGATCCAAAAAAGGGAAAGACTTGTTAGGGGAGGGAGGAGCTTATTTAATTTAACCCTGGTGGACCCAAAAAAGACAAAAAATAAAAAAATAAAATTGCACTCTGTACCTATATTTTGCTTTATCTGATGAAATGATGGGTGCGTTATGGAACAGTTACACCTCATGAACCTGAGTTGATGCTGATAGTTGCAGGGCAGCTGTTTGCTGGCGCTGCAGAAATAGCAACCTAATTTTTAATTACCAGTTGCACTGCCAGAGGTCGCAACCTCTATTCAAACATCCCTCTCTCCTCTGTTAGGATGGGAGAGAGCAGGCTCCGCCTTCATCCAGATAGACTTTGTCTCTTTGTGGTCAACCACTCATACAAATAAAACCCAGCCGCTAACCTGTAATCTCTGAATAAAAGCTGAGCACATCTCAGATCTCTGCTTACTGAACAACGTGCATATTTATGAATAACACGTTAACACCAGGACTTCTGAAGTCTGGGATATTCCTGTACGTTTTTCATGAATCTTGATTTTGTCCGTGATGAGAAAGGATGCAAGCGGACCAACTAAGAATCAAAGAAAACACAGCTGTGCATGGAACGGTCCACATCAGATGCAACAGGAGCTAAAGTTGCAGCAGCTACTCCTAAAATGACTCAAATAATGGCAATCAGGGCTTTTTTTTGTGACAGCTCAGACTGTGGGGAAAAAAAAAAAAAAAAAACAGCGTAAGATCAAACTTTGCCAGGAACATGGAAAGAACAACGATGAACATCTTTTGGTTACGTGAGACCGAGATAAATTTATCAGAAACTGCTCCAGCATGTGCCGTATGAGTGTGGGCCGCCGCACGGCATGCGTAGTCCTGACAGAGAAGCCTGGAGGTGGGAGTGTGATGATATGGAGCTGCGGGAGTGATAAATGTGGTGGGGAGATGACACCACCACATAGATGGCAGAATGAATGAGTGATGAAGAGACTGGCTGACAAGAACACGCGCCGTCGCTGCAAGTTTGGCACAGGGGGAATTTTCCAGCACGGTGACCGTCCAAAGAACATTTGCAAAATAAGATTCTGTTGAGCAGATGAAAGTGAAAGCTCTGACCTGGCCCCGCCCCCTGATGTGAGTCCAACAGAAGCCTTTGGGGTATTTTTCAAGAGAAAGTTAGAGCGACACAAACTCTGCCACAAAAAGCAGATGGAAAACAGAAAAAAAAATTCAACATAGGGGATTAAATCCGTTATCAAACACAGAGAACAGTAAATGTGGTAATGAAATTTGTTCAGACTTTCAGTATTCATTGTGGTTGTTTAATTTTACATTAGAGCAAATACCCTTCTGTTTAACCTAGACGTAATGCACTTACTGAGACATGATATATCCGGAATAATCTCAGAGATATTCCACATGGATGTATTCACGTCTGCATGCGGTACTGATGTATCTATTACATGAAGCTGTTTAGTTCTTTGTTGCCTCATTTTCTGGGTAATATTAGGGAAATGAAGAGCAGGCAGCTCGGCTCCTGCTCTGATCGCCTGACACGACTCCTGCTGTCTCTCCAGTCGGAAAATTAAAACCAATCACACGACCCGCTGTGCATTTTACACATCTATCTGCCTTCTCATTACTCACTTATTGCTCAGTGTCGTGAAGAACACGGCTCTGTGTCAGACTGGGGGAAGGCTGACAAACTTTTGCGGCTTAAAATGGTCCGTTCTTGAGTTTCGTCTCTGTGAAAGCAGGCTGTTTCTATGGTAACAACTGGTGACATCTGCTGAACAGGAGCAACGTAATATGACAGAAGAGATGACAAATGGATGATAAAGTCGGTGAACCTTATTTGGTTCTCATTTAAAGTCTGATAGCGGAGTTACCTCGCCGTTGACAAGCCACGGCCTTTTTAGCTCTGCCACAGATCTGTGCTTCATTGAAATTTGATGATTTAACCCAGTGAAACGCCCTTGAAACAGGTTTTTCTGCCAAGTGACAGGAATCTGAATGCTGTTTCTCGGACTCAAAGCAAATCAGCCCGTCAGAAGTAGACCCAGAAGTGTGGACATCTTCTTATTTTTTGCAGAGTGGCAGTTGTTTCTTGAAAGGTTAAAGCTCCCCTGCGCGCTGCAGGGGAGGAGGAAGCCTGTATCACAACTGAGCCAGTGTAGCATTACCTCATACCAGGGCCGTCATCAAGTTCCCACAGGTATGCGCGCCCCACTGCGTGATGGATTACAGACAGATGCAGAGTCAAGCAACTGTGCCACGAGGTCCTGCAAAGAGAGAGTGAAAAGTTAACAGACGTATCATTAACAAAGAGTCTCTGTGTCGTGCAGGAGACACACACACCCAGAACTGACTGATCTGAGAGAGTCCTTGGCCTAATTGGAGAACAGGCGACGTTGACGCCAGCCGAGAGACAAAAGGAGAAAAGCGGATGACAGCTCTAATATGAAACCTGAAGCCTCCTTTGTTTTGCCGAACAGCCGCAGACTCGTCACCGCCGAACTGGAGGCGCATCGAGCCTTTTCTGTGCGGCTTCACTCAAATAATGACCATTCATTCAAATTGTCAGAAAAGTTTACAGCAGCGCCGTGAAACCCAACCTTCGGTTTCACACCTCTCTCAACCCCATTACCAGATCCGTCCCTCTCTCCTCTCTCATCCGAGCATAAATCTTCACCTCACGCGTGGCGGCGGGGCGGAGGGGAGGGGGGGAGAAAGACATCACCGGTGGAATTCAAACAAGTCGTAATTCTTATCATCATCACTGTAACTCGGCGTTATATACAGCCTTCCCTTCTCTCACATTCCCTCCACGCGCCTGTGTGTCTAATCCCTCGGTCTGCACGACTGTGACAGCATGCACGAACAAAAGTGGCACAGGATTGTATAAACCTTTAAAAGTTTATCAATTTGTGGCAGCAGGAGAAACATCATCGCTGTAAGATATTCGTATTGCTTGATTCTCCTTTCTGAGGTCAATGAGGCAAAACGAGCTCTTCTGTGACGAAAATGATATTTTGTAGGAAGGAAATAACAGCAAAACCTTTTCAGGAGCGAACCTTCAGACCTGGAGGAACATCTGAGAAGGCCCGTGGCAGATTTATTCAGCCTTATTTGTCAGCTCCAGCTGCACAGATTGTCATGTTCTTTCATAAACAGCTGTTCTGATGTGAGCTTGCTGCCTCTCGATTTATCATCTGAACCCATTGAAAACCTTCCCAAAAACAAGCTACCGTCCTCTGTAATGTTATTATTTTGAAATCGGTTCATATTAGGAGTCCAAAAGTTCTTCACGGCTGAATGAGATAGTGTTGCCTTTGTCTTCAAACTCACATCCAGAACACCTGTCACAAGTTCTTAGACAGGTTCAGGAGGAAAGAGATCCTTTAAAATATTAAGCACTCTTTTTTTTTCTAGCTGGTGTCTCAGCAGCTCCAAACAAAAGTAGGTCAAGCAAATTTGCAGAGACTTTCATATGAGCCCAGATAAAACCTGGAGCTCCTGTTTATCACACACAATATCCTGGTTCCTGAAGCTCCTATTTACATGCGGCATTTTGTCAACCCATTCAACAACTGCTGGCAGAAGTTTGCCTGCATTATGCATGAAACCAAAGAATGAAATGTGGGATCTGTAATTCATCTTGTGATGTGATTCTAATTTTTTTTGGAAGAGTGTCTGGATGTAGTCTTGATCATTTGTGGATATTTTAAAAATTTGATGTGACCTGAATAAGAACTGTGTCAAAAAAAAAAAAGATTTCATGGAAAGCTACACTGCAGCATGTGATTATTGTTTTGCAATATTTATTGTTTGATGTTTTACAAACTCCATGGCTGTCTGCATGTCAAGCATCTGTTCAGCTGCTGCTCGGCTTCACTCGACTCCTCCTCCCACATGGAATGACACTCCATTCAGATCATTATACAGATGTAGGTAAGCTCACCAACGCCGTCATATTAACCTGGCAGACGACTGAGTGACGGGGACGGAGGCTTCACTGTATCCCAATTCTGTCGCCAGCGTTGCTTTTAATCCTGATCATAAAATTGTGAAACTCCATCAGTCATACTCGGGCCCCGACATGGATGCCGGCCAAGTCCCAATAATGCTATTGATACTCGTCCAAAGACTCATCTTTTCACCTAGACTGTTTGAATGTTAATATTTTTTATGCATATATACAACCTAGTCTATGCCCTGTATTTTCAAAGATATAAATTATGCAAACACAGTCAGACCATGTGTTTGGCCATGTAGGATCATGACACGCAGTGGTGGAGTGAGCGCTGCTTCAGGTCACTGAGGGATTCTTTGCTAGATAAAACATTTTAAATATTTTTGCAGGATTGAAGTTGTGCTGATGAAAAAATATAATTAGGAAGTTGAATCAATCTGTCTGGTTGGGTTAATTATTGTCATTTTTTAAAATCTGTGCGATCTATGTTTGTGGAGCCCAGTCTCACGCTATAATTGAATATATGATGAATATATAATATATGAATTATGAATATATATATATACTTTTATCCACAGTTGCAAAAATATAATATAGTAATATTCCAACTGTAATGTATACATTTAGGTATAACCATTTATAAGTATATACTCTATAATGTGTTCTAGTGAGATAGTCAATTCGGTAGTTAAACAATACACTGACCACGACAGAGGTGCAAAGTGGAATTATTCTCCAAGTCGTATACAATTCAGAGGTCATTAAACTCACATCACAGAATGCAGGATGATCAGAAATGACAATTTGCCAGTAGGAAACGGCCGTCTTTAAACATCACATGAAAAACATTGGGACCTTGAGATAAGCTTCTTTAGACACCTACGTGTCTAAAGAAGGCTAAAACGTCGCTAAAACTTAGCGACTTGATGGAGGCCAGAATAATAAACAGAAGCAATGGCCCTCAACAGACCAGGATCTAGAACAAAAGTTATGGACTTATGACTCAGCATTTACACAATAAGGCCCTAAAATGCAGTTTTAATATAACACCAACAAAGGCTGTGAAATTGTGAGCGTTGTTTCGCTAGCTGTTTTGTAAAAGACAGTGTTTATCTGGAGGGATGGTTTTCCCCCAAAATGTGCTTTTAATAGCTAAACGTAACCAAGTGTAAACATGTCAGTTAAGTTAATCTTTAGATAATAATAATCATGGCTAAAATGTGAAAAAGTCATACTAGTGTTTCATCACTGTAGCCTAGATGTCTAAACTTCATCATAACACCATCTTTGTCTCAACCATATAGCTCTCTAGAAAACATTTACGTGACTTTTTCAGATCTTTTCTACAATCGTTTGCTCAGTTTTCACTATGATAATCAGTGTAACATTCAGGTCAGTGCTCCTCTCATACATTGCATCTCCTGTTTAGTTTACCTCAACAATACTTAAAGAAGAAAAATATCAGACACAAAATGAATCCCACAGATCTTAAAGTTGATTATGTATCTTTATGGAAAACAATCCTCCAAAGTTAGATGAAAAAGAAAAAAAACTTTCAAGGAATATGAGCACAGACTGACATGTGAGATGGTTTGATGCTGCAGAGAAAATGCACAGATGTTACTGTTCCTGTGTAACTGAAATCTGTATTTTTTTTTGCTTTTAAGTCAAATACCTTAAGGCTTCTCTTCAGACTAATTTCCAGAGTTACCATCTGCTGACAAATGAACTCTTGACTTTGTAAGGAATAATTGCATTTTATGAACAGCACAAGTAATAAAGTGCTCAAAAAGAGCCACAGAGCAGTTAAAATTGTGGGTTTTTGCGTTGTCGCGTCAATGGAGACAATATAACTGACAAGATCTTTTCTCCTCAAAATTATTTGCATAAAATATATCCAATGAAAGTGAAAACAAAAGATTGTTTGGGGGAGAAAAATGTGCACAACTAATTTAATCTCAATTTATATTTAGTATTCAACGGCCATCAATTCAAATGGCTGACAGTGATTCCTAAAAACTCAGGTTTGTCACTGACAACTGTGATGTAAGCCAGATGTGTTGGGATGTGTTGCGTGAGCCCTGATGTGGCCCAAATATCATGTACAAACCTGCGTTTTAGGATGTGTTGCGTGAGCCCTGATGTGGCCCAAATTTCCGAAGCTAAATTGAACGTGATACAGCGAGTATTACGAGGGCCAGGCATGGCCCAAAGATCCAGAGAAAATAAAGAACTGGGCTATGCCTGGTGGATATGTGGTCGACTTTAAGAAGCCACAGTCACCTGAGTGAATGCAGTCAGTAGAAGCCAAATGTGGGCCAATGAAAACTGCAGTCGTGGGCCAAGTTTGGGCCAAACACTCTTTGCAGTCGGGGCCAGACTACAGTAAAGTTGCTGTTAAAGGAGCAGTGGGGCCTTCTGGTGAGTACTGCCTGTAATCTCCTGTACTGCTTGTATGTCTGGTGTTTGAGCTAGACCATGAAAGCTAGCTAGACCATGAAAGGAAACACTGAAAGCTAAATTTAGCCAAAATAGTCCACCAGTGTGCTCAAAATTAAAAAATAAAAATGTTACAGTCGATCAGACCCTTCTCCAGATCCTTTTCAGGTGAAAATGTGGTGGCAGCATCAAGCCGGGACTTTTTTAGCTGCAACTCGCAGTTTAATTTTGGTGGAAGGGTTATCATGACGTTTCAAGTGTCGGCTTATAAGCAGAAATTGAAATAGATTTGGCCTTAAGCGCAACGACAGCTTAAATCATCATTACCAAAGTAAGATGTGTTTGTTTGGTCTGCACCGTTACCTCACAACGAGAAGCTTCCTGCAGTCTGAATCCCTTCTGGGGCCTTTTTGTGTTTGCATGTTCTCCCTGTGTGGGTTTTCTCCAGGTACTCCAGTTTCCTCACAGTTTCCTCCCAGAAGTCCATAAAACTAAGTGCACTCTAAATCAGAGTGAGCGTGTGTGATTGCTTATCTACTATATGTCCAGGGTGCACCGTTGCCTTTTCCCAAAGACAGTTGAAGCTCCAGCCAACCCTCACCACCCTGAATAGTAAGATGTAATGGATGGATAGAAGTTTCACAACATAATTTTTTTTTTTTCCAAACAACATCAACAAAAAATGGTGTGTCGAGTTTTATAAAGACTTTATGTGACTATATTATGGCAAATTATTCTTATTAGAGCAAGTTTGACTCTAAAAAGTAGGATTTGTAACTACAAGAGGTCCTCTGAATGGATCTGTTGAGTCTACATTTACACACGCGGTAACGTGAGCTCACACTTTCACTGACACACCTGTCAAGCGTGGAGTGGCATGACTGGGGGGGCGGCGTAAAGGGCAGCAGGCTGCATTAACAAAGCACGAGCAGTGGGAATATGTTACTACCAATTGGTGTTGTGCTCAGTCAAAGAGGAGGCTGCAGTGAACCCAGTATCTAGTTAACACGTCTGCTGTTGCCATAGTTTACGGTTGTAGACATGACTAAGTGACATAATGTATTCAGCAGTCCTTCAACATCAGGCCCTCAGTAGAAACAAAACCACATATGAGGCCCCATCTTCAAAAAGCAGAATCAGTCTCTGGGTTTAAAGAGACAGCTGTTCACTTCCCAGCATCTAAACGTGCATTCAGACAAATGTGCATACGGAAATTATGCCCTTTTTTGGCTTTTGTTCAGTGATGAGAGAGAAAAAAGATTTCAGGAATCAAATGTTTGGCTTGGCCTGACTCCTTTGGCTTAATTGCCTGAACAAGCAGGAGACGTACGCGGCAGAAGAAGACAGGGAAATGTCAAGTGAGATTAACAAAGCACATTCCACTGAGGTTACCCTTCAAAAGCGAGTCGGGAAGAGAGAGCGAGAGAGAGAGAGACAGAGAGAGAGAGAGAGAGCGAGAAAGTGCACGGCAATGTTAATCTACTTCTTTTCCTGCCTTTTAAGGAGTTACTGATATTTATTTTCAGCTGTGCTGCAAAATAATTCAGAAACATCGTATTGGCCTTTGTCTGGCATCAAAATAATCTTTCATTAGTAATAAACTGTTGCTCCCCTGTTTAATAATATAAATATGATTATTAAATAAATAATATATATATTTTTAAAATATGTGAAAAATTCATACTGTATGTTTCACAGAATCTGGTTTCTTAGAAATCCTCCCTATACTTTTAATTTTATATATTTTTAATGTGTCTTAGGCAAATAGAAAAAGGCAAAAAAAAAAAAAAAAACAGAAGGAGCTTTGGACACATATGGCAGATGACTAAAATTCCCAAAAGAATGAGGGGACTGTCTGTATGTTGTCAGCTTTAGGGAATATGTTGTTTAAAAGACACATGGATCACTGTGCACGCAATACTTGAAAAAGTATTTTTTATTTTCTGTTATCATTTGTTCCTATTCCCAAATTCCTGCAACATCAGGGTCAGTCTAGTTAGAAATTTTAAGCCTACTTGAAGCAAATTCTAGACCATAAAAAAGCAGAATCAGGAGTTTCATATGCAAACTAGAGAAAAAAACGTAGAAACATGAACTAATGGACTACTGTAGTCCATAGAGCCATGTCAAAATAAAACATTTTATAAAAGCCTGAGGTTCTGTTTAAAGTAGATACTAAGTGAAACATCATCTAGAAGAAATGGTACTGGGCTAATTTGACTAGGAAACGTTGAGATTATAAAAACTTTGGGGGGGTGTTCAACAATTATCCTTGTTCATATATTCTGAACTTGGTTATCCAGGATATTCAGCTGACCGATTAAAAAAAAAAAAATTTTTTTAATCTTTTTTGGCACCTAACGGTGCTGCACGTGGCCAACCGAAGCAACCCCGTATCATGATACTGCCACCACAGGTTTGCAGCGTATAGGCACTGATGGATGTGCCACTTCCTCCACTGCTCTTCTTACCCTGATGCGCCCATCATCATTTGTTCTTAGAAAATTGTGGTTCACCACTATCCTTCCTCTGTTTAATAATGCATTATTTCTTAACCCAATTCTCGTTTGTTTCAACAATCCGCCTGGCTGTTTTTCCTGGAAAAACAGTCACAACTTACCACAGGATGTGTGTTTTGAGGCAGTTCTTTAAAGAATCCACACTTGATTTTCAGTATTTTCACGTGATGTTTTTAGATGTGATCTTCCAGCTTTTTTTCAGCTCCGTAGAGCTTGACGATGTTGTTCATGTGTCAAAATTTCACATGACCAATAAAAAAACGTGAAGAGAAAATTGTGTTTGCTCTTTGCCAATTGCAGATCTCTTATTCTACACTAGACTAGATTAGATTAGATTAGATGTATATTATTCAAATATATAGCATTATAGTGGAAAATAGTGTATAAAATATGCATAATGTCCTATATTTGGAATATTACATGCTTTCTGCTGGATGCTCATATCTCAGCCCCTTGATATATCCAGTATGCATACAATTTTTAGCATCAGTGGTTGGAAACCAGTCCCAGAGCCACTGTCAGGGCTTCTTGCTGCCAACTAAGCTTAAGTATTCCACTTATGTTTTGACTTCAGCACAGTTCCCACTCTGTCTATGGCCAGAGCAATATTACAGTTTTAGAAACGTTTCAAATTATGGCAGAGATAGGCTTTGGAAATATAAAAACAAATGCTTTGAAATGATGGATGCACTGATTATTAATTAGTGTATTCAAATAAAAGTGTCAGTAGTCACAGGGTCAAGAGCAAAAGAAGTCTTTGTCAACAGCCATTTCACATAGTAGTTATTTAAAATAAATGGTGTGCCCCGTATCTCATCTCCTCTGCTAAAGTTCCTTGAACCCTGATGGCCCGGCTCATTGTTCTTCTCTCTCTGAGTCTTTACCTCTTTGCTCTCCATTCTGCTCAGCTCTTTTTTTTCCCCTCCAGAAGAGAGTGGAATCAGATAAAAGAAGGGCAAAGAAATGGTGCGACAAAAAAGAGCAGAGAGTGAGGAGGAAAACGGAGGAGACATTACACATTTAACAGATACTCTGAAGACAAGGAAACAGACGGCTGCTGAGGGAAATCACTGAGGCCGGAGGGGACCGCCAGTGAAGCGTGGACGGTAATGAGAACGTAGACAGATCCTCCCAGACAGTGTTCATCAGCTTTCCCTTCGCCTTCAGCTTTAGCTCGGGAGGGTCAAGGGTCACAGTTGCCCAACCGGTGACTTTGTCAGTGGCGTTCACAGAGCAGGACGGGGAGGCCTGTGAGGGAGGAAGTGCTCAAAACCACAACAGAGAAGATGTGATGAAGTGAGACGAAGGAGAAACAGGTCACTTGTAGATAATTAGAGGAAGATAAAATCTTTTTTTTTTTTTTTACAGCTGTGCTAGGCAAAGCAAGATTTCTTTCTTTTTTTTTCTTTTTCTTTTTTTTCTTACGTACATTTTATCAGCTTTGATGACAAGATGTAGCCACGTGGCCTTCGTTTATTAATATGCTGCAGATTTCCTCTGCCTGTTTGTCTGTTTAATGTGACTGCATGGATCTAAATTCAACCAGAGTACGGCTTAGTGAGGAAAAATCACCTAACAGCCAAAGCTTAGCTTTACTGATGAATGCCTGTCATACTGTGCAGTTTTTTGGTCTAGATTTGAATATCCGGCAAACACAGCAACTACATCATTGCTGAAACCGCTGTGACACTTGCAATGGAGTCTGGAAATTTTCCAGACATTAGACAAAGGCGCTACATTTGACGGCACATGTTTTCAAGGTACTTCTAAGTCTGGTTGTAAGTCGACTTCAACATATGGGAAATCTCGAGGTGAACTCATACGTGAATGTTTCAGGTGACTGCCCAGGTCATATGTGGTCTGAACACTGTTGCTGCTTAATATTCTTTTACTCTTTGTCCACTGTCTTCACCATTCAATAAACAAACACATGTGACTCCAAGGATATACTTTTTTCATCATTTCCTGCCTCCAGAGTGCTCGACCAGACTCTGGTCCAAAGTATTTCTGGTTGCGGGAGCTCCTCTAATGCACAATTTCCTTCAGTCTTGTGCCAATGTGAACAGAGAACTGCAGAAAAAGGTCGGGCCTGGTCCCCCACACTTTCCCCGGGACTCAAATAAGAAAATGACTATGAGTGATCTGCAATATTTTTTTTATTTTTTATTTTTTTACAATTACCTTGGTTCAGTGTTTCCCCAGCCCTGGTTCTGAGGATGCCCTGTCCTGCATGTTTTAGATGTTTCTCTTCTCAACTAGTTCACTGTCGAGCCTGTTGATATGCTAAACCATGAATGCATGTTACATATGACACATTCAATAGAGAAAAAAGAAAAACAAATGTGATCTGTTTTTATGGTATTTATCAGTTTAGCAGTGAAAATCAGTTCATCTTGTGCAAAGTGTTAAAGTGCAAACAAAGTCAAGCTTCGCGTCTAAGTTTGTGCGACTTGTTTTATGGACGCACTTTTCATGTGTGGCCTTCATTGATACGCTTGCTCATCAACCCGCTGAGATCTCTAGTTATAAATGGACCATCTGTGATGTGTCAGTCATCACAAGAAGAAGGACTCAACCACTAAACAAAAACTATCAATGTCCCCAGAAATAACACACTGCCAAAGATGGGGACTCAAACCAATGTTTGGGGGATTCAAGTAAGCCAGCTTTTTCTTTAGTGTAAATGGACTCACACCGTCATTTAGGTTAAATCACATAATTACATCAGAATTTCACTCCAAGGCAAAACATTAATCATGATGCAGATTGATCTTGTTCTGAATTAGGTACAATATGTCTCAGACTAGTTACATGTGAGTCAACAATGGCAGCTTCTAAATAGGTCATATTATTTCATTTGTGATTTCTTAGATGGTTTTGCAGCAGATGGTACATCTGAGCAGTGCAGTTCCTCTGAATATCTACCCATAGCTGCTGGAATGACTTAATCCTCAAAGTACGGACTTTGTTGCTCCATAGAAATCGTCGTCTGATAAAATGCCGTTAAGATGTAGGTACCTGAAAGTCTGTTTCTTGAAAAATAAGGCTAAAATAGTTCCCTTAGTGTCAGGATGAGATACGTTGACTTTGAGTGAGCTTGTGTTGGTTCCTAACTTGTGGAAGACCCCACAATAAATAAAAACCTGGGTTTTCGAGAATATGCGGTTTCCTTTGTGCAAAAAAGCTTTTGAGAAAAATCAGATTATTTGCAAATGCAAAGTCACAACAAAGCACCAGTGTGTCTGAGTGTGAACTCACACTGAAGCGAAGTAGCACAGCTGCGTAGCTCTGTTTAAACATGAACTTTATTAAGAATGATTTTTTTTAAGAATTTTAATGTAAACCAATTACAGTTTTTGGTTTGCTCTTTCCCTTTCTCCTCCCTTTTCCAAGCATTTGTGACCTGGCATCCTTTGCAGTGTCCTTGTTTTTGAGACGTATTCAAATGATCTTCCTTTTTTTTCATCTCTTTACCTCTCATTGCCGGTTGGAACTGCCAACATAAAATGAGCCTTGGAAAGCTTTAAATATTTTTCCCTGCTCGGTATTTTTGATGTTGTGTAATAATTTGCATTTCTGTCTCTCTCTGGTCATCTGCATAAAATGTTACACCTGGGACATGCAGAAAAACAAATCTGAAGCACTTGCCAAATACTCAGCCTCATTGCATATCACCTAAATGGAAAAAATGAGTAATGCATAGCAAAGAAAAGCATATAAATTAGATATGAAAGGAGGATCCTGTAATCATGCATAGAAGAGGCAGTCAGTGACCTTGATTGTCGAAAAATTATTTTACGGAAACCCAATTTACTGCACAAAGAATGTTCCTGGAAGAAATGAAAGAAAATGCACAATGATTGCAGAGAGTCTCCCTTCCTTGCCCCTTTGCAGTTTCAAATGCACTCAGCTTCAGGGAAGAAACATCTCATATTTATCATTGCTAACTCATGATGTTTTATTATTGTCTTTTCAAGGTAGAATGCAAAGAAAAAGGTTGCCAGTTGGTTTATGCATAACCAGCTTTCAAAGCATTTGCAAGTCTCATCACTTGTTGCACCTCAGTGTTTTTTTTTTCCAGTTTAACCTGTGCCCAAAATATTGGTTTAATACACGTGTTGTTCAGGAGAGCTTATGTTACCCTCTGAGACTTCAGGGATTGCATCAGCCACACTGACAGCTCTAATCTGCCCTGTGAAAATAGTTTAAGATCAAGCACCACCGTAGGAGTCGCCACCAGTATATCTAAAGGGGGATGAGTCCCCCACACATTTCAAATTTTTTTATTTGGACCCCGCTGTATTTACCATGTAAACATATTAGTCCACCCAAAGTTGTTTCTATCCCACTTGGTTTCATTCCACTTGGTTGATACGAGAATATTTATAAAATTGAAAGTTTGATTCGGTTTCCTGCAACAAATCACCAAAAGCAAGCATAAAAAAAACACGTAGTCTAGAACCCGGTTTCATGAACCATCTCTGGCATTAAGTTTAAGGCCGAAATGAACCGTCAGGCCGCTCAAAACTGGAGGAGGAAACGTCAGCTCCATTGCCATCTCACGCTAAATTCATGTTACATTCAACTACACAATGAAAAATTAGTGCAAAGCTTTCCCTTGTTTACTTTAAGTTACAACACTGTAGATTAGAAGGCTTTTTTTAATTTTTTTTTTTTTTATGGACTATCAACTGTTTATCTGCTCCCTCCACAGACTCAATGGACATGAGGAGGTTCTTTACAAAGGCGTGGAAAATAAATCACAGTTTTTCCATAGGATTTTTTTTTCCTTGTGGGAAGGTTAGCTGGCTAGTCAGAGTTAGGTGCTCTATCAGATAGCTTAACGTTAGCTAGTTCATCCAGCAGTGACATGAAAACTACCATAGATTTGTTTTTTTTACAATTTCAACTGTTTTAGAAGGCCGAGAATGAAACCAAGTCCACTCTGATTGATTTTCTGTTGAGATTTAGAGACCATAAGATCTGTATACTTCTGTAATTTAGTAGAGTCGTCTATGCTAGCTACTTTTACAGGTAGAAGGTGTCAGCCCGTTAAAATGCACCAGAATGCAACCAGAACCCCCCCCCCCCCCCCCCCCCCCCCCCCCCCCCCCCCCCCCCCCCCCCCCCCCCCCCCCCCCCCCCCCACACACACACACACATGTTACAAATGTTTCCGATGCCTCTTAGCATCTCATTTATCACACCTTAGTTTCAACACAGTCAAAACTGAGTTTGTAATCATTGATATCTTAGGCTCATAATTTTGACCAGTGAAGGAATATTCCCATCTGAATTCACACGTTGATGTGCTCCGTTTATACTATATGAAGCTCTAAATGAGGGCTGGGACAATTTTAACATCCGACAGAGTAATGCCATACTCGTACTTTTTATTCATTCCTTATTCACGCGGGTTTTTCTCAGCGCGTCATTAATGGTACATGGACTGGGTGAGCGGGGAGGAAACAGATGTGCTCAGTGAATGAGATCAAATTGTCCTCACACCTTCCTAGAATTCTTTAAAGTAAAAAAAAAAAAAAATAAAAAATGAAGAGGTTCAATCAGCAGCAGTATTTTCTGAGACACAAGACTGATCTTTAATCAGATCCATTTTATTATACTTTGATGTAAAAGGGCTTTATTAACATTTAGGAGCCGTCTTTGATATGTAATTTTCCACTCAGAGGCTGTTTTATTCCTTTTGTATTAGCGAGACACCAGTGGGACGGCTCTGTTGCATATTCCTCTTACATTTCAGACGTCTTTGGAGAAACACTTATATTATTAATCAAACATATGTGAGATCAACAGGAGGCTGTTTCCATTGTGATTTTATGACATTTGTTTAATGCTCCAGCTGCCTCAGAGGGTCAGAATTGTTTCACTGACATAAAAAAAAGAAAAGAAAATCCTGTCTTCTGCCATATAATGTGGAGTAAAGAGATCAAATTCTGTCAGCACTGATGCCAACGGGCCTAAAAAAAATGAAGGAGCAGAAGAGCAATCAGAAATTAAGTGACAGCTTTCCCCTTATTTACAATAAGAAGTGGAATAGATGGTTCAGCAGGAACCTAAAGAAAGTTTTTACTGCCTGGTGAGTCACAGATCCTCTCTGAGATTGAAGTGCTGACAGGGGCATTAAGAGATTGTGGCTTGAAAAACAAACCTTCTCCAAAATAGAAGTGTTGCCTCCGCACCAGTATGCCAGACATAGTGTGCCGGCCCAGATCTCAAGAAGACTGCCAAGGCTGAGCCTTGATATCTTAGACCAACTATTAAGTACACTCCTGGGACGCCGTGCAGTTCCAGTTGTGGCTTGTTGTTGGTAGTTTTGAGAGACGATAGCTGTCAAGATCATGCCCTCATCCATGTGGCTCGGTCTTTTAATACACTTAGATGCCTTAGCTGCAAAGTAAGACTGAGGCTTTTTTTTTTTTGCGTTTTTTTTTGCGTTTAAACATGGCCCCAATGGATGTAGAGACCTATGAAATTATTAAAAAGGATGGTTCAAATGTGAATGTTGCCAAAGCTAAATTATTTCTGTGCAGCTGCGTGCTTTAGTTTGTCTGGCAGTCAAAGATTCATGCCTAATCTGCCATCTCATTAGACACCCTTGAGCTTTTAAAGTAACCTAGATTTGGAATCCTGGAACTTTGATGTAGTTATCCCATCAAAAGCACATTTGTCTCGAGGCTGACCCTTTCAGAGAATTTTTAGAGCTCAATTATTCGTCATAATCTCTGAAAAACTTACTTATATTTATCTCAGCCTCGCTGTCTGTATAAAACTGGCTCATTTGAATCATGCGCTGCTCCCATGTTGAAATCCAATATTCTCATTTGCCGGAGGCGCTCCCGACAGAAATCCAGAAGAGGTGCACCAACATGGGTTGCCTCAACGTGCGTTCTCTGGGCAGAATACTGTGTCAATGTGTGTCTATGTTATTCAAATTAAACAGCCTATTTAAAAAGTGTATTTTTGTGCAGTTTGGTGAATACGTGATGATTTTTGATCTCTCTGTTGAGATTCAGAGCACCCGCATCCAGCATGTCTCCTGAAGCCCATCTGAAAGAATACTTACACGTCGCACAGCTGTTAAGATATGTAGAGATATGCACGGGGCTTTTTAATTTAGAAAGGGATTGATAAACAAGTGCTCTGTTATGTAAAGAAATGATCATTAGTTACTGCCTCCTGAGGATTCAGAGGATGTGACTCTTTACTGAGTCTCAGCTCTTTAAATCCATGACTGTGCAAACTCTGAGCTGCTGCTGCTGTGTGATATGAAATAACGAGGATGTACAAATTAATTTACATAATTGTTGTCTAATTGCAGCAGCCAAAGGCGATAAGGCTGCAGCAGCCCCTGCTGGTAAGTGCCTTTGTGACATCAAATCTGAGCTGGAGCCCACTCCAGGGATCCAGTTCATTTCTGAATCATGCCGACAGCAAACAACCACTTAAACCAGAGTGACCAGTGAAGAGAAATATTTAGATAAACAGGCTCATATTTCTGATGCATGTTTTCCTGTCTTATTTTCAGTCAAGAAGGGTAAGAAAAACACGCTTGATGTCCTCGTCATTCTTACAGCTGTCGTCCTATCCTATTTGCCAAAACTAAGCATTTGTTTCTGTTCACTCAGAGAAACCAGCAGAGGATGAGGGTAAGGCTGAAAGATGTCGCAAACGCAGAAGCAGTGAACTTCTGCGGTGATGGGGTTTGAGTGTGGAGATGCATGAAAGCTGCTCTCGTCGCTGCATCACATGAGAACTCACACACACTGTAGCAGTTACTGATTATAATTTCCCAGTAGTGTTTGTTTTTTTTTCCTTGTCTCTCAGAGTTCAGTTTTACCTCCATAAATTAAAACCGCTGCTAAATCCTGAAGCAAAGGTGTTTAATTTATGGGCAAATTGCTGACTGTATGTATGCACACGTGCACCGTTTGAGCGTGTCTGTGTCTTTACTATTTTAGCCACGCTGTTCCTCGATTCTGCTAATCCGTACGGTGAATGCACATTGTTGTATTGCGTAGGTGTAAATAATGGCTCAAGAATTCAGAGAAGGCAGTTCCCAGTTGAATTACAGACAATTACAAAGACGTGTTTATCATACAAACAAAATGTAGTAAGACCTTTGACAGAGTAGTTTAACCACCTGTTTATGCAGTTTTTATAGAAAATTTCTGTTTTTTTCTTTTTTTTTTTAAAATTTGCAATCATGTTTGAGGGAAAAATGCATCAGTCTAAATGTCATATTTATTGACGATTTTCAATACCAAACTGTTGCCGTTACGACATGCTTGGTCGTATTCACAGATAGCTTAACGTTAGCTAGTTCATCCAGCAGTGACATGAAAACGACCATAGATTTGTTTCTTTTTTTACAGTTTCAACTGTTTTGGAAGGCCAAGAATGAAACCAAGTCGACTCTGATGATACTTATTGATTTTCTGTTGAGATTTAAAAATACATTCAGAGACCATGGGATCTGTATACTTCTGTAATTTAGTAGTCGTCTATGCTAGCTAATTTTACAGGTAGAAGGTGTCAGCCCATTAAAATGCACCAGAATGCAACCAGGAACACCCCCCCCCACCCAGCTCAGTTTGGCTCGGTACGGCACAGTTTGGAACACTGCGCTCTGATCTTGCTTCCTATCTTCCCTCTGCTGGGTGTGCTGGCTGGATTGCTGTAGCTAACTCTGCTGTGCAACAGTGCGACATCAAGTATCAGAAAACTCAGCTAAGAAAGGACAACACTGGAAGACATCCAGTGCATCGTATTCTTTCTTACTGGAAAGAGCTTTGTTTGAGAAAAGACTTCAGAATGACGCATCTTGTCTTTGCCTCCATGTCAGGCTGAGGAGGCGTTCCTTTGCTAACTAATCAACCGATTGCAGTGTTTCTCGCTCCACCTTAAGCGTACCTTACCTTGGTTTTGGTAACCCCGCGTGAGGGGTTCCAAAAAACAGTACAGTACGGCACACTTATTTTGGAACTGTTGGCAACGTTTGATGATGGAAACACAAATGACCAAACTGCACCGTACTGTTTGGTGGAAATGGGCAAATTGGCGAACCACAACGCAGTGCAGGAACAAGGCCCCTTGGTACCACAGGCTGTGGGACGCGGCATGAAACTGCTGCTGTGTGCCAGCAAGTGTGAACCGCAGCTATTCTAGTCAATTTGAGTGGTCCCACCAGAAGTGCTGTGGAGTGGTTCAGAGGCGCCCCCGAGGCGACTGTCCTTTCTGCTCCTCTAAACATACATGTCGAGTCTGTTTAGAGTCAGGTGAATTTTCAAATTAAAAACCCCTGAGAGGGCTTTGACGTGTGCATTGACATCACATTAACCCGTGGAGGCTGTGGTTAAACAGTTCAGAGGGTCTCAGGGGAGATTTGAACCACGCATGAAAAGTGCATTTTATTACATCCTTTTAATGTGTTTAATTCCAGAAAGGACAAGTTGCATGTCTTTAAACGAGCACATTACTGTGTGATTCTCACGTGATCTTCTGAACCTGTAACATCAGGACTCGGGCTGAGCAGGTCCCGCAGCTCTCTGTTGGACCTGAGCTCGGGCTGAAGATGGCCCAAACGGCTGCAAAACCGGACCGCGGCGCTTCCAGTCCCGGTGGGACCCCGAAGGTTAAAGGGCATGTGTCTTCACTGTGTCCAAAATGACTTGACTTTGACTTGAGAGAAATGAGAAAGAGCGGCTGCCGTTTTCACATGCGATAAAAGTCAGAGATGTGAGTTGCTTGGATGCAAGGCACAAATGATTTCTTCTTTTTGTTATAAGCAGTTTATTTGAAAGAAGAAGAACTTTAAGATAAATGGACTCATTTTATTTCGGTTCAGCAAAAATAAGTGTCGATAGGACCAAAAGTCTGTAATAGGCTTCATTTAGAATCTATGGCACTTTATAGGTTTGTCCTTTTTTTTTTTAAATCAGCCATGATGAACTTGACAGTATGAGCTCATTAGCCTACAGATAAATGGTAGCAGATGCAGTCTGTGGCATTGTGCCTCCTGAGATTTTTCGCTCTCTGGAAAATCTCAGGTATTTTTAACGATTTTAATTAAAAAGTGAGAGAGGAGATGTGTCCATTTGTGGTAAGTATCCGAGTCGGACTGGCACACTCTGCCTTCCCTGCTTCAAGTTGATGCCTCAGAGCCAAAATGGTGCTGGACACTTATGTCCTCTGGTCCAGTCACTTCACACTTATGTCCCAGAAGGTTCCCCTCAGGAAGGGAAACTCTGAAGTAGAAGTCTAGAAAAGGCAATTGGCTGGATTGTCTGGACGTGTTGTGTGTGTGTTTGTGTGTGTGTTTTCTCCTGTTACTTTGATCAGTTGCCGTCAAGTGTCAGCATATTTTGCAGCACCTTTTAGGTTGCCAGATGATGCTGTTTTGAGAAACAAGAGACAGATCGGGATGGGCGGGTTTCCGTTCCGCAATTGCCTGAAAATGCTGACCTTTCCGATGTAATCCATAGCTGAGGGTAACACATGCAGCTAAAAGTGTGAAATTGTTGTGTGTGGGTGCAGTGACCCCTGCAGAAGAGCAGCGAAATGATGTGTGAGCTTTAATTAATCTGTGCACGTATGCATATGATCAGGTAAAATCACTTTAATATTTAGCTCCTTTGTCAAGCATTTGTTAAAGCAGCACATCATTAGTAGTAAATAACAAGGCCCCTGAGAGGGAAAGGCTCTGCGTTGTATGTGTGGACCCATGTGAGCTGAATGTGTACGGCCTCATTTCATCTTCATGGATTTCAAGTCAGCTTGTGGTTTGGACAAACTGGAGTGGATAATGTGAGCAAGAAAGTTGTTCATACTTATCGTCACAACAAACTTTCTGTGGCTCTGTGATTAAATGTAGAATAAAGTAGAGCGGTGGGCTTTACTAACGCTGCATCTCATTTCTTTTTTGCTCAGTTGCAGCCTTTGGAGGGGAACACCAGCCAACTTACATTCATCCCCCAAAAGGCTTCACTGTGAGCAACAATCCTGAAAAACAAACATAACATTTGACCTGGAAGAACACGAATGCTGCAGGCGCAGTCCACTCCTCACTCCCTGATGACTTACTTCAACCTGTTTGTGCTGAGTTCCAGATGATCGGGCCCGCTGGGTCACTGAGCACGGGCTTCCTCGCAGGTCTGGGGTTTTACCGCAGCTGGCAGTGATAAAATGTTGTGCCAGTGGGAAATGGATGGGTGCTCAAGTCAAATTGTCCTAAATTAGGACAAGCTAGACAATTTACAGACCTTTTTCCACATCTTGGGTAGTTATGGGCCGATGCAGATCACAGTGCTCGTTTCTCATCGCTTTATCTCTCAACACTGCCATTCTGCAGTTAGAAAGGTTGTCAGGAACACAGGTGGCATTTGTGAATGCTTTTTGCTATGCTGACCAGTATTCATGAACACTTTTTTGAGAGGAATCCATAAACACCAGCAGGTAATATTGTAACACTGATACTTCTTATCAATGAAGAAACCAACATGGTTTTTAAATTTAATTCAAAACAGCCATTTTCGAATGTCTCTTAATGCAACACAGTGAACAATGTTCACAAACACTCCTCTTTATTAAAGGTAGGGTAAGCAACGCTATGCAACTGCTAACCCCAGACATTTTTTTTTTTGCCACATTCAGTGACTACTCACTATCTGCCAGCCTTCCACACAGACAACAAGGTGTTTCGTTTGGTCAAAATAATGCTGCCCCTGGCCCTTGCTGGAAGCAGTTGTGCAGAGTGATGGGGCCAGAGTAGCAGCAGATCTGATCTGGTGCTCTTTTCATGGCTGGCTGACAAAAAGCAAAGAACTGATTCCAATCGGCATTGACTCTAAACTGACACAGGAATGGCTTTGGTGGAAGAGTCAACATCTAAGTCATAGTATACAGGGACCCTACTGATAAATGTCTTAATGCAGATGAGAACTGTGATCCCAGAAGATGAATATATAGAGCAGAGGAGGCCAAAGTCGGTCCTGGAGGGCCGGTGTCCTGCAGGTTTTAGATGTTTCCCTCCTTCTTCACACACTGATACCAGTGAGTGTGTCATTAAGATGATGACGGACATTAATTAGGATCAGGTGTGTCAAAGCAGGGAAACATGCAAAACCTGCAGGACAGCGGCCCTTGAGGACCAACTTTGGACACCCCTGATATAGAGGAAGAGAAAAGATAAAAGCTTTCGAACGAAAACAATGACTCTGCAACTTATTATTCAGTACAGCATTAAAAACAATTTCACATGCTCTATTTACTGTGCATGCAGACCGTGGTGATTTCTGACATATGTTGTTGTTTATTTCTGCGTCTCCGGCTCTTGCAAATGCTGACGTCACTGATATTATGTCTCCAGAGACTCGTGCATTTTTATTATCTTTTGCGCTTTTGCAAGCAAATGCTGTCGCAGTCAGAGTTGTGGCAGAGTTTTGACCTTCCACGTGTCTATAAAGAGAAGGGGGGGGGGGGGGGGGGTTGCCTCACGATGAAACTTCTCAACACCTAAGTGCACTTTTCCGTTATTGCGTCACGCTCACTGGTAAAGATGGAGCCTGCTGCAGGAGATGACGGCTGGACAGTTTAGTAGGCGTTCTCCGCGTGTGTCTGTAAAGAGTTTTATCAGCTTCATGTCATCTTTGTGAAGCTAAGCATCATTATGTCACGCTTGTATGTTTTTTGTACAGTGTGCGTTCGTGTGGAGTGCTTGCAACGCATTCTATCTGCATCGTGACTCATTTTGCTTCTGTTCATTTGTTTAACCTCCGCTCATTCTTCATAAACAGATGTCCAGCCGGCCGTGGGTAAGCGCTGTGCTTTGTCAGTGTTAGTGCGTATGCGTGTGTTTGTGTGTGTGTGATTGCAGCTCAAGTCCGTATCGAGATGTTGGACAAGTCTCAGCTAAAAGACTCACGCACTGCATCGTCTTTAATCTGATCTTTGTTGAACAGCCTTTTCATTCATGAGAAATGTTTTAACCCTTTATTGTGTAAGAAGCTAATTTCCATTTATAAACTGTCTCTTTTCATTTAGCCAACAATGAGCCTTGGGATGGTAAGGAGAAGACGCAACACAATACATCCCAGCCTGCTTTTGCTTCCCTTTCTTTGTGCTTGCTTTTTTGTCGTTTGCTTTTTGAGTTGGTAGACGTGGATATCAGACTGAATCTCTTTCTCCCTGAAGCCTGGGATTGCTCTGGTGACGGCTATCGCTGCTGCTTAAGATCTTAGGTTTTCACTCAGCAAATTGATTTACCAAGAAGATGTTAATTCCCTTGCAGGAATATTGCCTTCATTATCTGTGCAAATTGACTATTATAACAATCACGACATTAAACATTCATGTTGCAAACAAAAGTGACAAAGTGCCTGAGCAAATAGATAAGGGAACCTAAATACAAGATATAAAAACAGTGGTGCACTCAAACAATTGCAAAATTCATCTGATAAACTGTCAGATGAAAGGAATGAGCAGTAAAATAAGCAAATAAAACACAAACATAACAGATAAAACCGACTCCTGTGGAAGTGTTTCACAATAAAAAAAGGAAGACTTTCAAGATGAGATTGCTTCCACCAAAGCATCCAAAGTGTTTCACAAGTGAAATGACTTCATCAGCTCTTGTTTACAAAAATCTTCTATATATCCTGCCTGTACGTCCGCTGGATATATGTCATCTGTGTGTGTGTGTGTGTGTGTTTGTGAGACATGTACTACCTTTTTCTGCTGCAGAAGAATATTACAGTGTAATATTTAGGATTATTGAAGCGGAGTCTGTTGTTAATGACTTTTCATGCTGAACTACAACATGAGATTTACAGAGTTTTCATTCTGGTGCTGCTCAGATAATAAAGAGCTGATAGAGTTCTTAAGAAGTTAAATTACTAGTATTATTCATTTACAATATGTGTAGCCTCCCTATTTATTTAATAATCAGTACCTAGAGACAATTATTTTAATTAAAACGCTTATAACCAAGACTCCTTTAGTCAATGTTTAGTCAGCTGAAATTACATGCAGCATTTATGGGTTTAAAATGAGTTTAAAATACAGTAATGAGGTTGTTTATATTCTGTAAATTCAGCAAGACAAATGACATCAGCGAGACCAGCGACGGGTGTATCTGTTTTATAATGTGAAAACAGTATCGACGAGCGCTGGTTGAGTTTGGAAAAATAAAGTTGTGATTAAATTTGATAGAAACAATGGCATTATAATATTTTCATCTGTTTCGTGAGGGACAAGAGCCCAGAAAACTTCCCAGGACCACCTGAAAGTCGATGAATTTTGCAGGAGGCCACACCTCACAAGAAAAGGAAAAAAAATTGTTTTAAAAAAAGACTGTTTAGATGGGTTCAAATGACCGGTGTTTACATTATTTTCCAGTTTGAAGTTGAAAGATGAGACTGATATGGTTAATCTTTTTCCTGTATGAAACATATGCTTCCTTTTCATTTCTTTCGCTGAAAGTTACTGAAAGTTGATCTATTCTATTGTTTAGCTATTGTCGGATTTTAAAGTGGACAAGGAAAGCTTTCGTGCTTTTGTAAGCTGAAAGAAAAAACAAGGTGTTAAAGACATTGCTGTATTTCTGTGCAGAACTAACAAGACGTATCCGTGTAGCCAACTTCACGGTGCAGGACTGTTGTTTTGGGACTTCAGCTAACTGTCGTAAGTTGTGGATTTGCTCGACTGGTCAGACTCTACAGGGCACCCTGCATTCGTAAGAAGGATGGGTTCAAGCTCTGTCAGCCACCAGGCCTGTCAGAGGGAAACAGCAGTATAGTTGGTCTAATGTTAAGACACGTGCACATTGTGTTCAACTTGAAAGCAGGGGCTGATCACTTTGAGGACGGACTCTCTGCTTTATACACACACGGCCGAGACGCTCTCTCCAGAATGTCTTTGAAGACTGTGGCCCCGATTCGTACGCTTCCCGCTAGCCGCTAGCCGCTAGCCGCTAGCCGCTACCCGCAAATTGCGGGTTTAGGAACCTCCGCTAACTGCTAATGCAATCTTCTGCTCCCTAAAGCCGCTACCCATTATGCCGACTTAATGGGTAGCGCAGGTGGGATAGCGGGTTTAGCAACGTGGAAGATTGCGTTTTTTGCGGGGGAACACCCCTCCCGCTACCCGTTATCCCTAAATAGCGGCTTTAGGAGATCTGGCGGAAGATCGGGCCCTAAATATTTAGTTGTTCAGATCCAACTGATTTGATTCCAGATTTTTAGTACCAAACTAAAACATCTGCGTGCAGTCTTAGCTGTTGTGGTTCCTCCGTTTGATGGCTTTTATATTCCCGATCCAATTCTGGTTCAGACATGTATGGTTGATATTTTTCTTTATCAATATTCAAATTATTTATATCAGTTTGGATGCAGGATTGAAGTGTAACGCTAAGGCTGAAGCATCCGAGACAAAAACAGTCTGGAAATAACCCTCTGATGTCTACAGAGGGACCGATGCTGTTCGAGCTTTGAGACGAGGAAACTGCAACCCCAAATCAGAAAAAGTTGAGATGGTGTAGAAAATTCAAACGAATGTGTGTCAATGAAAAAAAAAATGATGAGATTAAATGTGAAATATTGGTTCTTTATGTAATGTAATAAAAGTCAAAAGTAAATGTAAGAATCAATGTGTGTTTTTTTTTTTCATTTGCATTTTCTCTGCCATCCCAGTGTTTTCTAATTTGTTGCATTTTAGAAATAACCTGATCAAAAAGAATAGGGCCCATAAAAACTCTCTGTCCAAAAATGAATTCCCAGTTGCAAGGACAGCGTCTGGTGCTAATCTCACTTAGAAACTCCACCGCAAACGCAGCAAGTATTTAATGTACCAGTGTAGGAGTGTAAACATTCAAAAGTGTCCCCTGAGCTCCATCCCAGGATCAGTTCTTCCTACTTAGCATTCCAACAGAAACCTTTTAAATCATCCTGAACATCTGAACTTGGATCTGTCCTCAGGGGTACTTTTGATTAAAAGATCAAATTAACCAAGCCCATAAAAGCACAGAGAGGAAGAGGCGCAGACAGCGCTGCTCTCTGGATTTATGGAAGTGCATGGCCTTGTTTGACACGTGGTCCTGGATCCATTCTCTCTGGTCCAATGGATGTTCACACAGGGCCCTACTCACGTCCCTTGACCGGTAGTTTTTGTCTTTTCTGTCAACCTTGTTTCCCTCTAACACATACAGGATGTTTGACAGAAGCAAAACAAAAAAAACTGAAAGCCGGTTTGTGTAGATAATGTGGGGTTAACCTGTCTAACTTCGGCACAAGTGACTTTTGAACTTGAGAGTTATAGACACAACTCATTAATGCCGTGCTGGAGACAGAAAGGTGTGCTTTTTGGAGTGTGAGAGCACGCTGATTTAATGAGTGAGTGTTTCTCACCTGAAGTCAAGGTTATCATTGGGCCAATTAACGCGTTTGTTTAACAGCACAGCACAGATTCTGCACAGACTGACGTGTTCTTTTGCTCTCTCTTTCCTTTCCCCCCCTTCGGTGCAGAGTTGCCTCCCGATGGTAAGAGAAATTAATATGTTAGCATCTCTGTAAGCGACTGACAAGCAAACACCTTACAAAGGTTGCATCAGTTTACTTGAAAAAGAAACAAGTAAGCAGATAAAAGAGCAGCTCATTTTTTATTGCCAAGATAAGACGGAACAGGCTCAGCTTATTTTGTGTCGGCATGGCAGACGGTTGTCAGAGTCAGATCTAATATTACGTCTTCAGAGGTGATCTGAGAGGCTTCATTATTCCCTGTAGGCCAGTGAGATCCAGGGAGGTCCTTGGTCGCTGTTAATCTTCAGAGGGTCCTACAAGGGAAAATTATGTAATGTAACAATAGAGGAATGCCAACGTGCTGAACAGAAAAAAGGACTGGCGCTTAGTTTCAGCCATGTCAAATGGCCGAAAAACCCAGAGGAGGGAATTTAAGCTTCAGATCCTCAAATTAGACTGTTTTCCTCAAAACCAGAAAACTGCATTTAAAAAGGTGATTCAGTGGTTTGCTTGGTCCCTTTGTCTCCGGTTGTCCTCTGTTATGGGTGTGTCTTTCTCACAGTGGTGAAGTGGTTATGTTTTGTTGCTTTAATCACCCTCTGTGATCCGAAACTTACCACAGATACGGCACCAGGAGAGGGTCCGCCGATGGCCGAGCTGACCGGTCTGTTCGTGGTGAGGCCAGAGAGTGTCACGGCCACGAAAGGTACAGCAAACTCACTGGTCATATTACCCCTGAATTATGTTCACAGTGACAGGAGTGGTCACTTTTCACAAGAGCTCGCCAGAATACAGACGGCTCATCTCTTTTATGAACCCACGTGCTCCATCTTTGTTCATGGCAGGGAAGGACATCACGTTTGTGGCTAAAGTGGACTCCACGACCCTGACGAGGAAGCCGGCCATGAAATGGCTGAAGGGGAAATGGCTCGACCTGGCAAGCAAAGCCGGGAAGCACCTGAAATTTAAAGAGACTTACGACCGGAACACCAAGGTACGGGGTTATTACACGTGGCTCATTATAACCGGTGTGCATGCTCTGCCACACAGGTGTTTCACCACATCCTATGGATGTCAGTGGAGCAACTGGCTGACCACCTGAACATCTATATAAGTTTGAACGCATAAGCTTGATGTCCAACTGCCTTGTTCTTATTCCAGAGGGTTAAATACTATGATTTTTTTTTTTTTTTTTAATCAAAGTTTGTGGCTTCTCTGAGTTATGTATAAGATGTCTTTTGGCATGAGTGTGCTAATGTGATGACCACAGAAATATTAAAGGTTTTGCTTCATTAGGCAGTTTTAGGGTAGGTGGGGAAAGTCTGATGATTTATGAGGCCACTGTTGAAGTTCAAGAGCGTCTTGGGACTAGCCTGGCCAGCCTTACCCACTCATTTTATGAAAAATTCTCTTTCTCGTGAAATCGGTCTGGTATTCCTCCAATTCACAGCCATTTCTACCGTTACAGAAGGCACTGAATTGGGCGGAGGTGGAGTTTATGTAAAGACTTGTATAAAACAACCATGGTGGCAACAGAATTGCAAATAATATCTTGGCTAAACAAATGTTTCGTGCAAAACTGGACACATTCTCCGGCATTTCCACTCCACCACATGCCATTTTGAATGACTTTTGTTGATAGTGGTCTGGTTGTCACTCTTCCTATGTCACATTTCGTTTCTCTGACTGGTTATCTATCCAGTGGCATCCAGAGACAGTTTCCTCTGCGTCCGTTGGTACTGCCCCATAGAGATCAAAGTTGAATCTGGAGGTCCAGACTAAGTCTTTATATCAAAAGGAATTATGGTAGCTGGTCAGGCTACCTTGGGACGGTATTCATTCAGTCTCATGTATTCAGTCACTCACTATTTACTTTTTTTACTTTCTATTTTATTGTTTTGTTATATTTAGGCAACACAAGTTGTTGAAGGTTCAGGCAGTACAATGTCCTGTTGATCTGGTTCAGAAACCAAACATGCTTTGCAAGAGTAAAAGAAAAGTTTGTATTTGGGTTGATGATGCGCTGCTTCATAACATGAATCTCTGGAAAATACACTGTTGACATTTACCCAAAGTTTCAAAACTGCAACTTCAGGCACAAATTTGTTTTGATTTTCTCTGGAAAACAGTCTTGACAAAACTGACAGTTTCCGATGCTGTCACAGTGATAAAGAGTTGACAGTAGATAAAAGGCTGTGTGACTTTTCTCAAGTAGCTCAGGGTGAAATATGCTGCCAGCTGCATAGATGGTTATAGACATGCTAAAGATGTAAAAGAGGATGGATAATGAGTCTTTTTACTTTTCCTTCAGCCCTTTAAAACGGAGGTAATTATCAGTAGGACTACTTATCATATGGCCATAGTGAACCTAGTTAATGACGTCATAACGCCACAATCATATGTGGGAAAAATAAACCTTTTAAAAATAGGTCTGTTGGAGCCAGAGACGTGGAGCTCACAGGCCTTCAGTGGCAGGACATGTTTTAGGAGTCTGATTTTATGAGATCATCTGTTTTTTGACTCATTTGATGAGATCAAATCCATTTTGGCAAACAGAAAAAAAAAGTTAATCTTTATAAAACCACATGTGCTTCATTAAAAGCTTTTGGTATCAATAATAAACGTCTTGGATAGAATACAGTCACAATGAAATAAGAAATGACGATATCAATAAAGTCATTTTAAATTTGATGATGGCAACACGTCCCAAAGACACGTCTCGTCCTTCCTTTAACAACAGTCCACATATAGTTCCTCACTCTTGTCTGATGTAGGATCAAAAATGTTCATATTTGTTTGTTCCATGACCAAATGCTTTTCATTGGTGAAATGTCTGGACATAAGGTGGATCAGTTCAGCAGTCACACCTTTGAATTACAAAGCCTGTGCTTCTGTAATGGATGCAGTCGGCTGTTTAGCATTTTCTCGCTGAAAGACGCAAGGCCTTTCCGAAAAAATATATTGTGTGGACGGGAGCACTTTTCTAGAAACCTGCATTTGCTTCTCGGCATGGATGTTTCTTTTCCAGAATGAATTTCAAAGCTTGAAACCAAGAATTGGTGAATCCTATGCCCATCTTTGCTCTTGAGGATCTGCAAATTACAGTGGTATCTCAACTTATGAAATTTACTGAAAGTCGTTTCGTAAAGGGAAAATTTCGTAATTAGAAACACATTTTACCCTATAAATGGCTTAATCCATTCCAAGGTCGCCCAAAAGTCGTACATAATTTTTTTATAAATTCTAAATAATACATGAAATGACATAAAAACCTGTAAGAAATACATGTTAGAATTAGATTATTGCACAATTATACTAATGTAAAGAATAAAGTACATTAAAGAATAAAAGTTGTTTGTTTACTTGGGTTGCTGGGTTACGCTCATACAGATAAGGTCCCCTCCTAGCCAATGGGATGCCACGAAGATGCTGCGCGATAGCCAATGGCAGAGCAGCTCGGACGCATTGCTTTCAAATCAAGATACAGAGCCGACAAGTATGTTTACGTTTGGTGGACTCTGGGAGCTGCGAGTAGCAGCGCGTATTTTGAAATTTTTCGCCTTTATAACCTGGAATTTTTTTCGTAAATGGATGCAATATTTTTCCGAAGAGGCCTTTCGTTAGCTGGAAATTTCGTCAATAGGTACGTTCGTAAGTAGAGGTACCACTGTACTGTAGAGATCAGTCTGTCACTGCCAGAATGCAGGCTTATTTACAGCCACTATCATGTCCTTTACGTCAAACTCCTCTATCAAATGCTGAAATATTCTGAGACAAAACCCACACAGTTGCAGTTTGCATAAAGCAGTGAAGCAAGTTGCTCTAAGGAAAGCCAGATTCATCCTGATGGCAAACTAATATCACTCTAGAGGTGTAGTCTAAGCGTGTGCTTGTGAGCACGTACTGCGTATCTGTGCATGTACATATGCTCAGTTGGGTGTTCATTTAATTGCACGTGTCCTCGGCATATCATCCCCTCGCTCTGTCAGATCTACACTTACGAGATGAGCATCATCAAAGTGGTGGACGGAGACGCAGGTGGCTACCGCTGCGAGGTCACCGCCAAAGACAAGTGCGACAGCTGCTCATTCGAAATCACCGTGGAAGGTAGGTCCAGAGACAGACACTTAATCACATTATTGTCATCTTCCATTCAGCGTGTCCACCGTTACGATGTAACTGACTTTGTCAGCCAATAACTCAGTGAGTGTGATACACATTAGGTCCTATCATTTAGTGGCCTCATGAGGTCATCAGTCCATTATTCGTTTGGTGCTTGGGCCCGCTGTGTAATGAATTAACCTCGCTGAGCTCTCACCAGCCTTTCTCTTCCTGTCCCGATTCAGCCGCACAAACGGATCAGCAGGACAACATCTTGGAGTCTTTTAAGCGATCGTAAGTGTCAATAATCGAGGGTCTGCTTAACATGTAACCGTCACGCTGTCTCCCATATGCTCCTGTGTAGATTGCTGCCTCTGGGCATCTGTCAGTCTCAACGATCGTCTCTGCCCATGTGTCTGTCAATCCCTCTCTGGTAGCAGAGTTTGCTGCAGAAAGTCAGTCCGTCTATCATCTCTCTCACTGTCAGTGTGCCTGCTACCTTACTGCTTTGCATCGCCTGGAGACCCTTTAGCTTTTGATCATACGTATTACATCACATGTTCCAGGAAAAAGCCTCTTTAGAGACTGTTTTTTTGAATATATGTAACTGTTTTTCTCGCGTCTATATCTGTTTGTCCTTTTTTTCCCGCGTGAAGTGTGTCTATGTCAGTGTGTACACTGCGTTAATCAGGCGACACTTTGCTGGATCACTGGATCCCACCAGGCCCAGAAGCGCCGTGCTCCAGCTGTATTGTGATTTTGCAACCTCAGAGCGCTTCCCAAAAGGAGCGCTTCTGTTTGGCTGGATTACCTGAAAGTTTTAGGATCACATGAGAATCACTGTGTAATCTGTCCATTTAAAACCGGGTAACCGATTCTGAAATCAATCCCTCCCTCCACAAACATTGCTCCAGCCAATCAACGACAGGAGGAAGGTTCATGCGCGTGTTTGTGCACGTGAAGAGAGGCCTGGGAGACTTCATGAGGCTGCGTATTTTCTTGTAGAGCACTGAAGGGAGGAGCTGGCTCCTGTGTTTTGTTGATGCTTTGTTTCTAACATGAACAGGCCTGAAGACCTTTTAAGACGTGTTTCCTTTCTACTGTTATACATTTAATAGTAGAATGGTGTGAAATTAAACATCTCTTTTGACTTCCAAAATGAACCTCTCCACATATGTGGTTGAAATTTCATCTGAAACCCTCTGAATTTTTTTACTCAGGCCCTCCATGGGTTAACGCTGCGAAGAAGTGCGAGTCGGAGTCTGCTCGTGGGGTTTAAAAAATCAACTGAAAATCAATTCTCGATGCTATTCCTGCGTCTGACTTCCTGCCAGCTCGCTCTGTCATGTGCAAATTGATGCAGCTTAGCCATGGCTGAGCGCCAAAATAGACTTTGTCATGTATATTTAACAGAAAAAGCACAGGTAAGGCGACGTCAACGTGCAAAAAGACAGCATCTTATTTCTCTTTAGACAAGATCTCATTGAGCTTTATTTGAGGGAGAGGGGTGCAAGGTCAGTGTGATAAATTAAAAGTGAGACGATTGTAAGAATTTAAAAATGCCGCCAGAGATAATGTGTGAGGGCATTTAGAGGGCATGTATCTCAGCCTTTAGAAGGTAAATATACAGGAACTCTATTTCATACAGGACTCACATCTGTGTTTCACTAATACATGTAACAACATCATAACCCAAATACACGAGGCTTGACTGTATTATAGCGGTAATGTTTATTCGCTTCAGCTGCAACAACAACAAAAAAAAAGTCTCATTGTGCAACATTCAAAGCACCTTTTAACCCATCAAACTCCTTCAAGGTCATTTTAAAATGGAAGAATTTTGAGACTTCCAAGATTTGGCAGCCAAACTGAGTAAATAAGTCACTAACCTGGTAAAATGTGAATCTTGCCGGAGGATAGTCATTAGTGCAGCACTCCTGGACCGTGGCAAGCAAACTCTTCTGATCTGATAAAACGGAAATTAAACTATTTAGTCGCAAGCACGATTCATACTGTCACACATGAAGACGTTTTATTGTATTTCTTCATCATTCTGCGAGGACGTTTTCTCTGCAACAGTGACTGGGAAGATTAGTAAGATCTCACGTTGGGGTAAAATTTACATTTGGTAAAAGAAAAAAAAAAGACAGAAAAAGCAAAAAGTCACGAAACCGCTGGAGCAACTTCAATGAAACTCTCCTGAATGAGGGAACTTAAAATGGCTGGCTGCTTTTGCTCTGCCAGGAAGATTGGGAGACTTTCCAAAGAAAAGGTGCGCCAAGCTTGTAAGATCATTCCCTGCCACCGCTCAAGTCTTTCTTTATGACATTGAATAAATCCCTAAAAACTAATCTTCATTAAAATTACAAATGTAGAGTTTTCCCATAAGAATAATCCTTGTATGCCTTTAAATCTCCCAGGTATAACTCTGTAAATGTGCTTCCACCCCCAACGCTCCTGTTACCAGTTTTCATCCGTTTGAGGAAGCAGTCGTACTCACTCACTGTGCATGTGTGTGTCATGTGTTCACTGTGAGAGTCTCTAACGTTGTTTTTCTGCTCTTAGTCTCTTCTCTGTTTCATGAGTTTGTTGATTGTGTGACCTAAATGTTGTGTCCATTGAGTACGAGGCCTCCTGGGAGAATTGTGTCACAATTGAAGCTGCATTTAGAAAAAAAAAAAAGAGAGAGACTTTCACATGAGCTTCACGTCTATGAAAGATTTTGAGCCAAACGCATAACAGCAATTATTTCTTCTTCTTCTTGAGTCTTCATTGACTGATTGTTCATGAAAAACCTTCTAAAGGAAAATATCCTGTGAAAACACCCACTGCAGGCTGATGCTACACTCTTGCTTATGCCCCAAGTGTGTTCACTGTTATGATGCTACACTTGATTTATTTTTTGCCAAGTAAACGTTCACATGCATTTCAGGACATGATTAAGATAATGACATGATAATGTTACTGCGCAGAGACAAAGGTTCGGCTAAAGTGCACCACAAAACTGCAGCTCATGGCATTAATTTATATTTACGGGGTGCAAGCATGAATGATTTAACAATCCATCCATCAGTTCATACCTGCACCCGCTTCTTTCCACGCAGGCATGAACTGGGTCTGCTGGAGCCTGTCGCAGCTCTGTTCGAGCAAAACTGATCCTCAGACACAATAATAAACAAACATAATGTGTTTGAGCTGGTGACACGCTATTATAATTTCTCGTGTCTTGAGGACACCCATTAAACATTCACAGTGCTGGAGGAAAAGGTGAGTGAACCCTTTGACCGAGTAGCTAATTGCCCGTAGTTTGCACATGTGGAGTCTTTTAAATGAAATGGCTTTGGTGGTGTGGGATTACAGCTAGTTTGATTGCTCAAGTTTGCTGTCAAAAAGCATACTGCTGAAGTGAGCCGTGCCTCGCTAAAAGGAGATCTCTGAAGACATGTGATCAAGGAGCTGTTACTGGAAGGGATGCAAAGTAATGTTAATGCGTTCAGGCAGCCATCTGTCCAAATGTATTTATGAACGGAGACAGTTTGAAGTTGGAAGTGGATGGACCAGTTAAGAAGACTCACTGGAAGAGGTGAAGATCTCTGTACACGAGTCCACCACTGAAAACGCTGGGTGTCCATGACAGAACACCATGGGTGAAGCTGCTGCTCTGCAAAAAAATAATCACTGTGTGCCTGAAATTGGACAAAAATATGCAATGCTACTGGGAAAAGCTTTATGGAGGGATGAAACAAAAGTTTAATTAAGTGAATTATGGTGGGGGGGAGCATCATGGGTTTGGGCTTGCTTTGCCTCTTTGGGGTCTTAGGCTATCACTGAAGGTGAAATGAATTCCCACGATTACTAAAATATATTAGAGGATAAAACCAGGGTGGCTGAGTACTAGTTGAAGCTTAGCAGAAGTTCAGCGATGCAGCAGGACAACTGACCCTAATCATGGAAGTAAATCCTCCACAGAATGGCTTCAGAGCAGGAACATCCACCTTGTGGAGTGGCCCAGTAAGAACCAAGACCCAACTCTGTGTCTGTGTTGAGCTGAAGCAGTTCTGTCAAAAGATTATTTGAAAATCCCTCCTGAATGTCGTCTAGGTCTGATCCAGAACTTCCAAGATCACTTGCCTGATGTCATCGCTGCCAAAGGAGGTTCGGCCAACTATTAACTCCATGACTTTTATTATTATTTTACTTTTTACAACAGCACTGTGAATGTTTAATGAGCGTGTTCAATAACGACACGAGAAATTGTAAATGTTGGCATGTTATCAGCTTAAAAACAGTGCCTTTGTCTTTTACTGTGACATAGATGAAGATCAGATCACATTGAATGGCAAACTTATGCAGACAACCGGTAAACTTTAAAAGGTTCACAAATATTTTCTAGCCACTTTATCAATGGCTCATTCTTTGTTTGCATTTAAACCGATTAAAATACACTGTAACTGCTGCAGTTGCTGATGCAGTTTTCATTTTTTTTTCAAAGAATTTTGCTCTTTGTTCTTATTGCACACATTCATCAAAGTAGCTGGCATAGCTCCGTTTACTCTGACCCTTCAGACTAGTTGTTCCCATTGGTGAACTTTTTGTGGAGATGCAGAACTAATATCCCAAAACAAAGTGTTCTGTAAAACATCTTGAGATGCCCCGCTTCGATCATTTGGCCTAAAATGATATTCGTTGCCTGTTGCAGGACTCCAGAATCTCCCATGTTGGCTGATATATTGCAAAAGCAGTGGACAAGGTGCACAGTTAGCATCGTTTTAATGCCCACCCAACCATTTGATGGTTACTTGCCCTGTGAATGAGGGCTTTATTGGATGTGAGTATTTACTGCCATCAGGACAGTAAGGGAACCCGGATGGATGCTGGCCTTGGATGAACTGTTCATCCATAGGATGCGTATAATCACTCAGAATGGCTTTGAAAATACGGCATTTATCTCGACCTCAGAAGACACACCAGAAAACACGGTTCAAGACACCACGCTCCATGCTCTAAAAGAACTACCAAAATAATTAATAGCGTAAAGCAACAAGCACTCAGTCCTGTAGCTGTTTATTGGTGTGTAGCGTGCGCTGTACTTGTCACCCTGTTGAGCACATGAGTGTGAGTGATGATTCAAAATCATGAGGTTTTTTTTTTTATGTTTTGTTTGCCTCCCATGGTTATATGGTTCCAAATGTCTATGTAAGGAACAGGGCTTATGAAAGAATTTAGGTTACCCTACTGCTTTCATATAAAACCTCAAAAGAGTTTATTGCATTTTAAGTGTAGTTTCAACTGTTCACTCACCGCTACGTCATAGACTTGCATATAGACTCCCCTCTGGCCGCATTTGAGTTTAATTAAATTTCTTCAAAGCCCAACCCTTGATGCAAAATTCTCTTTTCATCTGACCCACACGGACCAAGAGCACAGCAATAGCAACTGCTAAACGGTCATGACAGTTAAGCTCACAAAAGGCTTGACGCTGCAACATTCAACACCGCAGCTGTCCAAAATATGCTCATCTTGGGTCCATTCAAGGCCAACTGGGCAAACACACAACAGGCATGGAGTCCATTTATATTCAACATGTAAATGGGGACAACACACACACTGGGCCCTCATGGCTCCCAATATGATCCTGTATCCATACTGGGACAACTCAGAACCAGTGGATCTTCCTATTTAGGACCATTTTACAGTTAGACTTCTGACTAGTTGACGTTTTACTGTCATGTCAGTTAGTTAGACCTGCGTGTCTAACTAAGACCAGAAGAAGTGAATCACAACTGAAAAGTTTGACTTAAGAAAAATCACAAAGGCCCAGAGTGAACAAGCCACCTGTTCATGCTACCGCCCGTGTGTTTTTATATGTCCATATATTGTGAGTGTTTTCTCTGTGGCTGTCTGTTTTTCTTCGAGTCTTCGAACTGTGTGTGCGCGTTATAACGTTATGGACGCGTGCTCTTAATTTACAGCCCAATTTGCTTGTTTTCTTAGATCGCAGCGCGTTGAGAGCTCCCAACCACCACAGGGTCTTGAATATTGCATCGCAGCTGTTTAGAAATTGCAGAGATTTTTGTGCTCGTCAATATTTTATTTTTAAATACAGAGAAAAATAGGAGCGCGGTTAAAAATAGCTTTCAACAATGCCATAATCATTTCCAAAGACGTCTGTGTGATTTCTCAGTGATCTCAGTCGTGTGGAAGTTTATTCGTCACTGTCTCTTTAGACAGATATTGAGATCTTTCATTTTAACCAATGCACAACTAGAATAAAAAGGTACTAAATGGGTCTTCAGGCTGCAGAATCTTTTACACCGTAATAAAATGATATTTGGTTAATCAACTGTCTTCATGACAAATCATCTGTGCCCTTTGTTTCTCTTTATGTTCCTGCAATATGTAGACTGTTTGTTACAAATAGTATATTTCTGTCTTGTCTGGTGCTTATTAGTTTTTTGTCATGATTTTTGTCTGTCACTTGGATTTAGGGCAAGGTGGTAGCTTGTAGTCCTCATCAAACGCTTCTGCTCTATGTTCTCACTCATCCTATTTTTGCATCTGTCTGAACAAAGGATTTAAAAAAGGGTAAGCTTTAAACAGAGACATGGATTTATTAAAACTCTACCGTGTTTGTCTATTTATTAATGTCTTTGTTATTGTTTCTTGAAATATCCGTATCCTATTTTTAGTTTTTATTGTAATGTGACATAAAAGCTGTTACCGAATGTTCTCTCATCTGGTATGTTGTTAATAGTAAACACATTGGAGCACGTATAGAGACGTCGTCCTAAATGTAAACTCTCTGCTCTTTTAACCAGTGGAGATGCAGGTGAAGACGCTGGTGACCTCGACTTCAGCGGCCTTCTCAAGAAAAGGTAAGGCTTTTTCCGGAGTTGCATCTTATAACTCCATCAGTGTCAAATTTAACTGTCTGTCTGGTTTCTCGCACATTTAGAAAGGAGAAAGTGGAAGAGCCAAAAGAGGAAGTGGATGTATGGGAAATTTTAAAGGCAGCCAAACCCTGTGACTATGAGAAGATTGCTTTTCAGTATGGCATCACGGACCTGAGGGGCATGCTGAAGAGGTTGAAGAAGATGAGGGCGGAGCCCAAGAAGAGTGACGGTGAGGAGTAGACGAAGAGACAAGAGAGATGTTACAAGGCAGAGACAGACTGTGAGCGAGGAGTGAGGCAGCAGGGAGGAAATGAGACTTACTTTAATGCAGTAGGCTGCAAAGACTGGCAGCATTTAAAGGCCTCTGGGGAGAAGTTCTATAGCTGGGATGTCACGTGGAATGTGTGTTAGCCTGTGATCGCCGCTGGCTGGCTCTTATGGGGTATTTGGCTTTTACAGCAGTGGTTGAACTACTCTAACATGATACTTTCTTGTCAGCTTTCCTGAGGAAGCTGGATTCAGCCTACTCAGTGGACAAAGGGAAGAGGATCCAGCTCTCCGTGGAAGTGGCTGACCCCAATGCTCAAGTCAGGTGGCTCAAAAATGGACAGGAAATCAAACCATCTGCCAAGTGAGCCCCTTTTGGAGTACTCATGTCTGTCTGTGGTTAAAATAAGTGTGTCGACAAGATAATAATGTGGTTGATAGACCCATTGGTGACGACGGTCATTTAAGATGGTTTCTCACCTTCTTTATCTTCCTTCAACATGGTGAAAAAACTTTCAACCTTCATGTGATAAATTAAAAAAAATATTGGCACTATTTTTTTAATTAAAGGCGCTTAAGGGTGAGGTCTTTAAAGCAAGTAGGAACTTTCTGAAATCAAGATGAAGGGGTTTAGACTCCCGTCAGCTTCTGCGTGCCACAACTTCCAATGAAAAGGTTGGCGCTGCCGCCCATTCA
This sequence comes from Hirundichthys speculiger, assembly GCA_018398805.1. Classification (NCBI taxonomy): domain Eukaryota; kingdom Metazoa; phylum Chordata; class Actinopteri; order Beloniformes; family Exocoetidae; genus Hirundichthys; species Hirundichthys speculiger. The sequence continues at coordinate 2,832,735 of JAGFBZ010001790.1, read as the reverse complement.
GTTTTCATGAAAGTAAAAAAAAAAAAAAAACACAAAACCTCCTGCGTTTCATTTTGAAATCAGAAAACCGATAATGGCAATCAACTCATAAACATGTTCTTCAATTTGAATTCAGAAAATGAACAACGAGAAACGAATCATTGTCTGATTCTAGTTACTGTGCTGAAATCAAAAATTAGGATACCGTAGTTAGGAAATTTCAGATGCCACTTTGTTTCAAGTTATTAGGAAAATTAGGATGTCGATTTGTCCAAAGTAGACAAATTGAAGAGTCCTCCTTTCTTGCACGTCCGCTCAATCCCTCTTTCTGATTCAGGTTTAAGTCTTAAATGTCTCTGGTGCATCAAAAACTACTGATAGACCCATGAACCATGTGATCCATCTTACCTGCCTCTTCATCGGCTTTCATGGCTTCACATTTCAGTTGGCTGTCTGGACAGAAATTCTTGGCACCCAGCCCCTGCTCAGGACACCACCACTGCACATTCCCCTCAGAAAAGCCTCGTACGGTGCCAGAAGCGGTCAGTCAATGTGGTGGCTATGTCACCACGGGACATTCAACTTGACCTTCTGGTTTTAATAAACTCAGAATTCTCATCCAAAGACATGATAATACTGCCTTATAAACAGATGTAGAAATCATCGGTCATCTTTGTGGATGTAATACACAGACTACCATGGTCTAATGATGAGGTCAAGTGCTTTGGCGGTTACAGTGGCTACAGTGACTACCTGCTAACTACAAAGTGCTTTAGAAAATGCTTCTCGTTCCCTAAATAACATAAACAGCCACAAAGGTTAGTAGCGGTTTTGACAGACTGTCAAAATGACGTGACCTTTGCCACTGGCAGATTGCTGTACTGCTCAGACTACACAGTTTTCTGTCTTACAGTCAGTGTTCTTGAAGTCATGATGATATTTACTCTACGTCTCTCATTCAGTGTCACGCATGGTATGATCTGACTGCGACTCAGTAACGGTGGATTCACACGGGGGGGTGATGTTTGTTCGCCATACCAAAAACAGCCAATTAAGTTTCTTCCTGCTCGCTACACAAATAAGCCACATGCTTTAAATTAGTGCCGCCTCCGCGTACGATTTCATTGGCTGGCTCTAGCTGCCTAGTCATAACTTAATCGGCTGATGCATGCGTTGAAGTGAGAAAAGTTAAAAATCCCCCCAAATTATTTATGGAGGCAACGCTATTGACATGACGCACAGAGCCCACAATTCACTTTGTCAGCGGATGATGTCACCCTGTTAAAAGTCTACGGAGAAGGACGTCGGGATGACACTTGCAACGCGTACGTGTGACTCCACCCTAACCCAACTGGTCTCAAAACCACATGATGTCAACAGTAGTCACTAAACACGAGTTGGTTATTTGAAAACAAAGGAACAAGGGAAGGTGTGCAAGCTGTCTGCATGATGATTTGCTTAGACAACAAAACAAAACAAAGAACACGGGTAAAGGAACGGATTAGCATACGTGGGCAGTTAGAGGTCGGAAAGTTAGAGGTGAGCGACAACAATCACAGTGATGTTTGCCCATCCCGCGCTATCTCATTGGCTACAGCTTAAATGAGGAGCCATGTGACAATCCCTGGATGTTTAGCATGCCAAATAGTTGTTGACTGTTGACAATAGCTCAGAGATGCCTCAGCGAGTGACTTTAGTTTATCTTTAGTTCGTCTCGTGTGTAAAGATTTTGGGCTGGTGACCAGATGGTGAGCTTGAACGCATCAAAGGCAGGGTGGGGTTCAGGGTCCTGTTCACTGACCTTGCAGTTGAAAGACGACCTCCACCGCCTCGCCAGCAGACGCCCCAGTACTAAAATAAACAGAAACTAGACTCTAAAGACACCTATTGGTCGAGTCAGATTTCAACTCTCCTCTTTAGCTTCGAGTTGTCGGTGGTGAAATGTTGATCTCAAGGCTCCAAAACCATCGCCCACAACCCAGCGGGTGACGGCACGGTGGCCACACTCACTTTTTATTTAGTGTGTGGCTAAAATCTGAGAAAGTGTTTTACTGGATGTAACATATCTACTACTGGAAAACTCCAAGACATCTTTAACCTGTTAACTTCAGTATAATGTACTCAGGAGGTTGTTTGTTGCCTCTTCAAAAGCAACTCTTTTACAGTGTTAGAGTACAGCTATGACTTTGCTTCATGTCTAACAGCAGATTTGTGTTAGATTTGAACCCCTTCAGCCCGTTGAGCTTCATATACTCCTTCTAATCGCTTCATTTTTGTTGGCGAGGGTACAGATGGGTATTGCAAGTGGCATTTCTTTCAACAGCTCCACCATCTGCTGTTTTAAGAATATTCATGCTGTTCATTGACAGTAAGGTTAGCTTCATTCCTCCCATGATTGTAGTGTATTTTTTTTTCTTTTTCTTTTTTTTGTCCTGAAGGCCTCTCTGGAGGTCCTCACCAGGCTGTTTGCTGTGACCACTGAGCCCTAAAAACAACAACAACAAAAAAAAAATAACATTGGGATTTAGAAATTCTCATGCATGAACGATCCTCTTTTTATTTTTCAAACAAACCTCTGCGGCGCCTGAGATGTAAAGCCATAATTCAGCTAAAAAAATGCAGTTGTGCATAACACAGACACACAAAAAAGGAACAAAGCATTTAAAACATAAAGAATAACAGGATAAAACAGAGTTTAATATGTATACAAATCTGTTTTTAATACATTGACAGTCATTTCAGCTTTCACACATGAGACTGGAGTTTTAGAGCCATTTAAAAATCAAATGACAATAAGTTGAATTTGTTGTAATTTTGACATGAAGAAAAACCTCTCCTGAGTCGGTGCCCACTTCTATAAATGCCTTTACCGCTAAACATAAGTATGAATTGTAATTTAGAAAAAAGATATCTTTCTTTCGCCTGTTTTAAAATCATGCACACAGTAGAGAAAGTTATTTTGGTCAAGCAAAGGAAAGAACTCTATTTTTTTCTTTATTTCTTCTTGGGTTTCAAAAGTTGCACAGTGTTGCAGAACATAAGGAGCCAAAGTTTGGCCAAGAGTCCAGCGAAAATTCTGGGAGACCTTGAAATGAATAAAATAAGATCTTACTAAGACTGATGTCCCATGGTGGCAAATAAATGCACTTACCAACAATAAATCCTGATTCTATGCTGCTTGAATCCTAAACTCTGTATTTCAGTCCCTCATTAAGAGCTCTGCTGCAGCTTTGAGTCCTACGCCTGGTACCTGTGCATTCAAGTTATGCATACTATTCATGTGAACATGTGCAGCTTGTAACCATGGTAATCTTTTCTATCACTGCCTTCCATTTCTGCAGCCTTTTGAAGTTGGTCACCGTATTTTTTGCCGCAACCTATATGTATGAGTGTAGGAGCCCATAAACGTGTGCACGTGTGATCTCTAAAGGTCTGGACAGAACTGTGTGGATTCTCAGTGTAAAGATTGAGTCACTGTGTTGTCATCAGGCCCTGCGAATGTGCTCGGGCTGAATGCAGTTATTCATTACTCTCTCTCCCTCTTGGTCTCTCCTTTTGTTCTTTCCCCTCCTCGTGCAACCTCCCCCCATCATCCCCGTGCGTGCAGGTATGTGTTTGAGAGCGTGGGCAACAAGCGGACACTCACCATCAACAGGTGCAACCTGTCGGATGACGCCGCATATGAGTGCGTGATTGACGACGAGAAGTGCTTCACTGAGGTTTTTGTCAAAGGTACATGAGTCACCGCCTTTGGAGGAATCCGTCTTTGAGCAGGGAGAAGGTTTTCTGCTCGGTTTAGCAAACACTGTCGTTTGAGCATTGAGAGGCTTGTCAGCTCAGTTTCCTTTATGTTTCTGCATTGTCATCTGTTTATTTCAGTGCTTCTGTGCCGCAGAGTAACATGCAGTGCTCTGTTTTCCACTCACTTATTTTTAATGGGAACATAGCAAGTGAAGCTTTTATGCTTGGCTGTTTCATTGTTGCGTGTATCAGTGTGGTGACATATTTACTGATACATGTCTGTTTTTAAATACATCATGACTTTAAAGTAAGAGTTTGAAAGAAGCATGTTCTATTCTATTCTATTCTATTCTACATGTCATACCAGATTGAGCATGGCCTATTTAATCAAAGTAATTGCTTCGTGTTGTCATGTCTCTTCAGTGTTGGTTTTAATAGATGTAATTGGGTGTTCTGCTTCTATATTAATCCCATGTTTACTCAGTGTGCTCCGTGCTAACCATCCTGCTTTTACATCATCACAGGCCCTATCTTGAATAGAGGCTCCACTCCCATCCAGCTCCATTAGACTCGTGCGCTGACAAGTGTTTGTGTCCCGAAAAATCAAATCATTCATGTTGGTGTTTGCAGACACCTACACCAGTTCCTTCCGCCGCTGATTCATCTTGACGTGAGCGATGCCGATGGCGGGGGGGTCATGAAAGCCAGGCAGTAACAGGGCTTTAAGAGGCAAAGGTCTGGGCCATTGCTGTGTGTGTATGAAGTTTACACTCACAAAGCTGTGAGAAATTAGCCACAAATTGGAGGTGGAAAAATCAAAATCAAAATCAGATGGTGTTTTCTTAAAGGAATATTTGGGAATTAAAACAGCCCGAGGCTCATTATTAGATGGTGAGGAGTTTAAATGTTCATCAGGGCAATTAACGTTAGCATGGGGGGCTATGGTTGCTACATCAGAATAAATAGCTATTTTAAGCCTCTGACAAGCCTCAAAAATATCATTCCACTGAAGCGATAGTGTGGATGGGGTCCCTGCAGACAAAATTAGACGATCTCAACTTCGTTTGTTCAGGAATCTTCACACGGTTGCTGGTATCTTGTCATTAGTTCTTCAAAGCTGAGCCAGCGTACGCTAAAGGAGGATCGTCCACCGAACTGGATTGGCGCTTTAACGTTGGAATCTTCAGATTAGGGAGACGCGCCTTGTTTTCACGAGGCTGTGAAATGAAAAGAAGACACATCTTTATTCACTGGTGTTCCATCTGAACTCAGCTTCAGACGTTTTGCAGCCTCGTCTCTAGAAATCTGAACTACGTTTGATGGGTGTGTTCCGTATTAGGATATAAGGGGGCGACATACCCTGTTTCCTGGTAACAGAGCTAGTATTTAACAAACAAGTCATGTATTTTTAACCTAACTGTTTTTTTATTGTGTATCCTAACCTTATCCAGGTATTTCATTTCTCCACATTAGCCAGGCATAATCAAATGTTAACCACGCAGGGGTGAAAGTGGGCCAGAACTACGTTCCGGTAAATGAGAAGAGAGCAGCTGTCTCTCCAAAAGCCACATTTGAAACCAGACCACACTTTAACAAGAAAACACATCTGCCAACATATCGTCTTGAGCAGCACATTATCTTTTCATTCTGCTTCTGAGTTGCTCTGAATTTCCTCTGAATCGTACGAGTTCATGAAGTGAGAGCCGGCTGCTTCTTCTTTATTTTTAGATGTTGTGGTATTTTCACCAGGAAAGTAAATCCACTTTCACCCCTGAGACCGTCTCCGGTATTTAAGTCCCATTTATTCGTTGATAAAGGAATTCGCTAACATCAGTCATAGTAACTGTTTTTGGATATGTAACACTATTTCCTGTAAAATGGCAGGATGTTTTTATGGCTTTTGGGTTGAGTTTTGTCAAGCCCTAAACAAGTCATCAGGATTGATTTCTGTCCAGAATAAAAAAAAACAGCTCACTTATTTCCACTCAGAAAGTGATGGTTAGGAAAAACAGTGCGACTGGTGATTAGTTAAAAATTTTTTTTTTTTTAAAGATGGTTAATTCGACCCAGGTGATCGGTTTGATGAATGCAGAAGGGATATGTTACAGTTCTGTGATCCATATTTACTCACATGCACATTATCCTGTACAGATTAATTTCAGGTTTGCTTCATCTGTATCGTTATCTCGATGCACTTTAAACTGAAAACAAGCGTTAATTCACAAGACATTGTTGAAGAATGTTTTGGTAAAAATAAAGCCCATTGGCCAAAGATAAAGTGAAAGGTCAATAGGACCGCTTACTAGGACTTGTCTATTTTACTGCACTTGTATCTAACTTGTTCACCATAAAGTGTTGGGAAAATGTTTTAATAGAATTAGGGGGTTTTAATGTTGAGTCATAACCAGACAGAACAGCGTGCGTAGCGTGGTCGAGTCATCGACGCCTGGGAGACAAAATCTGCTTTCTCAGGAGCTTTGAGCTCTTCAGTGAGTTAAACAGCGACTCCAGACCTTCCAGTTTCTCCCGTCTCTGTGTAACTCATCCTCACTTGCTTTAATCCACTGTGCTGTGTCATTACCGTCATCTGCAGCATGCTGTACACCCCCTTTGCATGCAATGGATTTAGAATTCATGGTCAATAAAAAGTTATCACAACCTATTGTAAATGTAGCTGACTTACGCTGACCTGCTGTAAAATCAGTGAAGCTGTGCGTTTTATGGACTTCCGAATCCAAGAGATGGGTTCAGAAAGACTTCATATGGAAATCAGGAAAATTTAAAAAACACTAAGCGCTAAGCTCCCAGTCAGACAACCTTCTGTGCCAGCATGACTAACAAATGTATTGACATAAACCAAACCAAAAAGAAGTTGTAATTTTTTTCTGCTCTGACATGAGTTTTAATAAATACAGCCTCCTTCCTTCAACGCTTGGCCACTTTCCTCGCTGTGTCTGTGTACATGCCCGAGGGAAATGCACCCCTCTGTGTTTATCAGGAAAAGAAATGTCCACTGCACCGAAGTCATCAAACTCATCTCACTAAACTTATGCGAGGCCTGCAGTCGAATTGTTCGCGTTTTTGTGGCGCTGTGACTTCGGAGGGTTTGTGGGCTCACCAGCTGAGGGAATGGAGATGTCTGGAGGGGGGCCGGGATGCTGACGATGACAAATAGCCGGGGCTGACAGAGCATCAAGCATCGCACCATGCAGTTACACAACGCGACTCCCGCCCCCCTCAGAAGGTCTGAGTTACCTTCCACCTGCAGAAGAGGTCTGTGTGCAGGCGTTGATGAGAACTTCAGGAGCACATCGTGATGGTATTCAAAGTGCAAGCGACGGCTTGTGCACGTTCTCTGTGTGTCATATTTACGGCCACGTTTACTAAACAGCTGCAGTTGTTTAACAAAACGCTTCTGCAGGCTTGTTTTCCTCCATAAGTACAATTACATCCGAGCAGAAATCAAGCCTTTTAATATGTCAGAGCACAGCTAGCTCCAGGCTCAGACGTTTTTTCTGTTTGCCCTCAGAGCCTCCAGTCACCATCACCAAGCTGCTCGATGACGTCCACACTGTGGTGGGTGAGAAAGTGGAGTTTGAAGTGGAAGTCTCTGAGGAGGGAGCCAACGTCAAATGGTGAGTTGTAACGCTTTTAGGCTTATTGAGCATGAAAAGCAAATTCTGTGGTTTGAGTTTACACCGTCTTAATATCCAGCCTAACTTTTTATGTAACACCTGAAAGAAACCGAGAAACCTTGCCAGTATTTTTGCATTCTTGTAAAAATAAATAAATAAATAAAAATTCTCACTGACAAATGTGAAATGTGGTTAATGATTTTGTTACAATACAACACTCAGTCTTATTCCTGCCTACAAACCTGGAGCTTTATGGGAATTGTTGGATAAGTTTCATAAAAACAAATGATAAAAAGATGCTTACATTTGTGGTTGTATTTTTTTTTTTTTTTTTTTATGCATCTTTCTTATCTCTGGCTGCTAAGAGGTGGCTCACAGCTTCCCACTGACTGCCGAGCATTCACATTCAAACACAGGTTTGCGGTTAAAATGCCTGTCAGAGTCGAAAACTCATACCTTGATAATACAAGATGTTCATCCCTAGCAGCTGATCTGTTAAGGCGCAGAATTTTATGACTGATATTAGAGATGCAGCGGGTGCGCCTGCTACTTGTGTTTGAAAGTATAGGGGTAACTGCAGCTTCTTATTTTACACTGACGCTCCATTACCTCCTCCAGTTGAGAGGAGGCTGTTACCGTGGAGAGCTGAGAAGAATGTGAAGAAGTTTTTACAGCACAAGCCAACACTATAAATGCAAAAAAAGGGCAAGAGAATAATGTTGGCTGGAAATAGTTAATTGTGCACATTAGTGAGTTAATAAAGGCTATTAATTTTAACACTCGGTGCACCCTCATTGCCTGGACATATACTTGCAGGGTAACACCTGAGCAGAAGAGCTCTTAAACCTTTACATTAAAAATGAAGCTCATTTGACACTGCACTCAAAGATATGCAGAAAACACTTTTTGGTGAATTAATTTAATTTATCAAATGTTTATCTGATACCGGCAGACTAATAAGTTTTCTAATCTATGTTTCAGAAGCAATGGCAGCAGCGTAAAATGGAGCTGGCTGCGAGTCAAAACCATAAAATATGTAATAAACATACATTTTCTCCATCCTCAACTGAATGCATAATGCTGCCGTGCACATTGTGAGATTTATTAGATAGTATTAGTAATCAACTCTGGAGCGAACTGATGAATGACAAAAAATAAAAATAAATAAAAAATACAGGCCAACAGGAACACAGGCAGGAGTAAAGTCCCTCTGCTCAGTAATGCTAAAATACAGTGATGTTGGTGCATCTTTTTCTTATGATCCTTTATATTCTTTACAGTAAAAACAGATGAAAGCTACAGTGCTTTGCAAAAGTATTAACCCCCCCCTTTGTTTTGTAACATTATAACCTGTAATTTAAATGCTTTGTCTAATCTGAATGTTATGTGATGGATCTGCACAAAATAGTCTAAGTTGGTAAAGTGAAATGAAAAAAAAAATGTGTATAAAAATGAATAAAAAAAAAAAATAGAAAAGCACTCGGAGAGCGCAGACCTCCGCCAAATGCAACAATTTCCCCATATAGTGATTTACAGTGATAAAATCTGCATTCTGGATCAGATCTGGATCAGGTTTTGAAATTTGATAGAGGTTTCCCATTGTCAATCACTGAGTCAAATTTCATGAGTTTTAGGCAATAATTAACGGAGATATTGAGAAACAAAATTTTCGGCCCTATTGACCGAAAATTTTAAAGTGATCCAGAATCCAGGATTTCTTGCGGATCACAGCCAAAATGAAATCAGTTCTTCCTTTTCACATTACTGACAACTCCTGAAAATTTCATCAAAATCTATTCATAACTTTTTTTTTGTACACAGACACAGACAGACAGACAGAAACAAACGCTGGCAAAAACATAACCTCCTTAGCGGAGGTAAAAAGACTGTAAATTGGCACGCGCATATGTATTCACCCCCCTAAATTTATTACTTTGTAGAGCCACCTTTTGTGTCAGTTACAGATGTGAGCACCTTTGCTTTAGGTGAGTCTCTGTGAGTTTGCCGCGTCTTGCCACTGGGATTTTTAGCCCGTTCCTCGAGGCAAAACCGCTCCAGCTCCTTCACGTTGGATGGTTCCGAACAGCAGTCTTCAAGTTTGACCACAGATTCTCAATCGGATTGAGGTCTGGGCTTTGACGAGGCCATTCCAGCACATCTAAATGTTTTCCATCAAACCGCTGGAGTGTTGCTTTAGCAGTACGCTTCGGCTCATTCATCCTGCTGGAAGCTGAACCTCCGTCCCAGTCTCAAATCACAGGCCGACTGAATTAGGTTTTCCTCAAGAATCTCCCCATGTGTGATGGGATGTGATGGGTTTGCGGCCAGAAACAGCGTCTTCCTTGGTGGCTAAAAAGTCCAATTTCAGTCTCATCCGACCAAGAGCATCTCCCTCCACACATCTGGGGCATCGCCCATGTGTCTCTTGGCAAACTCAAAACGTCTCTTCTTATTTTTAACACTAAGTAATGGATGTTTTCTGGCCAGTCTTACACAAAGCCCAGCTCTGTGGAGTGTACGGCTCATTGTTGTCTCACGCACAGATACACTGGTCTCTGGTGTGGATCTCTGCAGCTCCTTTAGGGGGTTACCTTTGGTCTCTGTGCTGCCTTTTTAATTAATGTCCTCTTTGAGTTGAGTTTTGGCAGGTTTGTTGTGGTTCCATGTTCTTTCCATTTAAAGATGATGAATTTGATGGAGCTCCTGGGGATCATCAGACATTTGGGTATATATATATATTATATCCCAACCCTGGCTTGACTTATACTTCTCAACAACTTTGTCCCTGACTTGTTGGAGACCTCCTTGGTCTTCTTGGTGAGATGCCTCCTGCTTGGCAGTGGCTGCAACCTCTGGGGCCTTTCAGAGGAAGGTGTGTTTACGCTGACAGATCACACTTAGACTGCACACAGGTGGACTTCATTTCACTTCTGTGACTTCTGAAGGTAACTGGTTGCACCTGAAATCTTGATGGGCTTCGTAGCAAAGGAGGTGAATACATATCCACATGCCAATTTACAGATTTGTGGTTTTTTTTATTCATTTTTGAAAAGATTTTTTTCTCATTTCACTTCACCAACTTAAACTATTCTGTGCATATCTATCACATACCATTCAGATTAGAAAAAAACATTTAAATTACAGGTTATGATGTCACAAAACATGAAGAATGCCAAAGCAGGGTGAATGCTTTTGCAAGGCACTGTAAATGAAGGCATCTTCTGTATCAGTCTCACTCCTGCTGCTTCTGACTCTGCGTCCTTTATGAAATCTCACTGATAATGTTGGAAATCATTTTCAAATTTACTGGTAAGACTGCTTTAAGTTACCTGTGACAAACCGCCAAGCGATCTTCTGTGCGCTGTTGGTTTGTACTTCACTGATGACCCCTTTGATGGTCGCCGGGGTATCCTCAATCTGGCGTTGATTAAAATGAAAGCATGAATAAAATTCGCCCTCAAAGGATGTCAGCTCTCATGAGAGTGGTAAATATCTACTCTTATCTCTGTAGAAGTTTATGATTTTCTGCCCCGGGTACAGCTGGAGTGCACAGTGCGTGCTTAGCATCACTATTCACAGGACATTGCAATAACAACATGGTTATTGTTATGGTTATTGTTCGCGGCACGGACGGCGCTTTAATCTGAATCTTTGAATGTAACCTCCTCTGGAGCTAGTTATGTGCTCAGCATGAGTAACCATGGTGATCTCTGCCAGGTCTAAACTAGATCCTCCTGTTGGCATGTAAAACTCCGGCTTTGGACTAAACATAAATCACCAGCCCATTAGCCGTGCCCGCTTTTCCTCAGTCCACCTCTCTGAAGGCTGACCATGTGGAGTGCTGCTGACATGTCAATCATCTCTTCCTTTTATCTCTGTGAAGTGTCACTGATGCATTTTTTTTCCCTTCTCAGGATGAAAGACGGAGTCGAGCTGAATAGGGAAACGGCAGGTTCAAAGTACAGGTTCAAAAAGGACGGCAAGAGGCACATTTTAATCATAAATGAAGCTACTAAAGAGGATATTGGAACGTATTATGCATTCACCAACGGTGGAGAGTCGAAGGCAGAACTGGAGGTTGAAGGTACTTTGTCCTCACACGTGGACTTATTTCCAGCGTAGCCAAGCGAGGTCGTGAGCACACAAAGCAGGAAACAGAAACATTTAAAAGCAATGCATCAGTTAAAATAGCTCACGCGTGTATCTTAGTGACTCCATAGTGACTCCATTTCAGTCGTTAAAAGCAGTATCTTTAAATGGCTGATTCTTGAGGAGAAAAGATGAGGGGAGGAGCTAGACACTGCCAACTAATCCTTAACAAATTAATTGAAATCTTTAAAAATACCGTTTCTGATTGGAAAGGATTTGCATATTTGTACTTCAGTGTGACATAATACCATTAAACAATTCATGAATCTGGAGAAACTTCAGGGCCTGAGTCCAAGCTGTGAGCTGCAGTGCTTCGGGTGGTACAGCATCAACAACTGTCGTTCAGCAGTAGAGGATATAATCACATGGGAGAACTACATTCACGAATGCCACTTCAAGCGAGGAAGCCTTATGGTAACCTCATCCAGAGGCAGCTCTGATATCTCTGGGCTCAGAGCCATCAAACAAATTAGTATTCTAGATCTGTTTTTGTCAGTAAAAAGTCCCATGTGCTCCAGGATCATCCAGACTGTTGTCAGCGAGGAGTCATTTACACTTCTGTGATGGCAGCATCAACCCAGAAAGGCACCATGGGATTTTGGATCAACACACGCAGCTTTCATGACACTGTCTTTTCCAGGAATGTCAATGCATTTTTCAGCGAGACGATTCAAAATGAAAAACTTAACATATTACAAAGGTATCGCTGAGGAGGAAAAGGGGTTTGGACATCGGGCCGGCCTGCCTTCAGGCCTGATCTGTCAGAGAATGTATGCAGAATTTACAAAAAAAAAAGAAAAAGAAAAGAAAAGAGCAACATCAGCCCCATGCTGTTGCTCACCCTGAAGACGTGCTTGTGAGAAGAATGGGACAAAATTACATTTGAAATTCTCAGTGTTACTGGCCTAAAAATGCAACGATGGATATAAGTTAGCAAATGGGGGAAAAAGAAAAAAAAAAAGAACAGGGAATATTTTATGTTTATACCATCTCAGAAAGCAAAGCCAAAGAAAATGTAAGAATCATTCTATTCATTTTTTTTTTCATATCTTATATCGTCTCAACTTTTTCAGATTTGGGATGTTTTGGGTTTTATTATAATTGTTCCAACAAGTGACGTTGATTTATCTGAAGAGCAGAAAAAAAAGAAAACTCAGTTCTGTCAGAATCCGCAGTAAAAATCATCCCAGCTCATTGACATTCCGTTTAAAATTTACCAACACCAGATCCAGACCGTCTCCACTTAGGAACTTTGATCAAATTTAATCCAGCGCCTGTTGATGTTTTCCATTCTGACAGCCATGAAAAGCAATAAACCAGTCATTACTGATGTCATAATTAATATTACTTCATTAATCCCTCGTATCAGTGGTTCTATCACAGTAGCCGTCATACTAATTTTCTTTTACACCTCCAACACTGATATTTGGCTTCAGCTATCAAGCTGTCTTAGTCGCTGCGTACCAGCAACCCAGATGAGTCTCCTAATTGATTATAGTGTGAGAAAATGTCTGTCTGTCCTCATCAGATGAATAACAAGATTGCAGGGAACAAAGTAGATGGTAATCATAGTTACTCTGAATCCAGTGGTTGAAGTAAACATTAGCATTGCAACTGCACACGTCAAAATCTTGCATGCATGCGCCGCATCCGGAGGTGATGGAGGAACACTTCGTTATTTTAATGTCCCACAGTTTGTGATGCTGTCATCTTTGGATTAAGAATTACCATTACCAATTATTCCATGACATGATCCCAAAATGTCTGAAGCCATGATCTTGCAAATGCCGTATTACGCCATAAATCTCTAATAATTGTCAGATGTGGCATTTTAATGGCTTAACAATTTTAAATCTGCTCATTTTGTTACGTGTGGAAAACTCAGTGACATTGAAGATTAGTATTATTTTTCTGTCTCTGGGGTAAATTTCAAGCCGTAGCATAACGCTGGTCAGCTTGAATCCCAGATAGCAATAATGAAGATATGGCTCGAGTCTTTCAGGTCACCGTGAAGGAAAACTAAGTCTTGAATTACAAGAGTAAAGTCTTCATTTTATGAGAATCAAGTAATGAACTGAGAAGGGTAAAGTTGGGATTTTATGAGATAAAAGCAAATCTAATTCAACACGTCTGATGAAATGTAGCTTCATGTTCTTTACCTCAAAAAGGAAAAAGAAAAGGGAAAGCAACTTCTTTCAGCTTTGTATCCTTTTGGGAGGGATTGCCAAAGCAGATCATCATATTGGCATAGTATTTTTTATTTTTTATTTTTTTACGCCAGATGTCCCTCCTGACATTTATCTTCGCTTGGCACTATGAGAAAACTGACCTGTGACCCCTCAGTTCGGCCAGTGGGGGCAGCGCGTGGTTCAGCCTCGGGCCCAAGGACACTTCAGCACATGAGGGGGCCGGGAATTCCATTATTCCATCCGGGATGGAATAATCATATGTTTTAACAATTCTAATTTTTTTACCTTCATTGTGACCGTCATAGCTGAAAAAAAAAAAAATGAAAAAAAAAAAAAGTTTTATATTTATTTCCAAAAGAAAGAGGAAAATATTTTCTAACTTTTCCAACATGAAACAAGAAAAGTTTTACGTTATTACATTTGTCGCAGTCGCAGTATGAATTCACACATCCTTGGAGAAAACCTGACAGTTTTTCCATGAACACCAGACAGTAGCAGGTCTAACGTAAGTCCTCAGAGTTTTCCTCTCACAAGAGCATGTCACGTCGCCATAACACTCCAGATCGGCACGTCAAGCATAATGTTGTTGAATAAACATAAAAATACTCCATTTGGCTTCTGCCCTGCGTTATAAATTTGCACTAACATGAAATCTAGCTGTCATCAGCCACTGAAAAAGGCTATTTATCAACTCAGCTTTATTCCCACATCTGCTCGCTGAATATGTAAGAGAATATGTAAGAGAAGCTCAGATACTTGAGTCAACGTTTAGCTGTTTTTTTTCCTTTGTTTATTTGTCTCAGATTTTGCTAAAGAAATGATTAGGTACTGCATCAAGAAAAAAAAAATTAAGTAACAAAACTTAAAACGAGAATCTGTCAGATTCCTTGAAACAGTAGATCTTATGTTCATGAATAATTTTTTTATGAAGTCATAACAGTTTGTCTTGAAAATGTTGGTTGTCCGGTGAACTGCGCGTAAAGCACGAAGGTTACGCTGGTGCTGCGTTAAAAGCCATATACATATACTTACGAACTTTCAGGAATTTTCAGGTTACGACACGTCTCAACGGGACAATATTGCCTCTTGTTACGAAAAAAAATGTCAGGATACGAAAGAGAAAGTGCCACTTTGCAGAAATGGCTCCATTTAATGGCTCCTAAAATACCTGAATATTATAATACAAGAACTCAGGCTTTTTAATGAGGTAGAGACAAGAGAGGTGTGTGAGGCAAGCAGACTAAAAGAGCTTATACTGAATATTGGAAAAATAAAAGCTAGTAAAACTTTAAACCTTAAGTTTTGCCAAATAAATACGAATGACCCGTAAACACACATTACCATTATTATTCAAACTATAAACCTACAATGTGACATATAGGCATTCTAAAGTTGTTTTTTTTTTAAATATATATTTTTATTGCTATTTTCTTTAGATAAGGAGCTGGAGGTCCTGCAGAGCATCGCTGACCTGACAGTGAAGGCTGCTGAACAAGCTATGTTCAAGTGTGAGGTGTCTGATGAGAAGGTGACTGGGAAATGGTACAAGGACGGCGTGGAAGTGCTGCCCAGCAATCGCATCAAGATGACGCACGTTGGAAGGTATCAGCGCCCGTCAGAGTGCTGCAGGCCGCCTGCTTTGAACTGGGAAGGCCGTTTTTGCAGAGAGGAAACGAAAACACTGTGTTGAGTGGTTGTTTGTGGGACGGCTTAGAAATACTTCTAAGTTACACCAAGGTAGCGTAGCAGCGTCTTTGGTGACGGGATGCGATTAGCAAGGTTCGGAAATCCTTCGGCGTCGGGCGCGCTGGTGGTCTTAAAGACCAGCAAGCACAAAGTTCAAGGCTCTTCTTTCTGTGACGTCTTTTCGTCTAGTGTGTACAACTCACCAGCCACTTCGTTAGTCACACCTTGCTCGCACCAGGTTGGACCTCATTTTGCGTTTAGGTGGTGCCTTAAATCTTCGTGGCATAGATGCAAAAATGTGCTGGTAATATTCGTCGGAAAGCTCAGTCCCTGCCGGCAGAAATGCATCACACGGTGTGCATCACAGATTTGTCTGCAGCTGCACATCTTTGACATAAATTCCTCTTTCTGTCACACTCCAAAGGTGCTCAATAGAGATCTCATTGTCATGTTCAAGAAACCAGTTTGAGGTGATTTGAGTTTTTTTTTTTTTTTTTTATGACATGGCGTTTCATCCTGCTGGAAATAGCCATCAGAAGATGGGTTCATTGTAGTTATGAAAGACTGAGGGAATCGTAGGCTGTTTTCTATTATTATCTGACAGGAGTGACACTTGATACGGTCTTTAGCTGTTCCAGCACATCTGCTTCACGGTTTGACGTGTTGCACGTTCGTAGACGGCCTTCTGCATACATTGGTTGTAACAAGAGGGTTATTTTACTTACTGCCGCCTTTCCTTCTATCAGCACAGTCCAGAGCGGCCCTTCTGATCTCTGACATCAAAAAAAAAAATTTTCCCCCAGAGCACCGCTGCTCGCTGGACATTTTCTCTTTTTACGAACCTTTTCTTGTGCGAAAAACCTCAGGAAGTCAGATTAGCATATTTCTGAAATATTCCCATCTGGCCCATTTGTCACCATGAGTCACACTACATTCAAAGTCACCTAAATCACCTTTCTTCCAAATTCCGATGTTCGTTTTGAATGTAAGCAGGCGCCTGAACGCATTGACGTGCTGCCTGGTGTGAGTATATCACGGGGAAAAGAACTATCTGGAACAGCTGAAACTATTGTTTGTTGTACATTCTGGATATAGCTATATATTCAAATTGATCATGAGATCAAATGATCACGAGAATATCTTAATAAAGAAAAACATGGCGCTTTGTTCTCTGCCATAATTTATTAATAGATAATAACCGTGTGTCAATACAGCAAGGTAATACAGCAAGCTGAAAGTACTTGTTAAGTGTCCATCAAAAACTCTTAGAAAATGGATCACCATGTTGAATTATGTATGCCATTCTTTTCAGATTGTATTGCAGCAAATTGAGTCATGCACAAAACTTATCAAGAACTGTCTGGTTTTTGTTTTTAAAGCCCTCCATCCATCACGCACAGTTGGACACATTCAAACACACATATACACACGGGTCTCACAATCATAAGCATTATCTGTCACATGGCTGGGCAAACTATTACCACAGGGTTTTCTTAGTTATTTGACCCATTTTTTTGTTGTGATAGACTGCGATCTGTAAGGCTCTAACCTCCAACACACACTAACGCACCCACATACAGGACAGACGTCCCACGGGTTTGATGTTTCTGTCAGTAATCCCTCCATCAAAGCGGCCTGTGGCAGCAGATATGCCAAGGCGACTGCGGTCACACAAGGTGAAAGCTGTTTAGTATGACTCTCACTCTGCAACGTTGCCCGATGGAGTACGTTGCCAGGGCAACTGTCCTTTGCATAAATGCATGTCATAACGAGCGTTGTCTCCTTGGTAACAACTGGTAACGTTTCTAGGATCCACAAGCTGATAATTGATGACGTAAAGCCTGGAGATGCTGGAGATTATACCTTTGTTCCGGATGGCTATGCACTTTCTCTCTCTGCAAAACTCAACTTCCTAGGTGAGAGCGATGCACACACGGAAATATGTGGCGTTTGACTCTTGCTTGATTGTATGCAATTTAACATTTTAATAAGGCTGGTTATTATTCTTTTCTCCTCAGAGATCAAGATTGAATATGTTCCCCGGGAAGGTAAACTTTTTGGGAAAACATTATTACTTGTGGTATCAGTATTGTTCCAGTCGTGAAAGTGTTTTGAAAGTGTGATCTGACTGATATGGATCACAATAATTGATTAGTCTACGTGGTAACATTTGATTTAGTTCTACGTATTTAAACGATCGGTCTGTTTCTCCCGAAATGATCACATGACAGATCCTCCCAAAATCCACTTGGACACCAGCGGCACGGGCAACAAGAACGTCATCGTCGTGGTGGCAGGAAACAAGCTTCGCTTTGACGTGGAGATCACCGGAGAGCCGGCCCCGGTCGTGTGCTGGATGAAAGGAGACGAAGTGAGAAAGGGCAGAGGCGATTGTTGTTATTTGCTCTTACTCAGGAACAGATCAGAAAGCGTTTATGTCTGTGAGTCGGAGCGTCCAGTCGTTGGTCGCTGACCAGCAGAAAATATGAAACGTGGACTGCACCGCTGAGTGGGGGTGGTTTATTGTGGCAGCTGCCGGTAATGTGACACTATCTCCTTTAGAAATCTCTTTCCCTGTCCTGCCCTCCGGTGTAGGTGTTGTCCGAGGCTGAGGGACGGGTCCGCGTGGAGACGAGGAAGACCCTGAGCAGCTTTGTAATTGAGGGGGCGGTGAGAGAAGATGAGGGCCCGTACACCATCACCGTCACCAACCCTGCTGGCGAGGACAAGGCTGAGCTCTATGTCAAGATTGTGGGTCAGTGACGTTTTTTCCTCACTTTCCGGTTCTATTTCTATTTTTCAGGCAGGCTGAGAGATACAAGAGTTTGAACTTTGATGTGGTGAAGTTTTCAAAATCCCCATCAGCTTAATTGAGATTTCAGAGCATGTCGTAGCCACCACAAGCAGCGTGTTTGAACATGCTGCAGTTGTTATCAGTGTTTGGATTCTTCATTCATTGCTGAGTCTTCAAATCCCATCTGTGTGTTTTCTTACTTCAAAACGCTTCCTCGTGCTCTCTCATGACTATGGATACTCTCATTTCCCTCTCGACTTCATCTCTCTTCACTCTCTGTTTTCAACTGTAACCTGCCTCTCCAGATGTGCCCGACCCTCCTGAGAATATCAAATGCACATCAGTTGGTGAGGAATCAGCCATGATCATATGGGACCCTCCTCGATTTGATGGCGGCGTTCCCGTTAAAGGTACCTTTGAATCACACAGCATCTAATGTTCACATCTGATGTCTTCCTCCCAGGAGAAAACAGCAGTTCCACTCTGTTTATTACATTGCAAGGCTCTTATTTTAACTTTTTTTTTTTTTTTTCCTGAAGTTCAATGAGTCGTTTTCATTCATCGTGTGTTTATCACTTCCTGCAGGGTACCTGATGGAGAGGAGGAAGACGGGTTCAGCCAGATGGACAAAGCTCAACTTTGACGTTTTTGAGTTCACCACCTACGAGGCTAAGAAGATGATTGAAGGTGTGCTTTACGAGATGAGGGTGTTCGCAGTCAACGACATCGGCATCTCTCAGCCCAGCGCAACCTCAAAGCCCTTCATGCCTATCGGTGCGTTGCAATATGTCATTAGCAGAACGGTTAATTAACAGCGGCTTTTCAGACAATGCTCATTTTGAGGCAGCTTAACCTACCTTCCCATCCCATTTACACTGGGTATTAACGTATTAATTAGCTCTCGTCTCTCCTAGCCCCCACGAGCGAGCCCACTCGTCTCATGGTGGAAGATGTGACAGACACTACCTGTGCACTCAAGTGGCGACCCCCGGAGAAAATTGGAGCAGGCGGCATTGACGGCTACATCATTGAATACTGCGTAGAAGGAAGTATGTTCACAATGAATATTAAGTTTTGAAGCATTATTATCTTGTGATTGTATTATTCAGTGTAGATGATGAGATGTTCAGTCTTGAAAATGTTTCACAACTTATAGATTCAGTTTTTTTTATTGGTGAACTTGTTCCTATCTTCACTTCTGAGAGACTCTGCTTCTATAAGATTTTTTTTTTTTTTTCAATCAAATTATGTCACCGACCTGTTACCAAACATGTTGAAAGAGGTTCCTCCAGGTGTTTCTTTTTTTTTTTTTAATATTTATTTTTCCAGGCTTTTTGTTCTCCATGTTCCAAACTTTTTAGGTTATATTTTTTTATGAAATGGGAAAATGTCCCACTTTAAACATTTGATACTTTTTCTGTGTTCTACTGTGAATGAAATATGAGTTTATATGATTTACAAAACAGTGAATTCAATTTTTATTCACATTTTGTTCAAAGTTCCAACTTTTTCAGAAATGGGGTTGTATTATAAATCATTAAGACTTTTTAATCATATTTTTTACAGACAATTGTGGTATTAAACACTAGATAACTGCCATATCAAACAGTCATCATAATTCCAGTTTCAGTTTGGCGTCAGTGCCTTTAACATTATTTTAGCGATAACCTTCTCAGCAGAAACTACTCCTGACGTTCTGATCTCTGACATGTCAGGTGACCAGTGGGTGCAGGCGAATGAGGAACCAGTAGAGAGGAACCTGTACAGGGTCAAAGGTCTCCCAGTGGGGGAGAAGATGCTGTTCAGAGTCGTGGCTGTCAACATCGCCGGACGCAGCCCCCCCGCCACCCTCGCCCAGTCTGTCACCATCAGGGAGATCGTAGGTCAGAGACTCGCTTCAACCTCACTAGTCTTTTTGGCAGACGATGTAAAATAGTAACTGTAAACTCAGTGCTGATGATACTTCACAGAAGGAACAAACATTTAAATATCAAGCTCATCCTTTGGTGTTAGATGTAAAATCACCATCAGGGCTTATTTGTTAAAAACATGCTGGATCTAATGAAAAATAATTTGAATGTTAATCACTTGCATGTGCCTCAAGCATGGAAATGAAAGTAGACATGCTTTTTTTTTTTTTTTACATCTTTCATTCATGTTTTCTCTGTCTGTCCCTCCTTTGTGTCTCACGCAGAAAACCCAAAGATCCGCCTCCCTCGCAGTCTGAGAAGCACACTCATCAAACCAGTGGGGGAGAAGGTGAACCTGGTCATCCCCTTCCAGGTTCGTCCACATCTGGATTCTTAGATTTTAATGCGACATGCAGCGAGTCAAATCTCTATTCCATATTTGAATTATGCCTGTATCGAAAGGGAAAACGGCCAAGTTTTGCTTGTGGAGTCTTTCTGCTGTTGGAGCAGAAGTGTATTTGATGACATCACAGCTGCCTAACCCTAACCTCTGGCAGGCTAACACATTTTCCAAAATGTCAACAGTTAAACTGAACATAAAAAGGAGTAAAACTCTGAACTCTAACAAGACTCAAAATAAAACACGGACTCCTGACAAACACGTTTGTAATCATTACTATGTATGGTGTGTTCTTTTGATAGTTTTATGCTTCTGTAGTTCACATTTATTATAAATGAAGTCCTGTGAAGAAAAATGAAAGGGAGATGAGGGGTCTCTGGGATCCTTTGCCATCTCAAGTCTACTCAAATCTCCACTGGTTGCATCTTTTTTTTTTCAAACAAGGGTTTCGACTGTACACTGACTTGATGTGGACTTTGATTTAAAACGGTGCTTCAACTGCTGGTGTTTCACAAGAAGTAACGACACAACTTGCATATCGACAAACGGCAAGAAACTGAGCTTATATGCTGTTTGCCCAGTCACGTGATTCCAGTGTGTCACAAGTGGCCGGTTGTCTGTTTAAGGACAGTCAGTTTTGGAGCAGGAAACACTGGCTTTTCCAGGTTCTGCGTCAAAAACACTCTTCCCTCTTTCTGCTCCAGGCACAAATAGTCATAATTGAGCGCTGTGGAGCTGCAGGGCACTGAAGAGTGATGCTAAATTTAGAGTGTGTTTTCCAATTCTCTAAAACTTGCCAATAATTGCAGCATAAGGTCAAGCGCCGCAATGATAGTGTGTGATAGTGTGTGTTTTTTTTTTTTTTTTTAAGAACCACTTCATGTGCCAAATAAATAAAGGGTTTCAGCTGAAACGGGCAGATAGAAACAGACCTGGCCAAGAAAGATGTGCAATAGATATCATATTCACAACGGAGCGCCACATTTTTATTGTCTATGTCTCTAGAAGGTATAAAAGTGTATTTTTCATGTGCATTTTAGACAGTGTGCTATCTGCAGTAGGTACTATGTACTCTGAAACCCCCCATGGCTGCAGTCTGACAGAGCATATTTCCTTCTCCTGGAATGCAAATCAGATCTGTAAATGCTGCTTGTAACAGGGGAAGAGAGAGCGCTTAAAGGGCACGGGGAGAACAACAGCATCTGACAGCAACTTGCAAATTATGGGACTGGTGAAAAGAAGCTAACCACAAGTAGCAAAAGAGGAATCCCCTTGTTGTAAATGAAAATAGACAAGAAGAAAGAGAGATGTAGCCCTGCTTCCTTGCGGAGGGGAAGATGAAAAGCTCATTCTGAGACAGAGGACCAAGTTACACGATGTGCTTTTGAAGGAAAAGAGCATTCAATCTTGTCATCATGTCATCTAAAGCTGGACAGCACTCGTTCCAGCGGCTGTTTCCACACTGACAGAGCATGATGTGCAGCTAAAATTGAGCCATATCCGACCTGACTTGGGTGCCTTCAAAATGTTATATTATAAGTTTATAAGTTTGACGCTTCATTAAAATGTTTATGTTAACTGTGGCCCATCCTTCTATCTGCAGGGAAAGCCTCGTCCTGTCGTGACCTGGTACAAAGATGGCGTCCCCCTGGACGACAAAACCGTGGGAACCCGTACCAGCGAAGTGGACACCATCCTCTTCATCCGCTCTGCAGAGAGAGGCCACTCTGGAACGTACACGTTGACTGTTCAGATTATGAACATGTCCGACAGCGCTGACATACATATCCAGGTTGTAGGTCAGTCTCGCCATTGCATCATCATCCTCTTTTTGGGATTTTTTGGGGGTTTTTTGCACGGGCGCATCCTCTCAAACTGTATGGATTCCAGGAGCATCGACGGCACATGTGCCAGCTAATCAAAAACAGCAATTCATGGGACTCACACCAGTTTATATGTTTATGTGTAAGGCCAGTTTTAAAGAGAAACGCAGGAGTAGAACAACGTTGTCCATGTGCTTATGATTCGTTCGTAAAAAAAATGCAAATATCTTCTTTTCATCATTTTTCCATCTTGCTCATCTCATCTTGAGGTCACGAAGTTGTCCTTTTTCCTTCCTAAATCCCATCCGTGGAGGGAACTGACTTCATCCGTGCAAACTGTTGTTGGTCAAACTACAAACCGGCCTTTAGCCTCATTTAAAGACCCTTTCATTGCACGTCTCCTCCTTAAACTGAGAACGTCATCTGCGTTCTGACTTCACAAGGTGCATGATTAGAAAGGAAAGGATGGTTTTTGTGACATGTCAAGTTTTTTTTTTTTTCCCCAAATTTGATGATAATTCCTCATTTCATACTCCAAGGGATCTGCGACTCAAAGTAGCAAATCATCAAAGAGCTCATTCCTCTCTCTCTCATAATCTCAGCCCCTGCGCTGCCACCCCGGCCGCCAGCTCATTACTCATCTTACGGCTTGTCTCTGTGGGTCGGGGCTCCCGGTGGATTATTTGGCGGGGCTCCGCTGAGATTATTTGTGTGTAGACTTGGATTAGGTTGGGATTTTGAAGGCTCCTCTGTCACTTATTCAGCTGAGAAGGTTGAGATAATGAGTGCCTCCGATCACCCCTCCTCCCCAACTTGATTCCTCACTGTTTAAATACACAGTTTTCTGCTCACTGTTTGTGCTGTGCTGCACAGAAGAGAGCAAGGATGAAAAGTAATTCACTGTGCTGCATAGTCAAAATGCCTCTTCAGACCACACGTCTGCATTCGTCTCCGTTGTCTGGCCAGCATTTCTTTTAACAATGCATTCATCCTTTTCTTTTTGTTCTGCTAATCTGTCCGTCAGTCTAATCTGTCTAATCTATCATATCTCTACTAGTGTGAGTGCTGTTTCCCTCCTCTGTGTGGGATTTCCCTGCTCCAGATCTATTCCTACCTTTCTTCTCTCTACCTCTAAGAGCCTCTTGGCAGCATTTAAATCTCGGCAGGGATGAGAGCCATCTCAGATAGCTACGCATGTGGAGGAGACTTTCTTGAGCTGTCCTAACGAACCTGTCTTGTCTCACACAAAATCCTCCAACTCTATCTTCACTCTCTCCCTTTTCAAAATCCTACCAGAGAGACCTGGCCCGCCCATCAATGTGCATGTCACAGATGTGTGGGGCTTCAACGCGGCGCTGGAGTGGCAGCCACCCAAAGATGACGGCAACTGCGAGATTATCGGTTACACCATTCAGAAATCTGACACCAAGACTAAGGTAAGCATGAAAGCGAGTGCAGGTGGTGGTGGTGGTGGAGGGGTGGTCTCACTAGCAGTTGTGTTAGAGGTATCCAACTCCCCAGTTTACCTTCTGATGAAGCGGTGGCAGGCAGTAGAGGAGGCAGCGGTGTGTTTGTGCAGTTTCTTGTTAAACTTCAGTGTTTTCAGAAATCCTTCCTCTTCAATATGCACAGAACAGTCGGGAGGCTTGTCCTTGACATCCTCCCATGTAACCTTGGTGTTTTCCCCAAAACCTCCACATCTCGGGCTTTGATTTTGACATGCATGTCGTCTTCATAGCTGCACCTGCGAGAGTTTAGACTTCTTTCAAGTCAGTGATGGAGGTAGTTTCTCATTAGCATCATTTTGAGTGCAGCTGGCAGCTCCTTTCAGCCATATATCTCTAAAAATATACTTTACATAACCAGCTCAGGACCAAATTCCAGGTGGGCAAAGTCAAGGAGCTAATTAAGCAGCTGAACAACCAGTTATCTTACTCAGGACTCCAACAGGACTTTTAGTTTTTGCTATTGACAGGAACCATCCACGTGTGACTTCCTGGTAGTTTTGAGCTGCTGTCCATCTACCCATGCACGCTTGGAGATTTATGACATAACTGCAAAGCCTCAACGTGCTGCTGTGGCCAGTATGTTGAATGAATCACCAGGAGAGTTGAAACCCGAATCTGAAAATATATCCATTTTTGCATTTCAGGCCTGCAACTTAGGCAATTTACTGCTAAAAAAATATATAATTTCAAAAATATGTCATTTGGTACAAAAGCAGTACGTATGAAAGACTGAGTCTCTGAGGAATGGAGCCGGGCAAAAATCTCCACTTTGTCAAGAAATGTGTCAGAAAATCGGTGAATGGTTTATGAACAATGCTCCTGAACAAAGATGGGAAAGGAATATACATACCGGCATAATATCATTGAAAAATTAAAGCAGTCTGGTCAAATTTCAGTGCATAAAACCTAAGCTGGACACCCATGACTGCCAATAACTTAGACAGCACCGCATTAAGAACGGTCATTCATCAAAAACTGGTTGGACCACATGGGTAAGGGATTACTGGGTTGCACTTTTGTCAGCCACTACAATGAGGAGCCACATTCACAAAAGCCACTTGAAATTACTGTACAAGAATGTGGCCTCATGTTAATGATATCTGGGATAAGACCATCACACAGTGGAAACATGCATCGTTGTCGGAACAGTTATTATCCCGTTACAAAGTTTACATTACACATGCTAAAGGATTTGATATCTCAAAGAAATTAAAGTCAAACTAAATATAAGAATCCTTCTTTTTCTTTTCATTTGCATTTTCCTGATAATCCCTAACTTTCTCTCATTTGGGTGGTAGAAGAACAAGGATGCTGGATGCGGGAGATTCTTCAGTTTCAAAGCTCTCATCTGTGGTTTTAAGCCTATTTAAATCCCATCCTTGTTTCTGTCTCTCTCTGTCTCCCTCAAAACAGGAGTGGTTCACCGTCTACGAGCACAACCGCAGGCCCAGCTGCACCGTGTCCGACCTGGTCATGGGGAATGAGTACTCCTTTCGAGTGTACAGCGAAAACATCTGTGGCTTCAGTGAGAATCCTGGCATAAGCAAGAACACCGCTTTCATTTCCAAAACAGGTGATGAAACCCCTGCAAAGATCTGCACACTGTGACATAATAATATAGCTTTTTGACGCCGAGAGACATCTGAATGCACGTTGGGCTGGGGATTACGGTGTGAATAGATAACTGAAATGAGAATTGTGATTAATGCTGAAACTGTCAAAATGAATGAAAAGGCATAAATCTTCTGTTACTCAAACACAGATTTAAGGAAATCGTGGCATACTGATCGTGTGAAAAGGAATTGTTCCTTGACAGTGTGTTAAATACTGGCTGAAGACTGTAAAAGCGCAGAGGTTCGGATATTAACGCCAGCCGACAGCCAAATGCTACCCCTGTTTTTCGTGTTGCTGCTTCCTCCAGCAGGAAATTTTGCAGCTACACCACAAATCTCTTCTGTGCTCCAAACTACGGCCTGGCCCATGACATTGTGAGAGTGGTTGACCTATGGTGTCCACTCGACCTCGGGGTAAAACAAAAGTTGGTCCTCTGCAGTCAATAAGTCTGAGGGTGCCCTTCAAATTGAGACAAGAGAAGTGGCAGTATCTGGTGTGTTGTTAAAGGCAAAATAACTCCAAAGCAGCAAAAAGTGGTTGAAGTCACTCATATCGTGAACTTTACAAACATAACTTGTAATGTGACCCTGGATTGTCGAGAAAAAATGGACATAGCCGTGGTTCTGAAGTTAGAAGGCAGGGAGGAAGTGCCTTGAAGAATATTTAAACTGAATTTGACCAGGATCCTTATAATGATGATGTCCACAGAAGAAAGAGCTTTTTGCTTACATTTTGCATCATTCTGTCACATCTGTGTCATCCCTTTCAGTGACTGTCTTATTTGAGTAGGAAGAAGAAATCAGTGCGATTGTAACCAAAGTCTGATCATTTATCTTGTTAATAGCAGACAAAGTGAAACAGGTTAGAATTGGTTTATTTCTATTTTGGAGCCAAATATTTAACTGGTTTTTGACAGGCAGGTCATTTGTATTTGAATTCCATCCACATTTATTATAATGAATGAATGACATCTTAGTGTCACATTTTACTCCTTAGACACAGATTAAGAGTGCTTCACATATGAGCTCAATAAATAAATGTGATTCAAACATGAAAATTAAACACATCACTAATGTCTTATTATTAGCTAGACTACATCTTTCCTTTTACTATATTCTTTGAAAGCAATTTGTGCATTCTCCCACCCACACATTCACAGAGGTGGCCTCAGTCTCAGCCTTGATAACTACTAGGGCTGCTTTTTGTTCTGCTTTGTTTACCTAATCAATTCCTTCACTCCATTGGCTTCGTCTGATCCTGACTCCTCACTCTGAGAAAATATGAGAGACAGATGTGAAGCAAATCAGAAGTCCTCTGTCTCGTTGTTTCCGTCAAAGCAGTAACACACGTGGAGGTGGACTTTAAAATCGTGCCACCGAAGATCCTCCTATGGTTCCTCAGAGCTCCTCCTTGATCCTTGTCTGATTAATGTACGTTTAAGGGACTGAAAAATCTCTGAGGATTCTGAAAGGGAAGAAGAATGACGTGAGAAGGCATAGGTTAGCGTGATGAAAATGGTGAATAAAGCACAGAGAGCTACGTTGCAACACATGGTGGTTTTGCAGCCTCCAGCGTTTGTGTTCTCAAACACTTTTCTTCCTGTCTAGGTCTGGTTTATAACCGTCCACCGTTCAAAGAGAAGGACATGAGCAGTTCCCCCAAATTCACAGCTCCTCTCCTGTCCAGAAGCGTGATTGCAGGTTACACCACAGCCATCAGCTGCGCCGTTCGTGGCAACCCAAAGGTATTTAAATAAATCCATATTCAACGTTAAGAAATAAAGAGTTAATCCGAATATTATTCTGGAACGTTATTAAAGAAATATTTACGTGCCTTTCAATAAACAATTAAAACATTAAGTCAGCCAGGAGTATAAGAAGAACAAAATGAAATTAGAATAAACAAAGAAAAAAGACACAGCATCTTACTGTTATTTTGCAAAAAAAAAAAAAAAAACCTGTTGAACTCATAAAAGGAAATGCCCAGATAATGCAGATAAGCCATGCTGTATATGACATTACTAAAGAACCATCTTGAACACTTCTTACCTGCAAAGGTCCCTGGCAGCTGTGCTGCAAGTGCACACCTCAGTATTGCTTTGTGTTTCTTTAGAGTGCATGCACAAGTTCAGTGTCAAAAAGTAAGAGTAGAACAATAAGAGGATTTTTGATGCCTTTGCAACAGGAATGTATTTTTAAGTCTGAAGCAAGAACAAGAGGTGGAGCTGAAAGATCTTTATACACGTTCCTTTTTTTATCCCAGCGAAATCTGCAAAGATTTGTCAAGCCCAAATGTTGACCTAATTTCACCCTTCCATCTTCTCTCCTCCCCCTGCTCCCCTACCCACATTTCCCGCTCTGTTTTGTTTTGTTTTTTTACATTCCTACCTCCACCCCACTATTCTTCCCCTCTCCTCCATACTGCAACATGCTGCTCCTCAGCCAAAGATCATTTGGATGAAGAACAATATGATGATTGAAGGTGACCCCAAGTTCCTGATGCAGAACAACCAGGGGGTGTTGACTCTGAACATCCGCAAACCAGGCCTGTTTGATGGGGGGAGATACACCTGCAAGGCCATCAATGACCTTGGGGAAGATGTGGTGGAGTGCAAACTGGAAGGTTCGAGGTGCGCTGCCTGAACTTCACTCACTTTAACACCACGGAGTCAAAGTCAGTTCAGTTAAAGTTCAGTTAAAATCAATTCAGTTCAGTTCACCTGATTTATCCATCAGAAAAGTCACAGAGGGACAGGAGGTGCAATTTAGATCTACCAGGCAACATAACATGCATGTCTTTAGATTGTGGGATGAAACCAGAGTACCCACAGAAAAAATGTTTTATGTTGAATTTAAGGACACATTCTGGTTTAAAAATGACTCCAAGATCCCCCAAAGTAGATCTGGACACTAAGATATAAGTCAAAGTCATCCTTTATGCCTTTAAAACGTAATAGTAGTATCTAAGACATCTTTGTAGTGTAAGTAGATGACTGGTTTCACTTACCATCATGAACAGGTATAACTGAGTGTCATCTGCATACAGTAGCAATGAAAATATGAATATGAATATACTGTTCATTGAAAACCCTGTAGATTTATATATATATATATATATATATATATATATATATATATATAAAAAAACATTACAAGCAGACTCCTACTTGTACATCCACATTACCTTTACCCAAAGAGGCCACAGGTACACAAGTCAGAAGGAAAGAAATTTCAGCCATTCGGAAGTTAAAAAGACCATTTAGTTTGACCCAACAATCCTTTTATATACGGATAACAGCACAAAGTACAAGACATGAAGATAAATAGTTACAGTATTTGAAGTGAGGAATGTCTTATGTCTTTGTCTTTAAAATAGCATATTATCATGTGGCTTCCCGCAATCTTGAAACTTGCCATACAAACTCGTAGTCTCTTGAAGCCAAACAAACAGGCTTTCTTTCAAAAGTGCTCCACTCCTGAAACACACTCGCTGAGGTATGAGGTCATGGCATAGAACAAATCATGGCATAGCCAGGCTTTAGTATTTCCATCACCCCGGTGGGACTCAGGGGCTAGTCAGCCTGGCTACAGTACTGAAAAGAAAACTAGGGTTGTTCTTATTATCCTCAAATAATGATGTTTGTGATTTGTGATGATTTCTTATGTTTTGGGTCCAGCTCTTCTACTTTCCATTTCCTTGAGCCTTTATAAACTAACTGAGATTCTTCTAAATTAGAGAAACATCATTGCCTTAGCAATTTTTTAAAGTCTTCTTTATAATATGCAGATTTGAATTAAAGCAAGCAGCCATATTTCTCTCACTTTGTTTATCAGAGGGGCAAAATTTTTAAATGTTGTACCCATTGAGGCTTTATCAGCGTCAACATGACAGTGTTGGGGTAAAATGTAGGTGGTGGCACACGGGAGTGAAGATAAGAATTTTTTTTTTTTTTTTATCCAGCATTAACTGACAGAAAACTACTACTACAATGAAATTTAATCTAAGATGAAGTGATGATGAATATAAATTCCTTATATTCAAAAAGACGGTGAGCAGGTCCATGTACATCTTGAGAAAAGCCAATTAATTTAGTCTAATAAAGGATTAGAGACGATATTTAGGTTAACATTTTCAGCATCTCCATGAATGTTGAAGCCCGACTGTATTACTTTATATGTACTCAGCATTAAAATTAGATTAAAAATGAATCTGAGAATTCAAACAAACTTTAGAGTAAGAGCCAGGTGGGCGAGATGCAATAACGAAAAGAAGCTGTTTCTGTTTTCATCTCTAGGTGTGACAAAATAAAAGTGATAATGATATAGTATTTGATTTATTTATTGAACTGAATTGTAAACTGCTGCCACTCTTTGGCCTGAGCTTCAGTAAGCATAACAATTTAAATAGCAAGGGAGGAGTTGATCACTGATGTAGTGTATACAAAATTACAATCCGTTTATTTATCAGCTAAAAACACACAAATGGCTCTGCTTGTCGTTAGCATGGTTAAATGCAACGATCTACTGGCCTCTCATGCTCATTTAAATTTCTCTTCTTCTCCACAGTTCTTCAAGAGAAAGGAGAGGAGGCAAAGAAATGAGCAGTTGCACCAAACAGCAGAGGATACAGCTGAACAGGAATAGTAATGGATTATGTATAATGGGCTAGTCATGAATAAATATGATTAGAATAGATCACTGGTGAGGCTCTAAAGCCACCCCCCTGCACATATGCTTGCCTTTCATTGCTGCTATGACGAATGCAACATCAGGAATATGCCATAAATTCTTTCAGCAAGCTGCCACCTTATCATATCCTTATTGAGAGAAGCCTGACAAGTGGTGTAGTAACACTCCCCTGCTGTGACCACAGAGAGATGGATCCTTCTGATCTGTGAGGTGGACTTGTCACTGAACGCACTTATAAAACAGTCTCTCATCCATTACGACTCCTTGTGTCATCTGTTCTTTTTTTGTGTGTGTGTGTCCTGGACGTTTTTATTGCTCAGTATGAATTTATGATTGTAATGCAGCTGAAGTACCGAAGCCACCGAGTGTGAATGACCTGCTCCACGTCTCCGCTTCCTCACTGTGGTGTTAGAAGTGCGATGTGAGAGCCCAGGGCCCGCCTTGGCTCTGCGATGGTTCAGTGGAGGGATCAATTTCCAGCCAGGCATGGAAGACATAACGGCATAACCAGGATTAAAGAGTTTCTTACACACAGATATAGCCCTACTGCATCCGACATGGAGTGTGTAGACACACAGACTCGCTCTCTTTGTATTGCATTCCCACATGCTCCAATATTACATTCCTCATGGCATGACCCACAGTGGTAGGCCTTTACAGATACATGACTTACACTCATGCAAACACAAACACACACTCCAAATCAGGGTCTCATTAGCATCACACACCAGAGACTAATTAATGCACCCATCAACACTGCCTTAATTAGCTCTCCCACGTCATTACTGAGCAAACGAATTACCGCTAATTTACACACCCGCAAAACAAACACAGCGCCGTCTCTGCTGGGAGAGTCCGCCCCAGCTTGCCTCACATATGAAATTAAAGCCCCACTGATGTGCTGCAACCCATACCGCGGTCCCAAGTGACCCCCGGGCTCCCTGACACACACAGCCCACCTCGAACATCTGACTGAAGATCAAGCGGAAAAGCAGAAGTTGTGACTGAACATATGTGGCAGCTTGAGCTCTTGTCTGCTGTAGAAACATGGGCCAACTTTACGCTCCAGACCGGTCCCACTGCTGACTACTCCAGATCCTGGTCTGTCACGTCTCTCCAGCAGAGGGGGTAAAAGCACAGTGACATAGACCACAACTGACCATTGTTAGGGACTGTGCTGTCATTATAATCGGCAGCTTTTATAAGGAACCTGAAGGCCTCTCGAAAATGTGCACACACTGAGACACTCAACAGAGTGCATTTCCTCTTTTACACTGCAGCAGATAAAGCAGGGAAATCCTCTAGATAGTTGAAAGTAGGCCATGATTGGCTGCACGGCAACCTGCAGTGCACTGTAAAGCATAAAATTTGAGCCTTGTCAAGCAGCAAATGACTCTGCAGGAGTGTGTGTATGTGTGTTTGTTGATATAATCATGTTTTCAGTTTAACCAGAGTCGCAGCATAGCGTGTCACTCTGATGACTGACACATGAAAGCGGCGCTAAGGATGCACCATATGCCACTTTGCATGGAGGTTTTGGAAAAAAAAAAAAAAAAACCCAAACAAACAACTGATACTTCAGAAGAGACAGCGTGTAACCTCAACACTCCACCTGACTTCTACCCTCTCCTCCATCTCTCAAAAGTCATCCTCAGTTGCCTAGCAATCATACTAATTGCATCTACTGACATTATCTGTGAGTCTGTGCAAAGTGAAAAAAAAAAGAAAATCATGAAAACAATCCTCGACTTACAATGCTGTCAGTGTTTAGGTATGCGCGTTTCTTTTTTTTTCCCCCCCAAAAGAAACAAAGTCACAACAAGAAAAAGAAAATGATAATTTAACATTTTGTTTTTTTCCTCATTCCCTGTGACACACCTCGCAGCTCTTTAGGTTTGTGGTGTCTGACTGAATAATTAATGAGGATGCATGCCAGCGCAGGAGCAGACCAACATTTTTTTTTTTTTCATGCGCATCTCATCTGATCTGCCGTTTTTTTTTTTTTTTCCAATATTAGAACAGGCCTGCCTGAGATATAAAGATTAGACAAAGAAAAGTGACACGAGTCACACCAGCAGGCAGAGGGAACGCGAAAGTGGGGCAGACTCATGAGGATGCATGCGCTGTTTATGCATGCAGATGTGCCAGCAGTTGTGGCAAAGACGGGAGATACCAAAGAGAGTGAAACAGACTCACTGAAACAGTAAGATTTGTCAGAACTATAATTATGCAAGTAATTATACGCAAAATCACAGACTTGATGTGAAAAAGAGAACACTGGAGGGAGTGAGCCTTTGCAGTGAGTCTCATCTGTGTAATTACAGTATAGGAATTAAATGAAAGGGAGGGAACGCACACACATGTCATATAGCACCTTTCACCTGTTTCCTCTGATCTGGAAACGGTTTACATTCCACTTACCTGCAATCGACGTCCTGATCACCACACGGGACTGCAAGTTTCACGCACCACCCATACCCTCGTGAACTTGTTGTCTTCATCTCTTTTTATGGTTGTGATAGTCTGCTCTATTAAACGTCAGCGTGACTAATGCCCTTGTGTCATATTGTGTTCATTGATTAAAGAGTCCAAACCCTCCCTGGGCTCATGACCCATATAATGAGCTTCGTGTATCTGCGGGGAGGTGGAGGTCTTAAAGGAGAGAGCTGCCCTCACATTTCTCAACAACAACAACTTCATGACTGAATATATTGGGCGTCTCTGAAGGAAATTATCTTTCAAGATATCAGTTACGGAGTATTAAGTAGGACAAAGTTTATATTTTGCCCGTCAGAAAAAAATTTCAAATTAACCTCTTATTTTATTTTTAGTGTATCATCCATTCTCTTGGCATTTAGCGATGTCCGTATCACAGGAAAAGCATGCAGGCCAAGAGTTATTTTACCTTAATCACAGCTCATCCTCCTGGCAAGGCAGGCAAAAGGGATCAAATTCCTGCGTTGTTCTGTTTGTCTGCCCCCATCACTGAAAATAGCCTTAAACCCACCACATCCTCCAGAGCAGCCAAACTTCCAGAGTTTAAGCTTTGTGTAAACTGTAAGAAGAAATTCCCAGAAAGAGACACTTAACTCTGAGTTTGTTTTGGATTGAGAATCTCTCACTTTTGTGCGACACTCAGTACTTTTCTAAGACCGTGGATTGTGTGGACGGTTTGTAAATGGCACGTGCCTCAGAGTTTATCTATCATTTGCTACACTTGCAGGACACACATTCAGTGGGGGTGTGGGAGTCAATTTGGATTTGTTGCCGGGAAACTTTAGCAAATTTACGGAGTGTTTAATATGGGGAAGTTAAAACCTATTGACTAGAGAACAGCTCGCTCATACGGGCAAACTAAATGCTGTGTGTCATTTCCTGTACACCAGTGGCTTGATATAAAACAGACATTTTATGTGCCACTTTTTTTTTGTGTAAAAAGGAAACAGATCTTTGAGTACAAAATATAAACAAAAGACTTTTTTACATATTACATATTTGTTCATACCTGATGTAACCATTGCACATAATGAAATATGGTTTATATGTATATATATATATATATATATATATATATATATGTACCAAAAAGATTTTACCAAAGATCTGGAGTGCAACGTGTATCTCCTGCTCCTTCTTCTGCCTCAGTTGTCTGTTCATCATCATCATGACTATGCACAGTAACCTAGCAACTATGTAAGAGTCCATTGCCTCTATGCAACAAGCTTCAAATTTTTGTTTAATTACTATGTTACCATAAATGGGAGAGTTTCCACACTTCATTGCTTTCCATTGCGGGAGTGTGCATAACACATGAAGCGCATATTGGTGTTAATAGGACTCTTATTGTGGGATGTCTGATGTGAAAGCATGTGAACAGGTTTGAGTTGCAGGTTGAGAGACAGGTCTCGCGTGGAGAGACCTGTCTATATGCTGGAGCAATCTGCAGCAGCTACCTTCAGTCCTAGCTGAAAACTCGCCTAAAGATAGGCAGCCGGATGGCTGTTAGCTCGTCAGCTGCTAGCTCTGACCGCAGCTGGAGCGGTCAGCCACTCTGGTCAAGCTTCCTTTGCTTTTAAACCACCTTCGTGACTCTTACAGGTTGGCGAGCCAGACCAGCCGTAGCTGCAGCAGTCAGCCGGTCACAGCGCTCTCAGGTTGGAGAATCAGTGAAAAATTCTGATTGGAGGTGGATTAATGGTCACTCAGAATGAAGGCCGTAGAGCAATGTCCTTTTACCTTCTAAAACAATGCAAAGGCCATAAATCTCAGTCGTTGGAGCAAACAGCTTTCTAGGCAGATATTTACACCTCATCGCCTTTGAACCAAACAAGTAACTTTTTCTCTGCCAGAGAATGTCCATGTTACAACATAATATTACAAAACAAACCACGTTAAGCTAACTGCCTATTGCAAATGTGGCACAGTATACAAATCCACAATGCAGCATTTGCTCAAACAGCTATACAATTTGTGAGATTTAAATCCTTTTAGATGGTGAAAACTGGCTCCTCTGATGTCCACATTATCAGCAGTTAGCGTTGCTCTCCATCAGATTCCCAAACTGAGAGAGCTGTGACTACTGCAGCGGAGACATAACTACTCAGAACTACTTCAAACAACCACACTTATAAAAATATACATATAAATTCACCTGTAAGCCTTGGAAATGCAAGGTCTCCTCTTAAAGAGTTCCTTCAGGTTTTTACAACTGCCTTTCACTTGCCCATTAGTAAATTGACAGGGATGCTGGTTTGCTGTAAATATTCCTCTTCAAAGATGTGGGACTGCAGCAGTCTGAGTTAATAAACTGAATAATAAACTCCTCCAAAGTTACTTTTTTTTTTTCGTAATTTAGTACAAAAATGTCTTTCTGTAGCTCAGCAAGAAGGAAATGGTCAATTGTTTTACATCAAATCCTGTTAATATGGAGCCTTTATTTCTTCACACTCAACTGGATGTAAGCAATGATGAATGCAGCTGAATTTTATTTTTCCCCTTTTGGTTCTCCAGGTATGAAAGGTTAGTGAACTATACTGTCTAAAGAAAAATGCACCCTTGAGATCATCAAATTCGTCACTACGTGGAAAAGTCACAGTTACTGGTCTCTTTGTCACTGCTCATCTGTGCTTCAGCGCTACACTCTGCAACAAGCTGCTCTCAAATCTAGTGCACTGCTCTCTCTGGGTTTAACATGTCTACTGATGTAAATTCTGCTCAGAATTGACTGACATGTCACAAAAGAGCAGGGAGGACTATGAAGTCCAAAAGATTGGGTTTATTAACTATAATAATGATGATAACAATAACAACAATCATAATGATAATGCGTTGAAGTATTGCAATATGGCTGTGACAATTTTGGGATCTAGTAATAAATATAACCAGCAGAAGGTAAGTAAGCAACGTGTGGGTGTACAAACACATGCGTATGTGTGGAGGTGTTTAAAGTGTTGGCACACATAAATGAGTCACATATTGTGCATGTAAATCCATCTGCGTAGTGTGAAAGAAGTAACAGTCTGAAAAAAAAATCATAAAAACATACGCAAAACACAGACAAGTTGCAAAGACGCAGACAAAGAGCGGTCAAGACAGACACGTCAGAGG
Source organism: Hirundichthys speculiger (assembly GCA_018398805.1). Lineage (NCBI taxonomy): Eukaryota > Metazoa > Chordata > Actinopteri > Beloniformes > Exocoetidae > Hirundichthys > Hirundichthys speculiger. The sequence continues at coordinate 2,797,012 of JAGFBZ010001790.1, read as the reverse complement.
ATGGCTGCCATGTAGAAAAGACACATTTCAGCCTAAAATGACCAGATTAGTAGCTCTTCGCGGTCTGAACTACACATTGAGCTTTTGCAAATGCTCAGAATAGATAAGAAACATGCATGACATAAGAAAAAAAAATTGGTTGTCATTTACCTTCAGAGGAGTTTCAGCTGTCAACTCTGAGTGACGATGACGGATCTGCTTTGGTCATGTACACTGTTTGTGAGCCGCATGTCCATGTAACGGACACATTTCTACAGACAGCAGGCACATTTGAGACTAATTTGGGCTGTGTTTGGCAGTTAGTGCTGAATTGCAGAACTGGCAAGTGTTATGTGCACCAGATGTGTTTGAAAAGTCATGAACTGGGCAGAACTTAGGCTGCAGCAAGAACTCCATGGACAGATGATGCCCAAATATCCGAGACTGGCTCTGATATGAGGTGCAGCTGGTGTTGTGAGAATGAGACGTGGCCCAAGGGGGAAAAATGTATTTAGACCATGTCCAGTGAATAACCAATAAATCAAAAAATGAATTCATATTATGAGTTTACTTTAATAAGTGGCAACTGTTAGGAATAATTACATGCAGATGGTTTTTTTTGTTTTGTTTGTTTTTTTTTTTTTCGCTTAAGCAATCTGTCGTGCTTTAAATTATCCATTGCACCATCCATCCATCCATCCATCCATCCATCCTTCCATCCATCCATCTTCTATACCTGCTAATATAAAGTTAAATATAACCCAATTGAGTCCAATACCAGTCCAGATCACTGCAATTCATACATAATCCTATTAATTCCTTTTCATAATTCAGTTCATTTTAATTAATTCCAATTCATAATCTAATTAATTTCATTTTTTAAGTGCCATTTTCTCAAAGCAACCAGACGGCCCTCCAAAAGAGGATGTAGCGCAACATTAATTTATTTATCTTTAATACACATCAATAATAATAATAAAAAAAAGAAGGTTGCATGTTCTCTTGCTTGCGTGGGTTTTCTCCGGGTACTCCGGCTTCCTCCCACAGTCCAAAGACATGCATGTCAGGTTAATTGGTGGTTCTAAATCGCCTGTAGGAGTGATTGTAGGTGTGCATGGTTGTTTGTCTATATGTGGCCCTGCGATGGACTGGTGACCTGTCCAGGGTTGAACCCCTGCCTTTCGCTTGAACAGAGCTGGGACAGGCTTCAGCAGATCCCCGTGACTCTAGATAGGACTAAACAGGCAGATAATGGATGGATGGAAAAAGGTTGCAAAAGATAATATAAGGTTCTATGTTAACAGATTGATTTTATAATATTGATGATTAAAGCAGTTTCTGTTGCTTTTTTCAGAGCTGGTATTACATTTACATGCAACTGGTGTTGATGCACTGACCGGTTAATCTGTATGTCGCCAAAGGAGAATGAAGAAAACAAAGCCAAATAGCAGAAGTCATTATAGAGGTATTTCAATCAGCCAACTCTTAGAGATGTTGGGGCTGATGAACATAACGTAACTCCCTCCATAAAATCTGAGCATACAGGCGGAGGCTGGGGAGGAGGTGGAATTTTAAGAGCAGCAGCAGTGAGTTTGGTGGGTGAGAAACATCAGAATGCATGTGAGAGACAAGTAGCTCTTATATCTTAAATAGACTCATGAAGGAGATGGAGTAATGGGAATAAACCGTGAAGGGGTGAAAGCGTCCTTAAAACGCTGCTCAAGATGGCGGCCTAAACTAGTCCCCAGGGGGTCGCTTCATGAGCAGAATGCACGAGGATAGACGAATACAGTACTTCTCCTAATAAACACCCCAGGTGTTTATTTTGACCTCACGATTCCATATATTTTCTTCTTACGTCATTCACATATCCATTTAAAAGCCGTAACTGTGTTTTTTCACTACTTCTTACAACGTCAACATCAGCAATTAAGTTTGCAGTATGTTAGCTTAAGCTTCAGCATGAGCAGTGTCCTGATGCTACAGCGTAATTGTAATAAGTCAATTAGAGACCCTCAGAAGCTGAATGATGTCGACCAAGAAGCAGCATTACTGAGAAAAAAGGGGAAGCATTTTGCTGCAAAGATGTTTAAAGTTAATAGAAGGAGGGTGCGGGAGCTTAATTTACATTTTGTTAAAGTCCTGGGAGCGTGATTGACTAAGGAGGGAGCGTTTATTAGAGGAATTACAGAAATTAAGAATTCGCCACATATAGTGTTTTAATTCACTTGTTAAGTCGCCACAAAATCCCGCGCTCACAAAACCCTGCATCTGTTTAAAGGAGTCAAACTAACTGGTCAATCAAAGACCACGTAGCCACTTTGTGAAAATTTCACATTCATCAAAAAAAGATTAGATCGCTCTCCAAGTTCTGAAAAAAACTGAAACAGTGCATTCACTGATGTCTGCTGTTTATTCATGCATGCTCGGCACACTTTAGGCAGAGACACGCGTGCACGCTGCTGCAGCAACACGGCCGGACAAACTGGGAACAATGTGTTTTTTTCTTTTTTTACACAAAGGCATTTTCTCTGTATACACAGCCATGCTCACAAAAGGGGACAAATTGTTGAAAATTTAATGCGGACAGCGTTTCCCAAAAAAATTAGGAAGTGCAGAAAACCTGACAGAATTTAAAAACAATTTGTAGACGTCCCCCTGGGCACAAGAGCAATGTTCTGCAGTTACTAAAAACTCATTTTTTTACCGCTAATTATAAACTGTCATTTTATTACTCCCTGTTTGTGTGTGTTTACCTTTCTTTATTCAAATCTGTGTCCACATGTCTAATCATGTCTGCTGCTTTATTGTGAGCCTGTCTGTGTACCTTGAGGTTGTTGTCCACATATCTCAAGACATAATTCTTAAAGCGAACATCAGATGGCCATTTCCAGCCATTGTTGTCTCATTAAGGGCACCGCCATCATATCTCCTGTTTGTAATTACTTTGGACAGATAAAGAAAATTACCACAAATAACGCAATTGACTGGTTGACTATCTGGAGGCTCTTAAGTCTCTTCTGATTGGTCGTATTTCTGCAAGATTTTTGTGAGGGAATGTCTCATAAATGCGTACAGCTCCTGTCGCCTGTTCAGGAACAGAACACAGAGCTCCAGACCGAGCTTCCATAAACAAAACTTTATGAGGTTAGCTTTCAGCGGCACAGCCATACACGTTCAGGCCAGAACATGGAGGAGCTGCAAAAAACAAAAGATACACAGCAACATTTGAGTTTGGGGAACAGAGTGTGTGTTTTTCTTGCATCCTTACAACCAAATGTAAACTGTTGAAACAAGAATGAAAGAATCTGCACGAAGCAGAAGCAGGATTGTACTGTTGAAAACATTCGCTTTTAAAAATGCTTTCAGTGACGTCTAAGTTAAGAATTCATCATTCTGACACTTGAGATGAGTTCAAAGACGTGGAAAAGCACCTCGCCTCCAATTTAAAGGTGAACTCTACTGATAATTAGCAATTAAAAACTCCCCGTCAAACCTGTACGCATAGCTGGGGATATTTTGTCTCCTGCCGGCCGGCCGCTGTATAATGTAATGCCCTGGTTCTGCACTTTTAAATTCCTCACCAAACCGTTTTATCGCATAAGCACCTTGAAAGGGTTGAGACGGAAGCTGTTGTCCGGCCCACCACACTTTCCCACTGGTTTGCTGCTGCGTGCCCTCCTATGCGTCTACGGCACCTTTTCTTCATTTTCTTTCCCTCTTCTATCATTGTCGACGCTGTGTAACACAGCCTGCTGCTGTTCAAGCTGCAACTGGCGTCTGTCGTGTTCGACGGCCGGGGGAACTGCGTTGCATCACATCACTGAACCTTTCGACGCCACTGGCTCCTGCATGTTTTATTTGGGTTAATTGTTTCGGTTCGTTCCTTTATATTCATGCTTATTTGGGTTGGTCCACGTTAACTGTTTTTGGTGCATTCTGTTTCCTGTGGTCATTTACTTCAGGTTAACCTCTGTGCCTGTTGGTTTTTGCTGCCTGTCTCTGATGGTCTTCAACCACTTCAGTGGTTGCTGTTGTGGTGTTTTTTATAATTATTATTTCATTTTCTTCGGTACATTATTTCCTTTTGCAAATAAGTTGTCCCTGTTGTTTGCTGTGTTTGTGTGTGTCCCACAGACGATTGCAGCATCTCACCGTGTGCATCCACGGTTGGCCATCCCTCAGCAACTGTTATAGACTTCAAATTGAACACTGGAGCATCAGTTTTTTTAGCACTATTCCCTTGGTTTAGGAAATAAACAGTAGCAACAGGTAACAATATGAAGTAAAACAAAATGTTACCAGTATGGCTGAAGACAGTTAGATAAGTGCTGATGAAAATCGTTCATAATGAGGTCATTAGTTGGCATCACAGGGAACAAAACTGAACTTAGAGAAGCGGAGAAGAGCCGTCAGTCTCCGGGGAGTTTGCTGTCCTTTTAACGGTGTCATGAAATGTGGATCCTTTTCACAACTTGAACAGCAGAACAAAACGACAGCGGTCCTGTTGTTGAGCTGAACAGGCGTTTTAGGTTGCTCTGAATATGGAAAACACCTCACATCTATTCTTGGAGACACACTGTTCAGAGTTTGCGAGTAAAAAAAAAGAAAGCGCCGGAGTCTGGGAGAAAACCTGAGACTTAAAATGACAGCGCGAGGGACAAGAATACAACAGATGATCACAATGCCTGCTGCCAGTCCCAATGTTTGTCTCAATATTTGCTCTTGAAAAATGTCTCTGTTTATTGCCTCTATGAGCACTGAAATCAAATTTTCCACCCATGGCATTATAATGTAAGTGCTAAACAAAAGTCACCCTTAAAATGTAAAATTTTGAGGCTTTGACTTTTGTTATGTGGACGTTTTGTGCAGGAGCAGCAGCAGTGTCAGCATTAGACTCTCCTGCCCCTCGAAGAACAAGCTTTTCCAGCATGAAAGAGATTCAGAGATCCGACCACATGTGGTCAAAGAAGCAGCATGAAAGCGCCACAAGGACAGCTAGAGATGTTAGGAGGGAAGCAAAATGTGGCCGCCCTCGTTACAAGCAGCTTGATATTCACATACTGTTGGGGTGCTTCTGTTATTTTGTCAACCCCCCCCGAACGAGTTCATTTTGTTCTCTCTGCATGTGTTTGATCATAATGTCCTCACCTCCGCTGGCTCCTCATCATTAGCTCCCAGGAATCCTGCAAAAGTGGAAGTTTGTCTCTTCTGTCACAGGCCAGATTAGTATGTTGCAATTCCTGCCACATGCACACACAAATCCCCTGCAAAGAAGAAACTGGCAGCGGTGCCTAGTAATCTCTTCACTTTGGGAGTTTTTCTTTTCTCAGAGAAAAAGAAAACCCTTCCTGCTGAATTGGATTTGCTTACTCGTCCTCAACATCTTCAAAGGGCTCTGATAACTGAATATACCTCTCATTCATTTCATGGCACTGTAATTGCTTTTTTTTTTTTTTTTTTTTAATTTATTAATTTTTTTTTATTTGCAAATCTTGTGCAGGTCTTTGGGGAACAAGCTTGGGTACATGGCTGCGTTTCATCTTTACTGAAAGTATTCTTTTTTTTTTTTAGGCATTGTTTTTGGTTTATTTTGTTGTACTTTTTTTTTTCTCTCTGCTTTTATCGTGCTTTTCTTTTTTCTGCTTCCTCAGTAAATGTGGGGACAGTCTTGTCCTGGAGGTGAGAAAGACTCATTTGCTTTCAAAGGGGGGGGTGAAAAAAAGCCTTGAGGTCTTTCATTAAAACAACAATGCTAAACTTTAATTTTACTTCCTAAGGGGAAAAAAAACCCGATGTTTTATTTTAAGGAAATCAGGGTTGTAAAAACCACAAGCAGAGAGAGAGAGAAAAAAGCATAACTAAAGGGCAAAAGGTGGGAAAGAGGTCAAGCCAGACGTGTTTGTACATCTGCACATCCTCACATATGGTAACATTATTCTGTCTGCACATTTTCATGGAGAAATGGCCTCGTTTGTGTCTGGATGAAGCATAAATCAAACCATTCTGATATGGTCAAAGCCGATGGCATGAAAGACTGTAGCAAGACAGAAATTATTACCAAAATCATATTTAAAAAGTTGAAATTAAATTTTACAATAATGGCTTTTTGGAGTTTTATTGGTTGCATTTTTTGCGCAAATGCTCCTCATCAATGTCACGTTCAAAGCTCCAACATTAAATCATCCTCTCAGCTTTTATCACAAACAAAATAAGAATAAACAGCTTTTGCTTGTTCTCAGGTGATCAAACAGAATCAGCTTGGAGTCAGCTGAGCTGGATACTTTCAGTGAATTAAAGGAAAGTGTCACAGATTTTGAAAAGGCGCTGCCTGCTACCACAGAAAGTACAACGTGCATGAAGCTTTACACCTTGCTTGTTTTACCTGAAGAGGGACATATCAGAGTTGGTTTCAGCTGGTAAATATATTGAAATGCTGTTTGTAGTCAGACCTGGAATGTTATGAAGGATCTTTTTTCATCTTGAAAGATCATTTTAATCTAAAAGTGTTGTCTTGGTCTCCCAGTCTCCTCCCATCCCTGTCGTCTCTCTCAACAACTGGATATCGCTTTATGGTTCTAAATGTCTTATGGTGCTAAAGATTTACTTTTAAAACGTTAAACTGCTATCAATGAATTGCAAAGTCAGAAACATTTTTTTTCCCTTCACACATCATTGAAGGCTTTGTTGGCTTGATCACTCCAGTGTTGGCCGTCCTTTAAAAAAATAACCCCAAGTTTCTGTTTCAAGCTCTGCTCTTGTCAAAACCACTTTTAGCACCAAAAGACCAGCGTGACGAATGCTGAACTTGTGTCAGCTCACTATTAATTGCTTGGCTCAGTCCATCATTTATTTGCAGCCTGTGATGGTGAAAAACTCCAGGCTGTAACTGGTTTTAGGTCATCATGCTAACACACTGTATCTTTTTGAGTGGGAGCTTTTAGGTTCACGATAAAAGATTTCTATCCACTTCAGTTCAGAAGGAATTTGAATCCCGATGCAGTGCAGGAAATATCAAGAGTGTAAACCGTTTGTCAAGCTAGCAGTTGCTACTTAATGTTTATCCAACGTTCAGACACAAAGCGCTGTCTCTCTGTTCTCTCTGTTCTATATGTGCCGTCCTGTGTTGCGTATTTACCTGTAGATTGTTTCACTTTGGTTTCGGCTCTAAACTGTCGCTTTTTGGAAATCAAACCATTATTTCTGGTCAGTACCATGGCGTCATGTGGTTTGATGTCGCTGGATTCCAATCAAGTCAGTCTTACTCCATTTCACATCATCAGGCTGCAGCCCGGGGAGGAGTCAGGAGTGTGACACGCAGCCGTGCTGCCGAAGCGCTCGAGAAGCTCAAGGAAAGCAGTGGAGGAGCTGGAAAAGCTTTGGCAACAGGCACTTGCTCATAATCACGTTAGAGTTTTGCAGACAGTCCACAAGGACAGGACGCAAACATGCACAGAAGCACATACATGTGATGAAGACAATCGGCTCGCACAGTCACTCTGCCAAAGCCCATCAAAGCTCAGGCAGGTGCAGTATGGCGCGCTGGGCTGCATGAAGAGCTGCGGGCTCTGCATCACCCAAACACACAAGCACGCACGCACAAGACACGCACATGCATTTTTGGTATATATGGTGCATATATGTCAGTGCACGTGTACTGAAGGGCAGAAAAGGTGGAGGGTAAAAATAGGATGAGGGAGAGAAGAGGAAAAGCGAGGGGATGAGTGCAGCAGTTTTGAAAGCGTTTGGCTCTGTTCAAATAGTTGCCATGGTTTCGCGATGTTTCCATGGAAATGCTAGCTGCCAATAAAATGAATTTGAGGGGGATCTTTGCAGCAGGTTGGCAAGAAGGTGAGAGAGATGTGGGAGAAGGGGGCGACGGGAGTGGGGGACGGCAGGAAAGGGAGGAACGAGAACACGGCGGCCACTTCAGCTGCACCAGTATCTGATGATGGGGGGGGGGGGGGGGGGGGGGTAAACAAGGTGAGGGACACATGCCACACATTGGAAAGCAAAAAGTCACTGAGACTATTTCAGTCTGGATGGGTTGTCATAGTAACTATGGCCTTGCAAAGCAGGGGACAGGTAAATACATGTATAGGAGCCTGGCTGCCACTGATGAACATGTGTGTGACCACAAGCACGTCCACGAGTGTGTGTGTTGGATGTGAGAGAGCATGTGTGTGAGGAAGTGTGTGTGTGTGTGTGTTTCCACACACAAGCTCGATCAAAACACTTTCTCCTAAGTCTCTTCCAGGGAACCGGAGCCGGTGATGGGAGCTGAATGCTTTAGTGGAGCGCCGACTCTGACGCACATTTGTTTGTGTGTGCGCGCACGAGTGTGTGTGTGAGATCGCAATGTTTCATACTTAAACTGCTCCTTCACAAGGCTTTTAACGTGCGCTCAGCCCAGCGAGCTTCTTCTGTCTCCCTTCCATCTCTCCTTCCTTCCATTTCATCTCTACCTTTCCTCTCCTGCTCTCTCTGTGTCTCTCTGAAGGACAGAGGTATTCCCACATTTCTTGGTCGCCATGGCAATGCTGCAGCAAGAAAGAAAGAGAGGCCGCAAGAGGAAAAAGAGGTGGTGGGGAGGTGGGGGTAGTTGGTTGGAGGGGCTGGGGGTGGTGGGATGTGTGAACAATGCTAATGCTTCTTCACTGATCATCGATTGTACGTTCTTTCCCCTCTCTCTCTCTCTCTCTGCCTCCGTCTCCCCCGTTCGCCCGATTCAAACCTCTGACACCCACCCACACCAGCTCACCTCCTCCCGCATTCGCTTCCCTCTTTTCATCGCTCCCCGTCCTTCCTCGTCGCTCTCCCGCTCGCGCCGGCATCCCTCTCCCCGTGGTTTTTAAAACTCATCTCCACATAGTTGCCGTCATTGTTGTCATTATTATTATTATTGGGTCATTTAGCAGACGACGTTAGTATCCACAGCAACCCGGAGAAGTGCCACTGGTTCCTTGGTGAATACCAATGTAGATGAGCATCCATCAATATCCCAGTGACTCATTATCAGTCTAATGGCGAGACTGCTGCTGTCACACCAGACTATAAATAATGTTGTTTCGTTAGGCGCCGCGGCGGCCGCCGCCGGTCCATGCGTAAACAGGTCTGTAAGTGCAGCGCAGGAGCGGAGAGGTGGCGTGACCTTGCATGGTCAAGACTTCTCGCGTATGCACAGGTTTGAGCTTTTGTGGGTGTATTTAACCGCAGAGGGGGGGAAAAGAGATAGTAAAGCCTGGTGAATTAGAGGCAGCTGAGCCGAGGTAGCAGACAGGCAGATGCATCAGAGCCTGACTGAGGGGGCTGACTCAATAAAGCGGGTAGTGGAGTAAATAAGGATGGTGCACTCCTTCGCATAGGTGTGGACGACTGCAGGCTGCGCTCCCGTGTCTGCTGTCTGTTCACACTTGCACGCCGGCGAGCAGACGCGTAAACAGGCATAGGCAGTGCTGCAGGACTGCGGTGGCTGTTGCCTGACAGCGCTCCTCTCTGGCTAATCGACCGAATGAGAATTAGCAAAAATAAGAGAGACATTCACCTCAAATGTTGCGTCCTCGCTTCAAGCCACTGCCGTAACGACTTGAATCGTCGAGCGCTGCTGCATTTCAATGAGGTGGATCATGACTGAGAGTTAAAGTTCCAGGCCTGATGTTATATATGCATCTGAAAAGACGTGAACGATCTCGTATCTGTGTGCATCATGAGTTCACCTTTATGCAACCAAGTTTGTCATTTTTGATGTGTATGAACCCTGAGAGCACTCGTGATTCTACTATTTGTACCTGGTGTGGCATGCTGAATGTCAGAGAAAATTATTCAAAATAGCTGCCCAGAATCTGACCATCTGAAACACCCCAATCTCTTTTGTTGGATGTCAGGACTTGAGGACCCCTGAGGACACAAATGCACGGGCATGAGCTCATCTCTGAGGCCCAGATCCAAGTCGGTGATGGTGTCACATCACAGCGTGCTGCAAGCGTGGTGCAAAGCAGAGGCAGTTCTACCACCTCTTTAAAAAGCTGTTTTTAACGCACCCACAGTCACAGGCAGTGCCTGGCGGACTTGTGTTATGTTGATGCTTCCACCAGTGTCTGACAGAACATATGTTTGTACTCTGGGAAATAAAAAAAAAAAGAAAGACATCTCTTCATGGACGGCCGTGCATGAAATATTTTCCCATGCTGAATCCTTGTTATAAATTACATCTTGTGCTGTTTGCTGGATCTTTTTTTTTTTTTTTGACCTTCTCCTGGGATGACAGATTCTCTGCTCTGTCTAACTGCAAACTGCTTTTGTCATACCTGCTCTGCTACGTGAGCCACATGTGGCCCACAGTGTGTATGTTTTTTTTATTATGACATGGCGTGTTTAACAGCGCGTTTAAGATACGTCACAGTCAGGTGGAAAATTGTATCTCCTGTGAGTTGTCTAAGAAGAATAGAAATAAATTGCCTTGTTTTCAGCTTGACCGGCATCCCTAACCTTGCAAAGCCACTCTGAATCTATTTTTTTTTCTTCTTTTCCCTTTCAAAAAGATTTTAGTCTTGAAAAAAGCCTGAGCCTGGCAGTGAAGAACCAGCAAATTACGGAAAGTGATTTCAATGACACTGACAACTAGGAGCTAAGAAATTTGAGGTGGAACCAAACGCCAACTCAGTGCATCTTTACTCCAAAGCGAATAAACATTTCACTTATAAATGCAAAAAAGTCTGTGCGAGTGTGTTCGTTTTACTCAGCAACTCCTTCAAATCTGGCACGCCAACTTCCTGGAACCTGGGGACGTGCTGTGCTGAGTTTGAAGCTGTTTGGACAAGTGGTAGTCAATATCTGGATACTTTCACGAACAACAAACAGCTGCGTGCGAGGCGTCGAGGAACGCCGGTAAATTACAGTTATGATTTCACCATTTACAACTCAGTTGCCAGGGATTATATCAGAACCGTGAGCGTGAGATACAAAGCAGAGTGCCTGCTTCAGTTAGCATTAGATCTTCTCCTCTGGCTCATGTGCCTTTGGTCAGCAGGGGCATCACTTACAGTTATGTTTTATTAAATACGATGTGTGTACATATCTTTAGTGCTTGCAAAAACACCAACTGCTTCCATGTCAGGCACTGGTTTCTGCCTCCGCTGTACATAGGAGACAATTAGGGGACATATGTAAATTTTAAGCATAACTTGGGGTTACACCCTCTTGGAGTGACAGATCAACAATAAAGATGAATGAGTCGCCTTCAGAACAGACAAACGAACATTTTTAAGACCCTAAAACAAACTTACATTCAGATTAACTGTTGGTGATTAACATAGGGGACATAAAATATTTATTTTCAAGCCCACCTGGTTGCTGAATTAACTCACAGACAACGATATACGTCTTAATCTGACGGATATTAGTCTTTACACGACAATCACAGTTTATGTCGTTGTTAGTCATGTATTCGTGTAAACAGCACGTTGCACATATGTTACATGGGCATGTGTGGGTACGGTGCCTCCATACATTATGCAGGATGTGTCATAGGTTGCACTTGTCGTCCCGTCTGTATTCTCTCGCTCCCCTCTGAGTCGCATTACTGCGCTCTTGCAACTTGCTTTCTAATCAATAGCTCATCTCTCAGTGTTGATCCCCCTTTTGCCCTCACAGGAAAACAAATGTCCTTCCACAGGACAAACAAAAAGAGTTGAGCCTGGTGCGAAAAAATAGAGCAGAAGGGACCTCGGGAGGCTAGCGGGTAACTGAGAATGTACTGTATATCTAGTGAAATTTCTATTGGGATGGGTCTATTGGGATGAACAGCTGGGGAAAGGTGAAGGTGATGTGGGAGGTGACGAGAGACAGTGAGGTGGAAAGAGACAGATTAAAAGGGTTGGCCGTGGGATGGATGATTAGCCCCTGTCTCCAAGGTTACACTATACAACTGTATCACTGCGGAGCGGGACGGTCGTAATGGCAGGGAGGGTGTGTGTATGTGTGTGTGGGGGGGGGGGGGACATGGACTGTTCATCACTCAAGACTGAATTAAATAAGATGGAGGCACCTTTTTCTGCCTCTGACCTTCACATTCAGGACTAGCGATCTCCAGACGGAGCTCACCTCCAAAAAGTAACCATGGCGCCGACGCCGACGTAGCATGCGCGCCTGTGCAAAAAACAAGAGACAAGTGGCAGTGAGGCGGAGAGTGACATGCAACAGGCCGCAGAGGGAGGTGGCGGTGTGGGGGGGGGAGGTCGCTCAGAAGAGAAGAAGCACCCCCTCCTATTCCCTTTTCTCAATTTTTCCTCAAATCACCGTCCCTGTCGTTCCATCACCTTTTATTTTTTCACCTCACAGCTCCTCTTCCTTCCATCACAACTACTTTAATCTAACCAGAGCTGAAAGAGAAATCCAGCCTTGTTATTGAGTTGCATGCTTCAGCCTCACTGTTTTGCCACATTTAAATTACCCTGGATGTCATGATGTCTGTTCTAATCTTTCCTTCTACCCTTGAGTCATGTAAATGCTGGTGTCAGTGAGGTGAAAATAGGAATTATAAGGTGGTTTTGCATAATCTATTCAGTGCGACTGTCGACTGCACCCTTGATAGCATGTATGCGACTGAGGGGTTGCATCAGCAGTTTGAAGTTCCAACAAATGACTTCTGTAAAAAGATAAAACACTTGCATGTGCTGATAACCCCCTAAAGCATCCATGCACTGAACACTTATTAAAACATAGTGCTGGAAATTACATGTAGGTCATGCAATTTAAATCTGTATGGCGTAAAGGGGGATTGTGCACAGATATGATGTAAAAGAGGACAGTGCTTCTATGCTTTTCGAGTTTTTTTTTTCAGCTGTTTCCCCTACACACACCCTCATAAAGGCTAGAAGAGTACTGTATGATGTGTAACTGCATTAGACTGATCTGATTGCAGATTTCTTTTTTTTGGCAAAACACAGGAAAAGCCAGAATAAGTGCTTCCTGGTTTACGAGTAAAAACTTTCAACTGATTTGAACAGTAGTTTTAAACAATATAGACGGATAGGTTATAAAAGTTGAATAACTGTTGTATTAAAAATAGGGTCAGGTCTCCGTGGCCTGTTTGTCGAGTGATATTAATATCTAATGTGGAATATCTAATCTAATGTGGGATATTGCTCAGGCGCCATTGCATGATTTTTGAGAAGCGTAGCTGTCGGAAGAAATCAGCTCGAGGCTCAACGTACTGATAAAGTGTTTAAAATGACTGCATTTTCTCTGCTCATGGTCTCGTGCTGACAACGGCTGTCCTGTATGTGAGTTACAATGACCATCTCTGCTTGTATACAAATGGAGATTAAATCCACTTGCACCCTCTGTCCAACTGTCAAGTGCCTTTTTAAGTGATGTACAACGGCCTCACTTACAACAATAACAAGGCGTACCGAACACATTTACAAGTAAATCTGGTTGTTAGAGAGTGAACCAGCTCTTTACCCTCATTGGAAGGTAACTGGGAGTTTGCTCAACTGGGAGTTTTGTTGACTTGGAGGAGTCTTAAAACTGAATGCTAGACTTGACCAGGGCACCTACATGTCACCGATTGTACTCGTAACCTTCATGGATAACATTCTTAGAAAGACTAAAATGTGAATAATTTGCCATTTTTGGTCAGTTTGCTTCTTTGTTTTCTGCAGATGATATGATTCTACTGGCCTCCAGATGAGGCAATCCGGATGAGATTTTCCTTCTCTGAGATCATTGTCCTTAGTTGTATAAACATGGAATTGCCCAGTCATGTTTGAGAATGAATTGCTGCCCCAAGCGGAAGATTTTCACGAGTGCAACAGGAGATTGACAGAATACCGCAGCATCTGCAGTGATGTGGACATGTAGCGGTCTGCTGTGGTGAAGAGAGAGATGAGCTGAAGGGCTCTCTATTTACCAGCTGAACTACTCTCTAACCCTCACCTATGGACATGAGATGTGGGTAGTGACCGAAAAACAGATCTCCAGTACAAGTGGATGAACAGAGCTTCCTCTGAAGGGCGGCTGAGCTTAGCCTCAGGGACAAGATGAGGAGCTCAGTTATCCAGTAGCACTTTAGACTAGAGGAGCTGCTCTTCCGCATCAAAAGGAGTCAATTGAGGTGATTTGGGCCTTTGGTCAGGATAGTTTGTGGATGCCTCTGGGGAGGTGCTTAATATACGTCCCACTGGGGGGAAGCCCTGAGGCAGACCGAGGAATCACCGACGATATTGCAGGCTCCCAAGTCCCTGGGAAAGACTCAGTATCTCCCACCAAAGAGCTGAAGGAGATGTTTGAAGAGCTCTTGGGAGCTCTGCTTTGGCTGCTGTCCCATGACTCAGTCCCAGATGAGTGAACGCAGAGGAAAACTACAATGGAAAAGAAGAGAAAATGTTCCCAATCTAATTTTTAAGTTGGGTCCCAAAACCTCCCATCACACTCATTCATGGTACACATATGAAAACTCAAGTCAAATGTTAACTTTAGAGATACAGAATTACCAGAAACACCTTCGGTGATCGTCTGACTTAATCCAGTACCACCATCTGGTTAAAATGCAAAACATGTTAGTGTTGTCATCAATGATCATCGTGACAAACTGAAGTTTTAGCCCATCAGAGCTTGATTCATTGTCAAGTGCTTTCCAACTCACAAAACCAATTAGTTATGTTCAAGATCAACACATCCTCATTCTCAACTCATCACATACTGACACTTGATCAAAATCCATCCCTCGTTTATAATCCGTTAGGTATCCCTTAATTATCCCTTCAGATACATTTGGGAAGGTTGCAGACTATCAGTTATAGTGGTAACTGATCCACCAGCTGGGCCAAAGGTAAAAATCATTCCTGTGGTTTGTGCTGCTGCCAAAATCCAAACTCAGAGAGCTGGAAGCTTAATGGAGGGATGACTTTCTAAAGTGCACGTAGGAAAGTTTAGGAAAACTATGATATAGGAAAAATATATTATATGCATTTCACAGTCCAAAGCGTTACCTTGATTTTACATGTTGCCATGGTGAAGCAGTCTTAAACGATGAAAGGTAGTTTAATTGATTGTTGCGTTGCCAATTCAGAAGAAGCTACACACCCAAAAAAGACACTTTAAGGATAGTCTGTGCATTGAAGTCCAAAACACAGTAAAGGTTCTCTCCAAGAGTCAGTATTGGACAAGTTGAAAGAGGAACAAGTTGTTTTGACCAAAATATGAAATTAGCAGCTACAGTCATAAAGATGAAAACGATAGTTTCATCTTTTTCTATTTGAAGGGGCTTTTTTTTTTTTAATACTGGGCCCACATTAAAAAAGACTGATCCTCACCAGGTCTTATTTTAAACTGTGTCATTCTCTGTTAACAAAAATTGTGTGTTCTGTGTTTAAGAAAAATAAAAAAATGCATCCTTACTGCTCCGATGGGAATTGAGGGGTTAAGTAGCAGCCAGGTGCTGCTGATCAACTGCGGATGCTCAAATAATCATCAGCGATTATTGAACAGCTCTACAAGAGCAGCTGTTTTGACAGTTTGCTCTTCTCGAGCATTCAGGTGTGCGTTAACACAATACCAGGGAGTAAAAGACATCAGCAATGATCTAACAGAAGCAATCGCTGCTGCCCGTCAGTCCCAGAAGGCTTTAAAAGGCCATTTTCAAACCATTTGGAGTCTTTCATTCTGCAGTGGAAAAAGATTATTCACAAGTGGAAAACATTCAGGACAGATGTCAATCTAGGAGCTGATACCTGAGTAAGTTCCTGCCAAGGTCTGGCCGTGCAATGCATAAAGAAGTTAGAAAACACCCTGGGTGGCGTCTTCTTCAGGCTTCAGTTAGTATATTGAATATTGGAGCTCATAAAAGTACAAGTGCCAAAAAAGAAAAAAAAACTGTTATAAGGCTTGTTTGGAAGGATTTGCAAGAGAGGATTCTTCTTTTCCTAAAAAAAAAAAAAAAAGAACATGGCAGCAGAGATTTTCAAATGTGCTTCTGAACCAAACACAGCTCTTGAGATGAGACCAAAATGGAGATTTTTGGCTGTAGTACCCAACGTCACACTGGTGAAAATCAAACATAATAAATCCCTGTGAATACCTCACACCACAGCGGTGGAGGGGTGCAACCTGAGCACCCCCCAGTCACTGAGTTGAGCACGAACCCCCGCGTATACCAGTATGTTCTCGAGTCACAAATGAGGGCGCGGTGCAACAGGACAGTGATCCCAAACACCCCAACAAATCATCACCAGAATGACTGGAAAAGAAAAGACCGGAGGAGGTGAAGGTAGAGAGGAGACCTCAACTGGACTGAAATGCTGTGGGACTTGATGAGAGCTGAGAATGAACAAATATCTGAAAGCCTTAGTGATAGTCTGTCGTCTATACCCCCTTCTACCCATTCAGGGTCTCTGCTGGAGCCTCTCAGCTTCTGCATTGATGCTTATTTTTGTTCAATAAATAATGACCCAGTGTAACATATCATGTGTGGTTGTTCATCTGAGCAGGTTTTTATCTAATTTTAAGACCTGCTTAGGACCTTGTCATTTTTTCTTTTTTTATTTCACACAACTGACACAGAAAATACAGGACGTACCTTTGTTTTTGTGATACATTTGGAAAGGTCCTGCAGTAAAATAGCACCTATCACTTTCAGAGTCTGCTGCCTTTAATGTCGACCGAGGGGCAGATTACATGTCAAAGTAGTTTGATGCCGTTATTCTTTAAGAATCAATGTTAATACAGAGCAGAGCAATATCAGCACACCTGTGCAACACTGTCTTGCACCCTAATCCCTAAACCCACACATGCTCTCTCTCTCTCTCTCTCACACACACACACACACACACAGTGAGCCAGTAATTGTAACCCCGAGTTAGAAGCATTCTCAAGCTGACCCCTTTGCAAACCCCCAGCAAGTGCAATCTAAGCATTCGCCACAGGCAGAACAACATCCAATGAAACATCGCGCACAGACACGCATTCACACGGACACACAAACACACACAGGCAGACGTGGGGCGCAGGCGTAGGTCAGCGGCTCGGGGTCACAATTCACATCCTGCAGCCAGCCGGTCCACACCCTCAGAGTCAAACTAGGCTCAAACACACTGACACGTCTTCAAAGCTCTCTCTCTCTCTCTCTCTCTCTCACACACACACACTTGAGAAATGTAATGCATAAAACTAAAAATAAACTAAAAGAAGAGGGCACTGCAACAGCAGCACCGCAGAGAAAACGCGCGCATAAAGAATTCACATGTTCATTAACACACACGGTTTTCCTGGGGTTGCTTTTGGCTCGTGAGACGCTCGTCCCCCCCCCACCCCCAGTGAGAGTTTTCACAGACCTGCAGTCAAAAAATAAGCGACACAACCTCACTTTGAAAATTGTGAAAAAATGTTATTTTTATTTCATAAATTTCTCAGTATGGCACATGAACAGAGATTGAATGTTCTGAAAAAGATTTGGCACAGAACCTTGAAGCAGAACAAATCCTCCCTCCTCCAAACGCACAGACAGACACACACCCCTGTGACATGTTCCTCCAGTGTTAATATGCACATCTGTGGTTATAACAGGTTAAAATACAGTCTTGAGAAACTATCACAAAAAACAACCACAGTCAATATTGCAGAAGAAAAGCCGAAGCGAAACAAAGAAGCAGATGGAGGCCATATTTAATTGAACAGAGGGAAGGAAATATCAGAGGCCTTGGTTTGTTGTGTGTTTGTTTTTCGTTTTCCTGAGAGAATCGCAGTTGTGCAGGGGGCTAACGGGAGCATGGGAGAGGGCTTGTGTGTGTGTGTGTGTTTGCGTGGATGAGAATCATAACTTGACATCTAGCTGCAGGGGGGTGAAAAATGGCAGAAGGAGGTGGTGGGAGGGGTTAAACAGGAAGCATGAGGTAGATAGAGAAGAGCGGAGGAGCAGAACAGAAGGGGATAAGAGTCACGGGAGGAGGAAGAGGGGGATCAGAGTACGCGTGTGTGTGACTCAGACCTGGAGGGAGAGGCCATGACTGAGGCTTTAGCTACATGTTTAAGGGAGAGGGTTAGAAAAAGGCAGGGAAGCAGGAGAAGTCAGCCGTGCTCCTCCTCGGCCTCCCCTGGGTCGGCAGCAGAAAGGAGTCATTTTCCCCTCTGGCACTGGGTGACATAAAAGCACCACGGGGGCCCTTCCTCCTTCATCTTTATCTCTGCCACATACTGTATATAGAGATATGCATACAGGGATACTGTGCAAATGGAACTCACTCAGATGTATGTAAATGTTAATACCTATACCCCTCCTGCACACACGTACAGACCACGCAAGGTTTAGGATCTGTCTGTGTGTGTGCGTGACAGCACATCCATCCACACAGACACACACGTACTGTATTTTTAAAATCTATAAAGATAAAGATTGACAAGATATCTCTCAGTGTCATCTTTCATTCCTTTTGCATCCTCCTCTCCTTTCAGCCTATCCCTGCTTTTTCCGCATGCTCTGTCCTCTCCTGTCACTCTGTTTCTTCTGAGCTCAGAGGGGGGGACGGGGGGGGGGGGGGGGGGGGCCCTGGGGCGACAGGAGCTGTTGCGTGGTAAGCGCCCGGTGAATGTGGCACGGCCGTGACGGGCAGCACGGAAACAGAGCAGCTCGGGCACGACTGAGAGCTGCTGCGCCCATCGGACGTGGCCCGCGGTGGTTTGCGGGCATCTTAGCTTGAGAATACATCCTGCAAAGTTTGTGTCACTTAGACTGCAACCAGAGATGAAAGCAGATGCAAAACCACGGTGCTAGAGGCCGGACGAGATAAATAAATCAGCACCAATGAGAAAAGGAGCATGCCTCACCAGCTGACATGTGGGGGTGGAGACAAAAAAAGGGTAAAGAAAAATCAATATCACCAAGTAAGAGTTTATTTCATACTGATGACTGTTTACAAGCATTTCCTGATCTTTAAAACACTTGTCTCGCTGAGCGGAGACTGCAGCTCTGATTCAGAGCTCAGCTGGGGAGGCTTATCTGGGTCAGGACTGATTTCTGCTCCAGTTTCACCTTTCTGAGTCTAAACAGCCCCTGACTTGTGCACTTGACGGCAAGCAGTGGTTTGACCTCATGTCATCTGGGCTCCTGCCGCCGTAGCAGACAGATAGCGGTTAGACAGCTCCATTATGAAACAACCAGCTTGTAAACTGTACATATGACTGTCACCGCCTCTTCACTCTCGTCCACAAAGCTCCCCAGTCAGACCGAATTTTACGGTGCAAAGTCCCGGCCTGCCCGGCTCCTGACGGATATTGAACATAGCAGAAAATTATCGTGAAGCCGGCGTATCCTAAAACAGTACGGACGGATAGCCGGGAATGTGGAAACTTAACTGCGAGCAAGTCCTCCAAGACGAGCGCAGCTGCTGGGTCAGCACATCCATTAACAGCTAAGGCTGGCTCAGAACGTTCCAGTACGTTCCCAGAGTCCACGCACATCACAGAGCTGGAGGAGAGCTCGCCACGGCTCCCAGGCATGAAGTTGCTCCAGAAATACGTTTTTTTTTTTTTTTCTTCCTTTAGATCCCAACATGAGCTGCAACAGCACAGATTGTTTTCGTGAAGCGCAATACGGTTGCTGTCAGGTGAAAACCTTACACAGCCTCAAATGTCAGATTTTTAGGATCAAGGAAAAAAAAAAAGACTTCTTTTGAACTTGTCACACAGTTTTTTTTTTTTTTTTTTTTTCACTCCATGGAGTTTTGAAAGGGTTTTGGCAGCACAAAGGGGCTGCAGAGTCTCACCAGAAGTTGAAAAGACTGGAGATATGAGATTTTCACATGGCAACAATGATATTCCTCTTTATAAAACATTCATGAGAAGCTCTGCGATAAGGAGCGCTCCAGCTTTACTACCCCCATTAAGCAGTATTTTACAATTACATGGGCTGTAAGCGTGTCCCATTTTACTATTTCAGTGACTGTGGACTTTACTTGGTTTTGTTCTGAGCTGCAGCTCGGAGGCCCTCTGACCCACAGCTGACTGACACAGAGGAGATACTCATCTGGGCCGAAGCGCCACTCATCACTCTCATGTCACACGCCAACAGCTTCCCACGTGACCCAAAGGTCACAGGGCAAATCGGAACGGGTGTCTTGTGACCAGAGACGCGGTTTCCAACGCAAGGAGGAATTAAGCTGTGCGCTAATGTCCCGGCCACTCTCAAATTAAGGACACCTTCACAGGAGATAAGGCCTGCATGCGTGAAGTGAGGCGCAGTAGCGGCAGCTGAGAGTTTTGCATTAACCTCCACTGCACTGCAAATTGTTGTAAAAAGCTCCCCCTGAATCAATAAATCACTCATTCAGTGTCAGAGAGCTTAAAAGCCTTGCGCCTGGTACGCTTTCATAGGTGGCCACAGGGCAGAGGTTTCACCTCCGCTGTGATGACGCAGAAAAAAGTCAGTGTACATCTGACAAACAAAAGTTCTTCATTTTCTTATAATGGGACTGAACATGACTGGGGCACGCACACACATATACACACACACACACACAAGAAAAAAAAAATAAGAGAAGAAATGTCATCAACTCAGCCTTAGACCAGCGGGAGGGTGATAAGACAGGCCCCTGACTGCCAAACATCCCATAGCCAAGGCATAACGAAGCACAATGAGACAGGCCTGCTGCTGCTGCCGGGCGGGGAGTGAGGGCGTGGGGGGGGGCTTGGTGACACAGTGGCACACAAAAAACTGCTGCACTTAACAGAATCCCAGCAGCCGTCGTGCGAGAAGACAAGCTGCTACATTTGGCTCCTGTGCCCTACCCCGATGGCCGTTTGAAAAAATAATAGCAGTAACGACACATATAAATTAGAACCGGCTTGATGAATTTTGGACTCTGTTGCAACGTGGGGGAAAATTAGTACCGGAGCCCTCTCTTCTCACATGCATCGTTGACACCACATGTATCAATAATGCATTAAGCCCTGCTATCGCTTTACTGCTATTTTTAAAATGGGGGGGGTGTGACAGAAAAGACATTATGCGGTTGTGCAGCTCGCAGAGGGCTTGTAGAGCTGAGGTTTACACATGTGCAGCACAGCCCCCCCCGGGGACCGGCACAAACACGGCCGTGTTCATAACCCCGCAGGTCACGGCGAGCGGCAGCTTGAAACTGGAACGCTCTCGTGTCTGAGATTACGCACGCCCCACCAACTGTAAGAGAGCAGCCCTAAATCGTTTCATGTGCATCGTTATGACTAAAAGTCACATCACCGTCAAGGCGATTAACCTCAAATAGAGCGGCTGGAAAAAGCGCATTAAAAATCCCTTAAGCTTCACCAACAGGTGCCGCTCCCCTTACGGCGCCGGTTCAGGCCAAAACAATAAAAACAAATGGCCCAATCCAAAACCTCAATTAGCCGGCTGAAGGTGAGAGGCAGACAAAAGCTGCCGCTGGATGAGACCCTCGACCCTCCGCTTGTTGTGGCCGGTGGGCAAAGAGAGGCTCGGGATCAGAGGTTGGCGTGATTGAACAGAACCAACGTGCAGAGAAAGAGAGCAAGGAGCAGGGAAATCTGGATTTTACTTAAAGTGTCAGTGAAAGGATCATAAAAGTAGCCCAAAGCTGAGGGAGACAGACAGAGCTGCTTTAAACTGGGGATTTAAAACCCCTGCTCTCACCCTCCTTACACAACCAAGTTAGCAAAAGCCCACCTGAACACACGTACCTGTGAGCTATACCGCATCAACAATGGTGTGGCATCTTTGCCATACAAAGTCCGAAGCTCCTCGTGTAATAAAACATGCCAGACACACCCAGAGTTTTGATTTTTTTCTTCCTTTATTCCCTACATGGGTGGATGAATGGCTCCCTTCCTGCACAGTAAACACACCATTTCCATTACATTGTTGGCAGAGCGTTCACTGCCCTGTGACTCAGACACCTCGCCACTGCGACTCGACCGCTGCTCTCTCTCTCTCACACCGAGCCTCAATAACACGGCCTCTGGTTTGTGCCACTTCGCGGGCGCCATAGGGGCCGCGCGGCGCTTTACTAAGTGATGAGCTACAACGGGCGTAGGCAGGGCGTGTGGTTTCTGAGGAATTAGGGGTAAACGGCTTTTGTAACAGTCCTTGCTTTCAGCCAGGGATGTACGCAACGGCGACACACACAACCGCACACGCTCACCCACGAGCACGCCCACGTGATAGTTTCTGTTGTTTGCACACACACACGAACGCAGATGAATATGTAAATGGCTTGTAAGGGAAATATAGATCGTTGTGCTGGGAGAGGAGCGTGTGAATGGATCATGCAGGGACGGAGGGCTAATCACATACGTGTGTTTAGCAGCTGTGCAAATTGAATGCAGGGGATAGTGGCATGTAAATGGCATGATGCACTGACTGAGAGTTAGTCATGTGAAAAAAAAGAATTGAAACGGAGACCATGATGGGGAAAAAAAATACAGATGAAGTTCCGTGCCGTCTGCTCTCATCTGTTTAGCATTCAAAACCCAAATCAAAATGCTGTGGGAAGGGCTGTCGCAGCGGCAACAGTTGCCAGGGAAACCTGACGGCGGGATGCTGAGGGTTGGGGGGGGGGGGATGGAGGAAAGGCGGCGTGTATGAGAGGACGTGGTTACAATGCTCAGGTTGATTGGGTGCCACTGCAGGAACACTGGCCGACTCCTTGAGATGCGACACCTCAGAGGAGCGCCGCTGACACGGAGCAGAGGGGCGCCGCGCCACGCGCTGATGGCGACGCCGCGTGGCGCGCTCGTCTGAGCGCGTCGCCATGGCAACGAGGCGTTGACATGGCGCAGTCGCGCTCCGAGCACTGCGACTGTGATGACACGCACAACAGTACACGGAGACGAGCGAGCGAGCGAGCTTGTAAACCGGAGCAGGGCCTTTCCTTCCCCCCTGTGCAGAGAAAATAAGCGAGCCAGAGCTGACCATTTCACATTCGCTACGTCTCATCTCAAGAGGAGCCAAAGGGATTACAAACAGTGATACTACGTTTAAAGTTGGTTGTAACATAAAGAAAGAAAAAGGAAAAAAACAACCCCCTTAAAAAAAAAAAAAAAAAAAAAAAACAGCCACCAAAATTTCACAGACTTCAATTGCCATTTTTTGTGCCAGGTTTTTTTAATTTTCAAAGTGACCTTTGCTAACAGAACAGCTCTCATAATTATAACCAGTGTAATTAGCTAATTATAATAACAATATTACAATAAAGATAACACGTGATTAAAAAAAATAAAATAAAATAATCAAACTAGATAAAAATCAAAAAATGAAAAACACTTATAATAGTTTTGTCTTTTTTAAAAGATATCTATAAGGTTCTATATTTTTTTTCCATTGAATGTCCTTTTCCTTTAGAAAAAAACTCACTCACCACTGTATACTGTATTGTGTGCCGCCTTCTTCTTCTTCTTCTTCGCAGAACAAGCACTGCTTACCTTTAAAAATGCTCGGCAATGCCTGTTGTCCATTGAGCTCACTGCTGCCATCAAATCCACTCGTACACGATGACACTCAGACACAGTCGTGAAATAATCCTCTGCAAATGCGCAGTTCACGTCCTGCCTTTAATGCCTGACAACACAAGGGTCCCTGACTGCTTGAGACATCAGAGGAGCTGGCGAGCAATGGACTTGACAAAGCCATTTTGAGGGCCACGCATTTTTCCCATGATGCCCCTGGAGTTTGTTGAGTGGCTCTTTGAGTCCGTCCCACTGCAGTTCCTTCGTTCGCACGACAGGTTCAGTCAAAACTTCGGTGTCATAAACAAATGAAAACAATGATTTGTCTGGCATCTGTAGGCACTAGTAGTAACAATAATAGTCACATGAATAGAAATAATAACACAATGGTATGCCATGTCATAATTGAGATCTTAAATTATATGTTGGAAATGAACGTTTCAGGAAATCGAGATTTTAGCGTACGTGCTAAATTAGCATGTGCGGGGCTTGAGTAAATGTACAGTAAATTATTGTGACGTATTGTCAATCATTCAATCATTAAATGACAATCATGACAAATAAAGTCAAGTTTGTTTTTGTTTTCTTCATTTGTAACATTATGATTTCTATTATTACTACAGTGCCACTCTATACCATAAGACAAAAAGCTGTAGTCATTTTTTCATATTTTTGCAGCAGAGCTGAAACATCTCCCCCCCCCCTCAAATGACCCTGTTTATGTGAATAAGAGGGAAAACTCCTTTTTTTTTTAACTGCAAAAAAAGTCAAGACCAAAATAAATTTGCTCAAACGCTTCACCGGACTTGTGTTTTGGCTCCGCGGATGCCACTCTCCCACATGTGTCCTTATGAAGTGCAGTCAGGGTGCCTGTTATGCTCCAAATTGAGAAAACTCGTAACAGGGATGGCCACAAAACAGCTGCGCGGGATTGTGTTTTTGTTTTTTTTGTTTTGATTTTTTTTTCTGTTTTTTATATATTTTTCAGCCATTGTAGTTTTTCAGTCAGAAGTTTGATAAAGATTCTTTATAATTTATTTCTTTGAATGAAAATATATTTACGGTATATATAATATGTATGTCCAGTCCTTTTTTTTTATATCCCTCCTTGTCTTATACCTCTCGGGATTTTTCTCCTTCCCATGATGACCCGCTCTGCTGCTTTTCTCCTTCGAAGAAGACAGTAGCCAGTGTGAAAAGGAAAGAAACTGTTCTCAGAAAACATTTTTTTCTCTCTATGATGCTCTGGACAGCATTGCTGCACTGCTCTAATGTGGCCTCCTGTGTGTTTTAGTGCTTCTTGGAAAACTGGGTCTCTACCGCTCACAAATCATCGTTGTTTGTTCTTTACTGCCCCTGCCAAACACTAATCTAACAGCATGTTCAATGGCCAGTATTGTGTATCCCTCAAAATATATACACTGAATGCATTTAGAAATATGTGAAGCAATCTGTATACAACCTAGAGGGGGGCCAATTGTACACGTGTACTGTTCATAACTTTCCGCTAACTGCAAAAGATTGGCTTGATCTTGAGCTTTGGTAAGGACTGTAGCAGATTGCACATAATACATGAGTTTGATGTTTGTAGTTTAAACTATGTGCAAACGCTATTGGTGGGGCGAGTGTTCTGTCTTCCTGTCTGCTTCTCCATGTTAACAAACTAACACCGAAAAATAGTGGCTACAAGCAGTCTCATCTTCACAGGTGCTTTCAATATCAGTGTCTCTATCCAGCATCCCTCCATTTCTGACCTCATACTTCCTCATACCCTCACTTTTTCTCAGATTTGAGTCTCTTGCACATTTTCCTTTGAGCCACCCTTAAAAAGCAGAGGCTCATTCTGGCCTTTCCCCTTCAGGCCTTTCAGAGAACTGTGTAGGCCCAGCTGAGGAAGGGGTACGGGTGAAGGCAGGGTGCACCCTGTGGGTGCTCCCCCACTGGTGGTCGTTGGAACCTGGGAGCAGGATATGGTCTGTGATTGAGAGCACGGCAGCGGGTTGTTGTTGTTGTTAAGACCCATACCTGAGCCTGTGCCCATGCTCAGCCCCATCATGTTGTTGTTGAAGTGATGGGTTTTGTAGTAGTGGTTGAGATGCTCTGATCGAGCCAGGTTAGGTAAGTTGACTATTTCTGGGTGGTGCAGCCTCAGGCTCTGGCCTCCTCCGATTCCACTGCTTCCACTCTGTGTCATGGTGGAGCCTCCGGAGATGCCACTGCCTCTGCTGCTGGCCCCAGGGCCCAGCTCATCCTCCACATTGATGATTTCAATGGCACGCGAGCAGGGCCGTGATGCTTATGCAGCTGGTGCTGCTTCCTCAGCTTGTAGAACACCACTAGCATCACTGCTGCCATGAAGGTAATGGCTACGAAGCAGCCGATGATGATCTTGGTGGTCTTCATCACATCGTCTAGGCCTGAGAAGCCTGGCTCAGTGATTGGCACAGTGAAAGTGGGTCGAGTGGCACGGGGCGAGGATGAGGACCAGCCAGTAGTCAGAGAGGAATCTGTGGTAGAGATTCCACCCGGCCAAAGCTCAGAGGCCGTGGGGCCAGGGTGAACCTGTATGATCGTCTCATTGGGGACAAACAAGGCATAATCGTTACCTCTTCCACCATCTGTTTCCACAGTGACTGTTGTGAAGTAAGTGTAATTGACACTGACATCAGCAGCGGTGACATTGAGGACGGCAGTAGCGGTGGTATTACCAGCAGCATTGGTTACCATGCAGGTGTACTGGCCTGTGTCTCGCAGGGTGACATTTGTGAAGTTGAGTGTGCCGTCATGCAGAACGGATATCCGCACCCGGTAAGAGCCGTGGGTCATCAGCGTGCCGTTGGGAGTAATCCAGTTGACAGACGTTGTAGACGTGCTTGTCCGACACTTCAGCTCAGCAGCCATCCCCTCAGTGACATTGAGGTCAGTAGGTGGCTCAACGATGACAGGCGCGTAGCAGGTAAAGTGGCTCTGGTCGAGCTCTCCGATATACTTGCCTTTTAAGAACGGGGGAGCATGGCAGCGAGCGCAGCAGGTGGTGTTACTGGGCACTGTCTCTTTCAACCACCAGCTGAGCCAAAGAACGTCACAGTTGCAGACCCAGGGGTTGTGGTTAAGGTGCACCCTTTCCAGCTGATGAAGGGGTGTGAAGAGATCATGTGGCAGAGAGTGCAGGGAATTATGGGACAAGTTGAGCTCCTCCAGGTTTTTCAGGTCGTCGAAGGCATTGCGCTCAATGACAGACACCTGTGAGTGCATAAGCCACAACTTGCGAAGAGACACAAGCCCCTGGAAGGAACCGGGACGAATGATCTCCAGTCGATTTCCTGACAGTTCCAGCTCTTCCAAACGCACAAGGGCTGTCAGTTTAGGAATGTCTTTCAGCCCGCACATCCCCAGGTTCAAGTACCGTAGATTGATGAGGCCCACGAAGGCTGCATCCGAGATGAAATCCAACTTCTTGAGCTCTCCCAGGTCCAGGCGACGGAGTGAGGGCACACGGTGGAAGGCATAGCCTGGCAGAGTCTCAATGGGGTTGTTGCGCAGCCACAGCTCTCGCAGTTTGCTGAGATACTCAAAGGCATGTGATGGCACCAGTGTGAGGCGGTTGTCAAAGAGTTCCAGTGTGTTGAGGTTTGGGAGGCCATTGAATGCTCCGATTTCAATCTGATGTATCTGATTCTTGGAAAGCTGGAGGATTTCGAGGTGTCTCAAGTGCTTGAAAGTATCTGACTTGATGATCTGGAGGGACAAATAACAAATAATACAGTTACTAGACAACATATCGGATGATTATCATACTTTACAGACAACGTTATTGAGTTATTTAACAGTGGAAGGGTTTGGAGAACTTCAAAAATGAAATCAAATGTGCTTAGTCGGTGGTTATTCTAGCCTTGCTCGAGTAAAAGAGTTTCAATTTTTGCATGTGTCTGCAAATTGCAGATATAGTCTCAGTATTTCGACTCTAATATATGTACAATCTGTCCTTTAGAAAAACTGCATAATAAAAACGCTGCAGTGACATTACTAGAACTTCACCATGACTGCCTAAGGCGAGACCGCTGATGTTTTTTTGTTTGTTTGTTTTTTGTCACTTGAGGAAATTTCACACATAGGAGATGTAAAACGGTCTCAATTTTCAACTGTTGAAGAAAACGACAATCCAAAAACAAAATCCAAAACTATCCAAAGCAAAAAACTTCTCTGAAAAGCAAATCATATGCCAATATAATACAGTGTGTGTCTATCTGTTAATATGACTGCATGAACCTCAGCTCTTGTGCTTTGTTGAAAGTGACACATAAGAGTTAAAATCATTTTTTATTGTGGTTGTCCAGTTGGCATCAGATTTATGGAAAAGGGTGTCTGTCTTCTAGGGGCTTTAGTTCACCTACAGCATCTTGTTACAGTTCTTTGTGACTCTGTTTTGGTTGAGACACCAACAGGAAATTGGTTTAACATGGACCGTGGATTAAGAGAGATTTTCACAGCCTTGCACATTCCTGACAAAGTGTCAGTTTGTGACAAATTGGGAGTGAGATGTTTTGGTTCAGAGAACTGGCTCAGAGATTTTTTTCTACTCCTGGCTTTCCTAAAGCAAAAAAAATAAAAATAAAATGCTTATACGTTATTGCTGATAAACCTGGTTTCAGTATATTAAACTATACATGTTTCTGTTTCAGTCAGAATAAAATACAAGAAATAATAAACTGTCTGTCCTTAAAGTATGTACTTAAAAGGGATTGGAAAAACAATTTTCTTAAAAATTGCATTTGCCAAGATTTTTGATTTGCCACAGTGTCGTGATGGTATGGACTGAGAAGAGAAGAACATGTAGAGAAGACAAAATAAGGTCAGTGAAGGATTCATATGAATAAATGTAACTTAATGTTTGTGTAATACAGTGGTACCTGTACTTACGAAATTGATTGATTCTAGAAGTAGTTTCCTAACCTGAAAATTTCGTAAGTAGAGACGTGTTTTCCATGTAAATGCCCTAATTCGTTCCAAGCCCCCCAATATTTGAATATAAATTTTTTATAAATTATAAATAATACATGAAATGACATAAAAACCCGTAAGAAATACATGTTAGAACTAGGAAAGCACTCAGAGAGCGCAGACCTCCACCAAGCGCAACAATTGTCGAAAATTTGAAAGTGATCCAGAATCCAAGATTTATTACGGATCACACCCAAAATGAACTCAGTTCTTCCTTTTCACATTTCCGACAACTCCTGAAAATTTCATCAAAATCCATCCATAACTTTTTGGGATTATCTTGAACACAGACAGACAGATTAACGATTCAAAAACATAACCTCCTTGGCAGTGGTAAAAATTGTTTCATTTACCTGGGTTGCTGGGTTACGCTCATACAGACAAGGGGCCCTCCTAGCCAATGAGATGCCAGGAAGATGCTAAGCGATAGCCAATGCAATAGCCACCGGTTTCAAACCGAGATACAGAGCCGACAATTATGTTTACGTTCGGTAAACTCTGGGAGCTGCGAGTAGCAGCACGTACTGTATTTTTGCCTTTCGTATCCTGAAATTTCTTTCGTAACAAGAGGCAATATTTTCCCGTTGAGGCGTTTCGTAACCTGAACATTTTGTATGTAGAGACGTTCGTAAGTAGAGGTACCTATGTATAGGTAAGAGTGGCACATAAAATGGAAGAGTTCAGGGCACTGACGAATACAAATCGGGACTCCTGCGGATTAAGTACTATGTGATTCACTTAGACGTGCCTGCAAGAATATATTCTGGACTCCAACGCTTCCCTAAACTATGCATTGAAACTATAAATTCAGACAGAGCAGTAGGAGTAAAGGAGGGCCTGCAGAGCTTGTTAACAGTGGATGGCATAATCCTGGACATGTTACTGAGAAGGAATGTCTCTGCAGCCTGATATTAAACTATTGGCAGTGAGTCTCTCTCTTTATTGTCTTCTGAGAGTGAGGCCACGCACGTTACACGCCGATGCTACATGAAAGATTGTCAGCACAGTTGTTGCAACAAACAGACCTCTGGTTATTTTTACACTTGTTTCATCATTGCCACGCTACTGTAACTGAGCCCTCGTTGATCGTTCTCACACAAACCGGAGTGCAAGCATTTCCAGGCGATGCTTTCATCAGGCAGCCACCACCGCGCACTAACTTGACCTTTGTGTAGTGCATGTGCAAAAGGCCATCCATTGCTCAGTGCTCACACAGCAACAACATCATCATGGATAAATTTCACAAGCCCTCAGCCTGAGGAATAATCATTGCAGCCGTACTTAAACACATATCTAGTACTGACTTACTTCATCAAGGAGAAAGCAAATGCACTGTTTGTTCAGGGATGTATGTAGATTTCTATGTTTTTGGGGGAGTATGTTTTTAATATTTAATCAGTGACAAAAGTGAGAACTTCTTCCTGTAAACTGAGGCAGTATTTCTGGTAATGACTCCGTATCACATTCAGTATGCACTTTGAATTTGATCAGTTCTGTTCATAAAATAGTTAAATTATTAAATGAAATTTTCTGTGTAACTTTAGTTAACAAAACTAGAAGTCTTCTGATGGAAAAACGTTGTTCTATTTCTTCCATTGTGAAGTAAGTTGTGCTGCACCTTCAACACTGATGAATAGTGGTGGTGCAGTAAAGCCCTAATCAATAACTTTCTCCGGCTGAAGAGCACGGTTACCACACTGTTTTAAAGATTACGTTCAGATTTAGTTATGGCGACGTACAGCCGCCCAAGCTTGAACTAATAATGTTTTTTTTTTTTTTTAAATCAAGGGGCCAGTAGCTAAAATACAGTTCTGCGAAGTCGGTCCTGAGTCTTCTGCATGGACAGTTTGTGCTGGTTGAAAAAATAGTCAACAACATCTACTTTTCAGCTTGAAGCTCTTAGTTTATTCAAAAAACTATCAAGTGATGAAATCTGAGGGTTAAACACACCTAGACATATGAATAATCCTGACCTCACACACAGCTTCAAACACTGAAGTTCTTTTCACATTAGTGTTTAGACTTGCAAGACTTTCTAACCAAATCATTACAAGCTGACGCTAATAAGAGAAGCAATTTAAATAAACTGTCTCCACAAATCACGACAGAAGACAAATCAATTCATTCTCAAGTCTGTGTCAGCATTAAGTGGGGCCATTTTCTTTTGTGCATTTTCCAAATGAACAACCTTTTTTTTTTTTTTTTTTTTTGTCGCAGGAAGATTGTGAAAATCATGGACGCCCATGGGTCCTGGATGCCACTAACTAGCTTTCGGTTTAGTCCAACTGGAACTCATTTGGCTAGAAGTCAACGACGGGCAGCAAGTGAGCGCAACTAAAAGCCTCTGAAATCTCTGACTGTCTGAAATATGCGTGGCCAAAGCCCTCTGTGAGGCACACAGAGACTCCTGGAGTCAGGCCATTGACTCTTCTGTATGTAGAGCAGGCATGGGGGGAGTGGGGGTGGGGGGTAGGCAACGAGGAGGGAGAGGGAGGGAGGGCTGAGGATGGTGAGAGGGGGTGGGAGCTGTCAAGGCTTTACTCTCAGGGTACTCAGTGGAGGAAAAAATAAGCCAGAGAATCTAGGATGCCTTCAGGTGTTAAAACATTTTTAGATTTTTAATCATTTCAAGTGGAGCTGCAGGATACAACAAACCGGATCGAAAATTGCAGCCTGAAAATGAAACGCAACAAATGCTGCTATTACTTCTTTATCTTTCCCTTCGTGTTAACAGCATCTCTTCAAACCTCACATGCTAAATCAAGTGGCATGATGTCCCATTTATGCTCCGTTACCATCACATAATGTTTAATAAGATGTGTTCTCCAAAGAATCAGCTGCTGCGCCCTAACGTGCACTTGAATTATAAGAGATGCACTGGAAAATTTTAACAATGTTGAGATGTTTTTCATTAGAGTAGATAAAATCTAGTGGAAATAAATTTGAAACCACAAAAGAACAAAGCACTGTCAGCAACACGAGGATGAGCACAATTATATCAAATGTGCGGCGGAGAGTAAAATTGCCGCTCCGTTTACAAATTTAGAGATTCCTGTACTTTTATATCGATGGCCCGTGATTAAATGATCCTCTTTTGCTGCTGTAAAGCCACAAGCGCTGTCTAGGGACTCCAGATAAATTGGTAATGCATACAAAAGGAAGCATGAAGTCGCAGAAATATGTCTTGCTTTCAATTCATAAAATATTCGCTCAGTTCAGCAGAAGCTTAAGTGCCTTGTTCTATCATCATAACCGCTTGCTCTCCTGTCTTTTCTTAGAAACATCTTTAAGAGAAAACATGAAGCAACAAGTCAATCTTGACATTCTCCACCGCCAGGAAAACCAAGCGCACTTCCTGTCGATGCGTGCGCTCTGATGTGTGCATGGATTGATTGTGGCACGTGGTTGTTGTGAAGGGAAAATCTTTAATCTAGCATGCAAGATGAGTCTCTTTTACAAAAAGCTAAAGTTAATAGTAAAAATTCCCTTTTAGAAATATTTATTAATGTGTCAATAATTCATGCGCTGAATAGAGATATTAAAACATTAAAATGTCTTGTTTTTTTTTCACTGCGCTGTGATTGTAAATTAAAACAAAAATGAACCATGAGAGTTCGTATCATTATCATAAAAACAACCAGCAGTCAAAAGAAATAAATAATGTTTTCTGAGCACGCTGAAATTAAACTCAGCTCCAGCTCACAAAAATGAACTGGCATAGTGTTTTTCTTGAAGCAATTAGAGGGATTTCATTGTCACTCAGACAGTTTTAAATCACTAAAGTAGGTGTGAGTGTGTTTGTGGGTCACCTTATCTTCAATGGTAAATTTAAAACCACAGAAATTCAACTAAAGGGCTTTCCATTTGGGGTTAAGAAATAAATAACTTCAGAAATAAAAAATAACAACAATGATAATTTGACTGGTTTATTTGATTAAAACATCATAAAAATCATAATTGAGATAGAGTGAAAATGAACACTAACTCAGGGAATCGGTCAATTAAAACTATAAAAATCATTTTAAAAAGATTAAATAACATACTATAAAGTAAAAAAAACAGTCTTCCACGAAGCATAAATTTGATAAAGAGATTAATTAAAAGAAAGAGGGAAAAAAAAGAAGAGTATTTGAATTTCATTTACAGAAACTGCTAACTGTGGAGGCTGGTTTGCCTGTTTCACGATGGAGAGCAGAGATTCAGTCGCTTCAGCCTTTTAGTGTTGGTGGGACAGTGATAACTGTGCAGTCTTGTACCTCGCGGGTTACTGGCGAAACTGGGCTGAAGTGATGTGCTCTGCTTTCTGTGTGTTTCTTCGTAGACACCTCGCAGCTGCTTTCTAAACTTAGTCTGAAAAGCTTGACTCCATCTAAAGAAACTTCCAGTAGTCCCAGTTCCAGTTTCCCTGTCCACTTTGAGAAAAAGGGGGCTTTTAAAAATAAGCACTGATTGTTTAATAAAATTCAAAGGAGAGTCCAATAAAATCATCGAGATCATTTTTACAACATCATGAAGGTTGTTTGACAAAAGGCCAGAAGTACTGTGGACGCTGATCAGTGAAATGGACCAAATATGTCTCTTTAAAAGAAAGAAATTGTGCCAATAATGTCATTAAGAAAACTAAATAGTGTGTTTTTTAGTGAGATAGGTTCTCTTATGTGTCATCTACATAAAAGTGGTAGAAAATGTGCCTTTTCAAAGACTGAACCAAAGGATTTTATAGACAAAGAGAATAGAAGGGAGCCTAAGAAGGAGCCTTGAGAGATTTAACTGTAGGCAAACAGTGATGAGTTTCCCATGTTGACAGAAGCAGTTCTGTTTGACTGATAGGATGTGAACTAATCTAAAACTGTCCCTTGTGAGCCGACTTCATCCTACAAATGTTTTAGGAGAATATTGTGATCTGCAGTGCTAAGATCAAGTAGCCTAAGAGCTTGTTTGTTGAAGTAAGGAGTGAGAGGAACGCTAAGTCAAGAATATCCTGTGCAAAAACAACACAAATCAGATCAAGACAGGCATGACATGATTGGGTCGGATGAGCAGCCTTTCTCCAGCTGAGATTTACCTGTATGGAGTTCTCCTGCAGGTTGAGGTATCGCGTGTTGACTGATATGCTCTCAGGCACCTCCTCCAGGTTCTGCCTGGTGCAGATGACTCGGCTGGCCTGGTTGGAGCACGTGCAGTGGGTCGGGCAGGAAGAGGCGGCTCCCACTAAGTCCTGCCCCGGTACGAGGAGCCGCAGTAGCAGCTGGGCCAGTAGAAAGAGGAGGGGGGAGGGGCCGGGAAGGCAGGTCAGCGTGGCGATGCGCATGGCAACTGGGACATGACCCTGCTCTTTAATCCGGAGGTACAGGTGAGGTGACTCCACACTGGTGGATCTCTGAGAAATGCTTCACGTTCCCCTTTGGTTGCTCAGTGGCAATTTGTTCTTTCTAATTCCACATTTTCTGAGATCTTTTTGTCCTCTGTCGATCTGTTTTCTTCTTCTTGCTTTTGTTTTTTTTTTTTTTTTGAACACAGATAAACAGATGTTATTCCTCTTTTTCCGTGGGTTGTCGGGGGATTTCAGTGATGCTCTTTGTGATGCGAGAAGAACCCAGGAGTGACTGTGAAGAACAAAAGCAAGAAAAACAAAGAGAGGGAGACAGAAAGTAGATTTTACTTTGTGTCTTCACCAACAAACACACAATAAAACAAATATTAGTCAGACATGTATAGTATAGCTCATCAGGGGAGTGATTTCCCCCCCCCCAAAAAAGAAAAAAGAAACCTGTAAGAAGTGTCGGGACTTTTGTGTCACTGTTAATATCATATCCTGTTTAATCCCTGAATAGATGTTTCCTCAGTCATCCAGTCCACATATGTGGAATAAATGAAAAGCTATAAAGGTTGACGTGAGAAAATGTGATTTTTATCAGGATGGTTGGGTGTTTCTGCCTTTACAGGACTGCATTCGGCAAAATGAACTTGCTATCAATATCATGAACAGATCACCCTGAGCCAGCTGAAATGTTCTAACTCGTGTTGATGAACTGAGACAGTCCCGAGGCGGATCAGCACCGACGGCAGATCAGCTGGATGGAGAATATTCATCTGGTTCCCATTTTTTGCTGCTTCAGCGAAACATAACTAATCACCAAACTGACTTTCTGTCTATACAGTCTTTGTTGAGGGTGCGACGTGAAACACTGGATGTCTCACTTGAGCAACAGCATTTTAGACCAAAACCAACTGTAACTGTACCAGCAGCCCTTCAGCACATCACAGAGCTCTCTGGTCGGGCCCCTCACTGAGTTCATGCAGAAAAAGCAGCGAGCACAGTAACAAGACGATGTTAAATGTCACTTATGTCCGTATGCATCTTATTGAATCCTGTCCGGCTGTGTGAGAATCAACCCCAGTGTTGCATAATGTGTTTTATCAATTGACTAAACTGGCTCCTCCATTCATTTCAACCAAATCATTTCAAAGTCACCAGAGTAGAGTTGGTTTAAGCAGGCGGTCCATGAACAGAGGCTACAGTCCTTCTGCAACCCTTTTACTGTGTGTCTTCCCCACTCTCTCTGCCCACTCCTGTCTCCTCTTCACTGGAATAAAGCACCCCCCCACACACAAAAGTCACCATGGTAAAATGCAAGTTTGTGAATGTCCCACTGTAAAATCACAAGCTGTTTCATTTCTCTAGCCAGAACCGATGACCATACGATGACGTCATTCAAAGACTGAACTGCACCATATTCCTCTTTTTTTCACAGAGCCAAGGCCCTTGTTACTTGAAATCTTCTGGTTTATTCTGTACATGGACTGGACTCACAAAGGTTAATGAGCATGAGTGACTGGATAGGTCACAACGATATGAAATAAAGAGACTCTAATTAAAACATGTAAAAGTACACATTAATCAGGCAGGGATGGGTGGATGGATGGATGGATGGGTGGATGGATGGATGGATGGATGGATGGATGGATGGGTGGATGGATGGATGGATGGGTGGATGGATGGATGGATGGATGGATCTCTACAGAGTAAATAGTCTTTTGCTGCTCTATAAATACTCATAATGTAGTATGTTTAATCTTTAAGGAAGCAGCTTCAGGAAAGTCAAGAAATGGTTGGAAACTGGAGTCAGAATTTGAAGGGAATAATAAATAAAAAGGATTTTTGATCTTTAACTTGGGTATGAAAACCTGTCTTTAAACCAAGTATCCTGTATCATAAATACACATCCAGCATTAACAATGAATGAAGAAATACTTGAAAATTCAAAGAGGTTTGTGAACTTTTAGAGCCCTTATACCTTTACTGATGAAGCTGTATTTCTCATGTACAGCCCTTTAAAACAGAAAGTAAATGCCCCTCGAGGTTCTTTTTCTATCAGGACAAAAAACCTTAGAACTGGATTCATAGAATAATAGAAAACATGAAAGGTAAGAGTAAATAAAATAGAACAAATATCTAAGAATAACTGCAAATGGCCTGAAGGCAGTTTGACACCAGCTACCATGATTGTTTATCAAATCCACAGCTACACGGAAATATTACTAAAAGATAAATAAATAAATATAGTTGCTATATATGTGAATTTGGGACAGGCAAAAAAAATAATGTTCAATCAGATCCTTTTTTTGGATATACAGAAAACAGCTTTCAAACAAAAAAACAAACCAAAAAAAAAAAAAAATTCTTCATAAGAAATAAAAGGTGAAAGCAATGCTGCATGTTTCTGGGAAAATAAACTTTTACTGAAATGTGCATATTTGAACTGAAACGCTGTCCTTTCCTGAACCCAGACAACATACATTTGTGGCCGACACTGAAGGAAGTCGATGCAAAAATATCCAGATCAAGGATTGTACAAGGATGGAGTGAACAAAACAAAATGACACCATCAACATCTTTCAATCAAAAAAAAAAAAAAAAAGCAAGACCTACTGAGTGACAGGGAGCAACAGGGTTTCTGGGACATTTGGTCTGGGTTCTGTGAGCCATTAATAACCCACATTAATAGCCATTAATGTGTGAGGTAGGGACCTCCAGTCATTCCTCCCAGGGTCTCATTTGTTAACACTAATTATATCAAGGTATAACAATTAATACGGCAATGATATATTGATGTTTGAACATGCCACACAACCCCCTTTTAATTAAACCAACACTTATCAAAGGACCAAGTCCTGAAAACAATATGCAACTGAATCCAGTAAGCGGTGACATTTATTTATTCTTTTTGCAACATGCATGTGCATGTTGTATTTCATTGTTGTTTCAGTACAGAATCATGTGATCCAGGACCTGGAGGACGGTGCTGAGTGGTGCGGCCCACATCAGCGCTCACAGATGGCTGGTCAAGACAGACTCCACCAGCCTGCAGAGGCAGAAAGTCTCTCTTCCCCTCTGCAGGTCATTCAGACCTGAATAACCTTAAATAAGGGCATCCAGCAATCTGGATATGGTTATTAATAATGATGGTTGTAATGATGCGACTTTGACATGCAAGCTCATTTGACACGCTGAGCTTCTTTACTTGGTGCAGTAGAAAAAAAAGGAGACGGGGGAGTGGGGGGGGTGTAGAGAATGAGAAGGAGAGAAGGATTATTAATCTGATAGATGACTGTATGGCTGCAGGCAGAGAAGGGAATTATCAACACTACAGTAATAGATGAATACTGAACAGCTGCGGAGAGAGGGCCGGAGAAAGAGAGACAGTCAGGAAGGAAGAGATAGAGATGGAGACGGATGGAGGGAAGGCTGAGTGAAAGAGATAAAGACCTAGGGAGGTATAAATAGTGGGGAGAGCAGAAAAGAGATCAGTTGTGGGTAAAAAAAAAATATGAAAAAAAAGAAATTGAAGAGGTAAAATAGGGAGGGGGGGAAAAGAAGAGACATTAATATTAATAATCTCTCACTCTGTAAGAAAGAAGGAGGAGAGGAGGGAGGCAGGCTCAATAGAGACATAAATATAAAGTCAGAGATGCATATGAAATAAAGAGACGGGCATAAAAGAAATGACAGAGGAATCTGAAACGTGGAGAAAGAGAGGGACAGAGGGAGTGCTGTCTTCTTGGGGGGGCGTGGGAGGAGAGGTGAGACGGGATTTGTGCTGCAAGATGGATCAATAATGCGCACGCTGAAGTTCAATGACATTAAAACACGCACAAGGACACCACGATAAATCACAGCGGCGGCACCGTCTCTGATCAGGGAGAGCAGCTGCAGCAGTGGCGGGGCTGCAAGTCCAACGCGAGGCAGGGATGCAGCAGCTCGACGCCAGCATCACCGGCGCTGCTGGAGAACGACATGCTCGCTGTTATTTTTGGAGCAGCTCTCACCTTTTTTTTTTTTTTTTTTTTTTTTAATGTATTTTAATTTCCAGCCACCTTTTGTTCTCTTGCCAGTAAGGTCTAAAGTGCCAGAGCTATTTCAGGTAGACGCCGTCTGAGCGGAGTCAAAAGGTGTAAAAAGAAGAAAAAATAGGCAAGAGAGCTGGTGGTTTCTGAGGTTAAGATGGCAGCTCAGATGCTGGGTCCGTGGATGAGACTGAGACTGAGGCTGAATTGTCTTCTACCTCACTGCTGTAATGTGGTAAAGCAGCAGCAGCATCTATCTGTCACACTTGTTCCTGCTCCTTTATCTCCTCCTCCTCCTATCTCTCGTTTCCTCCTATAAAAGTGCGAACACACTCTTCCTCTTTGCAAACTCCCCCCATATCTTTCCTCCCCTCTGTATTGTCTGGACCTCCATCTCCTCCAGAACACTATAGTGTCCAGTGTCGTAAGGTAAACACTGCCTTGACCTTGTAGTTTGATGAAAGATTAACCCGCTACAATGATGCATATTAACCCTTAACCCCAACTCTTTCTCTTTCCTCTGAACAAAACACACAACACCCTCCCTTCCCTTCCCTTTGCTCCCTCATTCCTCTCCCTGCATTCAAATCTCAGCCAGAAGAGTTACCATGGTTACCTATTCACCACAGTCTCCCTCTCCGTCCAGCTGTATCCCACCAACTCCACATCCACCCCTCTTCTCTTCTTCAGGCTGCCTCATTAGAACCCTGTACACACTCGTACACAAGTGGCCTCAAACCAGAGTGTGAAGGGCATCAGCGCTCCAGAAGCTGCGTGGCAGCATCACAGCGAGACACATTCATGTTTTTAGCGTGACGCAACGGCTTTAATCATCCACGCGAGCGTCAAGTAACCACAAATCACGCAGATGCGCAAAGGTCAGGGTCATTTAGGCTGTGAGTGATGATCTGGTGGCAAATTAAAAACTGACGCTGTGGAGAGGAGAGGAACGAGACTGAAGTGAAAAATATCAGATCATACAAGGATTTCTTCAAGCTTTCAAGGGCAGCGACCAGTTCACCCCTGGGTTTGGAACTAGTTCCTCTCAGACCAAAGACTTTCCAGATTATTTGCTCGCTAATCTGATCAATCTGCACACAGAGTCTCGATGAGACGTATTATTCAAATTCTTGAGCGTTGAACTCCAATGAAAATGTAAATGAAGATTTTATTCGAATCCATGTATCGTTTGTTCTCTTTTGCTTCCATTTCTCACCAAATATGAAAACAACCTTTTTTCTTTTGTGTTTTAACCAAGACAGAAAAGGGGGGAAAATTTTAGTTTTTCTGTTTTAAAATTATCAGCAGAAAGATGAAACAGAAACCCAAGTCTGTAGTTTTGTTGAGGAGGCACGCAGACATACGAGTTTACAAGTGTTGCAGGTTTTCTGGGTAAAAATGACCAGTTCTGCAGTGAACGCACCACCACTTCAATCTGGTATCAGGGATTGACTCTTTGAAAGCTGTGCTGCATGCAGAACCTCCTCAGCGTGGAGCTCCAAGGCTGCTGGTTCCCACACTTACACAGTTCTTATAAAACTCATTTCCAAACGAGAGGAGACGCCTCACGCTTGTTACTGAGGTGATCGTTCCAAACTTTGGTGGCGTAAACTATTGCTTTTTGTTAACTGTAGATACTATTTTTCGTTTTCTTTTTTTTCTCATCCGTATTATTATCATTTGGTTTAAGAATGGACAAGCAAAGAAATGTGCACTTTCAATGTTTTTCTGATTTTGGTCGTGAAACAGAAAAACACCAAAGAACAAGCACAGATTTTTTTTGTTTTTGTCTCAATTTTGACTGTGATTGATGCTTTACTTTTGGTCCACAGTTATTTAAAGATCCAGTCTTTCAACCTTGCTATATGGTGTTGTTGTTTTAGTGCTAGAAACCATCATGAGCGAAACAAACAGTCAACGAAGAGGCTGAGCATTTCTGGCTCGGAGCCGCAGTGCACCGACGTGAGTCTCAGAGACGCTCGGAGCGGCAGGGTCTCATGTAAAAAACATTTGCACACTCGCAGGGTGGGACTTGTCAGGAACAGGGTTTATGTAACATTATCAACACTTTTATCAGGTGTTTGCAAAGCTGAAGAGGTGAGAGTCAACGGTGAGCAGCTGCAGCTCCATGAGTGCAGATAGAGGTGGGACTAATTTGCATGTTGGAAGATCGGTGCATATTAAAAGACGTAAAAGTTTTAAGGTATAACAGTGATCTTTTATCTGAAAAGAGGTGCTAAATGAATGCTAAAAATACAAATGTGCTCTTTCTAATAAACTTAGAAAGAGTTAGAATGCAGCATTTCACTTCTTCTGAACTTTTTTTTTTCCAGGTTTTACTGTTTTACTAAACTGTCACTGCACCACCACTTAAGTGCTTTTTTGAGCCACGACACACAGCTACAAATGCTAAAACGACCAGTTATGTTCTGCAAATGTAAAAACACTATTATTGCTACAAATAAATGGGTTTTCCTTAACAAATGTAGGCAGCCACTGTCTTCAAACTACAAGACCAAAAATGTTAATATATAATATATAAATGTAAGCTAACATCTTTTTTTTTTTTAGATATTTTATCTTCGGATGTTGATTAAAATTTTAGCATGAGCCAGTGCACAAAGAAAATTAGTATTCTGTTTTTTTACTTGACAGCTTTTAAAATAGACTTTAGAAAAGTTTGCTTTGCAAGTTCTTACAGGCGTAACATCAGCACTGATGCAGCCGTGATGCTCATAAACATGAAGTGCATGTCGTATCGAGGTCCTGTCCACCATCAGAGCTCTGGAAAAGAAGATAAAATACAGAAACATCTCCTGACATAGTACCATGGTTTGTAAGGTACCATATTCTTAATTTTGTTCATGACATTTCTTGTATATTGTGTGTTTTTGTGAATCACATTATTTAATTATTTAGTTTTAATTATTTTAAATTTAGCATCCAGAGATGAGGAATCCCAGTAACTCAGCCTGGCATATTTGATTAATTTAAGATCCTGACAAGAATAGAAAATAAAGTTTTGTGTGTCTGAGCAATGGTTGGCTGCCCAGAATACATTTTTAATGCTCATCTTGCTGACGGCTCCTCAGGAATGAGGAGGTTAAAAGGACCGCTCACAGCGGTGATCTGTGCTGTGAACCTTCATTCACAGAGATGTTGTGACCACAGAACTAAAAACAGAAGCAAAAGGTTGGCAGGACGAGCAGATTATGGAGCATAGGGTTTTGCTTTTTCTCAAAAAGTATCAGGTGAGTGTGCCGACCATGAATCGACTTTGCAGCAGATGGCTGGATGGAAAGTATTCAGAGTTCAGAAGAAAAGGAGAAAGAGGAAACACAACCAGAGATGACAGTGAAGCAAGCAGCGAGTCGAACAGACAGGAGCATACTCCTTCTCTCCAGTATCCTGTTTGCACATCAGCAAGGAGGCCCATCAATAATGACTCGGCACACACCAAGATGGCAGCTCATGCAGCCTTAAAGAAAGAGAAAAAGAAGAAGAAGAAGAAAAAAAAGATGGCTCATCATGTCAGTTGTGTGCGGTGGGAATAGAGCCATGACCTTTCGTGATCACGGTGACATCTCAGCACTCTGGGTTGTGCCTGCGAGGCTTTAAGACAGTGGGAAAATCTGTTCTTACACACCTCAATTTCTGAGACAAGGAAGTAATTTAAAATAATGACCTAAAACAGATTTTATTCCGAACAGGAGATAGCGTCTCCGTTTGCTGTGCCGCAGCTGCTGATACGGCTGCTACATCAGTCCTGCTGATTCAGTCAATTTACTCAATCAGTTTAATCAATTCACATTTAATTAAAATTCACTGTGATGTGAAGAAGATGAATATCATAAGGTTGTACTGATCAATATCAGTATCGATCAACCACACTGAATCTCTTCATCTGAACTGAATTCAAAGACCAGTTTCCCCCCGAATCACGGCTTCTGCGTGGACCACCACCCAGTGCTGTACTTACTTTAACTGCTGCTTCAAGAGCATTAAAAACCAAGAGAAAATAAAATTCTGAGGGAAATTGGCTCCTTCTATCTAAACGGCATCAATATGAGCAGTAACACCGCAAATAACACAGAGCAATAAAAAACGATTCAGGGGCAATCTCGCAGAATTTGTAGCACACGAGTTGTCTGTAAACAGGAATAATGCTCGTGGTCTAATTGCTTACAGCAGAACCGTGTAGTGGGGTGATGAAGAGGGCAGGAGCGGGAACCCAGAGCCACCTCCTGTCTTGTTCCCTCCAAGCCCCCCCCCCGTCTCCTGCTTCGGTATGAACGCCGACAGCACAGTGGATGTCTCCTCACAAACTGACACAGTTTTGCCACCTTGAGGCATCGCTGGGGGGTGAAGTCTCAGGGGGAAAGTCCTGGTGTGGAACAGAAGATCACCCCCCCGCCCCCCTCTTCTCTGTCTATAAAGAGATTCTTCTGAAATTTCTTGTCAGGACAGTTTTGGGTGATTCCACTCCTGCTAAACTCATTGGGTTTCCTCCTGAATCTCTGGACGAGCCAGTTTCATACATTTAATAGTGGAAGAGAGTAAATACTCTTTTAACCGACTACAGAAATGTACATAAATCATAATTAAAACATGTTTTTATAGGGAAGAAAAGGTCTTTATTTTTCTACAAAAGGGAAAATGATAGCGTTGGCAGCAGGAGGTGAGTCAGTTCAACAAATAATTTTATCATAGTGCTTAAAACTCACTTTAGTCAACTGTTCCCAATTCAAAAGTGCGCTATAAAAGCTTTATATGTTTAGACTGGAAAATAAAACACACAAAAATTCCTAGACTGTATAAGTTAAAACACATAGAAGTGCCACAGTGCCATTATTCTTATTATTTTCTTTAAACATAAATTAAGCAAAATAAATAAAATTTAAAAATGACATGGGCTCCACTAACCCTCATGACTAAATAGCTTGTAAGTCAGTCTTTT
Organism: Hirundichthys speculiger; assembly: GCA_018398805.1. Taxonomy (NCBI): domain Eukaryota; kingdom Metazoa; phylum Chordata; class Actinopteri; order Beloniformes; family Exocoetidae; genus Hirundichthys; species Hirundichthys speculiger. The sequence continues at coordinate 2,754,276 of JAGFBZ010001790.1, read as the reverse complement.
AACAGCAATTAACTTAACCAGCCATTTCCCACATTACTCTCAGTGTCTTAACGTGGTCCATTCTTCTTTATAACACTTCAGAACAAATCTTCAAAACACGTACTAATGCACGGCTCTCTAAATGTCCCATCACAGGGTTTCAGCTGGATTAAGGTGTGGACTTTGAGGCCTATCCAAAAACGGGATTCTTTTCATTTGATTCTGTTGTGCAGCAGATTTGCTGGTAGGCTCCAGAACACAACCCAGTTTCAACGAACCTTCAGCTGTCGGACAGATGGCCTCACACTGGACTCTCAAATACACTGGCAGACACGGTCGACTGAGCGACTGCTAGATGTACTGGTCCTGTCAGTACAAACCCAGTTCATAGCCCCTCCATTGCAATACTGCAATAAGGCCAAACAACTCCACTTTTGATCTCAGTTGACTATATAAATTTATTCCAGAAATCTTGTGGTTTGATTGATGCAGTTTTGTGAACCTCAGCCGCATTTTCATGTTTTGTTTGTTTTGCAAATTTAAATTTGCTTTCCATGTCTGTCTAGCTACCATCTTGGAGTTCATTAACTATGACCAGAAGTTATGGGGAGCCAATCACATCTATCCTTGTAGAGAGTCTCAGGGTGGGCTTAACACAAGTGACGACAGAGCTGCAGCGTCGAGTTAAAAGCAGGAATCTATTTTAGACAGGAAAATTTTGCATTTTCATAAGCTGGATCAGCCAACAGTAGCTTCACGCATGTGGGGTTTGTAGTTTGGATGGGGAGGAGAGAACATATCCTTCTCTGACTGTAATTGGACTGCAGCTGAGAAGGGACTGTGTCTGCTGCGGACCAGGCCGCCTGTCAGTGTTTTTGGGTGGCAGAGTGACCCACGGCTAGTCTGATACATCAGACCCACATCTGGAACGATGTGCACCTGCAAAGCAAAATCAAATTTGCTAGCAGTAGATTTAAAACCCTTTCATGATGTGCAGCAACAGTTGTTTTTCTAAGACTATTGCTTATGCCTTTCCCTCCTGGCATTGTGTTAACACACACCTGAATACTCCAGACAAGTAAACTGCACGCTTTTATAAAGGTCTGCACACCTTCTGATCATCAGGTCATCAAGGGCTGAAGATTAGCAGCACCAGGCTGCAACTCACCCTCCTATGGAAGCAGGAAGAGGGTACTTGGTATTGTCGTGTGATTTTCTTTTCCTGTTTGGCTTCATGTTGTTAAATAAATAAGAGGAATGGGCAGCACGGTGGCCTCACAGCAAGAAGGCTCCTGGTTCCAGGGGCCTTTCTGTGTGGAGTTTGCATGTTCTCCCCGTGCTTGTGTGGGTTTCCTCCAGGTACCCCAGCTTCCCCCCACAGTCCAAAGACGCCATCACAGCCGAATCAATGGTCAAAGTAAGCCCGAAGCACATATGTTCTGATATTACTTCTCCCTTTCTTGTTTGGATGGATGAAAACACTAGAATTTCGATGTGAAATAAAGTGAAAAAAATCACACTGTGACCGGTGAGTCACCATGCCCCATGGTTGTCAAATGCTGAAAAAAATGAGTAATTATGTCGCCAGACCTATCAAATGGCCGATTTCAGGTCAATTTCCATCAAATTGTTGCGACGAAAGAACTACCAGCAGTGATAATGAATCTATGACTTATATCAGGAGTTCCCAAACTTTTAATCCTGCGTGCCACCTGAGAAACTGTTCAGCTCTCTGAGTACCACCATGATGACCAATTTTAAAATATATACCTTCTCAATTAGCTTTAAATTCACAGGAGAGTTATTTATTTATTTTATTATTCAAAATTTTTATTCAAACTTTTGCACATGATTGTATATAGTATGTTTTAACCTCTTTAAAACAGTACAAAGCAGTTGTTTTGTGTTTACACTGAAACCCTGAACGTTCTCTCCTTTGCAGGGAGGTGCAGGTGGTCTGGCTGAACTTTTGTAATCATAATAAAAAAAAATCACTGATAATAGACATTTGAAGAATCCAAAACTGGGATTTAGCACTGTGTATTTGCACGAGTTTGCATGCAATATTTTCCACTCAGGAGACATGTCAGATTCTTCATCACTTAGAAGTAATTTGACCAGCAGACAAATGTCCTACAAATACGAGATCAGCTCAATCATAACTCTGCAACAGTGATTCAGATCTTCTTGGAAGCTGTCCCCTCCAGTGAACTGCGTTTGAACACAAAGCGCCAAAGCAATTCTGTCTCATCCTACTGCTTCTTATTAGAAAGGAAAATGAAAGACCACAGCCGAACCAAGTATGGGGCTGCAGCGAGGTCTTTTTCTGAGGGTAATTTCACTCAGGTCTTTGAAGAGCAAGTCTATCATATGCGTGATCTCTGTTCTGCACAACGCAGAGGAATGGGTCGAATTTGGGTTATGATAAACCAGCACTAATGTGATTACCCTCAGTGTCAACTGGTTAACATAAAACAACCACCCAGTTTTCACTTAGCAGCCGCTCCTCCCTCAGCCAGCGTTATCTTGTTTGTCCCAGCTGGGAGGGAGAAGAAGCAACTCAGGCAGAAAACATACAGTGTGTAGAGGCCAAGCTAAATTTAAACCGCGCCACTTAGCCTCCGAAATGTTATCAAATGTAGATCTGACATGCTGTCATGCAAAGAAAAAAAATAAAGTAAGTGTACCTTTTTTTTTAAAATGCTGATATAAATAAAATTAGGTAAGTACATCAGATGAACAACATCACATGATATATTACAGTGATATTTATTATAACTGAGTCAAAATGCAGAAGCTGAAGAAACCACTCTTAACTACACTCTATGAGTCAATATTTTTTCCTGTCCAACATTATCACCCTCTCATATGTTTCTGGAGGAATTTTGGCCAACTCATCTTCACTATGTTGCCTCAGGTTCAGGTTTGCCGGCATGAATTACAGCTTTCTTAAAGCTTCGCCGCAGCATTTTAATCAGGTTGAGGTCTGGAGTTTAACAGAGCAAGTGCAGCACCTTGAGTCATTTCTTATTCACCCATTCTGATGTAGATGACACGTGGAGGCGGGAATAGAAAATGACCCAGTGACTGACTGATGAAGACCTGGTGTGTTTTAGAATATTCCGGTATACAGTCAAAAAAAAGTAGAACTCTGCATTATAGACAAAACTCCCCTCTTTGATATCAACTGTCCGGATGTCATTGATCCAGAAGACTGGTTGCATGATCAGAAGCAGGTTTAAAAAATCAAAAACCATACCTGTCATGTGCTTTTAAAAATTGAAGGTTTTCTCCGAGCAACCATTCCAAACAAGCCGTACTTGTTCAGTCTTTTTTTTTTAATTGAAGTGCAATGAATTTGATCATTTGAATACTTAGACCAGGTAAAGAGAGCATGCTTTTTTTCCTTTTTCTGCATACATAAAACCCTAGAAGTGAAATGGGTTGTAATTTGTTTTTCACAAGACAGCATGAGCAATGTAGTTAGGGTTTCAGTATTCCTTAATAATCATATCAAATTGGAATCCTGCCATAGAGACAGTTTTGATTTAATCAGGCCATTATAATCCCATCCAGACCATTCCACCGTCGGCTTCCAACCAGCATTCATTTTTAGCCCAGTCTGCTCGTCTAGTCTCATTTTATCCTTCACTCTCAGCCCTGTTCTGGTCCCAGGGTAGTCCATCACACTTAAAGCTTACACTCTTCACAGGCACTTATACACATTTAAAGCATGTGAATAACTGCCAGGAAAATTTTACTTCAAGATGAAAGTCAACGGGGCTTCTTCTTTTTTTTTTTTTAATGGAGAGGGAAATTCAGCATTGGGACGCAGAGGCCCGGATTTAGCGGAAAACACAACGAAGGGGGAGGAGTGGGGAAACATTTTTCCTCTGCAGATGAAGCCAAGTCGTGCTAAAGGTTTTCTCTTGTGAACTGTCATGGAAGCGTGTTGGTTGATGAAAAGAGAGGAAGCTCCTGCTCTCCGCAACTTCCTCCTCTCAGTCTCCTTGGTCAGCCTCCTCCGCTGTGTTTCACCCTCCCATCCCCGGCACTCAGAGAGAGCTGGACGAGCGCTGGCCTTGCTGATGAATGAAGCCCTGACGTCACATTGCTGCCCACACAAACCTATACACACAGCTGACTGTAAGCAGCGTGACTAATAGCATACAAACGCTCTTTCTGTTGCTTCACTTATACCTGATTTGTGTCTGGCTCCCAAAGGAAGGAGGGCCCCCCTGAGTGACTAAAACATTCAGGCCGCGTTAGATGTTCATACAGGTGAATCAATGTTACCAGTCGATAACAAGGCCCTGCACAGGGACTTAAGAACAGGGGTGTGTTACAGGAGGGCACCGTCAGATTCAAGTGAAAACACCACAATTGTGCTCTCTATTGATTTTTTTTTCCCTCCCTGATATTGCATACAGTAATTTCACCCACAAGAATAGGTTTATGTAGAAACATATTTGAGTCTCTCTGCCTATTGACTCCATCTGTCTCTCATATCTGACAACGTCAGGCGACTGCCGCACTGTAATGCAAGACAAAGGGGGGGTGTCAAGTGCAACTCTTTCTTATTGCAGATGAGATGCGACTGCAACATGCTGAAAGCGAGATATGCATCTGCAGATAGTCATGCCACAACGTTCATCTGCGTCTTGACATACTGTATGTTCTACTGTAACACTGATAGATATGCAGCCGCATCAGCGCATGACGCATGCAGATGAATGAATTCTCTAAAGCAAATCATTTCCCCCACCTTTCCAGGCTTTCTCCCAAATCATATTCCATTCTAATTTAATTTCCATCTTAACAAGCAGTAGGCAGCACACACGGGCCTCCTGTCTGGGTTATTTGGGATGTTGAGTTTGAACATCAAGCAGAATCATGTTTCTAATTTTATATCTAAAATTAGGAGAAATCAGGAGTTTGAGTATCTGTTAATTCAGTGTTGTTAAGTAAAGAAGTATTTTGGCCACTTCGGTTCGCCGGCAAAGATATTTTTTTTTCTTATTTTTAACTAAAGTTTCCAAACAATGTCTAAGAGCCAAATGTGAAGAAAAAACAAAGTAGATTTGGAAGACAGAGTCCTGATTGAGGATTACAGAACATTTTTGACTTAAAAAAAGAAATAAAAAAACTAAACTAAATTCTTGTGAGATGCACTTCGTTTGTAAAGAAACCCACAGGTATCTCCCAGTTGCCTGTATTGCATATTTTGATTTTGTGTCCTTGAATGAATCAGTTCTATTTCCATTTGCCTTTCATTATTTCTTTTAGTATTGTCCAGTATTGTGCGGTCATCACAGATATGCTTAAATACCTGCCACACTTGATCCGTAATTACAATTTATACTTGAAATGTGATAGTATGATAGTAAAATGCTGCGGGTGTCTCAAATATGAGATTACGCTCCCTTATCAATGTCCTTTAAAATAAATTGACCAGTAACACTTCAAAATGAACTCATGATTTCCAATTTCGCCAAATGCAGCTCACAGGAGGTATCGTACATATATTTAAGTGTAACTGTCAGTAAATGTGCATGTGATGTCTTAAAAACGCCCTGTTGCCACTTGAGCTAATCTGTAATTTTGTTCCCCTCAGATGAATGTACAGAAGGTCAATTGAGCTTATGATTGTATGATAAACTATTAATTAGAATAAAATTCCCCTTCATTTCCTCCCTACTTACTTATTAAGCCTCTTAATGTGATTTCATGGCAGGTCATACAGTCTGCAGTGATGGTACACTCCCACATTATTGTGTATTTTGCTACAACAAATAGTTTATTTTGGTTACTGCAGGACTATTACAACAAGGGGCTTATTTTTAGAAAAACAGCTTAACGGCCTGATTAGGTTATTCTTATACTGGATAATTTGACGTTCCACATTTTAATCACCGCTCATCCTTGTCAAATGGGATATATAATGCAGCCCCCTCACCAGTGCCTCCACCTCGCCCTCCCACTCAAACTGTCCAGAGGCACAGCGTCGCCCTCATTAGGATGCAGGATGCAGAGAGAAGCCCTGATCTATTCAGAATTGCTCCTACAAGAGTGGGGACCTCCCCCCCTTTCAGAGGAGGCCGAGAGCTGAAGATTAAAAGTCACTGTGTTCATCACCCTGCTAAAGCGCTCCCATTAACAGACATTATATTACCTCCACCCCACATGAATCCCTAACTGGAGAGCGTGGGGGTGGGCGTGGGGGGTGGGGGCTCCATACCACTCATACCACTCATTATTACATGCTGGGATAAAAGTCTTTTTTAATGTTAACATCTTCCCATTCGGGATGCAGCTCTCAACTTCAAATGGAATCCGGTTATTACTGCTCCACGGCGCTGCCAGATCCAGATCTGCAGTCTGTGAACAATTAATCCAGAGTTAAAAGTTATTTAGTGTGTTGATGCTGATGATTCCTGCCGGCTGAGGAGGAAGCCGAGGCCAACAGCGAATGAAAGAGTCTCTCAGCAGTGGAAACTGCACACTGCACAGGTTGCTCTAAAACCTTTTTGCCGGTGTTTCTGAGCTGAGCGCTTGTTGCTCTCAGCTGTTTTGGAAAAGAGAGCCTGGTTCAGCGTTTCTGTTTCATGCTGCCCTCGCTTGCCTTTTTTTTTTTTTTTTTTTTTTTTTTTGCACATGAAAAAGCATGTGTGTGTGATTTCTCTCAGGTCAGACTCTGGCATGTCGGTTCTGACGCCGTGTGATTGTTCGGTTATGTGACGTCTCTGTGATGGGGTCACGCTGTGTTGCATCCATATATGTTTTTTTTTTTTTTACTCTTTCAACTCTGCCTTATCTGTAAGAACAGAATGCTACAGGATGAATACAGATTCTCTTATTTATTTATTTTTTTAAGATGTGTGAACACATGGAGAGGTTTGCCTTCTCTTAGCACAACAGAAGATGAAATTTCTGAACGTCTAGTTTGTATTCAGGCTTAAGACTAAAGGCAAATGAACAAAGACGAATACCCGACAATGTTTTAAAAGTAACCTGACTGTTCTTATTAATATTAGCACATGTAATTGTCAGTTCATACGTGTAATTTGATGAAGAAAAAGACCTTCATCCTCATATTTGCTCCTTAAGGAAGCATATTTGTTGTGACAAAAAAGAGAAAGAAATCTCCTTGGAGAAACTGCAGGCAAGTTTTTGTTTTTCTTCGTTGACACTCCTCAGATTATTGATGCATTAAAGTGATTGTTCTGCAGTCAGTGATGATAATAATGAATTACAGCGGGAGCTGGCTGTCAGATGCACATTATCTGAATGTGTGTGTGCTTTGGCTTGGTTGAATTTTCTGATAAATGACTGCTGCTTTTTAATAAAGCGGTGTTTGGCTGTCAACTCCTACATCTGACATTTTTCTCTTTCAACAGGACCATGAACATATCCCCATGCCCATGTATGCTTCAAAAGCCGCTTCACGATAAAACAACAAGGTTATTTTGGGAATGATGATAAATTCAGTGTAATGGATTAGCTCTGGCACATGCTGCATATCTCTGCAGGCAGATTTCTTTAAATCATGGTAAAATCACTTGAAATTAATGGCTGCAGAATATTTTCCAGTAACACAAAGCATCCAGGGCTTGGCAATTACAGCAATTACTCCTACACAAATGTTGAAAATACCTACATCCAGGACATTATTTGTGTTGCTGTAATTCCTGTTTAGCACAGTTCCAGACAACGTTTACAATTCGGACTCTTTCCGGAGGAGATGTAAATACAGAAAGAATTTTCCTACATTATAAGTGTCACACTGTGCTTTTGTTCAGCCGTGTTTTTTTTTTAACCCCTTAATATTCAACCCTGCTTCTTGCACGAAAAAAGCTATTTGTTCATTAGACTCTTGCAGAGAAATCGGTGAGAGGCATTTAATTATTCATAAAGAATTTGCCCCGATAGACAGAAGAAGTTGGAAGAAAACTGTTTCTATATGTTTCTGCAAAGTAAGCAAATACTATTGACAAGATTTTAGTAACTCCAAATTGAATCACAAGGCTGTGTGCTTTCAAAGCAGCTGCAGGATGGTTCAACAGCATCCAAATTGCTGCAGCAGAATTCTCACTCAGACCTCATTCTGGCCACTGACTGTTACAGACTTAATGCACTCTGTAACGGCCTCTGCAGTGGGGGGGGGGGGGGGGGGGGGGGGGGTTATAGCGAGCACCATTTAGGAGCTGCAACCAGATGTGCAATGTTATTGTTGAGGATAAAGTTGGAGTTGGAGACTGGGTCACTGCACAACCACCTTACAGGACTCAGCTCGCTGATCCTGTAATCGAAGGAGTCAGCAACAGGTTTGGTTTTTAAATCAAGCATTAGGTCAAGTCTCCCTCACTTTAAAACCTTCACACACACACACACACACACACACACTATCCAACATCATTAGTACTTTTTATTTACTTCCTTAATGGCTGCTTAAGGTCAAAGTCAAGGTCATTCGTGCCTAATTTAAAGCACTAAGTTATTGATTCAGTGCAGCAGAAGTGAGAACAAAAATGAGGGCAGATGTTGAGGGCAGAAACAGTTAAGAATAATTAAATCAATAGTGTGAGACTGTTCTTTTAATACAAAATACTGTTTGGGGGGAAATAACAATATATGTGTTTAAATAAGAATGTGCCACAAGTTTCATGTGTCTTTAGTAAAAACTGTTAAAGATATGTTTTTAAAAAATGCAAAGACTGCTGCACTGAAACTGTAAAAGATGACAATAAAGGAAAAAAGGGAGGGCTGTGCAGAGGAGCAGATTTTTGCAGGAGGAAAGACTCTTTGTTTAATTAGAACTTCAGAAGTGGAAAAATAAATAATTTATCTGTTTTTTTTTTTTTTTATCCTCTCTGTCTATAAAGAGGCCACTTGTTGAACGGCAATAAAGAGAATAATGTCTTTAACTCTGGGACAGAAGTGAGCACAAAACGAATAGAAAGAAAAATACTTTTTGCTTTGCCTGTGTCATTAGTTACACTTATGATAATAAATTCCAAAGTACTTATTTTCATAAGAGACCAGGCTTATTGAATTAAAAAAGGCTTAGAAAGAGCATTAAGATTTGAGGCAGTTGATTTTTTTTTTTTTTTAAGATAATACTTCTGCATTGTGCATCAGATTTCACGGCACAGCAGAGCTCATTGTCTAGTTAGACCTTAAGTGTTGAAAAATAAATATGCACAGCCGCTACAACACGGTGCAACATGTGGGGCAGAGCCGGGGACGCGTCTATTACGCGTCTGTCTGCTTTGATCATTCCCCGTCGCGCGACTGTACACGAGACCTTATAGTTTCACGCACAAAAGGTCCTCAGCCTGTTTTGGCAAAACAAACAAGCGGCGCGTGCGTGCATGCATGCGTGATGAGCAACGCTCCCCTTGGCCTCCATCCATTCAGGCCTCGCCCCAGTCTTTCCCTATGAGTGACACGCTGACTGGCTCACAGACAGATAAACACTCACACTGACAAACACGATAAGGCTTTACCCGCAAAACACCGACACGGCCTGATTGATGGACGTCTCCATGGAGACCAGTCACCGCGGCTGACACTCACGCAGCGGAGGTGGGGGATAAAGAGAGGAGACGCACTGCACAGTCCTCTCCAATCTCCCTCTCTCCGTCCCATCCATCTGCCCCCCCCCCACCCCCAATTAAAAAAAAAAAAAAAAAAATCACTAAAGGCGTGTTTATTTCCGTCGGCCCATCTCACCTCCTCCGCTGATGTCTCCACCCTTCTTTCTCTGCGGGTCCTTCCCTCCGCCCCCCTCTGTCTTTCCCTCTCTCCCACGCTGTGTGAAATGGAAGCTCTCGCGGAGACCTGAGGTTGCCATAGTAACCTGCCATAGTAACCACTCGCCATCATCTCGAGCGTCTCTGTCGCGTCAGCGGGTGGGGCTCGGGGTGTCCGCGGGTGGGGGGGGGCTCGGGGTGTCCGCGGCCCTGCGCTGGAGCTCCCAGACCTGGGCGTCGGTTTACCCTCACCCAGCGGTGTGAAGATGACGCTCTCTGCCTCACAAAAAACTTACAAACACTCCGCTTCAACTCTAGAAAAATATAATTATTTGCTCGACACTGTGGCGGTTCTGGGGAGGGGCCAACAGGGGCCAGCGCCCCTGTAGAATTGATTCCGGACCCCCCTGTGGCCCCCTCTCCGAACGTAGATTATACAGTAGTTCGCCGACGTCGAAGGTGGAACTAAAGTGCGTGGCTTAACATTCTAGTCGGACCCTTAAGTGCGCTGCACCACTGAAAAAAAAACCAGCGCGAACATATGAAGCAGTGCAAAAATTACCACAACGACGAACGATCTTACACTGTCAAGGTACACTGTCTCTTATCAGCACTTAATTCAGTAATACTGTGACAATTAAACTGTTTTTCATCGTAACCTAGCCCCAGTCAGGCCCCCTCAGTGAAATTGGTCTAGAACTGCCCCTAGACACAGGTAGGACAACCAACTGTCATTACTTGTCAAGTACTTATAAGTTTTTTTTCTATCTATCTGGGACTTTGCTTGGAGTTAATTTGCAAGTAACCTTCAAACAAGCCGCTGTTTTCCATCCACATCGTCTAAGGAAATGTGAGAATGGAATAAATGCCACCCAAACCCAAAGCTGCCACAAAAGAAATGTGCAGAGGGGGGCAAAATATATAAATAAAGTAGTACAACTGAGTCAACAATCTACATATATAACTGAGAGTCTGGGGAGTTGGAAAACAAACAGTGAAGGCATGTGCAGGTTCTCCTGATGGCGCTGAGAGTAATCGTCATAACCATACGGCAGATTTATCACAGCCACACACTAACGGCTCCTACTGTGGCTCCCAGGAGCCTCCGGGGGACCGCTGCTGGCATGTCTCACCCCTCCCACCCACCCCCCCCTCCGGAGCCACCATCTCGCTGTGACATCAGCGCCGCCGCCCCCACTGCTGCCCCTGAAAATACAACAACCTCCAACCAAATACAAAAAGAACATTTGATTACGTGTCATCTTGTGCGACAGCGCGCCCACGCTTCTCTCCAGGCATCTCATTGTGATCTCTTAGAGTGCCGTGGAAACCAAACCTGTCTATGTCAGGCTGAATCATGCACAATGAAAAAAAAAAAAAAGGAAGAAAAAAAATTGTAAAAAAGCAGCAGAAGAGGGGGAAACTGTTAAGCATCACACTTCGGTCATCAAGGTTATAATTTCATGTTTACTGCTCTCATTCACCATCCACTTCGTCAATATTTATATCATCATCATCAGCAGTATCAGTGTGCCACTACTGTTGTGCCTTCAGCCAGTGCAGGCAGTCAGTGAGGCAGACAGACGCACGAAAAGGCCCCAGCCTGACTCTGCAATGCTGTATTGAGCTCTTATGCCATCACTGACCCGAAACAAACTCCCTCCAGACTCCGAGCCTGGATGCAGCCAAGCCGGCAGTAACTGCAGAGCAGGGTGGTCACTGAGGCCTGACAGCCTTCATTACCCATATTTACTAATCTGAGCAGAGGAATTTGATTTGGTCAGTGGGGCAGAGCGACCTCTCTGACCATGAACACCTCAGAACTTTCAGACCCTTATACGACTGAATGTATGCACTCACAGAAGACGGCTCTCCCAGTATATCCCAGTCTAAACTCACAAGGAGAAAGCAGGGAGTGGGGGAGAAGTCGCATCAGTCCCCCTCCACTTCAGGTCAAGATGAGAATACATTCCTCAGGGTAAATCTCACCATTTCTAATTATGTCAGTTCAATGGATTATAGCATTCATTTTTGTCATTAACCATTGCCAGTCTTCCAACCATTACTCAATAATTAATGCCCGGACACTCATCATGATCCCGGAGGGCCGACACCCAGGCTTGGATGGGAGACTCTGTCAAACCAATCACGGCTAATTAGACCAACCCCACAATCATGGGCAGCTCAGATCTGCGGCAGATGGGTCAGTGCTCATGCACCCCCCTCGTGCCCCCCAGGTTACTGCCATTCAAACTGCTCCACATCGTGGGCAACGTCAGAATCTCAGATTTTCCTGCCCAGGTTCGGGCAGAACACAAACACACGGCGACTGGCAGTGTCTATGACATGAACTCAGAGTGTGCGCGTGTGTGTGTTTGTGTGTGTGCGGGGGGGTTAGGGGTGGGCTCATCATGCTGCATTATTAAGGCACAGCCAGAGGAGGTTGTTCCCACAGTTTCCATCCTCTCGCGGCTCATCAGGGACGCTCTGTTCACCCTTCAACCTGTGCACATCAGCAAGTTGTGCAGCCATCAATCACTGACACCCTCGCTCTATGAAGAGATCAGCGACCATCTTGCCCTGATTAGAGCGGTTTAAGTGTCATTTATAATCTCTGTCTCTCTCCCTCTGCTTATACACACAAACGAGCGTACTGTCGTCGCCGAAACCGCCTGCATGCGCGCACGGTCTCGCACAAATTTAGGGCAACAGTTACTCTCATTGCATTGTAATGCAGCAGCATACATGTCCCTCAGAATTAATGCAGTCCCGTGTCCTTTTACATTAAAGAGGACGGGAAAAAGGCAAGCAGCACTTCAACCAGATTGAAATCATTGCGTCTTCATGCGAGATGCACAAATCATTGACATTGGGCCGCGCTGGAAAGGGTAATCATTTATATGCTGGACTCCTCTCGTGACCTTTCTCACCTCGTGCGTTCGTTTTGGGTGAATTTGCAGTGACTTTTCCGCATCTCCCCCCGGAAATAATCTGCAACGGCTCCACAGTTCCATCGGTACTGGAGCAGGAAGAGGCTGAGCATTATCTCAAAGTCACACCCCTCCCTCTATGCCAGGTGTGTAGGTGTAATTTACCATGTCCCTGTTAACCTGCTTGCTTGTTTTCATCAGGCTCATCGGCCATGCATAAGTGGTGCGGCTCAGAAATTAAAGAGCAGTCTGGCCTGATTCCTCAAATGACTGAAATTGCTCAGCCAGCTCTTAATTTCCGACACAGGAAGGATTCAGTGGGACATGTGCGACTCTGTTGAAATTAACGGTTGGCTGTTGAAATTAGGGAGATGACTGCATGCTATCTTTATCTCTCACTTTCTCTCTCTCTGTCAGTCTGAAAAAAAAAGTTAACACATACTTTGTCTTTTTTTGTTCTACAAAGGAATAAAAAATTGATCCGCTGTATCAGTTGTTAAATATATTGAAATGTTCCTTCTTTCCTAAAGAAGAATTTTTTTAAAACTATCAGTGTTTTCTTTGAAGAAGTCGAAGCGTGTAGGCAACCTTACAGGGAGAATAAACTGAATAAAGTATCTGTTCCTATTTCCATGTGAATCATGGCATTGTTCAACTTTAATAACATGCACAATAGGTCAAGAGAGACCATGACTTTGTATCTTCAGAGCATGAAAGGAGACTTGATATAAGTAGTGTAATAGATTTCCTCGTCCTTTAAGTCCTCACTGATTCAACAGTGTTTCTGTCTCCAGCCTCTCAAGAATAAGGTTGTTGAAATTCACATTCCTGCATCCATAAATCCCCACCACAGACACTGACAGCTTTTTATTTCCTACGAGTTGCTTCTCTCCCATAAATGGCTGCCTTTTTACTAACCTGGCCCCGGTTTGAATTCATTTTAGCTTCGATATGTCTTTGGTTTGGGGACAGAGAAGAGGGCAGCGGAAAAGTTCAACATGAACAAATTCCAGTGACATTTTTGGCCTCGCTTTGCAGGAGTGAGATGTCTTGGTATTTTAAAGCTCGGCCCCATGAGCTAAAGGACCTCGTCTTTAAATATGATGTCATGTGACAAGCTTCTCATGAAGCTGAGGCCTTGCAGTGACTGGTGCTGCTGTACAGTTAATGATCATCAGACGAAGAGGCCTGGAATTCCTCACAGCTGAGCGCGAAGCTCCTGATGTGATAGCAGGCGACATAAAAAAAAAAACACCATCCTCTTAAACTTTTACACCTTTGGATCTAATAGAAAGGACTCTGAAGTAAGTGCTCATAAAGGGTATGTGTCATGGTCATTCACTTGATGGTTGAGCGCCGCTGGTGTTTAAGTTTACGGGTACTGTAACAAGTTGTAAATTTCTGGGTGCATGAATAAAAAGAGAAGGATGTAAAAGGTGCAAAACAGGCTGTGGGAATGGATTTAAAAAAAAAAATAAAAATGACACCAACCACCTTCAAACCAACATGAACTGCTGAACTCCTTCAAAGTTTGCTTTGATCCCCAACCTTCGTCTTTCCTAATCCTGTCCCAGTGCCCAGTTTCACCTTCCAACACCCAATTAATAACTTACTCTCTCCATCATGGAACTCCGGGATGACCCAGCCGGTCCAAAACACCCGCACTGACAGAAAAATCTCCCCCTGCCAGCCTCAGAGACACTCCACATTAGCATTTAAATCCCCTCATAACCGTATCATTGTGTTGCAGATAGAGGCAGTAGATCTTCATTCATCAGCGCTAATCTATCTGCTCCTTGCTCTCAGCCGGAGGGGGGGGCCCAGGCTCTGACTCAAAGCTTAACCCGCCGCGCGTCAGCCGCAAAGTGCCTGCGCATTCCCCCCCCCCCCAAATCTGGGGGTCATCAGCCGGGGCCAGAGAGGGTTACTGAACGCAGATCAGATTGACTGAACCCCAACACGCAGAGGGGCAAAGACTGTTCCGATTGGGGGGGGCGGGGGGGGGGGGGGGGGGGGGGGGGGGGTCTTATTGCGCGTATTTCAGCGAAGGCTGCGCGTTAACCGGATCACATATTAAGCTCTGTCAACAGCTTGTGCCACAGTGGATGCTCCTCTTATCGCCAAGGTTAGATTAACTTCTTCTGACAACCACATCACAGACGCTATAAAACACAGAGCAAATCCTGTGAGTGGAAGGAAAGTTGGGATTGAGTGCGTTGAGCAGGTCTGAGCAAAATTAATTCATTTCACCAACGAGCCTCTCATCAGACGTGTGAGCTAATTCCTCGATATCACCCGCCTGAAGGGGCCAATGGCAGATTACACAGGACATCATATCAGCACACGGATGCGGATATCAATTCCAGGCAGTTTGTTGCGCATGGAGCAAACGCATTTCAATGCCCGCCAGAAGCGCGCGCGCAAACATACACACACACACACACAAACATGCACAAAATAAAATCTAATAGCATGGATGTGCACCCGGACTCTATATGAAACTCATCCGCACTTACCTTCTATCTCATGATGCTGTGACCAAGTCCTGAAACGCGTCCTGCTCAACACAGAGTTCCCACCTCCGCGCACATTTCAGCGTATTCCACTGCAGAGCCGCCGCCGACGCTGTCTCCTCTCCCTCCTGTCTCCCTCGCTGTTTCTCCTCTCTCTCTCTCTCTCTTTCTCTCTTTCTCTCCCTCTCTCAGATTGATTCAGCTCTTCCAAGTGCTGCGGTGCCACCGCTGGTATAATGAGAACTGTCTCAGAAATCTTCAGGTGGATGCAACCACCGCCGGCCGATGAGGAGGGGATGTTGCCGCTGCTGCTTCTGGGTCTGAATACAGAACTTAAAGCTACTGATGTATCTAATTAACGTCCAATTTCTTATTTGTCAAAAAATATATACATGCACAAATGTTTCAATCGGGAGACTTGCACGATGCAAGACAACAAACAGGCCACGGCAAAGGCTCACAGATTAATAACCCAAATGAGATAAGATAAGAAGCACATGCATGGAATGCACAAGTGTCCTAATTAAAGGTCATCATCATATGTTACATGGTGTCACACCTGTATATATATATATATATATATATATATATATAGTTGAAGATTACTTTTCGTCATGTCTTTTATGTCCATATGGTCATCAGCTATAATCTCTAATGATGGTGGTGTTTACTGCTTGGTACAAGGAACATTTGCTGCTTGGCCGGTTCCCTTGGCAACACTCACGCACACACAGTGCTGAGCCGCACCTGTACAGCTCTGCCTCATTGGACCTGAGTCCTGCTGCCACTGCAGATCATACACAGGCTTTATACGCTTTATACAGGGTTATACAGGTATATATTGATTGACATGCCGTGATAGAGAGGAGGGGGGGATGGAGGGAGGAGGAAGAGGAGGAGGAGGAGGGGGGTGTATGTGAGTTTATTTTCAGAAACTACATTTTCACTTTTTTTTTTTTCTTTTTAAAGGTGCAGTTATGTGATTGAGCTCAAGTCATAAGCGTTTATCAAAGACTCCCCAGGGGTGAGGATGGATGGTGAAGAGGGGGGGGGGGGCAGAGGGGTGGCGGTGCATAATTAAAAGGTTTACAGCCAGATTAAGGTTAGAGGTCCGGTGAAGATTGAGTTGTCAATCACATCAGCGAAATATTAACAGGCGGACGTGTGCCAGAGAGAGTGAGTGGGTGGTTGAGTGTGTCCATCAGATATAACCGTGAGAAAGAGAAAGAGGGAGGGGGGTGGAGAAGGATGGGTGAGTGTTGGGGGTGAGGGGGGGGGGGGTGCGCATTCAGATGGGTGATTAGTGCAGGATTGATAAAGTTCTATATTGAGACTCGGAGGATTGCTTTCACACATCCTTGCACCTCAAGTCTCCATCACAGGCACGTGTTCTCTCTCTCTCACACACACACACACACACACACACACTCCCCACACGTGTCCTTCACCCAGCACTGCCATGTTCCTGCACACGCAACAGACGTGATTTAGGATAGGGGTCGGGGTAATCGGTGACCCCGACATATTCAGTGATGCAGCAACAGACTCTGTATTACTAGACCTCACACACTCCCCCCGTGGCCTTTCCTGCCCTCCACCCCCCCCAGCTACCCCACCTCTCCCCCGGTGCAGTCTGCAGGGAGGCTGGAGGAGCATCCACAGCCTCCTCCTGTCCAGCTCCTCAGTCATTTCAGCAGCGACGGCTCTCGCTCCTCTGCTTTTGCATTGCGTCTCTTCCCTTTCTCCTCTCCTCTCCCCTCCCCTGCTGCCTTCCTGCCTCACTCCCTCGCTCTATTAAATTTCTAGTCACACAACAGTGCAGTGGATATCCCTCCCTCTCGCTAACTCTCGCACACTCTCCACCACCATGTCCCTGCCTCCCCCCCCCCCCCCCCATGTCCTTCTCTCTCCCTCCATCACACATACATACCTCAGTAATCTGCGGAGGTGTTGTCGTCTCGGCTCTTGATATTGACTGCTCTCTACCCTCTTTTACTTTGAACCTCTCAATCTCACTGCTCTCGATTCACCTCCAGTTGTCTCACCTCCCCCTCCCACCTCTGCTCATTATTTAAAAGAGCCCCCTCACATTTCTTCCTCCCCAACCCACCCTGTTTGTCTCTCTGTACTGCAGTGTCTACTCATGCTATATGGTGTGGAGTGTAACGTCTCCTCCTCTCTCCTCCCCTTTCCTGGTGGGTGTGTGGTGTTTGCTCCATCAGGCCAGCCTTAAACCGACTGATTGAGTGGACACCACAGGCCGATAAATGAATAAAGATGGGAGGCACTGTGAGGATTAATGCACCGCAGATGAAGACAAAAAGCTTGCTGTCCGGTTTTTCTGCTCCTGCTCTGTGGACGAGGCAGCTCTCCTCCTATATGCCTTCGTCTCGTGTTGCTTTTTCGTTAAGAGGCGCTGGCATATTGGTGGATCTTTTTTGGCTCTGGGTTATATTCAAGGCCAGGGGTCTGGGCAACAGTTGTTGCACTGGGGTGAAACCTCTGCCGTCATCATACTTTGCCGGGTTGGCGTGGTGAGAGGAAGCGGGGCAGATTCGCTGGCGGTGCTGAGAACAGGCCGCCTGCCTTTCCCCTCCTGCTGCTTCTGCATCTCCCCATCCTTCCTGACATGCTGTCTCAAGCCTGAACCCTTCACAGCCTCCGAAGCCCTAACTGAGCCCTGATCCGTATCTGATGGTGAAACAGCACGCCACTGGCTGCAGAGATTCCAACCTGTGTGATACCAAATTGAACATTCAGGCTGTCGTGACTCGCACGCAAGGGTTGAACGCTCCAGTGCTGATGCTTGTGTACACCCTCAAACACTGTTTTCACCAACTGAGAAAGGAGAAGCTCTTCTAAACACAGAGTTAACCAACCTTATATCTCCACCACTAAAGCCAATATTCCTCCGCTATCAGAAGCAGTCTTATGTGGGGAACTGCATCCATTAGGGCCCGATTGATCCACCCCCACTCAGGCCAAGTGGACATCAACCAACAGGCCCTGAAGACAAAAAGAAAAATCCAATATTTGATTTTATGTACTCCTCTGATATGCCTTTTCCTTTTCATCATTTCGGCATGTACAGGCTAAACTCATCCATGAACATCACACCATATTTACCCCGTGTGAGGCCAGGGTTAATAATAAGACTGTCTGTCCTGCTCCTCCATTGCTCACTCCTGTCAACACCTCCTTCAGCAGGGCATAAAACAAACTCTGGCCCCAGGCCTATAAACCCCATTATGCTGAGCAGCACTTCTGCCACCAGGCTGTATAATCTTCATTTCTAGCTCTAAGCCTCCCCCAACTGGCCCTTAAACTGGTCCACTGTTTTTCTCACGGCAGCAACCAGGACAGACAATAACCAAAATGCCACCCATCCATTAGCATTTTAATTTCGGGCCACTGTTAGCTTGACCCAAACCACTTTATAGTAAAAGGTTGTCAAACAGTGGAGACCTGAGTTGTTTTTTTTTTTTTTTTTTTTCGTTAAATCCAAGAATAAGTGCTCTTAATGTGTTTAATCAGACATTTAATGCTAATGCTGTGCATATATGAGGTATATTAAAGGAAAATATTCTCACTCAAAAGCTTTGTGTTTGGATGGTCAGTACATTGCATGACTTACTTTATAACTAAAATGCATTAAAAAAAATAACTGTATACTTTTTTTGGTCCTTTTGTGTCTTTTTCTTCTCGGGCCGTTTCAGCACCTGTACCCTCCTCTTCCTCATCCATGACTTTATAATGTTTACAGAATGTGTTTTCACATTATCTCATTGGAACGTCCTTTGGAAAAAAATATCATCTTGAATTCAGCATACAGTCAATTTTATTCTTTTATGGGGTCTGTGTTTGTGTCTGCAAAAATCATTAGATCATAGTGGGTCTCAGCTTATGCAAATACAAGATTAAAAAAATGCGGCGATGACAAACACCCCTGTGATTTAATAGCTTGTAGATCTACCGTTAGCAGCAATAAATTGAAGTTGTCATTTCTTGTATAACTTGTCTCACATCGTTGCGAGAGACTGGCCCAGTTTTCTTTACAACATCGCTTAAGCAAATTCCCAAGGTCCTCAATGAACATAAGCACAGCTCTCTTAAGGGTCCCACCGCAACATTACAGTTGAGTTTATTTCTGGACTTGGAGTAGGCTTTTCCAAAACATCGATTCTTTTATTTTCCAGCCATTCAGATGCAGATGTGCTTGCGTGCTTCATATTATTGTTCTGCTGCATGACTCAACTTTGACCAAGCTTTAGCTTTCAGACGGATAACCTCACATTTACCTCTAAAGTACTTCGGTAAACAGAGGAAGCTCTTGATCGACCCAGTGACTGCAAAGCAATCCCAAATCATATGTCACAGTGGGTTTGGAGAGTTTCTGTTTAAAAATGCTGTTTTGTTTTTGCCAAACATGGTGCTAGGAATTAAGGCCAGACAACATCCCACTGTCACAAAACATAGTCTACGTAACATTATCTCTGCCGTCAGACTGTGTTGTCCAATGATGCGATGTGGGGCAGCATTACTCATTAAATATCTTTGAGAGGGCCAGCCTTTTCAGCGACTTGAGCCTCCATAGAGAAATCTTAAAATAGCTGTCCACAGTGAGATCTCCGTCCACTCTGACAGAGATGGGAAGGATCTGCGGGGAAGAACGGCAGAAAATCTCCAGGTTCAGGTGTGCAGAGCTCACCCTGCCATATCTAAGAAGACATAAGGCTGTAACTGCTGCCACCAGACTGAATAAGAAGTCTGAATGCTTGTGGTTTTTCAGCTTTTCTTCTTAAACAAAACAAAAACAAATTAGCAAAAATATACATTTTGGTTTCTCATTACAGGCTGCCGCATGTAGATTTATGACGGAGGGAAATTCATTAAACCAGTATCTGCACATGGCTCCAATGTGAAAGAGGTGAACGAACAGCTGAAATCATTAAATTCAACTTTGTATTCTCTTACATTAAGGCTATCATGGCAATTCTATTTCATTTTTTTTTAAGTGAATTTGTGCAGCGAGACACTTGCTGTAAAACCTTATTGCACGATGTTTGTTTGACTGTAGACATTTTTTCATTAGAGATTATTTTTCAGAATTTATCCTATTCAACAATGCGGACATAATAACCCACCACTATAATGACATAATTAAATTATGGTTCACAGTTCAGAAACATAATGGGACCAAAAATAACCTCAGCTTTTCTCTTTGAAGACCGCCAGGTCTGGTATAAATCTTTTTTTAGTCTGAATTTTCTTAAATTTGCCTTGTATTCTTAAAATTAATTCCCCAAATGACAATCATGACTGGAGGTCACTGTCGTCCCCATCTTGTTTACCACTATTGGTCATCATATGGACATTTTTGCTGTTAATAAAAGAGATACTGAAAAACCTATGAGCTCAGACAGGCGCTAATAGCTCTATAGTGAGATAGAGGTTGATAGATGGAGATGGGGACAGTGAGGGAGGAAGCTAAAGCGAGCCTAAGCGGGGCTCCAAGGGCTGGTCAGTGATTAAGGGATGGGAGGGATGAGCACCAGCCACTAAGGGACTACTGTCTATCTGTGTGAGTCCATATGAAAGCGGAGCCGAGTAAAAGCTCAGAAACAAGAGCCCTCTGTCACTGTATCTTAGCAACCGCCTCCATCTCCCAGGTGACAGGGTCTGACATCACTTCCTGTTGTCGAGAGTGCATGCGTACTCACGGCGTCCAACAAACAGCAAAAAAAAAAAAAAAAACGGATGTGTGAATGTGTCGCGCATGTTTGCGTGAGGTTCTATAAAGTTCATGTGCATTTCCTTCTCTTGTTCTGGGGCTTCGGCAGCGGCGTCACCGTCGGCTACATCATCATGCTTATATGTGAGGGTGCGCTGCAAAAGCAGACTCTGGGCATATATGAGGAGTCAGTGCCATGTGCGCATGCAGCCGGCCTCATTGTACATTGTGCCAATGGAAACATGGCCAACTGATGCCATCTGGTAGAACTACTTGGCACAGAGAGGCCCTCTATGGTTCCACAACATATTGGAGTAGTTAAAATTAACATTGTGACACTATTTGGCAGGAAAAGACACTAAACTATCTATTACTGTGTCTATTTCAGTTTGTCTCTATCACCTTAAAAGTGCAAGAGTACCGCAGTAACCCTGAAGGTCTAGACTGTTCAGACTTAAGCGGATCAACACAAACACAGCACAACAGTGCCTGGATGCATGGGAAAAAAAAAAAAAAATCTTCTTTACACTAATAAACCACTTTTTCAATTATCTGTGCTCCTTGATTTTATTTTTCTCTCAATTAAAAAAAGTTTTTTTCATTTTATTTTTTTTAGAAAATGCTCAATAGTAATTAAAAAGAAAAAAGTAACACTACATGAGACTTCAATGATAAAAGCAGAGTAGAGTTCCAGGAGACATAATTGACCATTTCCACTGACTCAATCCAGTGTATAGCATGAAGGATTAGCATGCTCATGGTTTGACCATTTACATAAAAACTAAACTTGGCATTGTCTGCCCCTAATTAACTCCAGCTGCTCACTTCCTTATTAAAAAAAAAAAAAAATCTTAATTATGCTGAACATTTGCAGCAAGAAAGAAACAGGGTAGCTGTGTGTTTCCTGAAGGAAAGGTGCATACGTTCAACAAAAAGCAAAGTTTCTGAGTCCACAGCATCTGATCAGATTAGATCCATGAGTATTTCATCCTCCATGACGCTGGAGACTTGGGGCATGCCGGGCTGCGGTACTGCTCCTCTCTGACCTCCAGACATCAGCATCTGACCTGCAGGCGACAGACATGAGAGCATTCAAAGCAGGATGTATTTCTGTCGATGTAGGGCTACTCTGGAGACTGTTGGTGAAATTGTATTGAAAATTATTTTATGGAACAGAAATGATAAGCTACAATAGTTGTAGCAGTCATTTGGCCACATTCATGTGTGCTGCTGTAAAAAAAAAAAAAAAAAAAAAATACCACCAGTTATTTAGACTGGAAACTTTTTATTTTTTTGAGGAGGGGATGCAGTGAGAATCAGCATCAGTGTCCAACCCGGTTACCAAAAGGGCATCAATTATTTAGCGATAAAAATCTCCCAAAGATGGAGTTTCAAATCAGTTTTGGTCAACGAACCAGAACTTCTGCAGACATTTTCCATCAATATTCCAAAAAAAGAAAAAAAAAGAAAGAGGAAGCTGACAAATAGGACTGGACAATGGGTTCACCTTAATCAAACTCAAAGCTCTGTAAATGGATTTTTATTTAATACAGATGGCTGCTTTTGATGGCTTTAAAATTTGTTTCAGAACTCAGCAGTAATGTCTGGTGGACATGCAGGTACATAAATGCAATCAAAGGGTCTTTCTATAACTTTACACAACTGATGTCACAGTGTTGCAGCACCACTGAAATGTTCCTCGGGAAATGTCACTATTTGAGTTTTATAATGTATATATATATAAATGTATTTTAAATATGACATTCTACCTTTGATATTACATGCCTAGTTGAGTCACACAATTCTGACTCTCCAGCTCCTCACAGGGAGTTTACTAACCTGCCAAAGGTTGCCTCCACTGGCCTGCATTTGAGCCCCCCCTCCTGGCGTTGGGTGGACCAACTGCTGTCCTAACCCTTGGTGAGACATCATGCCTGACATGTGGGACACCCCACCCTGCTGCAAGGACACAGAGACACAAGAGGAACATAAACATGCAAGTGCAAGACTTCTAGTACAGCACCAAGCTGATAACTGGTCGCACATTTATGATGAGACGGTTAACTCATGAAGCCGTTTTCTTTTTTTTGAAACTCTTACTGGCTGCTGTTGGCTGAGAAGAAGACTGCGAAGCTGTGGATTGGCTCCTGGGTTTGGAAGGCGAAGTATAGGACCCTGAGGCTGGGCTTGTCCACTCTGTGCAACCTGGTTGGGCGGAGCTCCACTCACCGCTGGCTGCTGATTGGCTGGCCCAGCTGCTCTCATTGTCATCTGAATGAAAAGCCACGCAGTTTAGGAAGGTCTTACAGTGGAGTCACAATGCATTTTGTTGAACAAGGTTACCCCTCACTTACTGATAATTACACACAATAAAGACTCTTATCTGCTAGTGTGATGATTCTCCAAATTGTTTGACAAAATACAGAATAAAAATAAAAGGTAAACTTCAACCTGCGCATAAAGAGGGATGGAAAAACCATTTGACTTCTATCATTCCACCCATGTCGAGTTCAGTCGACAGCAGATGTTATGTGACCTCACTTCAAGCTGAGATTTACAACCTGAATTCTTTGGATGAAACTGAACCCACATTTTCTGACGCGGTATACGATATAAAATATACACATTTAAAGCATACAAGCTTCCACATGCATGTTATCGTTTTGTTGTTTTGCATTAAGGGCATGCTACAGGAAGAACATTCATCAGTGCCTGGTAAAGACAAAACGTGCAGTCAGGAAACTGTCAGTCCATCAGCCTTTAGTGAGCGACAGGAAGTGTTTTATTACGTCAAACACATGGATTCTTTACACTGTGGGAGATAAAAAGAAAGACTGGAAGATCCATGAAGTTTGAAAATAATTTCAACATTGTCTAAATTAATAATAATAAAAACATCAAATTGAAAAGAGAAAACGCACGCTGCTAAAGATTGTACATTATTCATAAAGTTTAAAAAAAAACCTTCTGAAGGTTCATGGATTCGTTGAACACGTGTTGCTTGTATGTTTGGGCTTCTTTGGTTCTCACCATGTTGTTCTGCCTCTGCTGCTCCTCCATAATAGAGACCTGACTAACGGTGGGCATGCCCACCACCACAGACTGGATGCAGGACAGATTAGACAGGAAGAGGAGGAGGGGGGGAGTGGTGGAAGCGTGAAAAACAAAAACCAGAAAATAAAAGGATGACAGGAAAGGAAAGAGTTACCAAGAAGGCATGCAGAAGTTAGAAGGCACCGGAGCCGTGACGGCGCCCACATCAGGCGGTGTGAGGAGGAAGCTGAAAAACAGGCAGACATGCAAACACGGGGTGGGTTCATTTACCTGCTGCTGGACGTTACCGTGGGAAACGGGGATGGGTCCGGTGGGCCTGTTGAGAAAGTTCTGGTTGGGGGGAACCTGGCCGGGCTGCATTGGACCCCCTGCTCCACCCAACTGTTGCTGGAAGGAAAGGAAAGGAAGGAAGGAAGGAAGGAAGGAAGGAAGGAAGGAAGGAAGGAAGGAAGGAAGGAAGGAAGGAAGGAAGGAAGGAAGGAAGGAAGGAAGGAAGGAAAGAAAGAAAGAAAGAAAGAAAGAAAGAAAGAAAGAAAGAAAGAAAGAAAGAAAGAAAGAAAGAAAGAAAGAAAGAAAGAAAGAAAGAAAGAAAGAAAGATCAATAATATGAACTAAAATGAATCATGTGAAAGTCTGGATGGATCATAAAAAAAGAAGCTAAACTAGTCCTTTATGTTCTACTAACAAGCTGAACAGCCAAGTTAGATGTGAACGTGTGAGCAGTTACTGTTTACCTTCACCTCATGAGACGACCACAGTCAGTCTACAATCATGTCTGCTTTAGATTACTGTGATATTCCTGAACATTAAAGCTCCATCTTAAAAAGGACATATGAGAAAGAGGAAAAAAAAAACAACTTTTCTTTGCATGACAGCAAAATTTTGGGTGTCTTAACTCAAGAGCATGTGACGACCAGTGAAGCGTTGCCTGTACGAGCAACAGTTGGTCTCTAAAGATGTAAACACAGAAGGATATAGTGACAGCGAAGCCCGCAGTTTGTCGAATGTATATGTAACAGAGGAAATATGATTTTTATTAGGAGATTACCTACCTGGCCAGCTGATGTATTTCAGTGGTGCTGTATTCTTTTCATAACCTGGGCCAGCGGACAGCCTGACTCGCAAGGACACTGCGGCTAAAAGGGGGATCGGTGCTAACTCTCTGTGCCAAGTGTTTCACTTAAACTTGTTGCTATGAAAAGAAGTGTAAAGACACGAACGAGACGGGAATGTTGTCCAGCGACTGTCAAAGACATTTCACCACGACTTCAGGAAATAATGTCAACCACTGAAAAAAAGGGGAATCATCTCCTTTAAAGCACTGCCTTGTAATGAACGCTGCGTTCGCATCGCATGGGCAGATTGTGTTTCACCAGCAGAAAGGAGAACATTATCACGTTAGGTGGCAGAATATTGTTTATATCTATTACCATGTTACAGGAGAAGACAAAACATTTCCTCCTCACACGTGCAGCGAGCTACAGGCAAAATAATCCCTATCATTAAGCAATTTAAAAGGGAGCCTATTGTGTATTTTCAAGCATGTACTCAGTGCTCTCGACGTGTCCTTCTGTCCACGCTCCACATCTCCACTGAACAAGATCGCAGACTCAATGGGAGCATTTGCTTAAATAAAGGCTTCATATCATGAATATTCACAGGACACGAAGAAGGAAACTGTTGATGTGTTCAAACCTGATTTTGCCTCTCATCACTTCACATTCTTATTAAATCTAACTGTATTATAGAGAAGCAATTAACAAAAAACAGAAAAAAGCCAACAATCCTCCGTAGCAAGCACTTGGAAATTGTTTGTAGCATTAAAACATGAATGTTTTACGTTGAACATGAAGCGGTTACTTCCACTTTAGGAACCATCTATTCCAAGCGAATGAATAAACTCCACTAATCCTGACAGTCTGCCATTTCGATACACTTATTCCTGCATCAATAATTTATGTTTACGGCGCACAAGTTTGTTCGAGCTAATTGAAATTAACTGTGTCAACAATGCTGGAAGTGTGTAAAACTGCATTTTTTTTCTCTCTTTGTTAGAGAGCAGATGGAAAGCAGAAACAAACGTGGAGGACGGTGGAGATTTAGCTTCAAGCACCGCCTGCTGAGGCGTTCGCCATCCCAGATTTCACGGTTTAAGACAAACTGGAGCCGTCAGCATGACATGGGGAGGCAAAAAAAAATATGTACAGCACTGGTATGCAGATAAACATTAGAAACAGTGACTGAAACAAGAAAGGAGGCTACCTGTTGTCGTTTTTGCAGGCAGCAGAAAGGTTTTTATCATTCAGAAATAAAGCGCTTCAAACTCTGACGACGCGCTGGTTTCATTTCACATGTTATCTGCAAAGTCCTGTATTTCAAAAAAAAAAAAAAAAAAAAAAAAAACAGCGACTGCTAGTGTTTACAGTCCTCTGCAGGTGCTGTGGTGGATTGTGTGCTTCCCTACTGAGGAAGAGACAAGGGAGAATGAAGGCGTTTCATCCCCAAACCAAGCAGAAATTATTAACTACAGTCTGAGGGAAAAAAAAAAACTGATGGAAAAACACCATCACCCATCCATCTTACTGAATCTGAAAGAAAAAAAAAACAGTCACGCTGGGAAAGTGCTAATAAATGGCATGTTCTCTGACCAGCAACAGCAGTGCAACACACAGCTTTAGGCCTTTAAAGGGAGCTAATAAAACTGCTGCTTGTTTCTCTTCTGCTGTGATTCATCTCCTGCCTTCAACTCAGTAACGTGAACGATCAAGAGCCTTTACCGCTTTCAAAGGAGTAATATTCCATCCTGACTTGTTGTGGAAGGAACAAACTGCAATCTTCGCTCCGCTGGAATGCCACACCAGTCTTCTTGCTCAGAGAAACTTCAGCTACTGGTCTGAGTTGAAACTGTAACAATGTTGAGACTGCAGTCGAGCTTCCTTATCAGCAAAGCAACAGTGAATATGTAACGACACATGCGAGGCCTCAGTGGGCTCAGTTCACGTTAACTATATAGTGCTCATGAGCTTTTGCAAAGAAATAAAATTATAAACGAAAGAAGTGTTGTCCAGCTCTTAAAAACAAGTTTTGGTTTTTTTTCCTCTAAAGAGAACCCAAGCCTCTTCTCTGGCTGGATCTCCTCCATGAATGCAGAAATCCGGGCGCAAAAATCCACAGGGACACGTTTTAAAACTCACAACTAATTTCTGACGGGGAAGGCGACTGGACACAGAGCGGGAACCCTTCACATCATATGGATTGGTTGTGTTTTTAACATGTGCTGACCTCAGTGACAAGGACATACCTCCCAGGGTAGAATTACGGGCCTGGTCTTCAGATTTCCTTTTCATTTCATGAAACATTAACAAATGCCACTGCCTCACGTAGAGTTTATATCTAAAAGGCCTGCAAAATTAACACTTGCCCACTGCTGCATTTTCTCAAAGCTGAATTTTCCGACCGTACACTCCTTATAACCATGTGTCTGCAGAAAACAGCAGTGCAACAAGTATAAATATTTAGTTTTTATAAACCTAGTCTGATAAAGACTTTACACCACAGTTACTGTAAAAGAAGTTTCTTTCTGATTCCTTCCACTGTTCTTTGGTTGATAAATATTAGAAAAAGCAATCACAAAGATGTTCAAAGTCTCTTTTGGCCCAAACTTCTTCTTATTGTGGGTTTTAAAATATCTTTGATATATTGTCACTGCTTCACACAGATGGATATAACTTTGAACCAACATACAGAACATATTATCCACTGTGCTGTTTTTAAGGGTTAAACTTTTCATGATTTATGTTAAAAAAAAAGTTTTCTCCAACACCTTGACTTTAGACATTCTACACTGAGATATTTGGGATATAAAGGATTTATCTAAATGACAGAAAGAGATATTTAGGATTTTACAAGAGCTTTACAAGATACATGTGTTTCCAATCTATTTTCCCTCACCTAAGCAGAGACGCTGAGGTCGGGCTGAGCTAATGTTGCAGTTGTTAATGCTTGCCCTTTTAGTTTGCACTGAGGTGGCCACTGTGTCGACTCTGGACTCAAAAAAATTAAATGTCAATAACAGCGCAACTTTGTGCCTAAAATAAAGCACCTCAATTCCCAGACGCAGCTCCATAATTTATCCTCATTATGGCGTCCCTCTGGTCTCCCCTCTGCCACGCTGAAACCAGCTCCACCGCCGCTCATCACTCACCGCTCTGTGCTGCTGGACCTGCTTGTGGTTGGTGATGACTTGCCGGATGCCGTTGACGAAGCCGCTCTGGTCGTTGGGGATGAGGCCCATGAATATTTTCTTCTTGGAAGAGTAGAGCAGCATCAGCACGCGCACTTCACACGGTGAAGTAGTATGGGGGAAGTGGACGCAGCCCGCCTACAGAGGGTCAGAGAGCAGACTGAGACCGTGGTGAAGGAGCTGGCTGGAGTTATGTGATATCAGGACTGGAGAAATAACCTGCCCATTATACACATCAGCTTCATAAAATAAATATAAATGTTTTTATTTTTCCCTTGAGCTCATGGCAAGTCAGATCTTAAATAATCTCAACTAACTTTAAAGATAGTGAATGTATTTAGTTACTGTGAAGCAAGAGTCTTGCCCACAATAGCACAAGTTCCCAGTTCAGGCCATCTAGTGGACAGAAGTGGGAACAGCACCCAGTTTCAACTCATTGAAATAGCAATGACATACACTGAATGATGGAAATGATGATGAAATGAAGGAAGCATTTGAGAATCAGAGACAGAGTTGGGTTGAAAACTCACAAAACCATTGGCCATAATGCGGTAGAGGCCTCTCAGCGACTCCAGATCTTTATTTGTGAAAAGAAACTGAACCATTCGAGAGTTTCTGAAGAGGTGACCGAGGGTTGTCTACAGAAAAAAAAAAGGATTTAGCTATGCAACATTCATCGAAAAGTCACTTGTGCAAATAAGTTAGAGTCAGTTAATGTGATAAAGCAAAAGTCAAAAGTTGTCACCAGTAACTGTTGTGGAATCAGCTGCATGATGAGCTTCTGTGGCCACTGGTCTGTATTACTGTTGAGAGACAAAAGAAATGCGTCGGTGGCAAACAAACCACAGCTCATACAGATTTATAATGCCTCTGTAGCTACTCACAGATTTTCGCCTTGATTGACATGCACTTGACACGGTAAGGAACGTGTCAGTTTGGTGGCTGAATCCATGGACGAGGCTTTGGGTTTCTGTGGGGATCAGGAACGACACATGAAAAGAAGAGAAAGAAATGCAAACATTACTTTAAGATTTATTTCTAAAGGAGTATTTTAAAGGGCTGTTCAGACCTGGTGCTAAAAGTGTCCAAGTCCACGCTAAAGGGCCCAATGAAGCTCCACACAGCAGCAAAGCTTCAACTGGAAAATGTTGGGTTTTCTTTTTTCTCAATTTTTTATGAATGTAATTTGCTTCTTCGATTGGGATTTCACACACACAAATCAGAGCATCATGCATCACTCACATAAAACCTCTTCCTCGTCTTTTTATCTTTCTTTTATTCCTGCAGCGACAGTGAACCAAGCAGCTGTAAATGCAGCATTAAAGCTCTGGATCTGTCCTGTCGGTCCCGGGAGTCACCTTTTTCTTTTTATGGACCTTGCCAAGCCCTGCACATTTCTGCACCTTACTGCTGGTGTTTTAATGCAGCATAACAGGACTTTACATGGAGCATTGCACCGAATGGGGAATGTGTTGTTCGAGCGTGACACGGGGCTCGCATGTATTACATGCAGTCAAGATGCCGTTTATTTAGAGCGTTCGCGGCATTTCAGGCTTAATTCAGATCAATTCAGACTGAAAAGTGCAGAGTTGAAAAGCTTCAGTTCGTGTCTTTAGTCAGCAGAGGTGTACTGCCACCGGATTATCTTATGCGCCTTTTACTTCTCTCATATGTCTGTTGCATCAAAAATCACACTAAATTTTACTAAGAAAAATCTACAACAAAGTCTGAATGACATAGTGTAGATGATGACGAATGAACATATTTATTATTTTACTAAAACATTAGTAAACCTACTTATGTCCTATTTCTGCTCAAGTGAGAGCTGATAGTGAGAGGAAGGGTTCACAGTTACTGTAAACACAACAGATAACTGTGCTCTGATAATAAGTGGACACTCGACACTAAAGAGGCACTGATTCGTATTCTCTGTCCGATTGTGATTTCTGATCCGACGTGCCGGCTACAGTTTGGCTCATTCCAGTTTTCTTTCAAAGAACGATAATCAACCACGCACAGTAAAAAAAAATTTAACCACTGAATGGTAATTAAAGCTGCAGGCTGACAGCTCGACTCATTTAAATTTCAGCCTCTAAGCCTTTGTTAGCTTTGTTGCAGCTAGCGTGTTTAGTAGGGTGAAGCTCTTATGAATGTGGGATTAAATCTGCTTCCCAAATGTTTGGGTTGTTGCTCCTCTTTAGTTCATTTTTGTCTCCCAGGCAGGATTCAGTCTTTCAGTATTCTGTACTGTCACTATCATCACGATGCTCTTACTGACCAGAAAAAAAAAAGATTTCTTAGTAGATGTGCTAATTTCTCAGTGCCTCATGTGTACATTACCTGCTGTGCATATGGCGCATTTATTGATCGAGGGGAAAAAAAAATAAAAATCAAATCAAATAAATAACGGAACAGACTGTTGATCATCTGGCTGATGTCCGGTGGAGACGGATATGGGAATTTTTGAGGACCTTCAACTAATAGCTGGGTGCAGGTGGAGAGCATCGCTGAGGAAAAGGACACGCGCTCTGTCCTGTTTATTGTTTTGTCATTGCCCCCGATTAGGACAGGTAATTAATAAAAATCTAATTGGGACAACTGCCAGCGCTCATCTTCAGGGCATCAATACGGGATAAATGATTAATCAATCACGCATTCGTCAGGTCCACTGTTCTCAATTACAGATTTACTGTGATGCAGACAAACGGGCTATTTATTGGAAGAGCTCGCTGAAGCAGGGAAGAAATTGAAATGTGAAAACTAACAAAACAACCCCATCTGCCATTAATTAGAGGTGGATTTAAAAGTGTGTTGGTTAATCCTGCTGGAAACTTACCCGCATTTCACACAAAAGATCCTTAAAGAAATGCTACGCTGACGCTCAGCCAACACAGAACATACCAGAATGATAAAACTGTATTCACTGGAAAGTCCGGCCAAGTGTGTTGGCATCACTCGGCTAATCGACAACTATTTTCTCTAAATGAGTTTTAGATTCTGCAGTGGGATTCTTCCCAGGATTACAAATTGCTACAGAAAATAATCAATTGCTGAACTGGAAGCCTGATGAGTTAGCTGCTGGAGGAAGTCACAGATTAAGAGCCATGTTTCATGCTGCCAATTTGTTCAGGAAGGTAGTTTGCGGCTGCATGTTTTCAAAGATTAAGACTTTCCGAAGCTTCTCATCCTAACTTCAATAATTCTGACAAACGGATGAGGGAGGGTAAGACTACAGTCGATACCAGGAATTGATTTGAGCTCAGTTTCTGCAACACAAAAACATGACAACCTCATGAGGGTCACATAAAGGCTATCAGCAGTCATTTCCCTGTATCAGTATTGCAATAAATTAATGACAATACGTTAACAATAAACCCTTCTAAACCCAAACACCTAAAAAAAAACAGATATGTGGATTAAAATCAACATGTTAATAATGTTTTTCATTGTACAAATGTTGTTACTTTGTAAAATGAGGCCTGTTTATAGTTTCTCCCCCCCCCGGGTTTCAAGTATCTCTGAAAGCTACCTGGCTGCTGAATGTGTCGTCCATCTTCTCGTCTAGTTCTTAGCAAGAAAGCACATTCTTAAAATATCACCTCATTTGATTTTTAATTCACTTCTATGCAGAGTGTGACTTAAATCAATTGCGAACACTGCTTCCTAATCAGTTTTCTTTCCAGAGCACAAACCGATCCATCAAGCCTTCTTGCAAAGGTTTCTGTGTTACCTCCTGCCACTCCAGAACTCCGGTCCATGCCACTATTTTATTCGCTACACCTTGAGGCTGTCCAATTGTATTTGCATTGCCCTGACCTCCGGCGACACCAGCCTGTAAAGAGATTGGAGACGGTTACAAAAAGCTTTTCAGTGGCGTTTAAGAGCAGGAGAGTCTTTTTAAACAAACTCTTTCATTTCAAAAAGAAACAACACAGAAATAGAGGACAGACATGGCTATATAAATATCCAACTCTGCAGAGCTGATTAAAGTGGAACTTTATCAGACAGTTTTCTATTCATTCTCTGATCTTCTAGTGACAAGGGAACATTGTCTGGTTTTGATCAGATCAGCAGTACTCACATTTAAAATTCAGACTGATATGACACTTCAGACGATGTGCTCAAGGCTGCTGCAGCATCCCAAATTAAAGTCCCTGTTCTCAGCTTTTTGGGGGGCGCAGCACTACTTACATTTGACTTAATTCAGTGTATATTTTATTATATAGTCCATGGGCCCATTGAGATACAGGTCCTGTTCTTTTTAGATAACAGGAGAGATTAAAAAAAAAAAAAAAAAGAAAAAGACATGGTTTTGGTTTTCAAGTGGGAGGATACCAAATAAAACCTCTGACCAAGTCTGAAAAATACAGTCTTTTTCACTTGACTGTATGGAGACAGAAAAATCTGATGGCATACGTGACAGCAGTCACTGCCAGGCTCCAGGAAATCCCCCTTTTCCACTCCAGCTCAAAGATGATGTCTTGTCTAGTCCCAACGTACTTTGCTAACCAGCTCGTTTCATTTCGTCCCACAGCGGGCACCATCAAAACAGTGAGCGCATCGAAACCAACCATATTTGTAGGATACGGCTTCATGCTGATTATCATAAAGTAACTTACAATGCCGGTCTGCCCTGAGACAGGAGGTTGGTTCGGCGGGGGCTGCTGCTGAGGCGGCTGCTGCGGCTGCTGACTTTGTGCCGTCTGTCCTGGGGGCGGGACCGGCTGCTGCTGATTGGGCGGAACTTGATGTGGCATTATTGGCTTGGTTGCTGTAGTAACCGTTGCTATGCTGGGCTGACTGAGGTTCATCCCAGGGACTGATGGGATGGCTGGCTGACTGGTGAATGCAGGACCTGGGTTGCCCATTCCCTGGACTGGAGGAGGTAAGAACAAAACAGGAGAACACAAATACTGAAACAAAGAGCCATTCACACTTGGTTTCAGTTTCAATCAATATTTACAATTGTTAAGACCATGTCACTGTAGACGTCCCAACTAGAAAAGTTTGGGTCAATATGAAAAATACAAACTTATGCAAGAGACAGAAAAAAAAATAGCTGCAGTGATTCTTTTTACTTTCACTATTATTTCTTTGCAGGCAATGTGAACCCCAGAAATGTCACGTTCTGTCACTGCAACTTCCTTTTATTCGTTAATGTACATCCATTTTAGCATTTCAGTCCACAACACGTTCCAAAAATGGCCATAACTGGGGGATTTAATGACTAGTAAGGATGTACTGTAATGATGATTTAGTACAAGCAGTTTCCACAAAAGGCTGAATCTTGGAGGAGCAAAAAGAGGATCTCCACTTCGTCAACAAATACACACGGAAAGCATCGGCATGTTTAAAATTAATGCTCCTGAAAGGGAAGTGGTTTCTCCTCCCTGGGTGTATAATATTATTCAACGATTCAGGGGATCCGGAGGAATTTCAGTGCGTAAAGGGCAAGGTTGCAAGTCTGCGCTAGACGGGCCTGCATCAGGAGCCAACAACCATCGACAGGAGATATAACCACCTAAGCAGGAAATGACTGCAGGAAACCCCCGTCAAGCACTATAAAAAGACCCATATTCACAAATGTCACCTAAAACTTTACAATGTAAAAAGAAGTTTTATGTTTAAAAAAAAAAAAAAAGCAGTGTGAATGTATCTGGGCTCAGAGGAATCTGTGACGGACCATCACACAACTGCAATGTGCTTCTTAGTTAAACAAGTTGGTATCTCGGTCTTTTTGTGGAAGAATTGAAAAACAACGCAGAACCACATACTGCCCACAACGTACTGCCCACAACTGTAAAGTCACGGCTCAGGAGGAACAGGGCACAGACCGGCCTGCCGACAGTCCCGATCCGCCAGCAAGCATCCCAAATTTACCAGGAAGAATGGGACAAAGTGACACCTTAAACTCTTCATAGTTCCGTATCCTCAATGCTGAAATGGCTATTAAGCGTTGTGGGAAGGAACGACAATATTACAAAGTGGCCTGGAGTACAAAAAAATAAAGGAATAAAAGTCCATGTAAATGTGAGAAGACTGCATTTTCCTGTTTTTGAAAGAATTGTTCTTTCGTCTTTTCTTTTTCTGAATTGAAATTGCAGACAGCTTAATAAGAGCTAGTAAATATCAAACATTTAAAAACAACAGTAATAAGGTCTCTCAGTTTTTCTAAAAAAGGAAGAAAGCACTTTATTGTTTAAAAAAAAAAAAAAAAAGAAATAATGCCACAAGAGTAATTAAAAACAACCTGGAGCTCGCTAAAAATACATTTTT
Source organism: Hirundichthys speculiger (assembly GCA_018398805.1). NCBI lineage: Eukaryota > Metazoa > Chordata > Actinopteri > Beloniformes > Exocoetidae > Hirundichthys > Hirundichthys speculiger. The sequence goes on along the minus strand of JAGFBZ010001790.1, from coordinate 2,719,798 downwards.
CTCAGAGGCTCAAAGTCTACAGTCAACTTACAGCGGTTCTTCTGGTTGTTGGCATGGTCCACGACCATCTGTGCAGCCACCTGAGCAGAAGTCAAGGGGGCCGAATTCTGTCAGGAAGCAGATTAAAGGCAGACAATGCTGGGTTAAACGTTTTACAGAAGGAACATAAACACTGCGTTCTGAAACGGATCCAAAAGCAGGTGGTGGGGATTAGTCTCCAGGGAGCCGTGCGCTGGTGGCTGCTTGCCCATTACCTGATAAGGGTTGGTTGGGTTAATGGGTGGAGGGGCCTGTGGAGCAACAGGCTGGCTGGCAGTCAGCGGCTGAGGAGGGAGGACAGGTTTGAGCGGTCCAGGTCCTCCACCTGAGGAAACTGACGGCAGGCAGAGGGAAAAGTTTAGGTTTGTCTTTTGTGGGAGACACAGATGTGATCAGTTTCGGCAGTGATTTTGTTCTGGGGAAGGTAAAAGATGCCGATATATTTGTCACTCGTGAAAAGTTGTGCAGTCTTTGAAAATAAAATCCTTCATTCAACACTGCTAAAAATGATAATAAATAATTAAAAAGGATGAGTTACAATAAAATTGCCTAAAAAGCAACTACATTAGTAATGATATAGTAATAGAAAAGAGTGAAACTAATTTTCAAAAATACAGATGTGGCCAAAGGTCTTGGCAGTGACACAGATCTAGCACTGAATTTTTGCTGCTTTTGTCTCTGTGGTGCATCAATTTGTTTCCAGATTGTTATGTGAAGTGATGCGTACAGACCTACTGAAATATTTTGCAAAGAGCTTCAGCGTCATAAAAAATTTATTCAAATCACAAAAACCCCCTTTTTATATCTAAATTTTAGCCCCGGCACAAAATAAATAACGATAACTGATAGTAAAGGAAGCTGCTGCATTAAAAAAGACGCATGACAAGACATAAGCAATGTTAAACTGGCTGTTGCTGTTGTTCTCTGGACTGAACACAGAAACACAAAGGCGTGTTCATCCGAACCTTCAAATAAGAGTCTGCTGATAAGAAGCTTTCAACACAGCAGCTGCCTTCACTGGTAAGATACAAAACTACACATTTATCTGCGCTGCTGTAATTAATCCACGCAAGTTCACTGTGTGATGACAGTCCCTAAAGTCTCTTCCTTCCTCCAGGTCACCCCCATCCCAAAAAAGAGAGAGAGCGAGAGAGAGCGAGACCTGCAGCAGATGTCAAATATTACTTGATAAACAGAACTGCTGTATTAAAAATAGGGTCAGGTCACCATGGCCTGTTTATCAAGTGATGTTAATATCTAATCCAATGTGGGATATTACTCAGGCACCATCGCATCATTTTTGGGACACGTAGCTGTCGGAAGAAATTAGCTCCAGCCTCAAAGTATTGATAAACAGTGTTTAAGAATGACTGCATTCCCCTCTGCTCATTGTCTTGTGCTGACAACAACTGTCTGGCAACGCTGTATGTGAGTTACCTGACCATCTCTACTTGTATACAAATGGAAATCAAATCCACTTGAACCCTCTGTCCGATTGTCAATTGCCTTGTTAGGGTGTTGTATAACTGCTTCACTAGAACCTCAATCAATTATTGGTAAACTAATATGTACAATTTGTAATTTTTAGACAACAAGAACAAAAATAACTTACAAAGATTTAGTGAAGAGTAGCTCCTCCATGACAGCTCTGTCAGCTGAAATACCACCAGAGTGGACAGCATTTCTTTCTGTCTGTTGAACTTAACTACCAGTCGGCCCTCCTTTGGCAGGTGTTTGGCCTTCATCAACTTAATTAATAACTCAATCTGCTAGATGTTCAACTCTGATGATCAACCAGTCACCAATTTTAACGCTGATCAAATAGCTTCAACACTTGATAATTAGTCAAGTGCTTTAAAAAAAATGTTTGAAAAGTCATCATTCTAACTGTGATTTCAGCCAGTGTTGGTAAACGGACATCTGAAACACGTCCATCGATTATGTGAAAACTATTTAAACAGGTAACAGGTAGGCTTGTGGACAAGTGTGATTTCAGAAACTGCTTTTCTAATGAACTGGATAAGCTGATCAGAGTGACACCCCCCCTCAAACACACACACACAGAAAAATAAATCTTAAATGGGGTTTCTCACCAGGAAGCGAGATGCCTCTGACTAAAACCATGTGGAAAGGATCCTGACTGTAGTCAGGCAGGGGTTCAACAGCCCCCCCCACTGGAGACGCCCGTTCGAACAAAGCCCTGAGAGCAGGCAGTTTCCGCGGAGCCACCACAGAGAAGTGAATTCCTCTCTACAAAAACAGAAATGAAATTAATCCAGATAAAACACTATTATTTTCCCTTTTAGCCATCAAACAGAAAACAAAAGTTCTACTTCATTCATTCCAAAAAAAAGGAAAGTTAATAACAATAAAGAAAGTAATCAGAGGCATTATGGAAGCACATCACAGTGATAAAAGTGATAACTCACATCTCTGATAATTTTGACTAAACTGTCTGCTGTGCAGCCGGTGTAGCTGACGCTCTCGACAGCAGGCAGCAGGTACGGAGGAGAATTACACAACAGCACACACACCTTGAGGGTTTGACCTCTGCAGTGACACACAGACAGAAAGACAGGAGCTGAGATTTTCATCAACACAAGGCAGACTCCAGGAGAAGATGGCTAATAAAGTGCTTTATAATTTATAGCTGAAATTTTATAACATTTATAAGATTTTCTTTTTTTTGAAGAAATAAAAAGTGAAAACAAACACTACAAGAGATAGAAAGGCCTCTGGTGGATATGAAAGGAAGTGCAACTTCTACACTGTGGGTGCTGAGATTTTCTAAAATGTGCATCTAGTTTAGCTTCACAAAGCAAAAAACATCCCTGTGAAAAATGTGACACAATACCACTGCCTTACATTTGCTCCCTCATCTTTTTAAAGTCATCGAAGAGCTGTAAGGCCACAGACAGCCCTTCTGCAATCAAACTGCAGCTCTCTGCTCCACCTCCCATGAACCTGTGCAAACGCAAATGAAAATAATCACCATACCATTTAGTTTCAGCACAGGGTGATGTTTAACAAAATGAACATCAGCTTTGAAATAAATTTAAAAAAGAAGCTACTGGATGCTGTCGATCCACGAAACAAACTCGAAGGCAGAGCTTGTCGGAGCGTGACACTGGACATATGACTCAGGAGCGCAGTCCACTGTGTTGAACACCACGAGACCGTACTGTGTTCCTCCATACTAGGAAAACATAAAGGGCAGGGATATTTTTTTTACCAGTCATATTAAATCCAATCTATCCACTTTCAAAAACACTGAAAATCGGAAATTAGAGAATCACTGACATCTCCACCAAAATCTGTCTCTGCTGGGGGTCCTCCATTGAAATATCTGTCAGAAACACACACAGAAGCAGGGGTATTAATTCATGACTATTTTAAAGCGGTAACTCAGTAAATCGCAAGTAACTCCAAGAACTTACTCGATAGCTGGAAGTATGTAGTTTTTCCTTAAAGACTCAAAATATGGTCCGAGGTTTGCCGTTCCTTCAATGACAAACACCACGTCAGCCACCTGGTTGGAGCCAGGTTTACTGGATGGCTCCATGAGGGATGATCTGGATGTGAAGAATGGGCAGAACATTCATTTAAATTTAAGTTTTGAAGAAAGTGTTGTCATTCAAAATTTATGACGAGGATCACAAAGCCTTTAAAGAATTCAGAAACCTTCTATGCAAATCGACTGAAGGAGCTTGAACTAAGTTCCTTAGTGAAGCACAGAGTAACAAACAAGCAAGACAGCCTGCATTATTTAACACTCAAGCAATCAAATGCTGAGTGATTTCTTGAATATATTGCATCTCAGCTTAGTGCCAGTGAACTTCTGAGAAACAGAAGGACGAAGCCAACATCTGAGAGTTTAATCTCTTAAAGCATTCACAAAAAAAAGTATCTTAGACTGAAGTAAGGCTCAACCAAACAAAGTCAGCCTCTGTTTACATTTGACAGACTAAAACAGCAAATGCTTTAAAGTAACTCACAGTTGCCACATTAAGGGGAGAATACTTAAAAAGTTAGCTAGGCAGTTACTATGATCTTACTGACAAGCGTGCTCAAAAACAGAAAAAAAAAGTCAAACATTAATATCCATCCATCCATTATCCATTCCTGTTTAGTTTAGTCCTATGCAGGGTCACGGGGATCTGCTGGAGCCTATCCCAGCTTTCTTTAAGTGAAAGACAGGGGTACAGCCTGGACAGGTCACCAGTCTATCACAGGGCCACATGTAGACGAACAATCATCCAGACTCACAATCACTCCTGCAGGCGATTTAGAAATACCAGTTAACATAACTATTGTGTCCTAGAATGACGAGGCACGAAACGATCTTCACAGTGCAACGTTTCTTTACTTCAACTTTAGAGCAACTAACACAACCAGAAAAAGCGCAAACAGAAAAGAATGAACAGGCTCAACCAACCGGACTCCGAGTCACACACATCACCACACAGGCAGGGCAGCAGAGTCAAGTGCAGCACAATCGCTCATATTAATAGGACTGCATACATAACAATAACATGCGTGTCTTTGGATTGTGGGAGGAAGCCGGAATATCTGGAGAAAACCCACACAAGCACCGGGAGAACATGTAAACTCCACGCAGAAAGGCCCCTGCTGAGGTTCAAACCAGGGACCTTCTAACTGTGAGGCCAAACACTAATATACTCTAGACTTCTTTAGTTTTGATTATGGCACAGATTTTCTGTGGCATAATTTCTGCAAGCTTATAGAGTGTTACAACATGAATTTTGTCAATTCACTTCTTTTTTTCCTCCAAGATCTTGAGTTGATGATGGGAGAGTCAGATAGCTCTGCAAAGTCTTCTCCAGCGAATCTCAAGGATTCTCAATGGGGTGTTAAGGTGACCAATCAATAGATGAAAATGACTGATATCCTGCTCCATGAGCTTCTCTTTCTCTGAAAAACCTGATCATTCAGAAATTTCATTAAGGCTGAACTCAGACATGTCCAACTGAAGAAAACCCAGATCATAACAGTGCCAACACCTGCACACACAGGTAGGTAGTGGGGACAATGGTCGGATCACTTCATCCGCCTCTCCTCGTACCCTGATGCAGTCATCACTATAGAACAGGATAAACCTGGACCCATCGGAGCACATTAACCTTTTCATATTGCCCAACCTTTATTTCTCGTATTTCCTTCCCCCTTCTGATTATTGTTCATCATGTGGTTAACTTAAGACCACACCGTGCTTCACACTATCCGTCCGTAAATGCTCCTCATTTTACTGCTAAACATTATCATGATTGTTGATTCTTTTAAAGACAGTTTCACCAAAAAGCATGAGTGATCTCCAATCACCATCATTCAAGATTTAACTCGAAGATAATAGTTCACCACTTATACCTTTCCTGCTTTTATCCTGTTGTATTATTCTTATACCCATTTTTAGCTGTTTCATCAGTGTTCGTGGTTGTTTTAGTTGCTTGATGCAGAACAATAATGTGATCCGTCTGAAACAGAGCAGTCCAATGACATCTTTTCCATCACTACAGGATCTGTCTTTTCACGTGGTTGTTTGGGAAACGAGAAGCTTTCCACTCCAGCCACTTGAGATGAAATAATTCACGCATGACTGATATTACTGATCCAGCTCAGCAGAACTCCCGAAGGATAAAGAAACAGCCGGTAATAGCTGATAACAGCTGTATCAACAGAGCGACACATTTAGTGTTAGCTAAAGTAGAAACCGAAAGAAAGCAATTAAAGCTAAAGCAGTTCTTTGTCTGTCATCTAATGAGAAAGAAAAGCGGACATACCTGCTGGTATACAGGACTGAATTGAAGGGCGGGATCCGTAAAACCTAAGGTTAACGTAAATTCAATCTGAATTATAAATTATTATTGACTGGAAATCATAGCATACGCGTTTGTTGTGTTTTTACGGAAATGACGCGTTTTTCCGCACCCACTTCTTCTTCGTTGTCAATAATAACACGCACACGTGCATCGGGGCGCAGTGCTGCCTCCTACAGTTCAAACTATTTTATCGACCTGCAGTATCAAAATATTTAAAACACAAGTTCATGTTTGTCGCGCTGCCAAGTTATTCTTATGTCATTAATGCAAGACATAGAAAACATAAAAAAGGCCTATTTACACACAAGCTATACCACATTATTTAAGTTGACTACCATTGCTTTGAAAAACATTGAAATTTCTGAAATGATGAAGTAATACCATTTAATCTATTAGCTTTTTAAATTTAAAATCAAATATCAGATTTATTAAACCTCATACTAAACATATGGGTGAATTTTACATATAAAAAGTCAAGTCCCTCCCTGATGAGTGCGGTACAAAAAACACCAACTAAAATACTAGAAACAAACGCTAAATTATGGACAAATATTCAGTGTTAGTAAAATTTTATGTACATCCAGCAAGATGTTGTTATTTGACAATAAATCTTGTTTCCACTTTAGATGTGGTAGGAGTAAAAGGGTTTTAAACAAGTGAAAATAACTGAATTGTAGATCAGACCTGCTACAGTACAATAACAAATATTTAATAATTCTAGAAAAATGAACACCCAGGAACATGTAAAATAAAAAAGTAATGAATAAAAAGGAAAGTAAAAAGAATAAAATAAAGAAAACAATAAAAATGTCTTGCTGCATGGACATTTCCACCCAGAATTAGTGTTTACTTCTTGTATTTAACTCTTAAATAAATAAACCCATAAATCAAAGCTGATATTACTTCATTTTAGCAAGTATGTATATGCTGTTACTTGAAACAATTTTTTTTCGTTAAAGAGAAAGACAAAAGCTAGAACTCTGGGATTGCTGCTTGTTTTAGGAGTAAATTACTATATTTAGGATTTTTCTTCTCCAATTCAGGCATGAAACACATTTAAGAGTACATCATGGACTTATACATAGACTTAAATTATATTCAATACATGATAAATACCCTAATATTTCTTGATCTAAGATGCAAAATCTTGGAAAGAACAGAACAATTTGCTGTAAAAGCATGATTGTCTTATTTGTCTCTTCCTCTTGTGGTGGACTGGCAACTGGCAAGTCTGTATTCCACCTCTCAGCAGATAACAGCAGTAATAGGTTCCAGCCCCATGAACAGGATGAAACAAGCCTTTAAAATGGATGGAATTACCTCCCATCCCTCTCTCCTTTGCATATGTATTTTAATTAGGTTGGCATTTCCATCACGAATGCTGCTTTTTACTTTCCCCGGGGATTAGGAGCCTTTGGTGCATCTTAACCCCTGCCTTTCCATCACAGGGACCAGAAACTATAAACAAAAAACTGGGCAAATGTTTTTCCACTCACAATGTCCCTGTCTGGTATTTGGTATTCCCAGGTAGGAGCTTGTCCACTTAATATATATATATAATATAATATAATGTTGTTTCAATGTTTCAGTTTCCCAAAATCCCAAATTTTGTTACTGTTTGTGATATCAACATTCAAATTCAGCCATTCAGCCATTTACAGTATTCTATCCAGCTTTATTAGGGCTTTGAATGGGTAAATGTACCGTGATAAGCTTCACGTCTTGTTTTATTTTGAAGCACTTTCTTTCCTTCTTCAGTTCAGTGAGTTTTGCTTCCAACCCTTGAGTCCCGCCACATTACAGTCACTGATTGCCACTCATCTGTTTTGTGTTATTTATTGCCTCCTGTAGTTGTTCTACATTTTTTTTGTCTTCCTTGTCTGATCTTTATCTCACTGCCTGTTCGTTCCAGCCCTATTCTTTTCTCAGCGTTTAGTTGCTTTTGAATTCTTGGTTTTGAGGACTTTGTTGTATTTGTAGTTACTGTAGTGTAGCGCCCTGAGTTTTGTTCATAAGTTGATAAAGTTTACTCTTTGTTCTCCACCTGGCCGCCTCATGCGTGTGCTCCCCTTTGAACTACTCTTTACAGGTTATCTTTCTCAAAACCATGTGACAAAACCCTATTGAATACTTTGCTCTTTTGATGCAAAAGGAGCATTTATTCAAAGAGTTCATGTTCCATTTTCATTCTAAATAACACAACTTTAATGAACAGATTAATTGTGGACTGTATATATCGTAGGACGGACACTATGGAGTCACCCTCTTTCTCTCTACTGTGCGGCGCCATATTGCAAAAGGGTGGAACAGCAATGCTGAGAAATCAGCCCAAACACGCTCACCAGATACAGTTAGCTATTTCATCTTGGCTGGCTTAGTTTATGTTAATCCACTGTGACAATGAATCTCACTTTACATTCATTCTGGTCAAATCTGTTCAAACATCCTCATTTCAAGTGTCACTACTGGAACGACATCTGAAACGAGTGCTGCCAGAGCCGACATGAGGACTAGCAAAGCTCTGCTGGGACCCAGTGGCCATCTATCCCTGCATACAACTGTGGCAGTTGGGCAAACCGACCGCCACCAGCTGTGGCGGGAAAATTGACTTTGGCTCCCAGCAGACCCTTCCTGCGTGGAAGGGTTCTTGAACGATCCACCGCGGCTCCTGACCCACGCTGGAGGAGCTGTGGAGCCGCCAGACCTGCTTCAAATGTTGTTTTGGCTGCAACATCAGAAATGACCGGTGCGTTTAGCTGATGCTCGGTTAGCGCGGCTGCTTAGCTAACTCCTTTCCTCAGACCCTTTGGGTTAGTTCAAATAAGCAGAAGAAATCATATTCTCTTTAAAATATGACTACTTTCTGTTCAGTTTTTATTCACAGCTCAGAAGTCAATATTATGCTAAGCGCTAAATAGCTACAATGATGACAGCTAATGCCTAGTTGGCAGAGCCAATCTATGCAGCCAATGGCTGGATTTGACTGGCTGGCCTATTTACATTTTATTGCTATATTTAATTTTACCTGATGTGGTATAAACAAACGCACCCCCAGGACAATTATTATAGATGTAAAATCTAGCTATGGAGACCAAGACCATTTTTTGTATGAGGCTGTAAGTATATTTATTTCTTTTGGAAGGTTAGGCATTTTAACACGTAGCTCAGTAAAGATTTGCTGTTTCGGAGCCAGCACCTAGTGGTCAGTCGACAAATTGCAAATTTTGTTACTTCCTCGATTGGCCTCAACCATGAAGTTGGGATGTTGGGAATAATCCCTTGGAGCATGCAGGCCTACATCCTCTGATACAGCAATTTGCCTGAACACAAAGACACACTTGGGAGTCTGAGAGAGAAACTTGAGGCCGAAATATCACAGATCTCACACAGTATGTTTGTTTCCAGGACTGATAAAGAGTACAGGTGAAGCAAATTTTAGATTAAAATATCACAGATTAATATTTTTTTTGTTCTTTCATGTATGATATGGAGCTCTGAGTAAGAAAGCTGAAGATGCAGATGCTGTTGATCCAGATCTCCAGGAGGTGTCAGCAAATATCTCCGTTAAGTGAAGTTAGTGCCAGGTCCTTATCAGTGAGTGTCTACATTGTGTACTTTTACATAAAGTAAGTTATATACTGGAATATCTTTAGTGAGTTTAGAAAACATATCTCTTGACTTTTGTCCTCGTGAGCCAAATGAATAAACTGTGAAATTCAGTTTGATATTTAACTTGATGTTCGGTTTGACAGAGAGCATTTACTTCAGAGCTACGAGCTTTGAAATACAGCTACAGGTTCTCTTCCCAGAGTTTTTCATGGATACGCTCATTTAGTTTGCGTAGCCTCATTAAAATACAAGATACAAAATTCTAACCAAACATCATGAAAAACACTCCTTTACAACACCATAGACCTTTATGCATGCATGCTTCTATAAATAACACCCAGATCAGCCAGTTAACAGATCAGAGCAATATGCTAGCAGCTAGATTTTTAACAGACTGGCACACTTTTCCTCATTGGTCCAACAGCTTCTGCTCCCCTGTGGTCGCGCCAGTCAGCCAGGCAGCTGAGTACAGCACTCAAACAGAGAGGCTTCACAGCTCATCAAACTCAAAACCTCACTCAGAAACAATGATCCATATCAATTTAACCCAAATCTGCAGAGGAAAGCAAGTTGTGGGCTCAAGCAGCGTTAGTATTTGGGTATCAAAAGCAAGGCTGTCTCTGCTGGCTTAAGTGAAGTACATTTGAAGGTTTCTTTTATCTTGGTTAGGTTTTTTTTTTTGCTGGGGGTTACCTTCTGCATGTAAACATTCATCCTCGCTTCTAGGGCCTTTAATTCTGACTTTACTTCTTCTGGTTTACTTTGTAACCATGATGCTTTCTGCTGCTTGGAAATATACACAGTGTCTTGTTGGTTTGAACTTCAGCACACACACACAATACAAACTGTTGCCAAGCAATTACAGAAAGACTGCTCTCTGGGTGTGCTTTTAGAAAGTCAGACAATTTTTTTTTTCTGCTCAGAGAATAATCATGACATATGAATGACAAATACTGGATGGTGCATCAGCGCTGCAGTGTCTGCAAGATCCAGGTGGCTCGTTGAAGACAATCCATCTCCTCACCGTTTCCGCCGGCTGGGACACCGAGGGCCCAGATGGTTTTCTCACAGCAGGTAATCACAGCCAGCACACTGATATACTTTGAGCCATACAAATGGGTTAAGAGAATTTGGGATGACATGACAATGGCCTCTCCTGCCAGTCTGAAACTTTTTTCAGCTGAGTGTGGTGCTGCTGCAGTGCAGTAGAGGTAAGATATCCGTAAACAGATTTAAAAAAAAAAAAAAAAGTTGTGATTTCAAAGGAATCTTCTGTGTAAATTTCTGTCTGTTTGGTAAATATCTGGCGGTTTATAGCAAAGTTTCAATCCTGAATTAGTTTTATCAGTAATTCTGATGTTTGCAGATTTCCACTTGAATGCATTTATAATTTTAGAAGGTTTTTTTGAGTTATATTTATGGTGTTGGAATAAAATGATAGAAATTGTATTTGTGACACGCTAACCAGTTCTGTTAAAAAATGTCTCTGCTCAATACTTTGCATTCCAGGTGGTGCAGCTTTAATAACAAAACATAAAGTGGATTTTAAGGTGATATAGATTTGGTTATGTGCAGATGGCCCCATCCCAAAAAAAAAAAAAAAAAAAAAAAGGAAAGAAAATATGTTAGACCAAAGCATCACCCAAAGCTATTGCATACATCTTTAATGATGCAGGGAAAGTCATTATCATTATGTATAATAATCAGATATATTAGCAATAACAGTTAGTGTCTTGCTGACGGCTCTCAGATACCTTTAGACAGATTCCTCCAGTGTGATACAAGCATCTCAATCACCCCCCCCCCCCTGTCTGAGTCGCTCCCCCTCTTTTCCTCTCTGCCTCTTTCAGCTCACTGAACTGAGTGAAATGTCTTTCCAAGTAAATGATTTTCCTTTTTTTTTTTTTTTTTGCTCTGTGGGAAAGTTGCCATGGAGACAGCAGTAAAAGTAACCCCCCCCCCCCACACACACACACACATTTTCTCTCTGTCTACGGTATTAAAGCAATGCTAACTGTGTTGTCACGTGTGTGCGTGCGTGTTTTCACGTCTCCTTGTATTGTTAACACTGTCGGCCTGCTGCAGGTGACCCGTGATGAGTGTGTCTATATTCAGAACTGCCCTCCTCCACCTCCTGCCTCCACTTCTACTCACATTCACACACATCCTGCATGCAGCAATCTCCTCTCTGCTCCAGGTTTTCCCATTTGTGCACTCCTCAACCTCCTCCTCGCTGGCGTTCTCTGACTCTTCATCCTCTGTCATTGGTTTAATCCTCTCCTACTCCTCCTCCTCTGTCATTCCCCAGCACGTCTCAGCTCGGTCTTCCTCCTCAGTCGCCTTTCTGCTAAAACGCTGGAGCTGCAAATTGTTACTGGTGGGCTGCTTCTTTCTTTCTTTTTTTCTTTTTTTTAGAGGATAATAACCACATGGCATATTATATGAGTAATTTAAAAATAACAGGAGACAGAGCAGAAGTAGGAGGACAGCAGTAGGAGAGGAAAAGGAGGGCAAACAGCCGTGCTCCATTTTGCATTTAGACAAAATGCGGCCACAATAAAGAATTTATGGCAAAGTGGTTGAATAATTACACATGACTTAAAGCACAGCAGAAACTTGAGAGGTTGGGTAAAAAAAAAAATAAAATACAGATAGAAAAAAAATGGTGCATTCAGTAGAGCATGTTACCCTCCATGCCTGAGTCAAATATAGACTGTGTGGAATTTACATTCACCTTAAAGCACTCTGCCTAAGCATGAGTGATAGAAGCTTTACCACTTTTTTTTTTTTGCTTTCCAACCCAGTTGAAAGAAGTCAGAAACAAGGAAGATGGATGATACATATCCTTTATTACCATTATGATTGCTTCAGCCACACTGTTACTTTCATATTCACGGACATCCTGTGACCTGAAACAGTTGTTCTGACTGAAACAATCACCCTGACTGAACCCCTCACTCAAATTCTCACTGCTAACCAATAAAAAAGTAAACCTCTTGAATAAATTATATATTTATATATATAAAAAAAACAATTAAAAATAAAAAAAAGAATACCAATTTGAGAAAGTTAAATACAGCATAAACAATGCTATTTCATCACTCCTGTTTTCGACCACAGAGATAAACAATTGCTAAGTCTCCATTTAGTCGTCATTAGTAGTATTAGTATCAAGTTCGTCGTCAGATTTTGCTTAAAGCATCACTTATATAATTTTCATTGCATCAAGTTGACATCATTCATGTTAATATAAGCATGCAAACATGTTTCTCCATGACCATCCAGGACTGCACACACAAGAGAAGACAGCAAGAGAGAGGAGCGAGTGGAAAGAGAACATGGGGGTGGGTGAGCATAGACAGAAAGAAAGGGAACAAGTTTGGGGGAAATTCAGAACCTGGAAGACGGGGAGGGGGGGTAGAGGAGGAAACGAATGGGTGATGGAGAGGTGGAGAATTAGGGCAGGAGGAAAGGTAACGATTGCTGGAGGAGAGAATGAAAGAATGAGTAATCAGAGAGTAATCAGACGGACAGAAACAGAAGGGGGGGGGGGGGGGGGTAAGGGGGTAAGGGCGGGCTGGCTGATGGCGGGAGGAAGAGAATAACAGAATGTGCTGGTTCCACGATGAGCTTTGTAATCCATCAAAAGGGCTAAATGGGGTAGATTCAAGCAGAGGGAGAAAGGCTGGGAAAGAAGGAGAATTATGGGGCCTCTGGACCAATGGATCAATACCATATCCACTCATACAAGCTGATCAATAATCCCTTATCTTGCAAAACACAGACAACATAAAGCACACAACCTCCCATGCACCTGCCCTCCTTGATCCAGAAGCTAAAAAGAAAGAAGCGGGATCCGACCTAAACAGATACACCCCTCCGTAAAATTGTGTTAGTGAGTGACAGGATTAGAGTAGAATGGCAACGATAGCAATACAAGCATCTGTAATGAGGTGTTGTACCGTTTTGCTGAGGTTACAGTAGTAGCGGTGACAGACAAGGCTTCGTAAGGCTGTATCATTTTACACAAGGAGTGCAGAAATTTCAGGCGTCTGTTTTCTCACAACACCTCCTCCCTGTTGACTCGCTCGCTTTCAGGGCATCTAAATTGGTCATAAAAGAAGAGCCTTGTATCTTTTTTTTTTCTTTATTTGTCGTGTTCCTTCTAATGAGCATAACCTAAACACATCCAGACGTTTTTTTTTAATTTTCATGTCCGATACCATCTGATTTTTTTTTTTCCCCTCTGACATACAGTACACAAATTACTGAAAGAAGTACACGATCAACACAGTTACTTACATCAGGCAAAGGGTTTGGGGGGGGGGGGGGGGGGGGCTGAGTGATTGGCAGCTGTTTTCAGAGACGACATAGACAATACAAACTAATGTCTATGAAAGACAGTTTTCCCCACCTAGTGCAATGAGGCACGAGCAGTATACCCACACACACCACACACACACAAACACACACCCTCTCTTTCACCCTCACACACACACACACGCACACACTAAATGCCCCCTTTTAAAGACACAAGACAGAAGACACGATTGGCTCTGAGACAAGCTTTTCAATCCATGGATGGCGGGACTTGGGGGAGTGAAGACAGAAGAAAGGATGAGGGAGGCGGTGAGCACAGACACGTGTCTCACACACACAAGGTCAAACAGACGCACGGATACAAACTCACGTGCACACACGCACACACACACACACAAATTACAAAAACAGGCCAACAGAAACACTCACTAATCAAAGCGACACAGACGTGTGTGTCCTTCTAAAGTCTTCGCAAGGACTTGATATGGATTTGAAAATTCTAAAGGAAAAGAAAAAAATGGCTTTTTTGATGACTTTTTGAAACACAAATCATTAAGTCCTGGAATGATGGAGCAATAACGGAGTGGCGATTTCCCTCCCTGTGGGATGCGTCCTCCAGCGAGTGTATTGCAAACAGTAGCTGGTCCGATCCCGAACACAGGTTCCGTCAAACCTGTCGAGTCCTACGTTAGGAAATGTCCCAAGTCTCCGAGACGCTCGCGTCACGTCGTCGTCAGCGAGACTGAAAAAATGGTGTGAATGAACTCCATTCCTGATGGATGTACGTGTTTTGCATCATACAAATGACAGAGCAGATTTACTAAAAAAAAAAAAAAAAAAAATGTACTGAACACCATGAGGACTAAGACAAAGAGCATGAGGAAGAGAGACACATTTCAAGGTTGTGTAACATGCTTAAACCAAGTCTGTCCTCATTTTTCCCTCCTCTGACATCAATAATGACCACTGGACGCTTCGTTTTTCCGCTGGGGGAAAGCAGGCAACGTAACTCTGGAACCAGAGGGCGCAGACCCTGAAGGCGGCGTCCAAAATGGCCTCAAGAATCCACCAGAACTGTTTTCTTCTGTACTACTTGAGATGTTTTTTCCTACAAAGTACAGAACGTACTGTACACCGATGCTGCAAAGGAAACTCCTGACACAGATGTTGTTCTTTGTCGTCTGTACAAGGGCACGAACCTTTGGTCCTGGTTGAAATGACCATTCTATGATGGCTTTCTTTTTTTTGTTTTCTTTTTTTGAAGAGAGAAAAGTTTGTCACGTCACACCCCTTCTAGATGAAACACTACACTAATCTGAAGAGCACATGAACTACACACATACTACAAACTCTGTGTATTTGTGTGTGTGTGAGAGAGAAAAGTGTGTGTGTCTCATTGCTAAATCCCAAATTTACACCTGATATCAGTCCTACAGTACAGGTTAATGTCCACATGTATTTTTATGTGCAGTCTGATGCTCAACGTGTAGCTTGTGAGGGATGATGTTGTATCTTTTTTTCTTTTCTTAATTCTTTTTTTTTTTTTTTTTTGCCCCTCCGACTCAGTAAAGACAGCACAGGAGTTGGAGTATTCATTAGCAGTAGCAAAACAGCACTAGCAGTTGGACACTAGCGGTGTCTCCACGTCTCCCTTTTCTTTGATGGAGAGAATTATTCACAGATGAGAGGAAAAAAGGACAGTCTGGAGCTGTAGGGATGATAATGACCTGAGGAAAGAGGGAATAAGAGAGAGGAGGCAGATTAAGAAAGCGCAAGAGAGCAGAATATATAAACAACATGCAGCGCTGTAAGTGTGTAGGGAGGAGGGATATGCATTACATAACCCAGAACATCTAGATTATACAGATGCTGCTGCCTTGGAGCTCCTACATCTGACAACTCCACAGCCTCCACTTTATCACACGCTCACAGTTTGGTCATGCCTTTAAAGACTTGACTAGATTCCTTGTATTAATCTGACTGGAGAGCATCTGGCGCACAGGAAGTGGATGTGAAGCTCCACTTAAAGAGTCCAGGGAAGTGCACGCATTTTACGAGCACAAATCAAGGAGGTTCTGGACTGTTTGTGGAATGATGAAACACATTACGAGACGCTGGCGACTCGTGAATGATGCTTAAGACAAGAAGCTGAAGAATAACGTTGGCGGAGACTCACCGTTTTACTCCGAGTGGGGACTGTCCACCACGATGTGCGGCTTAGGGGACGATGCCGTGGCACTCTTTGACACAAATGTACCAATTGCTTTTTCCTGCAAGAAAGAAGAAATTTTGTCGCTTGTTGAATTCATTTACACTTTCTATTTAATACAAAATACCTTTAAGATGATTAAAGTTATTACTCGTGCTAGTTTATCACTTGTAGCCCCTGTGCATGAAGGGATAGTTCAGATTCACATTCTACTTTCCTGGAGAAACTAACATTATTCTAATGTCTGCAAGATAAATATGAAGCTGCATTAAACACCACTGGAGGAGGCGGAATTCGTTTCAGATGGTAACGTCTCATACCAGATTTTGTGAAGTTATATTAGTTTATTTGTATGTCATTATGAATACAAAAATGTACGAATTTGTTTCGTCACAAATTTGATTCATGGATTTATGGATTTCTGTTGCTAACTAGGTGCTGGTCGTCCCTTCATATTCAAATCTCTGCTTCTATCATCCTTTTCAAGTCTAGTGTTAATTATTTTCACTTTAATATAGATTCTGCTCTAAATATAAGTCAGTCTTTTACTGTGGTTTACTTATGCTCATAGTTGGGAAGAACTTCTTTTTTTCATGTACTGGGATGTTGTTTGTTTACTATATTTCATTTTATTAATTTGTATTCCAGCCCCTCCATGAATTATAGAAGGAACACACCACTGATTTTCGTGAAGTGAAAAATGTCAGTGTCTGACACTTTGGTCACTCTCCAGGCTCATTACAAAGACTGTGTTTGCACATTACGTTGACTGGCAGGAGGGAAACAGTCCAAATTACAACCAAATCACCAATCAAAAGCAACACTTAAAATTTGAGTGCATATAATAACAAGTTATTGGAGCCTGTCTATATGAAGAAACGGCTCCTCGTCAGCGATTCTGCCCTTAATGATATTGCACTAAAAGTGGCCACTTTACGGATTTGTGTTGTCTGAAAATATGCCAAAGAAGCATTTCTGCAGGACAAAAAAAAAAACAAAACAGCAAAGCAACATCAGACTTGATTAAACAACACAGGTTGTTTTTTTTCTTTTTGATGAAACAAAACATGTCCTCAATTATGAGCTTGACATAGCTCTGATAGCCCCTGTGACAGGAAGAAACACTGAGGAGCAAAGAGCGCTTGCGAATGGCAGAAGAAGTCATTATCAGAATATATTGTTTTTCAAGACGCGCTGTTGCTGGTTTGTTGAGTGGAAATCGAAAACAACCTGTGAACTACACCAACACCTACTAATATATCTGATTATTATCCGTAATGATAATGACTTCCCTTGCATCATTAAAGATGAATGCACCTCCAAAAAGATTTAAATAAATAATAATGATAATTACTTCATCAATCTTTTCACTTGCAGGCAGGTGGGGTGGGGGTGGGGATATAGGAAACATTTTCAAATGGCCAAAAGACTCTCGAGCAACCAGACATTGATTAAAGACAGAGAGAAGTTGGTATTAATATGCATACATTTCAAAGAATAACAGCCTTTTAGAGAAACTGAGAGACAGTGTGGAAATATACAGTGATAGGGGTGAATTCAGATCGTCTTTCTTCTACAGAGCATTAGGCTTCAATGATTCACATCCAACCTACTTGGTCCTGAACCATGAAAGGCAATTTGAATGTAATTATGCCGAAGCCTGAAGTCTGGTGACACTCGCGTGACAGGAGGAGTTTATTTAATGAAGCAGGACAGATAAACAGCCTGGTTCCAACATTCTCAACAACGTAACAAGTGGTAAGCCAATAAAAGTCATGGTGTTATTTTCCTTTTTTCCTTGTACGAGAAATGTTAATAAACCTGGTAATTAGGGTAATTAGCAAATGGCCTGCCCTGATTATTAATGATGCACATGTCTGTGTCCCTGTGCTGGACTGGAGTGGTCATTATTGAGATGCGATGTTTCTCAATCACCCGCAGGATTAACACCCCCCCCCCCCCAATCCCCCAGAATCCTGGAGTATTTTTAGATTATTTTAATTCCTTTTTTATTATTATTATGTCTTTAAGTCTGAACAAAAATACCATTACAAATTTTATTGTTACTGTACTGCTATTTTAAATACTACTGTTCACGTGTTTCCGCTACTGCTTCAGCAACCACTTTTACTAATGATTAATAATTGTCACGTGACATAAATCATTCTGCTTATCGCGCCTCGCAGCAGTACGCTGTGGTACAGTCGGCATGCAGTCGCACGCACACACACAAGCACGTGCTCACCTCCACCAGCTGATGCCAGTGCTCTATTGGCTTGCGTGGATTGGCCAGCATGGCGGCCCAGTGCTCCCTCCCAGGACCCTCAGCTTCGCTGCCCACACGACACATCCCTATGACCTCGTTATGGCCGATGCTGACACGCAGCGAAGGAAGTAGGCATGACAGCAAGGACGAAAAGAACAGAGATTTAAAAAAAGAAACGGGGACGAGAGAGGGATATATATATATATACCGTATATATATGCATATATAAAAGTAGAGACAGAAAGAAGGACAGTGCTGGTAAGAAACAGACAGAGAGTCTCATTTATCAACTTGGAGCCCAGGGAAGCACTACAGTGGTTGAGGAAGGATATTGAATAGCAGTTTTGAAAGACACATGGCCCTGGATAAAAGCTTGATGTCAGTAGGGAAGCAAGCAAATGTACAAGAGTACACACCTGTAGAGATGCCAAATGGTGGGAAGAACACATAAAAGAGAGGCGGTGCATTTATACACAAACACATAAACCAGCCAAATGATGCTGCAAGCGGCAGTGAGATAAATATTGGCAGGGTTACACGTCTTCCTTTGCCATTAGCATAAATCATCCCTATTCATGAGGTGTCCGGCTATGTAAAACAGGGATTGTCCTGCAGGAGGCTGGCTCTCCAGGGGGCCCTCATCATGTTCAGCACAGCCGCAGCACAATCAAAAAGTGACGGCCCCAAAATCAACAGCTTGCTGCATGTGCAGAACGTGCATTTGATAAACACATACTTCACAGCAACGATCAGTTGGCTCTTAGAGTGCCTGGAGCATGCAGTGATATAAAAACACCTCAGCTTGCTCACCAGTCGTAATCCATCACTGCAATGATGACAGACACACTCTCTATATTTTCATTGGGAATGTCAAACACCAGCGCCTCGTTGTAGGTGGGATTCAGTGTGTTCTTCTTTATGGAGGTCTTCCTCTTTTTTAGCCTTCGCCCATCGCAAATCAGAGAGGCCTTCACGTATGGGTCTGAAGCAAAGTGAGAGGAAGAGGGAGAAAAAGATTAAGAAGGATGGGAAGGAAACCATGTGGCTGAGGAAGGAGAGGGCACAGAATGAGAAGCAGAGGAGAAGAAAGAGGAAGAAGGGGAGGAGGAGGAGGAAGAGGAGGTAAGGGAGAGAGAAATGCTGTGGTATTATGTTCACAGGTATCTGCATTCGTAACACAAAAAAGGCATGAAAATCAAGTCACCTTGACAAAGCTGGATTAGGGGCACAAAGGGAGAAAAGCAGTGACGGTTGAATCACTTCAGTTCTGCATGCAACATGTGCAGCTCAGTGACAGCAGCTGGGAGAAATCCCACACGTCCACCTCTCAGTTTTTATGCTGCATGTAAGCATCTTACAGGGCTTCAGTCATCTTTGGATCAGTGTGGCAACGATAACAGTCTTTCTCAGTTAATCTGAATGATTGCAATTCCAAATTCTGCAAGTATAAAATAACTAAAGAGTAATATGTCCTCGTACCATGTCATTTGCGTATTAGTTATTTGCACGCTATCACCAAACCCTTGCTGCATATTCTGTTTCAGTAGACATCGTTGGGATTACCCCTGCAGCTGATTAAGCTCTTAAGAAAACACCGTTTCCAGTTGTACTGTTTGTAACAAACTAATTTTATCCAGTCAAGTAATACATGCAATATGTATAAATGCTGCTTCTTCAGAAACATTTTTCACACTTACAAACAATCAATCTGGCAATGCTCGATATACATTAGGACTTATTTTGCAAACACCTACATTAATTCCCCTCAGCATGCCTCACCTGCTTTTAAATGGAAGGTATTTATTTCTTGCTTCTCTCTTCTCTTTGACCTCTCAGAGTGTTTAACAGTTTAAATTGCATTGTTCATTCATACAGTGCTGTACACATACTCACTATGTGATAAACATACTGGCGGGCAGCTGTTCAGTATCTCGCTCAAGATGTCTCAACTTGAGGAAGTTAAGGACTGAATTCAGTATAGTACACTCCATCCTTAAAAGCCACAGCTGCCCACTGGATCCTGCCTGCCCGAGTACCATGGGAGTGCTGCTATTTTTATCTGCTAGGTGGCGGCACCAGTAGTGACGAGCTGCATCTTCTGGCTTTTTGCAGACCTGACCACTTCTGCTAAAGGTAACAAAGAGCCAAAGCCCAAGTGCGTCAATTTCGACCTTCAAACAATCATGGTGTGGCTCTGCAGCGGAGTGTACATCACATAGCTTCAAAGCAAAGAAGCTACACATCTATCCTTTCATGGCTGACGTGACCTGGGAAAAGCAGCTGAAAGTTCTCTCTGCACAGAGAAGATGGAAGGCACTGACTAGACGTGAGGGGAAGGACAAAACTGTCGATGTGCTGAGCCTCACGAGAAATTCCAGGGAATGTTACCATCATGGTGATAAGGAACAAATCAGCACTGACTGCTGCGGGAGTGGTTTCCCTGTCCACTTTGCCTGGAATAACTCCACACAGGGAAAAAAATGGAAAGGCACAAATCTTCTTTAAAGTACTGTTTGCATGTATATTAATGGTTAGCGTCATTTTTTTTCCTTAGGTCAGATATATATGCAGTCGCAGCAGATGTGAGTCCTCCTGTGCATATGCATATGTGTGAGTAACTGTGACAGTCTGAGCTATCGTCGCCTTGGTTGCGCTTATGGCTGTGGGGGGGGTGGGCTGTCAGGGATAGATGTTTGGCGCCTGACTGGAAAATCCAATGCACTGGTGGAGAACTACTACATGACACCGGCCCAGCGCACCGGCACCAGCTGGGATCCAGCCAGTCCACTGGCTGGTGTGGTGTTGGAGGTCAACATCACAGTTTTATGTCTGGCTGCTGAGGATCTGGTGCGGATAGAGGGGGGGATTACATCAAACATTCCACTTACATGCACCACAACACACCACACAATCACGCACGCAACACGTGTGTCATCATATTACGTGCGCCGCATTCAGAAAAATATGTCTGCACGGCGTTTTGTCACTCTATACTGGACTGGTTACCAAGCAAAAACATAATAACAAACATCGACAGCAGCTGTTTTTATACAGTAGCTGTTTTTGTTCAGTAAAGGGGTTTCCATTCAGAAAAAACACTTGCTGAAGGTCTCACTGATGCGTGACGGGTGTGATTCCTTTACCTGAGAAACCAGTCAGGTCCATGGCTTTGAGGTTGGTGGCCTTGATGATTGTTGCAGTGAGTCTGCCTGCAGTGGGCAGGTAACACAGCGAGAAATTAAGCTCCCCGAGATCGGCCTTCTCCTGCAGATCACCACAAACAGGGAGCAGAAGCGGAGTGAGGGCGATGTAACCACACGTACACGGCATCAGAAACAAAAACAGCTCGGGGAAGCACGGACAGGCAAATGTCATTTGTTGTGCCGTGACTGTCCGTGGCCTAAAAACGAGCTACATCTGTGACTGATGGCGGGTGACAGCAGGAGCCTTAATGTGGACAGAGTGTTTTGACATAAGGGAAAGTGCCGTCAGTGTAAATGAATCACATGTTCATCGTCAAAGTTCATGAGAGAAGGAAAGTGTTAAGTAAAGATGATGGTTTGCTAGGCCCTTTTTTGGGGGGGGTGGGGGGATTTCTCATCCCCCTATCACGTACTGATCCTCTTGCTGCCTGCAGTCTCAGTGAAAGCAGAGTAATGACACTACTGGTATTCAAGGCGCACTGTGGCGCGATGACTCCTTAGTGGCTTTGAGCCTCGCTAATCAATTCTTCCCCAAGTGAAACACTGAAATACATTGAGATGCTGATGCTTTAAACTTAAGTAATAAATTAAAACCCCATGCCAGAAAATTTTAGGGCTTTGCTCAATCTAATTTGCTAATAGCCCTCTATGGATATTTCATATAAATCTACTCGGACAAAACCTAATATAAAATTTGGATGAAGCCAGCAGAGCCTTTCCACTAATATATCTGGACTTTCTTGAGCTGTTTTTTCCCCCCACAAGACCCGAATCAACACTGAAAAGACTGCACAACTCCTGTGCATCGTCTCCACTTTATAGTCCTCCGACAACAAGAATAAAGTAATATAATAATGTGAATCTTAGAGGATAAGGAGAATATGATAGATCCCGTATGCAGAGGCTTGGTTAATTATGAAACAATCTTCATTTTTCGTAGCTGAATTCAGTGCAATCCGAGCGCCTTCATATTTCAACTGGATTTTTCTAGCTCAAAAGTGTCTCATTTCAGTGCAGACACATAAAAACAACTTTCTGAGTAATGAAAACATTAATTAGGAAGAGCTAGGAGGATTGATATCCAAATCAAATCTAGCTCCCGAGGTGAAGCTTTTCAGTGTTTTAAAGCATTCTGTGTGTGGATGCTTATAAAGATTAAAATATTAGGCTCACATTTGCTGTAATATATCATTGCCTTGCAAACTTTTTTGCAGGATCAGTAATTTTTTTTTTTTTTTAGCTTTTTATGGAATGAATTTAATAGCTAATTTTTACCAGGATTGTTACCAAGACACACCCAGACCACATGCATATATAATGCTTTTCAGACACTTAGGGCACAGTAAACTTATCAGTCAGACATTAACAAAGGGAAACTTCAAGTCAGCCACAAATTAATCGTACAGCTTAATAAAGAAGTCAAGCAAACAAGCAATCAGCCGCAAGAGGAATGGAGAGTCCTGCAACAGATGGCCTGACCTCTACAGAGCCATGACGTTAGAATCATGGAACCAGTCTGGGATTACACGACCAAAGCACTTGAGATAAGACGAACCCACAGAGGAACAAAGAGCAAGTGCTCGAAGATGTTTGCAACACCTGCAAATGATTATGTGCAAGTGCACCCAGGAGAAATGGTTCGGTTTTGCAGGTGGTCGCACCAAATACTGTTTCGTGTATGTGTTTTTTTCTGTCAGCTGCAATGTCTACCGTGTTATTTGATTTATTCGATGGAAATTAGCGCATGCACATTACCTTACAGAAAAGATTGCACAGAAGCTCACTGGTTTGAGCTCAGTCTATTATTATAGCTATATCATCTCTAGTTTGCTGCTACAACAGCCCAAAATCACCACAAGACTCATTCAAATTCCATATAATCTTCACTCTGCCTCCTCTAAGCTTCTGTGACAACTCCTGGGCTGTATCTTACCGCAGTGCCCTCCACAATGTCCCTCCAGATGGGTTTGTCCCCGCTGCCCTCACTGAAGTCCAGCAGGTTGTCCACCACGACCTGGCCAATCAGGTCGTGTCTGGAGAAGCGGTCGAAGTCATACACAGAGAAATGCAGCTTCCTGGAATGTAGCTCGTTCAGCGGCACTCCAAACTGGAACGTCTCGTTGAACACTGGGTTTAAGGTCTTTCTGTGGACCTGTGAGAGAGGCAGAAATCAAATATTAACACGTCGGATCGCTGTCTGTAAACTAGGGCTGGGCGATTTTAATCGATTCTGCAATATATATCGATATTTTATTTCCCCAGGGAGTATCGATATTTCAGCCATGGGTATCGATATTCTAAGATCCCTTCAAAACCCCCGTGTCCCCCACGGGTGCTCTTCCTGCAAAGTGCAGGAAGAGCCATTAAGTCCTCCAGCCGCTAATGTCGCTGTAGAGCATTTCTAACAAGTTATCCAGAAGCTAGCTTCTTCTCAGAGCTGAGCCAGTCAGGAGAATGGCGGCGAGTATAAACCCAGCGCCTGCGTGCTTAAAAGCAGATGTGTGGGAGCAGTTCGGTTTTAAAAAGAAAAAGGAAAGTGAAGATTTAAACAAAAGTATGGCGGTTTGCAAGCTTTGTCACACAAATGTGAAGTACTCTGAAAATACCACCAACCTGCGAGCCCACCTGAAACGTCACCACCCGGACAAGGTAATGTTAACTGAGAGCTAACTGCTAAACCCAAGAAGTTGCGGCACGATCCGAAACAAACCAGGCTGGACAGTTTTCCTCTACTTCACCTAAAGTCATAGAAAAAATTATTAGACCACCATTTTTTCTTCACTTTCTTGTTCATTTTAATACCTGGTACCACTAAACATCATCATGTGACTAAAACAGACAGAAAAGAAAACACTGAATGCATAAAAGCAGTGTTTTTGGCAGTACAACGCCATAGCTATTGATGTAAAAACTTAAGTGATTTAGGTTATAATCAAGAAAACCATGGAAAATGGTAAGATATCAGCTCTTAAATAAAACTCTTATGAGCAATCTTTGTGGTTATTGTTATGTTTGTCCAAACAAATGTACCTTTATTTGTACCAGGCATTAAAATGAACAAGAAACTGAAGAAAACAAGGGTGGTCTAATAATTTTTTCCATGACTGTAGGTCGCAGAAAATTACGGAGTCCATTGCCTACTTTATTTGTCAGGATTCAGTGGTGGAAAACGCCGGATTTAGGCGCATGGTGAACGCGATGGAGCCCGCTATCCTGTTGTCTTTTAATTAATTTTGTCCAGCATTTGCAAGCTGCCTGTCAGCCATATAATGTGTAATTGATGCTTTCAGTTCAATTAATTCAAACAAAGTTACTGGAACACTCACAAGATGTCACCAAAATCACTTCCGTTAAAATCTTTCGGAAAATTATGTAAATGTATTGTAAGATGAATATCGATATATATTGTATCGTGAGCCAAATATATCATATCGTATCGTATTGCGAGATTAGTGTATCGCTACAGCCCTACTGTAAACTGTTGTGTACTTAGGAAAAACTTAGATGGGTAAATTTACAGAAGGAGGTGCTGAGGAGGGACTTTTTTCCACCCCAGTAAGTTTGCCTCAATATCCCTTGTTCTTAATTCTGTCCAAGACATCTGAGCGAGTGTGTTTGAGTCCATACATGTTAGTCACCTGATGATTTGACAGCATATCAGAGCTTAAATTCCTCTGTAACATCAGTCTTGATCATCAATCAATTAATCAATCAATCTTTATTTGTAGAGTGCTTTTCATGCAAGGACATGCAACACAAAGTGCTTTACAGAATTAAAAACAATTATCACAATAAAAGGAAAAAAAAAACGTTATGAAGAAAGCCCCTCCCTCCCACCCTCCATACTAGACACACACACACACACACACACACAAAACCACACCCAATAGGGAGACATGGCATGGCACTGAGGACCAAGGAAACACCACCTTTGGGGCTGTCCACACTGGGAGGAGCCGCAGGCCTTATCATCAGGGTGACCAGCACCCGGGCCCCCCGACTCTAACAGACAGGCGGACCCCCAGATCAGAAGGAGGAACCCCCAGCCAGCCAGGCCAGAGGGACCCAAGGACAGCACCCCCATCACCTGACACAGCTCCCAGTGTGGAGGACCCCCCTGAGGAAACACTGGAGCTAAAAGATAAAAACTAAAAGCATAAAATAGCAAAACAAAACAGCAACATAAAACAGGATAGCACCAGATAAAAACGTAAGAAGAGTTTAAAATATTAATTAAAAGCCTGATTAAAAAGGTGTGTCTTTAATCTTCTTTTAAAAATATCAACAGTCTCTGCAGTCCTGAGGCCCTCCGGCAGGCTGTTCCACAGGTGGGGGCCATACTGGCTAAATGCTGCCGCACCGTGGGTTTTTGTTCTAGGTTTTGGTATAGTTAAAAGGCCAGTGCCGGAGGACCGCAGGGTCCGCGAGGGTTGATGGTAAAAGCAGGTCAGATAAGTAAGACGGCGCAAGGCCGTTAAGACATTTAAAAACCAGTAAGAGAATCTTAGAAATCGATTCATGATCATGTGGCAGGTTTCCCGCTGGATTCCTCTTTTATTGTACATGCAACACGCAACAAAAAAAATTCTAAAACAGTAAGTTATATTTTACTTGGTTTTATATTAGAATTTCCCAAAGTTTCACAATTTTATATGAGTTTTTACTACGACTAATTTAAGTTCAGAATGGAAACCCTTCATACTCTTTAACTGCCTGCAACCAATTATTTTACTACAGTAACTAATGGCCACTAAAAAGAGAGAAGTATTAAAACCCTGCTTGTCTTGTTCTTTCATCTTGTATTTCATCACTGGCTCGGTGCCCAATAAATACATTACTCAAGTAGTGTGTAATGCTGAACAATTGTATAGTAATTTGACTGTTGCAGTCGACAGAGTTGCCCTTGTAAGAAACAATTATATTTCCATTTGGGTCTTTTCATCGATCACTGTAGTCAGAGACGTGAGCCAAGGTCTTCAAAAAAGTCAATTGATGCAACTCAGCTGCTTGGTAAACTACACTTAATGTTGTTTTAAAGATGCATCCAGACTCAGAAATGATCTAATCCGCTGCTCTGTATGTTTAAGTTTTACAAACTGCGACTGTGTCTTCAACCAAAGAGGGGGAAAAAGTTCAAAAAAGAAAATGTCATTGAATAGAACAAAAAGCTCTCAGTGGATTTGTGTTTTCAAATCCACAGTAAGTGATGTCAAAGGACCTGCTGGAGTTTTCAAAGTACATCTTGTGGCTTTTATCTTTGACATTAATGCAGAGAGTGAAAAGCTTCCCATGTGAAAAACACACTTGCCCTGGGGACACGAAATAGAGTGTCATTTGGTCAGGAAACCTTCCCTTGAAAAGATATAATTGTTTTAAGGCAAGATTCTTGGCACTGAGCTCTTATTGCTGTACTGTTTCTTGTGCTGAATCATTTTTCTTTATTTCTCTTGTTTTTTTTTATGTGACCTCGATTCCCAAAAAAGTTGAGACGCTGCATAAAACGTAAAGGAAAACAGAATGCAGTGATCTGGATATCTCCTAAACATATATTTTATTCCCAGTAGAACATACCAGATGTTGAAACTGAGACATTTTACCATTTCATGGTAAATATTTGTTCCTTTTGGCTTTGATGGCAGAAACATCTAAAAAAAACAGTTGGCAACAAAAGGCTGGAAAAGGAACTGATGCAAATCATAAAACAAACAGGAGTTTTGACAATGAATCAGGTAAATTAATAACAGGTTATTACCATGACTGAGTATAAAAGGAACATTTCAGAGAGACAGAGCCTCTCAGATGTAAAGATGGGTGGAGGTTCACCAGTCTGTGACAAACGACGCCTAAAAACTGTGGACGAATTTCAGAAAAATGTTCCTCAATGTGAAATTGGAAAGACTTTGAAGATCCCACCATCTACAGTGCATAATACCATCAAAAGATTCAGAGAATCAGGAGGAGTGTGTCATAACTGGGAGTCAACCGAAGGTCAAAACTGGATGTTAGTGATCTTCAGGCCCTCAGACAGCACTGCGTTAACAACAGACATGATTCTCTACTGGACGACGCTGCAGGGGTTCAGGAACACTTCCAGAAATCACCGTCTGTGAACACAGCTGTCTGAGAAATCCACCAATACAAGTTAAATAATAATAATATATTTCACTTAAAAGCGCCTTTCAAAGCACCCAAAGGACACTTTACAGATAAATACAAACAGATAAAGCTGCATCATGCAAAGAAGAAGCCACATGTGAACACGATCCAGAAACGCCACCATCTTCTCAGGTCCAAAGCTCATCTAAAATAGTCTGAGGCAAAATGGAAAACTGTTCTGCGGTCAGATGAATCAAAATGTGAAATTCTTTTGGGAAGCCGTGGAAACCGTGTCCTGCAGACTAAAGAGGAGAGGGACCATCCTTGTTATCAGAGGATGGTTCAAAAGCCTGCATCTCATTAGTGACTACGGCGTGAACAGGTTCCACATCAGTGCTGAAGAGAACAGCAACATCTGCTCTCATCGAGACAATGTCTTTTTCAGGAAAGCCGTGCATATTTCAGCAAGACAATGCTAAACCACATCCATCACAGCAACATGGCTTCATAGGAGAAGAGTCTGGGTGCTGAACTGACCTGCCTGCAGTCCAGACCTTTCACAGAAAACATTTGCTGCATCAGTAAAAGTAAAGTCCAAATGAAGGCTCAGGACTGTTGAGCAGCTGGAACCCTGCATCAGACAAGAATGGGGCATCATTCCTCCCCTAAAGCTCCAGGAACTGGTCTCCTCACTTTCCCAGATGTTTACAGACAGATGTTAAAAGAAGAGACGGTGCTCCACAGCATCACCCCGCTCCAACTTTTTTGAGAAATGTTGCTGCCATCAAAGTCAAAATGAGTCAAAATATTTTCCACGACACGTTAAAATATCTCAGATTCAATATCTGATATGTTCTTTGTGTTTTATTGGGAATGAAATATGGATGAATGAGATTTGCAAATAATTTACATTTTACACAAGCGTCCCAACATTTTTGGAATTGGGGTTGTATTTCGGATTCAACAAGTGGGTTTTTACTCGCTCTCTCCTCTTTTTATATACCTAATTGCCCTTGGCAAATCATGAAATTCTTATCCAGGTTTCCTTTCACTCTTTTTTTAACTATAACGAACTTTAAAAAAAAATTATAAATAAAAGGCAGGAGTTCCTGTAAACTAAACAGACTTGTTCATAACTTAAAAGCTTTGACCAACTATTTACAAAACAAATCATATTCAGCTGAAAAACAGTAAAACAGTCATTTTTTTATACAAATATCTAATAACTAATAACTAATCCCCCTTGAACCCTACAGGCTGGTCAAAAAAGAATACAACAAATTACATCCCACGGCACCTTGTGGTTTATGGGGTTAAAGAGATTTCAGGATGTTGATAAAATTCAAAACATATTTCAGGAGAAAAACATCAGAGGGGAGCTGGATTTTCAGTGATGCACACCTACTGAAATGTCTTTGGGCAACATCATTTCTCGATATGCGCAAACAAAAGCTGGGAACCAATTAAAAGCCAGGCCTTTTTTTTTTGCGACGGGGCAAGGTCGGCACACACAAAATCAGTTTAATGAATTAATCATGCTGTTTTTATCATTTCGTTGCAATGGATTAAGCGTTTTGTCAGAGGCACTTATTATTATACAACAGCGGTGCTGTTTGTTTCATTTTTTTTTTTTTTCCTGAACCACTTCAAATGAATTCATGCTGCTGCATCTGGCATGCATGCAAATCTCTCACAATAAAAATCCTGCTATGGAAAGGAGGATTTCTACCAAATTCAATTCAGAAGGACTTGGATACGGCACAGAAACTTATATATAAACTATATATATATATATATATATATATATATATATATATATATATATATATATATATATATATATATATATATATATATATATATATATATATATATCATATATATGACTATATATATATTAGAGCTGGGCAAGTTAAACCCGCAATCACAAGATACCAAGATAATTGTTAATATTGCTACCTGAGTTGCTACCCGAACTGTAAAGTTCACGGATTTTTACCGTTCTCCATGTCTGATTTAGCTTTTGCCTGCCAATTGTCTTCCGGTTCTGCAACAATCAGTGACAGACTTTTTAAAACAAAATTGTGAGCAACATGCGTTAACGCGCAATAAAATAAATGTCAGCGTTAATAAATTAATGCGTTAACACGATAATAACGCATTAACTTGCCCAGCCCTAATGTATATATATATATATATATATATATATGTATATATATATATATATATATACAGATTAGTCTTTAGTTCAAGATCATAGCTATAAAAATAAAAATAACAGTAATTAGATAAATAAATGGCGAGCCAGTTGGCTGACTCACATGAAAATATACACGTTATGTTTACACGTATGTATGTCGATTTCTTTCCAAGCCATCTCTTTCTGAGTTTTCCAAATCAGGTTTTGTCGAAGAATATAACCAGTTGTAGTAGCAATGGGAACTGGAAATAAAAGCCCACCTCCAACAAAGGCATGGCACCCAAAGGAGCTGGAGTACATAAAAGACTTTATCTATTTATAAGCCTTTATTTGAGGCTATAGGGAAACTTTTAACGCACAGGTTCACGTAGTCCGTCTGCCAGAGGGAGAAAAGTGGATTTCACCTTTCCTTTTGGGATGAAAGATCAAATCAAACATGCTGCAATCCAATAAATGGAAACTGAATTTAAAATGTAAAAATCCTCCCAACAGGTTAAAGGGGAAGGAGTTTTTTTTTCTTTTTAAATGTTTACAGTGCAGTCTCTATAAAATCAAATATAACGCATCATTTGACATTAAAGCGTTCTGTGTGATGGACTGAAAGCAGCTAGAATTTTCAGCTCATCATATTGAAGCAAACACTGGATGTCATTTGTAAATTTGTCTTGAACCGCATCCTATCTTCAGTTTTTACCATTTGCTAATTTACTGATGGGATTAATTTTCCCTGATAGAAATTCTGTTGAGCAATAAAGCGTGCAATAATTGAAACGTGACACACCCCAGATTTTCCAGCAACTTTTGTCCCTGCATGGCTGGGTGTGTTCAACCCGTTTATTAGCACTTGATGATTACTTGTTAGCTGTGGATCGAAGACACAGCCGACGGAGACGATCCGAGTTTGGAAATTGGAATAAAAGGCCCCGAACGTCTACTTGCGGCTGATATCTGTGTCGTCTTTCTAATTAGCTGGAGAGATAAAAGAGGTGCAAAATATGAACGGTATGAACAATCCTGTGTTAATGAGCGTGTGATTGAAATTAAACAATCACCTTCACTCCACACAAAAGGGGACTCACATTATGCAAGCGTTCATGCTTTTCAGTGACTGACGGCGCTTTTGTTACATGCAAAAGACAGTCACACAAAGAGGGAAACCAGGAGGGGAAATGTTCAGAGTGGTACAGCTTCATTGTCAACGAACGTGTGCTCTTTGCTTCGCTCTTTATTCAGTTAGGAAGCTTTGATGATGCAGAATTTCTCTGTGCTTTATCCCACCTCTATTCATAGGAGCTTGTGAAATTTATGGATAGAACATCAGAAGTCACATCTGCCTGCAAGTGTTGGGCTTCTTCACAGAGAAAAATATTTTTTCGTCTAGAGTTAGACTGCTGGTACACGATGTCCTGAAGTGCTCTCAAATATTACCTGAACTGTCTTGAAACACCAAAAATAACAACAGGAGCTGGATATCAGTATTCTGTAACAGTTTGAAGCACAATATCCTGGATAAATTACGCCCCGGAGTAGATTAGATTACTTTAGTGAAACTGTGACAGTTTTGAGTAGGCCGGCTCATCAGATCAGCCCACTCAGAATTTCACAACTACTGGAAAAAAAAAAAAAATCGTTTGCCACAGCATTAGGGAGTCAATGTACCGCCTAGGACAGAGGTGAGTGTGAAGCTAGCGGGAAGCACCTTTGTCTGAAATTTCTTCTTCCTGTCTGGCAGTAGGTAAATCTTCACATATGGGTCAGAGAAGCCGTTGGCATCCTTCGCCGGCAGGTCCAGAGCTTTCAATATCTTCACCACCAGCTGCTCCGTGCTAGACAAACACATCACAAAGACAGCCTGTAAACTTCCTCATACAGGGAAAGGAATAAAACAAGGTTTTAAGAATACATACATTTGCACACGCAGTCCATGAGAATGAGACAGGATTAGCCCACACACACACACACAAACACACAAACAAACACCTGTGCATTTGGAACAAATTGGACGTGGGAGGTTTCATGTCTCTGGAGCAAAGAGTAGCCAGAATAGTGAGTGTGTGTGTGTGTTGCTGTTTCATTTTGTGCAGCTGTATCACGGCTGCACCGTCAGCGATGTTAACTGTAAGTGCAGTGAGCTCAGATGTAAAGCCGGTGAGACGGTCTGTCCAAAGCTGAGCTCGTTAATTATCCTTAACATAGTTCCCCTGAAGTCACACAGGTCGTATCGCATACAGGGCTGTTGATGCACGACGGAGAAAACAGGGGGAAGAAATAAGTTTAGCAATTCAGTCGTAGAGAAGAAGGACATTTTCTGTTTTGTACTAATATTGCTGGTTTTAAAAAAAAGATGAATTGTGGCTTTTCTTTGCAAGTTTCACATCCTGGATTGGTGGTCTGACACGATGGTGTCATCTTTGACAAACTGAACACTTTCTCATAAGGTGTTTGACATTTTCATTAAGAAAATAATAAGAAGAGTCTTCAGGTCCTTCAGATGACCAGACAAAATACCTCCTCTCCATTTTTCTCTTTTCTTGGCATCCACTTATCACACAGCATGCCCGTGCGTGATGTCATCGTGATGTCACTGTGGATTTGACCGCCAACCAAAATATCTAATTCTTACCCATTTTTTCTTTTGTTTGCTTGTTCAAATGATTTTCACAACAATAAGAGGTTAGGATGTTTCAATTTTTGACAGTTTATTTTTATTCTGTGTTTCTTCTTATGAAAAAAAATATAAATTTTTTAAAGGACTAAAAATATTTAAATAATTTGTTTTGGGGGTTTGGACATATTCACTCAAACAATGAAAAACTGCACAGATAATGGAAAATATTATTGTCTTATTAGTCCCAGTTCTCTAATCTTTTATCCAGTTGTGCACAAACATGTTTTGATGTAATTATCACACTCAAACCCATTGCAATATGTTGCCATACAGCAACGAACTTGAACAACATACAGCAGCTTGTGTAATTCTGGGAAGTACAATAAATCATGCTTCAGTTATGACGGTATTAAAAGGTGGCAACTACAGTTATCACACTCTCTCTGGTGATAAAAATTAGCCTCCTTAAGTCTTGACAATGACTAATTTTGTTCTAAAAACTATTAAAGTGCTGAAATTGGGTATTTCATAATGTATGTTATATTCGATGTAAAAGAAATCATTTAAAAAGTACTTGAATTTCTGAATTGAATCTGCGGATTTATTTTTGGTTTTATTACTAAATGACTCATGCAATCATCAAACTTGTCACCGGTGATTTTCGTGCCATTAAAATGATCAACGAATCAACTAACTGTTTGGCAACAAAACTTTGCTTCACTTGCAAGAAAATAAAGGCCCACATAGAAACACTATCGCATGCAAACATACAGCGTGCTGCATGTTTTTCTAGCCGTATACATATTTAAAGGTTGCAAGTATGAGTGGAAGGCTGGACGATCAGCAGCTCTGGTTCAAAAATAGCATCAGTCGTCCTTTCTGTAAATAACAACACAAAATGCACATAAAAGCGCCGCCGCCGGATTGTGAGAATTTCTTTGTCCTTCAAACAGACGTGCAGATGTGCAACATGCACATGCACAAACATGAGATGCTCATACATCAGAACGCTCCTTCACACAGCCGAGGCCGCGTCTCTCACGCCATTTATCATGTATTTAATTACCAGATGAAGATGAAGATGGCTCGGAGGCCTTTAATCAAACCTCGTTAGACTGTGTCTCCCTGTGTTAACCAGTGTGTCAGCACTTCATTAGCTGCTTTAGGAGAACACTGTGAACTTTGCGGCTTTGAGCGGATCAGCAGAGTAAGTGCCACAGATGACAACTATAATGTCAGCTGTCCGTGTGTTCCAGTCACAAATAAGATACACAAGTTGACGTTACAACCGTGGTACATCGCAACACATGTTTGCCTCTGACTTACAACAAATTAATGCAATTAGAACCGCTTGCCCATCCTGCGATCTCATCAAATCAGGATAGAGCAACATACAGAGAGACTTCGCTAATTTATCATAGTTTCTAATAATCTTTTAATCCAGTCATATACTGCAGTCACAGGGGTGAATCTTGCTTCAATGTGCAATAAACGGAAATGACAGGCAGCTTGTACACAGAAAAAGACAGAAATGCCTCTCAATGATCACTGAATTTTCCTGCATGATTTTTTTTTGTATAGCATCAAATGGTTTCAAGTTTTCCCGCACTCAAGTGTCTTACTGCAGAGCAAGACACGCGCCTGAACCAAACCGAAAGATTTTTGTATATACTGGTATATGCACAGATTCTACTGTAGTCAGGCTGGTCGGGCTTGAACAGACTAAATTTCACAACCTTAATCCTGGCAAACAATGGCGAATGCTAGCTGTTATTCCCACAGTGGAAATGTGTCAGCTTTTAATGTGATTGTCAATAGAAATGCCTCTCCCAGAGGATCTGAGCCAGATCGACATTGTTGTTCTGGCTATTACACTCCAAACAGTGAGGTCTCACGCATTAACATACCAATCCCATCACAGCTCCGGTGGTAACGCACCTCTGGGCGAGTATGTACACACATGCCCATATTGGTTTTGCTGCATCATACACCTTTTCCTTTTTTACCCCTGAGTCGCTTCCTTCCCATTCCTCTTGTTAAAACAACATCCCCCGGGTGCCATGACAGGCAACCACAGAATAACATAAATTATCTTGTGACTTTATAAATGAGGAAAGGGAACACAAGAATTGCTTTCATCAATATCCTCCCTTCTCCATCAAGCTCCCCTGCTAATTCTCTGTATCTGTTCTTTGACCGTAACACCGTCTGGTGTTATTATGTGTTGACGAGGTTGCTGTTAAAAGTGGCTCACCATATATAATTCATGACTGAAACAGCCTCTCCCTTTCTCTTCTGACCAATCAGCACTTTTCACTGTTGCAATGTTTCTACACGTCGGGGCAGGCAGAAATGAGGACTGCCAGCTGAGACACAGGCCTCCCAGCATCCCACCAGCATCCCGACACATACTGAGCCTCATACTCACACTCCCCCATCACCCGCTCCACGCAGCACGGCCCCTGCCACATGCTTAGACCCCAGTTCTCCTGCAGAGGACTGAACACGCAGCCGAAGAACTGCAGTCAGCTTTCGCCACACAGTACACAAAAGACACGAATGTTATTTTCTCACTCGCGACAAGAAGATTTTAAACATTAATAATTCAGCGCTGTTATCGTAAGCTAAGAGGACCAGAGCACAAGGAGCAAGTCACATCTAATTCTTGTGCTGCCTTAGGTGGTGTTTTTTCTCAGTTTCCTACTCAACTTGGAGGTTTGCTTGTTGTGCCATTGTAGAGATTTATCGGAATGATAACATAAGATAATTTCCTCTGGAAGAAAGACCCTGTCACAGCTCCCTGCCTTAAAGAGAATCAGCTCATTGGTAACTGCTTTTCTCTGTGTGAGGAATCTCACTGCTGTTGTCAAGGTTAGGTGCATACACATCAACGCCCACCACAGACATGGATGTTGAACTGCATTGTGGTAAAGCTCCACCAAAAAGATGAAGTGCAGCAAACGTTTCATAGTTCTCATTATCTTCCGGAGGAAGTTGCCCTTCTTGTTTTTAGAAACAAGAAAATTCAGCCCATTACAGTTTAATGAACAGCCTTTATTGTGTCTTTTATTGTTTTGTTTTTTTTTGCTTTAACATCAGATTAGAAGCTTTATCAGCGCGACAGGAAATATCTGTGATGCAGCTGTATGGTGATGGCCGGAAACAACCGTGCACTGTTCAGACCTTGCGCCAACGCACGTCTTGAGAAATCTGATCAAAAGTGGCCGGCGCTTAGCATGTGTGTTCACACCTGGCATTAATATGTCTGACCTTCTTGCTCCGTATGCAATCAAGCACACGCCATTGTCACCTGCAAACATCAGATGTGTTGTAATAATTAAACACCAGAAGTAGCAGCTGCAGAATGAGGTTTAACTTGATCCCCCACAACCCCCCCCCCCCCGTTTTTTTTTAATTAAAGTATGTTGAGCAAAGGATATGCACAATACCTATCAGGGTGTATACAATACAAGGGAAGAGCCACCACCAATGGGAATGCCAAAGAGCTTTATTGGGGTCATTTGTATGCAAAATCAAATTGAGTTATTTTTTTGGGGGGGATTCTTCCCTGAACCCCCCACCCCCACTCCCCATGTTGTGCTCAGACAAAGAGAAAAGTGGACACAAGTGTCCCAGACAACCTTCAATATGCGTCCTGAGTGATCGGACCTGAATCTGTCCTGGAATAGGTTTAGATATCACATCAGCGTTGGTCTCTTGTGATCAAATTTCCCAACATACCAGGTCTGACGGGGTCTGAAATTTGTTTTCGTCAGCACAAATAAAAAGCTCTCTGTTTGAGGATTATTTCACGTTTTGCCATGTAACTGCAGTAGGACACTTCCGCTGGTGCATTTTCTGATTTTTGACCACATGTTTATTTAATGTGTTTCAGGTTCAGTTCAGGTTTGATCATGAGGCAATGCTGATAAAAGTGTTTTGTGTTAACAGTTTGAACAATTTTTACAATGCACAGCCATGAGGAACTCCACATGCCTTTTAATGCTGGTGAGGCACTTTGGTAACTTTATATCTTAAATGATATCATTTGTGTAAGAATTCTTAACATTTATAATAGCAGAAAACTGACAGACGCTTTCCCCCCCCCCCCCATTTAAACCAGCAGACTTACTTGAAGGCATAACGCAGAAGGAAGCTGATCTTGCCGCAGTTGTCGCCCTGTTTGCCTTCGCCCTGGTCGCCTTTGGGTCTGTAGAGCTCAGGTTTGATCTGCCCAATGCAGGTAACCTGCTCCTTCTCCTCACCGTGGAAATCAGGGCTGGAGAGCTGGTGAGTCATGGGCTTGGGCCTAAAAAGACAAAAAAAAAAAAAATGCTCAGGGGATGAGTATAAACCGAAGCACACACAGCAAACAAAAATGTATAAAACAGTATGCTATTCAGCTGCTCTATAAAACATGCAGTGGCAGCCAAACCACTGCAGCTCAAGTTACTTGTTGTTTTTAATTGTCGTTAGTGTCCACGCCTTTTTCCTGCATCATAATTAGGCATAAAAATGAGGCCTTTGTGTAGTATTGAATAATTCCTGCAAAATATATTGTCTTTCAGAAGAAAAGCTTAATCTGCTTTAGTGGAATTAATATTTGTGTGTGGAGATGTGACGTTACCAGCATCATAAAAAAGCTATGATATAATACAATAATATGAAATGTCATTTTACAAGGCTGAATTCTCCTATTGTTTAGGTGTCATTGATTGTATTTTAATAATCATTAGCTCTCGGTTTAACCACAGAAACATATGCACAAAGGCCGTATACTGACCGTGAGGTAACCTGCTGCTGGGAATGAGCGTTTGGCAGGTCTTTATGTGGATGTGCTCCACCCTCTGAGTTGGGGACATCTGGAGACGTCTGACTCAGCTTCAGAGTTCCTATCAAAGTGGAGAAAACGAACAAAAAAGCCACACTTCTCTTAATTAATACTCCTGTGGTGTCAGATGTAACAGAAGCACTTAGGACCGATGCATTTGTCAGCATCATTGATCTCATTGATTTCATTACTTTGATTTAACAGCAGAGGGGAGAGGGGGAATGAGCGGACATATTTACAGCAACATCAGTGGGCATAAGAGGCATACAGAGATGTGAAAGAGCAGTACACGGCACTGCAATAAAGCCAGCTGGCATTTCACTGTGAATGATGGCAAACATTCCTCACCAGTGCTGATCACCAGTGGAAACACAACACCAGAATGAAAAATCATTGCTATCATTGGAGCTGTGTTATAAAATCAGGTCCAAAACATCTCCCTGACATGAGCTACAGTTTCATTTCTTACTGTAATTGCTGATTTGTTAGTTTAACGTTGATTTTAGATGCTCAGCCAACTCAAAGCCCTATGGGAGGTTGTCAAAAAGTTACACTAATACATACAATATCTATATTAGGATTGCAAAAAAAGATGTTTTTATTTTTATTTTTAGGAGTTATTTTTCCAGTAGAACATCAGAGAACAGTGAATAATGCATGCACATATGAGTGTTTGTTTTTCCTTTTGTTCCTAGAGTTTAAAGGGATGTTACCCAAGGTAATACATAAGTTAATCACTAGAATGCATGACAAAAATAAGCAGCTTCCCATTTTTAAAATGCCAAAACAGGTGTGTGCGAAAAGGCTGCTCGTTATTGACACCCACACCTCGCAGCTGTAACAAGCTTATTGTTCTGGTTTCGTGGCACATCCAGTCTTTTTCAGTTTAACTGCTCTCATCAACCTTGTTTTCAGCAGCAACAGCAGCAGCAGCCCACTGTTTTCTGCAAACACCCTTTGATTAAAGTTTAGCAGCTAAAGAGTTTGATTTCCTTCAGTGCTTGCAGAGACCAAAACAAGACTAAAGGAACATTCGATGAATGAGTTTGATTGTTAGACATGGAACAATAAGGGTGTTCAGGTTCTAAATATGCAACTCTGAAATCCTGTCTGTACTATTTATTACCTGTCATAGGACACAGCTGGGGGAAAGATTAAAAAAAAGTAATATTCCTTGAATGCAGAATGCTTGATATGGCGATCATCAGGATTCATCAATCAAGTGCAGCACAGATGAATCATTTTTACATCATTTTTACTGTAGGTAAATGTAATAAATTCATTGAACGTATGACAGATTACTAACTGAGTCATTCCGCTATTCTTACAGTTTTAACTGAGATTTAGAGTGTCTAATGTCTTTGAGCTTGCTTTCTCTCACCAGCATTGTTGGGGTAGGAGTCCATGTCCAGGTAGGAGTGCTCCTGGGTTTCATTTGTTCCTCCAACAACCCCTCCAACCTCCCCCCTCTCCAGCCCCACCAGGTCAGAGAAGTGGGGGTGGTGTTGACCCTGCTGGCCCAGGGTGGGATAGAGCGAGGACGAGGAATGGCCATCCTTCCTCTGCAGCAGCGGGGGTAACAGCGATGAGCCCCCAGCACCTCCGAGGCTTCCAACGCCTGCAGTTCCGGGCAGCAGCCCTGATGTCAGGCTCAGGCCTCCACCCTCCTTGTCCCGCCATGGCAGCCAGCAGAGCTTCCAGGAGACGAAGAGGGAGACGGAGAGGAGGACGATGCCGCAAAATGTCACAATCACAGACAGCAGGCTGACAGTGATTTCTACGGAGGACCAGAGGAAGAAATAAAGACGGTGAAGAGAATGAAAACAGGGTAACTAACAAACATTAGCCTTAAAGGAGGAGTGTGTAACATTTACTGATATCTAGTGATGAAGTTCAAGATAGCAACCATCTCGCCAGTGTCGTCAAATCCTGTGACAATAACTCGAGTGCTCTTCCATTTTCACGTTGAGACATCCAACCCATACTCAGATGGTTCATACGCAGATCTTTCTGTACACTAGCTACATGATTTTGGCGTTTTACGTATGCTGTGCTTGCCTGGGTCTTATGCTGTTGTAAGATGTATTGTCACTGGCACATCACAGTCTGGACCTGAAGTCTTACCTGGTGTGTGTTAGACCTTGGTCTCCATTGCTCTTGTGTTCAGACCTTCCTTTTCTAGTCACTGGTACTTCTCAGTTTCAGCTACTTTTAACCAGTATAGCTATGATTTAAAGTCTCAAATCAGCTGCCCTCACTCTTAGAGTATCAGGGCTTCGTTATTAAAGCTTTTAGGTGCTTCTTGGATGGTAGATATAACACCCCCCGATCTTGCTCTGGGTCTCTGAAAAGTGCCTCAAACTATTTGTATTGTCACAGACACTATAGAAATAAAGTGTATAAATGTTGCCACGTTGCCACTGATTCCCCCTAGCTCTTCTTCATCACCTGAATTCTTCGGTTGTGGTCCTATTTCAGCACTAATATGGGGGTTTTAACATCTACAAGTAGCAACAGAAGATGCTAATGGGAATGTCTTTAGCTTGTGGTCATTTTGTCATAAACAAAACTACTGAACATACAGTCTTACAAAAGGAAAAATGAGAAACATCACAACACTTTACAATTCAGCCTGAAAGGTAAATGATGAAGCAGAATTCATCATCTGAGATCTGCATATGTTTGTGTGAAATTTTAGTCATCCAGCTGGTTCGTCTGACAGATCTACAATGGCATCATAATTGTTTTTTGCCAGCAGCATGAATAAAACAACAACTTCATCTGTATGCGTCTGGTATTTACGCATTAACACATTACACATATGCCTTACAAATCAACAGCAAACCACCGCACCGTTAACAACCATACACCCCCTTAATATACTAATGCCTTCACCACAATATCTACAAATCACATGGAGCAGGGAAGGGAACCTGCTCTAAGCGTAAATTGCCATTTGCAGTCATTCCTCTGAAGCTCATATCCTCCATTTAAATCCCAAGCTTAAAATGCAAGCAAACATTGGCAAGGTGGATGCTCCTAAGCAAGAGGAGGTGGCGAGGCAAATAATTAATAGAAGAAAAAAATAAATAACTCACACACAGTGATGCTTCTTTACAATGTCATCCTGCAGTTCATCACCAGTATGAGCTTAAGGATTGTGTCTGAGCAGTGACGGAGGCAGGCAGGGCTGTGGGTCTGTGGGTGGGTGTGTGGGGGTAAGGATATGGATGTCGGGGAGGACAGAGTATGACTCATCCAAATAAAAAAAGTGTCCAGAATAAAAGAAAAGCGCAGTTTCAGCACCAGACTGCCGGACAGCTCCAGCACCAGCCGCACTTAAAACAAACTTAAATGAAAGAGAGAGCTGATGTGAGCTCTGAAGCTGTGGAACTTTTGTAGTTGTGGTTTAGACGTGCACGCATACGCATGTGTTGGAGCGCTTATAAATATTGTATGAATATTTATAGATAAAAAGACTAAATATACAATGAATATTTATTATTATCCTGGGCCATTTGAAGTCTTTTTTATAAATAGCATCTTTTGGCCTGATGACTGTCTTGACGAAAAGGACCAATCAGAGCCCATATTGAATTAAGTCCTAAAGCCCTGAACATAAATATTGATGAGTTGTAAGTAGACCAAGAAGACTCATTATAATTCTCTGTGCAGCTTTCACTGACTGTGTACTCTTGTCCACCTTAAAGTATTGAAGTCAAAAATTGTGTCTTTTGTTGTCTTGGGATCCTTCCAGATCAAAAGGCCACCAGTTAAGATTATTTCCACTCTGCAGGCAGGCTCACTATCACCTTTAAGTAGGACGGCACTCTTATTTTACCGTCAGAGAAAATGTTTTCTTAACTCTAATACAACTACCACCTTTTCTTTAACCCCTTTGCCCCTCCATTTATTTAATTGTAGAACATCTTCAAGGGAGGAGAAAAAATCATCTGGAACAAGCTGACAACAAAAATGAGGGAAAACAAGAAAGAAGTACCAAATCCTTCTGCCCTGAGGTGCATCACCCAGAATTACGTTTGCCTTCTGTTTCTACCCGCCTTCCCTGTTTTCTGCATATAATCCCCTAAAACACTTCTTGTTCCTCGCTGTCATTCTTTCTCCCATGCCAACTGCCTCGGTACGGTCTCCTCAGCATCTGTCTCTTTGTTCGTCAACTCTGCCTGCTACACGTCTCCTCCCGACTCTGACTCTGCTTCCTGGTTCTCTCGGTTGAATTATTCATCGGTCTGTGTATGTATGTGATTAATCAGCACTTGTTCAAAAGATGTGATTGAGGGCTGTGGAGATGGGGGGTGGGGGGTGGGGGGACATGGATCCGTCTCAGTGGAGAACAAGATGGGGGGAGAATTGAGGAGCAAGAAATGAAAAAGGATAGAGAAGGCAAAGTGAGGGAGAACAAGTCGACCAGTAGACAGTAAGGGGAAGAGTGATGGAGGGAGAGAATGGAAAAAGGGTGAAAGAGAAAAGCACAGTGGTTATGGAGTGGAATGAACAGAAGAAAGTAATCCAAAAAGAATGGATTGCAGGGTTGTGAGAGACAGAGGCAGCAAGTTGAAAACAGATTGGTGCACATGTTGAAAGAGACATATAAGCTGACTAGGTCTATTTCACTGAGGAGGCAGAGAAGGAAGAAGGGTTTATTCATAAACTCAATACAACTACTATGTCGTGTGTTAAAGAGTAGAAACCAAAAAGGGCAGACACATAGAGAAAGAACAAAGAAAACAGAGAGATGGAGAGAAAAAACAATGACAATGATTAAGAGCAAAACATAAAGAAGGGAGGAGTCTCAGTATGTGAAAGGGTAATGTATTGATCTGTCGAAGAAAAACTAAGCACAGAAGCAGAGAAGTAGGTTGTGTCTGGTTGGTAGATCAGGGCATCCTGATAAGACACAGTTGTGATCAAACTTGTGCAGCCACAGTTGGCAGCCAAACCATTTCCCTCCATTTGTCCCTCTTTAGGGCTGTTGTTTTACCATCCTGATCACTGATCCTGCCAAAGATCCACTGCTAATCCAACTAAGCATAAAAGGCAAGTTAGCATGTGGTTAGATGGGTGGGTGGGTAAAAGGGCCTCTGTAGTGTGTCGTGAAGAGGGACTGAGGCGCCGTGTCAATCAGCGACTGATGCAAACCCACTGGGAGTGGTACATTGCTCCACATCAAACATGTCTCCGCTGCTTACACAAGCCATTCACTGACAGCTTTCGGCAATCGCAGCTCTCTGAGGGATTGGAGTCTTCCATCAGCAAACAGAAAAATCACAGCTGGTAAAGCAAGGGGGCCAATGCCTAAAACCATGGCATGACATTTCTTCACAGAGCCAACCAAATCTCTAGAGGAAACACGCAGACAATCCAGGCTAATCTACACTGAGCCACACATCCATGCTAATCTGCGTAGCACTTCCAAATCTCTTGTCAGAACCTGCACACAATACCGACTCAACAGTTAACAGAATGCATACTCCGATTGGTTGAATATATATATTTATGCATTGGTAAATAGTTCAAAGACACTTAAGAGAATGTTAAAAGAATGGCATTTCAGTCCTGGACATTGAATATTTTATGTTTTTTTTTTTTGTTCTTAGTGTGCCTCTAACAAACCTTAAACCTTAATCTTCTTTTTAACATTCACCTGTCACATTGTGATATGTTGAAAAGATACTGACGCCAAACGCAAAAAAAACAGGGGACATATCACGAGAATGTTCTAGACTCGACTATCAATGGCCAAGTTGGTTGAATGTGAGCGAGTAAGAGGAGTGATTTGTCATTTGCAAATGAAATTATAGACTCGAAGTAAGAAATGAGTGGTGGACCCGATTGGTAAGAGCCAATGATTAGTGACAGAGTTGGGGAGTGAGAGTGTGAACTTGTGAAATTCATGAACAGGTTGAGGA
Organism: Hirundichthys speculiger; assembly: GCA_018398805.1. Lineage (NCBI taxonomy): Eukaryota > Metazoa > Chordata > Actinopteri > Beloniformes > Exocoetidae > Hirundichthys > Hirundichthys speculiger. Next base: position 2,676,650 of record JAGFBZ010001790.1, on the reverse strand, counting down.
GTTTTAGACATGAAAACCTTCTCCCTGGACAGTACATTTCTTCAATCAAAGAGTAGCTTAAAGTAGTTATTTTTTTGTTATCATTCTCAAAGTCTTCATGGTAAGAGGATTTATGCCTCTGACCTTGAACATTTTAATCTGACTTCAGATTTGATGAATGAAGCCAAACCCTTTATTGATTGGGCCTGCAAGACAGTTATTTTCAAAGCATGAAACACACAAATGCATATGGAACCACAACAAAAGTGTAAATAGATGCATATGTTGTCTGAAAATGCACTTATGCTGATGATTACAAAACTGATGCTCATGCATGTACACCAACTGGCTCAAAATTGGAATAAATTACAAATTCCCCAGCTTAACATCTCATCAAAGCTTCATTTCTCATGTAAGCTAAGTTTGAATTTTTCTGGAAAACTGCCAGAAAATTTCTCCTCGCCTTTCCAAGCCAACTTCAAACACATCAGTACACTGTCCAAATGATTCATAAGAATCTCCAGGGGTGTTAGTTACCTGTGTTCAGTTGTCCTTTGCGACCCCCTATTACGTAGCTGATCTGCTTGCAGACTTCGTTCTGGCTGTAACTGCTTAGGGAGTTGAAGCACAGCTTCTCCACCACCACCAGCACGCTCTTACACAGGTCGTCGTCCCAGTCCCCCGACATGCTCCAATCCGCATCGCACTCTCACCAGCAATCAGCCAATGGCAGCGCAGCCTTCGCCGCCCTCACCTGTTGGACGGCACCTGAGGAAGTAGTTTTGGGCCGTCCACCTTTTACAAGGTTTGAACTGAGGGAGCTGAAGGGTCAGGAGCGATGCAGGAAGAACTCGAGGGCCTCTGAGGGGCGTCTTGGTCTGGATCACAGAGACCAGACTGACATGCCCATTTATGACTGAGCAGCACCCTCCAGTCTAACTTTCACTGAAAGAGATAAGAGGAGAGAACTGGCAATGTGAGTCTAAGAACATAAAAGTATGCAAATCAAATTTCTGGCAGAGTGGTCACTCAAGCTATTAAGCAAGAGCATAGATGCCAAAACTATCAGTCTGAATCTTATAGATCACTGGCATACACTCCTGAAAGTGACAGCAGGAAACTGCGCTTATAGAAAAAGTGGGAAATCATACTCTTGTTTCAGGCACAACTAATTCAAATTTTTAAATGAAGAACAAAAAAAATACATTTCTTCCAACTTATCTAATTACTAGTCATGAGTATTTGGATGTGATATGATTTACCTACCACTAAAACTAATGACACCTTTGCGTGAATTGTAATGGATGTTTGTTTGGACAGGAATATGTTTCTGTTCCTCTATAAGGAGGCTCTTGGGGAAATAAAAGCAGCACACAGTCTATGTATGGCTGGTAGAAACAACGTGATATCTTGATGGCCCATAAATAACTCATCAGGACACAAACAAAGCATTCTGAAGTGATATTAATTAAAAAGCAGCTGTTTGGAGCTGCAGACATGCAGAGCTGTGGGCCTATTCTTTGGATCCAGCCCACAAAGCAACATTTTCATATTACCTTGAATTGTGTTTGGAAATGCAATGCAAATGTTAATTTGCAGGAATTAAATAATGCACAATTAATGCAAAATAATGCAGTATTTTCAGCAATTGTATTTGAAATTGTGTACCCTACAGTGTTCCAAGGATGAATCCTTCGACAGCGATCATAATGGGGCAATGTTACTTTCAATAGTCATATCTGGGTAAACTGTAAATTTCCATCATCTATTTCATGAACAATCTCATGTTAAACAAATCCTGATTGACTCAACAAGCCATATTGGAAATAATCATCCAACCAATGGTTCAGTCATTTTGAAAGTTTTTGTGATACTTCAAATGAAAATTTGTTCTGCAATCACAGAGCATTTCAGATAAATATGAGTCCCGTGTGGAGTCTCTCAGTTAAATGATAAAACATTAAATGGAGGGAGTGTGATAGCTAGAAGGCTTTTTTTCTTCATTAAAGCAGATTTTTTATGTGTCTCTTGGCAGAGAGAACCACCAGCTACCTTAGATGTACCTCTACATCTTTCCAGAGAGATCCATCAGACTCACAGAACACTAAAGCATAAAGTTAGTTTCAATAATTATGGTTTACCTTTACCTTTGCTGAACTCAACTGATGAGATTCTGTGCCATGTTGAATTCCCAATCCAGAGCGACAAAGCTCTACAGGCGAAATGTTCTTTGCAGATGGGTTTGCCAACATCAGGCGATCACTGCAGTGCAGACGTAACCTTTAACTTGTTTTTTTTTTTCTTTTTTTTTTTCTAATGGTTCCAAAATCAGAAATAAAAGTCTGCAAGTGAGAGCTTTTTTTTTCTCTTCCCCTCTCCGCTGCAAACTGGGAGAAGAGTTGAGCTCCTAGTCATTCATCCCCGACAGGAGCTGGTGGAACGCATCAGAGTAGCTGGTTTCTCCAACATATCAGCATGAACTGGAAGCCTCTGTCAGATTTGTGGGCAGTCTGTCAAAGCTCTCCAATATCACCTGGAAAACAACACAAATCAATCAGTCCATCAATGAGGAGCAGAAAACATCCACAGCTGACACAAACAACAAACAAGCAGCGAGGGCAGCGTTAATCTGAACCCCACACCGACGATCAGAGGGCTGCAACATTTCACAAGGCTCAGAATGAGATATAATTAGACACATTCGGTCTCGTTCCACTGTGTGAGTGTTTCTTGTCCTTTCATCCAGGAGAAACTGGCTTTCTTTAGCGCGCTGTCTTTATTTTTGATCCCATTCTGTCAAAACAAAAAACAGGTCAATGCCCAAAGTCTAGTTTCTCACGGTCTGCGAGTCTCCAGAGGCCCTCACCGCAGAGAATGTAAGCATACTCATGCCTAATAATACAGATCTGCTACAAAGATCCAAGTATTGAATATGTGTTGCCAAAAAACCTTGTACAAGGGGTGTGTTTGGAAAGTAAATCACTGGAGTAACAGAATGTTCATGGTGAGGGGTCAGCTTCCTTTTCCACTCAGCTGTTTTGTCCTTGTACCTGTTTCTTAAGTGAGCTGCCACCTAGAATAGGAGAAGGGCCATCTGATGTATGTTGTCCTGTGACATGTCAGAGTGGCATCTCTCTTGCAAAGGGCTCCTAATGTATCCATCTGTCACCCGGCTATCGATCAATCACTGCATTAAGCGAAGCCGTATTTCACTCCCAACTAGATCGGAAACAACAAGCGTCTCCACTGATGCTCCAGTATCCTGTCCCTCACTCTTCCCCTGCAGTTCATGCTCTCTTTTTAAAAACTGACTGTCAGATTAAACACATCTAGCAGCCTAATATAAAGTTCATTTATCCGTTCATTGCAGCCCAACCCCACTGCAGGAATTCATCCAAAATTAGAGAATCAAAATGTCATCCGTACCCAACTTCCCGCACAGCCCTCCCCCACCACTTGCTGTCACTCTCTCCCATTAAGACAGCAAATCTGCCTGACTGACTTAAAGCCTAAGATATCTCCATATGAGGAACGGCCATTTGGCACAAAACCGCCTGCCTGGAAGGCCAGCGAGAGCATCAGGAGGGAGAACCAAAAAGTAATTGAGGACAGGCAGACAGATAGAACAATTGTGTTGCAAAAGAGAGAGGAAGGGGAGACGGAGAGATAGAGGGAGAGGCATAAGAGAGATGGTGACATTAATTTGGAGGCGAGACAGATAAAGAGGGAGGGGAAAAAACTGGAGCGTAGAAGAGCAGTGAAAAAAAAAAAAAGCATAGGAAGCTGGTGGCGACAGTGACACAGCAACAATGGAAATCTAGGTTTTGGGGATTCAATTTACTGCAAGCACAATATATGCAGAGAATGGTTATTCACAGATGCCCTCGGAAAAAAAAAAAAAATGTCGACAAATCAGTAGTACTTGATCGCACCGTGCCCAGAGACATTACGCTCCCGCTGTAGATTACAGAGGAACTCTAAATGTGAATACTGCTTCCCCCGTCTGGGATCAATAATCTCAGGGAACGAGTCGCCACAGCGCAGACCCGTCAGCCGTAAGGGTCACTGTCCAGCTGAGCAAGGAGGACGGGGCGGCGTGCAAGGTCACAGTCTAATCACACGACGGAGGAAGAAGAATCACTTCTGTCCTATCGCATAACAGAAGGAAGATCAGAAGCGGATGAGATGAGTCCCCCGATCGTGGAAGGAGCGAGCCTATCAGATCATGAGCTAAATTTGGCAAGTGAAAAAGGTCAGCTGCAAGAGACAAAAGGCCCAGACAGTCGATAGAAGCAGATATAAATCCAAGGGTATATCAGTTAAAAAACGAGGCTGCAAGTTCAGAGCTACAGAGGTGTCCTTGAGCATCATACTGAGCCCCTCGCCGGCCACTCCTGTTAATCTCTGAGGATGAGAGGATCAGCTTAATGACTCATTTTTAAAGCTCAGCCCAGCTATTACATCCACAGCTGAGCTCATATGTGATAAAAGCAGATGAAACACTAATGTTTGCATCCCTTTTTAAAAGTATGGATCTTTTCTGCACTTGCAAAGGAAGGACAAGTTTAAGGCGTCACATACATGCAAATGAAGATCAGACAGAAAACATGAAAACACTTTCCTTTTTTCACAATTCTTATTGCACTGATAAATATTTACCCAATATTGAACGCACTCCTTTGTGGTTTCGGGTTCAATTCTACTCGCCTCTGCTCACCTTTGAATGTGAATTTCATTTTAAAGAATACATTTGAAAAAAATCCCAGGGCGCAAGTCCTTCAGTAATGAGGATCATGTTCGAGAGCATGATGGAAATATCAAATCTGTGTGTGGAATCTGTCTCTGAAAGAAGGATCGCACACCGGAGATTTGGGAACTCCGGCGATAAAGCTGTGGAAACGCAGCTGTCTGACAAACGGCAGGTGCTGAGGTGCTTACCGCAAGCCTCTATCCGTATTTGGCTTTTCATTTTCGGGCCAAATTCTACATTTGTCTATACACTGAATAAATATTGACTAAAGCATATGACATGTGAGTCTACTCCGGTTTAAGTTTTCCAGTCCAGAGACATTTGAATCAATGATATCAGCTGTAGCTTGAGGGAAAACTGTATTACCTTGAGGTTTTCTTGAGTTTAATTTTAGCGCTCACCTCACAACCAGGGAGGTTTAAGATCCTATCTTCAGTTGTTGTTCATTAAAATCCCTTCCACCCTCCCTCCTATTAACCTCATCTGTCTTTATTAAGGCAAGAGTATTGGGAATTACTGTTTATTGCCAATTGTCTAACTATTTTTATGGGGGAGAAAATGAGCGCCTTCATAATTACAAAACTGAGAACAGTCAGATGCCTTTTAGTGTCAGAAATAATGCTTATATACACAAAGGAGACTAATCCATTGGTTATACTTAACAGGATGTTTCAGGCAGATCTCTGAATCTGCGTTCACCTCCTCCTATCTGCTGCCACGCTCTTTCTTTTGCTTTCACCTGGAAGTCATCTTTAATGAATCTCTTGTTTTCTTCCTCAGTGTTTTTGTTGCTGGTCTGATTCTTCTTCTATTTTTTTTTTTAAAGTCTGCAGATGTGGTTAAATGTTAAGTGAAATTTCACACTCCCCATGTTTGCACCTTCGTGGCAGCATGGCCTGTAAAAAATGTGCCATTTCCAGTCCGCCGCTCCGGCAACTTGGACCTTGACCTCTTTCTCTCTGCACTCGACTTTGATGCTGTCTGCTCCGCTGTCGCCTGCTGGGCAGCATCGTGTTGTGTACCACCTCAAATCGATGTACTCATGTACCCTCATATCACCCACCATTCGTCAGGATTCCAACCACTCATAAAGGGTCGTGACCTGTGTCGCCAGTCCTGGCACATCCTCCTCTCATTTGTTCTTCGCCCCACATTTTTGAGGCCATTTTGCTCGCTCTCTTCTCATTCAGCTGTGACGGATTGATGCACGGGGGGTAAACACATTGGGCTTCTACAGCACATCCTTTTGGGTATTCCACTGGAGCGGTACTGTGTTTCACCGGGACAGAGATGGCGTCGTAAGAGGCCAAGATTGAGCATGGGGATATTAATGTCTATCGACTGGAGGTAATAGCTTTGCTGAGTCTCAGCCTCGAGGTTGTTCCAATTTAGTCTGTCCTATAATAGGTCTTGGACACCCTTTCAGCAAATAAATAAGGTGGGTGAGAGTGAGTTTTAATATCTGCTTAAATCATATGTGCTCTTTAAACATGCAGTCAAACACACATCCAAAGAGATGCTGTCATTATTCACCCCCACCTATGTCTAGCTTCACACATATGCTGTCGAGATTTTCTCAGTTTAACACGCTGGAGCTGCAAGTGACTAAATTATCTATAACATGGGACAGGAAATAGAGAGCCAGGAACCCCGGGATGCTCGTGCTGTTCTTCCTGTCTGTGGCACAGTCAGTGGAGCTGAATAGCGGGACCTATTTGCAGACAGGGGAGACATTTTTTCACCTACCTCTATGTCAGAGTGTGTGAGTCAACGTGTCTCACTTTTGTTTCATTTTTTTTTAATCGTTTTATTTGCATCGACTCGGTCCTCTGCCAGTGGGACACGAGAGACACAACTGTGGCTTTGTCGGTGCGGGGAGGGAGTGTGGATGGAGAGGGGGAATTACGCACGTCTTACGCACGTCAACCTGTCTTCTGTGTGTTTCCTGCGTGCTCGTGCGCGCGCCGGACTGTCTCTTCGTCTCATATCTCATATTATTCGTGCTGAGGGGGGGAGGAAAAAAAGTTAAATCATTGCCGCCGCTGAGGATTCCTGCCGTTTAATACACCTGTAATACAAATCCGAGCCCGTTATCCGCTATGGAGGCTCGTGCAGCCTGCATCACCTTATAGACTGCCTCCACACATCCTGCATCCCTCTATATGTCTGGGGCATATAGGCATCCGAGCAATGGCAGAAGGCAGGGCGATGCACAAATAATAGGCTATACATGAAATATTTATGGAAAACAGCCACATGCTGCTAGATTTAGGGCACATTCAGCAGAGCCCAGTGCGGGATGCGGGATCAAAGGAGATATGATGCGATATAACGCACACGTCGCTGACATCACACATCTGAATACGTTGTGTTTACAGGAGCAACAAAGAAAATATCTTCCTACCTTTGCGTTGCAGAAACCGCTGTCTCCTTCCCCCTCTCTCTCTCTCTCTGACCAGTTTCCGATTTACGAGCTGTTTTAGTCAGATGCGACGCCTGTAAAGGGGCATTCCGCCGCCTCCCACTCACCGAACCCCCTCCTCTGTCTGTCGTCTCCCCAAGACGCACCGAGCAATAACCGGGATGGAGAAATGAACAATATACGTCTCCCCTCCCCTCTTTTACCTCCCGTCTCCCTTGTTCTTCTCTTATACTTTCCTCCCGTCCTTGTGTGTTTTTTTTTGCCTCCTCTCTCTTTCACTCTCCCCTCCCTCTCACTCTCCCTCGTTTGCTCGCTCTCCTCCTCTCCCTCTTTTCCTCCCTGTGATCTGAATACTAATACTCCGTCACTCCTCACTCTGCCTGCTCAGACCGGCCAGTGCTAAAGACATACTGATGTATGTGAGGTGAGTATGGAGAGAGCTGGTTTGTGTGAGCCGGTGAGTGTGCGAGCACTGGTGGTGGTTTTGGAGTTGCAGAGGAAAGGGGAGGGAGGGTCCCAGGAACAGCAGGCCTAATGGTCTCCCTGAGCCTGCAGGGCACCATGGGTGGGTTAGAAAGGCCCTGGATCTTGTTTGGTCTTATTAGAGCTGTGATTAGATAATAATAGTCCTGCAGACACGCCTGGGGAGCTGATAGTGGTGTTGGCAGTGGGCGGGTTGGGTGGTGATGGGGAGGGGGGGCAAACATTTTATGGCAGCATCAGTGGGTTGAGAAGAGGAGAGGAGGGGGGAGGAGAGGTGTTGCTTGGATGTCAGGTTGTGGAGAGCAGAGATGAGATGGAGGGTCAGAGCTGCTCAGCTTTGAGCCAAACAAAGGACTCGCCTTGATTTGTTCTGGTGGATGTGCGCTTTACCGCGTGCGTGCGCACCATGGAAACCCCAACAAGTCAAGCAGCTGGAGTACACAGAGGCCATGATCTTGTTAGAGTGAGACATCCTATTATTTGAGTCATGATGAGATTGTAATAGTCCTGCAGGCCTTGCCTAAGCAGTGAGGGGGCACGTTAAAATACTCCTCGGTTTTCGTGATAAAATCACCAGCAGCAAAATGAGAACCCATCATTGCTGATTGGGAATAATTGTAAGTATGGGACCAGTGTGCCTATTCTCTCTCTCTCTCTCTCTCTCTGTCTTTTTCTCCGATACTGCCCCTGAGGGGGATCACCCAACAAAATCTGGAAAAATCTGCATCCGGCAGTAAAAGAATGTTGCCGTAATCACAGCCGTTCACAATCTGTGTGTCACGCTCTAATCAAATCATACCCATCAAAGGAAAAAAAAAAAAATCTAATCAAATCCAGGAGAAAGAAATCATTAGACGAAGCTTTGTGGCCTGATGAGGATGGATTCATTTGGTAGATGAAAAATACGTGGCGTGCCCCTGAAGATGTTCAGATGGCCCCGCTGGCCGGTGAGCGCTATTATTCTTATTCTTCACGAGTCTTTCAAGATAACCAAGCACCCCCGGCTCTGCACCGTTCGCCTCTTTAATTTCCTACTCTTCCTGTGGCTGAACACATTTCCCTGAAATTCCTGTGTATGGTTTCTCTGTAAAGCAAAATCAATCAATAGTCATATTTCTAAAGGTACAGTAAACTTGTAAATAAATCATTTTTTAGTCTAAAAAGAAAGCGTGAGCTCTGCTTGCCAAGACTGAAGCAGCCACCTTCATTTTTAAAGGCAGCACACTGATGAATTAATCATTCTCCCAGAGTGCGTCCAAACAACACCTAATGGGCCGCACGGCGCCCAGAACATCCAGTGCTTGTTAGAATCTTTGGTATAAAAATTCTACATGATTTTAGCTCAAAAACTATTCCGAGCGCACATATTTAGCACAGGTCAAACACTTTTTTTATTCACAGAAATGGATATCAGGGGCTTTGGGCGGATTTGTAAAGAGACGGGTCATTTGAATTCCCTCAGCCTAAGTGAATCCTAATTTGATCTTGTGCTTTTTTTTTTTTGTTGTTGGTATGATAATGAAGAGCAAAGAGCAAGATAAAGATTTAGAAAAACATTGAGAATCTACATCTAAAAAGAATTGCATTAAAGATGCATTTAAGTCCAGCACTCTTGCTGAATATTTAGTGCTGCACAGAGAAAGTAGACAAGTTAAATTCGAGGACTGTCCATTTCAATACAGCTCAGTGGAATACAGTCCGTTTCACCCCAAAGTCCAGTACAGAATAATTATATTCATCAAATGTCAGATTTCTCACTGTTGCACAATTCAGTTTCAGACAAACTTTAGCCATCAGACAGATGGGCTCACGTTTAAACCGAGGAATTCATGGTTGACCAAATAGATGCAAAAAAGAAGACCAATAAAAACACAACGACCACTGCACTTGATAGCTGCTATATGTTGCTTGAGCTGATGTGGCGCTCTTGGTTTTTGCCAGAGGAGGTGCTGCGCTTCATGCAAATTTACATGAATTATGTGCTGCAATGTTCTTTGTAGAGATAATACCGTTTCCCCGGCAACCCTTCCAAAAAAATAAACCATACAGTCTTTTGGAGCTGCACTATCATGAACTTTAACGGTTAACATGCCAACTGAGGCCTGTATAGTTTGAGGTTTAGTTCTTGGGTGGTTTTGTAAGCTCTCTGAGCATTTGGGTGAACTTAGCTTTTGAAACGTTTTCCACTCGTGAATAATCTTTTTTGATTGTAGAGTGATGGACTTATAACTCTCTCCAGAAGGATGGGCAGCAACGATTGCTTCTCCAGGATCATTGCTGATGTCTTCACGTCAACAGACACCTGGGGCGGAGGTGGCTGTAGCTCAGTTGGTAGAGCGGGTCGTCCAGTCACATTCAGTTGGTGGTTCGATCCCGGCTCCATCTTGGGCAAGACACTGAACCCTAACTTGCCCCAGTGGGTCTAGGAGCACCTTGCATGGCAGCAGCCACTCACTGGTGAATGAGAGGCCAATAGAAACTGCTTTGAGGGCACCTTGATGGTGTGGATAAAGAGGTATATAAGTGCAATCCATTTACCTGCACGCTCTTGAGCAGCAATTGACAAAACATCATTTATAGAGATGCTCACACTTGCTGATGTTCCACCTGGCTCCTCTTAGGAGCAGGAAAGGGTGCACTTAGTCTTTCACCTGCTACTGCATTTTGCCTTAGATTTTGTTCAGGTATATCTTACTTTTTCACCCGACTGTAAACACCCGTATTACACGTTACAATACAATTCAATGATTTTGTCATTCATCACGTATGCAGAGAGAAATTTAGGAGGACTGGAGCTGACCACTGGCCAGGAAATAACATTAAATGTATTTTAATAAAGTGACACCTCATAAATATAGCTTTTCGTCAAAGTTCTGGAAATAGTAATGCTGGAAGAGTGATGGATGATGGGAAATAGCTGTGCTCGGTATCCTGCGGCTGGTGATGATTGACTGATAAATGAGAGTAAACAGTGACCTCTGTTAGATGTCACAGCGGAGCAGAGGGAGAGGCTAAGACATACACCAGAAGAGGAAGGCAGAAGCATATGGAGGGTACAATCAGGGGAGAGGAGAGAAAGAGGAGAGATGGGGAGAGGAGAGGAGAGAGGGAGTTAAACAAATATGATTTAGAGAGGAGAAACTAAAAGCTTGGCCAGAGGCGGCAGCCAGTATCAGATTAAAAACCTAAAGAAGGCGTGGTAATATCTTGCATAAGTGGGACAAATTATTCTCTCCCATCCTTATCCTTTTGACCACAAAACACACTTATACTGTCATTTCACACATGCACAGTCTGAGGCACTTAGCGTATATGCATGTAATCAGACATGCATGCATATCAAAGAAAGTAGACCGAGAGATGCTGGAGGGAAAACGAGCACATGAGGACAGATTCAGAGCGACTAACACCGCGAAGAGTCAGTTCAATAAGGGGATAGGTCTGAGACCAAATTCAAATATGTTTCTCATATAAATAGCAAAGTCATGAAATGTTGGTGAGTGTTTTTATTGCAGGGAATCGGCCCGGACGCAGAGAACATGCTCAATCACAGAGACTGCTTTTATCAGTTTTATTATAACTGAATGAATATTAGAATGGAATATCAGTAGCTTTCTCCTGGCTAACATTACAGCTTAGCTGAGCTCATCCCATCGTGCTTTCACAGGCATGAGCAGTCATGTGTGTTGCGCTTCCCTCAGTGCAGTCGCTCGGCTGAAGCTTTTCATTTAACAGAAGGAAAATAGCTCCTGCGTGGAAAATGAATGAGTCCGACCTTTGTGGATTTCTTGACATGGCTGTTGAGTTTTTCAAATGTAATTTTAGCGCCACAAGGTAAGTGCCATCCAGTTCTGTAATGCGTGAGAGAAGGAGGAACCCTCTACAGTATCTCCAAAACTCTTCAGGCTCCACCAAAATAATACAGATGGATAGAAAACATGCCTGCTGGAAGAAAAGTCTTCAATTTTAAGGGTAAGCTTTCCATTTGAAGCCAAATGTTAAAGCACAATAGTCCGATAGCCAGTATGATCAGGACTGCTTGGCTTTCAGGAAGCAGCACCAAGTCCATGAATAAACAGGGAATTGTCCAGTCAGTGAGGTTACCGCTGTGCATGGCTTCCTGTTCTTTCTGCTAAACATCATTCATCCATCAGTTTTTTTGTTATTTTTTTTTTTTACCCGAGTTATCCTACCCAGGGCCACAGAGGTGTGCTGCAGCCTTATCCCTGCTATACATCATCTCACTTTTGAGACGTATACCTCACAGCGACCTTACTCAGTATGATTTGGTGTCATAATAAAAACAGCCAAGCCATCGGCTGACATTTAATCTAAGTGCAGTTAAATAAGAAAACCTGTAATTTAGCTGCACTGGCTTTCTAAAGAGGGTGGTTTTAAGCAGCATTAGATAGCACCTGTTATTGCCTACGCTGTTTGTTTTCTTCTTTCGTTACCAAATAAGACATCGTGATGGGTTGAACCCTAAACCGAGGCTGATCGGCCTGTTCTGAAAGCTTGTGTCTATTTGATCATTTCTTCTCTTTAATACTCAGTTTTGCTGTTAAAGAGCAGTTAAAGGCTAAAAATGAGTCACTGACATTAATTAATTCAGCAGATTCTGCAGAGGGATTCACGAACATCTATTGGAGATACCTTCAGGCAAGATGAATCCAGGCTTTAAAATACCAAGAGATTTTTTTTTTTGCTGTTGTTGTTGTTTTTTATCAGGTGAGCTCTGACAGGTAAATCTCGACTTTGGTCAGAAGTTCACGCTGCAGGTACTCGAAGTCCTCTGTGGAGATGTTTCGGAAAAACCTGCTGTTTACTGCAAATCTTCAGCTGCGGGTTTATAACGTGTTGTCATCTTGGTCCGTTACTGACAGAGAATCAATAACTTGTTGGGGTTTGCCCGACTCTGAGACAATCTTTCTCTGCAACTAACTGCCCCAACTGTAGAACTAGTTTCTACCTTTAAATCAGCAGTGTTTCTAAAGTGAAGACTACTCTGGTTAAAAGAAGGGAGAGGATTTTGTCCTTGCCAAGGTGGTTAAGACAGAAGAATGGGCTCTGATCGTTCTGTCACGTCATATCTGCCGAAGCTGCCAAGGGCTCACTAAATCATAAATATAGTTCAGTTTTTGCCAGAGAAGACCCTGTAGTAAAGTAAGGGAACAATGCAGACTCCAACTCTCACACAATCACAGTTTATTACACCTTTATTCCTTTCACATAACTTTAATTGTTGGTTCTGCTGTCTATGATAACAGTGTACAGTGTTCTGGCTCGTATCTCAGAACTAAAGACAGATCTGTCACTGAGAATTATCTTGCTGGAATAAGGAAAGTCTTCCCTGAAAGAGGCTTTGTCTGCGTATGCAAATACCTGCGTATGCCTCCTCTTCACACATGGTGACTTCAAAAATTAATTCCAAATAGTGATACGTCTGACCACATTACAGTTTTCCACTTGGCCTCAGGCCGGATTAAAATAGGCAGCGCTCAGAGAAGACAGTGGAGTTTCTGGATCTTGTGTAAAGCCGGGTGTTCCTAACTTGATACAGAATATTGTGCAGAGGAAAGGAGGAACTCAGAGGGGTGTATCGCTGTCTAAGATAACTCCATGACTCGTTGCAGTATTGCTGGAGGCCAAAGAAGCACCGCCCAGCGACTAGACGGTAAGACAGTGTATTTCTGACGTTTATGGAGCCAAGTACAATATCAGATCACATTCATCTGCCTTTAGAAGTAGAACATTACAGCTGATCCAAATATATGTATCCTCAGCTTTGGCCATTGCATCTAAATTGCAACCTGATCCAGCACCGCTCCCAGAGACGCAACAAAACGTTTTAGAATGATGCACTTTGCTTCACCGTTCATGAAATAAATGTATGATTTCTGGTGTAAATGAGAGGGGCAGCGATGACCACGCCCAAGTATTTTTGCTAATATAATTATAGCTTATTGGAACTGCAGCCATAGAATTAAGCAATAAAGAGTATAACAGAGAGCCAATTTGATTTATGAAATAACTGAAACTGGCTTTCATTATTTAATGTAGCAATATTTCTCCTGAGAGTGGATTTGCTGCCCACTTCAGTGCAAATTAAATGATTGTTTGCTAGATAAAACATTTAAAACTGAGTTGGGGGGAAAAAAAAATCAGTCAAATTTGTTTCCATCATGCATTTTGCATTATAATGTAAAAGTCTTCTGTATTGGCATTTCAAACCTTACATCACTGTTTGTCTTGATTGCGCACATCTTATTTGCAATCTTCCCCCAAAAGTCTTTTCTGATCACTGCTGGCATCATCATCATCATCATCATCACTTGTTGCCATGACAACCCTCTCGTAGGACAAATCGCCCACCTCTCTCTGTCTTCCTCTCTTTTACTAACTCTCTCCCTCTCTTTCTTCTATTGCTTTTCATTTTCTTTGCCGTAACACCCACTCATCCATCAGCCACTGCCATCACCCACTTTAACTTCTCAGCAGGGGATTCAAATTGCTCCCTTTACCTACTTTCTTTCCTTCTATCTGTCCGTCTGTCTTTCTTTTCTCCTTCCCTCCTTTCTTCCGTCCTTTCCTGCCTGCCTGCCTGTAAGTGTTGCACTTGCAGCATCTGGCAGAGAAGCCCTCTGCACACGCAGCAAAGGTCAGTCCCAGGCCCGTAGCCTGAAGCAGTTTGGACTGTCACAATCTGCAGATTGTGTTAAGGTCAAGAGCTCAAAGTCCTCTGGTGAACTTAACTGGCAGCGAGAGTTTTTACTCCGTCTGAGGTCAAGGGGACAGAGGTGTCCATGGGAGTGAGATGTTTGTTGTCCAGCTGCTGTTCGCCTGGTACCGGGGGACATGCTGTAAGGGCAAAACTGTGGAATTTACTGCTTGTGTCAAACTTTTCCAAGTATAATATTATGTGCAGATCCTCTTAGTTCCTGTCTTCCTAAAACTATTGGGAGGAGTCAGCATACAACCTTGACAGGCTGCCAGTCCATCACCTTAACACAAAGAGACAGAACAGTTTGGAACCCAGATTCTTCTGGCTGTGAGATGACAGAGCTAATCAAAGACACTCCAAGTCGTTCTTGCAATAAAAAAAATAACTATTATATTATATAAAAGATAGGATCTGATTGTATTTGAAAGCAGTCACTTGCAGATTTGTTGCTCTACATTTTTTTTTTTTTTACCTTGATGGTTTTGTCTTTGTGTGGATTCTTATAAATCAGCAGCTTTACTCTTTTGGTTCACCGTCAACGTTTCCATAGTCACAGACATTTTCAGCTGCAGCTGCCGGGTCTTCCAGAGGTCTGTCTGTTGCCACTTCCAACGCCCCAAACAGCAAACAGAGCTAATAACATGATGTTGAACATGCGGAGGAGTATTTTGCAGCTAGATATCACACATCTCCTGCAGGAACTGGTGAAGAGAAAAGCAGCGCAAAAGGAATGAACACGGCTCTTTCATTTTCCATGAGGTTTGAAATGAGGCTTTAAATCAGGTTTGGCCAACCCGCAGCTCAGGTGCCACATGTGACTCTTGGCCATTAGGGAAGTGGCTCTTAAACCACATAAAACTCTCTCTTTTGCCCTTTCTTTTAACCCTGTAAAACACACAAAAATTGTAGACAAAATGAATACCAAATCAAATCAAATTTGCCACTTGTGAGTGTGTGTCTTTACTACCCATCATCTTGGAGTGAAAGGTTCTTTCTGCTTGCAAGCAAGTAAATTAGCAAAATAATGCAAAAATTTTTATTTATTTGATTTGACTTGATTTGATTTTACTTTGTGGCTCTTTCATTAACATTTGTCTCTTTGTCTCGACTTGTCGCCTGCCCTTGCTTTAAATGAACCTTTTTGATAAATTTACCTTCGTCTCTTGCTCACTGGTATCTCCTCAGAAGGGGTGGAGGTGGGGGGTAAGTGTTGTCTTTTCCTTCTTTCCAGATGTGGAACTCCTAAGATGAGAGTTTTAAAAACCTATGCAATGATCCCACTTACTGTCTGGTACAAAGCACCATTTTACCATTTTGGATTCCATAGATCCGTTATATCCATGACCACTGCACAGGAAGGAGGTTTTCAAAACAACAGCCGAGCTGCTGGCACATCTCGGCGCCGGGGCCAGCAGTTTTTGTTTCAGCTGGTTTCAGATGTCAATATTCCTTGTTTCAGATTTCCTTTCAATGGTGACACCTGAAACGAGAATGGATTGAATATGAGGTTCTTTAGCATGATAGCATGATCTGAGCTGAGCTAAAGTGCTCAGCTTATGCTAACTGTAAGGCACCTTCCATCTCACTGCAAGGCTTCTTCATTCCATCCATTTTCCCATTTTTGATTTAGTTGGGGGTCGGGCAGAGTCAGCTCATTTCAAGATGGCGAAAACCGGAGCTCCAAGAATCGGACATCTAAACCTGGACAAAGAAGCTGGACCAACTCTTCAGGAACTTGTGGGTGACGTCACTGAAGAGTTTGTCCAGCTCTCTCATAGGGTCTACTACTCTGATGCACTGTTATTATGGAAAACTTGGATTATAGCTGACTCCTGCTTGAATTCACTTCGTCCGTCAAAATTTTACTCACTCATAAATCACCCGAACTGTACTACACTTAGCAAAAAGGCCTTCCGCTTTTTTAATTTAAGTGATGATTAGATTGGCAGAACTTCTGGAACAAGCAGAGCTTTACGTGATTCTTCTCCTCTGGCTTTGTCTCAGTTATGAACACTTGGGGGATGGAAATGTCGCTTTGTGTGGTGGCAGAAAAGTGGCTGACTCACTCTGGGCAACGCTGCAGACTGGCACAGTCGATTTTAGTGGAATTCTGGGACACATTTTTGTCTCCTCATGCTGATTTCTCTGTCTTATTATTAATTCTATTGTCCTGTCTCTTCTTGTGTTGTAGTGCATCACTTATGTTAGCAGTATCTCAGCCTTTAGCATCTTTGGATGCTTCAGCAGGAGGCCAGGTGACTGATCTAATAATTCTGAACTTGCTCTTTCACATTACTTTTCACATTGCGTGCAGCTTTATTGTCCTTAAGTGCATCTCTGCTTGCGTTTCCCACCTTGCTCTTTCCAATCTTTTGTCCACTTCCACAGAGGACAGCAGCAACCCTAGACCAATTTATATTTTTCTTGTTCTGTAGTGACACACTTTGGTCTATATTTCATGTCACTTTGACTAAACTGCCCAGCTGCTGATGTCCACATTAAAGCTTGATGCACTCCTTGTGTATGGATTTGACTGCCATGCCAGCAGAGCACTTTGCCTTGAGAGAGAAATTAAACCCCTGAGGTTATTCTAAGATAGATTAAATAGGGAGGGGAGCTGAGAAAGCTGGGCTCATGGGCGGGGCACTACCCAAATATAGAGAACCTGCCAAATGCCAACAGGGTGTGAGCAGAGAGGCAGGCCTCTCTGATCTGTATGTCTGTTTATGTGGGTGCGTGGATGCTTGCATGCATTATGAGGATCTCTGGGATGTGTGTGAAATCATATGCACGCTCCTCTCTGTGAGTGGGTGTGCACGAGTTTCTCTGCACATGTCGTACGCATGCAGCGGAGATGAAGAGCCAGAACATTGCACAGCATAAATAAAAACGACCTCTGCTCCAGTCGAGAGCTGAGATGAAAAGAAACGGAGCAAGCTGAATTTCTACAGTGTGTATTTATATCATTATGCGAAAGTGATGTGTTTGTTTGGTTTTGGCATTTGTGTCTTTCAGGTGTTTTTGAGTTCAAAGTGAGAGAGAGAGGAAACAAGCTGAATGAAATGGGAATTGCCAAAACACAGAAGCGAGACGATGGAGAGAGATAGTTTTGTTTGTTACGTCTCACATGTTTGGTTACTCAAGCTAATGAGCTGCAATTAGAAGGCAGCCAATTAACTCTGGCCATCAGACTGAAACCGAGGGAAATGGAAAGAGGTGGAGTGATGAAGTGAGAGAAGGGAAAAGAGTCGTTGATGATGGAATGGGGGGGGGGCATAAATGACCAGGGAATCACAGGCGGTGTTATCTTCAAGGCATGCTCATGTGTGCGTTTGCGCGTAAATTAGGTTCCTACAGATGGGACTGGGTGCACGTGCATGTGCACCAGCAGGGGGAGCTGTGAAGGCCCTTGTCACTGTAAGTGCCCTACATGACCATCTGGCTCTCGCTGTCAGAATGGATGCTGAACCTACAGTTAACCCACTCGCTGCCGGCAGCCACTTCACATGAATGTGATAAAAATAACCCCATGAACAGATGCCATATTTTCTGACTCCGGGCAAACTGAGGTAAGTGCATTTCCGTCTATTATTATGCTATAAAGTGGATTATTGAACAATTTTTGATTTCACAATCACGATTGATGGCCCACTGATGGGGATGCTGCGTGACCCTGAGCCTTGTCTGGCTGCTGCCAGGCTGACCAGATTGCATATGTGCCTCGGGGTGTAGAAAAAAGGAAGTAAATGGTTAATTTCTCATTCTGAGTGCTGATGCAGAGTTCCAGCTGAACCCCTTGGAGAATCTTTTCTTCACATATTCACACACATACACCTACATCGTCTTGTCGTGCTTGCCATTCTTCCAAGTAGCCCTCTCTCTTTAATTAGGCTAATTGAAATGCGAGAATAACCATTTTCTTGATTGCTAATTTTTTAGAGGGGCAGTTTAAAATGAAAAGCATGCTCAAATGTGCAGAATCTAGCAGGGGCGGTTCCACCTCCCTCCTCAGGTGGTTGGTCTAGTTTGGCCCTAAAGGTCACCCCTGCATCCTCAACCCTAACCCTTGCAGTGCACCTCCCGACTTTGACATTCTCGCTGCTACCTTCCCTCTGCATTTCCAGGAGGAGCACGGCCCCGCCAGTTGCCTCCTGTGTCGTTAAGCAAAAGTGTCAAGTGGGATTATTTCAGACATCCTTGAGACAAACTCTTTTTGCTTAAGTGCTTCTGGCGGGTCTACAGGTGGTTTGGTGGCTTTTTCTGTGTCGCAGGGCTCTCTGGAAACCCCTGAGCGGGTCTACTGAAGGTAGCTGTGACAGGAGCCTCCCCAGGGCAGCATGAGCTCATAGAGGGCAACGGGAAGGAAACAAGGAGAAAGAGAGTAGGTTTTAGGAAGGAAACAGAGAGAGATGCCACTGTGAAAGGAAAAAAAAAAAAAGATGTGTCTTTTAGTGACATCCTCTGAAAATGTCCATATGCTTTGTTCTCTTTTACAGAAGGGTTGTCATTCCTTCAACTCAAACATCATAATGCACATCCACATAGCTTCATATTTGATGTACATGCATTCAGTTCTTGAATAGAGTGAACTATCACTGGCCCTGCAGGAGTAGCTGCAATGGCGCGCACTACTTCCACCTTATGATGTAATTTCGAACATTTATAATTCGCTCATGTTATACACACATGGAGTCATTTGCCTTTAAAGATCTATACCATTTCCTTGCTAAGTTCTCCAAATGTAATGAGTCACTGCACCGAGTTCTCTGGCTCTCTTAATTATCACTCGTTTCAGCAGTGCGCTCCATGGCAACCTTAAGTTCTGCCTGTCACCACATGAGAGATGAGGGAACAGAGACATTTTCCCATTATGTTGCCACCCCAGCGTGCACATCTCCTCAACACAGACCCGCTGCTGATTGCGCCGCTGAGCTCTTCGCGCCCTCTGCTGGCGGGACTGGGAACACCACGTTGGTTCAGCATGCAGAGAGACGGTGGTTTTATCCTAAATGAGTGGGAACCGTAGCAGTTCAGCCACTAATGAATGAACATCAGGGTACTTTGTTGGCGTGTTTGGGTTTGCAAATGAACCGCATACTCTTGCGCTGCAAATGAGGGTGAGATCAATATTTGACACCGAGGAGCAATTTGAATTTTGGGAGCTCACTGGCATCGCTGAATATCACGAGACTGCCAGCATGCAAATTAAGCATTTCCACTCATTATTATTCTGACAAACAAGTGTGTGTGTGTTTGCTGTGCACCTCTGGTCTGTAATGAGTGAGAGCTAATTAAAAGGAATAAGCAGAGTTCACGATGGAGTGACCACTTTGACCACTGAAGTGGAAGTAAAGGTAACCTGTTTACAGAGAATGTTAAATACTTGATATAAACTGTGGAAGTGTGTTTCTTTCAGTAATCCACTTTTTAAACAGCTGAAGTATAGAAACTACTCGCTGCCCTTCAGCTCTCACTCATGTGACAAAAAAAGAGACTGAGCCCTGGAATCAGATCAAGTTTTTGCATCACAAATGACAAGATTCTGCGTTGTATCTAAAGTGGCCCACCACTGAAGCAGCCAAATCAAATGTATGGCGGAAGCTCATGACTTAAACATTATTTGTCGACTCTGATCTTGGCCTGCATGATTTTTATATTCATCAGAGTACGGACAGGAGTCACTTTGATCATGACAGGACAGGTTCAAGTTAAAAGGACCAAAACATAACAAAGCTGAGAGCGATCACTCTGGATGGCAGCCTGTGCTTACTGGTAATAAACATTTTCTTTTAAAGGGTTCTTGGGATCAAAGCCAATACAAAATGTGGGCATCTTCCTAACAGAGTTGGCAGAGCATGTCATTGTGGGAAACAAGCACTTGGATCATGGACTGGGTTTGCCATTTTACTTAAATGTTTTGCTTTTTGAAAACAAGATAAAGTATGACTGGTGACAAAGTGACTTTAACCGCATCTGCCAGTTGACCGCTGCTTGATGTTCTTAGTTTTCAAACAGGAGCAGTGTTTTCATTGAAGAGCTTCTCTTTAACAGATTGTTTTGGATGAAATGACTTTTTCAGTCCCTCAGTTCTTCCTCATACCCATTTAAAGGCCACACACAGACTTTTTTTTTGTTCTTTAAAAGGATTTCTTGAGGTGTTAATGAAATGTCTGTGACATGTTTTTGTTAAAATAGTAGGGATATACTAAAAAAGCTTCAGTTTTTAGCGTCTTTGGACCCCTGTTTGTAGCACCTGGAGTCAGAGGGTGGAGTCAGATACAAAAGCTCTCATGTTTGCCCTTTAAAGTGTAACCTACTCTACTATATTTACTATATAAAGCCGTATGTGGAGCTGTAATGAAGTCATTGTTTGTGTGTCTGTTCTGTCGGCTATATAAGAAGATTGCACATCATTAAAGAGTGACCCACAGAATAGGATCTCCAGCATCAGTGACTAATAATATATACAGTACATGCACATATGTGTTTTAGGATATAACTGTTTTCATTTAAAACTCTAAGACCTGCTCTTCGTCTCATCTCGTCACCAAACTGCAGACAGACTCACTGAGCCACAGAGGGACATTTAATAACTGAAGAATTGGCAGAAGCCAAACACAGAGATCAAGTAGAGCAAATGCTAGACTCTTAATGAATGGCAATGTTTCTCTGCAGCTTCACTTCTCTGCCAGCACTTTATCCTCTCGATTGCAAAAATAGAGATACAAGCAAGTCAACGCAAGTTGTTGTTTGTGTTTTTTTGTTGCCTGCAAATTATTCATGAAATGAACACATGTTTAGGTTTTACATTTTGGGTGTCGTATACAAAAATACACCCTTCTTTTCTGCAACAAAGAGACTTCAGCACTTGTCAGAAATGTTGAGAGCTGCAGGAGAAAGTCGGAGCTTCACTGAGACTGTTTGCTGCGAGCAGCAAAACTGTCATCAGGTGAGGAAATTCTTTCCGTGGTGAAATCATCATCTCCATCACTGCGGTGGAAACGGACATTCCTGTCTCTTCTTCTGCTTGAGTTCATGACGACACGGTGCATTTATGCGTGAGCGCGACACCATCCCAGGATGATAAGACATTTTGCTTCTTGCCATCAGCTTAGTCAAACATAAACGCTGCAGCTGATTGGCTGACAGCCACGTGCCGATGTGAGCGGACGTCTGACCCTGCGATGGTTTCATCAGGATGCAGAGCAACATCAGATCTGAGCGTGGCCCTCATACTTTCATGCTTTACATCACAAACTCAAAGACCAGTCTTAATTTGTGAGCGTAACATTTATTTTCAAACAACCGTAAATCTGAAAATTCATAGTTTTTATATGACAAAGACGTAGCTCATACAGAATATTGTAAATTATATAAACAAGAGAAAGGAGTTTTTTTTTTTCTTTTTTTACTTTGGTGTAGATGCTTTCTGTGACAGGTATCACACAGTCGAGCCTCACGGGGTAAATGACAACAGTGAGGACATTTTTTTTCTGCTCCCTGGTCTTATCTTGATGGAAGACCAAGCTCAGAAAAATGTGAGCAAACAAGCTGTATCAGTTTAATCTATGTAACGGCGAGCACAGAGCATCTTCAGCGTGTTTCGACCCGGGCCCTCTTTACGTAAAGCATCTTCATGCTCACATGATCACAATGTGAAGACTGGATACGTTTGAGGGCAGACAATCAAAATATATACATAAAAAAGAAAGAATGAAAGGAGAAACAAGAAAGGGAAAATAGGCTCTGTACCACAACAAACAGTTCTTCTCAATTTGCCTCTTATATTTTACAATTTATACTTGATGATGGTGGAGCACTGACCTGGAGCCTCAGTCAGGTCTACAGTATATCTAAAAAAATAAAAAATAAATGCTCAACTCGCTTGTGTAAATTCTAGACATTTTCATTCCAGTGCCTTCATTGTTTCTAGCACATTGTCATGACTGTATAATGGATCTACCAGAGGGAGCAGGAGGCTACGTTTCCTTTTTTTTTCCTCCAGGTTTGCTGTGTATCACAAAGATCACAAAAATATAATGTTGGCCACATTATATGGTTTGGCTTCACCACACACATTTTAAAGAGCAAACATCCAGATTGCTCTTTTCACAGGAGATCTGAAACGTGTAACATTGTTCTAGAAAAGAAGTGACGTGAAGCTACATAGTTTCAGGGGATTTCTGCAGAGTTGGATTCTCTCTGGTTTTGTTGCTATGTGACATCCCTCCTTTCACATACAAGTAGCCAATAAATCTTCAAGTGGAAGTAAAAATCATATAATTAAAAAGAAAAAAAACACAAGTATTGGGGTCCTGTGGATCTAGGAGACGCTGCCATGTTAGCAGTTTACCCCTGGGCTTAAAACAGAGATAAAACTGTTATCTGTCATTTCATCTGACTGAGGGCTCAACCACAATCACTGCATTCCTCACTTCAGCCTGCTCCTTTAAACCACAGAAACAACAGGAGAAATGCAGTCAAAACCTGCCTCACTGACTCCAGATGAGTTATAATCACAGTCACTTCCTTCCTACTTTAGGCCGTAAGGCTTTGTGAGCATTTTAATAGCAAAAAAAAAAAAAAAAGAAAGAAAGAAAGAAAGCTCAAAGTAAAAAGCAGTTCTGGTCTGCTAGTTTAGCACCAAAGCATTTGTGTACCTTTAGATTCCAGCATAGTTATTCTTACTTACATTAAAGCATTGTTTACATATGGCTTTGATACAAGTGGTCTATGTATACTGTATATATTAAAACATTTATCAGAGTCCTTCAAACGACTGCAAACCTGGGTACTTTCTAAAAAATCTTTGGCCAACAGCTACTTGGTGCTGATTTTTACAGCACTGCTGAACTGCTGTTTGTGACATTCTGACATTAATTCAGGCTGTGAAATGAAATAAATGATGTGGGTTTTTTTTTTCTCAAATTCATACTGCATATGGCAACTATACCACTTCAACATAGTTAGCAGGGTAAAGCCCCTCCCATCCACCATCCTTCATTCCCCGACACCAGCCCTGGTCATCCTCATCCTCGACCTTCAGAAACTCCTCACCTGTGGGGAACAGGATGCATTTCACTCATAAAACGTTCATGTTAAAGCCTGTAAAAATAAAAAATACCACAGAGATACAGTCCAAAAGCTACAAAACAGTACAATACAGTACAGCAAATGCAACATAATGTGAAATTAGTTGGAGAAAAAGATGAAGAAGCTGGATAATTCTACTCTGATCCAGGTCTGTGACGTCACAGCGCCCTGGAGGTCTGAACCAATCACTGAATTATATATCTTTACACATAAAAAAATGTTTGTGTTATATTTAAGTTTGGGAAAGATAATGCATTATTATCGCATTAACTCATTAATTTATTCAAGCCGACATTTATTTTATCACGCATTAATGCACTTGCT
The DNA here is from genome assembly GCA_018398805.1 of Hirundichthys speculiger. Lineage (NCBI taxonomy): Eukaryota > Metazoa > Chordata > Actinopteri > Beloniformes > Exocoetidae > Hirundichthys > Hirundichthys speculiger. The sequence goes on along the minus strand of JAGFBZ010001790.1, from coordinate 2,652,878 downwards.
CACATGCTTTTATTTTAAAAAGTCTGTTACTGGCTGCTTCGGAACCGGAAAAGAATTGGTGAAAAAAAAAACATGCGGGAAAGCTAAAACAGACATGGAGAGCAGTAAAGTTACAGACCTTTTACATTGATATTTTTATTTTAAAGTTCTCCCAGAAGGCAGATTTGACAGAAACAAGGTTATTTGTAACCACTGACAAGTTGAACCTCCCGTTAAAAGTTTCTGCTTTTACCTCAGAAATTTCCTGTTTTAATGTTCTGATTGTGGCTCAGGATTTTGTTGATAAACTTTTTTTCTATTTTTCATAAACATTAATGACATTAATGCCCTGGCAGTGGCAATAAGCTTTATTTTATTTTACATTTTTTAAGATGAGATTTACACTAAATATGTGTTACTGACAAGTGCTGATGTTAAAAGTGTTTGAACAACAAATGTTATGGCACTTTAGTTCATATGACAGCAGAACATATAAAATAAAAGTGACCTTTACACTACTTTTGACTTCATTATTTGATTTTGCGTACATAATGTGATTAATCATGATTAATCGGGGAAATCATGCGATTAATCATGATTAAAAATGTTAATTATTGCCCAGCCCTAGTTATATTGTTTTTGTGTTGGCTGTTACTCCAGGCACACAAATAAAAGCATTTTTTTCCACGTGAGCCCTTTAAAGTCCTGCACAGCCTTATGTCTCATTGAGGTCTGAAGTGACCCAGTTTGAGCCAAGCTTTAGGTACTACACAGATGGCCTCACTTTTGTCTCTAAAATACTGTGACATACAGAGAAACTCATTGTCCACTCAAAAACACCAACGTCTCGTGGTCCTGTAGCTGCAGGACAAGCCCAAAATCATCATCAACGCCATGATTGACAGTTGGTGAGGTGTTTACGCTGTCTGTAGTTTAAATGAGACTCTGAGCATTGATGAGAGCAGCAAATACTTCTCTAAACTCACTGATGATGTCTTTCCACCTTGGCATTGTGTTAAAAGGCATCTGGATGCTCCAGACCAAAGATCACTAGTAGTTTTCACACATTACTTCTGCATTATAGCTCGGTTGTCATTGTAATGCCACAGTGTAACACATCACATGTTCATCTGAGCCTGTATTTACTTAATTTAATAACTGATTAAAACCAGATGATTTTCATTACATCCTGATATGTGAAAGATCAGAAACGCATGAGTTTGTTTTTACCTGCTTTAAAGGAGAGTTCGTCAGTCTCCTGGCCTACATAATCATACAGAGCTCTTACTCTCACTCCTCCGATCATCACGCTGGAGGACAGAAGAGAAAAAGAAAGAGTTTGATCACACTTACAGCGACGCAACATCAGATCTCAGCAGATCTTCCTTTGAACATGCAAATGACAAGACTATGGAATGAGGAGCTGTTTTGTTCCTCCTTGAGATCAATTATTTGCCTGAATAAAATCAAATCGTGACATTTAAGCAGGTAAACATCTGCTAGTTGTATGCAGGTAAACATCATGGGAGGAGCAAAGGCGAGCCTTTTTATTTGCTTTTTGAAGTACGTCTGCATTGTAAACAATCACCACCAATGATATCTGCCGGCCACTCTGGAAAACCGGAGACATTTGAATGCGTTTTCTTTCAGCTGTGAGGTGAACTTCAAGTCTTTTCTTTTTTTAAATGTTACTGAATTGAAGAGCAGGACTCCAAACCATTAGATGAATAGATAAACAGGACAAGATCAGGTGTTTGCTGCTTTAGACACAGCTGTAATGGACAGAGCGGTGTTCAGAAACAGACGCTGGTCACATTAATGTTCACACGTTGGCCTCATTAACATAAACCTAACTTCAGCATCCATTAGCCACGTTGCATCTAATCAGGGAGTAAAATGGTCATTACCTCAAAACTGTCATAAAAGCCATTTCTACCTCCCATTAAAGGTGGAGTAGGTGTTGTTTGAAAAACGGTTCCAGCAATCCAACTCAAGTGAGATTTTGAAAATATACACTCCCTCCCTCCTCCCAAAGGCTCCGCCTCCTCCTCTTCAGCTCACCCCTCGAAACCACGCCTTCACATGATTCACGACTGCATGAACCATAGGGAGGGAGGGAGCGAGGGGTGATATTTGATGGACGTATTAGGCAGCCAATCAAAATAGTGATGATCACTTTTTTGATTGGTCAGAGTTTTTCTCTGATTATACCTTCTAGACTGGACCAAAATGTTTAGTTTTTTTTGCAAACATTTTATTTCAGTGGGTGCAATGGAAATGTGAAAAGGTTTTCAGGCAATATTGTAAAAAGTGTTGCAAAAAAACAACACCCACCCCACCTTTAAGTGCATCCTACTTGAAGAAATAAAACCGCCCTCATTCATGTTTTTTTCCTTTTTCTTGTTTTTTTTTTCTAGTTTTTTGGCCAATTCCATCAACCTCCTTTTAAACACAAAGTAAAATATGCATAAGATTTTTAAAAATTGTAAAATATTTTTTCTTAATGAAAACATGTCTAATGACAGTCATCTCCAGTAGCTCAAAGCTTCATTAATTACTTTACATCCCTCCCACCTGAGATGCAGGTGGAAAAGAGAGGATTCAAGGTGTAAAGCAGTTATTGTAAATAAATACGACATTGTTGCTTTGAAGTTAAACCAAGAGTTTAAACCAAGAGTTGTGGCGCAGCTTAATCTGTCCATTGCTTTGTTACAAACTAAACTGATCTTTTTCGGTTTTCTTGACGTTATTTTTTTGCTTTTAAGCAAATTTACGTTATAGAATAATCTGCCAGGCCCTGCTGAGATTCATTTCAGGCAAATGAGATCAGGGAGGAGGAGGCACAAAACTGAGAAGTGAGAATAGCCTAAAGTCATCAGAAAAGAGATAAAAAAGTTCCCTGATGTGACAGTCCATGCTGTCAGAAATCTCCTCACCTCCTTTCTATCGTTGCTTTCTTCTCTACTTCTTTACTTCTTTCTTCTACTTCTTCTTTCTTCCCTTTCTTGGCTTTCTTTTCAGGCGCCCATTCCTGACAAGCATTTAGAACAAAAGAAAAGTGTTTCAATGAGCAGAATGAAACTTTGGCTGTGATTATTTTAAATGATCAAATACCTGGAAGTGAGGCCAGTCGGTGGGCATGCCGGGGCCGTGAGTGTTTTTCCACCAGCGGAGGTCCTCTTGCTCATCGATGGCCATCAGCGTGTTGTGCAGCTCAGTGTAGACAGCCCTCACGCTGACACAGTTCAACAGAAAGTTAGTTCTTACTCTGCTTTCCTGGCTCATCTTCAGGAATTAGACCGTCTTGTAAACACGAGTTGGACACATAAACATTATTTCTCCTTCAATAATCAGAACTGTCAAACTCAGCTCTGTCTTGTACCAGAGAAAAATCACTTCTTGTGAATGCTTCATTTTTCTGCGTTCAGTCTCAGTGTTCACATTCAAATGTGCTTTTTTTCCTACTTAAAGTAATCAGGTTGTGACAGAAGAAAATACACAGTGACTTTTATACTGCATCATAGTCACCATGATATTCTAAATACAGCGAACACAATGAAATGCCTCATTTTTGTGTGTGTGTGTGACACATTGATGATTATACTGTAATAAAAATCTTATTCAAATTTATAACTGGCCAATTATCCGCTTGTACTGTCATCTTTCAAGCAAAGCGTTGCCCCAAAATTAAGCAGATTAATTGTGTGTATAACTCCTCTAATCCTCTCCATACCGCTACGTGGCTCCGTCAGATTCTAGAGGATAATTAAGCACCCGTCTTATCTATTATTCTTCTTTATTAGAATGGAAGTAGGTAACTGCAAAACACTCCCAAGCTGATATGTAGTGGAACGACTTTTAATTAGTGATGAATTAAGTGAGATTATCGATTATAAGACACTTTAACTGCTGTATAAAGCAACACACAAGCTGAGGAGATCAGGTCCACCTGTTTCTTTATATAAATTCATTTTTTAGCACAGACGAAACAACTGTTCTTGTAATCACCAGAAAAACCGATGAGGTGGAAGGTGAAAACCGCTGACACGTAAACTGCTCGTGACCAACCTAAACATTCATGCCTCCAACCAGACCTCCAAACTCCCACAATAACTATCTGACTGGATCTGGTGGCATCTAATGGAGAAGAAGCCCAACTGACAGAGACCGCAGCCAATAACCAGATGCTCCACTGCACCCTCAGATGTTTTTCCAGACGTGAAGAGGCCCTTCACATTAGTGGGTCAGGTGGTACCCGATAACGCTACGGCTGACTGGTGCACGTACAGTGTAGTGGTGTTCACCTCTCATTGTTGGTAATGTCCAAGTGTTTGTGGATGGAGAGGAAGGCCTGTTTGAGAAACGCAATCCTCTTCCGCTCCTCATCCTGCGATTGGTCAAAGATGGACTCCATCTCCTCCATGTAGCGGGGAGCATAACGGTTCACCTCCTCCAGGACCTTCTCATAGCGGCCGCGAACCTGGAAACATGTCAGACCGAAAAAATTTAAAATAAAAAAAAAATTGCAGATGCATGTGAAGAAAGACAAAATGTTGAAAGAAAAATTCCATCACAAAACAGGAAATATAAAACTGCCTCAAAATCAAACTTGTTGACTTGTTGACTTGTTGTTGTTTATAGGTCCAGGGGTTTAAAGCAAGGCAAGGAAAAACTCAGGCAAATCATGCCCCATCAATATGAGAATAATATTAAATCCACCTCACTTTTGAAGGACTTTTATTGAGACATTTACTCTTGATGGTGGTGCTGCTGGCCTGGGCATCAGGAGCCATTTGTTCAGAGGGAGCCTTCTGACTGAAACGAATATTTTCCAGGAAATGAAAAGATGTCTTGTCCAACTATCACTTCAGTGACTGTGGCAGAATAGATATTTATATTAATTTCATATTGGCTGGGCGTCTTGTCGCAGGTCGACACACCAACAGCGGGGTGAGGGACACGCTCTTGCCTTTTATGCTGTTAAGAAGCGCTGCCTGATCAGTGCAGAGCGTCTCACAAATATATAGAAGCTTTTTCTTTTAAATCGTCACAGCAATTATTTCTGCATTCACATGATTTCACACGTTGAAGGGCCTGCTGACCCTACAAGGACTCGACTGCTGTTGCTGCTACTCTGGTGCAGGCTGCAAGAACAAAGCTGTTTTGAGCTAGCTGGGTTTGGCTTGAATTCGTTCTGCCTCAGTTGACCTTGTACCATCCATTTGTTGCATTTCTGTTTGCCTTCTTTCTTCATCCTACAACAGGGGTGTCCGAAGTCAGTCATCGAGGGCCGCTGTCCTGGATGTCTTAGATGTTTCCCCGACACAACACACCTGATTCAAACGGATGGATCACCGTCGGTTTGTCATCCAGGTCTGCACAAGTCTGTTAATGATCCATTCATTGGAATCAGACGTACTGAAGCAGGGAAACATCTAAGACTTGCAGGACAGTGGACACCCCTGTCCTACAATGTGAAGGTTCTGATTTATAAATACGTTTCAGGCTTCCTAATCCGGCCCAAACGGTTATAGCCAGTGTGCTATTTAGCCGAATCCACAGTCGACCCGTACATGGTATCTGGAGCAGACTATCTCGACAGGCAGAAGGCTGCGAGAGGAAGAACTGTTATAAATTCAAACTTGTTTACTGTGAAAAGATGAAAGGTTTAATTTTCTTAGCTTTTTAAAACTGTTTGCAGAAAGTTGAATAACCAACATGTCAGTATTGTTTTGATTATATTTGACCTCTCTTTGGTTGTAACACAGGCAGCAGAGCTTTTGTTTATAACTGCTGATCTCCAGTGTGCTTTAGCATTGCAGTGTTTTTTTTTTTGGTGGTTTGGGTTTCCATTGTGGGTGGCAGGATCTCCCTCTGTTTGCACTGCATTGACCCTCCATGGGATGAGGTGGGTATATGGAAAAAGGATGATTTTATATCCATTACAAAAATATTGGGCTCAAAGTAGGCTTAAGTATCAAACCGGTTGTGTAAAGCTCCACTGTAACTTTAATCCAATGCAAAACCTCTGTTCCCACTCAGCACTTAAGCTGGTGGAAGGCAATTCTTTTCATGCAACCAGAGAAAAGTGAGATTGTCAGCACACCTTCTCAGCCTCCTGTTGCACCAGCTCCCTCTCCTCCTGGATCTTCTTCTGTTTGTCGATGGGGACATCCGGGTTTCCCTGAGCGTGGGCCTCTCGTTCCCTGGCCGCCTGCTCCTTGCGGCTCACCTTGTGGTACGCCCTTCTGACTTTGTCCAGCTGTGGGTGAATCAAACATGCCTTTACCATCTAAGGATTACGCTAAGGTGAACATACTGTATCAGTAAACGTGTCCATGGAGAAATATATTGTATCAAAGTGGACGCAAAAATGTAGCCTTTTAAGTAGCTGGTGTCATATAGCTCATGCTGTGAAAACTCTACATCCAAGTGAAGGAATATCACTCAGAGGAAGAAGAGTCCAAACCATTTCTTGCTCCAACAGTTACGAATGTGTTGGAGTCCATTTCAAACATTAAACTGACAACATTGTTGGTTTTTAAAATCAGTTCAATTATGGGATTCATGCATTGAGATAATTAAATATAGCAGGGAACGTGACGGGGAGAGACAGCCACGGTATGTGGCACAAAATTCATGAGAGACACGACAGTAAATCAAATTGAGATGCTGTTACACCAAAGTCTTCAGAGTTATAGTTTTTTTTTTACAGAGGCTCCAAAGTATGAATTTCTTTCTGCAAATAACTGTGCTCCTCATATTGATCAGGCATAAGTTTTAAATCAGAAACCCTTCCAATTTATTCAGGCTTGGGACGGGCTCTACAAGGGCTGGTACCGATCTGGCTACTGATTCTACCCAGCATGCCACAGTTGCGCCACCGTGTATCCTGAGTGTTTTGTTGAAATGTGTAGTTTCAAATGGTCTGAAGAGACTCTGCTTCTGTAACAACAAGCACAGACATTTTAAGCAGGAAGATCATATTTCCCCCTGAAATTTGAAAGCGCTCCAGATGAATATTTAAGACATGACAATGATAGTAAGTCACTTTGCGCAGCACCATCAGCTGGACCACAAGCATTCGGACTGGCAGCACACAGCTGTATGAGGCAGAGTAGATGGACAGTGACACAGCGCTGAGATGGCAACTGCACCCCCTAAGTCTTCTTCTCTAATCTAATAATTTGTCTCTCATTCCTCTCATGATTTACCCTCCGTCTCCTGCTCCTACGGCTCAGCGCGCTGTTAAATGCAGCATGGCTTTATGACATAGCAGGTCATATGACTGACGGCCCACCAGTTAATCCTTGAGCATTAGGTTCTGTTCCCTATAAAATATCCTGTTATCAAAATGTTACCTCCTTTGTTATATTCTAGTATGTGACGTAAAACTTTAACAGTTTTATCAAACACGAGCAGATATCTGTAACTCCTGGCCCATTTTTACTCTCACTGTCCGTACACGACAAATGAATTCCTTCACTGACTCATAAATATAAGGCTGTAGCCTGGTATGTGCTGGACAGCAATCTTTTTGAGCACGTATGAGATATTCCCTTAGGGGCTTGTGTATATTTTTATTTTCAAATACTTGATAATGCCTCAGGTCAATGTCACTGGTTTCTCTCAAATCAGAGTGAAGCAGTGATTCATCATTTTGAATCCTTATGAGAGTTTTCTAAGAACCGGATATTCGGTCCAGGTCACTGAAGCCTCGGACTGGATGGAAAAAATGTGATTTGGGAGTGTGACAGAAAAACTCTTCTCACATAAACAAAATGAACGTCGACAGTAGAGGACAGAGGAGACTGTATGGGGTGGACGCATGCCAGGGTGAATTAGAGAGCTTTAAGAAGGACCGGTTTCAAAATGGGCCCAAACAAAGTTATGTACACTATTCTGGATGAACGTCAAGTTCAAAGATTTGTATGGAAACATGTGTGTAATTGTTGCTTAATACCTTTAAAGACCTCAGCTGGAACTGTCTTAATGAACTACACAGTTGGACTCTTTAAATGTGTTTTGTATTTAGGATATTTAGACTGAGTTTGAAATAGTGACACCAAGAATCTGTGGAGAAGGTATTTATGGGATGTAAAACTGGGAGACAGTTATACATTTAGCTATGTAGCTGTGTGTAGATGTGTTTGAGGGTGCCGGCTGGCGTGGTGACCAGCGACCTAGTCCTCTGACCATCTCATCTCAGTGTTGCTACCTGCATCTGTTTATGTAGTCATATTCAGTCATTTGTGTGCTCTCCTCTCTCTGTCCTCCATCTCTCTCTGTCCTGTCTCTGCCCTCTTTTTTCTTTCTTTACCGGCCTTCGGCAGGAAGGTCTCCCCATATGATCCAAGTCCTGCTCAAGGTTTCTTCCTCTTATAGTGGAGTTTTTACCTTGCCACTGTTTGGCTGAAAGGTTTTTTTCTCCCTCTGTGGGAGCTTTTTACCTTGCCATTATCCATGATTTGGATTTAATATTATAATTTTAGTTAATGATATTTGCTCCGGGGTCATGCTCTGGGTCTCTGTAAAGCACCTAGAGACAATTGACAGTTCGTAACAGACACTATACAAATAAAATTGAATTGAATTTAATTTAATCCGTCACAGAAATGCATCTTGCAAAAATTAAGGCGATAATAATAAGACATAAAGCCAGATTTTGTTAAGATTTATGCTGGAACGCAGCACTGCAGATGTTGGAGGGCTACACACCAACTCCGAAAATCAAACATATGTTATCAAGTCAATGATATTGTAGAGTTAATGTTAGAAGACTGCATCTGCATCCATGGACAGGAACAAAACATTGTGGATTTATATTGTTTACAGCCATTACTACAAATGTTGGAGGTCCCTGCACCTACTGAGAGAACCGAAGTTACAGGTCATTCTTCTCATTCTTCAGTCACTAGATGCTTAGGGGACTCATTTTGTGCAAAGCCAGTTTAGGGTCACTACTGAAGACCTTTTTTTTTCTTTAACCTGTTTGTTGGTGAACAGCTGACCCGCTCCTTCATCTGCCAGTGTGCAACATGCACGTTCATGGCAGGACATGACTGCCGCAAAGGTATATATTGAGTAATTTTACAACATTTGTAACTGTCCGCAGCTGGAAAATTACCTACTTATTTTACTTAACTGCAGTGTGTATGCAGTTAAGTAAAAAGGCTAAAACAAACTCAACTCTGTTTGCCCCTTTAGTGTGGGACATGGGCAGCGTAAAGCTGTGGTGGTCAGCGGTGCCACCTCCCCATGTCTGCACTGGTTTTCTCCACGTATGCCAGCTTCCTGCCACAGCCAAAGAGCATGTGCTAAGTTAATTAGTAATTCTAAATTAACAGCAGCTGTGAGAACAAAGGATGTAAACAGCTTGACAAAAGCAGACTGCAAATGTTATTTTCTATGAGTTTATTTCTTGGGCAACAGCTGTACAGAGAGATTCCGAGAACCAATTGAAATTTAGGAAATCGTCAAACTTTGTTTATAAATAGAGTAAGAAGAAATAAAAGAAGTGGATATTTCTAAATAGTATTTTCAAAAAATGGCACACAGCTCAACATAAGTGCAAACAGTTATTCAAATAGTGCACATGAAATCTATTGTGGTGTTTTGGACCGTTGAATGTGACCTTGAAAAACAGAAATGTCTGACCTTTTTAAGCCGTTTGGCCCATGGCTTCTGAGCACGTGCAAACCCCGTCTCTATGTCCTGCGACTCCTTGAAGCCTCCAAATAACTTCTTGTGGAAGGTTTCCTTCTGCCAGGTCCTAACCTTGTCCCCATCTTCCGACACCAGGGAGCGACAGATGGAGGCATGCAAGGAGGCCAGTCGGTCAGCAGAGGACATAAAACACTGCCAAGCCTTAAAAAGAGATCCATATAGAGGACCTGAGGGAGGAAGAGGAGGAGGAGGAGGCGTTTTTAGAATCTGTTTTATATTTGTAAATCATTCAGATGACCCAATACACACTAAAAAGAGTTGTTTTTTTGTTTTGCTGTTTAATATGAATTTACATGCAACACGGTTGGTGCTGCAGTTGCTGCACTTACTGGAAGTCCACTACTGGTTTCCACTTGTTGCTCCATTCACTCAGCTGCTGGGCGTACTGCCGCTCCACGCGAGCTCTCTCTTGGAAACATGCAACTATGTCATTGCAGGCCTGGAAAGCGTCCTCCGTGCGCTTCACGGTCCGCTGATAGTTCCCCGGCTTGTGGGAAACAAATGAGAAGATGGATGAAAATCGACAGAGGAGTGAGAGGTGAGGTTAAATGGACTTCCATTTTTCATTTTGGTGTTTGGTTTCTTTAACATTTAGTTTCTCTATCATAATTTCAGACAACACAAGATCTGTTCATGGGTATATCAAACAGAAAATAAATGAAACTCAGTGAGGAGACAACAATTATGGTTTATTCTATTACTATCCTTTCAGTCACAGTTGTTGAGTAATATTAATTCCATTACATTGTCTTCAATTTAGTGCATTTGCAGGGAGAAAGAGGGCATGTGCATATTGTTGGCCTGGTGGGAGCTCATTCATTTTACAAATTTTAGAAAAAAATAATTTCAAAAAGGCAGAAGGTGCAAATGAGGCTGGAGGAGCTGGAGATAAAGTTGTCTGCTACGTATTAGCAGCAGCATGGCACTGCTGGCAGAGGAGGGATCTTTATCAAGCCAGTCTCACTCAGTGCTTCTGAAACATTTTTGCAGCAAGAAGCAATTTTTCTAAACAAATAGCTACATCTTTGTTAGATCGACTTTATCTCAGATTGGTGATTTCGGTGTTTCGGGAGATTAATGGAAAAAAGAAAAAAACAGCAATCAAAACAAGATAAGCTCACAATAAAATATAAAAAAAATATAACATGGTTTCGAAATTCACAGTGCACAAAGCAGAAAAAAAACAAAATATTTTTAAAAAAGAGCTATCAGAGCAGAAACATCATCAGGAAAAGCTGAGCTGGATGGGAGCTATAATCTCACAGGAGGAGATGGATCGTGTAGCAGACAGATGGTCCATCATTAGGGTTGAACATGTGAAGAACAGGAGTATGTTCAGTCTGAGATGAGGAAGACAAAGAATTAACTGTGTATCACTGTTCAAAACTAACTCTCTTGTCACAGAATAGGATGCTGTGTAAAAATGATGTCTCATGCTCCCTGAACCAGTCTTTTACAGTTTGAGCCCGATGAATCCTGGCATTGTCATCTTGGAATATGTCCGTGCCATCAGGGAAGAAAAAAAATCCATTGATGGAATAACCTGATTATTCAGTATATTCAGGTAGTCAGCTGACCTCATTCTTTGAGCTCATACTGTTGCTGAACCTGGACCTGACCAACTGCAGCAATCCCAGATCAGAACACTTGCCCCCCCCCCCCCCCCAGGGCTGGTACAGTAGACACTAGGCATGATGGGAGCATCACTGCATCTGCCTCTCATTTTATCCTGATGCTCCCATCACTCTGGAACAGGGTCAATCTGGACTCATCAGACCACATGACCTTCTTCCATTGATCCAGAGTCCAATCTTTATGCTCCCTAGCAAATTGAAGCCTTTTTTTCAAGTTAGCCTCACTGATTAGTGGTTTTCTTAAGGCTACACAGCTGTTCAGTCCCAATCCCTTGAGTTCCCTTTGCATTGTGCATGTGGAAATACTCTTACTTTTCACTATTAAACAGCCCTGAGTTCTACTGTTGTTTTTCTTCAATTTGATCTCACCAAACATTTAAGTGATCGCCGATCACGATCATTGAGGATTTTTTCTCGGCCACATTTCCTCCTTGAAGACGATGGGTCCCCACAATCCTTCCAGTTTTTAATAATGCGTTGGACAGTTCTTAAACCATTTTTGGTAGTTTCTGCAATCTCCTTAGATGTTTTCTCTGCTTGATGCAGCCAATGATCTGACCCTTCTCAAACAGACTAACATCTTTTCCACGACCACGGATGTGTCTTTGACATGGTTGTTTAGGAAATGAGAAGCAATTCATTGCACCAGTTGGGGTTAAATAACTTGTTGCCAGCTGAAAGATAATTGCCCGTACAGTAATTATCCAATAGGAGACTCGTACCTATTTGCTTAGTTAAATCCAGGTGGCAACTTTTTTTTTGGCCAGGCAGTGTATGACTGCTATCAGTGTCTGCGCTCTCTTTTTAAAGTGTTTCACTCTGACTGCAGATAATAAAAATTATAATAAAGGTGGAGGAAAACTCAAATTGTACATATTTTCTGGGATTTCATCTTGTAAAAACCATTCAGTGGAAATGACATCCCATGATAACATTATTTTACTAAATAACTCCAATGTCACTGTTGTCTGAAGTCCAAAGATTTCTAGGCTGAGCCTCCAGTGTTTCAAGATCCTAACGATGCCCCTGACACAGGCTCAGTAATTATTTGTACCCAACCCAAAGCTATTAAACTGTGTGAAATTGATGAAAAGAGAGATGATATCAAGTATCAAATATCAAGCTACAGTTAGCACCTTTGAATATTTGGCCAGGTTCTGATGTGCCAGCAGCTCTAAGGCACCCTAGATAATACATCTCATCTGATTAATCCTTACAAAGTGTAAAACAATGAGTGGCTTTATAAGTATATGCCAAAAATATTTCTTAGCCAGGAATCGTAACATCAAAGACGTTTATTGGAAACTGCTCTCAGTGTCTGTCTTTGCGCTTTGCTAAGCTAAGCTAGCCAGGAGCTTCCTCCAACTGCAGAAAGTTGCTGTAACCGTGAAGCTCTCCATTCAGCTGATTACTCTGCAGCAGCTGGAGTCGCAGTACGTTGTGCCAATAAACAATGCACAATGCATCGAGCTGGAACTTCCCAAGCTAATTACAGCTCTTACTTTGTTATATTAAAGTCTCCTCCATGTGAAACATCTGTTTGCGAGCCTGCCTCTCTGCCTGCTACTACAAGATGAACCTCTATCTCTCCATCACTACATGGTTAATACGAGTCCATCCTCCATGCACAGTTGTGACACTTCTGTCTCAGGTTCACCCTAAAACGCCACAAAATTTCCTGCGGTAAACTTGCCGTCCAGCTGCAGCACAGTGAGGTGTGGTGGGTGGACATTAGGAACTAGGCCCGGTCATGAATGCCAGATAAAAAGAGGGCAGCAGTGCCACGGCCCCGAGTGTAATAACATATCTGCAGCAGCTATGTTGTTTGTGGATGTGGAGTCTGGAAATCTCTGCGATTTTCCAGGCAGCTGCTGTCAGCTCGGGCTCCGCTCTCACCCCTGCTCTCCTCTTCACTTTTGGTCGCGGTCTGGCTGCTACTGACACGTGTAGGCAGCCGGTTGAAAGACACCACATTATGTGTGCTGTCATGTAACGTTAAATCATTTGACGTGACGCTCTTCATGTAAATGCAACTGAGCGGACATTTTCAATCTGGAGACGAATCCAACACCAATGGTGGCGCTCTAGTCAGTGGAGTTGTACAAACTGGCATTGAGGATTTTTTTTTAATATATATATACTTTTTGAAAGCCATAGTTCTCTTATTTCTTATTATCTCTGCAAGATGATGCATCATTCTTCAGAGTAACAGCAGCAGATTACAATAAAATGTGAGATATCTGTTCGCCACAACATCCAAGTCTCAAATCATGGTTAAATGCGGGTCACTTTTCACACAGATAACGCTGATAATGCTAAGAAATTTAAAACAAATACTTTCTGCAGATCCTTTCTGCTTGAAAGATTACATCAATTCCCCAACAGAAGATGAGTCACATGTCTCAGTTCAGTTATTCACATTCTGTATTAGATTAAACTTTTGCAACATTTATCTCGGCTGGACTGTAAAAGAAACTCTTTATGAATAACATTTGAACAACTTTTCTAACTTTTGGCTTTTCGTTGAAGTGTCACTCAGCAGCCATGGCAGATTGAAGTTAAGATGCAGCGTGTGTAAAATGTGCAGCCAGACTGTAAAAGTGATTTATTGTCAGACTAACAGCCTACATAAAGAAAGCACACCACTCAATGTGCTCTTTGTGAAAGTTTTTTTTTTTCATGCTCTAAACAGAATCAGTTGGGGTGCTTCACACCAGTGTCCTACTTGTTTCCCCTTCTCTCCTTCTTCCTTTCTTTCTCCGTGCCTCTGTTGTGGTTTGCACTGACTCTCCTCTGTCGTCTGCGAATTAAGCAGAAACAGCTGAGGAATCCAGTTTGAGGCCAGCGGCAACGCTGCACAGACCGAGTTGGCCGGTCTCTGTAGCGACGGGGCCTGGGACGTTACTAGAGACTTTTTACGGCGGGTGAAATACAGTACTGAGGAAGAGGGTTACGGAGTATGAAAACCATACTTCAGGTTTTGTATAGCTCTTTTAACTGCGTGTGCAACACAAATGCTGAATGTCTGTTCTTACATGTCTTGACACAAGCACTCGTATACTCACTCTTATTACTTCCATGCACCTCACACATTTAATGTGGCACCTTTTTGTTTCTGCAAAAACCATCAGGAACAATGTGGGGTTCACTTAACTACCGCTGCACTCTCTCAAGATGCTCATTTATACATTCAGAATGATTGTGGAGTGAAAATCTCAAACAATAAGTCTCTTGTCCCTTGAATTTCTCACGATGAGTCAGCTGATGATACGTTTTCTTTAATGTGGCGCCGCCTGCGAGCTGGTTCAGGCAGGCCGCTCGAGCAGTCATTGCGTTCACGGCTCTACGTTGTTCATTCCATTAACACCAGCTGTCAGCTGAGCTCATTGGTCTGCCTGAAGGTGGAAACCCCACCAGCGGCCCAGCATCCACCTGTGGGCTCCAGGTCTTGAGATCAGGAAAGTTAATTAAGTTGTTGTTCATCGCTGCCAATTTCTCAGCGGAGTTTATATCTCTGAATGATAATGAGGTTGGAGCCAAGACTCTAAATTCATGATTATGATAATCAGTGTTTGTATTCATCGTTGCCTGAGTCGCTCATTGCCTAAAGTGTACAGCAGCCGTGTTGTACAATCCAAGTGACTGAGAGAAAGACAGTAGCTGAAAAGCAAGCTTCCATATTTTATATTCATGAGATTTTTTTCAACCTTTTATTCATGGATAATAATTTATTCAATTAGATCTGCAGTATTTATGCAAAGCATAATTGTTTTATGAGTCAGAGCACAGCAATAAAAGATAAAACAACTTATCCAGTCTGATAGTCATAGTTTGTAGCAGAAAAATAAATTCTATGACAGTATAATAATTGTGAATATTATAATGCAGCGTATTACCGAAGGAGTTTCCAACACGAACAAAGCCCATGTCTAAACTCCGCAGACACAGCCGCAAACATTTTTATTGTGTGATGACTTTGCAGATGCGAGACAGAAGAGCCTAAGTTTGCAGCATAATGACAGACAGGCCGGGAGCATGGCAGCAGGACGACACGGACAGGAGCTGGCCTGGAAACACATCGGCACAACAGGAGGCTCCCAAAATTACAGGAGGGGGAGAGATGAAAGTGGGGCAGCCCATTGAGGCCAACAAAGCCTGTGTTAAAGCGGTAGCACACTTTAAATTAGACAGTGGCTCTCTCTGCCTGTTTGGTTGTTTACTTTTAGACAGTCTAAATTCCCATGTCCAGTAGGACACACTGCAGTTGAAACAGTACTGCAGATCAACACTGGGGAGAGTGGAACAAATAGGGAAAAAAATACATATAAAATATCTAATGGGCCAAATACTAGAACAAAAAAAACCCTTGTGGAGAGGAGTCAAATCCAAACAAGACAGGTCAGAGAGTACAAAAGTTACTGCTCATGGTTTAAAATGGAAGCACGGCCTTGTTTAAAAAGCTCTGTAGCCTGAAGAGCAAAACTATTTAGTGTGTTTTGACTGGAAGGTTGCTCAGACTTGAGACACAGAGGGAAAAGCTATCTTCCCCGTCCCATCACAGCCTCTAACACACACACACACACACACAGAGCACATACCATCCAGAAGCTGCGATTGTTGACATCCTCACGGCTGTTTTCAGAGGACAGCGTCGACATCTTGTTCCCTGAGAAAGTAAAGCATGGATGGTTAGTCGAGACTCTCTGCCTGTTTATTTGCGCGCTGACCTTTATGTTATCGTCTTCATTTGCGGGGTGTAATGGACGAGTTTGCGACGCCACTGTCTGCGCTGGAAATGTTTATGTTCAAGGGCATTTAATGGGGAACATTCCTAAGTGAAATGATCCCAGTTTGAGGAGTAATCGTACAGTCTGCTCACCCTTCACCTCCAGGCACACAGCATAAACTCAGCATGAAAACAACAATAGAGGAAAGGTTAATGTTCAGATTGGTTTGCACTGTTTTCACAACTGATAGATACTTGAGCTATCTTTCCTAACTCTTTGTCTATTACTTTTGGACATAACTTTGTAATTCAAACACCACTCCAACAGAGCCACTCCAACTCCGGCGATGGACTTCCCGTGATTTGGATTCCTGATGCGTATCTGTCTGGTCAATGAGATGAAACTAATCCTGACTGAGCAGCACACTCTTGTCAAGACTCGCTGAGGAAGCGCAGCAGGTGTAGCACATGTCAGCGGGTGAATCATACATTAGAGTTTCTGTGGGCCGCATCGAGAGCTGGGAGGGATTTAGGAATTCGATTTTCACAGTAAAATTGAATCAGCAGGTGTACTGTATAGTAAGTAGTGGTTACTAATCGTGAGCTCTGACATCACCGGCAAGCATGAGCAGCTCTCTGCTAACATTCCCAGCTTTGCAACACGAGACATCTTAAAATAAACAGGAGCTATGAGTCGACGCGCCCAACTGTCCGCATTCACTCACTTGCCGTACTGGCGATTCTATACGTGCTTTTACTATTTAAAATAAAATTAAATAAAAACAACAACAACAAAACAATTAACATAATATCTGTAAGCAGAACTTGGTAACCTTCAGAAAAGGGCAAACAGATTTAAATAAAGCAGCTTTACAAGTCCCTCTCTGCTGTGCTTCAGCTCAAAGCCCAAACCCATCAGAGGGGGTTGCCTTGAACCCAAGGGCAAGTATCCATGGCAACTGTAGAAGCAGCAGAAAACCTCAATGGCTCTTTTGATTCACACTGAATGTTCACAAACCACATTAGAAAGTTCATGAGGAGCCAGGGGAACCGGATCTTTCAGTCAAACAGACAAAAACATGTAAGTATGTCGGCAACTTCCGACTACCCTGGCAGGAGCGAAACTTCAAGACTAGTGTCACTTTATGCTCACATTATTCCATTTCAGTTTGGTGTTTTTGGTTTTGTTTCAGTTAGATGTATTAGGGCACTGACGTTTAAAACCCTTGATGCGCTTGAAGCTGAGCTCCACCCAGTCAGAGACTGTCTTTGTCTGATTTTCGTCCCTGCAACCACCTCTCCTCTCAGCCCCCTTCAGGCTCACAATTAGATTCAACGATTTCCCTCCACGTCCTGCTGTTCACGGGACATCACATGCTCAGCTAAGAGAATAATTGCCAAGGCTCCCAAAGCCTGACTTTTCCTCGCCTTTGCTCCGTCCGTGAGATTTCTGCAGTGGATTGCACAACACAGAGATCTGCAGGAGGTCAGAAAAATAATGAATCGCCTCCCTTTTGACACTTGACCTTAACTTCCTGAATCCCCGTCCCCCTGCTGGCTAGCTCTCCTCGAGGCATCTCAAGTTTTCAGAGGAAAATGGGGGTAGGGGAGCTCTGCTGTCACTTCCTGATATGAAATCATGTGGCGTTCATTCTTCCATATCGACTGGAATCGTTAAATAGATTAAGAACCAAGCATCTTGCGTTAAATCCGGTCAACGTGTGTGCAACAATTTATCTCATATGAGCAGACATGAAAGTAAAAATGTTAGCCGCCAATCTAGGATAGCTGTGATCTCTTTGTGCCTCTCTCATACGGCCTCATGCACTATTTCATGGAATTTATGCTTCAGCCTGTGAAAAGTCTGTCGACTGGAATCAATTTCTTATCCACATAGCCAGTGCAAATATGATTTCATAGCTTTAATAATCAAGTTTAACATCCTCTGAGAGAGTGGGATTGACCCAGATTTACTGCACTCTGACTATGTTTGTAACTTAAACGATAAAACTTGAAAAAAGTTATCTAAAGAAACAAACTCTTTTTAATGGTTTTCTATGTCTTATCTGATCCATATGCTGTATTCAGTGCCTGGATTGCTCAATGATTTTTAATGAGCTACAGAAATGGAAAATATGTCTCACGTATTTGTCTTTTCATGCCACTTTACTGTCCTTTAAGTACAACAAAGATCACGACTTACCTCCTACAACGACACACTGGTATTCACTATGGGTCCTCCAGACTCTTTACTATATCTCAGCATGTCAAGTGTGTCATCTGCACCCCTCAACCCGCCCTCCTGTTTTTAAAAGTCCATTATTGATCCAGAAACCTGCATAAAACTTTACGCTCGGAAAAATAAAATAACCAGCTAAACCCAAAGCTCAGTGGAGTTGGAAGAGTCCATCTGGAGCTTCCAGCCAACCAAACTCTCTCACCCTTTCATCCTGCTCACACTCTGGCACACACACACACACACACACCCCTCCCTCCCTCTGTCCCCGTTTCATCTGTCACATAACTCAACACACACACATTGCATTGAGGAAATATATAGTAACAAATGCACGGAGAGCAGAAATAGGAGCTCTGTGACTCTGTGAGATTACACCTGAAATGCAACCATTCATCCAGAGAAAGCTGAACAGTTCCTTACCTCTTTAACTCTTGGGGTCCCCCCGTTTCCCTCTTTTCTTCTTTTGTTGGCCTATCTAAAACTTTTTGTTCCTCTGCACTCCAGTCTCTCAGGCTCCTTCTCCAGGCTCCTCCTCGCCCTCTCCAACTTGATTTTTCCACTCGTTCAGGACAGTGCTGCTCCCGCTCTTCCCCTTTCTTTGGCCCGCACTTTGTGTCAGATGAGTTGGCTTCTTTTTTTTTCCCTCCTGCTCCTCCCTCCCCCAAAAAAAATCTTTCTCCTCCTCTCTCACCAACACAGCTGCAGGAAAGTTATGCCCTCGCTCCCTGTTAGTCGCCACTCACTGGGGATCATCTCTGCCTTTCTGTCATCTGCTCACTCCTTCTTCTTCTCCCTCAGAGTGGTGTTAATGAAGTGTGCCGTGCCCTGGATCCTAGTTGTTTGTGTCTGTGTGTGCATGTGTGAGTCAGATGATAGCTGAGTCACCTAACCAGAGCCTGTTTTTAATGGGCCGGTTAACTCTCTTTGACTATTTTACAAAGAGGCGCATTTACCAGATAAGAGAGGCCCCATCCCTCTGTTTTCTTTTTCCTTCCTTTTTTTCTCATGTAACACTCCCCCAGGAGAGTTTGAAAGGCCTGCCTCCACAGCTGGAGGATACATCCGGTGTGTGTGTGTGTGTGTTTGTGCATGTGTACGTGTGCATGACTGCTTGAAAGCCCAAGACCCCTGAAGAACAAGTGTTCGAGCTCACATTTTTCTGCCTTCGTGACACAATGCATCACCCAACGATAAAACTTGTGGAACGTGCCAGCACACGCCGTGTAAATAACTGGACAGGTGAGTGTTGCCACGCTTACTCACCGCTACAACCTGCTCTTAGAAAACAGTAATCACAATGTCAGTGATCCTGTAATCACAAAGGGAGGACGGTAGACAGATTTAAGGACAACATGTTGAGATCCTGCAATTATGATAACAGCCACAACGATAACACGGAGAGAAAACATCGACACATGATATGCAAGATCCCAGTGAAGAACTTCTATACACACAACCAAATAATAATAAAAAAAAGTTGGTATGATATGAAAGATACAAAAGAATTAAAGAAAAATTCTGAAATTTACTGGATTTTTTTATTTCCTTTTAGATTGTATGAACCCAGAACCTTTTTTCTCATCAACTGTGAATCAATCTCTGCATTTCAGGCCTGCAGCAGGCGGTTGTGACGATATTTTTTGGAGCAAAAGCAGTCGCTGAATATGCAAGGCTAAATCTTAGAAAAACGAAGATGGGCCGAGGATCTCCACTTTGTCAAGAAAGGTGTGAGAAAAATCCTTGAAATGTTTGAAATCTATGTTCCTCAAAGCAATATAGGAAGGAATTTGCATATTTCTCCTTCTACTGTGCATAATATCATTAAATAATCCAAGGAATTCAGAGGAATTTCAGCGAGTGAAGAGCAAAGATACACAACTAATCTGTGATTGCTGATCCCTCCGACAGCATTGCATCATCAGTAGTTGATATATTCTCATGGAAGATTGATTACTGTAGGAATCAAGCATCATGGGCTACATTCACAAATGCCACTTAAAACATCACAGTGCAAACAAGAAATCTTATATCAACCTTGTTCGGATTGCAGCCAGATGCACTGACATCTCTGAGCTTGGAAACATCAGAGATGGACCGTCACACAGCGGAAACCTACAGATTGATCAGTATGGCAGACTTGGGTGCAGACTGTCAGTAGCAGCAGGTCCAGAAGTCAGGCTCTGTGATGGTATGAGGCTGTACCGTTGCTTTGGCGAAGCTCAGTTACACGTTTGTGATGGCAGAAATGCAGAAAAGTACAGTGAGATTTTAGAGCAACTCATGCTGCCTTCAAAATCCTCATCTTTTCCAGGGATGTCCACAACTTTTTCAACAAGATAATGCAAAACTTCATTCTGCAAACATTACAAAGGTATGGCCAAGCAGGAAGAGGGTATGTTTAGTGGACTGGGCTGCCTGCAGACCGGATCTGTCCTCTGTAAAGGATATGCAGTGAATGACCCCCAACACTTTGAAAAGGAGCAGGATACATTACAAAGTGGTAAAAGTTTTACTGTCTCGACCTTTTTTGGAATGTTTTGGCCTGACATGAAATGCCAAAAATGGATGTAAAGTAACAAGTTATATTAAACTGACAAGTAAATATGGAAGATCTTGGGTTCCTCCTGGCTGCAAATGTAAAAAAAAAATTAAATTCAAATTTAAAAAATGCCAATGTAAACTTAAGTAATTATGTGTTCTTTTTTTTTCTTATTTGCATTTCCACCATCATGCCAAGCCTTTTCTGATTTTCGTTGTGTCTTCATCATCTGCTGGTCTTCAAATTTTCAGAGGCGGATTTTCAAATATAAATATATATATATAACTATATAGATATATATATATATATATATATATAACTATTAGATAAATATAAATATTTAATGGAAAAAGAGAGAGATATAGATATTAGATATAATATATATATGATATATCTATACATAATATAGATTATTCTCTATATATACACTATATATGCATATACATATACACACACACATATAGATAGATATATCATAATATAGATATATACATATATATATATATATATATCTATATATATATATATATATATATATATACACACATATATACATATACACACACATATATATATATATATATATATATATATATATATATATATATATATATATATATATATATATATATATGTAAATGTGTGTGTGTGTGATTTTTTTAAACAAGGCTTAATGTATGTAAAGTGACCTCTAGTGGTCACACTGTATAACTACAACTCCATTCATTTTAAACTATCCATCCATCCATCCATTATCCATGCCCGCCTAATCCTCTGCAGGGTCACGGGGTTCTGCTGGAGCTTATCCCAGCTCTCTTCGGGCGAAAGGCAGGGGTACACCCCGGACCGGTCGCCAGTTCATCGCAGGGCCACCGAAAAAAAATACATCCATCCAATTATCTATTCAACCAATTATCAAAAATATATACCCACTTAGTCCTGTGCAGGTCACGGGAATCTGCTGGAGCCTATCCCCGCTGTGTTTGGGCGAAGGGCAGTCGTACACCTTGGACAGGTCCAGAAATACAGGAAATGGTAAAATATTAAACTAACAGCAGAGTAAAATGCTGGTGATGTTTTATGATCAAACTAAGTTTCTATAGCTCGCCCACCTCATGAAGATTTTTTAGTGCCAGGACTATTTCCGTCTCGTTCTTTTCTTCTGAAAGGCTTTTACAGGAATAGAGGGTCTATTGGATCGATACTCAGCACAAATTCTGAAGTCACTCTAAAACATTTAATGAGCTTTGTTAAAATTGCTCCGTTGTCTCTTTTGTACTCCTCCAGTGGTGACTGTGAGGACCTGCAAGAGGACTAAGGCAAAGAAGGCAACCAGCTGATGTAGTTACGCAGTTTGGCCACCAAATGGCAGAAATAATCATGAAAAAAAGCGTAAAAATGTTTTACTCCCAGGGATGTGAGTAAATGTTTCATAATAAAGTCAGTATTTTCCTCGTTTATGTCAAGACAATTGCCAACATTTTCAAGCTTTTTTAAGACACATAGTAACGCTAACTCGCCAGGCTGTGTCTGATTCCAATATAAACATTAGTTTATATTTGACTCAATATATTCTCTAATAGGTCATATATGGAGAAGGAAGTTCATGCTCTTACTCAGTAAACATTATTATGACGTGAATACAGATTAAGAACTGCTTGAGCTCCTTGGGCTGCAAGATGTCAACTTTGAAATGAGAAAGTGGTCTTAGCAGCCATATGTCCACATTATGGAGTTAACAATAATGCTTGGAATAATTTCTTGTTGGATAACAGCACATTTTGTGATTGAAATTGAATGAGCTGGAAGATTGATTGCAAAGTGTGACACTAAAAAGCATTTAAGCTTTAGCTTAAAGGTAGACGGGCAGAAATAAAAAATGAAAAACAGACGATGAAGGAAAGATGGCAAAGGCAATGGAAAGAAAAGACAAATGAGAGCATTGGAAGGAGCAGGATAAAAGAGACAGGCGTAGCATGGCTCAGATTTGGACACATCTGTTTAAACAGCACACTATTTATTATAGGGGAACATTAAACATGGAAATGTGATTATTGTGGAAAAAAGTGAACGTTATGAGTCATGAGACCTTGTTTAATTTTTCTAATTCACATTTCATACCAGTAGGTGGCGGTAAATCTCCAGTTAGCGTTGGAACTGCCGATGGGCGACAGGACGAAGAAGAAAAAGAAGCAGCGGAAGTAGAAAACGAAGAAAACGAAGAAGAAGAAGGAGAAGCGGCAGCAGCAGCGTGAGCGTGGTGGTGTCTGCTGGTGAGGGAACATCTTTCTTTTTACTTGCTTATTCTGTTATGTATTTGTGAATTGATAGTAATGAAATGTGCCATTATTGGACAACGTAAAAGTCGGATTCTGGTCATTCGCCGAACTTTTAGTGAAAAATCATTTATTTAAAAGTAATCTCGTTTTTAGTGAACAAATTGTAGGTCAAATTCTATCTCGTTGGTGTTTGACTAAAATTAATCATGTGGTCGGGAACTTAAATTTAAAAAAAATGAAAGGAAAAATTGTCCGACCAAATAGAGAGAGCGACCGTGGCCCTCCACGTGGTGAGCAGATGCTGTTAGCATCGATGGCTAGCGGCTGCAACTGAACCAGAAGTCACATCTGTGGTTTTTAACTTTCTAGTTTTTCATGATTTATTAAAACGGTTCCAGTAATTCACCGTAGTGGTTTTAGTTCTTCTCCACTGATGACTTGCACTGGGCTCTGAGTGTGTGTGAAGACAGACGTGCGTCTCTGGCCCTGACAAGCCAGAGTTTCTGAGGAGAAGAGAAAAAAACTGAAGCTAGTATTGGCCTAAGCTGAAGGTCTGGACAGTGGACTAACTGGGTTTTCTTTTGTATTTTCAGGTTCTTGACCAGGCAGAAGACATTTGGGTCAACCTGGGATCTTCATAGGGGCATCATTTTAAAGATGACGTCCTCACATTGTCTACTGGTAGGTCAGGTGGTCATGAACAAAAAGCAACTATGCACTAAATTATCCCCTAAAGTGTTTTCATGTACACGTGGACACCCCTGAACTCCCAGACTCAAATTGGGGAGATCAGTACAGAAACACTTTGAGTAATCACAAGTTCTTCTGCTTATCGAACTGTTCTGAGATCGAGATAACTATTGTGACTGCAGCAAAGCACTGATGCATCACTTGGCACGTGTCACCTGCTGTTACACGCTTTATAACTCATTGGTGGAGTGAGTTTCAAATGAAGTGACTTGTGTAGCTCTAGATTTCCTTCTTCTGTGATGACTTTTTGACCGGGTTCTGAGTCTGTATGGAGACAAACAAACGTGCCTCTTTGGCCTCCATAAGCCAGAGTAACTGAGAAGATAACTTTGTTAGTGGTTGGTATAAACACTTCTGATGACAAACTAACAGTTTTTGTCTTTTCAGGCCCTGAACTGAGTAAAGGCCGTAGGCTGGAGCAAAATCAGGTTTGTGCAGATTTTCACAACAGAGTCTCGTCTCTTGTGATGTGTAGCACTGGGCTCAGATAATCAGTGGTGACAGCAGTGCAGCTCCGCTCTTGACAAAGTGGAGTCTGAAGAGACGAAATACAAGTTGAATTCATGAACATGTCCATGAACATGATGGTGT
Source organism: Hirundichthys speculiger (assembly GCA_018398805.1). Classification (NCBI taxonomy): domain Eukaryota; kingdom Metazoa; phylum Chordata; class Actinopteri; order Beloniformes; family Exocoetidae; genus Hirundichthys; species Hirundichthys speculiger. Next base: position 2,628,415 of record JAGFBZ010001790.1, on the reverse strand, counting down.
CGTCTGTACTGATTCAGTGTTTTCTGTTTTTGTTCCAGGTACTGATCTTCTGGTCATGTTGCTGTATAGTTTTGCTTCCATTTACACACCTAATGTTCCTGGAATTTGGTCCTGTTGTGCCTCTGCTGCAATAAAATAAAAAAAAATAAAAAACAGTTCTTTTCATTATTCATTTTTTCTGATAAATGTGCTGGAACTTGACTTTCAGGATGCTTCTTAAGTCTTCACCATTATTAAGGCGTATAACTTGTAATTGTGAAGAAACATTTTTTTCTGCCCCTCATCAATGAGATGCTCATTCTTGAAATGGCTGAAGTTATAAATACAATGTTTTTTTTTTTATTAACTTGGTCCAAAGGACCTTTTCTAAATGTTGAAAAAACTGTCAGAATCAAGACTACAAATAGTAATTTCTCTTGTCTGTTGTCGGTACTGTGATGTCGAAAAGGGTAATGGGCCATATTAGTTGAAAACTCATGTGACTAGCGTTGCATAAGAATTTTAGGTATCCTATTAAAAAATGACCAGCAGTTATGCTATAAGTTGGCTCCATCGGATCCAACTTAGGAGGCAGCATGTAAGAGTGACTGTCTTTAGGTCACATTTTGAAGTCAAACCCCCAAAGCAACATCAAAGAAGTACAGAAACTTGAGTGTTTTTTCCTCACAAGTTGAATAAAACAGTAAGTTTAGTACATTTAAAATAAACTACACGAGTGATTCAATGCAGCATAAAAGACTGCACAACCCCAGAAAACAATTTTGATTCTGAACTGCATGTTTAACTTACTGGAGTTGCATTTCACTTCCCAAACTTAAGTCAGAAGTACATGAGTGAAATGAGCTGCAATAAAAGCATCATAAAGGAGGAAACCCATATTTCAGAGCTATCCAACTATACTTTTTATAAATGTGAAGACACTCAAAGCCTCTCTGTCACAATGAAATAGCAGCTTCCAGACTTCCCTTTAAGGTCATTTGTAAAGATGAAGATAAGTGTTGTCCTGTAAAGTATGTTGGGGTGGAAAAAACTCAACTTGCTTTGCGGGACAAAACCAATATTTAGATGAAGAAAGAAGTCACAAATCAGAACTTTGTTTCTTTACTTCATTATAATTTTAACAATTTATCTCTTAAAACATTTGAAATTCATATACATTTATATGAATGTGTATATGCCTATCACATATACATATATATTCTGTAAGTTACCTTTCAGCTCATATTCTCTTTTTTTTTTTAAAGATCTCTTAAAGGAAAATATGCTTTCTATAGAGTCAGACCAATTCCCTCAGGGATGAGCGTATGTGATCAGTCAAGTAGGATGAATAAATACAGAAACATGAGTCAAAACTAAACCTCTCCGGTCACTTAATGGGTGGATTGTTGTATCAGTAAAAGATGTGTTTAAAATTTCTTATCCAGACTTCTTATTTGGCCCCTTTTCACGCCTGCAAACATTTTACAGACCTGACAGACAGAATCTGGCTGAGTTTGGATCTACAATTCATTTGTTAACCCCCAGATACAATCTCTTTTCTTTTTTTTTCTATGGATATTACTTCATAACCTGAAAAGGAAAATGTAAAGAGTCACACTTGGTAATGACGGGGTCATTGCATAATATGCTGGTTGCAAACAAGGAGCTGTGAGGACACTGGCACGTTAGCGAACGCAGGAGGTTTCTTTGTACAAATGAGAAGATGGAAACGAGAGAACTGAGCTCAGATCAATAACAGTGGATCAGACAGGCGCAGAAAACAGGTCGAACTGTATAGAAAGCAGAACAATTAAATAAATACATCGTAATTTTTCATGTTAAACATTTGGAAGACAGAGATTCGTTAGAACTTTTCAGCCTTTTTTTTTTTTCTACATCTTAAACCATAGTTGGATGACCATTATTTTCATCGTCCTTATTGCTATTTCCCTTGCCTTCAAATATAATCTCTCCTTCACTACCAGTGCACAGCAGATACAAAAACAAATCCCTTTAATGATCCTTGCTGTTCCACATTTAAAAGCCCGTGTGCATGCGTACTTCCTGGTAACGACATGGATGAGAACGTTTCATCTTTTGGTAAAAGTAAACTGAGCACATCGGAGCCAGGAGGAGACCGACCTCCCCGTCGATGCTCCGATGTCACAATGCAGAACACAACGCACGTGTTCATGGACTCTAAAGCAGCAGGAGAGGCGAAGTGTTGTTCAAGGTAGAAGTCAGAAGAGAGCCCTTATATTTGATCTCAGCAAAGTTAAGACAAGTAGGACTTGGGTTCTGATGAGATGTAAATGTACCATGAAAGCTGATGGGATAACAATATGGCACACTCACAGACACAGATGTATTAAATTAGTCTTTGTTATCCTTTAAGAAGGGCTGGCTTTTATCCAGGACTGGAAAAATCGAATAACTCATAGGACGTATTGTAATAAAAAGACTTTTACTCAGACGTTTCATGGGTGTCCCCCGAGCATCAGGTGCTAGATTCTTACATCTGTATAACATTTATGAGCAACAAACTTTTAAAAGAGTGAAGAAAAAAAACTTTTCTTTTTTTTTTTTTACCTTTAATGTAAATATATTTGATTAAAGCTTCACAGACTGATGACAGAAAAAAATCAGGTGAAAGGAAAAATATTTTTAAAATGTGCTTCACATTTAGTTGCAGTGCTTCTTGTCACATAGAAGCAATGTTTCAGGGAAAAGTGCACCGAATGATCTAGTATGCGTCTTCCACTTCAAAAATACCTTCATATACACATATGTTTCATGTATGATGCCACAACGATTATCTTCAGCACGCAGTCAGAACACAAGCTGGCTGCACTTAAATCTGAGCCCTCAGAGGCAGAAACCAGGACTTTTCTGCGCTTTTAATAACAGTAAGGACGATGATAGTAATGATAAGTAGTAACAATAAATCTCTTCATATCAATATCAGTATTCCGTTGTTCCCATTTAAAGTTTAAAAAGTGTAAGAATAATCATAGTATTAAAACTCGATGTGGGCGTTTCTCTTGGATCCCCTCCGCCAGGTGACTGCACGTTCCCTCCTGGGGTTGGCCGCAGGGGAAAGGCCTCCCCTGGAAGGAGCTGGGGGACTGGGCGGGAAAGAACAAGAAAATGGCAGTTTTTACTCTTCCCCTCACCTCTCCTTTCCAGTCTCCATCGCACAGAAGGTCTGAAGGAGCGGGCAGCATCGGCCATGATGCTGAAGGAGTCTTTCTCCACCGGAAGATTTCTCTTCACATTGTCATAAATCTCATCTAACAGTTGAAAGCACAGTCTGTCTCCTTTATCTATTAGTACATCTTGAATCCAAACATGGAGTGCGTGTCTATATATAAGATGTCCCATACACAAACACTGGTATGTGCTTGTGTTTGTCTACATGTTCGGTGTATGCATGCAGGCATGAATAGTTGTCACATGGGTGCCTGTGTGTTCACATCACTGTTTTCATATATATAGATATTTTTTTTTATGTTGTTGGTCTGGGCACTTATTTTTGCTACAAATTTGTGATACAGTGATCAGTCTGTATATATGTCATTATAAGACCTAAGATGATAAAGAGCTATAGAGATACGCATGTGATCCCGATCACGGGATCCGCAGTGAGGACGGAGCCCTGCCAGTGATGAGGTAAAAAAACAAGACGTGAACGATCAGCAGCAAGCGTCCGTGGTCGAAGCCAAGGACACGAGTTATCCATCTTCTCCCCCCCCGTCGCCGACAAAAAGATGCGGAAGCTGTGAAGATGCTCTCCTCCTTACTGCGCTCACAAATAAAGCCTCGCTCCTGCTCTCATTTAACATCGACCCTGAAATGCTCCTCTTCTGACACTCAAGCATGCTCTAAAACTAGCATCCTCTCACAAGAAGGGGTTGTTTCTGATTGCACTCTATTTTTCCAGCCTTAAACCTGATCAAATTTAACCAGCTGAGCGAGCAAAGAGGACTGTTTAACAAGATGACTACACATCACCCTAATGTTCTCAAGCCTGCCAACAACACAGCCTGTGATTTTTTTTTGTTTCTTATTCTTATCATATCGGTTTGTGATTGTTCCTGCTGCAGCCACTGAGTGTGTTTGTGTGTTGACTGGTGTGACCGTGCGTCTATGTGGGGAGTGTACTGGTGTAAATCAGCCTGCCACAACTGGAGAGCACCAGCCGGTGTCTTTACGAATCGTCAGCCCTTCCTCCATTCCTCTGTTTCCGTCTTTCTTCAAGGACTCGCTCGCTGCTGTGTGAAATCTGTTCTCCCCTCATTTGTCGTGTGAATCCACCATGGATAGCAGCAGCTGTGCCGTCCTCCCTCACTGGCTTCAACCCCTCCTTCTTCCTCTCTGTGCCTCTCTTTCCCGTGTCTGCAACAGCAACCTCAGCTTCGACTCCCGTCGTCCCTCCTCCTCTCAGTCTGTCCATCCCGAGGCGACAGAACCGAAATGGGAAACGGGCTGCTGGACAGCCTGAGGACAAAACCGCAAACATGGGACAGAGGTGAGGTGGGTCTTTCAGTCAGATAATTATAAAATGTGCTAATTGTTGAGCGGCGTAGTTGTGAGCTGTTCTGCTGTATAACTTAAAAATAAAATGATAACTTTGTCATTGAGAAACTCACAACAATGACTTATAAAAGCAGGAAAACACTGGATAGCACACATATAATACCTGACCTTACGCTATTTCTTACACCTTCATGTTATTCTTAAATAAAAAAAAAAAGAATTATCCATCATTTTAAGTTAATGAAACTATCATTAATTTGTCTGTATGTCAACTATGTGGTGAAAAGTACTGGAAGGCATTATGGCACTTAACAGAAAGAGGGTGCTGTTCATCTGTGAAAATGAATTACAGTCATTTGGGAGTTAACCGTTTCTGCATGTTTGAGGCAGAATGACAAAAACAAACAGAACCACCAGATACGTCCAGTAATTATCAGCGACAGTTTTTATTCTAACACTCCAGAAAATATTAGTGGGACAGCAGTCGAGCTATTTAATGTTTCATTCTTTTACAGTATCAAAGGAGGGGGGGGGGGGGGGGGGGGGGGGGGGGGTGGTTGGTGGTAATGCATAGATGCAAATATCAGTGCTGAGGTTGCTGTGGTAACCGCAACTTAAGCACACAAACTCAGTAGAAAGGTAATCGTCGCTGAAGCCTTCGTTGTAGTAAAGGCTTTGGGCTGTCAGACTAGACTTTGTATATCCACCACTGCCGCCATGATTCTAACATTAAAGAGGCAGAAAGGCAGCTAGAAGAAACAAGACAAAAAAGTGCTGCCAGCAACACATTTTAAACAACATTATTAAGCAAAAAAAAAAGAAAGAGGACGGAAAAGTTGTTAATTATTTAATAAATACATAAAAGAGTAATGATCATTTCCGTCAGGTCAGTAACGTTATCGGGTCTAAATGAGTAAGTATTTCAAGATTAATCTTTGGGAGTTCACCTCCCTGTGAAGGCAAAGCATTTCACCATAAAAACAAACATTTCTTAACAACAACCACGAATACTTTTGTGTTTTATCATCTGTAGAACAACATAATTTAAAGAGTCAGAGAATCCAGTGGAATCTCTGTATGCCGGGGGGGAAAGGCAGGAAGACGATGCTAGTTGGCTGTCCCCTTCAAGCCATCAAATAGAATATCATCAAAAACAACCATGTTTTCTCTTAGTGGAGATAACTACATGGGTTCAGGAACACGTCTGAAACTGTGGTCAGTGAACACAGTCCATCATTGCCTCTACAAATGCAAGGTTAAAGCTCTAAATGCAAAAATATAACTAAACAGCACCCCCCCCAAACTGGAAAGCGATATGCTGAACAAAGGAGACCTGAACCACAAAGCTACAGCATCTTGTGTCCAAATCCAGAATAGATTTAGAGAGGATGTGAGCTTACACACCAAAACGCTCTGATTTCATTTGTGTTATTTTCAGGGTTTAAAAGATTTGTAAATGTGTTTTTAATCAGGGTTCAAATCAGGCTTTATTTGCTCAACCAACTGTTCTGAACACAGGTTTGAATCTGGAACACGATCAGATCAACAGGACCCTGTGATCCAATCACAGTCAGGCAGATTCACTGTAAGAAGAATGCTTATTAATACCAGGTGTAAAAGCTTTGTGTGGCCAAGGCTTGAAAGGAATTACACGGATAGATATCACGTGTTAGATGGTGTAAATGAGGCTTTAAGGATCAACAAGGATGACCTCTGTAGTGACTCCTCTAATCTAATTAATAAGATGCTAATGTGTTTATCTGCAGCCTTACCGGTCCATTACACTCCTCAGGGCTCGCTCTATATTCATGCGGTGGCCTACTCGTGTCACGCCCAAATCTAGATAGTCTTCCTTGGTCAAAGAGGGCAGATGGGTGCCATCAATCTCGTTGTCCAGGAAACGCTCTCTGTGCTCTCCCAGGTTCAGGTATCCCAGCCAGTCCGCCACATCATACTTGGTCCAGTAGGGCAGCGGCTTGGAGGCAAAAGGCTTCGTAGGGGAAGGGGGTGGTAAATGGGGGTAGCTCAGGCAAGTAGGTGGCGGGAGAGGGTGGAGGGGTGGAGAAGAAGTCCCAGAAAGGAAATGAGTTGGAGAAAGGGATCGAGAGACAACTAAAGTGGAGTTTGGTGGAGGAGGGGCACCAGATGGGGCAAACAAGGGAGGAGAGGGTGAGAAATAAGGATCTCCGAGAGGGTTCCCAGGTGATGGCGGGGTAATTGAACCTCGGAGGTCATAGATTGCACTGTATAGAGGTGTGGTAGGGAGAAGGGGAAGGGATGATGGGCGTGGTGGTCCCATCTTGGGCCTTTCTGATGGGGAGATGAGGGGGCTAGGAGCGCGCCTGCGTTGGAGCATGTGCGATTCTGCTTTACGCGACTCACGACTGGGGATAAACTGGAACTCCAGGGCTTTGGTCCGGTAGACAGGTCTGTGCTTGGGAGAAGTGGGGTAAGGGGAGTAAGATGTTGGCGACAACGGGGAATGTGAACGTGGAGGCTGAGAGGGTGCTGGAGGCTGAGGTGACGGGGATCGTCCCCAGTTGGGGTACTGGGAGGCAGGGGTGGGGGATGGGGATAGCGATGGCTGTGATAATGAGATTGGAGATGGTGACTGGGATCGAGCTGAGGGGGGGCTCAGAGCTGAAGCTGAATCTTCTGAAAACCTGTGAATAAAAAATAAAGAGAAATGTAAAGAAAACCATGAAATAAATGAGAGAACAACGAGATGAAAAACATGCACATACTGGAAGGGAAACGTTGCCCAGCTGTCTTTAAGACCCGTAGATTAGAATCTCTTTATAATGCCAACATTTTGATTGTGCAGATTTAGAGTTTTTTAGTTTGAAGTGGGTTCCTTTCTTTCCTCACTGGACCACAGGGGGCCGTAAATTGAAGCAGGTCAAAGTCAAATTAAAATTTTATGTTCTTCCAGGCAGAAAGGAAAACAGTGTGGAAGCGGCTCTTTTACCTGTTTCTGCTTCTGAGAGAAAACCATGGAAGAAGCCAGAGAAATACAGGAGGTTTACACAGAGCAGACAGAAAGCGTACAAGAAACAATACACAGGCTTTCACAGAAGGCTTGAACATCAATAGGAGGTAAAGAACTTACCTATACCATATTGATGTTTTCACACAAAGAAAGTAGTGATAATGTTAACAACAACAACAAAAAATGTTCGTTTCTGCTGTGACACGAGCAGCATAATGGATTGTAGATTTGGGTGATGCATACCTGTGTCTGCTCAGGGTCTCTGGCTGCTCCAGGTGTCCTTGGTTCTTTGCTGCAGTTTGTTGCTCAGCTCATTAATGATGCTGGGTTTCATACTAGATGCAGGAGGGTAGATCTTCTTCCCCTCTAGAAGTGCACCTGACTGGCTGCCTGCGTCGCCACTCATCTGACCTTCTGCCCAGAGGGGCTTCATCTCAGGAGTGCGCGGCCGATCGAAATACGGTGAGGTGGGACGTCCCAAATTCTGCATGTCCCTTACACCATATCCATCCTGGCCACCATCGTCGTCTCCCACCTCGACCTCGTCATCGTCCTGGTCATCCCTTCGTCTGTGGGAGTGGAAGACTGCAGGAGCGGTGCTGGTCTGCCTTTGTAAATCCCCAGCGCGACTTCCCTCTCTGAACCTGCTTGTTTTAGGATAGGTGGAGGCTGCTGCTGTGGCATTCTGCATCTCAAACGTTTGTCCGTCCAGGTAGCTCATGTAAGACTCAAGAAAGTCACCCCCTCTGTCTGTTTCCCCCATCACCCCTCCTCCTCCCATGCGCCCCCCAGCTCCAACTCCTGCTCTCTCGCCTCGGTCTAGTCTGTCTCCCCGGGCTCCACTTAAAGCCAGGATACTGTCCAGGTGATGATCACTGCTGCTGCGGCTATCCAGTTCTTCAATTCCAGAGTCCACCACTGTCTCCTGGGACTCTCCCTTCTTGGTAGCTGGGGGAGGACGCTGGTGGTCCCCTGTCCTGCGACTGCCAGCGATGGCGGAGGAGGATGCTGTATGCGTCGTGTGTGTTCGCTCCTGATAGAGCTGAGTGGAGGTGCTTATTGTAGGGGCCGCAGTGGTAGCTGTGGTGGCGCTGCTAGCAGTCGCAGCATGGGAGGCAGTGCCCCTGTGATGGATAGACGTGGCAGCAGTAGAGGAGGGAGCTGGAGGACCGCGGTAGGCTGGAGGAGGTGCAATTGTGTGTGGGGGAGGCGTGGGGTGAAGATCGCCCAGTAGCGTGGGTGCTGTTGTAAAGGTGGTGTGACATAGAGAAGGGTCGGTGGTACTGTCCAGGAGGAGGCGGGGGCGAGACTGCCGGCGGTGGTGGAGGACCCATGGCCGGCTGCAGGGTTGAGGGTGAAACAGGGGGTGGTGGATTGGGTGATGTCTGAGAAGGAGAAGGGGCAGACTGGGTCAGGTTTGCCACCTCGCTGTCATACGATGTGAGACTAGAAGCGGTGGAGTCCCCCGCCTGAGGTGAGGGCAGTGGTGTGTGAGCGGGAAACCCACTTACAAACTGCTCTTTTTGAACAGGAGGTGGTGGTGGTGGTGGAGGAGGAGGTGGAGGAGGCGGTGGGACTCTCTGTTGGCGAGGAGTTCAGGCTGTTGGAGAGTATCCCGTGTTGTGAGAATCCCGATATCCCCCTGTCAAAGCTGTTTGCAAACTCTAATGGTGGAGGGAGGGGGTCTATATAGACAAATTCATCATCCGCATCGACTGAGGGCGCAGGGGGAGGAAGAACCATCAGGCCTGTCCCAGTGCCCCCAGTAGTGTTCAGTGCTTTCTGAGTGCTGGTTGCCGGTGGAGAGGGAGGTGTGAGAGACAAGATATAGGCATCTGCTTGACTTTCCATCCTGAGAAAAGAGGGCCTTCGAGGCTGCTGAGACTGAGGCGCCTGCTGAGCAGCACTATCAGCAGCCGCTGCACTAGCAGCAGCCTGCTCGGCCCTCCTTATGTAACCCTTCTCTCTCTTTGTCCCTTTCTCTTTCCCTTGACAACTCCCTCTCCCGTTCCCTCGATCTCTCACGCTCCCTCTCTTTGTATGGCTGCTGATATGGCTGAGACTGATAGTGGTGTGTGTGAACAGTTTTGTCCTCAGAGAAGCGAACTCTAAGCCCCTCACGAGCCCCTCCTCCTTCCCTCTCCCTCTCCCCTCCACCGCCTTCTTCACCCCATACACCTCCGACTCCTCTGAGGATTCTGGGGGAGGGTGGGCGGCCGACAGTGGGTGTGGTGGCCGCCAGAGACGAGGAGGTGACCAGGTAAGAGCTGGAAGACTGTGCAGATGGCACAGATGACACCGCCTGAGAGGAGACAGTCGACGAAGGAAACACCACACTTGACATCTGGCGGGTAAAGTGGTGCTCTGTTCCCCTTCTTAACCTACTGTCATCTCTCAGAGCACGTTCTCTAGCAGCCAGAGCAAGACCAAGTGGTGACGTGGGGTCTAGTGCCTTCCCTGTTAGGGGGTGAATGAAAGTGGTGTTGCTGGGAGGTGCAGGCTGCCTGCCTGCTGCTGTGTACAAATCAGTAGGCACAGACTTGGGCTGATAGTCCAGGGCATGTGAGGAGTACTCAGGCAGGCCAAAAGCTGGAGGCATGCTCCGAGTGTGTTGGATGAAGGTGTCCCCAGAGAACATACCCTCATCGATGGACTTGGATGGGCGTAGTCGCGATGATGAACTTTCACCCTGCATGTTAAGTTGTTGCTGTGAGACCTGAGTCCTTGTCACACCCCCTATCCCATCACTCACACCCGCGAGGCTCACATCCTCCTCAGCCGACATGAACAGGGAGGCACTCTTTCGGCGAGCTTCGTGAAACCGCTCCCTGTCTCGACGGGCTGCACCAACAATGGCGGCTCCAAACTGGCTGGTAAAATCCAGATTATCCTGGGCTCGAATAGAAGGCAATGATGGAGGTGGTGGTGCAGGGATGGACGGCGGAGCTGGGGGCTGTGGAGCGGGGGTCGAAGGGGGAGGACCATGGGGCGTTTTTGATTCATCTGCCTCCCCTGTTGCAGGAACATCAGCCTCCACACTGCTGCCTTGGCTGCTCCGTCCACTGCTGCTGGTTGAAGGGGCCTTGACGATGATGGTGGGGATAGGGATGGAGCTTTTCTCCACTGAGTCTTTGTTGCTCAGTGTGCCCTGGCCCACGCGCAGGTCCTCTACCTTAGATTGCTTCACCAGGGGGCCTTTACCTCTCCTGGCCCCTCCTTTAGGGACCGCCCGCTCCGGGTGCACTGCGGTCTGAACGCTGTGGTTGACTCTGGGTAGTCTGTTGTTGCTGGGGCATTACAGTAGCAATGCTGGATGGGGGGACAGCTGTGCTATAGCCTCTCCTAAGACCCTGCTGCCTTAGCCCCCGTACTAGCCCCCATCCCAGCTCCAACAGGCTCCCCAGTGTAGGCAACCTTGCGCGAAGCAGTCCTGCTTTGAGCAGTATGGGCAGCTGCGTGCACATATGACGCTGTGTGGTCTGCTGCTCCAGCGCTGGGGCCAGCGCTGGGACCGCCTGTCCTCTCCCTGCCACCATGGGTAAAGTGCACTGACTGGGAGAAGGGCTGGTAGTGTGCAGAGGTGGATGTGGACTGGGACACGGAGACAGAGGGCTGCTGAGAGGACTTGGCTCTCCAACCAAGCGGTGGAGCAGAGGAGAATGGAGGATCTGGTGGAGCTGTTGTGGGAGGAGGAGGGATGTCGTCTGGGCCAGGCACCGACAGGCTCCGGGCAAACTTCATCGCTGGAGGATGCAGGAACTGCTTTTCCTCTTCAGGCACACCTAGCGTACCATATTCATCGAGAGAGAGAAAAAAAAAAACAGAGATTTGAAATTACGATTGAACAGGCACAAGGAAAAGGAGTTATTGGATATAGAGGGCTGAGAGTGTCTGTCTAAATCTGCCTGCCCAAGAACCTGCCAACAAGTCTGTCCTCGGTTCTTATATTTGTAAGCATATAAATCAATAAGCGGATAGCATGACACAGCACCATTTATGTAGTTTGTCACCAGAGAAGCCAAAACCATCGTTGGAAAGGTCTGCAGCCTTAGCAATCAACAAGCCAGGAAAAAAGTAAAATAAATAAAAATTAGGAGAATCCTGAGAAACTTGGTATTATGTAACTTCACTTAGTACTTATGTAACTAACAGTAGAGGGGTATAACAACACAAACAAATCTTAGAGTCAACTAAACAGAGGTGCTTATAGCACATACAGTGCACACATGTTTGGCCACACACAAGACATTGTTGGCTACAGACAAACAGGTCAGCACAGCGTAGACCTCTACTGGCCCAGAGGACAAACAGACAGGTGGACGGGGGGGCAGACGGAAAAAAAACAGACAGCCTCACCGATGGATTTCTGCCGCAGCATACCGTGCTGTGGGGCGTGACCTGAGGTGTATTGTCCACGGTCGTAGCCAAGGCCCAACCCTGACGACATCATCCCCATCCCAGATTGATCCCCATAGTTTTGCTGAAATGATACATGAAATGTGCTAAACGTAGGAGGTCAGATGGTTCTGGCAGCACCTCGTCGCATCGTTTTTCTTTCATGTTCCTCAAATGCACATCCATTATTTTTCTACATGGTAGACATCCTTCTGCCAAAACCTCTCATTAAATGGACACACAGATAAATAAGCTGAACGATACACACCTCATTGCCATAGAAGCTTCTTCCCCTGTCTCTCTTTGGCCCCTGTCCCCGTGTCCCAGGTGCCTCGTTGGTGCTGATTGTCTGCTGAGCTGCTGCAAGAATTTCATCTAGTTTATCTGAGAGAAAAAAGGAATAAAGAGATAGACAGCAGGAAGAGGGAGAGAGAGAGAGAGACATACGGCAATGAAACAGAAAAATGAACAGCAACAAAACGAGGAGAGCTGTGTGGAAAGGACAGACTTGATGCGGGTGGACGGGAAGAAGGGAACGAGATTCAGAAAACATCTCCTGACAAATAGAAGATTCCTTACTCAAAGCCATCTGATAGACTGTCCTCTTCTTCTCTGCAGCTTGTGAGGATTCGAATTCTAAAAGAGAAGAAGGAAGGCCAGTAAAAGACTGAGTGCCAAGTCATTTAGGACAGACATAAATACAATGCCTTAATCTGGAGTGCACCAGAGCATACCTGATTTTTTTTTCCAAGGGGTAGCAGCTGGAAGGAGGACAAAAGGAGACTTAAGTTTTGGCAGGAGGGAAAGTGCACTGGCGTTGTTACACTGAATGCTAATCATACTCCCCAGAGCCTGACAAACTGAGTCACCTCGTCAGGTTTTTCAGCCTCCCGTGTAAAAGAACGCGCACACACTCAACCGAAGCATGCACAATCATGTTACAGCGAATGTGCTGGACACACACGTTACAGCGCTCGCCGTTACTCTCTTTCAAACACACGCACACACAAATGTGGAACTGGTCTGAAGCTGAGTCCCACCTCTTTCCACTGTTAAACAGTTAAGAGCCCATCAGCGGTGTGGTGAGGACAAAGGAGACAAAAGAAAAGGCAGAGTTAGTGGTTAATGCAGTGAACGGAAAAGTCTAAAAAGAAGTGAAGAGGAGGAGTTAAAGGTGACCCTTGGCATCCACTGGTGTGAGTGAATTTGTGTCTAGATGGGATTAGGGTGAGTTTATCTGCAGTACTCATACTGGAGTCATTATGATTCATAATGTGTGACTTACTGAGGCCGATCAAGATATTGTAATGTAGTGGTGTTTAAACCGACTTTAAATTTCCTGTGTCATGTCTCACTTACATCTACACAAACCCTTTTAAAATTCAGCCAGTTCTACTGAGACACGTGGACAAACATAATTAAACACCCTTTATGAGAAACTACAGCCAGGATGAACACATCTCGTGGACATAAGTGCCCTGCAGGATTATTTCCAGTGTAATGTCCTTGTTATCTTGCAGCTTGAATTCTAGGTGAACTGGGACACTGCACCAATCACAGGGGGTGAGATCGTGTCAGGCTTCACAGCTAAATTCATTTGAATGCATTAGAATGAGCATATGGGAATGGCTGCCATGGTTTCGTCAAATACTGAGCTTCTCTCACCTTGATTCAGAAGCGTATGCAAACAACACTAATTTTAAAAGTCGCATCTCTTCACATGAAGCCACAAGATGTCAAAGACTTTGGGACATTTACGGATACAAGCACATTACCCTGAATAAAGCTTGAATAATAAAGTTTAGAATTACAGAATTAATTCTGGAGCTCTAACTAGTCGGACATTTTTATGCAGTGCTTTCTTTTTACTTACTGGCCGACATACAAAAATACAAATAAACGTGCGATATGCTTATACAAGATTTAGCAGCAATACTGTGGCACTTTCAGGCTTGTATATCACTGCTCAATTAATCTTGATTCCTTGGCATAAATATGATGAGGTAATTAGTCTTCACAATTTCAACCCAGTAACATGGCTGCAGCTGTTTCCTTCTCAAATTAATGACCACTTTTCCCTTAAACCCATGGCTGTTGCTAAAAGGATATATGTCAAGAATTAATGTGTTTATGATGAATGTATGCACCCTGTTGAACTGTTGCTGGACTGGCACTGGATATGTGATCTGGTTCTGTGCGTGTCAGATCATACATTCAGTACATACTGAGTTACAGGTCAGATAGAGGAAATATAGTGAGGACATACTGAGTACTGTGGCAGTTGGGTGGGTTAGGGCTCGGGGAAACTAGAATCTGTGTGTCAGATTGGGTGTTCATGCTTTGTGCTGTTCAGGTGAGGTCACACCACAGAGAGAACTCAGGTAAGGGGAAGAGATGGGGGGAAAGATGAAGTAAGAGGCTGCTCTCAACACTCAGGTGTAAGTTTTAACGACATCCCGGCGCCTCGCGAGCAGGACGCGAGCCATTGCATTTGCTGTTGTTTACAACGAGGGAAAGAACTGATTATTGACTGCAGCAGAGAGCAACCACAACCAAAACGGGCCGACAAAGACCGGATGACTTTCCTGCGACAGCTCAGCGTGTCATCGTTTTTCATAAATCATCACCTGCTTGCTGGGCACAGTCATCGTCAGACAACCAGAGATGTTCAGAAGATATAATCACCAATAAATTACCGGCCAGCTCTCTAATCTGCAAATGGGGGCGTTGACCCTCACCTATGCACTCTCCTCCCACTGTTTTGCCTCAAATAGAGAGTATGAGCATCGCCAAACATAATGCTGTTACTATAGCAACAGTCCTGGAACAAAGTTGTCTTATTTTTCTCTCCGCAAAAATTACTCATCTCAACAGTTTTATCCTTGGTGTGATTTTTTCCAAAGCAATCGCAGACAAAAAAAAAAAAAAAAAAAAAAAAAAGACGGTTTGGAGCTTTGTCTCAAAGAAAGCTGGGGTATAAAGGACACGTTTGTGGCACTCAGAAGCTCTTCTCAGGTGACATAAACTGGCGTTACAATGACAGGAAAGTTCTAACTTGATGTTTCTGTGGTGTCTGGTGTTCAAAGCTGTGGCGGAGTTGAGCAGCAGGTGCAGGAGGGTAAAAGGTAAGAGAAGCAGGAAGTGAGAGAGGGATCACAGGGTGGATGGCGACACTCTTTCTGGTTGGGGTTACCTGTAGTGGGGGTGCTGGAAGTGACAGTGTGGAACCTTCTGAAAGAACAGTGAAATGCATTGAGACCGTCATCCACGGCGGCAGCCAGTCTTCTTTTTCATCTTATCTCTGTCACTAAATAACTGCATCATCTCCTCTTTGCTTTCTCGTTGTTTAATTTTAGTTATAGCCCAAGTTCCGATCGCACTTTAATAATCTTTAACAACCTCCAACACTGATTTCACACAGGCTCTTTCATTCCTCCTCACCTCAGTCTTTTTCGGACCGGTTAAGTTCTTTCTTCTCTGTCTACAGCTCCCTTGCAGTATGTCTATTCTCTTTTTTTGCAATCCTTCTCCCAAAAGTTAATTCAAGACTGATTCTTACCCATCTCCTCCAGCTCTGAAGTCATTGATTTGGACCGTAGAGCAATAGCTGGAGTGCTCAGTCTCTTACTCTGCTGTGGGACTGGAATAGAAGAAGAAGAAAAAAAAAAAAGGGCAAAGGCAGCTGCATTCAGTCAAGCTGTCCAAGAACAAGATTCAGCGAACACATCAGAATCACACACACTCTTACTTTTCTTCCTTCGAACCCTCCTCCATGTCTGGGTTGCGGGTTACCATTCACAACCTTTACCATGAGGCTGTTGCCACCCTGTCGGATCATGTTGACGACCTGCCGATGGCCGACCTTCACCACATTCTGACCATTGACCTGAATTACACAGTTGCAGCAGAGCATATGAATGTTAACATTCTTGAAAATCGGTCAGTTGCGTAAATTCACTCAGTACTTCAGTCAGTGAAAGCAGAAATAGATATGAATCTCAAAAATAATGGCAGTACCTCTATCAGGAAATCCCCCATCCTGAGACCTGCCCTCCAGGCCACGCCTCCCTCGTCTACTGACTCCAAGTACTGCAGAGCAGGGAAGGCTGGGGTGGGTGTAAACTCCTCTATAGGAGTCTGAGCTGGAGATGCCATGAAAACGTGAGGCAACATTAACATTGCATGTGAAACAGGACTGTCTGAAACTGCTTTCTCGTCCAAATTAATGAACGTGACCGACAAAACAAGACGCTTGGTTCACTTTTCTTACCTTTGGCCCCTCTTAGCACGAAGCCAAACCCCTCGCTGTCTTTCTTCTGCAGAAGCACTGTCTTCTCTTTAATTATATAGTCACTGGAAGAAGAGACAGAGGTGCGACAGATAGTTAGAAGTAGCACAAGATTGAAAAGGAAGAGGCTAAAAGTTCTCAAGCAGTGGGCCTGTTTCAAATCCCAACCTGTGGCTCTTCACTGCATGTCATCCCCCTCTCTGTCCATTATCATTCTGAAATTAATACAGGCAGCTAGAGCCCAAAAAATATTAAGAAAACAGGCAGAAAACAAAGAGGACTGTATTGTACGTCCCTGTACCCTGTGTAATCAGCAGAGACGATGTTGGAAAGACTTAAAAAACCGATAAATTACAAAAACTCTTTCATCTACACCGCTCCTCTCCTGTCCCACGTGCTTCCAGCTTCCTGCATCCCCCTCGGCTGATCCAATGAAAGATTAAAACTCTTTTTTCCAAATACCTCATGCCTAATTTCCTTCCCACTTTGCGCTGACCTCGATGAAAAAAAAAAACACAAAGAAAATAGGGAAAGGAGAATTGTATAAAGGAAATTTCAAAAACGTTCACCCCGAAAATGCAAAGATCTACATCTCAGATTTTGCAGGCCTCAGTTGGCATTTTAATTGTTAAAGTTGTTCACAGTACAATAAGAAGAAGAATGAACAAGTGTGGTTTGTTTGGAAGGGTTACGAGGAATAAGCTGGTTTTCTCTAAAAAGAGCACAGCTGCACAGCTTATGTGGACCTAAGTGGAATATCTTTACCCATAATGCACACTGTTATGTTTGGTTAAGACCTAAACTCAGCAGCTCTCCACGAGCACCTCATACTGTCAAGCATGGGGGTGGAGGGGTGATGATCTGGGTCTGTTTTTCAGCCATAGCACCCGGGCTCGTTCGCAGTTATTGAGTCAACTGTAAACCACTTTGTACCCCACAAATATTTCATAGTCAAATATGAGGCCATCTGTCCAACTACTAAGGCTTGGTTGAAACTGTGTCATACAACTAAACGGTGCTCCCAAACACACCGTCAAACCCAGAATGAAAAGACTGAAAAGGAAAAGAAACAAGGATGTTGAAAGTTCAGTCAAAATTCCAGACATCAATGATTGAAATTCTGCGGTGGGACTTTAAGGGAGGTGTGCATAAACAAATACCTGCAAACATCAGTGAACCAAAGCACTGGAGTAGAGAAAAATGGACTAAAGTCCGACCACAATAGAGACAGACTCCTAACTGACAACAATCTCTTCAAGCTAATAATGCTAAAGGTAGTTATAAAAGCTAGTGACAAGAAATACATCTGAAGTTCTGTTAACGTCATATTAAGACCTGATAAGGTCCCAGTGCATAAAACCTCATAACTGTTCATCAGCTATACTCTCTTCTTCACATCGCCATATCCTATAGAAAGCCTGATTTTACTGCATTATTTTTTTAATACCTTAAAATATATTATTAAAGATCACAAGTTCAAAAAAGGCCTCTAGTTTCATTTCAAAACTATTGCTATCAGTTAAAATTCTATTCTCGCCGTAACCACCATCTAAATACATTACACACCTCAGCGGTTGACAGAAAGTCCAGAGCCAGTTTTCCCAACAGAACAGCAGTAAGAGATGCTATATACAGTACGATGGCGCTGCCCGTTGCCTCAGCAACAGCTAGGACTAGACACAAGGAAACTTGGGTAGGTCCACAGCGGAGCCAAGCTATGTAATGGTAAACTATTAGTCACTGACAGGCGCTGCCTGCTCCCAGGTGGAGCTAAGAGTACACGTATGATCTACATGACTACACGTATGTAGTCATTTCATTCAGTCTTTTGTGTGCTCTCCTCTCTCTATATCCTCTCTCTGTCCCGTCTCCGCTCTCTTTTTCTTTCTTTACCCGGCTGGCCTTCGGCAGGAAGGTCCCCCCATATGAGCCAGGTCCTGCTCGAGGTTTATTCCTCTTAAAGTGGAGTTTTTCCTTGCCACTGTTTGGCTTAAAGGTTATTTTTCTCCCATTGTGGGAGTTTTTTACTTGCCATTATCCTTGATTTGGATTTAATATTATACTTTTATAATATTTTATAATAATTGATATTTGCTCGGGGGTCATGCTCTGGGTCTCTGTAAAGTGCCTACAGACAATTGACATTGTAATAGACGGTATACAAATAAAATTGAATTGAATTTAACTATTTTTATTTTAGCTGGCGATCTAAATAATTCTTCCAGAACTGTATTTTTGCTAAAACTTTTGGTACAGTCTCTCAAGTGGACGAAAAAAAGAATTAATTGTGAAAAAATAAATAGTTGTGTGGCATCAATCAATTTGTAGAGCGTGTTTTTGTAGAGCTCAGACATATTATACACATTACTGGTGCATTTAATCCATTTTGGACCAGTTGGGAATGACACCATCGCTGCAAAATATTAGGTATGCTCGTCTTGTTATGAATGGAAAGGCCATACAAACAGCCAGGCAGTGAGTCAGAGAGGGATATATATCGTATCAGCTGTAACATACTGTAACCACATGCTGATAATCCCATCGCGCACCAAAATAGTCCCAGCCCACTCCATCTGTTCATCCCTTCTCTTCCCTCTCTTCAATGGCTTTTCTTTTTTGCATGTTCTTATCCTGATGGCCTCTCTATGCTGCTCTCCAGATCTGCTTCTTCTTGGCCCTGTTTTTCTAACTTCAGATCATACAGCAAGTTTGTGTTTTTTTTTTTTCCTCCTAAGCACATTTCCCCTTTGAGATCCCTTTCATTCAGTCCATTAAATGTGTGATTCTCTCCATAAGCTGTGAAAGCCTCTCTGTGTCTGCCCAGACTTTGTCGCTTTGTTGTTCTTGACCTCTTTTGTCCATCTCTTCCACTTGCTTAGATTCAAATGCAGTAAAGGGGCCAAGTGAGCAAATTAGCACGCCGTACACTGCGTGTACCTCAGCGACACGTTTCCCCTAAAATGTGAGTTGGCAGAATGAGCTATATGAGATAAATACCAGAAAAAACACAATAAGCTAAATACCAATGAACACAGGCGCTCATCTCATTCGCCCCTGCTGTTTTCCTGCAGGCAAAATATGCAACAAGTCACTGGAATCTTTCCTCATTGACTCTTTCCCCATTTGTGGTGAATAGTCATGGACATTTCAGCAATTTTAGCTAGCATAACAACAGGGCAAGGCCAACAAACAAAATTTTGCACTTGTTTTTCACAGTTCTATAGACGGACTGCTGCAGAGGAACTTTTCTGGTTTTATGGGGATTTTACACATTAGTTTGTCTGCTCTGGTCCAAATCACTTGATGAGCATGTGAAATTGTAGCATTTTCCTCTTAAATTCACTTTATTTTCCACAAAAAGAAATATCCAACGCATCCCTTCAAACTCTCTAAGAACGTCCTCACCACCTACTGGTCAGATGTGTCTTCCGGAGCAGAAAAATACAAATACAAGAAGAAGATCCTATGTTCATGGAATATGCAGAGTATGTCTTCTTTATAATGCTTGTATTTATCATTCTTGCCAAAGGAAGTGCAGTTATAGCTGGATAGGAACTTTCTGATGCAACAGAGTTGCTGCAGGTGCTTAGCAAAACAGTACATGAGGCGCAATAACTGCAACATGCTCATCAGCTGAAGATATACCATGTGATCATAAAATTATGTTACCAGAAGCAAGTGACAATTAGAAGAAAGTGACACTCACCAAGGCAAGTGCTTTGAACAAAAACTAAAGTGAAACAGTTTTGAAACGTCTTTTCTACGATGAAGATGTTCATAGAAAATGTGTCCGATCATAACTGTCATATGTATGTTGTGCTCATCACATACTCACTCAGGCTGCCTCTGCACGCTTGTCTTAGCTGTTGCATCCAAAAAAACGTTCCTCTGATTTAGGCTCTGCAGCCTTCCGGGAAGTCATCAACTTTAAGTGACATTAGCTGTGTCCCTACTCAAAGACTGTGGCCACTCAAGTCCAAATTTCTAGAGTGTGCCATCATCCCATTTCAAAAGCTTCTGCAAATACAGCTCGAAAGGTACACAGATGACCTTTGATCACATCCTTTGAAACCCCCTACGTCCTCAAATTTGCAGAAGCGGTCCATTGTTAAATAGACCTTTCAGACGAGCTTCTTTCACATCTGAAACATCATGTAAGGTGGAAATACAATACTGGCAATTTTCACGTTCTCTTCAAGACATAAGGGAATTAGTAGTCAACTTTTGTCTCCTGCATCCTTCACAGGATCCTGCCGCTGACCTGAGAGAGACACCTGTCAAAAAGCAATTGCAAGAAGCCAAGGCATTAAACAGGTTTGACCAAACGGGCTTCCATAAAGGTGTCAGAAAGAAGCTGGAACTTGTCATGCAAGCTGCATCGTTCAAACTCACTCACCATTCACTGTTTCCTTTCTGTCGGTATTCTCTCTCAATCACTCTCTCTTACACACACAAGCGCGCACGCGCACAAAAACACTGGTAAACACACAGAAACATGTCACACATCAAACTGAAAACAAAGACATATGAAATCAATCAACCAGCACAGCTGGAGACATTTGCATACCACAGCTTTGCGTTTTTGATGGACAACAGCAAACACGCCATCAGTCCGCACAAAACACGCACATTCTGGCATACATACACGCAGACAAACACGCAATCAGCATGCACGTCAATAAAGCGAGCATCACTTCTGCCAGTGCAGCACTGCCAGAGGACATTTGTTCAGAGAGTGATTCAAAACGGGGAGAAATAAAACGACACACTCACACATGTTCACACAGCGCAACACAGAACGACTGCACTGCTCATCCACCGGGCTGTGCAGCAGCAGCAGCAGCAGCTTTCGCTCGTCCTCACACACATGCATCACTCACACACAGAATCAAACACATCTGTCTGCGAGCATGCTTTGCAACATCTGTCAATCTCATCGATCCTGTCCTGCCATCCGTAATGTCCACATGCATGCATCCCTCCATCCACACTTCCCACCCCATTTTCTACGGCAGCTGGAGGGAGAGAGGGTATGAGAGAGTAAGAGGAGGGTATGGGGGGGTGGGATAAAAAGCCATGGCAGGTACCTGTAAATGAACCAGATGCTCCTATTCACAGGGCCCAGCGACGGCCAGGAAGAAGAGAGGGAGAGGGAGAGGGAGAGATCCTCCTCGCCGCATGCCCCCATCGCCATTTCCTCCCCTCCCTCTCCTCCTCCTCCTTCTCCTGCTCCTTCTCCTTCTCGTCTTCCAGCGAGACAGCAGCAAGCGCGAGCCACGAGAGAGGAGGAGGAGGAGGAGATGAGGAAGAGGAGGAGAGAGAGATGGAAGAAGGGGAAGGGAGAGGGCCGAGCTCTCCCAGCCCCTTCATACTTAAGACAGAGAGGAGGAAGAATGGGAGAGGGAGTGAGGGGTTGAGATAGTTAGCCGTGACTGCGACATGGAGAAAGAAAGAGAGAGAGAGAGGTAGAGAAGAGGAGGAGAGGGAGAGGAAGGGGAGGACGCGGCTTAAAGAAGGAGTGAGAGAGTGAAAGGTGATTGGGTTTGTTCACAGGGAGCTTCATACACAAACACACACATGCAGTCCAGACGTGCCAGCCATCATGCAGTCAACAAACAGACAGAAGATAATAAAGACGTGCGCACACACACACACACACGCACACTATTTTAATCTTACTTCCTCTTCTTCCCCTTCATCTTTTTCTTAACACTTGTTCTCCTTCTGCATGTTATATGTACAATATTCATTATTCTTTTTCTTTTCTGCAATGTTGACCTGTTTATTAAAAAACCAAGTCCCCAAATCTAAAAAACTTGATCTGTGCAAAATGTAAATAAGAACAGAATGCATTGATTTGAATATTGCACAAACTCACAATTTAATCAAATCTAATCAAAATAAATAATAGAACATAGAAGACATATCAACTGTTGAAAGTGAAACATTTAATGAGAAATATTATGTCATTTTGAATCTGATGGCAGCAACAACCCCCCAAAAAAAAAAAACTGGGGAAATATGCAACAAATTAAAGGAACAGGTCAATTATTTGGCAACAGGTCACTGACAAGACTGGCGTATAAAACGTGGATCTTAGAGTAGCAGAGTCTCTTAGAAGTAAAGATAGTCTGCACAAAATAAGAAATAAAAAACAACAAATCCTGAAACCACTTCAGAAATGTGCTCATCAAAGTGAAATTATGAAAACTTTGAATATCTCATCATGTACAGTCTAAAAAACAAAACAACAACAAAAGATTCTGAGAATCAGCAGAAATCTCTGTGCGCGGGGGATAACGTTGAAAACCAATATTAGATGCCCGTATTCTTCAGACAGCTCTTCATTAACGGGCATGATTCTGTGATGCATCCACCAGACTAAATAACGGAGGGACCTGTCCGGCCTGGTTATCACCACATCGGTCAAAAGTCCGGTCTCTGATGGTATGGAGGCACGTTAGTGCCCATGTAATGGGCAGCTTGTACAACTGGAAAGGAAACAATTGTTACTAAAAAGTACATGCAGGTTTTAGAGCAACACACGGCCCCGTTCATACAACGTCTTTTCAAGGCCTTTCATCTTTCAGCAAGACGATGCTAAACTACTCATTGCATTTATTATGAAAGCACAGCGTTGTAGCAGAAGAGTCTGAATGCTGAACTTGTCTACCTGCAGCCCAGACCTTTGACCAACTGAACACATTTGGCAAACCATGAAACAAAATCTACAACAAAATAAAAGTTAGTAGTGTTGAGCTGTAACGAATGGGATGACATTCCTCTCTCAAAACTCCAGCAACTGCTCTCTTAGATTCCAGACATATGTGGACTGGAAGAGGGGATTCTACGGAGGTAAAAATCACCCAAGAGAGGTGTATTGCTGCAATCAAGAGTTCAAAATGACCTTTTTTCTTCTTAACTGTCCTCAATTTAAACATTTGGTGTTTTCTGTTCTCTACTGTAAATAATATATGGATTTATGAGCATGACTGAATTCTGTTTTGGTTTACATTTTATATTTTGGAATTAGGGTTGCAGATGGAACTTCAATAAGTTTAGAGCAATACATATGGAAGGTCATCAGGTTCTCAAGTGACAGAAAAGACAAAGATCATAGCATTTCGGTTGTTGTACCAGTGGACAGTAATGCCAAAAACATAGTGGTGGCTTCTGTGGTTATTATTTAGGTGCATCAAAATTCATACTAAACAAGTTAAACAAGTCTGCAGCAGTTCACGGGTCTTAATCTGGTCCGACTCAGATCAGCAGTGGCATAAACCTGACACCTGGTAACATGCACGTTCTTCCATGACGTGAGTACGGAATCAAAAAAAGTTTTAAAACCCTATGTTTAGTGACCAAAGTGTTCCTCTTTGAGGGTCCAAGCACCGGCCACGACTGATGCTACGGGTCCATTACAGCAGCACTGCACGGCAGTTGACAACCCTCACTCTCATTCACACTGTGGGGTAGACTGCCCAAGTCAACAGTAAGAAATTATTATCTTCAGAAAGTAATGCTTAACACAAACTGCGTTTAACTGCAGTCTGTGGAGTATCCAAAAGAGATCTCTGAGCAGCTGTCTCTCTTCATGCTACTTTGACCAATCAACTCATCAATCAGAACAGATTGGGCTTTAAAGAGACCGAGTCCCATCTAATCAAATCCTGCCCTGCCATCCATGATACCCATGTGCTCGCATGCCACCATCCCATCTCCCCTGGCAACTGGAGGGAGACGGGGTAAGAGAGGGGAGGAAGTGGAGGGTAAAGAGGTATAAAACCCAAGGCAGGTTCCTTTAAATTATTGTTCTTGAACCTTACCAAACAGCAACAGGGAGCAAAACTGGAATAATCCCTATTCCACAACCATCTCTCCCACCTCCTAAAAACGTAGAATATTCTGCTTGTTAACTATGTGCTCCTGGTGCCGTGTATTGTTACATCAGTTACGTCACAGCACTGTGGTATCTCAAAGACACCAGCTTTAACAAAACAACAATATCTGACGCCCATGGAAATGAGAATGGGGTTGTAACATTCTGGAGACGAATAAAAGTGACTTTGCACATCCCTCCAGAGGCTCTGCTGTTATTGACACCATGTGCCTTTAAATCCCACTTAACTAACCTCACCCACCCCCTTCCTCCTCCCTCTCTCCTTTCCAGCCTCTGCATGTACGACACACACACATGCACATATGGATGCACATGCTCCTTCCTCTCGTTTTCTGTAAACAAAACATGGGGGGAGGGGGGGCAGGGTTGGACACGGACAGGAATGAGAGAGAGAGGACAGAGAAACAGCTGGTAGGTGAGTGGCGGAAGGAGGAAGAGGACAGAAAGAGAGGGAAGAGGGGGAAAAATGCTCAGTTTCTCTCAAAAAGGCACTCACATCATCTCTCAATCAGACCTTCTTTCAGTGCATGTGGAAACTGTCCTCCGTCGACTTGCCCTCCCTCCCTCTTCCTTGCCTCTCTACATTTGGCCTGGCTTTCTGTCATCCTCTCGAATCCCTCCTGCCTTCGAGAATGATCACAGCTCGTGTCCTCTCTCTTCTCATTTCTCCGCTTTTTTGTTTTCCCCTCTGCATGTCAGGCTCCGACACCGTGATCGTGCGTGAACCGTGCCGTATGTGTGTGCATGCTTGTGTGGTGGCAGAGAGAGAGAGAGAGAGAGAGAGAGAGCTGGGTAGGGTGGAGCAAATGTTGACAGAAGGTCCACATGATCATGTGTTTATGTTTGTCTGCAGGGGTGCCAAATGTGTCCTCTTTCGCCTTTTCATGTACATCAGTGGATCTATTGCTACGAGAACATGCGGGCTTTGATGCGTCTGTGTTTCACTTGTTTGAACTAAACAGGTTTAAAGTCAGGGGAACATGAAAGATCAGAAGGCTATAATGTTATCTCTGAACATCTGAGATGAGGATGATTTTTGATTTTTTTTCGCCAAACTGTATGTGCGTTTGGCCAGATTTGACCCAGAGTTGGCAAAAAAAAGTACTGATCCTCAGTGGAGAGCAGAGGATCAGCTGCACGTACAGATTGTGTACGTTTGCTCAGTGCATGTGTGTGGCGATGACACAGGGCGCTTATGGCTTTCATCCCTTTTCTCGTGAGTGCTTTTAAACCGGCACCCAGCAAATGCTGCAGAAACACTTGAGAAACATCCCTCATCCTTCCTAAGAAAAGCACTTTAAAACAAAACAAACACGTTTAAGAATGTACATGTGCTTTGTGGGCAATGAGCTTGGCAACATTAAATCACAGCGAAAACTGTTGCGAGCGCGTTCACCAATCCGACGACATTTACACAGCACAATAACAGGATACAAATAATGAATCCTGAGCAATTACAGAAAAACCACAAGCTTCATACAACAGCTGAACAAACAGTAGTCAACAATAACCCCAGGAAGCTGCAGAAGGTGGGATGCTACCACTTGCTTTCACTGATATAGGCCAGAGAGATTAGTCACTTTCTTTAAATTGACCACAGGAGTGAGCGTGAGCGTGGTCGTGTGTGGTTGCTGGTCTACATGTGGTCCGGTGACCTGTCCAGGGTGTACCACCCTGAAATAGGAATAAGCGGGTACAAATAACGGATAAACTTAAAAAAAAAAATGCTGTCCAAGATTTAACTGTGTTCAATCTATTTGCAGAAATTATATTTTGCTGTGCTGCACTGAGCTCTCTCAGCTCATGACAGGCTCTGAGCGATGACCTTCCTTCATAGTCACTGACTCGAGAACTGTTAAAATAGCTTCACCTGCCTGTTTTGTTCAAGCGTTCCTCGTGCTGAGTGGACTAGCCAAACCTGAGTTTGGCCACTGAGGGCCTTTAACACCGTGGTCGGAGGTTTTCGCTCCTGTAATTGTAATCTCTACTTCATGTCGACAAGTTAAAGCACTGCGTCCTGGAGGGTTTCAGTCTCACGCCTTGTTACAGTGTCATGGCTTGTCCCCTGCTGTAAATATCTCCAGCATTCAGCGACGGTCAGTGAGGGGCAGCGACGATGACACTGTTCGTTAGAAGCAAGTGATTTAAACGGTATGACACACGGATTTAAAAAGGACTGAACATCAATCATGAGTCTTGTTAATTTCCCAAAGTCTTAATTTGTAATCACTTTCAGATTCTGCAGCGTGCAGGGTGAAGCCAACCTTGAAGCAAGGTTGTAAAAGTTTTGAAAATGAAACGTTAAGTTTCTTCCGAATTTGAATGTGTATTCGTCGGCAGTAAAACACATGGTTGTTCGACTTGATGAGGTTTTAAGGTTATGTCACTGTGATTCTTCTTGTTTTCTTCATCTGTTTGGACTTTTGAGTTCAGACGCACCCTTGAGCGACCTCAGGAGTTCTTCAGGCTCGTTCATGGTCTGATATGGCCAGCAGCTTTGTGATGCCTGATGATAGAAACTACTGGTGCCATCATTAAATCCACTTTAAATGATAACCAAAGCACTGATATCAGGGGCTGAGAAACACAGCCAGGATGACTGCTGGAAACTGCAGTTCCTCCCATGGCCACTTGAGGCCTGCTCCAACTTTGAGTCAGTCCCTGTTCACCGCCATGATGCAAGTATCAACTTTACAGCAGAAATAAACACGTTTACAGTTTGGTAATGTCGCTGTAAGGTTGGTTCATTTTCTTACTGACTGAAGATGTGCATGATGAAAGGTTTTTAAGATGCACAGCAGTAAAAACCTCATTAAAGAAATTTGCCATTTGTTTCAAAATAATCCTGTAGCTCCAAGTGCAGAAATCAGATAAATTGACTTTAAACAGTAAACCTATTGTAAAAAATACATATGTATCTACCAATCAGTCAAGTCAGTGATGAAAATACAGCTTTATCTGTAAAAGTCAGGACATTAGAGACAGTGGGCATCCTCTGTGCTGCTTCTCTCTAAACTGATAAAACTCATGCCCATCTCCATCCATTTGTGAACACGGGACGCCTTTCTTCCTCCAACCCTCCTCTCCCTCTTGAGTGTCCTTCACTGTCTGACCTCCAGATGGAGACACCACAGGGAAGAGAGGGTGGCAGAAAGAAAATTAAAAAGTGCATGGGGGGGTTCAAAATACAGTGATGAATAGAACGCGAGGGAGGGATGCAGAGATGGTCGAGAGATCTGGCCAAATATAGATGGATGAAAGGAGGAAGAGGTGAGATATAACATGTAGTGATAAAGGCTGTGGAAGTGGGCCCGTGTGAGGGCGGCTCTGAGTCAGCCGTGCCCGCCTGGCCAAACAAACAGCGTCGGGTTCCATCTATGCTGCAACGCGGCTTTAATTATCGATGATGTGTGCGCTGCCATGTGTTCATGTGTGTGTGTGCGTGAGTTTGTATCTCTGCATGTGCCGTTTGCATGAAATGTCACTGTTAATGAAAAGCTTTTTAATAATGACATGACAGCGTATGAATGTGTGAGAGGGTACCTGCTGGAGTGAGGGGTGAAAAGGAAAATACATTAAAAAAAAAAGAAGAAGAAGCAGGGGCTCGCGGTCAAAGTTGAGCAATCCTGAAGATTTATCATAAAGAACAGAGGAGTGTAGAGATAGGCAGTACTTTGTTAAATAATTATATGTGATTGAAAAATCACTTTATTTCTGTGTAAATCGCTCTCTTTGCTCAGTGTTTAAGTTACTTAAATGGATGAAACATTGAAATGAGTTTGCTTCACAGTGAATCAACATGATGGCAATGAACAGCGTGGTGTAAAAGTACACTTTATATTAGGCTTAATTCATAGAAGTCAGTACAAGACCCGTCCTATGCGGGTTTTAAGAAACCTGGATGCTGTATGCTACCTGGAGACTCCAAGGGAGACGAGGATACTGTAGGATGTGGCAACACTCTTCCCTTTAAAAAAAAAATATATATTTTTTTTTTCTTGTAAACATAACAGCTGCTGAGATGTTGAGAAATTAGACAAACCTGGATACTGAAACAGGACTCTGTGTAAAAGGTTTTTGAAAAATCTGTTTCTCGTGTCCCGTCTGAACATTAAATCCTTAATCTGATACGTAGCTGGTCAAGAATCAAATCTGCGGTGCTGATGTGCACGCAGACACACTATACCAGGGCTGCGAGGGTCAGCTGACACAGCCTGACGTAATTTATCATGAAAATGTGTCGATGTTGAATTTCTGAGCAGCAACGTGTCAGAAATGCTGCCATCAAACCTGAAGATGCTGGACTGAGCCTCAGCCTTGTCAAGTGTCCTCAGCCAGCACACTGATCCCCCCCCCACCTCCTCTGTTATTTCTCGTAATGGGTCTCAAGCCAGTGCTCTTACAGTGCCTGTTCCAAGCACAGATGAATAGGGAGGGATGTGTTAGGAAGGGCATCTGATGTAAAAACCTATGCCAAATCAATGCATAGAAGAGGACAAGCATAAGCTATTTGAAAACTCATTAAAGAGCACACCAAACAGGAACCATCCTGTTAGTCTTCTTTATGTTTTATGGCACGTTGCAATGCCAATTTTCAGTTTTCAGCCAACTACCAAAGCAGAGAAACCGCCCCCTGCAAACAAAAGGAAGATGATGGTGTGCAGTCCACGAGACCACAGCCAGACACATCACAAATCTGCTGCAAACCGTATTTTGTTAACAAATTTCCTGCCCAGAGAAGGATCATTTCGAGTACTATGAGCTTGAGTTTGCGAATGGATGGGAGATAAAGAGATATCTAAGAAGCGATGCTCAATCTCTTATGCTTGAAAGAGTAAATCCCACAACAATCAGGTTGTTTTGTGAGGATTTCCCTTTGTAGATTTACACTGATAGGAAGCCTGTTGAAAATGAGTTGCCTTTTAAAAGACGGGTGGACTTTTTAAGACCAGATAAGCGTCTAGTCTGTATTAA
Source organism: Hirundichthys speculiger (assembly GCA_018398805.1). NCBI lineage: Eukaryota > Metazoa > Chordata > Actinopteri > Beloniformes > Exocoetidae > Hirundichthys > Hirundichthys speculiger. The sequence goes on along the minus strand of JAGFBZ010001790.1, from coordinate 2,599,354 downwards.
TGCGAGAAATGATCTAAAAATCTCAGATGTTTTAGGGATTATTTGATGTCGGTTCGTGGTGCAGCGACAGATGTGCACGGTCACTGAGAGCAGCAGTGATAATCCGGTGAGTTTATTACGACGATCGACACAAAGGAAAGTCAGACTTGAATCATCTAAAGGTGCCCTTTGATCAACAGTACCCACACCTATATGGCCCAGAGCTTATTTCCAGGAAGGTCTAAGGTTCAGGGTAGATAAGGCATATTAAGTGCGTCTCTCTTTTACAACAGTCCCCCCCTGGAGGTGACCACTGCAGCACCTGTCAGAGCAACCGACAGAATTAATTAAACCAAGACATGTGCCTCAGGACATAACTACTGTGCAACACAGACCGATGTTTTGTTTCAGTTTTTTGTTGTTGTTGTTGTTTTGCCTTGCTTCACTGTTTTCTTGTCACATTTGTCGCTTTCTCTCATTAGCTGCTGTCACCAGAGTCCACACGGTGTGCTGAGTCTTCTTAGGTGACAGAAGTGAGCATAAATCTATGAGTCTGAATACTGTTGACAAACATTAACAACTCTTCCTGTGGCTCTTCCTTTTGTGTAGATTAAATCTGAGGTTTTCCGAGGCAGAAAGTTGGAAATAAAACAGCATAGCCACTAAAAAAAAGCAAATAAAAAAAAAGAAATCCAGCTAAAGTGATCTGAAAGAATTAAAAAGAATGAACCAGTCCTGAAGAACGCAACCTACAACAACATCTCAGGCAGACATACAACAGAAACAGCTTGTAAACTTGTAAAATTCAATATGGCAAAGATCTGCCTGTCTGTGCGGTTTAAATTCAACACATCAGCTAGTTAAAACAAGGCCAATAAACCTCTGACTTGAGGATGACTCCTGCATGAAAGCGGGCAGATCAGCCTGAGACTGGAGGCAGTGAACCCTCACACATCGTCACTCTGCTGCATGAATCACTCGCAGCTCATCATATCGCACGAATCAAAAGAATCACTGGAAACTCTGAATCATGTTATCTCAGTAGATGTATACAGCATGTTACCATACAAACAAGCCCCCTGCCAGCGTGTGCTGCACACTAACAGGGAAGCAGCAGGGTCAAAATGAAAAGACTGTCAGTTCGAATTTCAGCTCCCGCAGGGAGGGTGGACGAGTCACATCGTGCTCTTTAGCAAAGTACTTAACCCCTCATCTCTGGAGAAGACCTGCTCCGACACCAGCGGTGTGAAACGCTGTTGGCACCGATTAAACTGTCATGTACCGTGACCAGGTAGTCAGGATGGGATGCAAAACACTTGACAGGCAAGCAGCTTGAATATCTAAAAACTGCTGTTGTTTTTTTTGTTTTTTTTGTCAGTCCAAGTACCCAAAAGTGTTTTTAAGTGCAGTTCTGGTATGTGAAGTACTATCCTGTTGTGACCTGCGCTACTCATCTGGTTCAGCAGGTCCATTTACATGGAAACATACATAGAAGTGCCACAAAAAGAATAAATCTATAAAAGAAGCAAGTATGTAAGTTTTAAACTTTTTTGGCATCCTTTATTTGGTTTCATCTCTCTTTGAACTTTTTCTTTTTTCACATTTGCCTTTTTCTTTTTTGTCTTTGCTTTTCCTTCTCTCTTTTGCTCTGAGCCTGTTGGCTTTGAGTATAACTCCTCTTTATGAACTACAGGTTTATGAGAAGAATATTCTAAATCTCACTTATTTCAACTTAACCATGCACCAAAATCTGTTTCTGAAAAATTTTAAATAAAATCTTTACTTGAAGTAAACGTTTGCTGCTGCATTTGGAAGATGTTTTGTCATGTCTTTATGTACCTACATTTATCATTTTGTGCAATAACCCTGATTTGTTTTCAAATTTTTTAATAGATTTATTATTTTTTCATGTACTTCTACTATATACATACATTCATGGGTGCGCTGCAGTAAAAATATGTCACACAACTTTTTTTTTTTTTTTTGAAATGAAAGTGATTGCTGCAGGTAGGTGGGGGATATTTAATCAGCTGGTCTTACCTGGGAGCGTCAAAGCTGTCGTAGGATCCCACTGTATAATGACGAAACAACCTCTTGGCCCGTTCTCCACGACTCTCTGAAACAGAACGATAGAAGGACATCAGCATGGCCACACCAGTTCACCAGTCCACCAGTCCACCAATCCACCAATCCATTATTCCACCAATCCACTAATCCACCATCACCAGTCACTGCAACTGTCTTTTATGAGAGAATCTCAACTTTCAAGGTAATTTTCTATGTGCTCACCTGGAACCTACAATTAATGCTCTACAGGTATCCTGAGCCAGTTCAGGAATAGTTAAATTACTATTTCAAGAAAAATACTCAAGACACTCAAAAATTTCAATTTTCAAATTTCAAATGTTTCAATTAATGTAAAGATGCTTTAAAGCCACTCTATGTAGTAATACCTCTTCTGACCACATGGAGGCATTTTATAATGTTTTGCTGACAAAGAAACCGCTGACAGTACCGTGCTCCGGAGCACATCTTATAATATCACTTTATCTCAGCAGACACACACTTTACTGTGACTCATGCCAGGGGTTGACACTTGAACCTTCTCTTGATATGCTGCACCCATGTGGTCAAAAGTGGAATTGGTATAAAGAGCAGCTCTAACACAGTGTCCACCTGTCCACAAAGCATGTTTTTTTTTCTTCAACTGTCACCGCTGTGAGGACTTCTATTTGAAAATCTCAGGACTTGTTAAAAAGGCACTGTGGTTGCAATCAATTTCAGGGGCAGAATACGTCACCCTGGAAACCAAGAAAATAGGGTAGAAAAATTTCTGGCAATGCTCGTCTAAGCCACGTACATACTTCCAGACAAAAAGAGTCACTGCAAACACAGGAAAGACAATTTTTTTGGTGCAGATCTGCAGGGAACACTTCTAAGGGTGCAGGACATCCCAGTCCTGGAGGACTGGATTTGCCCACCCCTGCCCCATCTCCTGGGTAAACGATGTTTTCCTGCCACAGTCTGCCCTTTATTAAAGCTGTTCTGAACTGAGATGTTGTGAGGTCAAAATGCCATAGAAGGTCTGAAACATTTGTATTAAAGTGTTTAAATATCATTGATATCCCCTCTTTTTTATTCCCCCTTCATCCCTCCTATATGTATATGAAATACAGTATTTATTTCTGTCAGTCCACTACTTTCATTTGAAAAGTCAATGTCAGGTCAAAATTTTAAACCACTCTGCTGTTTGCGCAAATAATCCTTCTGTTTTATGTAGTATATGCAGCAATACAAAAAGATGTTACTGGCTGCGTGCCTAACTTTTAAAGGGCTATGGTTGCATAAACCTTTAGTGGAGTTTAAGGTTTTAAAGGCAGCATAAATGAAGGACTTCCATGAGCCTGCTGTCCGTGTGTTTGACGTTAGTGCAGCTCACCTGAGCGGTTGTCTTGGCTTCGAAGGACCACTTCCTCCACACACTCAGAGGGGAACCAACCCGTGCGACCTCTCACCGTCCCCTCCCAGTACCCGCCTTCGCCGATGCTCAGCACTGCAAGATGGGAGCAGGAAAGAGCAGCATGTCAAGGGGAGGCAACACGGCACGACCCAAACACACTCACACGTGAACACCGATTAGAAATGAATGCACACAAAAGGACAAGAACATTACACAGACAGAAAAGAAATAATGTAGGCACGCACACAGACATGCAAACCTCCGACATACTCACCAAGACATACATACCTGGCGACACCTTAGACTCACTCACAAACACACACATATTCATACCTGCAGACATTAAATACAGAAATAGATGGAGACCTTACACTCATATAGGACATGACCATTTTCAAAAACTCATGTGAAGTCACTTGGATCTGGCCTGGGTATCGGTGCGCCCCTGAGTCCGACAGATGGTCCACAAACCAGCGTCACTCAGGTTATCTTTCACCTGAAGTGAGCCTCATTTGTCTCTAACCGACTGTTGACTCGTCGTCCTGTTAAAGCCGCCGCTTCCTCGTGAGATGGCGTTGAGCTAAAATGAGAAGCCAACAGAACTATCGGGAAAACTCGCCGTCTCCTGGCTTAAGTGAAATCAAGGGAGCTGCCAGTGTGACAGCAGCTGTGCTGCTTTGCGTGGATTCCCAGTCAGTTGAGCTCAGTTATTGCTTTGGGGGGGATTTCTGACCTGCAGGGAAGCACAGTGGCTCATTCTCGCCACTGTTCATCGCTGCAAATGAGTTGGAAGCACAAAACGAGCACGAAAAGGTTTCTCTGAGCTGATCGTAGAGGCGGTGTTGTTCTTGAAGTGGTCTTGTGGTGAGGATAAGAGTCCGGGTGAACACTTGTAATTCTCTAGGAGCTGAGCATTTGGCTGGAAATAAAACCTTGATTAGCCAGCGGTAAAAATGGTGGTTAATGTATATCTGCCATAATGTTAACTAATGCGATAAATATTTAATAGATTGGTTAGCTAATTGGGTTAGTTTAAAAGCTGTTGTCACATCTTTAAAGCTGAAGCGCTACAAAACTACATTACATTTATTGCCATGTTATAAAATCTTCAGTGTCTGTGAATTCAGTGAACTTTTACAGATGTGCGCTGACTTCATTTTCACAAATACTCTTCCATTCAGCTACAGTCGGGGCATGACAGAACCCCCTGTGCCTTTTTTTTTAAAACAGAGTTGAGTTAGTACAAAATGAGAAACAAAATCACAAAACTGACAAAATGCAGTATATGATTCATCAGACACCACAAACGCATGGGGGGGGGGCATCGTGACCTGAAAATGTTTACGCACTCACCTTTGACCCTGTCTCCCTTGTTGAAACTTATTTCCCGCTCTCCCTGTGCAGAGTGCGATCGCGTCGCGACAAAGACCCGTCCTGGGACGGCGCTGTAGAGGCGTCTTCTCTGGTCCGTGGTTTGGACAGCGGTACTGGCAGGGGCAGGCCTGGGAGGCGGGGATGGGGGGGGGGCAGCAGATGGTCAGACAGATGATTTGAGGCTGCAGCTTTAAGCTTCTAACTCTCTGAGGGCATGTTTGACAAAATCACTGAATGCCTTCGCTCTTGGGTTTTTAAGACAAAAGGGAAGTCTGCAAAACTTTGTAAAGACACTGAACTAAAAACAATGAAAAGAAAAAAAAAATCGAATGTTAAAAGTTTGGATTGAAACTATGAATCAACTGTGATGCTTTGAATGATTTTTTCAAATGATTACTGCCTTTATTGCAGAATAAGAATTTGTCACTTTAAAAGCTCACGGTTGACTGTAAAGATTCACTGTATACCAAGACAAAATCTGAAATCCAGCAGTTTGCAGAAGTAAACTTTGCTCATTTTTTCCACTTAAAATATTTGAATAAATGCTTTATTACTAACAGACATCAAGACAACAGTCCATTGGCTCTCTGACGGACCAGAATGAACACACCGTACTACTGAAAGTCGTCTCCACTTACCCCTGTCTCCGACTCTGCCTGCTCCTGTCCTCCTTGTCTCCAATCCTCCCTCGGGATGGGGAGCGTGTCCTTGCTCCTCTGGGACTGCTGGAGCTCCGTATTGTTCCTGTATGTTTAAAACCCTTACGACAGTTGAACACAGAAAAAGAAAGGTGAGAAAACACGGCGGATGTCTTTATATTTACATCCTCGTGTATTATGTTCTCATTGTGCTGCAGCTGCATACGATAAATCCTATGAACAATACAATACAATAAACTGTTCATTATATTGTAATGTAATGGATTATTTTGAATGCATTTGTGTCGACTGGAAATTTCAATTATTCTGGCATTGAGAAATCTCAGCCCGGGCAGCCAATATAACCCTTTCCCTCTTCAACACAAAGAATTAGGCTGATTTCTCTGGACTGGACTTTGATTACCAGGGGGCAGTTACAGAGCACACGGCAGAAAACTGCCTCTGGACGACGCTGGATAGCCACACAAATCAATCAGAAAAAACAAAGCACGTGAAACATAAGCAGAGCAGCAACTTGACTAATGTCAACATGCAGAAAGGCGTGTGATGTCGCAGGAACGTCAATGAAAGGCTCCCAGATGTTCCTGCATGAGTCACTGCATAAAGCCCGCCCCCGCTCCATTTCAATTGGTTCAGTACTGGTGGAAATGGCTGCAAATGGGAGGGATATCAGGCCCATTTCACAAGAGATAGTTTTTGCACAGTGAATGGATATGGCTGGCCAGGCTAGAGGAACATACCATTGGTTCCCCTTTAACTGGATTCAATTACTTAAATGTGGGGTTAAAGGCAGAGTAGAAGTTGTTGGAAAAACCAGGTAAGAGTTGGTGAGATTTTGAAATCAAAACAATTAAAAAATGCAGCCTCCTTAACTCAGACCTGCCTTCAGAACCACACCTCCAAAGCACACGAACAAGCAGCGCCTGGTCCTTGCAGAAAAAGAGACAAGCCTCTGACAAGGATTGGATGGTGTTTTTAAAGCCCTGTCGCTTCCACAGTTGAATGAACTGTTTTGTCCTCTCAGTTTGCAGAGAGAAGTTCATCAAATACAGTAAAAGATCTTCAGCCCAACCTTTAAACTGGCAACTCCACAGATGTGATGCATTGAGTTGAGCGTATCAAACTTTAAATGAGTAACAGAAAGCCTGAACCTGATGCCCCCCCCCATTTGTTTTATTTATTTATTTTTTCGTGTTTTACAACACAGTTATTGGATTATGTTTGAAATTCACTTTGGATCATCCTTTAGGAAAGGCTGCTCGTTTCCCATGTCAGTGACAAACTTATATTTTCCTCTTTAGAAGTATTCAGCTAAAACGTCAAGAGCTGGCTTTTTCAGCGCTAAGAATTTGAATCAATCACACCCTGATACCTGCACGGACACGATGTTGGTGCCTGGAGCGTTGGGCACTGCCATCCAGTCTGGCAGGTTCATGCTGCTGTCACTGTTGGCCCGCAGGAAGGGGTGAGGGTGGGGGACTGCCAGTGTCCGTGAGCTCTCCCGCCTCTGGGGGGCGTACTTTGGAGACTCCACGAAAGGAACTGGAAGGCATCAGGAGACAGAAACGTGAGCTTGTCATACTTTTGTATGTCTTTATTTTCTTTCTCGCTACTCATTTTTTCACACACATACAAATGTGATCCACGTTTCTTCATAAAACAAACGTTTCTAGCCATTTTAAATGCTGCTATATTATATGTCTACTGTACATCCCGTACACATATTCAGTTTCAGGAGTCTTTCCTTCTCACTGCAGATCTAAAGGTTAAACAGAAAATTCAGAACACACGTTACACATTTCTAAATCCACTTTTTTTTTTTTTTTAATGAAGCAACAAGGTCCTGCACTTACCCGACATCTGTATCCCGGTGATTTTTAATGATTTCTCCCAGTTCAAAATGGCCAGACATAACAGCCACCTGATAAAATGGATAAACAAACAGAAGGTCATATATTTTCAAATTGTATTTAATGGTTAAAACAAATTAAGCTCTTGACCCATAAATCTGCATCAGGTTCTTTAAAATCTGGTAATTATTTTTTAAAAAACTTGTCCGTAATTTAAATTATAATTAGTACGAACAATCATACTTGATGTTGAAAGTAACTGTTTTTTACAAAAAAGGGGGAAATGGACAAAACAAAACAAATATCTAAATTGTTCAAGCGTTTCATTTTTACTATAAAATTCTCATGATACTGAAGGTATTTGTTTGATCTCATACCATCATATGTCCAATATTATAGTATATCAACAAAATATCAAAACATTGATATTTTGGGATAGGTAGATAGATAGATAGATAGATAGATAGATAGATAGATAGATAGATAGATAGATAGATAGATAGATAGATAGATAGATAGATAGATAGATAGATAGATAGATAGATAGATAGATAGATAGATAGATAGATAGATACTGTTTGACAGGGACTAAAAACAAGAGGGGGCGCTGTTGTCCCAGGGAGAAGGTCATCTCATAATATGAGCTTTTAACATGCCATCATGTTGATGCCCTTTTACACCAAATGCAGTGAGTAAAAAGGCATTAACAGGATCTGAGTCAACTCTTCCCTGTCTGGTGCCCAAACACATTTTCATATCATTTGTGAGACTTGGTATCAAAAACATAGAATAATAAATGGACCCTTGTATTGGAGCACACAAGCAAATTCAAACCCAGTGATGCTCACTTGTCTTGTTTGCTCTCATTTTCTTTAGCTCTTTATATCTCAGATTAGGTTCTGTCTGACTGAAAGAAAAAGCTCACTGATACAAGCAGCTGAAATTGAGTTTTCTCTGGCTGGAATCTCCCTTAGAGATAGGGTGAGAAGTCAAGTCGTCCAGGTGACACTCTGAGTAGAGTCGCTGCTCCTCCACATGGAGAGGAGCCAGATGAGATGCTTCTGGCATCTGATCAGGATGCCCCGTTGGTGCCTCCATCGGCAGGTATTTTGGGCATGTCCAACCAGGAGGAGGCCCAGGACACAAAGGAGAGATTATGTCTCTCAGTTGGCCTGGGACCACTTCGGTATTTGCTGGGAAGAGTTGGAGGAGGTAGCTGGAGAGAGGGAGGTCTGGGCCACTTTAGCTACTGCCACCGCAACCCAAACTTGGATGAGTGGAAGTTTGTATTTTATTCATCAATACCGATGAAACGCGCTCACAGAGCTTCAGAGAACATCATGGCAGAGCCGATTAATCGATTCAAGAAAGTAATGATGGAAGAGAAGATGAAAGCATGACTAAGTAGGGGACATGTCCACTAGACCAGTGGTCCCCAACCCCCACGCCGCGGACCGGTACCACGCCATGGATCAATTGGTACCTGGGCCGCACAAGAAAAAATTAGCTATTAAAGTTTTATTCATTATATGAGTCTGAAAAAGCTTTTATTTTGAAAAATCTTTTATTTTGAAAAATCACCGAGATTTTCTCAGTTACATCTCGGTCACTTGAGCGCCAAAATTGAACCCAGCTAGCAAAATTAGTAAGAAACAGACGTCTTTGGAAAGTTTCCTTAAAATATGGATTTATCACGACAGGTGATTCCCTCGTACCAAGCCCGTTCTGCGTGCGTTTTTTTTTTTTTTTTTTTTAATGGGTCCAGAGGATGTTACCAGAGACTTTGATGTTATACTCATGTTATGTTGTTGACCGGTCCGCAGTTACACAAAGCCTGTAGCTTGAGTTGAGCTTCCCCTGTTTGTTTGTTTGTCCCCCGGTGCTTCTTGTTACTTTAACTTAATAAGACATCAACCCATCCAGCTACAAGCATGATTACCCATCTCTTACCTGAAAGGGGGTCTGCCCACTGTTGTTTTTTGTGTCTTTATCTGCTCCACGGTAGAGCAGAATTCGTGCACAGCTTTCCTGCACCAAACAGAAATCATTAAGGGACATGTGACGTAAAACAATATTTGTATAATTTCTACTGTACATAAAATATGATCTAATTTGTTCAGGAACTGGTCAGTTTTTTTGTACTGCCATGTTATTAAAAGCTACTCACGTAGAAGAAAAAAACTTTGACAAGCATTCAATACATTGTGTTGCATTTCTTTCTTATAATGCAAGACCATTTAGTAAGGACATTTGCAACTAAGAGAGCTAGTGCTAATTTAATACTACATATGTTTTACTGAAAGTACACATGTAAGAGCTGTGATTTTGTGCACACTCCATGCAGTACCTTGTTATATAAAGCACAGATGTGCAAGGCAGTGTTTCCAGAGGCATTGGAGGAGGATGAATCCGCTCCGTAGAAGAGGAGGTGCTCCAGATGCTGCGAGTTTCCGTGCTGACAGGCCTACGCACCAACATGATCATGGAGGAAAGCAAGGATGCACCGAAAGAATGAATATTAGAAAGGAGTTAAAAAAAAAAAAAGGCTTGACGCAGTTTTTAATAAAGATAAGAAAGATACCGAGAAGGAAAAGAGGATAAAGAGAGAGACAAAGAGATAGTGACATCGAGGCATGCAAGGTGAGAGTTATAAAGTGACACCAGATTTAATTAACACCACCTCCAAACTCAGAAAGTGAGAAAACGGGGAGCGAACGCAAGTGAGATCCAAAGATAATGATCACCAGAGCAATTGAATTTCATTATACGGATACACAGACACAGTCACATTATAAATATTTATAAAATCTGTGCACAACAGATGTTTTTTTTTTCTCTCAGGTGCCAGTCACAGTCTATGATTTCTATCATTATCTTAATATACTGTCACAAGTTACTTGCTGTTGAACTGCAAATACTTTTTTTTTATAATTAAAACCATGGTTTCAAAAATAAGACTCAGCGGCTACAAGGAGCTAATGACCTCAGTAAGGATATTTACACCTCTAATGAACCCATGATTTTATTTAATTGGGAGAATTATATCGTTTCAATAAGTTCAGCCGATGTAAGTATCTTTAGGCACGGGAAATCTACTTAAAAATAAGATAAGATACACTTGATTGATCCCCCAAGAGGAAAGCACGGGAAATGTAAATGTAAAATAACCCTAAAATAATAATATAAAAAAACTGACAGGCTTTAGTTGAAAAGGGAAACTCTCAGATTCATTGTTGAGGTTAGGAGATGATTACCACACACAGAAACACACAGATACACACAGAAACAGACACTGATGAAGTGAACATGATCACGCTAAGATGACTTGGCTGATTCCTTTATTTTTACCTTTTGGCCTCGCCTGTCAGCTCAGCAGCTGTTTCATGAGGCCACAGAAGCTGGATGGGTGGGATGAAGAGCGACAGATGGAGTGATTCATGGCATGAATGGGCTTTAACGCAGACACACACTGAAACACAGAGCACGCTGAGAAAAAGTGACTCTGAATTCTCAAAAAAAAAAAGGGAAAAAAAAATATTCTTTTTCTCAGCTTCTTTTATGTCACAAAACCAAAGCAGACAAAACAGGCTGTTAACCATATTTTCTTTTAATTTATATATGTTTATTTTTTAGTTGACTGTAAAGTCTCTGGAATCCGTCTTAAAGACCACGCTGGATTCTCCTCCAGGTGTGAATCTGCAAACGGGCATTTACCTGATGTGTTTCGTCCCAGCCGTTCTCGTCCCTGATGCCCAGCTTGGCGCGGTGGTAAAGCAGCGTTTCACAGCAGGAGGTGTCACCCCCTGTCAGCACAGTGTGGTAAAGCGGCGTCAGCCCACGCCGGTCCTTGTAGTCCGGAGACGCACCCAAAGTGAGCAGGACCTGCAGGGTGAGACGGAGACAAATGAAAGCCCCATGCACATGCCGTTCTCATGCCCCAACAAAAGTATTTGTGGACTTTGAAACTCGCGCAGTGAAAAAATGATCATTTGAAATTGCTATCAGATCAAACAATAAGAAAAAATCTGAAGGTAGTTTCCTGTTTCCAATCAAAGAATTTTCATGGAATTTAAATAACACGGTGTTTAAGAAGGTCACGCACACCCAAGGGTGCAGAGAAGTGTGTATTCATCTATATATCTGATGCAAATGTAAATGCAGTTCAGCTGAAGTTCTTTTCTTCCCAGGATACATGAACCTTAACAAAGTAGCAGACGCAATCGCTTGAATTAGTTGCACCTTTGCAGGTACCTGTATTCTTGCAAACGGGGGCTGAAACTCTAGACGAATGCAAATTTAGCACAGGCCTTCGAAAACGGATAGTTTGTTCTTTCTGTGTGGGGGGGGTCTGATTATTGTCTCCAGCTTGTTTACTTATGTGTTAAGGAAAATGAGGATGATACTCTACCAATCTCAGGATAAATATGCATCCATAAACGTATTCTTTACACTTAAATGACAGCATTTCTATGAAAGGCCACAGACACGTGTGGCTATTTACCAGCAGCGCTGCATGGTGGTGGCCTCGAACAGCTTTGTGCAGCGGCGTGAGTCCATCTTTGGCACGGAAGTCGATGTGAGCTCCTCCCTCCACCAGGACCCGGATGGCCTCACCTCCACCTGGCTCACACTGCACCGCCAGGGACAGAGGAGTCTCTGAAGACCACAGACAAACGCGCCAATACAGTTTTTTAAGGATAACGGAAGTGTTCAAGAGCAGGAATTTTCAAAGTCTAAATGCTTTGTGGGCTTTTTACTGTTGGTGGTATTGCTACATAGACTGGCTTTAACCGCTGGGCTCTCCTCAGATTTACTACTCTCTGGACACCATCCTGGTAGAAATGCAGAAACTGCTATAACGGTAAATCATCATACATCAATATTCTTTCAGTTTTTTTTCATTAATCTCTCATTAAACTTTGCTCAAAACTAAAAAAAAAAAAAAAAAAAAAAACAATTTTCAGGATTTTAACCCTTCAAATACCAGTTTAATTATTTGAATTTTTCAGTATTTATTACAAAAAAACCCCACCAGAATTAATTATTTTAAATAATATTTAAAAAATATGAGAATTATTTTCCACATAATAAACAGCAGGGATGAGGCTTTGGCGATGATTAGAATCTTATTATATATTATACTATATTATATATTCTGAGTTATATAATGTGTGCTCTTTAATGTTGCTTTGATAGTTAAAGGACATAAAATATAATGTAGTCAAAGAGGAGCAAGTGATACACACAGACAAACTGTAATCTGCAGTATGCGACAATATTCCTTTAATATTCGGTTATAATAATAATAAAGAGGAGACATGAAGATGGTAAAAGTGGATTATGTGACTTGTTTTTTGTTATATTCTTTTCATCTGAAATTGTGAAAGGAAAGAAAACATTTCCCTGGAGGCCGGCCTTTTTTGTCCTGACTTCATGCTACAGTCAGTGATGTCAGCGTCCAGCCGATGGTACTCTCTGAATACGCTGGCATCAAATAAAAACAACAAAGGAACCGAATGCTAGTTTGCTGTCACAGCACTTGTGTAAGATCCAGACCATTTCAGGAAAAATGCAGAATGGTACCTTGAAGAAGAATAAAAAAAAAAAAAGAAAAAAAACATTCAAGCGATTCCAACAAAAACATGGTGATGAGCACCGGCTGTCATGGCAACAAGAGGTTTTTTTCTCTCTCTATTCTTTTTTAGCAGATAAGAAAATGACTGTATGCCATTATCTTTGATCAGTTTCTGTACACCTCAGGTACAATTAATTTGGGCAGTTTTTTTTTCTTTTTTTTAAGTGTATTTCTTCCCAGTTTACCATGTCATGTTGTTCTCATGTAACAAAAAAAAAACAAAGTACACTCTGACACATTGTAAAATATCACCTCAGACGAAGAACAGTGCAAAACATATTACACCGTATCATTACTTTTACACACACACAGAGATATATTTATGAAGAATTAAAACATTTTTAAAAAGGGCATCCATCATGCAGTAGTGAGATTTAGAAAGAAAGTGCAGCACACTCCAGTTCCAGCTCTGCTCTTCTGATTCATCTGGATTAAAGCCCTGCTTTCACTCCTATGAATAAAAGAGAAATGCACATGGAGCAGAAAAGTCAAACTGTCTTCCTACAGTTTAATTTCTGCACACTGACAACCCCCTCATTACAACGACTGGGGTGCACTTCTTGCAAACTGTAAAGAAAACATAGTGTTAAACACCTGAAGTGTTGTCTACAAGTATGCTTTTTTTTTTTTTCCTCAGATGAAGCAGCGCACTCCTCGCGGCTCTCTGTTGCCTCCCTGTGTTCTGCAGTGGGAGCGTGTTTCACACTTCTGATTACAGGCTGTGTTTTGTGTTTTGACACTTGCTCCCAGAACAGCTGGAGTGACACAGAGCAACACACCCGAACTGTAAATGAGCCTTATGCTGCGCCCCCCCCCGAGCACCGGCAGCATCTGAGGAAAGCCACCAAATCGAGAACAGAACTGGCTCACGTGATGCACAAAGTGTTGGGCCAACATACTGCGGAGCTGAGCGCAGAAACAGAAGAGGAGCTTTGCTGCTTGCAGACGGTTTTAAAGGTTGAGTTTAACCGGCCAAAACGTCTGGTCAGCTGCGTGCCAGTTTAGTGGCCTGAAGCTACTGAATCAAAGCTGCCTTAGTGTTTGTTTGGTGTTTTGTAATGACCTTCTGGAACAACTAATCCTTTTTTTGTCCATCAATTTTATGTTGGCTTGATCTTAAAACACAGTGTGTAAGCTGTATCCACAAGTTCCACATGCTAGTATTTTTTTGCATGTTTGCATGTGTACCATATGGATGTACCTTGTATACCAATTTCACTTTTTTTTTTTTTTTTTTAACTTTTGGTGACACGTGCACAACATCTTTTGAGTGGCACAGGTCAGTGTTGAACATGAACCTGTGGAGAACGTGGATGGTCATGATTTCAGCGTAACCTCTGCAGCTCTCCTTACCACCAGTATCAGCATCCTGGTAGTTGGGATCGAGTCCCTTGTCCAGGAATTTGGCCATCTTGTCCACAGAGCTGGTTTGAATGTAATCCATGAATTTCTTCAGGCTGGCCTTCGAGTCGAAAGAAAGTGATAAACACGGTGGGTACGTGAGTGTCATAAACTGACTGATACTGTGCACAGTAAATTCATATGAAGACAGAACTGTTTTCCCCCCTCAGACTGACCCAGTGTATTTAAATGACTGTCACAGAGCAAGGGGCTTTATACCTTCGTGTGCAGCTTGGCCAGTTGCTTCTCATCCAGATTTGTCTGTTTGTACACCCTGGTTTTATAACGGAACTAAAGCGGAGACAGAAAAAGAAAGGGAATGAGGAAATAATCCTGACACAGAGGGCCTTTGTCCTCAATTCTCTCAGCTTTTGGCCTAGATCCACACAATGGGGCCTGCAGATTTATTGTAGAGACAAGCTTTATCTGGTTTGCCATACAAGCTTCCACTACTATAACACAGAAGGCAAAAAAAAAGTTAAAAGAAAAAAAAATGGCCTGGCATTACATCAGTTTCAAAATGTTTTGATCCTCCACTGTGTATAATGCACCATGAAAAGAAGGTGACTGTACATGCTGATAAAAGATTAGCAGGCGTGGCATTAAACAGATCATGAAAACTAAAGAGTTTGGCTCTACTCCTCTAAGAGGTGTGCATGAAGCTCCATTCATACAACAGGGATTTATAAGATCTAATTTAAACAATTCAAAAGGACAACTACAGCAGCTGCAGTTCCAAATGTGTTTCATAAGGTGTTTCAGAGCTTATTGAAAAATGCTAAACACACAGAGTGAGGCTAAAAGCTTGTAATGCTACTCTAATAGATAGAAAGAACATGATGCTCTAAAGATACTAGAGCCTCTATTATTAGGTTTAAATTTGTTAAATGCATCCTTGACATTTGTAAATAAAGTAGTTCAAAGCAAGTCTGGCATCTTCAGAGTTTGGCAAGTGGTTGATGTTTTACATTAAATCATGCAACACATTATTTTTTGACAGCTCCTCAACATGATATACATTCATTTGAAATGTCTTTTGGAGGAGCAAAATAAAATCTGGTTTTGCTTCAAAAGAAGAATAACAGTGACATCTTGAGGACATGCAGCCTACTGTACAGTACTGCAGCCGAACAAGACAGGAGTAGTTACCTCCAAATATGGGACTCCCTTTTCAAAGGACTGTGGGTACTCTCTGAGCAGCCTCTCCTCCTCCAGGAACTTGGCGTCATGGCCGTCAGTGGCAGGTTGGAAGAGACCATAGTTCAGGACGTCTCGCAGGGATTCGGTCAGGGAGCAGAGCACCTGCTGCTTGGCCTTCCACACAGTGGCATCTGGGTTAAACCGCAAGCATTTCTGCAGGATGCACACATGAAAACAAAGTTCACTGGTGACCTGTGACACCAAGGATGTCAAAGGACAAAATAATGACAATAATAATAACCACCAAACTGCATATGCTAGACAAATGGTAAAAAGGAAAACACAAAACCCAACAAGTTCAATTCAATTCAATTTTATTTATATAGCTTCTGTTACAATGTCAATTGTCTCTAGGCGCTTTACAGAGACCCAGAGCATGACCCCCGAGCAAATATCATTAACTAAAATTATAATATTGAATCCTAATCAAGGATAATAGCAGGTAAAAAAATAAATAAATAACACAGTGGGAGAAAAAAACTTTAAGCCAAACAGTGGCAAGGAAAAACTCCACTTTAAGAGGAAGAAACTAGGAACAACGAGTAATCCTAGTGCAGTGTCAAATACATAAAAACAACTGGAAAACATCTTAAGAGCTGGTGCTAAAAATTCCAAAGATGCATTTGGACTGTAATCATCATTCACATGAGTCGGGCACCCAAGTGTATAAAATAATAAAATGACTGCTTTGAATTATTCTAAACAAAGAAATAGCCAAAAGAAGTCATATAACTTCATAAATGCATTAACTGTGATTAAACCACAAATATTGTTCAACTGGAACTTTGCCCGAGGACCTCAAGCTGCAGCCTGTCTCATCTGGGATGAAATGATCTGTGATATTTCTTTGCACCATCTGTGGTTTGAAATGAACAGCAACTAATGCAAAGATGCTGATATGTGGGTGTTTTGAACTCATCTGAACAGCAAAACAGTGAAGAGGATGGAAATGACAGCGGGAAACAAACCAGCTATCTCCTTTATGCAGTGACCCACAGACAAGTGGGTTCCAGGCCTTTTCTCCTGATAGCCACTGATGAGACAGTGATTTATGGACCCAAACAAAGAGTGGTTCCTGCATCAGCATCAGTTTCACATCAGATACTACTTTGCCGATCAAATTTTACATATACCGTATGATATATATCTGAAAATATATGGACACCTTCAACCTTCCACCAACAAACTGAATTCATTAAGATCAGAACTGTGCATTTTCCTTATAAACCCTAAACAATTTACATGTAAGTCAGACCAGCATTTTTCAAATATTTGAAAGCAGTTTTCACTTGACGTTTTTAGTTACTTGGTTATTAAAAAAAAAAAAAAAACCATGAGAGACTCATTGGAAAATTAAAAAAAAAAAATCGAAAAAGAAATTAGAAAAAGATTTTATTTCAGGACTTCAGTCAAAGGTTCATAATTCTTAGTGCATATCAGGACATAAGAAAAAACAAAAACATCAAGTCTGAGAAATTCTTGAGACCTTGATAAAATCATACTGTGTTAAAGATCAGAGAAAGGCTTTTTAAACTATTTCAAGCTTCGAGTCATCCCAGCTCTGCAGTGGCCTCGACGATATTAAAAAGGAAGAAGTCTGGAACCCTTGACTTCTTAAAGTTGCTTGTCTAGCCAAACTCTGTAAATGAACACATAAATCCTCAATCCGAGGTCACTTGAACAGAGCTTCGGAAATGGAATATCTATCTAAAAGGACAATGATCTCAGCAGCACTACATCAGCAGGAATTTGTGGCAGAAAAACTGCACATCACGCTGAGTAAAGAAAACACACAGCTGGTTTGCATCTGAGCATGCTGCATTTAAAAGATCCAGGGGTCTATAGTAGACCAGGCACCACTCATCATTTGGACAGGGCTGTACTGTCCAAACAGCAGAGCATGGAGTTGGCAGCATCATGCTGTGGACACTAATTCCAATGACTGGATAGGGCCACCAGGTTGTCACCACCCAGTGTGTTGGAGCATAAAAAAGAATAAGACATGAATAGCTAGAATATTGCTATTGAGGGTGGCAGCTTCCTGCAGTAGCGCTGTTAATTTCTGCTAGCATTTTGCACATTTTTGAGTTTCATCATCTTCATTGATAACATTGTTTTTTTTTATTTTTACAATTTTTCATCATGGTTCGGATGCTGTGCAGCTTGAAGGATTTTTCTTGGTTACTTTTTTTTTTTTTTTTTTTACCACCTGTTCTGATGAGTAACCATAGCAACCAGAGAGCTGTTCACTGAAATATCAAGAAGCCAAGTGATACACAGACCGAGACCCCAAATCTCCCACGAGTTGAAGAGGAAACGCTGCAGATGCATGGCAGGAGCAAAGCGGAAAGAGTGAAAGAGTAGAAGTGAACCAGCTCCTCCCTCCGTGATGATAAGGAGCGTGAGATCTCTCGCTAACAAGATGGACGATCTTAAAGTGCTGGCGAGGACAAATCTGAAGTTTGAGCAATACAGTTTGATGTGTTTCACCGAGATGTGGCTGCAGGAGCACATTCCCAACTCCAGCGTCTCTCTGCCCGGATTTCAGACAACAAGGGCGGACTGACATATGAAAAGGAGTGGAAAATCAGAGTGCTTGTCAACAACACAAGGTGTGATCCAGGACATGCTATTGTGAAACATGGTTTCTTCAGCCCAGAGAATGAACCGTTACCTGTGAGTTTTTGTCCTCATTATTTACCCAGACAGTTCACCAGTGTTATTGTAGTTTCAGTTTGCATCGCACCATCAGTAGGTGTGACATCATCAGCTCCACCATCGCTAAACTACAGACACAAGAACCCAACACGCTCTGAGTCATTAATGTTTATTTCAACCACGTCTTTGCCACATTTCCAGCATTTCAACACTTTGTCAACTACAGACTGGGATGGACTCTGTGAGCCAGATGGAGACGACCTCATGACTGAGAACTTCTGTGTGGACAACACCATCCCCACCAGAACAGTGAGGTGCTTCCTCAAAAACAAACCCTGGATCACCTGAAAGAGCTTCTCAACAAGAAAAAAAAGAACCTTCACAGAGGGAGACAGCGAATTATTGAGGTCAGTACAAAAACATATGAAAGTCAAGATTTGACACAGCAAGGAGGTGTACAGGAGAAGGTTGGAGAACAAGCTCCAGCAGAACAACGTCAGAGATGCGTGGTCAGGGATGGAGAAGATCACAGACTTCAAGCAGGAGGAGGATCAGATAGATGGAAATTTGGGGGAGCAGCATCAGAGCCAGTGACTTAAAAAAAAACTAAACAAGCTGACAAAGACGGCTGGCTCTGTTCTGGAGCTTCTGGAGCTGAATGTGCAAAGGAAGATACTTGATAAAATGAAGAACATCATGGAGAACCCTGAACATCCTCTAAACAACACAGTAATTCATCAACAGTGTCTTCAGTCAGAGGCTTCTTCAGATCGGCTGTAACACAGACCACTACAGGAGATCCTTCCTGCCCACAGCAATGACCTTCTACAATTAATCACTGAAGAGACTTAAATCATGAGTTACTCCATTTAATTTCCCTTCGGGGATCAATAAAGTATTTTTGAATTTAACTGAACTGAATTAAAAAGGGAATAATACGAGAGGACCAGGACTGAGAAATAAAGCTTTAGGAAATGAATAAAGCCCAGACTTGAACTCTGCTGGACATCTGCAGAGAGAGAGAGATGAGAATCGCCGTCATAGACACTTCCCATCTAATCTGATTAAGCTTCGGATGAAATAAACGAGCCAAGAGATGGCAGTTTCTAAATTAATACATTTGTATTCATTCCTAAAACTAGTTTTTCACTTTATTATTTTGCTTTACTTCTTGTAAACTTGAGAATTAGATTAGACCAATTAGATTTTATTTAGAAATGTCCAACTAATAGTGTCCGAACAGCTGCTGAACTACTTGTCCGGTCGTGTTCAAAATAATAGTAGTGTGTTTAAAAAAAGTTAGTAAAGCGCCAAAGCTTTTATTTCTATACACGCAGATGTACTGGGAACACTGCATATTCTGTTTTAAATCAAAACATGAAGAAAAGTTTATCAAACCTGTTATTATTTAAAGAGAGTGAAGATTAAAGAAATATTTGGCTTTAAAAAAAAAAAAAAAAATAGCAGTTCAGTCAGTGAGGTCATTCATTCTCTGAAAAAACAGAAAAACGGTGTACTTTGATGAAAAAGTTGCCGGAGAGGGGAAAACATAAAAAGAAGTGCAGAAAATTATGTCTGCTCAGCTAAAATAACCTCAAATAATTTGAGAACCAAAACCAGAAAAGTGGAAGGAAACAGAAAAGTGCCAACTGGATGAATCAAAGAACAGTGAAAATGGCAATCACGCGTTGAAGAGGTTATAAATTACCAAAAAAAAAAAAAACACACACACACACTTTTCTGGCTTAAAGAGAAATTGAGCAACATTTTGTGGAGTGATGAATTCCAGATTGTTCTTTTTGGATCTAGGGGCCACAGACAGTTTGTCAGACGACCCCCAAACACTGAATTTAAGCCACAAAACACTGAAGACAGTGAAACATGGTGGCGCAAGCATCATGATACGGGGATGTTTCTCATTCTAAGGTGTCAGGTCTATTTATCTATTTGAATACATCAGAATGCTTGAAGAGGTCATGTTGCCTCATGCCGAAGAGGAAATGCCCTCAAAATGTGTGTTTCATCTATATATGAGCTGAGTTTTCATTCTGATTTCCACAATATTGCAAATATTGTAGTATGTGATTCCAGCGCCGCCATGCTACCTGAACTGCCGCACAAAGCCATTTCCGGGTCACGGGTCAAATATTAAAAACAAATTTAGTCCCGTGGCCTGTTTGCTAAAATTGAAATATAAAAAAACAGGCATTTTTTTGTGCGTGTTAGATTAAAAAACAAAAAAATAAATAAAAAGTCACTTTTTAATTTTTTTAATTTTTGATTGACAATTGAAAATGGAAAAAAAACAAATGATACACAGATAATTACGTTTTGATAAAGTTACAGAACTTTTACATGGACATTTTTATTTTAAAGTTCTCCCAGATGGTGGATTCGACAGAAACAAGGTTTTTTGTAACAACTGACAAGTTGAACTCCCCGTTAAAAGTTTCTGCTGTTACCTCAGAAATTACCTGTTTTAATGTTATGATTGTGACCTCTAGATTGTTAGGATTTTGTTGGTAGACTTTTTTTTTTTCATAAAAAAACGGGATGACATTGATGTCCTGGCAGTGGCAATAAGCTTTATTTTATTTGACATTTTTTTAAGATGAGATTTACATTAAATATGTGTTACTGGCAAGTGCTGATGTTAAAAGTGTTTGAACAACAAATGTCATGGCACTTTAGTTCACATGGCAGCAGAACATTTAAATAAAACTGCACTTTACACTACTTTTGAATTAATTATTTGATTTTCCGTATACAATGCGATTAATCGTGATTAATCGGGGAAATCGGGGGATTAAAAATTTTAATTGTTGCCTAGTCCTAGCATATATGTATATACATATATGTGTGTGTGTACATACATACATATCTATGTGTGTGTATATATATATATATTCGCCATTCTCTCTCTGCTCCAAGGCCACTAGTGTCACAAAAGTCTAAAAGAAAGAAGAAAAACTATATATAAAATCTACTTTTAACATATTCTGCAGTGTGATCCCCTCCTCAAGTTCGGATCCACTCTACTACTGTTCATCATAGAGGCAGCAGATGCTCTCAGCGTGCACCATGACTGCAGCACGCTGAGGCTGTTGCCCCCAGGAACCAGAGGGGGGAGACAGTCCCAGACTAACGTGAATGATTCCTGGTGGCCTCGGTCAGCAGAAAGCAAATGAATGTCAGTTTCGTGCAGCTTTCAGTGTGTCTGACGGGGTCACCAGCAGCCAAAACGCATAACAGCCCCGAGGCTCAGTCAGCAAAGTGGAATGTAAGTCACTAACACAGATAGCTGACAGACGGTTTTTGGCGGAGCCTTCATCCAGTCAGTCCCATCCTTTCTCTGCCCACGGCGTAGTTTAGGCTGCTTTCTGACCTTGAGGCAGGAACAGGAAGATTGGCCCACACCGAGTACAGCCAGCTGCAGGGATCACTGCCTCTGACTGCAGTACTCTGCTCTCGTCTCTCGCCAACGCTCCTTTCTCACCGAACATTAATTCAGTCTGTGTCACTCATTTTTTATCTCATATTTCGTGTGAGCTGCAAAGAGAGAGAGAGAGAGATCTGCCCGGAGGTTTTGTGCAGAGGAGTAACATCGCATTTTCTCCCTCTTTTTATTTCAGCAACTCCATTTGTGCACAGCCAACACGGTCACCACGGCAACCGGTTCATTAGTGGAGCAAGCTGCTTGTTGCCATAGAGACTCTCTGCGTTCCCTTGGAGATGGGGTACTGGGAGGGCGCGCCTGTGCTTACAGTACGTGCGAGCATGTGCATCTGTGTGCCCGAGTTTCAGTATGCGTTTATACATGTGTGTGTGTGTGTGAACGTGCACATCAGAGTAACGTGGCGGAACAGTGTAGAGTAAAAGGGAGGGGAATATTTGAGATTTGGAGCCCAAGAGGATAAAAAGGTGTAGCTGGTCGTGTTAAACTGGTTTTCTCACAAACATGTACAGTCACTCCAGTATGATTCAAGAAAACAAGCCAATGCTCTGAAATTAACCATCTCAACAGGAGATATTCAAGCATTACAATAGAAAATGTCAAACTTTTCTCATTATTAGTATTAAACAGTCAAAATGAAACTTTTTTTCTCTTAATGGGATTTTTTTTTTAAGGTTTTGCCATGTAGGTAAATATGTAAAGTAGTAATCTTTCTATTTCAAGTGAAAGTATGTGCAATAATCACACACACCTGGAGGAATGACACCCAATTTATTTAGGTTTATTCAATATCACTCTAGAAATGTGATCATATCATGTTAATCTGAAAACTATGAACTGACTGCAGCTGCAAAGCAAATGTCATGTGCTGACATCACCAGTAATATGTCTAAAAATACTTTTGGAAGCGCTTCGGTAAACGTTCAGATCTTTTTCCTGAAAAATCAGGATGAAGTCACTTGTTTCTTTTATTCGTGTCTCTTTTCACCCAGGTTTTCATTCAGCTGAATTGTTCCTCATCTGACAACGAATGCAGTGTGGTTTCTGAGTGTCAGACCGCTCATTTACGTCTCTGCTGGATACGACTGCTACATCTGACTATCAGAGCCGCAAAATGAGAGCGAAGATGCAATTTAACCCTCTTCGTTTCAGCTCAGACGGCATCGCAACACTGAGCGAGGTATTTACTTTCTGCAGAGCTTCGTTTCTGTCTTTGCTCTCCAGCTAACATGTTCAAAGCTTCTCAAGAATTTATCCAGATTAAAAAAAAAACAAAAAAACAAATACAAATACACGTCTCATAGGGAGAATATAACTGGCATATTTGACAGACTCGACACCAACACTGTCTCGACACTGTCACAGCTTTTACATCTCTTTCACATGAGTTTTAGTTTTATATTAGTCGTAATGCAGACAGTCTTTCTTCCTTGTGCTTTTATCATTCCTCTGATAAAAAATTCTCTCTTGCTTCCTAAAGCTGTGATCACACTTCCCCACTCACAGACACCCACTCATTCTGCCCATGCTGCTCTTTATCCTTCCCTGCCTGTCTCTCTCTTATTTGCCTGTCCTTCTTCCCTCCTCCATCCATCTTTCTGGAGCAGCTCTGCCACTTATCTATGCAGAAATAAGACTTGCTCCTCTCTGTGTCTCGAGGTCTCGCTATCTCTGGCCCTCTGGCCTTTTCCTGCAGGCCAAATGCAGGGGGACTAGAAACCTTTAACGAGATCTTTGGGGAACACACACATGTTCCCCCCCCCACACACACACACACACTTTCTCACATGCTGCAATTTAACCTGTTTCTTCTCTGTGTATCTTCCCATCTGTCAATCTCATTCTTTATAAAGCACTCAGGAAACCCCCTTCTCTCTTGCAGTTAAAATGAAGAGCAAATAACATTTCCTTAGCACACTCCTGTCACCTCTTTTTTTGCCTTGTTTTCTCTCTTTCCAGTCTTTATCATCCTCCCCTCATTTTCACAAGCTGCCCTCCTTCCTGCCCTCCTCCATAATTACTTCCCCATCATCTCAGTCCCTCTATTAACCCATGGGGCCTCTTGCCTTCCTTAACATAGAACCCCTGTGTGTGTGTGTGTCCTGCTCTATGAGCGCTTCACATATCTTACTTAGGAGCAAGAAGATCTTTTAAGCTGGTTTGTCTTTGCGCATTTCAGAGTCGAAGTGTTTATGAGGCTGAATCCTGCCTGATGAATGCTCCGTATTCCAGAGTTTGCAAGAGTTCAGGTCAGGTCAAACAGCAGAAAGGTGCGAGTTGTTTCACGCTGTTTAATGCACTCAGCAGACGAATGCTAACGTTGCTGCGCATGTGAGAGTTTGAGAATCCCCTAAACCTGCAAACAACAACCTGCAGCTGTTTTGACCTCCTGCTGTGGTGGAATACTAAGAACAACTTGAGATGCTCAGATTTGACTGCAGCTACTCACGACGGAGTCAATGGACCGTTGCCTTTTACACCAGCAGCTGGTTGAGAAGGACCGGTTGGTGCCGAGCATCAAGGCTCACAAGCTCAGCTAAGAAAGGGCCCACAGAGTTAGTAACGGTGGTGCTTCGCCTCCCTGCACCCCCACCGGTACTGCAGAGGCCCTGCAGAGGTCTCTGGGTGTTGTATGGCCTCCGCTGCCTTCCTGTTCCTAATTTGCTGCACCTTTAAAGGTGTGGATATCAGGCACACCTGATGAGGTTTGCAGGGCGGTTCACTGTTCTCTCTGCTGCAAAGAACGTGATTGTCTCAAACTATAGCTTGGTTACTTTTTTTCTTTTTTTCTCATTTTTCTAAATGCTCAGTGTCATTTTTATCTCACAGCCCTCTTGTCACATTGGGAGAAGTAATATTGAGTTGTGTGATTTGAAATGAAGTGGCAACAACATGGTGAAAAAAAATACAGTAGGCTGTTAGAAGAAAGCATTCGTGTTTGCAGTTTTTTTGTTGGTTGATTTTCTAGCAGGTTGGTTATACAAGCTCATATCAGAAAACAAGCTGGGATGATTTGGAAAATGCTAATTAAAAAAAAAAAATTGCAGTAATTCCTACTCTGACTTTGGTCTTTATTGTTTTGTTCCATCCATCCATCCATCCATCCATCCATCCATCCATCCATCCATCATTTAACCAAATTCAGGTCAGAGGGGCAGCAGCCGAAGCAAAGAGGCCCAGACTTCCCTCTCTCTCCTCCTCCACGTCCTCCAGCTCCTCCAGAGGGATTCTGAGGCGTTTTGTTTTGCTTTGACAATGTAAGCCCAAGATATTTTTAAGTACTATTTCATCTCCTTTATTTCATTTGTTCATATAAATTTGTGTTTGCATTTCAGGCCTGCCTAAGTGCCTTAAGGGGGTGAAAACAAATAATAATCTAATTTATTTTCAAACAGGTGACATC
The DNA here is from genome assembly GCA_018398805.1 of Hirundichthys speculiger. Classification (NCBI taxonomy): domain Eukaryota; kingdom Metazoa; phylum Chordata; class Actinopteri; order Beloniformes; family Exocoetidae; genus Hirundichthys; species Hirundichthys speculiger. Next base: position 2,574,281 of record JAGFBZ010001790.1, on the reverse strand, counting down.
ACATCCAAAAGCAGCAGCCTGTCTGGGAAAGGCTGACACTTGAAGAGCGAAGATATGCAGGGGAGCTCAAATTTATGAGAGAGCCATTACACTGTTTAATCAAGGAAAGGTTTTATGTGATTTGCTTATTACTCCTTTTAAGGTACAAGATAAAATTAAAGCATTGAAGGAATGTCAATCATCAAGCGCCAGGGATGCAAATTTCAGATTGACACCAATGATCTCCAGTTCCACAGACAGCACCACATAAAGAACCAATAATATTCATCAATATCTGAGCACATGATCCAGCACATGTCTCTGGAAAACCTTTGTCAGGTACTAATATTCCAGTACTAAAACTCCAGATCTACTAAAACTCCAGATCTACAAGTGTCACTTAAAAGTTTTTTTTGTGAAAAAGGAACTCTATGGACATCATCATGGCCTTTGGGTTTGGAGGCATCTGGAATGGACCATCACACAGTAGAAACAAGTGTTGTAGTAAGAAAAATCAGCATTCCAGATCTTCCAGAACAGGCAGTGTGTGCTTCAGAGTTTTTATCAGCGATAAGCCTAAAAGCCAGGGTCTGTTATGGCCCAGCGTCTTTATCACCGCCCTCAGCAAAGGTCATCTAACTTTCTGTGTTTGCAGCATTGATGAAGATAAGCACACTGAGATTTTAAAGCAACAGGTGTCGCCTTCGAGAGTACTTCTTCTGCGGGGAGGACCATGCATTTTTCAACAAGACTGCAAAACTGCATTATGCAAACATTACGAAGACGTGGTTGAGGAAGAAGAGGGTACAGAAACTGGACTGAATCGTTGCAGCTCTGATTCTCTCCAACAGAGAATGTGTAGAGAAGTTTGAAAAGAAAAACGCAACAAAGACGATCACGTAATGTTGCACATTTTAAGATGTGGTTGCACGGAAAATTAGATTAAATAATGACAGAAACCATTCATTACTTGGTGTATTCAATGCCGTAAGAAGCAATGGCAACGTTAGAAATATGCTTTTTATAAGTCAAAGTAAATGTTAGAATCACTGCTTTTTCTTTCTTATTTCCATTTCCCATATCATCCCTCTTCTGATTTGAGGTTGTACTTTAATTTAAAGTTCTCAGTGTATCCAGTTTCCATGTAATCACATTACTACCGATATAAACCAGTACCTGATCGGTACCTGGCAAAACCCAAGAACTCAAGAGGTAAAAAAAAAAAAAAAAAAAAAAAAGTTTTTTTTAGTGTTGTGGCACTCTCAGTTATATTGTACAAGTCTCAAAACAAGAGCAGCCATCCTCTATCTTACAATTTTAATTATATATTAGAGTTTTTAATTTCCTGAAAATTTTACTCCAACAATAATAATTCGTCTTGTACAAGTTTCTTTTCTTTTACTTGAAACACGTCAAAGCAAAATGCACTCTTCAAACCCCTTAAAGAGGAATTCAAAATGTTCATCCGTGCAAAGTCATCCACAAAACTCCATATTTCCAGCTTATATGTAATAGAATACTAAAAGTTTTCAATCATGAGTAGAGAAGTAAAGTTTACCTATGATAAGTACTTTAAAGTGCCTGAGTAAATTTACCCTCCATTATTGTCTGTCACCACTTAAGAGCCAGTTGGTCACTGTAGGTCAGATTATGAGTTAATGGTAAAACTGGGATATATTTCCTGAAATCTAACACTAATCTCCAAAAACAGCACCTAGAAGACAAGATTTCATGTATTATAGGTCGTATAAACACCTGAATATATTTTTTTAGTGCACATTTGATACGACAGAAGAGCCTTGACCTCCAGATCCGGAGTAAGATGACAATCACAGTGCAAAATAATATCTTCCCTAACACCCTAACCTAGCTGTCTCTTTTTTAAACATCAGATGTCAGAGAGACAATCCAGCTGGATTTGTTCTTCGCCCACAACAGCCAGGACTTCGTCAAATCTTGACAAACATGGAAAGAGTGATAAAACTCCCACTCTCTCTCCCTCTCTGTCAGCATTAGTTCCCCGGTGGTGCAGTCGTTTTCAACAGAGACTTGAGAGCAACGTCCCCAGCTGGTTTGTACAGTTTTATTTGCAGAGTTTTAAAGCAGCGAAGGTAAATGTCACCGCGGTGACAGAGGACATATTCTCGGATGTTTTATCTGAGCAAAGAGTGCTAATTCTTGTCATGCATCACGGCCTGCCCTGCAATCCACACTAAACTATCAGTAACAGCTGAGAAGAATCTCCAGTGTGACGCTCAGATGAAAGGAAGCCAAACTTGAGACGTTCGGATCAGCTGCCAGCAGCTGAGTTCTGTTACCGTTAAGTGCTTTGGACAAGTAGAAAATATCTCACATTTGTATATGTTCCCTCCTCTCCTGACAACAACAGCTTCTCAGACATAATCTGATTTGCAATTCAAGAAATACATCCCTCAAACTCAGGCTCCAAGTGATGATTTTTATTATTTCTTGCGTTTAAAAATGCTTTGATGAGCAGATGCTCCACTGGAATCATGTTTTAATGTTATAATGTGCCATAGCAAAGTGAATTTGCATAGGTCAGTCTGTAATCAAACAACATTAAATGCTCAATTTCAGCATGCACAACACTAATTGCTGATGATATCTAACATTAAAGCGGTATTTATGGTAAAATAAATAGAATAATTAACAGTTTGTGCGTCTATTAACGTTCATGCTCTGAATTTGTGCATATCAAAGCGCTTTTGTTTTTCCACATCCTCCTCATTCAGTTCATAGCATCTGCTTTTATGCACTTCCTTGTCTCATTACAACACAATTAAGCAGTCACTAGAATTTACTGAGGGTGAATTGGCTGACTTGTAGAACAGATGTAATATTACGGGAGTGTGAGGGCATATAACCAGACACCAAGGAGACGAGGAGGGGGGAATGGGAAATGGGAAAATGGCACGAGGGTTGAGTCAGGACAGGATAGGAGCAAAAAAAAAAAAAAAGAGAGGCAGCGTAAATGTCAGGGAGATGGAGTTGGTTTGTATGACCTTTGGGAGTAAGATCATATGTACTGAGTCAGGACATGAGCAGAAAGAACATAAGGTCACAGTTTAGCTTGTTCACATTTGTTCATGTTCATCTTAATACCCAAGTTTGTTAGTTCAGGGAGATTAAAAAAAAGCTAAGTGAACAAAGAAAATAAACTCCTCTGAATTCAGTCTTATCTTTGTGATTCACCATCATAAATCATATTCCAATGTAAAATCTGTTAGTATGTTGCTGATCCAAACTTCTGCAGTCAGACTGAGGAGGATGGTGTCATTCAGGATTGACACCAAAGTTCCTCTCCTCACATATAAAGCTCTTAAGGGCCCAGCTACTTCTTATCTTAAACAACTTTTAATTCAAGTGAACCATGTTTTTTCCTCCCCACTGTCCCCTCATGCCTTCTCAGGCTGGGGGAGGACCACAGAATACCATCTTGAGAACCTATATTTGTTCTGAGTGGATCACGTCCGCGGCTGTTCACTGACACAACTCAGCACGCACAAACAAACCCAGGAGTTCGGCCTACATTTGAAAGACTTTAATACATTTAGTAACGTGTATGAAAATAATCCAGTTTTATCGTTTAGTCCCTGAAAAACATCAGTGGTACAAGGAATGCCTGAATATTCCAAAATTTCCAATTTGTAAAATCTTTCGAAGCATCACTCTAAAAATACCTCTCTAAAAATCGATTGCTGTGAGATATTATAGGATGGTTTTCTAGAGTCTTGGGCTTTCACTATTTGAATCCCTTAAAGTGTAATATTTTCTTAGACAGAGATTATTGTCCATGTCTGTAGTATTTTCATTTGTTCTGGCCCAGAAATATATATTTGTTTTTTACACTTGTGCTGCAATCTCATGTGATACCGTATACTTTGGTTAAAAACATGTATTTAAGTACTCTATCTAAATGCCTCATTAGGGGACTACTTTGCTGTTATATTTTTACAACGATTGTCTTTATGTAGTGGTAGGAATTACATATTTGTGCAACCTCTTTGGTGAGCCTGGTTCACTGGAATTATAGCAACAGTTAAGTCGCTGTTGCTTAAAAAGCTTAACTCTTCTCAACTTTCCACCGCAAACACCAGTGACACAAAGTCGCTGGCCCAGAATTCAGTTCTGCAGTGCAACATATCAGCTCGTTCCATGTGAATAAGAAGCCAGAGCGCACGTGAATCCTACTTTACAGTGCTCAGGGTATTTCTCAGCAGCACAGGAGTTAACAAATGCCACAAAGGCACGACTGCGACAATAAACACAAATGCAAAAGCCAAGATCTTCTCTCCTGGCTTGTTAGGAGACACATCTGAGCAGAAACGGATCCCTGACTTAAGCTAAAATTATCTGGTGTTTGGCCTTGGGATTCTACTTCAGAAAAAAAAAAAACGTTAAAAAAAAACTGATCCATTTTCAAACTACCTGACTTAATAATAATAAGAAGAAGAAGAATAAATATAGTACCTTTATAATTATTTTACTGATAACTCTCTGTAAACAAAGTTTGGACACTAGAAATATCGCTCCCAAAAAATGAAAGTTGTTCAAATGTGATGTTGTTCAAAACAACATCACATTGTCTTGGTGTGATGTCACCCGGTGTGCAGGGACACGATTCGACTGCACGCTCACACCTGCTTCAATGCACCTCATTAAAAGTCTGCAGCTTTTATGTTTCCACTGATATACCGAGTAACGTTTTGACCACCACCTCAAGGCTCGGACGTCTCGCTCAAATCTCACACACGTGCATTTTGTAGCCCTCGAGTGGTTGTGGGTTGCAGGCTTCAAGGCAGTTTTAATACAAGTGCAACTCTGGTTTTAAAAAAAAAACAACAATTTTATATAATTTACAAAAAATAGTCAAGTTTTTTAAGAGAGAAGTAAAAAAAATAATTCCCCCCCCCCCCCAAAAAAAAAAAAAAATCAATAATCTGGACGATCACTGTGCTCTGGTGAAAGACATCCACTGGCTGCTCTCTACGCTTCTCCTTGGAACTGCTGCACCTGCTTGGACAATGACGATTAAATTAATCAGTTATTGAACTGTCTGAATCTTTAGTCATTAGCACCACTGTCTGGTGTGGTCGCTCTGATACAGTCAAGAATAATCAGCTAAACTGCTAAAAACTGTAATTATTCAGTCAAAAACAATTTCCTTGCACAAGTCTGACGTTACAGAGTGCAGGAGGGAGGCCCTGATTCTGCACATGATCCATCAAATATTTTGCGATGCATCAAAAAATAGCACACTGACAATATTTCAGAGACCAAACACCCTCCATCACAACGCTGTTTTCCGGGCGTTCTCATGTCTTATTCAGCGCTGTCAGTTTCCCTTAGTGTGCACTGTGGAGTGAAACTGAAAGGCTGCATAATGTCTTACTTTCAGGTTGTTCAGTGTGCATTAAATAAACACATCATACAAAAGGGGGAAAATAGGAACACTAACAAGAAAAATGTGTCATAGAAATAAATAGAATGTGAAAACAGATTCTTGCTTGTGCACTCAACATAGTAGCACAAGGGTTTTTCTCAGTCTCCACTGGATATCCTGTTTGATAATTATTACACGCTTCATTTAAGGGACCACTGAACGTCTAAGAGGTCATAAGTGTCTCAGACATCTATCATATGATAGATCTGTAATAAGCACAAATGAGTGACACTTATTGTTAGATTTGAATGCTAGAAATACTATTATATGGGTTTTTTTCACCCCAAAGTACATTATTTAGAAGAAAATGAAGATTAAAATATAGCTTAATTTATTTCTGTCTGGTTCAGTTCATCCATCTGAATCTATTTCTAACTCCTGGACCCACCTCTTCCATCTACTCTGATGTTTGTCCACTTCCACCTACCTCTTTTTTTTTTGTATTTACACTTTCACCTACCCTGCATCTTATTCTTCATTTTTCTTTATGATTAGCATCCGTCTCTGTCTGCTTGTGTAAGTCACATTAGCTCATTTCTGAGGTTGTGACCTCAAGTACGAGTGAGCATCCTCCTCCCGAGATTTACCATTTATCGACCGTTTTTCGTTTCAATTAAGCCTTGATGCTGATTTGTTAGACTAAATACAAAGTGGTAAATTATTTATGGTCACAGTTTAAAACCCCGAATCAAGCAGGCACACAACCACACTGCTGCAAACACCCATGCACAGATCAATAATAAATCACACAGCAGCAAGAGGGAGGAAGAAGTGTTGAGCAAGGCATTTATGGTGCACCGGGGTGGTAAATATAAAATCTGAACACACGTAGTCACAGGCAAGACAGAAATATATTCATTTTATTTGCAGTTGTACTTCTTGCCTGCGACCGGTGAACTCATCACACAGGCCTCGATCAGCAGGAGGAAGGGAGAAAAGGGGGCTGACGGCTGATGTGTGAGGAGCGTGGCCTTCTGCTTGTCAAACATAAAGGTGGACTTGCTTTGGCTTTAATGGAGAGATGAGCAAGATTCTATCCTCTGTGCTTCTCTGTATTCTGCCTCAACCCTCATGTTTTTTAAGCAACACAATAACACACTCAGCTGGACTGCTGGCTGCCCCTCGCATCCGCCGTTCTCTGCTCGACATCATTCAATTATCAGTGCAATCGTGTTTCCTGCCACGATTCACTGGAATAGGTCACTCTTTAAGAAAAACGGAGGGGTGGGGGGGTATTACAGGTGTCTGTCTGCCTAGTTTTTGGAGTTGTAGAAGCGTGGGAGAAGGGTGTGCATGGAGGCAGCTGCGTCCGCAGCTCTTTTAGATTTACCTCTCATGGAGGCTCTCTTGTTGTCATGATGCAGGACTGCGTTTGGGGAAAGTGATCGATGGGAGATTGGTGTATCATGACTCTGGACAGCCCTCCAAAAACCAGCCACACTGAAAAGGGCTTTCAGTGCATGCTTTATAGTACCGTTTAAAAGCTCTCTGGCAACATTAACCAAATGGCTACGCTTCCCCGTGTGTCACCCTCCTCCCCTCACTTCAACTTCCTTCTCTTTGACTCTCTCTGAATACTTTCCTGTTTGTAGTGTTTTCAGAATCAAATTCATCTCAGCCTGGTCGCTCTTATGTGTATTTTGGCTCTGACTCACACTCTCTCCTTTTCCTCTCGCTCTCTGAAGTTGGGTCACCTTGAATGTCTTTTTTTTTTCCCCTCTCAGATCACTTTGCTGACATGTATTTGTGCTTCTCTCCATTTTTCCGCTGCTGATGCAGTAAGAGGATAATAAGAACAGTATGTGGTCAGTTCAGTTGGCAAACCTGAGCGCATATAACTGTCATTGCACGTCTGGATGGATTAAGAGAAGATTAGCCTCAGGCGTCAAAGGTGATGTATGGCTCCCTCCTACTTTACGCAACTCTGCAAAGTCCCACAGATCAATCAAAATTGAGTCAGTTTAGACACAGCAGAAAACCTGAGGCAAGGAGTTCTTCTTTTGATGGCTTCCTTCATGTCACAGCTTAAAGACCTTTCTTTTGTTTATTCTGAGATTTAACATTTCGACCATGAAATCCATCTTTTATTCTGTCTTCTGCCTGTTGTTTGAGGGGCTTGAGCCAGGTCAGGAGGATTTTTTTAGCTGTAATTGAGCTTGCAGCTTTAAATCTGTCACATCTTTATAACACAAGATGCCTGTTAACATGTGGAGGAGCACACTACGTCTCTGTGGTGTGGGATGCCGTTCCTAATGAGAAAGAATCAGGATGGGATTTGTGCTTTTAAACCTGCCTGTGGTTATTTTTGTGGGAGTGTGTGGTGACTGACCGTTTGCTTTATGTCTGGGATGCCGATGCGAAACACCATCATGGCAATGTGGGCATCTTCAGATGGCACTGAGTTGGTGGTGCGCTCCTTCAGCCTCCTCTGGTGCTGCTGCTGGATCTGATTGGCTGGTTGTTGGTGAGTGGGCCCAGGGTTGGACGAATAGGGGTTTGCGGTGTGTCCGGCGTTGCCCGCCCGCATCTGTCGCTCCCCCGAGGGTCGTCCGGCCATTTTACCCGACTGCCTGTGAACGTCACCCCTGCCCATCCGGGATAGGCCTCCTCGCCTGATCTCCTCCTCCTCCTCATCTTCCTCCCCCTCCAGTTCGCCGTTCTCCTCCTCCTCCCCATCCTCGTCATGCTCATCTTCATCCATTTCTTCCTCCTCTTCCTCCTCCTCCTCCTCTTCCTCGTCCTCTGCCCCAGGATAAAGATGTCTATTGTTTCCCAGCATCCTTTGTTGCTCCTCGTCACTGGACAGGGGGCTAAATGGCATCGTCATGGCATCAGAGAGGGCGGCAGTTGCAACACCATCATTCCCAGGGAGACACTGCATGAGGGAATAAGGATAAGGCATAATCAAAACAAAGAAAGACTGCTGAAATAGTTCATGAGCTGAATTTTCTCTCCATGCCATTTCCAGGTGCCCAGAGAATCGTCCTCGTAAGCGCTGGTCTCTATGGGAACAGACTTCTTCACTTTCATGCATCCAGCACTGCTAACTCTCACCACATGATGACATACTATTCACACATCATGTATAAATGAACCCACTTGTGCTGTTAATTTTCACCTTCTAGACACTCGCCAGACATGCAGACTCCCTGCTGCTGAGATCTGATCTCAGAGATCCGCTGCCTTTCAGACGTCTGTGCGACATTATACCATTTCACTCTGAGAAAAACATCAAGGAAGATGGTGTTGTGGCAGATATTTCTTTTGGGACCACGACTATGGAAAACAGGATTATTGAGGTCATATTTACACACCAAGAAAAAGAATGAAACCTAACAGAGGTAATGCATTTTCACAGATGAAATGAAAATCACACCGTTGAAACGAGAGGTCCAATATATGCCAGCGTAATGATGCCAGGTCTATCCAACATCACCCATTGAATGTTAATCATCCTCCACACAGTGGAGGATGATTAGTGGGCTGGATTGGTTCTCTCATATATTCTGCGCTGTCTTGCTTTTGCTCTCATCTCTGAAGCCACTTCAGAAAGCCAGTGAGAAAGATTACAGATCTGTCCCTGAAGACCTGTGTGAGTGCTGTTTCAGGATTTTCAGCACCACTACATCGTGGACAGCTCTGCACTGAACCAAACAGCTGAATACCAAACAGCGAGGGGAAAGACGTCCCAACAGACCCAGAAGGGGAACCAATCAGCGGCGAGAGATGACAGAAAGAGACCTGCAGAAAAACCGAGGAAATGTCCAATCTGACATAATTGCACAAATGTATTCAACTTGCTGTATTTACAGGGCACTATGAAGATTAGAATTTACATAAACTAATAAAGATTTACATGAATTTGGCATAAAAATCAGATTTTTGTGAAATTCTCTCTCACGGCTGAACTGGAAGCTAAATGAAGACAAATGTGTACAAAGCCAAACTCTAAATGATGGTTTCCTCATTTGACTGAGAGTTCAAACTAGCAGCACTCCAGCTCAAAAGAAATTTAATGAAAGCCTTAAAATTTTGGTGGCACAAGAAAATGAAATAGAGACTGAGTGATAGAACCGGGAATATCAATATTTATTTGAAAATGTCGCCATCAATCTAAGGTTTGTTTTTTTGTTTTTTGTTTTTTTAAATATTCATCATGAAATGTCAGGCATAATATCAAGGGAGATTTGTTTTTTTGTTTCTTGGGCCCCCTCATACGTATGCTGGCTGGGTGCATCCTATGAAATAAATGTGGAGCAGCAAGAAAAGCCCTCAAAGAAACCCTCTGTCAAATAAAATTCACTGTATGAGCTACAGAGATGAATTACTTATCATTTAATCCATATTCCAATATTCATAAGCATTCATAAGATTTGCTGTTTTGTTTTTGTTTTTTTTAAATCTTGCTAAAAAACATATGACATACCTAAAAAAAAAGATAGAAAGAAATTATTTTCTTCTGCCAAGGCAAGAGCTGAGACGACTTTATCTCTATGTACTGCAAATAACTACAATGAAAGCACCTGAAATGGCAGAGTAAGTACTGAGTAAATGTAAACATAAAAGAGGATTACCTCAAAGCTGCATCGACCAATGCATTTTTAAATCCTCAAGAAAGGTTAAAACAGCTCCCTTAAGTGTAGTTTAAAATTTATGAGGCCTCTTGTCTCAAGATGCTTCTGTGTAGGACCAGAGGAATGAAAGAAAGCCAATGAAATCGACGTAGCAGAAAGAGAGAGACAGGGAAGATAGGAAGGAAGAAGGAGGTGGTGGAGGTCAAACTGTTATGAGGGTTTAAGTGATTGTGAGACAAAATCAGACAGAGAAAGAAGGAGAGGGAGGAGGCTGCAGGTTTCTGCAGAACTGTCAGAAATCTGACCAATCAGAGAACGGTACCTACTCAAGGTATGTTAATAAATGAAAGTGAGCAATGCATGCTTTAGCACAGTGCTGAGAAGAGATGAGGGAGGCTACAGAGGGAAGCAGCAAAGTATGGGAGACAGACAGTGAGCGGCATGAAATATAGCAAAAAATGACCATAACTGGTGTTCAAAATCTGCACAAGCGCACTGACTGCAGATGTAACAGATATGCAGGATCTTTATTTCATTGCTCACTGTTATGCTATGAACACAAATGTACATTCAAAAACAAATTGAAGAAAATGGACAAATACATTGTTTTCCTCCCAGTGGCTCCTGGAGAGCATGCGCACATGTTTACATGATCTCAGGGAAATCCATTCAGACAACTCTCACAAGCTGGCACTTCAGTAAAGGACAAGAGATCTGTAAAAGCCAATCAATTTATCTTGGAAACATGAATTTTGTGCAATTTCATGCAGACTTCAGAAGAAATCAGAGAATCACAAAGCTGTTTCTGAGCATCAGAGCAAACTTCGTGATACTGTGTACCAGCGCTGATGAAAAATGTGTTGCATGCCGCCAAAACAATCATGTTGAGCTGCATCAACTATATGATGTTTATGGAGGGGAAAGAGAACAAGAGTGAGTGAAAAAAAGGGAAGAGAAGAGAAGGGAAGGATACAACATGACTGCAGTTATATAGTGTCATGAAGCAGAAGAACATGGAGGAAACAGCCAGGAGGGAAGTCAAATGTTAGGCGGGGGGGGCTGTGAAACCAGAAGAGAGAAGTCACAAAGCTGGTTGTTTGAGAGCAGAGAGCACGAGGATGGAGCTGAACATGAAACTTCTGTCAAATTACTCGGGTAAAGCTGCCAAAAGCTTGAGTCCATACCGCCATCCCCTGTAATTAGATTTGGCCTCTTCCGCTGTTTTGAAGTCAAATAAGTGAACGGGTTTCACTCCTGTTAGAAGAGGTTCTGCAGCAGTTTTTACAATTCAGCCTCCGAATTTCCCCAAAACGTAATACAGAATAGATTTTGCAGTAAATGCCTTCGTCGAGCATCTTTAACTGCAGCTTTTCACAGACTGATACCCTGAAGATCCACCTACACCTCACGGCTTCCACCAGCCTTCTGAAATAATAATGCCAACATAGATGGCGTGACAGACCTGCTCGTCATGCATTGTTGGTTATTTAATTCACATTTCTATGGAAGTTATTACCCTGATCCCTGAGGATGGAGCAGCAAAAAATAGAGGTGAAAGTTAAAAGGCGAAAACTAAACTTTGGAGAGAATTTCTTATCATCGATTAAGCTGGAACGGGTCAGGACGGACAGATAATTATGTGAGAGTAAGTGATAATCAGCTCCACAGAGGGAAGTCATGACTCACACATAAAAGATCTACATAATGAATATTCTGCGAGAGGGAGCTTCTGTGCGTCCGACTGAGTGATGATGAAGAGAGGTGATGGAGCGATTAGATACTGCCACAATGGCAGAAAGTGATAATCATAATCACCTCCTCATCTTTGTTTCTGGCTGTAAAAACCTTTATCTCTTGTCACTCTTCTTGGAGAGTTATGAGGGTTTCAGGTCAGCTTGTTAACCCTTTCAGTTCCCCCCCAGGCTCAAAACTACATTAACCCTGTTAACTCTCAGTTCGCTCAGCATTCAGAGAGGTTGGCTTCCACGAAGGCCCCGAGATTCCCATGTAGGTCAGCTGAAGGAAATGAAAAGCGACGCACAGCGGAGGGAATACGGAACACTTTTTTTTTTTCCACGCAACACCAAAGAGGACTTCTCATTGTCAGAACTCAGGCAATGTTCTTGTTTGATATTGTGTGAGAAGCGTGAGGCCTGGTTTCGTGCAGCCAGTTTTCCCACTGCACATTTTATCTTCTTAAGTGAGAGGCAGAAAAAGCTAATTGAAGTATTCCATCAAATCGAAGTGTTTCATTAAATGTGAGAGTCAAACAATGTTTCATTTTTTTCTCCCCTCTCTCACTCACATTAGATGTAAAAATGACTCCTATTCTCTGTGTTGTACCATCCACCTGGCTCTCATGCAGAGCTTTTATCTGATTTCTCTTACATTTTCTTTTTCAGTCAGTACCAGTGCTCATGCAAAGTCATTATAGTGACTCGTTTCAGTATCATACGTTGCTGCTGAGTTTATAAACGTCACAAAATCTACCCACAATCCAAAGAGAACAATTGATGGTATTTCCTGAGAACCCTCGGATCAATTAACAACATTAATTACACTTGATGGCTGAGGAGAGTCTGGTATGAAGAAGAATCCATCTGGAAATGCTGTGACCAGATTTAAGGGACTATTAGCATCTTCATTCTTCTTGCATGAGCACCGCTGAGGGCAGTTTTCCAAACTTCTCTCCCACACTGTCAACTGTCAACCGTCTGGCTAACACTGCCACGGTTTCTTAAAATATGACTCCAAATAGTCTTTTTTCTCTCCTCGAAAGATGAACATTTTTGAATAGAAGTAGCTACAGGACTAAGAAAGAAAGAAAGAAAGAAAGAAAGAAAGCTTTGGGTTACTGTTCTGTCCCATTAATCTGTGAGTTAATATCAAGAACAAGTCTTTCTAAAATCGTCAGCTTCTCTTATCTTAAAATCTTCATTGCTTCATTTTCACTCCACAAGGACTTTTTTTTTTCTGGTCCATGGTGGGAATCAAAGCGTTTAGTTTCCTGGCTTCTTTCCTGTGGAAACGGCTGCCGGTCTGTAAGGTACGCAGAGAGACCAAGATTAAAACACATCTAATATCTGCTTCACTGATCTACTTCGTGCACCGCGTATTTTAATGTGCCCCTTGTTTCACGTACTTTTTATTTCCACGCTTTTGACTTCTGTGAAGTACTTTATGTTTCACTTGTGCTCGTAAAGTGTTTTTTAAATGAGCGTGAATTAAGTCAAGACTACAAGACTTTAAAAAAAAAAACATTTTTGAACTGAGCATCAAATAAGAAACTATGCTCTGCTAAATCACATGTATTTCAGGGAACCCTTTTTAACCCTTTTGATAAAATTAAATAAAGCCCATTGTTGCTGGTGGACTGTGCGCACAGTCAGCAAGCTGGAAAACACTGAAAAACCCAAGCAGCCACATAAGGACATCTGATTACAACCCCTCCATTATCCCTTTTTTTTTTAAACATTTATTGTAGTCAGGTTGACCAGAAATGTTTTAGTCTAAAATAATCTGCTGGTGACACTGCTGGGGAGCCTGTCACCATGGAAACCGAGAAAATGGAGAGGAAGTTGTTGCACAGGTGAGAAGTGTGCCCTCAAACATTGTGAAAGGATGCATATGATGAGATACCCCTAAAATAGATGCTTTACAGGTACTGATAGGTGAAAGTTTTTAGCTTTCTGTACCTGGCAGCAGGATCTTTTTTTTTTTGAGCAAGAAATTCCTAAAAATATTGAACTCTTCCTTTAAATGCAGTCTTCTAATTTGTACATGTGACTAAATCAGTCAGATCTGAATGGGAGTGTGTTTGACAGTCAGGCGCCCCTGAGCTTAACATGCAAGTTAGTTCACGGATTACAGGAAATAGGGAGCTATTTGCTTTTCTGCTGGCGGTGCTTTGTTTGTCAGCCCCTGCCTTGGCACATTTGTGAAAGATTAATTTGTACTCTTGCAAAGATCTGACAGCTTTCATATTTGTCTGCTCTGTTGGCAGTGTCACTTTCAGCGGTGTTCGTTTCTGAGTCTCGGAGTCGATGGTGTTATGCACACAGGCTACGTCAGTCTTGTTTATATGTTGTGCTGTGTTCTGCTGAGAGTAAAAAAATTCATCCGCAGCCTTTTAAGTTGTACCGAACGTGATTTGGGACATCTTCAGTTTTTGGGTGAATTTGAGGATAATGGATCTGGTTCTGGTGGGTCACCTGATCACTTAAAGATCAACAACACATGCGTGATGGAAAGACATTAAAATATTACTGTATGTCACCATCAAAATGACTGAATGACGTTCTCAGGGTTTAATCAGAAGAGAAGAACCGTGCAGTTCATGACCCAGAGAGCAAACCCGTGTAAAACGTTGCCTCATTTATGTCAGCTTGAATACTTTGGAGTTGGCTGAATTGTGATCCCAGTCACCTGTTAAACTAATTTCTGTAAACCAAACAGGCGGCTGGCAGCTCCAATAGTGACACACTTCTCGAAGAGTCCAGATTATAGATGGGGAACAAGTGAGATTAGCAGTAACATCTGTTTTTCAGAGAAGCAGTTTCCAAGGGGGAGACTGTGTTTTTGCGAGCGAAAGATGGATTTGAGTTCTGTTTGCTGACATTCAGTTGAATGTGAGTTAAATGCATCCAGCGTGCGCTCCTGCTGCGCTTGAACTCCACATTGGTGACATCAGTTACTGTGCATCACAAAGGGGGTTATGAGGCAACATCTCCACCTGTTTCTGCTAAGCTTCAATCAGTTTTCCGCGTGTGTGTGTGTGTGTGTGTGAGACGCCACACCAGCGTAGTGACATTCAACCTTCCTCCCTCCCCGTCTTTTAATCTCTCCCGAACACACTCTCTCTGTCTCTCTGGTTCACCCTCTATTTTAAATAGGACATAGTGTGCATATAGATAGATATTTTCAGTGTCTCGGTCCCCAGGAAATTTCTCTGGGAAACTTCCAAAGAACAGATCGCCCCACTTTCCTACCACTAAACTGGAACGGCCAATTTCCCTCACTACTTGTCTGACATCTACACACAAAATGCACACTGGCGGACACAAATCGTCTGTGTAGTCTGTTTGTTTATACCTGTGGACTCAGATATGCACACACACACACACACACACACCACTGCAATCCTGCAGGAGGCTGGGAATGACACGCATGAAGAGAAAAAAAAAGAAAACAGATAATCATGTGTATAAACTTTGTCCCTCAACTGCGCACACCTTTCATCATCCTTCAGTGCTGTGGGCTCCAGGGAGCCTGAGTAAAGGAGAATGAAGCCACTCGTTCCGCACACGTTGTGATGTAACTTTCCCTAATGCTATTAAACCAGGATGAGAGCCGGCGGAGGAACCTGGTTTGAGTTTTAAAGGAAACGGGGGGAGGGAGGGGGGGGGAGGACAATAGCGTCATCGCTATTCTCATCATAGAACTTTTACATAATTAGGTGAATGAAAGAATGTCCCTTCAGTGCACAATCCACTCGCTGATATCGTCTTATCTACAGCGCGAAGAAAAAATGTATTCAAGTCACGCAACAATGAATACACATGTTCCATTATCATTACAAATATAGTTTTATCTACCTCATCACTCCAGCACACTTTTAACCTTGTCTAAGTTCTACAATGAGCATATGTGTTAGTATAGTACGACGAGTATGATGTGTTTCTCATCCACCAGTTCTTCACCCAGAATGCAGCACTTTATGGGAACTCCAATGAGCATAGTGGGTTGAATGTGGGAGTTCAGTGGACAGTCCAGTAAGTGGCACTGCAGGGGATCAAACCGCTGACCTTCCAGTTGGAGGATGATCGTCTACCCACTGATCTGCAGCTGCCCCATAAACAATGGGGTTCAAGCAAGTCAGTGGATGATAAGAACAACCACTTTAGGCATCATGGCTATAATGAAAGACCAAAAAAGTGTGTTTAATTCTGGTCTTATCTCTGGTACTTTAAGAGGTCTGGCTCATTTAGGAGCCATTGATTATGTCGTGACATCAAAACATCTCGGTCAAAGTTCAAAGACAGTCAGGAAGTTTAAAATCCTGCTCATTCCCACCAAGGTTCATTAAGTGATGAGTGATGTCAAGCTCTTTTAGCCCAGAAACCCGTGTGACCGGCCGGCTCTGTGTGACTTTCTATACTGACAACATGGCGCTTTGAGCTAAACATCTAAATCCATCTGACACAGTGACATGAAGCCTATAAAACTGTTTTCAAGTTTGCCACCACAGTTCAGTGTTTGCAAGCTGACATTCACTAAACTGTTCTAAACAGCTCATATACTTGAGGCTCGTGGGAATTTGAATCCAACATTTCATGACTGCCAAACAGACTAATCCTAAAAATGGCAATTATGTTGGGAAGGAGATCAGCAAAGCCATTAATATTCATCCACTGGGTCCAAGAAAATGTTGCAGAATTCTTCGAAGGGAACCCGTTGTGTAATTGATCAGCGTACCAGTTGAAACAGGAGGTGTTCAACCTACTCGCAGATCAGCAGATCACCTTCATACTCCTGCACCCTCAAGCATCTTCACCTTCTACTCTCAAACACTCCATTTTAGAACATACAGTTATATCAGGCCATCATGTAACAAAAACCATAAATGAAGGCATAGCCCAAAGTCAGCTATTCAACTCCAGCTGTCTCTATTATATCAAAAGAAGAGAGATTGTAGTACATCAGAGGAGAGACATGTTAGGGAAAAAGCAATAAAATAACCCCCCAGAGGGCTTCCTCATTTAGGCAGCAGTCCTTTATAGTGAAGATATGAGTGGGTGTATGAAATTAGATAAAAACACAAGAAAGAAATAAGCATGCAAGCTCTTTCTGTGGAGTAAAAATCACCTTATTGCCTATTTCACGAAAAGACTTCTTAAAATATTTCCAGACTATCAAGATCAATCTAATAAACGTTAGTTTGTAGCATGGACAGCTGCGTCAGAAAAAGCATAATTATGAATATTTCTAAGTGCATCTGGCTTACAGTTGGTAGTTATTGCTCTTGTTGTAGACATGAATGTCCCTATTCAATTTTATTTTATTTTTTGATGTCCCAGGTGCTACTTATTTCTCCATTTGCTTCCATATTGATCACAGATGTCAGGTTGTTTAGTTGTCGTGTCTTGATGTCTGATTGATGTCAGACACATAAACTTGCTGCCGCTGGAGCTGCAGTTCTCAGGGAGTGGCAGTATATCAAACCATAACAGCTATTTTTGTCCTGTTTTAACCTTGAGGGTTAAAACAGGACTTCAAAGATTGAGAATTAGGTCATAAATTGAAGCAAAGCAAATAGTTGAACATCCACATTGTGTTTTTCCAAAGCTCACATGCCATCAACTTCATAATGTCTTTATAAAGGTTGTCTATAATAGGATCAACCCGACAACTGTGGAATATCACGCAAACACCGTAGTACCCAAGCATATGAATAATCATTGAAAAAAATAATAATTTGGGCTGATGTTGCATCTTTTTGGGTGGGAGTGAACCACTATTAGTGGATTTTTTGTAATCGGGCCATTTTTGAGCATTTTAGGCAATGTTGCATATTTGCAACTCTGGGTGTTCCTGGTTAATTTTGTTGAAAAAATCCAAGTCATTCTCTGCAGATCTGAAAGCTCACCAGCAACTGCTAATACTACAATAAAAATTTATATAATAGACCATTGAATATTCTGAATATAAAGTGCTAAACGCAAACATCATAAATGAAGAATAAGGAACGAATCAAACAAGAATGTTATGTAAATAAATAAAAATGTAATGTAAATGAATGTAAATAAAAAATGTACACATGAAGCACATAGAAAATTACAATAAACAGTGCAAACATGTTCTGGGTTACAGTAACACAATGAACTTGTCTCTGAAATGGTGTGACCTTTGACATTAGCTGTCCAAACAACTGTCCTATGTTCTTTATCTAGATTACTGTACATGGTAAGCCCTGTAACAGTTACGCTTCTCTTTAAAACATATTTGGACATCACACTTTTCACAAGCTGTGTCAGGTATACCCATCATTGCAAAAGCTGCATCTGGCCATGCTTTCTGCAGTTTGCAAGAGCTTCGACTTCACTGTCATCACCGTTATCAAGAAACTGGAGAACATCTTCAACTGTGAATTTCTTTCATGACAACGCCATCATTGCTGGAAAAAATGCAAATTATGAGCTATACTAGTATATATTTGAAATAAACAACATTAAGTCTAGGCTTTGATTACATTCTTACCAAGAAAATAAAATTTACGATCAACAGCAACTGCAAGGTGAACATGTAGCGCCAATGATTGTGCTTCAGTTGGGCCCAAAATCAATCAAAAAATAGATATGTTTTGATTTATTTATTTAAATGATAAATGATAAGCAGAATCTTCAGCACAAACCTATATGCACAGTGTAAGCTATCATTCTGTGCAGTATATACAGCATACACTATCTACATAATTGTATACCTGAAAGCCCAGAGTTGCATATTTGCAACACTTTCATAACTATGGTTCTAACAAAAATGTTGTTTCAGGAAAATTAAAACAAGTAAAATGTATGATGTCTACAGACATTGTTTTAAATAGATTTATTCAATTTTACTTGATTACTTACTTTGAAGTATGTTATTTTGGTGACTCAAATGAGCCAGGGCAAGCACAAGCCTCACATGAAAGAAGCCATTTTGAAATCTGTAGTTCCACCATCAGCAGACAGATGGCGACAATTCTGTTGCGTATTTGCAACTGAGGGACATACAGGTAATAAAGTATACATACATATATCAGAATGGAATTTTACTCTTTAGGCCCTGCCCTTCAAAAAAGCTTGTTGCATATCTGTAACTGTGGGTTCTACAGAGATAAGGGGGCAGAAGTCACATTCATTCAGGGCTTTGCAAGCAGGCATCTTTCTGCTATGGCTTCCTGCAAAATAGGCAGGGTCGCTACTCGTCTCGCAGTCAGTGAGACTATTGAACCAGACTGACTCCCAAATTGACTGGAACATACCCTGAAACTTCTTGAGAGGTTCAGCCCGTCGATATTCTTCCCCTTTTTGTCCTCACCGCAACGTTAAGTCGGAGCGTCAGCGGGAGTTCGCATCGTCGCTTCAAAACCGGAAGTTTACGTGAAGCGCAAACGCCTCAAGTTATGCGGTAACGACCGGTTTCGACTGGTGCTGCCACCCAGTGGACACACTCCGGTTTCCCCTCTTCTATTGAGTCCAAACAAGCTGAAGTGCATTTTTTTTGTTTGTCTTTTCCTTTAAAATCATAAAAACAATAAATAATAACGTACTGAATGTAAGAAAAATAAATCATCACAGTTTGTATCATAAGAAATATAAAAGCATGATTCATTGTTGTTTTGTCTTCATTCTCGTCACAGAAAAATCAGCCTATTCCTTGATCTAATCATTTTTCTGAGAGTCAACCACTTGTTCAATGCGACATTCTCATCTTTACTCAATCACAGAGCATCTGTATGTGCGTGATTAAGAGCGCAGTGTTTGTTAAAGCCTCTCTGTGTTCCACAGAAGAGATGAAGAAAGTCAATCAGCTTGGGAGCCAGGGAGCTGAGATCACATTCAAATAGCCTGCTAATTAATTAGCTTTATTCATCATGCCACTAAATCTCTCTGGGACTGTACAGAATCTGTTTTTTTGTGTTCCGCTAGCAGCTATGTATGCTGGCTGTTTCAAAGAGCTGAGTAATATCCCAAATCTCACAGACTCGTCTCCGTCGTCTGGTGGAGGAGCTGAAGCGGTGGCTGGGCACTGAGTGGCAGGGCAGGACCCACTTACTGCTCTCAAGAGTCTAACTGAAGGCCAAGTTGGGGCTAATAGTTGGCAGCGTGTGGGAAGGTCATGAATAAATAAAGTGTTATGGTTGTAGCTGTAGGGGAGGAGACTGGCTGAACATATGACGATCTGTGAAATATTAAAGGTGGATGCTGGTCCACTGCTCTAGGCGCCAAATGAGAGTCTGACCATGTGGCTACCTCCAGGTTGCTGCTTTTTTGTTTTTCACCAGCCAAAAGAAACAAAGTAATCCATCCAACTTCACATTCAGATCAGCCGACTGGATTTCTGCTTTGCCTCTCTTCTCAGGACTCCGTCCTTTGAAGCCTTGTCAGAAAGTGCCAACTGTCAGCAGAGTCTGCGCAGCAGTGGAAGTTTTAATCTGGCCCGCCGGGAGTTGACCAAAGCTGGGGTTCTGATGAGCGTGCAGCCCTGAAAACACTAAAGGCAGGTTTTTATAAAGCGTGCTGAATTCAGCACCTTCTGCCACGAGGCAGGACGAGACTGACTCATAGTCACGTATGCACACTCAAAATGACGTAGAGTGAAGGTTGGGCAGAGCTGTCACGGTTTTAGAAGGTCTTGGTGAACCAGCTGAAGGGAGTTTTTGGCTCCCTGCAGTTCATTACTGACTGAATCAGCGCTTCTTCCAGGGGGTCTGTGGCTTCATCATTCATTTTCAGTGGAAAATCAATCTAGTTATATGGAGAATCCCAATTAGCAGCATAACTTTATAACTTTACCGCTTCATATGTGTTTAATCCTTCATTGAAATGATTCTTCCATTCAGCGAAACAAAAATCTATAAAGTTGCATATCAACTTCACACATCAGGTTTTTTTCTGTTTTGTTCCAAAAGACTTTTGCTTGCTGTGTTGTTCCCCCCAAAAAACACAATGCACTCATTTGCAAAACTATTTTCCACTCATGTTAAGCAAAACAAAATAAAAATAGCATAAAGACAGCATATCAAGTTTTGCACATGTTGAATATACGCTCATGCTGAATTTGAACCCAGATGGCGTCAAAGCCAGCGTTCAGTCTCAAACCCTTTATAAATGGTGAGTGCTGCACCATCCGACGTGTAAAACCTACGCCAAATCAGTATGTGGAACATGGTGGTCTGCTGTGGCGACTTCTAAAAGCAAGAACAGAAAGAACTCGTGCTGAATTTGATACAAACATTAGACGTAAAGAGCTGTGTAATACTTGAGAGTTATAGCTTCATGACATCTCACAGCTGATTATGTTATTTGGCGACATGTCAAATAACATATGAGCAGGTATAAAGTCTTTCAGAAATATAGATGGAGTGGGTTCAACACTCCATGCAAGACTGTAGATTAATTACATTTCTCTGCATTAAAATACAAATTAAAATGTTCATAATCTTAATTATATAATTGAATGGCTTAGTCTGGAGAAATGTCAGTAAATAAAGGGACATGGTTCAATCTATACATTTTCCCTCACATTTTCATGAATAAAGCCACATTTTTTACTTGGGATACAAGTGAAAACAGCTTCTTTTTTAAAAAATTAAGTGAACTATGCAACTATACTGATGAGAAGTTGCTGTTAATAGCAAGGTAAAAAGCAAGAGCAGGAGAGCTTCCAGTCCCAATGGTTCCATGAATGCAGCATGATTTGAAGTCAGAGTTGAGTAGAGATAAAGATAAGGAGGCTGCGATAAATCTATTCTGAGCTGAGTGTCCTGCAACTCTGAAATAACTTTAGACCAAGGCGACCACGAACAGAGAGACAGGGGTGTGTTGTGTAGGAGACTCTGAGCTGATCGTCCGACCCTAATACCCAAATATATGCGCATAAGATTTGTTTTTTTAAGAATACATCCTGTTGTACCTATCACAGATGGACGTCTGTTGAATTCTTTCCACATTTGAGATTTTGGTAAA
This sequence comes from Hirundichthys speculiger, assembly GCA_018398805.1. NCBI lineage: Eukaryota > Metazoa > Chordata > Actinopteri > Beloniformes > Exocoetidae > Hirundichthys > Hirundichthys speculiger. Next base: position 2,552,535 of record JAGFBZ010001790.1, on the reverse strand, counting down.
TATAAGAACTCACACCAGTTCCAGTGAAAGAGTCAAAAATAAAAAATATGCTACAACGTCATGGTAAGTGACATTTGTAAAGTCAGTTGCACTGAAACAAGAAGTCCAGCAGATTGACACTGAGCTGTCATGTGGATCTGCAGCAGCGAGACTACACAGGTTCACCTCATGAGGTCATAACATCCTACTTCACAAAGGTTATATCCAAATTATAATGTTAATTTTGTTAAATATGGAAACCACATAAGTGAAAGATGCTGCCACAGGCCGCCTTTACTCACCTTTATTCACATGAATCGCAACTCATGTACAACTGGACAAAAATAACTAAGCCTCCATTAAAATGTTGCACCAAGGAATTGTGGGACAGTTTCAACTCTTTGTCTTTCAAAGAGAACCCTCAAGTCCTTCCTGTGCTAGTAAAGGAGACTTAAAGGACAGACATGACTGCAACTCAGTTAGTTCTGGGTCATTCCACTCAGTTAGGAACCCTCCTAAGCAGAAAAGACTGTTGGATCATACCCAGCGGCTGATGTCCAGCCAGGCTTGCTGGATGCACTGCATCTCATATACAACCTCCCATTCATGCTGCCACAGCCTCCTTTCCACTGTTGCTATAAATACCGCCAGCTGTGTTTTCATTATTAATGCCGAAAGACGCCCAAACCTTCCTCGGCCTGAACCATTACCTATTCATCATCTCCCATAAACTTTAAAACACCCACTACTGCCTACTGCCGGTGCAAACTGGCGCACATGAACAAGCAGATGAGGGCATGGGCACGCACCAACGCACCCTTCTGTCCGTTACAAGTTCATTGTTGCAGTAGGAGGCGAGCAAAGAGAGGTTTGCACGCAAATCAAAAATAACACAATGTATCTTGATGACAAATCAGTTGCATCTTTTATAAACACTTTTAGACAATGCGATAATAACAACAGAGACGTTGCAGCACTGGGGATAAATTCAGTTCGACTCTATTCTCTCTTATTTAAAGGAAGAGATATATTGTATTTTTTAAAAGAGGTCGCAGGCAGATTAAGTCTAAAGAACTGTTGTGTTTTTTAGCATTACTAAAATTCATTACTAGATTGTTTTTACTGGTGAACACGTCCCAGTATGGATTAACTGTGCTGCAGTAAAACCTCACATAGGAGTTTTAACAAGCTGGCAGTGTGAGCTCATTAAAAATGAAGGTAATGCAGAAAGAGCTGTTATCTTCCTCTAATTTACAATATCAAACAATCCACCGAATCGGAAAATGCAAGAAAAAGTGACCAATGAAAAGTCTGGATCTCTGCGGCCTCAAGTAAACTCCCAAGTACAGGTGAGAGTAGGCCGCATGTCCACTATAACACAAACCATTTCATGTGCAGACACATCCCCTCCCCTATATTGTCACATAAAAACATGCACTGGAGGCATCTACTTCAGAATTTCAGGTTACAGCCATATCCAGGGTCTATTTTTGCTTCACTGGCTTAGCTTATGTTTACCTAAAATGCTGGACAACATCACTTTACATTGATTCTGATCCAGTCTGCCCAAGCCTCCTCATTTTAACTGTCGCTCCCAAAATGACATGTGAAACGACTGCTGCCAGAGCTAAAATGATGAACCAGAGCTCTGCTGGGACCTCCTGTCCCTCGGCCTGCCGCTGGCGGGGTTAGACCCTTTCCTGTCAGGCAACCCTTCAAGCATCAAGCCTGGAGTTGTGTGCTGACTGACTCCAGGTCTCAGCAGACGTCCTTGAAATGAACCACTGTGGCTTCCGGCTCCATCAGCCAACCACGCCAGGATCTGTGGAGCTGCCGGTGAACAGTTGTAGTGAGAGCCCCTGTTTCAGATGTCATTTAGGTGACGAATATAAAACACCAGATAAACACAGAGGTCAAGAGTGATGTGTGGTTATCACAAGCTGCCTGCTTCGTAGCTACGCTTCATCTCGGACCCTTCCAGGTTAACACTTAATACGTTTTTGCGATGGTCAAAATGTATTCTATACAAAATATGACTACTACATTCAGGTGTCTATGGAGACCAAAGGCATTTTTTGAACCAAGCTGTAAACCTGTTTATTTCTTCTGCAAAGTTGGACATTTTAATGTATGGGTCAGCAGAGATTGACTCGCTTTTGAAGCCAACCCCAGCAGGTGGTCAGCTCTGTTGCCTCATGGCAAGAAGGCAACTTTTCCTAGTTCCGCATTAGATTTCAACCAGGACATTAGAATTTTGCCACTTGGCCTGAACACACAGTCTTCCCAAGATGCTTTGCATAAGCACTGACCAGGTCTCTGCTCTTCCCATAGAAAATGAATGGGGCCCATTCACTGTGAGCAATTCATCATGTATAGTGAGCACCAGCTGTAAGGACAAAGTACCATTGTCTGACCACATTTCTCAAAACAAGCTAATGTTTAGTGAGAGTAACGGCATTATATAAAAAGAATCAATTCTTGTGTCATTTTTTGGCTTTAGATTCGCAGTTAAGGTTTTACATTCACACAGAAATAGAGAGGAGGATAACGGGAGCGAGTGAGGTAGAGTTATCGTAAAAAGAGAGCAGAGGGAACCAGTTGAGAAGGTGGACAGAAATTCTCCCTGAGAATCCCAGCTAACAGCTGCAGCTGTGAACGCTCTGCTGAGATACACAAAGGGAGAGAGAGGCCCCATTTTTTTTTTGTAAATCATTTTGTTTTTTAATGCCAACAAATCTACATGTGCAGCTGTTTAATGACTTGACTTGAGTTTCTTTGTTGTTTGCACGTGTAGGGGATTATCTTCACACTTGAAAATAAAGCTTCATCAAAACTGTTATCCCAAGCCAGCATTTTTACCTTTTACAAGTTTTCTAGGTATAGCGAAAGCCCAGCAGGGGGCTTAGCAAGTGAAGTGAAGTACATGTCACATATGCAAGCCTTTATCATAAAAAGATATGTTGTGAGGAATGCCCCAGTACAGCTTTATATCTTGGAGCGCGCCTGACGTCAAAGCTTATTACCACATTGTAAGATAAAGAGTCATAAGCTAAAATACACCACACACACACACACAAACACTGCCTTTTCCCATCAGCCACAGCTGTCTCCACAACCAGATTATGCTGTGACAAAATCATGGAGATGCAGCCTGACAGCCTTCAGTCACAAGAAGCAAACCTGACAGCAGGTGAGGTTTGCACAAAGCAACGAGTCGCACACGCAGCCACAGCAACATCGACACAGATCTCAGCAGCACGACAAAGGTCTCAAACTGGCATTAGATCCTTCATATAAACTATTAACTTACACATAATACTCTTTTCATTCTTTCACTTCATATGCAGTAATACGAAATGACATCAGCGTCTTATCAGTGTTGGTTTTGTTTCGTTACATGATAAAAATGTCTTGAATCTCACAAAAATGTTACTTGTTTCATTGTTTGGTTAAATAAAAGAAGAAGATTGGACATTTTCTGGGGCTGGATATTCTTTGTAATGGTGTGTACTTCTGAACTCTTATGTAAACGAATGGGAGAGGAAAAAAATTAGAATTTCCAGAATAAACATAGAAGCGCTTGTGTGCTGGATCAAAGAACGAATCTAAAGTAAAAGCTAAGTAGAGAAAGAAGAAGTCAAAGATGGGTGCATTTAAACTAAATAGCTGTATCCATTAATTTACTTTATCGTACATAAAGGTAAGGAGCCCCGAGAACTAATGGAGAGCAGTGTTTTAAATTCAAAAGCCCATCTCCGCTCTCGTTCCCACCGGACCTTAATGCAACATTCAATCCTCCTCCCTCACTTGTGCTCAAGTACACCAACACACACAAATCACACCCCACTCAACACTCTGATCAGCATCCTGGGCCGGCACTGCTCCACTGCTGCCATGCATCTGCTGCCTCTAAAAATAGCAACCCCACTTTGATGATGCAGCGGTGGCTGAAAAGCCCCCCCGTACACCTCTCAATGGTGCAGTTAGCCCTAATAAACTGAGAGGGAATTCATGATGCCTGAACTGGCCAAAGTCCTCCAGCTCAGTGCCAGCCTCCCCTCTTATTACCATCAATGGAATCTCTGCAAGAGGACAAATGGGATTTGCTTGTAGGGGGGTAGTGGGGGGGGAAGTGAGTGAGCTACTAATGTATAATAATGCATTAATAAGGTGCAAACCCAAATTACACCAGAAGGCCTTTATGTTCATCAGATCATCACCAAATGTTGGTCATGCTGTTTAATAACAGCTGAAAACTTCTGATTTTATTCCATAAATATCACAAATTTCCCAGAGACCTCGAGCCAAAGCAGCAAAACTGGGACGCGAGAGGATTTAAAGGAAACCAGCAAGATCCAAAGAGACAAAAAGAAATGTAAGACATCTAAGAGGACCAAAGTGTGACAGAAAAGGCAAAAAGCAAAATGCAAAAGGAGCCAAAAAAAAAAAAAACCTGAATGGAGGTATGAAACAAGAAGAGATGCATAGCAACCAAATGTGGAGCATGAAATGGCCAGAGAGAGTTGTTAAATGATAATAAAGAGACACAAAATGACTCAAATGAGGCATAAATGACGAAGAGAAAAAACAAAGTGGCAGCAAGGACATCCAGGATGATGGAAAGAGCTGCACAATGACGAGCAGGACACAAAAGAATAAAACGAGGCACAAAACAATCATGAAGAGATGCAAAACATTGGCAAGGCACTGAGCGGAGACGCAACTGCAGGGTCTTCACGGTTTCTGGGTGTTTTTGTGTCTCTCGTCTCCGTTTACCCACAACCTGTGCCGTGCCAAAAGTCCAGGCTATCTGCTAGGGTGAGAGGTGGTAGCATAACTAAACTGATGGGTCATTTTCTGCTTCCCTAACACTGAACGCTTCAACAAAACCTATGAGGCTACACTTACTTCCAGCCATTACATCTCTTCGGATTGAAAGGGAAGGTGTTTCATGACCAACAGGTATCAATTTTCTACATCAAACCAGTTGGAGAAAAATATACCTATCAGTAATGAGAGCACCTCTACCAAACACCCTGACAGCTTACTGACGCTGCACACATCAGCCCGGAGTGATGAAACACTCACAGATGGTGAAATGATGAATAAAGACTGAGACAGAGTGAGCTGCTTAAAAGACAGGAGGATGGGAGTAATTGAAAGAGGAGAAGAAATCAGAAGAAACAAGTGAGAGGACAATGCTGAAGTAGGACAGAGCGCAGGGGAGGCCTGTCTGTCCCAGATCAGTCGTTTACCGCCGGCAAGATGTGGAGAAGGAGTGAGTGAGAAAGGCAAAAAAGAGAGAGAGAGAGAGAGAGATGTGAGAGAGTAAACTAGATGGCTAAATCTGGAGATTATGAACTATATCGCGCCCTGAGCAGTGCGGCAACTTGAGCTTCTCTCCCATGCATTTGGGAAAATAAACCAGGAGAGAGGCTGAAAAAAAAAAAAGGAGCCTTGAAGAAATAAATCCTCTGAAAATGTAACTCCAGCGCAACAGCAACCAAACAGATGGAAAATTACTCTGAATTACACAGCATTTACCCTCTTTCTTTCCTCCCCCTCGTTGAAGAGGATCCACAACAAGGCTCGAAATGGTCCAATTAATTCAAATGAATCAGGATTTATCTTGGTCAAGGCCTGTTATCCTCCATGTGTCAAGCAGGCTTTGTCAACCTTACTTGAACTGAATGCATGGTGAGAAGAGATTGTGGTCCCTTGATCCCCAAAGAGGGATCTGCACGGATGGAAAAGTCCTCCGTAAACACAGTGGAACTAAACGCTGCAGTTCCAGGAGACTTTTTCGACTAGAATGGAATTATTGGTACTTCCCTGCTGACATGAGCTGAATCTTAATTCAGCTTCTTGGGCAGCAAGTCGCATCTGTTTGCTGGACCTTGGCTCTCTTTGTGTCAAATAATGTTTGAAGGCAAAATCGAAAAGACAGTCAGTTTATGAGCAATCAGCAGCAGCTGCACCGGCTTATTGAACCAGACTGACTCGACTTTAAAAGACCAAATTAACTGGGTTCCCTCTGAGCAAAAATATGATTTGTTAATAAAAGGAAAAAAAAAAAAACAATTTAGAAAATGGCAAGTGAGGACGTTACAGTGAAGCTTGTGGAAGAGGGAGGGTAACTCAGACGTGACGTTATGGCTTCAGCTCTCCATGTAAAGAGACACCAGACATAAATCTCCATTAGAAACTGTGGATCAATCACTTAAATTTGACAGTAATTGCTTTCATCCAACATGTCCAGAATAATTGGCAGATTACAAGCCAACTGAGGCACCGGTGATCTGCGGTGGTCTGCAACAACTGCCGGGCATCGACATGCAACGAGTTAGTTTGAACTCAAAGCAAAGACATGAGTCGTGTCTGTGCTCACCGCCTCCTCTGCACACCGCTAACTCCCCATCACTCCCACATCAGCACAGGCTGCAAGCCTGCACCAGCAATACATTGATGCTTCAAAGTTTCGCTGCAACAAATTGAGCTCGGCGTTGGCTCTTTTCCTCGTCGATCGGCTCCTCTGTCATCACTCCTTTGTCCTCAGGGCAACACATCACATATAAAGCATGAATAGCATGTGTGAGTTACTACGACAGCATGTGGGTGATGTCCCTCCTTTATCATTGTTCTGTGAAACCAAAACCTGAACTCCCAGTCGAGCTTTTAACGCCTCCTTCAACAAGTTTTTGCAGGTAAACTTCTGCTACATTATGCTGAAATCCACTTCGCTGCCCTCTGCAACACTTCATCTGACAGAAGCAGCTTGTGTGTAATTGACCCGCAGTGACCTTTCTGCTGGGGGGGGAGGGCTGTGATCAGCAGAGACAAAGGCTTCTATAGATAGACTTAACAGAGAAGGAGATAATGACAGGAGATGAGCAAACACGCTCCCAGCAAAGAGAGTGACCCTTTTCTTGTAGAAGCAGCCACTCAAGTGAGAGGACAGCAGTCTGAGCATCCGTTATCAAATCCATCTGCTGCTGAAGGCATAGCAAAACACTCACTGTATCTGCTCCTGAGGGGGAAAGTTAATCTTGTTAATGCTAATGTGCATCAGTGTCCATGTTTATTCAGGCTTGTCCTGCCCCTTCACGCCACAGTCAATATGTCAGGGGAGCCAAAGTGGGATTTAATGGGTGAATTTTATTTATTTTTGTGTGTGTGGCATGACTTTTAATGTGATCACAGAGCAGTGAGCTGCTCTGTGCACCAGATCATCAGCAATCCTTGAAAGGCATACAAACGTACGTGGGTGGGTTCATCAGTACACATCTATCACACATTTATCAGTGATAAATCCAACATCCCTTCAATGTTTTCTTATTCAATTTTTTGCCCTGTGCTACAACAAATCTGTACCCCCTGATTTAAATGTCCACTTTCTCTCTTATGCCTTCTCTTTCTGCTTCCCTATGAGGTTTTGAAAAAGAGAATTTAGGTGTTCAAGGAGTAATCAAATATTGCTTAATTTTCCATCTTTGAGTTTTTGCATCCCTCAGCAGATCCTCTCGTGGCAGATCATTTCATTAAATTTATTAGTTCTAACGCAGCAGCTGCATATTCTTATTTAAAGCTAGGAATTTGCATGCACAGACTGCCTCGTGAAAGAAGAAATAATGTTTCACATTAATGCAGTTAACTTGAACATGCAGGGTCCCCTCCCACCTCCTCCTGCGCATGCATGCACCCCCTACTGACTCCACCACTGTCCCTCCACTCCTAAAATCACACTCTCAGCTGCTTTGCCATGCACCTTTCTCCGTTTCCATGCATGTCAGAAAAGGGCAGAAAGAAAGAAAAAATAAAAGCAATGACAGAAAAGATTCTTACTGTCTTCTATAATCCCTGATGAAATACAGAAATCCTTCCACTGGAAAAAAGGGAATAGAAGTAGAAAAGAGAGGAGGGGGAGCCCAGCGGTTGCCAGTTGCAGAGGAATAAGGAGTGAGTAGGGGTGAGGAGGAAGAAAAGGGGGAAAAAAAAAGACAATCACAGCTGCAATAATGAAGACCCTCCTCCTTCACAACGGCCAGCACCACCAGAGATTACAAGGTGCCTGGCGTGCCGCTGTAAGCTGAGGGATGCAGCATCATCCTCGGCTCCCAGCCCGTCCTCCAGCAGCAGCAGCAGCTCTGTAGTAAGACTTCTATCTCTTTGGTCCGGCAAGCTACCCATCCTTCATTCGATGATGCCTTCCCCTCCTCCCCTCCCTTCAGCTTGTTCAGAGTGCCCCCCTCTCTCTCTATCCTTGTACTGGTTGGTTGTTTTCTCTTCCTCGCCTCCCTCCCTTACTTCTCTGTCTCCCTCCATCTCTCCCTCCTTTATCGTTACCCAGAAACAAGGCCCACCCCTCCCTCTTTCTATCTGTCTCTCCCTCTCTCCTCCTCTCCCTGAGTCTTTGATGTTTTAGAGTTAGACTCTTAGCTGTGAACAGAATCTTTTTTTTTTCTTCTTCTTCTTTTTTCTTTTCTTCTCACAGAGCCAGAAATCCACCCGACAGTGCAGGGACACACACAGCAAATGTTCACATCGAAATACACAAGAGATAATCCAGCAATTACCATGTAATATGACAAAAAAAAAAAAAAAAAACCTCCAAAAAACATATCAATTAGCACAACACAATGAGTATTTCCAAAATCAAAGATAAAATACATCGCAATCTGCAGCAGTGCACCCAACATGTGTATTCCCACACCCACAGAAATATGAATAAGGAATGAAAGAGATGAGTGTAAAGGGATGATGGGAACCACTGCTGCAATGCTTATTAACATACATAGAGGATAGAGGAGGATGAGGGAGAGCACTGTGGGCGGAGAAGGAGCTTTCTACTGACGAGCTGAATTGAATAATAAGTGGAAATTTTCTCCATTATGCCAATAAATGATGAACAAAATGTGTCAAACTCATTTGATGAGCCAGCATCTTTTTAGAACTGAGGTGTATGTGTATGTGTGTGTGTGTTTGGGGGTGGTGGGGGTGGGGGTACAGCAGCAGTGTATGTAACTGGGTGATGACCAGAGAAATAAACAGAGGTTTTTCAGTTGTCAGGTCCCCCTCTCTTGTCGCTGAGGGCGATGAAAGTCTGTGCTGCTCGAAATGTGTTTACTGAGAAGCTCTTGTGGATATTCCAGTGAGATCTTAGAGCCCCAGAGTTAAAAAAGAAAAAAAAAATAATGTTCTGCAGAAATCTCCCAGCTGCATATCTGTCTGGTCTCAGTTGATGCTGTCGAGTGCTACACTCAGAATCCAGCGATGACACACTGGCTCCTCTACTTTTTGGATTTATTATTCTTTTCCATACCTCCTTTAAGGTGCATCCTCAAGTGTTCGACTTTCTATTTTCTTTAGTATATTTCTGATGTAGTTTTCTTCATTGCTTTTAAATCTTGCTGGAAATCCCAAATACCCTGGTGAATTTGTTTTCTTTCATTTCCCTCATCAAGAAACTGCATTTCTGGGGAGTTTACGCACCCCACACTGCAGCTATTTAAACTGATTTTGCATCGTATTTCCCAGCAAATATGAAGCCTTGAAACCTGACCAGTGAGGCTGCACAAACTTTCGATTCATTTGTCTGATTTTAGTAAATGCTGTTTTATTCCTTGCATAGCCTGATCTGGGACGCTGCATCTCATCTGCATGCTCACATGAGTGGAAGCTAATGGCATGGCAGCGCGTCTCAGGTGTGGTGAGACGGTCTGTGCTCACTCCCAAAGGTTACATTGGCAGGAATACCGCATCTCTTTAATGACTACAAAGCCTCCACTGTATTTTGTCTCATCACATCTATATGTGGCATGCTGTGAATTTCAGACTGGATGTGAACGCGTCCTGCCATAGTGGGAACTGTCCACTCTTCACTCACTCAGTGACTCATGCAGAGGTAAACTGAAACACGAAACACGAAACTGCTGCACCATCTGATCCCTTTCTTTCTTTTTTAAATTAGGTTTGACTTGTTAGCTTGAATCTGCTGGTAAAACCTCTTTGATTTTCATCAGGCTCACATCAGGCCGCTGGGATTAGCTGGCTGGAAAGACTCTGCAGAGAGCTACAAGAAAAGAGTTTTAAAAAAGTGTTTCATCAAAAATTCACACAAAAGAATTTTGGCTTGGACATGAAGACAGCAGAGTTGTCTTAACAGGAAGGGTCACACTTAATAAAGAGAGATCGCTGTAATAATGACGAAAGCAATATCCCTTCTTGTGTTGCTGACATTTGTATCCCCCCCCATGTCAGACTCTTAGGGTTTTGTTGCAGTCATAAGTTGCACTAATGCACCGACAGCTCAGCCAGTAGCCAGTCATTTAAAGCCTGTGCCACCTGTCACCTGGGAAATAATGTAGAATGTCAGCACACCTCTCAAAAGCACTCTTTTCCCACCCGAAGCCAGTTTCTGTGAGTCGGAAAGCATTCGTGTTTCCTTGCTTCTTCTCTGTTGTCGGTGATGGCTCTCCCAGTTATCCCACGCTTCATTCAAAATCCTACAGCAGCTTACAACAGTCGGCCATTTTGCAGGGCCTCAGCTGCTGTGAGGAACTCATATCCCATGACAGATTATAATCCCCGGAGTCCCGGACAGAAAGAACATGGAGTCAGATGCAAACATGTGCGTTCGCTCCCCTGGTTTAATGAAGTTGTGACACACACGAGAGCAAGAAGAAAGGTGCGTGCCATGCTGCAGAAATAAAAACCTGGAAACATTTCATGAGGAGAAATGCTGCAGGAAGACTTTTAGGCGCTTACTGCGTCTGATCCACTTCACGACTGCCTCTATGATTCTGCTTTACATCAGAAGAAAACAGACTTTTGAGGTTGTGAAGAAACGCTTTGTTAAAAATCATGTCATTAACAACAAAAACTGTGTCAGGGGTTGACTGATTGTTGGCGTTTCTAGATGGTTTCTCTAAAAAAAGAGTTGTGTTTACTTTTCGTCTCTGATAACTAAACTAAAAATAAATTTCCTAGAATTAGCTCCACTTTGACCTTGTGCAAATGGATGCATGCACATTAATAATGTAAAACATATCAGTCAGGGCCACCACTTTCAGCACAATTATAATTAAATGGATTCAGATGGAACATGGCTGGATTAACTTGGACTGTATTTAACTGGAGCTCTATTGGACTTGTTTTCTTTTCTGGAGAAATGAAATTTGAAACTGGTTTGTACTGATAAACTGTGGATATTTCTCTAATGGATTTTAAATAGAGGATCTCTAATTGAGATTTTACTTTCTTGTAAACTTCCCATGTTTTGATCATTTGCTGCAACCAAACCGGAATCAAGATAAGCATAATAGCTGAGTAAATCCATGCAGAATAAACCTGCTTATGCCCTGACAGCTGGGAGACACTGTGTATTAACATTAATATTTGTACTTTTTTCCCCCCACTCCATTCCTTTATCTCCATTCCGTTACTGCAGCATATAATCTCTCGCTGCTCTCTCTTTCCGTCCTCACGATGAGAAATGTTATACTTGGCAACAGAAATAGCTGCTTGGCTGGTGGTGAGAGCCAGAGAGAAAGGAAGAAGTGGCAGAAGTGGGTCAGATGCTGTAAAGAGAGCAAGACTGAACTGAAGAATGCTGGTTGTAAGATGAAATAACAGGTGGAGGGGGGAAAAAAAAGACTGAGCACTGAAACAGGAGGACGAGCAGTTGCCTCAAGGTCTGAAATGAAGCAGATGAATATTTTAGAGTGGAAGGGGAACAAATGCACAAGCGGAGCAAAAAAAAAGGGGGGGGGGGAGTTACAAAGGAAAAGATCTCTGCACACTTTTATAATCTAAAGATTATAAAACCATCTATGCTGTGGTGAGCAAACGTGTCCACAATTCCACTCGGTGTCTATGAGCATTAGTGGATGCACTCAAATCCCTTCACTCTGCTGCAGAAACAGGCTCAGATGAAAGTCCTGCTTCTGTAACTGGACATCATTAGGAGCCACGAAAATACACTCAGAAGCACTAATAGTAAAAGTAGTAAAAATGAAAACAGCCTGTTACTGAATCCCGTTACATCACTGGACTGGAACATCAGGCCCGTAAGTGTTTAGGTGCTGCTTAAACACTGATTAGGTGAAGGTTGAGGTGGAGACGTACCAATCCATCCTTTGAGTTCTGACTCGATTCCGATATACATCTCCTATAAAAACTGATAGTGACTCCAATAGCTAAGGGATTTTTTTTTTTTTTGCTGTTTTCAAATTGAATAAAAATAAACATCGTCCAAACAAGTAAGAAACATTTAATCTAAACAGGTAAATTAAGGTGCGCTATCACAACTGGTTGGTTCCAACATTATGGCATCCAATCAGCGAATTACATCAGTATCGGTCCCCCGATACCGATATGTCAACTTTATTTATGTGGAATATTTATACCAAAGTGATTCCCAGGATAGAAGATAAAATATTGGAAGATACATTATGCAAAAACTGATTAAAAAAAAAAAAAACTCACTCAACTTGAGACAAAAGCCTAGGAGAAAATCTCCATCTTCAAAAACTATTTAAAAAGTCCTCAAGAGAGCAGATCTTCAGGATTATGCCAAAGACACCAGTACTGACCTGGGCAGTGATTCTTTGCAACAGCTGAAAGAGTCACCGCTTCAGAAAACAGTTTCATAGTTAGTCATCTCTAAAAAAAAAAAAAATATATTTTCTAATTGCAGCTGGTTAGCTGCGATGATTCAGTGACTCCTTTGTCTTTGCTTCATTGGTACGTGACTTGAAATCAGTGGACAAAACAAACCTTTGAGAAATAAAATCACAACCCCGACTCTAAAATTTAACAAGTAAGAAAAGTATTTAGTTTCACTAACAATGAAAATAGACTTTTGGGTCATTAGTGATATAATAAGGCTCCGAAAATAAATATAGAAATGTGACAACATGAGACACACTCGCATCTAGAGAAGAACAGGTGATCAATCAAACTTTCAGATCACATCCTTTTGTTACTGATGTTAACACGTTATTTTGTATTCGATTTACAGGGAACAGTTAAACACATATAGAAGCATATTTTATATGTTAAGGAAATAACACACCATAAATGCTGCTGTAAAACAGCATCAACTGAAATTTCAGCAGAAACCTGGATTTAAGAACTTCAAAGTCAAGACAAGAACAAAAGAAAAATGAAAAAGAATTAAGTGTTTTTAATGATATAGGCTACATTTGTACATTTCTACAGCAGACTTCCAGTAAGACTAACAGCCAATTAGAAAAGAAGCTAAATTTATCTGCATCAGCTGAAAAACTGAATAAGATGTCAAAGGCTCTGAAATTAAATACTCAATGTAAATATTATTTTTGCCCCATTAAATAATAAAAAACATTTAATAGTTTGAACAATCATTGTGAAATATAAATTACATCAAAGCACCTTTTCAAGAGTGAGGATACTTAAATAAATAATTGGCCTTTCCATGTGAAGACAGTACAGGTTCATGGTAGTAACGTAAGGCTGTGCGGTCACACTGAGCACTCAGCGTCATTGTCACTCAGCTGCATGCTCACGTGACCTCCACCAGCCACAAAAAATAACTCTGGTTACAATATCAACAACTTTTAAAAATGTATAACTCCATCAGAAATAATTACAAAAAACCCAAACAGAACTGTAACTACTGCAGACAATGCACAATGTATCCTTCTGTTCTTCCTGCGGGAAAACAAATAAATAAATGAATGAAAGGACTGAGTTACCATGTGAGAAGATTGTCACATTTTTGATGCAACATGTTAAAAACAAATGTTTTCCTGTTAGTCCACAAGCTGAGAGAGCTTTCAATACCAAGATGTCTTTTTGTATTATCCCTCAAACCATGAATCACAACTGGCCTGGAAAAAAAAAACAAAACAAAAAAAACAACTTTTTTCCCCCCCTCCTCGCCTACTGGTCCCGAGAGCACAGCTGTGAAAAGCTGCAGTTCATGAAACATGAGTTGTCCCACAATGCATTGTTTCGGATCAGTTCGTCATTTTACTGTACACCGTTCATGCACAAGCCTGCTGTTTATGCACCAATGAGTAATGATCTTAAAGCAAGAGTCATGTGATCAGGGATGACAACACGCCATGTTTTGATCCCTCCGGACCTGCCTGCCGAATGCATGCACACACTTGCACACAGTTACGCACAAAGTGAGAAAAGAGCTTACTGCGAGTATTAAGAAAACAAACAAACAAACAAGGGTAGACATTATTTCAACAGGTGCTTCAAAAACATCACAAGAATATCAAAAATCGAGGCAAAAAGCTGCCTTTTTTTTTATACCCCACCAAAACAAGTACCAGCAAACAATGATGGAGGTTTCTGTCTCTAATACCATAAATGGTAAAAAACTGATACATCTATGTTACATTACAGTAAGAGGGATTTCGTTGTTTACAGGGCTTGTAGCTTTAAATTCCCTGTCACAAATATATATTTAATGCTTTGTGTTCTTTATGCAATTGAAATTTGGTTTTCTAAGCAAATTGTAGTGGATATTTTCTCTTAAAACAGTAATTAAAACACTCATACAAGCCTGTTATACATAAAACCCTGTACAAGTTACTAGTACTTTAAAAGTCCATCAAAATAACAGTTTAGAAAAATGTCACTCAGTGGGCTTTTTTTCCACCTGGTGGATTTTGAATTGCAATGTTTACAAAAAAAATTAAAAACAAAGAAAAAAAAAAGACTTTTGTGGCAGATACTCTACAATTGCCCTTACACATAAAATATACAAACGTTTTATAAGATGCAATTGCTCTTCCTGATACAAATCAGTCAGAGTATTGGAGATCTAAGTCAACGGTACCGTCCGTCACCACTAACCTCACTCTCTTGGGTTTAGTGGCACCCATAGAGTGTGATGCTGAAATAGGTCCGTAGTGTGATGCGCCCTGGTTTTCCCCAGGTTGGCACTGTTGCTCCATGTCCTTCCTGCAATGTTCGTCTTGACTCTTGAGACCTGAAAATCCACCCAAAGAAGCCGGGTTAGAGAGCTGGGGCCCACAGGGCTCAAGAACCAGCCGTCCTTGAGTGCCTGAAGGTTCCATCAGGCAGTGATAGGTGTAGTTTGTTGAGCCTAAACCCGGGTATCCTTCGGTACCATCCCTGAGACCCAGGGTCAATGAATGGTCTCCACTGAAGTTCAGCACGTAAGGGGGACCTTGGTAGCCATATGGGAAAGAAGCTGAAGTTGAAGACTGATTCTTGTTTGCTGGTGCTGGTGTACTAGGGGGTGTGCTCTGGACCACTTGGGGGCTGTTGTGCTGAGACATGGATGAAAGGGAGGACCCAAAGCTGAAATCAAATGGGTCTTGCTGAATGTAACATGGCTGGTGTTTTTCAGAGGCCGACATGGTGGATTTATCCAGCTTCAAACTCTTGTCTTGTGGTGATGGATAACAGTCCACCCCTTTGCTGGGAAAGAAGAAAGGTCTTGGCAGCACAGAAAAGTTTTTGTAAGTCATGTTTGTTTCATCACTTTCGTGCTTGTCAGATGACATCTTACTTTTACCAAAAGATTGTGAAACGGAGGAAGTGGGTTTGTTAAAATGAAGGTTGGACCTGCTGGGATTGTTGGAGGGACCAAAGTGGCTGACATCCTTTCCACACCCATGACCGGAAACATTGCTTTTTTGATTACTGTCTGTATTAACACCACATGTCTGACTCTGCAGAGTCTTCTCAATGGTACCTGATTTTGCACCGAGTGTCCTGGACGTGACATTTGGGCCGCCGGCGGCCATGGTGTCTTTACAAGGTGCGCTATACAAGTTCTGAGTCTGATTTCCCCCCTGGAACTTAAGAACCCTGTGAATAACTGTAGACGGCTTCTCTTGAAAGTTGAATGGACTGTCAGGAGGATTGGGATTTTTCACAGAGAAGAGCTGAGGAGAGATGAATCTGTTGGACATCTGAGACGGATGTCGAACTGGGTTTGGCTGACTACCTGGGAACGCTTGGGGTTTACTTGGAATGGTCATACGATGGAACGGGCCCTGGGTTTTGAGGTTAGATTGGGGTTTTGACTGGCTGGTGCTTGACTTGATGTTGGTAGAGGGTTGGGATAAAGTTACAGGATTATGAGATGGAACAGAAGATGGTGTTGGACCAAACAAACGAGGCTTGCTGGTAACAGGAACCGACTGAGTTTTGAGGTCTTCTTTGGGCGGCCTCATTCCAAGATTTCTGCTTGCAATTCGATCCTTAGCCATCAAGTCAGAGTTTCCCACTGCCAAAAAACCGAAATTGGGATTAGATGGGTTTCTGTCTTTGGATGCGTCCTTGTTTTCACATTCCAGAGGAACAACAGAGTCATTTTTGGAGGAGATTAGACTCGGAAAAAACTGTAAATCCTCACTGGTAAAGTTATTCCCTGGACTGGGGGGACCAAGGTATGGCGTCTCAGTGGTCCACGTATCAGATGGGCTATGAGAGAGGGGGCTGCTGAAAGGATCAGTAGGTGGATCCAGTGAACACAAATCTGATGGAGAAGATGGGAGTATGTTCTGTGGCTGATAATATCCCTCAAAGTTGAGACACTGGAAGTCCAGGATATCATCGCAGCAGTTTGTGAAGCTGGGCTCACCTGAAAGCATATTATCAGCAGTTGTGAATGGAGGAGACTGGGATGGGGGCTGGATGGCAGGATTAGAAGCACTGGAACTGTCTGTGGGCTTTTCCAAAGTCTGAGATGAACACAAGCCCTCAGAGAGCCTCGAGAGGCTGTTGTCAATTTGTTGGAGTGTGTGACTCAGGCAAGTTGTAGGTGTTTCCAAAGGCCCACACTTGCGTGCTCTGTCCATTTTGAGCCTCTGTTTTTTTAATCCACTGTTCACGTCTGGCTTTTCAGTGATTCTTTCAGCAGCAGAGGATATAACTTCTGTTTTGTTATCAAGAGGTGAGGACAGTGATAGTGGTGATAAAGACAAAGAAAATGGTGGTGGTTCTGTTTTCAGAGGTGCAGAGTTGTTCAGTCTCTGGGAAGATGGGTGCTCTTGTTTTGCTGTGCTAAAATCTTTACAATCACTCTTTTGCTTCCCTAAAATGTGACCCTTCGTCTCTCGCTTAATATTGGGTTCTGTTTTTAAGTCGAGCTCCTCTTTGCTTTCCACCTCCCAAATATCCTCCACCTTCCTCCGTAGTTTAAGTACTGGTAATGAAAGACCATTGACATTCAGTTCTGGCTCCAGTTTGTGCTGCGATCCACTTTCAAACAAGCAACAATTATTTAGAAAACGATCTTCAATTTTAGTTTCCTGCCGTACGCCAGGCCACGTTTCACTGGCACCATTCTGACTCTCCATCTTTTCCGAAAGTTGCTGGACACCAACCACAAACTCCCTGTCAAATTTCTCTTTAATTTCCTCCTTCCTGTTGGTCAGTTCACTTTCTCCCCTTATACCTTCAGCATCTTCAAGGGCTTTGTCTGACTTTACAACTGTGGATACATTTACTGTTTGCTTCTGATTTATCCTCTCACCTCTTCGCTTCAAACGATGCAACCTGCTCCTTGACTTTTTACTAGCCTGCACATGAGCCCGAGCTGCCTCCATCTCCATGTTTAAAATTGACACAGAATCCA
Source organism: Hirundichthys speculiger (assembly GCA_018398805.1). Taxonomy (NCBI): domain Eukaryota; kingdom Metazoa; phylum Chordata; class Actinopteri; order Beloniformes; family Exocoetidae; genus Hirundichthys; species Hirundichthys speculiger. The sequence goes on along the minus strand of JAGFBZ010001790.1, from coordinate 2,534,948 downwards.
TGATGGCTTTAAAAGGATCACAAGTCCCTAAATCATCTCCGTTCTCCGTCTTTAATACGATGTTTTCATTTTGCATCTCCCACACTTTCCCTCTTCTCCTCTTGAGACGGAACTTAAAATCAATGACTGGCTTCATGTCCTCTGAGCCACTTTGTTCAGAAGTTAATGTTTGATCCTGATCTGTCATCTGAGTTTCATTCTGGCTTGGGCTCGACGCACACTGTTCTTGGATTTCAGTTGACTTTTCAGCTTGCTTGTCCTCTGCAGGCTCCTCACTCTGTAGTGTTTGAGTCTTAATGGCGTCATCCTCATCTTGCTTGTCTAATCTACATGTTCGAACTTTCCTAAATAGATGGCCTCGCTGACTTTCGTTCCCTCTAGAGCGAAGGACTCTGTTCAAGGGGGGTTGTTTTGTGATCCTTTTGGGCGGCATCTTCTGGACTTCTGTTTTAACCCTGACTTTACTTTCTCTTTTAACTTTCATAGCCTCCTCTGAACATGAGGTAAGGTCTTGCTTTGGCAGTGGAGGTGAATTTAACTCTGGAGCTTTTTTTGGAACTTCATCTAAAGCAGATTTTGGACCTTGTTCAGAACCTATTTCCACAGAACTGCGAAATGTGCGTTTTTTCAGAGGTATGTTCGACTGCGTGTGCAACTGTGGGTTGGTGTCCGGATGCACATTAGGTGTAGCTCTTGCTGAAATCAGTGACCTGTGAGGTAGTGGGTTGGGGCAGATGGCCGGTGGGTCATTTTGCATCTGTGGAGACTGAAACTGAGAACTTTTTTCACTCAACTCTGTCTTACCTGAAACTGGAACTTCTTTGCTCAAATGTCCCTTGGTACTTTGCTTGTCATCTGCTTTTGTTTTCACTGCCCTGGGTTTCATCTTTCGGGCACTCAGACACTTCCTCTGCAGGGAACGAAGACTCCTGCCTTCATTCATTTCAGCCTGTTCCCCTCCCTCCTCAACACTCTGCATTTCTTTAGAAACCATAGTACAAAACTCTCTTCCTATCAAATCTCCCTGCAGTTTCTTATCTATTAAAGATTTATCTTTTCTTAAAATATCAGATAGTAGCACCTTGGCTTGTTTCATAACGACATCTTCATGACCAATCACTGCCTGTTTGTCCAAATCCCCTTTTATTTGCCCTGATGCTTGAACAACTCCTCCTTGCTTGTCTTTATTTTCCGCACACTTTATGTTATTTTGTCTAGTATTTGCTTCACTGGACGCCACATTACATTCAGACCCTTTCACTTCCACAAGTCTTTTAGCTTTACATTCTACACCAGGCAATTCAGAATTACTTTTTTCTTTCTGCCCTTTACTTTTATCTTTCAAAATCTCCAGCTGCTCCTTTTGTACACAGGTTTTCTCATCTTCTGACACTTTCTGCATTTCACTAACCTTGTCAACCCTCCTTTTATCTCCCACAATCTCACTTGTATTCTGCTTGGGGACATTTACATTATCTTTGGCCTTGAACATTTCCCTGGCTCCTTTGTTACCTTCAGTTGTGCAGATGTCTGACCTGGAAACTCGTTTTTCTGTCGCAGCCGCTGGTTTAGAACATGGTTTGCTCATTCCTTTGACCACATCCTTTCCTTTCCCATCTTGACCAGGCTTTCCAGCCTCTAAACTTTGTGGCACTGATAACCGTGTTAAATTGACTGTGACGTATTGCTTCAGAGATATTACTGGATTGTCCGCAGCCTTTTGCAATCCATCTTTCACTTCTAACGGTAAAGAAGCTCCGATAGTCTTGCGCTCAGTTTGCTCAGCAGCACTGATGATGCAGGATTTAACGTCGCTGCAATTGTTGCTTTGACTTTCTGCAGAAGCCTTCTCATCTTTCTCCTGTTTTATTGCAGTGCAGGTTTTTTCAACGTCAACGGTTTGGTTAACAATTATAGTGTTAGCCAAGTCCATGCTCCTGGACTCTGTCTGCGTCTGGTGTGTGGCACCAACCGCACTTTTTGTTCTTGAAATGGTCCTCATCTTAAGAACTGCACTTCTTACTGGAGGTCTGCTTTTCTGATTGACCGACACAGTAGAATTTAGGGTGAAAGGTTTCAAATTTCCTGACTTCAAGTCCTCCAGTTGTTGCAGCAAGCCTCTTTCTTTGCTTTTGGGATCCTTACAGTTTAGTAAAAATTCCACCGAGTGGCGCCGTACTCGGATACTAAGGTTCTTCAGAGTAACTTGGGACAAAAGTGGAACTGTCCTTTGCTGTTTGAATGTGGAGGACTCTAGCAATTGCTTTCCCGATCGTCTTTCCTTCTCTCGTCTCCACTTCTTTGTCTGATTCAATTTTCTGTTCTTCAGGGCATTTCTCCTCATCTGTTGGGTGAAGGAGTTCCGGGAGGGGATGGCTACGGATGAAAGGAAACAACCAATAAGCAGCTGAACTGGGGGGGGGGGGGGGGGGGGTTATTTCATATGTTGTTTCAGAGACAGAGAAGGAAAACTGGGGGAAAAATAAATAATTATTCCATCTGGTGATTTACTGACTAAACTTCAATTAGCTCATAATTACAATCAAGTATGAGATGTTGTGGGGGAAAAGAAATGACTGCGTTGACTGTAAAACAAAAAACAAAAAAAAAAAAAAAAAAAAGCCTTAAGAAAGCTTAATGTTTTAACTCTTTGCCAGGAACTAACCAAGCATGTCTGCTCGGAATAACACATCAGAGCAGCCGCGGAGAATTTTAGAAACAATCAAATTCTTCCATGCCTATGCATATTTTGTTCATTTTGTTTGTTTAATTTAAAAAAAGATTTGAAAAAGCTGAATATTTGTGGGGAGGAAAGCTCAAACATAATGACAAAATGTCCTTACAACTTCTTTAAAACTTAGGAACATGTCGCAATGCAACAAACGTGTTGTTCAACATCCTAAAAACAGCTCTTGTGCTCGAACAAATGTAGTTCCTCCTCGTGTCAAATTATAGTACCTTGAAGCTACCTTTTCAAACAGCAGACGCAGTATCACATGCAACCTAATCATAACTATGGCACAAAAGTGATCAATCAGTTTTAAGAGTCAACTTGCAAGTAGTCTTGTTTCTGAATATAAAGATCTGTTTCCAATGAACATTGGATCTAATTACTTAGAATCCAACTCGGCAAATCCTCTGTTTGCTATAAACCAAACCACATAAAACAAAACTAAAACTTAGTTAACACAAGAACTGTGAGTAAGTCTGAAACAAATGTTTAAGACTTGCTCACAAATCAGATAAGCAATTTTATTAAGCTCGTCTGCAGACTCCAAAATTAAATGCAGCATTTTGGTCATATGAAAATGACAGATACTCGAGATTACACCCTTGAAGCCAGTTATAGACAACATGGAATTGGCTGCATTAGTTAACATTATTTCTGGTCTGTTGCAAGTCTTTAGTGATTTGGCATGTAATTAAAGGTTCAGGTCATTTTCTGATTTCCAACTAGGAATCATTTCCTCAATTTAAAGTTGAGAGGTGTGTAATGAACATTTTTTTTTGTACAGTTTTAAACTAGGTGACACATTTCACAACCACTAAACAGAAGACTGGTAAGCTGTTACAATTAGAACCAGACAAACAAAACAATATCTTGTATTTGAAATAAGAGAAAAACAATATTCAGATTAACAGAATTTGGCAATTATATTAACAGTGTTAGTAACTACTTTTTTTTAAGCTTTCATGATATTTTTTAAACAGTTTATCTGAGAAGAAAATGAACTAAAATATTTACCTTTAAAGATACTAGAGTGTATCGCTGTTGTTACTGGTCTTGCAGCAAAGTGACATCTCTCTCTGTGATGGCGAAGGTATCGTTCTCTTAGACGGTACTTTTGGCCCACAGAGTCCTTTGTTTCCTCACGTTCAGGCTGTTTCCCTCTGTGTTTGAAGTGACCCTCCCCATTTCTAAAGAACAGCGTAGGAAAAAAAAATTAATAAAATTTTAAGTTGCAATTTAAGCTGAAAGATTTCAGTATTCAGATTTTTTTCCACACATCTTTTCAACAAAATCCAAGCTACACTGCCTGATTAAATGATGGACACACCTCTCACAGGTGCAGCATTCACACATTTCATTGCCTTCACCAAAAAAGCTGGCACCATAGTAACATGTGATCTCCTCCCCAGGTAATATGGGTCGAATCACCTCCACACAGGCAATATTTTTCTCACCAGGGAGGAACTGGGCAGGTGCAAAAGAAAATCAGCATTAGACAAAGGTACGCTGGCCTCATGGGATGCATCAACAAAGCAGTTAGCAGTCAAAAGAAGGTTTCTGTATAATAAACAAAACTAAACATGCAAAATTTTTACTGGATTATGCAAATAATAGGTAAGAATTTAACAGCAAATCTCTTCAATGTGTGTATAAGTATATATAGATACATACAGATAGATAGACAGATAGTTAAAAAAAAAAAAAAATAATAATAATAATAATAATGCAAATTACCTTGCAGTTTGGTTTGCAGTCTTCCACCCCAAAAAAAAAAAAAAGAAAGATTTAAAGTTCATTCAATCTCATTGACATAATCTATTATAAACTGAAACATCTGTTGATCTCCTGGTTTACGCTAAATTCATTTAGGAAAAAAAAACTTAAGGCCCAAGTTAATTAACTGAAACAGTGTTTGAGGAAACAAAGACCCTAAATGGATGGCAAATCAAATGACATTAAGCTGGATATTTGTGTACTATATACAGCTCAGGTCATACTGCAGACTGACAGATGTCCTCTGAAAAGCATCTTCTCCCCTTAAGGGTTGTGATGCCTTTGTTTTTTTGATTAATAAAAAATAAATGTCAGAGTTTGGCTGATTCCAACAGTAAATACTAGGGGTGCACGATAATTATTGGGCCGATAACAGGAAATTACGACATCATTCAGATAAGTCTGATATCATGACGAATAGCCCCGATAACATATATATTTTTGTCAACGCAGCAGTACCTTGCTCCCACTGAAACCCGAATAACTGGCAGTGAATGTTATGTTCAAGTGACGTCGGCATAATCAGAAAAACTGTACCTCAATAAGGAAAATCAAGAATACCCCCACATGCCAGAAAACAATGTGTTAACTCGGTCATAATTTTGGACGATGCTGACTTGAATTGATATTCACAGTATTTTCCCACATGTAACACATAAAAAATAGAAAAAATAGAAAAGGCCGAAAGAACGACGAGCAAACGAGGGAACAGAGGAATTTACATTACACCTTGTATGCAATTTGCAGCACAACAAACAAACATGGCGCCGATTGTATGAAACTTGTCTAAAGTTTTCGAAGAAGATAGTGTGCTGGTTATTTGTGAAAAGCAAATTCCACGAGGGAAAAATAGCACAAGCTTTATCACATCAAACCCGATTCAGCCATCTGAAACGTAACCATCGCTTTTGAAAGTTTTGAAATCGTGCTAACCTGAGCAAGTCAGCAGCAAACAATTCACACATCGAAGAGGCTTTTTTGAAAAATCCAAGAATTTTGCCAAAGATGACCCATGGGCAAAGATGAAATGGGTAGAAGGTGGAAATGTTTGAATCTAACTTGTGTCAGTGCATTAATTTTCTATGTATATTTATTTTTTGTAAACTTCTGGAATGCACTTTTTCAGTTTGTAATTCTGATTCCACGTATTTCCATCAGTTCAAGGAGCCTTATTTTATTTTTTTATATCAGTCAGTAATGCACCTTATTTAAGTTGATGTAAGATATCAAATAGGTTTGTTTGATAGCTTTACGAAAATGTTTGAGAGGCTTGCCAATAGTTTTTCATTGGAAAAAATCAATATCTGTTCATTTAAAGAGTCAAAACTGTTTTTGGTTTTGTTCATAGTATTGATGTAATGATCTTAGGCATATGTGTGTGTTATCGGTTATCATTATCGAACTTTAGGAACTGAGTTAACGGTTATTGGTATCGGTTATAAAAAACAATTATTGTGCATCCCTAGTTAATACCATTACGATGAAGCTGTTGGTTAGAGGCACATTCACCACTATTCATAGGTAGCTGTGCATTTTCACTGGAGTGAAAAATTACTTGATGATACATGTGGGTTTTCATCGCACACAAACAGTATAATCCACTACTCATTCAGCCACAGGATCAACCAAAGGGAGAAATTAACTCAGCGGAGGGTGACAACTGTCAAATTGCATGTTGCCAAGCCACATCAACTGGCAACCCTTTATTTCCATACTTGCTCCAAAAATCGACACGGAGTGCAGCATCCCACTGCATCCCTTTCTTAATAATTTTGTTTTCAAATGTAGACATAATACCTCTGTATTTTTGGCTACATAAACTCAAAAACAACTTATTAATCTTTGAATGAAAAAAGAAAAAAAAGAGTCTACATTTGAAGCGATTCAAATGGTCATAAGAAATATCATATGGCTTGCTTAGTGATGTCAGTAATTAATTCAAGATGCAGCAGCTTGAAATGTTCTGCTCATGAAACTTACAAGCCATTTGAAAACCTTGAATTGTTAGATGCACACTGGTGTAGTGAGAAAAACATTATGAGTGCAAGCTAACTCACCATGGTTGATGAAAGCTGCAGGCCCAAGCCAGAGCTGAGCGCAGCGCTTGCGTGTTGAATACATCACGCTAAAGTCATTGACTCCTGCCCTCAGCACAGCGCTGTCAGCTGGGCTCAGCTCTGCTATGCAGCCCAGCAAGACCTCCACCCGTTCTCCAACAAACCTGTAGAGCAATAGTTCAAACATCCCCGTCACTGAAGTTATTAAAAAAAAAAAAAAATCCCTGTGAAGAACTATGTGTTTTAACAGCAGCAGTTACTGTTACTTTGTTAGACTTGTTTTAAGAAATATGTTACATTTGTGAATTATTACCAGTGCCTCGTGGATGTTATCTTTGCCCCATTGGTCTCTGAGGAGTATCTGTCACAGGACTCAATCTTGATACCACTATCGAGCAGGAAGGCACTGAGGTAGCGATTAACCTGCATCCACAACAAACAAAAGCTGCATTAGGTTGCTCTCACATTCAGGTGAATGACTGCTATTAAATAATATTTTTGGTAATGCCTACATGTTGTCTCAGCAGCTCCTGTCGATGGCTTCCCAAAGCATTGAAATAGTCACCAGCCAGTTCTCCCACTGTCAACGCCTCAAACGTGGCATTGAAGTCATGTGTACGCTGAAATCGCAGCAGGGTCTCTTTGAGATTACCCCAACGCCGGATCTCTGGCAGGGGACTGAAATAGAAATAACGATAAGTTAGAAAAGTAGGAAAAAAAAAACAACATAACAGAGTTTAGACACAGCAACCTCAAGTGTGCAATAAAACCATGAAAATACTTTTCTTGTCCGCTCCAAATTCTTGGCATGATTAAGAGAAGGAAGATTAAATAAAGACATTCCAACAATATTTTAAAGCGTTACATTTTTGCCTATTCAACATGTTATACAACGCTGCAAGAACAGCAAAAATCAGTCGTTAATTTAAAAGAAACCTGACAAGTGATAAATGAGTTGTTACAAATGTATATAATGATAATACACTTGACTGTATCATATTCTAAATTGAAACACAATAAAGCACTAAATTTCCAATTTTCAATGCTCAAAACAACAAAAAAAAAACTATCTTTCATTATCATCATCCAATGCTACACTTTTTTCTCCTTTGACCTAAAATGCATCTGTTTAAATTGTACATGACCTGCAATGGCAAGGCAATGGAATTATATCTAATCAAATCAGAATTTAAATTTGAGCAATTTCCTCTTAAAGTATACAGAATTGAATGGAAAGAGGGTCAGTAAATTAATACAAACTAATTTATCCCCGCCCCCCCTCACTGAAGAATGTTCAGCAATAGTTTCTACATACAACACACCCTTTAGATAGATGTATGCGTCATGGCACTCTCACGTCTAGATGTGTGTAAATCCAGTCACAAACAGAAAATACAACAGTATGTTTATGTGGGAGTCAAACACAAGTTACATCACTGGGTTGTAATTACACTCAGTGGTTGTGGCACTGTTTTCATCTCATTTCGCATTCCTCGAGTAACAGATTACCTGATGTTCATTTTGTGGGTGCTGAAGCCCAAAAGCGGGTCCAGCACCAAACTGGTGGCCAGGTCATCGGTCTCACACAGCTCCTTCACACTCATTCTAGTGCACCCGTCCATCGCCTCCCACCATCAGCATGCTGCAATCACAGGAGTCAAAGTAACGCTACGACAGTAGCAACAAACCACAAACAGTTGCGAGTTTTGCATCTCAGCACATCCAGTCTGCAAATGCCATCATATTCGATTTTGCATTAGCTACAGTTCACAATCCCGTCATGTAAGCGAGACTTTATCTTTGTTCTGCTGACGCAAAAAAACAAAACAAACCGGAACAGAACAAAAAAACAACAGAGGGTGATAACGGTTATGCGACCGTGTTCAAAATTAGCCACAGCACCTTAGCTTAGCTTTTCAGGTTTGTGGGAGAATATGGTTATCAGCTGGGGAGGGAGGAGGCTAAACATTAGCGGCCTGCTGCGGAGCGCTGAGGAAACCCGGGTTTACAGAGCTGCTCTGTGGGACAACGTCTCTCACGGCGATGAAAACTGATATGCCTACCTGGGAGTCTTTTGTCGTCGACGAAAGTATTGTCAGGTGGGCCGTTTATCGCAAGCTCCCGGCTTGCTCCAGCTCCCGTTCGCCTGGAAGGGGAAAGTTAGCCTAGCAGCATAACCAGCTAGCTCTCCGCCGCCGTGCGGGCTACCAACTGCACACGAAAATGGAGTCTCGTCGTCAACTGCAAGCCCCACTCGCTGGTTCGCCGACGACTACAAATCCCTGTTGGAATTTCAGGAGGCCAGGCGTGCACGCAACCTAAGCGCAAGCGGCCCGACTTTCTAATGTTTTTGTACTGCTAAGTAGCTTTGCAACGATCGCCTAGTAGCAAAAGTTGATGAGCGACGTGCACCTCAACCGAACTACAGTTGGCCACGCCCACGCGCAACGCTATTTGCTGAGGTCAAGGTCGATTTTACAAACTGTACCCCGGAGCGGTGTTTTGAGCTCTTTGATTGGTCAGGTTTCAGCGCGTTTACTATACTGGTGAACAGAGGTGAGTATTTCACCGACTGTGGCCTCTATTTATGTGCTGGGAAGCTTTTCACACAATCACTCACTTGAACAGGCGAACCAGAGCACTGTGAGGCTTTATCCATAAGCTGCCTGCTGGCGTGGCACGACACTGATTGTACTCGACTGTAAAACATATGTTCCCGGTTCATTGTTATTAGGTTGTTTGTAATTTTTGAAAGACTAACTGTGTTTTCATCAGGCTTTGAGACTTGCAATTTAATTTCCAGAGGGCAGTCTATTATCATCTTCAAGCTGTAATGAGTGGGCTTATTTTAACTTGGTGATAATAAAGAATTCAAGATTTCTGAAGTCACTGTAACGAAAAGGGTTAAACTGCGGTTTGTTAAAATAAAATGACACCCTTTACTGCTGCGATACATTTAACTGATTTATTGTTTTTTTTTTATTACAGCATGAAAAACACAGTTGTTGTTGTTATTGTAATAGTTGTGTATCAGATGACCCGGCAACTCATTTTTTGTGTAAATGGAAATACACTTTTCTAATTACTGCCTGTCCCTTTAAAAGGTTAAATCACATTTTCCAACACACACACTGAAATGTACACAGTGTACTCCTCTCTATAAAAAAAAATGATTAATTGTTCCATGGGAAAGTAAAAAAAGAAAACAAGCACTCAGTTTTTTTTAAACAAATCATTAATTAGATTTTTTTTTAATTCAGAATATCAGAATACATAGAACAATCACCTGAAAAAAAATCATCTGAAAAAGTAACAGATGATTTCTTCACATGTAAAGCCACCTTGTGTAGCAATAATGAAGTCATAATTTTCTTGTGAAGTTATTGATCATTATTAATAACAATCTTGAATGTTTTTCACTTATGAATAAGCTCTCTAATGTTAAAATGATGGAACCAAAATTGCATGGAATTGCCTTTCCCAGAATTATGGACATCAGCAGTTGCTTCTCTTGGGTCACTGCTTCTGTCTTTCCTCCTTGGCATCATGTTAACATACACACGGATGCTCCAGACCAGCAGACTGACAAACTTTCTGCTTTTACAGAGGGACTGGCTTAATGGCTTAGTATGGGGGCTCATCTGGAAAAAAAATTGAACTTTTGGAAACTGAACTTGAGATTTCCTGTAATGGGCAGAGAAGGCTGTGAATGAGCTAAACCAGTGATCTCGACCAGATTCATAGGGCTTGTTTTGTATAATCACTGTGGCTGCCAACCATCTTAGCACATATTTTTGGAGCTTTTTTTTCCCACTGTCTACATGCATTGTATGGTTGCTCCTTGTCAGATTTTTTTTTTTAACTAGTAACTCATCTTAAGTGTTGAAATGTCTTGGAAATAACTAACCCCCCGGCAGCATCAACCACCAACCATTTTTCCATTCTGTGGACAGGTTTCAACTGGAAAACAATCCACAGTAGTGCTATTGCATATTTTAAAGCACTTCAAGCGTTCAAGCTCCCACAGACAGCGAGCTCCAAGGACTTGTGGTTGAAAGCACTACTCACTCAATCATCACAAAGGCTCAGCTTGAGTGCTTTATGTGGTTGAATTCATTTACCATCATCCAGTTCATGTACATTTATCAAAGACTGAATCTTTAACCTTCTGAAACAGAAAGTAACCTATAGAGTCTGATACATAAAACAATGTGAACATTCTGGGCAAGTTCATACGTCAAGTGTTTCAAAAGGAACTAGCCACAATGAGAACAACCTATTATATACATAGCAGGAGTGAAATGTCTGAGAGATTTCAGAGGAATTCAGGTGTGGCTGTTTTCAGTTTAAAGAAGTCTTAGGTCAAACTTGGACCCAGCCTTTAACATTTGATAATACCTTTTTTGTTTTTCTTTTTTCATACGTCTGTGCTTAGTACTGCTCAGTGGATACACTTTTGACATTGTCTTAACTGTGCTGTCCGAGCCAAGTGGCTTTAAATACACAAATAGGTAAATGCACGTAGACATAAAGCCACTCCTGCCAGTGACTCATACTGCAAATGCTTGTCAGACAATACTGGCAGCCTGCGCAGAAACAGAGAAAGGAAAAACAGCCTGCAGGCTATAAAAAAAACATGTGAAAACTACACTCCCAATCCATTTTGTAAAGGTCTTTTCAAACATCTGTTGCTACTTACGCACTTCATAAGAGAGATGCTTGTAATTTTTCACGATTGAGAACGCAAAAAGAAAACCAGACACAAATGTAAAAATTAGAGATTTTATTTCTACTTTGAAACAGATACCATCTGATAGATCTGAAAACAAATGAAATACAAATAAAAATATGCCTATTTTTTTTTTTCTAATTTATCCTGTTATATTTTGAGGATTTTATATCTACTCAGCGACAGTGCATGGTGCAAAACATCCCTGATTGATTAAAAAAATCCTACACATATAAGCTCGCAGTATCGAAGGTTAAATTTGTCAGTTTAATAAAACAGGAAAGAAAAGGTCTAAGCAGAGGTTTGTACAGCTGTGAAAAAGACAGTGAAAATGTCCTTTGATAGATCATTTATTCAGGAGACAGAACTGTTTGGCATTTTTAACAACAATCTCTTTATATTGATGATCATCTTTAAAAGCATCATATTGCCCTGCAATTAAGAATATTAGAATGCTGTGTACTCTTGAAACCTTCCATTATTTATTCATTTTTTTTATTAACCCATGACACTTTCATCCCACAGGTTTACGTGCAATTTCTGTCAAAATCTTAGAAGCTTTATCCATAAAAGGGGTCATTCGTGAACGACAAACCACTGAACGTTGCTTCCCTCATGCACTCGTCAGTACGCAAGTATGGGTTGGCCTCAAAATTTTCAGTTCACTTCCAAACGTGAACAAAATGGCAAGTACTCTGACACATCCTACAACAAGTGTTCATACATGTATTTTCTTGGCTTGCACATATTTAAAAATAAAAATGCATGAATTAATTATCTTCAGTTTAAATTTCACTTCCTGAGTTGATCTCAGTGGATGTGAAGTGAACATGGGCATACAATGAGATCTACTGACACCCCCTCCAATTCATCCCTCTTCTGCACACGATCTGTTACAGTTAGGGTTGTTACATAAAATGTGAATGCTGTCGGAGGGGGGAAAAAAAAATAGTGAGATACTGAACTGACAATCTCTGGCTGAGAAAATGAAAGGAGAAAGGGAAGGGCAGGATGACGGCTGGATTCCAGCTTCTCCACCCTCTGCCTAAGTACGTCCTTATGTACTTCTCTCAGTTTGACCAGTATTTAGTGGCTTTAAAACCAAGAGAGCTGCATGTGTTTATACTTGAACAGGGGGCTCAAGAATGAGGACAGACAGCAGACAAATAAAGCCAGACACACCAATTATGTAACAGTGCAAAAAGTGTGTTTGGGTTATTAGAAATGGGCAGTGAAATACCCTGCAGAGAGACGTATTATTCACCAGTTGCAACAGCTTGTGCTGAACTATGGCCTGCTTTCACTGGGAACACCCTGTATGCCTGTCAGACTTAATGCACAGTGGTAGAAATGCAAAGTGGGCCCTTTGGGATGTTAAAAATTGCTTCCATTTGACTTAAGTGTAGAAACTAGGGGGGGAAAAAAGGCTCTTTTCTTTTTGGAACACAGTTTCTTTCGAGGCAACTAATGTTTGAGGGGGTCACAGCCGTTTTACTTGAATAATCTGCTAATTTAATTAGGTCTATGGCTCTTTTTTTCACAGAAAACTGCTGAAAGAATATTAGGACACGCATACAGCAACCAAAAATGACTGAGGTCACAAGCTGCACAAGTAGTTCCACATACTTGCCAATATGATTTACAGAGCACAGTAAAGTATTTACTGAACAACTAAACAGCAGTAGCTGGGAGTTACTTTAAGCTGCAATCAGAACTTCAAGCTCCACTGAATGAGAATGTGCTGCATGTCACTACTAAGTATAATCTTTTATCATTATATTCCAGCAATGTTTCGTACACATTATCCATACACACTGAAAGGTTGCAAGAATCGTTTCTTACAATATGAAATGAAAAAAAAAGTACCTTAGATTTTTTTTTTTGGATTCAAATAAACTTAAGTCTTTGTTTTAACCATCAAAACAAAAGTTACCTTAACTAATGCACTTCATGCTGAAAGCAGATTCGCCATCTACCTTTGATCATCGAATGTACAGAAAATTATCTCCACACTTCCTCATTCTTGAATAATAGTACATTATTCAATGCACTAACTGCAGTGGTAGAGCCACTATCCTGTCTGTCTTCCTGTTCAACTTTCATTAACCTTTTTTTTTTTTTACTTCAGACACTTTAATAATTTGAAGAGGAAAAAAACATGTTAAAAATCAGCAATAGAAGATATTTGAATCAGTTTCATCTTGTCTTTACAGTTAATGATTTTTTGATAGCATCTTTTTCTAAAAACATACTAAAGCAACAAGTAAAGAGTCCCTCTGTAATCTGTTATATAACTTGGGCAAAAATACATGTTTTTTATTTTAGCCTCATTCATCAGACATCCCCTCAATATGCTGAATCACCAGTTCAAGGAACGGAACTTAAATACGATAAATGTGTGGCAAAGGGGAACGACAAATGTGACAAACAGCAAACAAAGTGATCGGCGTGATGGTATTCTTCAAATAAATGGTTACTTTTATTCATCTTTCAACTTTGAGTGAACTAAAAGCAAAAATAAGAGAAAAAAATAAAAACCATGCTGGTTTGACGTATCTACAAAATAAAAAGAAAAAAAAAACAAAACATCTATATCACATCCATGACTCATCACAAATCATTCAAATCAAGGTGGAGGGAAAAAACAAATTCCATCCAAGTTCCCACACATATTCATTCACCTGTGCACCCAGTGTGTGGTTTGCACTGCTACCATCCGACCGTGCAACTTGATCCCCAAACACCTCCCACCCCCTCCACACAGACATACATGGACCTCTGAAACATGATGTACAAAAGCTTGTGTTTAGCATTAAACAGTGCCTGGACTGAACATAAACAGCCAAGGCTCTTTTCTCTCTTCCCCTCCCCTCCCCCCGCCTCCTCTGCAGCCAGGTTTGAACTTAGATGACGAATGGGTATAACACATCTCCAAAAAAAGAGGAAAGCATACAGAAGGCATGGGAAAAGATGGTGACGAGGAAAAGAAAGAAAAAGGAAAAAAAGAACAGTATACAAAAACTCCCTCTGTATCACACACTTATAGAACAATACAAGCAAATCTTCAAAACAGTTAAAATTTGTTTTAAAGAAAAAATATATATATATATGATTGAGCCCTGGACACTCGTTTTCTTTATTGCCGTTTGTTGACGAGGGAGAACAAGTTTGGGAGGTAGAGGAAGAAACCAGTGTTGGGCTGAGAGGGGGTGGCAAGTAGTAGGAAGAGGACTCAGCGGGTGTTATTTCTTGGCCTTCGCAGCCTTGGCTGAATTTCGCGGAGGAGTGACTGGTCTTCCCGAACCCATTCCTCCCCCTCCACCATAAGGATACAATTTCTTATCTGCTGGCTTAAGAATCTGCAAGAGAGACAAAAAGTTCTCCATTAGACTGACAAAGCTGTTATCTGTGCTAATTCTGTTTGCAAAATTTCCAGAAAGTGCCCTACTGAACAGTAAAAAGTTGGGTTTTACACACCTGGAATGAGCACATGAGCGTTTCGTCCACACTCATCATGGCACCAGCATTGTCAAATTCTCCACAGTAGTTTGGAGCTGAGAACAGAGTGACGAGTTGCCTTTTTGCGAAGAACTCGTAACCATCTTCAACCACCTAAGGATGGAAATGATAGCATTCAAACAACAGGAGCAAAAAGCAGCATTGCAGAGACTTATTTGGCACATAATTCATTTTTCAGAAGAGCTGCAGAAATCAAATCAGAAGACAAACTTCCCTACGCCATGCCTTCTCCTCTCTTACATTAGAAGCAGCATTTTTCCCCAAACAAGTGAGACAAATAGAAAACTCCAAGCTTAATGTTTTCTGTACTGCAGCCACTTCACTGTCTGCCACACACTTGAAGCAGACATTTAAAATAAAAAAAAACAGACACCAAAGAGGTACTTGGAGGGCACACTGAGCTTGAGCAAAGTAAAAGTCTAGGATTTTTTTCTTTATTTTAGATTAAACTTTTTCAGTCTTCCATTCACTTCAGTATGTTTTACACAACCACTATGTGCCTGTAAAACTGTACTCTCATACAACATACCATCTGTGCAAATGTGAGCATTATTGTACATGTGAGTTACGCCTGAATAAATGAATGGTGACTAGTGCACGACACATTAATGTTATATGATCCAGGTCTGAAAAGGCTTAAATATTCTTAAATCACAGTCCTTGAAGTTGTTTTTTCTTTAAAAAAAAAACAATTTAAGAAATTAAAACAGAGGACACATAAACATAGCCTTAGATAATGGCAGCCAGGGCCTCCTGGCTTTTGATACATGCATAGTAACTAGTAAACTTTACCTGATGTGCCCTGCATATTAGGTCCATGTCATGTTTGTGCAAAAATTTGGCCACAACATCTGCCCCAAACGTGAAGGAGACACCACGGTCGTTTTCACCCCAGCCCAGCACGTCTTTGTCTGGATCAGCCCACAGCAGGTCACACAGCAAACCCTGGTCAGGCACGTCTGTGGGTCGCATTACTCTACGAATCTGCTCCATTGATTGAAGATCAGGAGAAAGGCCTGAAGAGAGGACATGCAGAGAGGAGACACCACTTTTAGTCTGGTTCCCCACACTCAATGCCCTTAAACATCAACTGAAAATGCCTACCTCCATGACAGCAGAAGATTTTCTCATCTACAATGGCAGCCACAGGTAAACAATTAAAGCAGTCTGTAAAGGTCTTCCACAGCTTAATGTTATACCGTCGCTTACCTGGCAACAAAGAAAGAGAAACGGAAGGTTTAGCGCATTAATACAACTATTTTTTTCACCAATCATGTGTGCTGCTTGTACTTACACTCATCATAAAAACCATAGATTCGATTAATAGAAGCGCACTCATGATTGCCACGGAGCAAGAAAAAGTTCTCTGGGTATTTGATCTTGTAAGCCAGAAGCAGGCAGATTGTCTCCAGTGACTGTTTTCCCCTGTCCACATAGTCACCCAGGAACAGGTAGTTGCTTTCAGGGGGAAAGCCTCCGTATTCAAAGAGTCGGAGCAGATCATAGTACTGGCCATGGACGTCACCTGTAGAGGGCGGCAGAGAGGCATCATTTGAACACCACTTTCACTTGTGCCTTGTGTGTGGCTGCTTTCAAATGCATGCAGCATTTACAATAACCTTATAAGTAACACCCAAAATTAAAGAAAAGCCAAGTGTTCGATAAATTATATATTAAAAAAACTCTCATAAGGACTGTTCTTATGTAACAGAACCCATTAAACCTTCTAAAGACACTAAGACATTTTTTTACACCTTGTTTTGATGTTGGAGACAGTCTGGTGAAACTCATCCTCCCTTTTATTTACTATAACTCACCACAGATTTTTAAGGGAGCCTCGAGTTCAAGCAGGATTGGCTGGCTCAAGAAGATTTCACGGGACTTGAGGCAAAGGCCACGGATCTCATTTTCTGTAAGTTGAACATTCTTCCCTGGTCGAGAACCCTTGACTAGGAAAAGAAAAAAAAAAACACCATAGGAGACAATTTATAGAAAATACAGAAATACTAAAAACGTACACTAAGAAATTTTTCATGAAATCTGAACAAAGATTGATATAAAGCAGAGCAATGAAATGTAATTTTTTTTTTTTTGGGAACCAGATCACCAGAAAGGACAGCTAACACCTCCCACCATCCAAATGCTGTCAAGTTCTGTTAACGGTTCAGTCTAACAGCTATTTCAGCAGGTACTTAAAATATTTAGAGGCAATCTTGTACCATACATTTTGGAAACGAAAAGCTGCCAAGAAAACAACAACCTTCAAGCATGCACAGCAATGCAACGACTGAGATAACCCCATCAGTGCAGTGGAAACTAGTGCAGGGTTTATAACCTCAAAAGCAGATGTTTCTGTTAAGGTGGAAGTTCAAGCTGAAGATAAAGAAAGATGATAAATGTATTTCCCCTTCTTGCTTCAACACATATGCTG
The DNA here is from genome assembly GCA_018398805.1 of Hirundichthys speculiger. Classification (NCBI taxonomy): domain Eukaryota; kingdom Metazoa; phylum Chordata; class Actinopteri; order Beloniformes; family Exocoetidae; genus Hirundichthys; species Hirundichthys speculiger. The sequence goes on along the minus strand of JAGFBZ010001790.1, from coordinate 2,517,708 downwards.
CAGTCACATAATTACAGCTCTCAACACACAGTGTTAAGAAGCAATGGGCTATGAAAACACTCCGATTTAAAAAGAAACAGGAGTAGAAGAAACGGGTCAGAGTAAACCTAGATCACATGAATTACATTTATTGTGCAATAATGAAACTAACATTCGGTTCTGACTTTTGCTTTAAACTTTCACCGAATTTTACCTATGCTATCTCAATGTCTCGTGCTTTACCCCCCACTTACTGGAGCAAATTTTATATCACACTTCATATCAAGTGTGTTGTCATGGCTTTAATAAGCAAAAACTCTGGTTGGTATGTGGAGCAAAGTAAAGTTTGATAACTATTTTTAATCAGATCAAGCTGACTGCTCATGATCCAGATCAAAATATGGCCTGAAAACACGCTAACTGTGAAGTCATGAGAGGCTGTCTGACCACAGCTTAAAGAAAGTGCATGTACCACATCATTGTGCAGGAATGCTCTTGTTGCAGTTTTGAATCAGGTTTGTTTGCATCACTGACAGAATCCTTCACACCCTCCATTAATACACGTGCTGCTTAATGCAAATGGCTTTCTAAGTTACAATTCCTGATAATGGTTAGTCATTGAAGAAAAAAATACAAACAAGATATTCCAGTTGAGCTACAATATAAAACCACCACAGGTTTTGCAGCATGACTACGAACGAATTAAGTGAAACCTTTGTAAAATTAATCCAACACCATCCAAAAGGATTCAACACAATCAGGAAAAAAATCAAGTTTAAATAAAATGACAAATTACTGCCCAAATCACAACATTTGCACAAATAAATATTAAATCTACACATAAAGTGAAATATTATTAGACACAAAAGTAGCTCTGCGCAATTAGTTGGCCACTGTGACAATGTGACACAGATAAAGGATAAAAAAAAATTACTGCTGATAACTTCCCAACTCATGTTTGCTTGCATATAAAAAAGGAAAAAAAAAATCTAAGGCACTCTTCACTATTGAGGAAACAACTCATATCCTTTAGTATCTCTTATCTGTTACGATGCATGTATGTAGAGAACCTTATACTCAAACTTAAAAAGTGCTTGCAAAAGTAAAAAAATGGAACAAATGGATGCAAAAGAAAGACACTACTGTTAATGTATGACAAAAGGCAGTGAAAAGTAGATATAAATACTGCAGCACTGCTTGTTGCTTTAAACCAGGATTAGAGGAGGCTTAGCCCTGACAGAGCTTACTCCAAAGTTAGCCTCATAGCCAGTGGGCAACAGTGAGCCTTTCATGAGTGGTGCAGACAAAGGCCTTTCCACTACACTGACCAGGAGACCAAAAACAAAGCGCCGGACAAGCGCAACAGAAAAGCTGCCGTGGTGCCGAGAGTGATGTAACCAGAAGTTGATGTGGTTCAGCACTCCTGACTCCACGCTGTGTGTTCTGGTTCGACTTATGTGATGTCACACTCTCCAGCCAAACCGTTTCCAATACGCTCCCAGAGTTTGCTTAGCTTTAAGATCTACGCAACTAATCCAATTGATACTGCTCATTACCCAAACACATTTAATTGGTTTGTTCTCAAAACACAGTCAGCAAGCAGGAGGGTAACCTTGTCGTCCACATAGGAGACGGCGTGGGATAATTTCACAATGTCTTGATTCAAGACATGCAGCTCTCCTCTAGCCTGGAACAAATAAGATGAAGGTAATACTAATATCACCCGAAGAATGGTTATTCTGAGCAGTTAAAAAAAACAAAAAAAAAAAAAAAACCCACAAGTGCCAATGAAAAAAGGTCAAGTGAGTTACATAAGATATAAATACTGCCACTATCACTATGTTTGCCTTCTGTGTTTAGCAGACAACCTTATCATGGCCCAAGCACAGCGATCCATGTACAAAACACTCCAGCAGCTTCCACAGTCAAAGTCAAACTCCCTGGAGGCAGTTTAACTGCACATGCATATTTGTGTATAATCCCAATCACCTCCATCAACTCAGCAAAAGGCTGATCATGCAGGGCCTATAAATAAATATATATAAGGAGGTAAACAAGCTGAGAGCTATGGGGAAATGTATTACAAGTGCTGGTCCTGGGGAAAAATGCTCCATTATAAACATTAATTATTCACTGGTCAAAAGATTTCTCTTAACCATGACTTATCCAAGATTCCAAAGAATGGAAGCCAAGTTCACAGCTGCTCTCAACCCTCCTCTCCTCACCAGCTACCATCTTCTGCCTTTATGTTATGCTTAAACCACTGTTGAAGGGAATAAAGCTAGTGTGTACTTGGGTTAAATCTTTTTATTTATCACTTTCAGTCTGTGACACTTGTCGCTTACATTGCTCATTTGCTCTTAAAATTATTCTAACATAATGTAAAATAGTCTTTATTAATCTCATTTTGTAATCATGTTTTCATACTACAACATTAAAGTTGAATGTCTTTGTCAGACTTGCAGCAAAAGGTTTTTAACAGGAAACGCTGAAAAGGTTACGGCAGACAACTCGTATACAGAGAGATGTGTGGGGAACAACATGAACTGGACTTGACTCTAAGTAGACCTGTCTAGGAGTGGGGATTTATGCCTTTTGGAATCTTCCATGGAGCAGAGACATGATTTACCTTCACCGATTTTAGGGTGTCAGATGTTTTTCATTACCATACTAGTTTTATTCTATTTTAGTTATTTAATATTTTTTTCTTATATTTTTTTCTGGTTTAGCCAAATGGACATTAGACATCTGGACATTATTTTTGAGTAAAAGCACCTGGTCTAGAATTTTTCATCATCATCCTTTCAAGCTTCAGCCACCTCAGTGCTTTAAGGTATCTCCCCAATGTGGTGGCTAGAGGTTAATCCAATTAGGTTTAGATGAAATATTTTGAGTTCCTAGGGAGCTATATTGGCCATTATAGATTTACACACACAAAAAAAACACGACTAATATACTTAATGTTATTTCAGTGATACAGGCAGAGATATTTTTACACCAACACTTCCACATAGGTAACCTGTGACAGGAGATGGGAAGCAGACATAACTTCTGCACACATTTTTGTGCTTGCTAGATAAAACTGTATACCTAAGGCTGATTTGATTTGTGTTTGTCACCCTCAAAGCTCCCAATGTACAATGTGAATGTGAAAATAATGTATTCCTTATTTGTCTTCACACACTACTTCAGGTGACAAATCTGCTTTTACAAACTGTATGCAGCCAGAACTCTGACTTTTAAAACATGGCATATGCACAATATAATTTCAGGCAATTATTTTCATTTAAAAAAATATGCACCATATGTTTTGAGCCAATAAAGATGCAAGTATTTCATACTGACCTAAAGAATGAATCCAAGATTCTTGCAAAAGGATTAGCTAATTAGTTTGCATCATTACTAAATAATACAATATTTTGCAGCAACCTGATGCTAACTATTTTTAGAAGTACTGTAAGATATGAATATATATATATAAATATTTTATACCAAGAGCACATAGCACAACTGTCGAACAGAAACAAATGATGTATGCAGATCACGTTGCTCTTTAAAAGAAGCATTGGAGTTGCAGAGAGAAACAACCAGCAGTGCTATATGTGCTCATCAAAGCATCTTTGCCAAAGGAAGATTGCAGCTGAGGACAACAAAACACATTTATCATTATGCAACAACCATAACAGCATATTGCAAACATGAAGATGAAGTCAGTCAAGAAAGATGACCAACTGCATTTTTCTTGATGTAGTCAGTCATGGCCACACTGCAGTATTTTAAGAGAAACTTTTCGTTTCTTTTTAACTGGTCTGCCATACAAGAAAATGTAATCATGGGTCAAGCTGCTCGAAAGGAAAAAGTGACAACCAAAACCCATAAAGTACGCATTAGGAGCTGTGATTATCGTCACTGCCTCCCTGCATTACTGTATTACATTACTCCCTAATGTGTTGGTAAACACAATGATCACCAACGGAAACAGAGACCGAAAAAAAAAACTGATCTCTCTGATCAAATAACGTGAGCTAAACAATCTGTAACAATATGTACTGGTTTCGCTGCAACCTTTGATCCAAAAAGAAGAAAAAACACCACTGATCCTGACTGAGAACAACGTTATCTCAAGTTGGCTACTTTATCACACATCGATGGTCTTTTAACTTTGCCTGACCTACCTGGTATATGTAAAAAATAGCACGCGCGGGCGCGCACACACACGCACACACATACACACCGTCACCATTTCGGAGCTACATCATCAAAAACAGCTACACTGCCAGTTCGGTTTCAGCTCTCCTTACCTTCCAAAAGACGTTGAATTATAGAGTCGATGTTTAATTTGTCCGGTTCCGCCATTTTCCTTATTTTCAGACGCTATCGGGAAGTAACGACTTCGTCTTTTGTTTTGCACCTCAGAAATCTAGAACAGGGGAGGGATATCGAAAGGTTATTCGTGTAGTATATCACAATTAAAAACGGTCAACTAACTACTAACACATCAAGCAACTGAAGGACAGTCAGTGAGCTTTTCCGTGAGCGAGCTAGCGAAGCTAGCCAGGTCGCTACCAGCTAAGTAGCATAAGCTTCACATTCAAATAAGCAACGGCACAAGTTAGCTTTGGTAACCTCCATAAAAGCATAACAGCAGTTAAAAACGTATCAACATTATTTTCCGATTTATACCTATAGTCCCTGTGATGTAGGAGGTGTAAATATTAATGCTCTCACTTCAATCTTGGCCCCTTTCCCCAGTTTAGTCCAGGTCGCGCGACTCTTCCCCCAGGAACTTTAAAAGAGGCCCATTTCGACTGAGCGTCTCCGGTCGCAATGGAGGCGGAGTCAAAGAGCCTCGTCAAAAGAATCTAAAAATGTGATTGGCCCGTCGTGAAGTTTAACAGGCCAAACTTCTGTATACGATTGGAGAAATGCTCAGCCTGTCTTACATTTAAGTTCCGCCTACAGTTGTTTAAAACGGCCTGCGAATGAGAACGTAAGCTCAAAGAACGCCACCTTGTGTTTATATTTGGAGCTGCACCGTAAAACCCTAAAACAAGCCTCACTTACTTTTTGTTGCTGTTCCAATAGGACTACACAGATGTCCAATCCATCCATCCGTTATCTGGGCCCTGCTTAATCCTATGCAGGGTCATAGGCCACTCCCCCAGCTTGGAGGTCACAGCTCTGTGTGCTCCACTTACAACTGACACCACTGTTGCCTTCACCTTCCCCATCTTCCTTCAGCCCTCGCTATTTTTCCAGCTTTTGGAGTTCTCTCTTTTTCACATTGCTCTCGCTTGGGATTGCTCCTGCTACTTTCTATTTTCTGCTACTGCTTTCTTCAGGAGTTTGTCGACCACTACAATGTCCAGTTAATTAGCCATCACCATTTTATCAGTCTGGATTTAGAAGAGCCACAGGATATTAGCTCTCCCATTTTCCACTGCTCCTGGGAGATATCTCCCATTTTGACTTTGGGACGTCAACCCACATTCAGTACAGATGTTCCTGTCCCCTATTCGAGCTACTTGGTTATGCATTATGTCCTTGCCCTTGCTCATCACTATTTCCTGTGCATTTTCTATTTTCAAGGCATACAGATTTGAATTCTAGTCCTCGTGTATTTTGACATCTTACTTGTTCCACCTCTATGCTTCCCTTTTATAGCCTTCCCATTGTGTTTGCATTTGCTCCAGATTTAGACAAAGCTGATTGGGAATAAAAAACATTTTGCAACGCTCCATGTTGACTTGCTGTTAGAGAGCAGTTTTAGGATCCTTTCTGTAACATCAACCGGAACTGTACACTTTGTACAAAAGAACTATCTAAACTCTAAGCTATTGTCGCCTCTTCCAATCTTAAATTGAAATATCATTCAAGCTAAAACTATCAATATGTGTGTATTAGTGAAGGCTGCATTCCTTTTTATTTCCTAATTTTCCATTCTTCCCATGGTCAACAAAACCCAAGTTATGATGTCATGCAAAAATCCCTCTCTGTCTCAGTTTCTCTGTCTGCTTCACCTGACATTCGTCATCCCAGTTTCAACAGAGACAGGTGTGGATGTAAGGTGGGGCGAGTTGGGATGTGTAGGAACTCTGGCTGGTATTTGTTTGTGTGGATGCAGTACACAGACAAAAAAAAAAAAAAAAAAAGTCAGTTTTTGAGATGATTTTGTTATCTTTTTTATTGGATGAAACCAAAACAGTTCTGTATCACAACATAAAAATCTGAATAAATCTGCGTCAAGTTTTAGTACCAATTATGACAAATTACAACTTTTTTTCCCCCTTGAAACTGTGCGGTTCTCTCACTAGTCAGAGCTTTGCTCCACAACAACTTTAAGGTGGGCGAAGAGAGAGACATGTATGTATATGACAAGTCCACACTAGTCTTGAGGTCCTGAGCTGAGCCCCACCTCAACCCTGCATTCCACTATAAATACTCCATCTTGTCCCAAAGCATCATGATACTTGCAAGGCACCTGCACATAGGAAAGCAACCTTCTGAAGCACTCGCAGGCGGGAAGACAAAAAGAACACCAAGACCTCACCTAAAAAGGTAGGACATATTTTTAAAGTCTATTTTTCAGTTAAATGCTTGGCTTGTTATCTGGGATGGGTCACATGTGCTCAAATAAGAGTTTAAGACTTTTAAGATATACTTTTTTTTCCCTTTACTTTTCTTTCCTTGGATTGGATTTAATGATCATCAGAACAAATATAACAACATAACACAGATACTGCACTGCAAATCTGGTACCGTCGTTTATTAAAAAGGAATTCTGATTTTCATTTAAATAAAATCATTAACTTGAAACCATCTAAATATATTAAAAGTTGTGCTATTTAAACCAAACTTAAACCACTTTTTTTTATTTGACGATGTATTTACTCTGTTCAGCAGCTGCATGCAGGTGTGTTTTACCTGTTACATTTTTCTCTGCAACTGTGATTTTGATTGGCGGATGAGTAGAACAGAGACTCCTGATGTGAGGGAGTGGTTCTGTGTGTCCTTTGTGGAGATCCCGGGGGCCCGGGCCTGTCTGGGCATGTGTTTGATCTTAAAAATGTAGCCTTGAGCTGCAGTTAATGTGAACACTTGCGCAAGTGAGTCAGTGCTTATTTGAGCTCAAGCTTTTTCAAAAAAAAAAAAAAAACAAAAAAAAAAAACAGCAACAGTAACACTAAAGCTGGAGGAGGCTCTTAGCCGTCCATGTCACAGTAGGAGTAACACTAAGGTTTAAAAAAAAAACAGACAATAAACACCTATGAACAACTTTTAAAGGTAACTTATCAAATCATTAAAAATATATATATATATATATATATATATTATATTTTTTTTTTTTTTTTTTTTTATTTATATGAACTGCAGAATTTTTCTGACACTGTACAGCAGCTCCTTTTCCAAACATGCTTTTATAGCTCTGTTCAGAGGCAGGTTTAGGTTTAGGGGACAAAGTCAGTCTCTCCACTCCAAGCAGCCCCCATCCTCTACAGGGCGTGCCTCTGTTGAAATTCTTGTTACAAGTTTATACCAGCTGCTTCTGAGGTATAGCAAGCTATAGCATGATGTGAAGTAGGATAAAGCTGCGTGTTTCTGGCCTGATCCGGGTCTGTGATGTCACAGTATCCTGCAGATACTGAAAGACATCTATATAGACTGAGATAAACAGAAACAGAGATACAGGATTATGCTGTGATGGAGTTTTTGATTTGATAATCACTTTAGATAGAGGAATATACGCTCTCACGCAAAGATTGTTTTGTTTTTATTCTATGTCGCTTTTAATTCCTGGATCTCGGAAATCTTGGGAAACAAGCTAAAGGAAAAAAGGCATTTCTAAAAAGAAAAAATTAACATGACTTTTTCTCCCCAGCTCGTCTTTGCTAGAATGGGACATGCAGCGGTTCATTGTGTGTGCGTGGCCGTCGGAGTCCTCGGACTCATCGGGGTCATTGTGTCCTGCGCCCTCCCTCGATGGAAAGTGTCGTCCCACATTGGATCCAACATAATAACTGCACAGGTAATGAAGTGTTTTAAAGCATGGACCTACACCGTGCGTCACACAACAGTGTTTAATGATTCAAATGGTCCCATAACAATAGCAAATAGCAAATATTTAAGTATATTGGCATATACTTAAATATATGTAGCTGGGTCTTTGACTTGAAATGTGACACACTGTCTTTCTCTGCGGGCAGACTTCACAGGAGGGCCTGTGGATGGAGTGTGTGGTCCAGAGCACCGGGCAGCAGCAGTGCAAGAACTATGACTCCGTGCTGGTGCTGTCCTCTGACCTGCAAGCCGCCCGGGCCATGACCATCATCAGCTGCATGCTCTGCTGCCTCAGCCTCCTCGTACTGTTCTGTGGCGCCGACTTCACCACCTGCGTGCAGAACGAAGACCTCAAGCCGAAGATCAGCCTGGTGGCCGGGGTGGGACTGCTGCTGGCCGGCCTCCTGGCGATCATCCCCGTCAGCTGGTTCGCGCACAATGTCGTGAGACAATTCAACAACCCCCTTGTACCTGTTACGCAGAAGAGGGAGCTGGGGGCGTGCATCTACGTGGGCTGGGGGGCCGGTGTGCTGCTGCTGCTGGCTGGAGGCCTGCTGTGCTGCTTCAGCAGGCCCCAGTCCGGCAGCTCAGGTGGAACCGCCAAGTACTACAGCAACAGCGCCTCAGCCCCCAACAAAAACTATGTGTAGTGGCTTTCTGAGAGGGACTGGTGTCTGAGGGTTGGGGGGGGGGGGGGTTAGAAGACTGGGAAGCAACAAGACACCGGGGGATGTTTTGAAAGAGAAAAAAATGTAAATACTTAAAGCTGTCAATAAATGACTCCAGTTTAAACCTTTATATTCACAACTATGCTAGTGATATTTTAATTTTTGGGTGCAGGGAGGCATATGGCATGAAAGAAAAGACCGTAAAGCTGAATTCAAATTAACATTTTGTGACTAATGAGATAAGTTTTACATGCGTAATGTGTTTAAAACTGGGGTTTACGAACATATTTTTACTACAAAAGCATTGAATTCTTGTTTTTATTTATATATTTGACCTCAACATTTGTTCAAAATTTAAATATTTCACCCCAAATTCTGCTGTAAAAGGAAAGTACAAGTGTGTAAGTACGTTCAAGATCATAATAAAAAAAAATCTAAAATCTATTGACAAGAGCCTTTTAAGGTGCACTAATGGTTCCTATTTTATACATAGTTTGCATGTTTAATCATTTGTCTGTGTATGTTTTATATTTGACAGTTTTATCAGTCACAATAAGTTAAAAAAAATCTTTTACCAAATGCACTTCAATAAGCCTCAGGGGAACATGTGCACGTGTGTTTCAGATGATACATTCTTAAGTATCTGCATTATAAATCAGTCCATTTGTTTGTTTGTTTTTGCATTTTAATGATGATCATGAGAACTTATTAAAATCTTTTCAAAATTCATGTGTGTATTTCACCTGTTTAAAAAAAAAAAAGAAGAAAAAATCAGAGTAGTACTTTGGAAAAACAGAAGACTTTATTTCAAACAAAAAGCATATATTAAAATATTGAATTTTAACAAAGATCAAATAAACAAATTCAAGCTTCAAGCTAAAAAAAAAAGTTTCAGAACAGCTGTTGTCTTGATTTCTCCCTTTGTCTCGCTGGGACCAAAAGCGAGAAACAGTTTCCTCCATCTGGTTGTTTGTCTGGACTTCCCCAGTCCCCCACTGACTTCTGCTCTCGGTTTAATTTCATCCAAATGTGATCTTTTAATGCTTGCTCTCCAGCTCACTCACGCGCTTGGTCAGCTCCTCTAGTGCCGCTTTGAGGTCCTTCACCTCCTTCTTCAAGGACTGAACCTCCTGAGAAACACAGTTGGAATGGGACTGGGTGTGATGATGCTTATCTGAAGTTTTTTTTGTTTTTTGTCTTTGTAGCAGATTTAGTTAAAATTTTCAAGGCCAAAAATACCAAAATTACTAAGCAACACGAAGTGCAGTTTAATAGTAAAGTAGATGTAACTGGTGATGGTGGTTAAAGGGGTATGAAAATATTTAGTAATTTTTTTAATGTTTTAAAGTCTTACCCCGCTGGCATCCTGTTGACTCCCGGCAGAAGCAGTCGTGGTCTTCAGGAGACTCTTGTGAACTTTGAACTCCTTGGCTTTGGTGGTTGCTGTAAACCCGTCCTTTAGGGATATCAAAATAGGCGGGCCATTCTTTCCTTCAAACCACTCATCGGCTTCAACGGAGGGCTCAGGACCGATGGTGTCTGGGTACAGATCCTCTTGGAACAGATCGGACTACACACAGAGAAGGAAACCCTGACTTAAAGGCTCGCAACCCACACACTCATAACAGTAATCTTGACTTCGTTAAAGCGTTACCTTGCGTGGGACAGTCATGACTATGGGTTCACATTTCCTCTCGTGGAGTTTGTAGAACCTGAAGGCAGGGACATTGTTAGTATTACTGGTTTTTGCATTAGCCTAAGGCTGAGGAAGTAGACTGGTTTTGCCATGGAATATATTATACAGAATAAATGTGAAAACAGTCTATAGCAATGCAAGAACGTATCACGTAACAGCAGCGATTTGGGGTAAATGCTAATAACTCGTTGGCTCCAACATGCCAGCAATTAGTACTAAGTGAACACTCCAGCTTCAGCTGTTTGGAGCAGGTTTACGTGGAAAAAATGGATAAAATCCATCATGAGGAAGGCATGAATGTGAGCACCAGGAGGACAAGCTCTCCAACAGCTGTTGAGATGTTTCATCTAACATCACAACTTAAAATCTGCTGGTGGCAGGAGCGTGGATGTTGAAAATGAATCACTGCAATCAGCTGAAGTCATCATTCAGGAAACATTCAGTGGTGAGGGTTGTGAAATTTTCAGGCTGGACCCACAATCTTCCCTTTACCCATTCAGGGTGCTTATAACGGCACCACTTCTGGCTTCAGCAAAAGATAAAAATGTAACCACCTGGCGATTTCACATTTGTTGACCTCCAGGCCCCTCTTGGGCATGTATCCCATCCCCTTCTGACTCTCCTTGCTGCTGTACATGGACAGGTAGTGGACGTAAGGAGCTTCATCTGTCACTTCAAAGTAGCGGATGCTGCTGTCTCCCTGTGACGAGCAGAAGACAAACAAGATGAGGCGTCTGTGTATGTGTGTGGGCGAGAATGGTCCGATTGTTTCAACATCTGAGCCGAACCTTGCCACAGAGGTAGACGACGCCAGTATCTGGGTCAAAAAATGGCAGGAGGACACCGCTGCTGGTGTCAAGCTCCTGCAGAGTCAGTGGCTCCCCAAAGTTCTTCTGTTAAGAGAGAATACGATAACATCATCACTAAAATGTATTCTGTAATGAAAGAAAAGTGTGTTCCTAGCAGGCTGTAAGGAAGTGGAGGATTAGTTTCATCTAGAACTGATGTGGTATAACGCAGGGTACCACCCTTGGCTCTGTAATATGGCCCTTGTGAAACAGTTGGTGTTGTAAACGTATTATGTTACTCCCTTGGTAACAGTCATACTGTCAAGATTTCCATGATATCTATGGCCCCTGTATTCTAAAAACTGGAGCTTCTGGAGCTGATTGTACTCAGAGGAAAGTTACATAACCTGCAAAACATAAATGACACTTCCTGCACTTCCTCTGTACAACAATATCATTTCCCTTATTGATCTGAAGTGAACAAAACCAGGATACCGGTGAAGTTGAGTAAAGAGGTTTATCATCTAGTACAGAAAAGAGACTTTGCACTCACCGGATCCCACAGCGCCACCTGCCTCTCACTCATGCGACTAAAGCCAGTGCTCAGGATCTTCCCGTCGGACACGAAGACAGCCCTGATAGGCCTGGAGCCCTCGTGAGGTTTCTCCCGCTCCTGCAGGTGAGCGGTGGAGCACAGAGGACAGGCTCAGAACAGTTTGACTCAACTCTTACAACTGATGTGTACATATAAAGGCTTATTAGAAATAGATATATAACATCAGATCACATCCTACCTATTAAATGTTACAGGTCACCTTATTATTAGCATTTCATGCAAGGGATAAAAATGAAAAATGAGAGCAAATGATGCATTTGTCTCATCGTCAGTTTGAGCTGAGTTTATCTTGTAGCACAAATGGCTTCCGGAGTGGAATAAAGTTATCATTTAAGTTATTTTTCATCTAAAATGCCAAAATGGTCAAAATCTCAGAGCAGATGTTGGAAATTCATCATTGTAATCTGGTTGTTTTGGAACCAAAATCATTAATCTAAGAATAACCAGAGGATATATCACACATGCCAATAATCAGGAGGTGGGCTCTGAATTAAATATCACCTCAGGTATTTGGGGGAAAAATATGATTTGACCCATTTTGCAAATAAGAAAGCGATGATGAGCAACATAAAGAGCAACATCAAAGGGAAGTGTGGTTGGATGGGGAAACGTACGACGATAACGGTGCCCTTGCGTGGGTCCAGCACCCTCAGCGTCTTATCTTTGCAGGTGGTGAGGATGCTGGAGCCGTCCCTGTTCCAGCAGGCGCTGTAGATGAGGTCGGGGTGCACGGTGTCGATCCGCACTGCTGCTTCCCCCCGAGCCACGTTCCACAGGATCAGCACGTTATCACAGCCTGCATGTGCGTGGTCAAAAACCATGGTCAAAACAGATGAATTCAATAGATCTGCGTCATTTCTGCCACGTTTTGTATTTCAGCTGCGTTTGTAATGGACACAACAGAAAAGATGGTTGCTGTGGTTACAGTTTAAAAGAAAAAAAAAAGGAACAAAGTATCATGCGCAGAGAACAATACTTCACAAAAAATGTAGAGTAAAAGCCTTGAACAGACTATGATTGGTGAGTCAGTTCTGCATTGAAAGAAAAAAATTGCAAAGTGGAAGTGCAGCATGATGAAATAACTCCAAGCTGCTACAGACGGTAAACGTGTGAGATGCAGACTCGAACTAGTCTCAGCAAATAAAAGTTTTGTTTGATGCCTGCATGCAATTTATCTCCAACATGCTCTTATTAATAAAAATATCACCCTAAACTCAAACATACTGCCAGTAAAAACTTTGAGCTGAGGTGTCTTTTGTACTACTGACACTGGTCAGAGTGAGGAAAGGTGGGCGGAGCCTGGGAGAACTTCCTGTTCAGCAAAGTTCTTTTGCTCATGAGAAAAAAAAGAGCGTGATATAATTTACATTCAGCCCTTGTCATCCATGTGCTGTTATTTTTTTTTGTCTTCTTTTTAACACAAGCTTCAAAAAAGTTTTTTTTTCCCCCTCTTACACACGTTCATGTACCTGCACTCATCAGCACGTTGTGGGCAGTGGGGTGCCAGCTCAGGATGCCAACACGTTTGGAGTGACCCTCCAGTTTGACAACTGGCTCTGTCAGCGATGTGGTCAGCCCACCGTCTGGGATCTCCCAAATCTATTTACCAAAAAAAAATGATACTTAATTCACACGTTACACTTCAAGTTTTTCACAACGACTTCAGGTAATAATGTCGCCTAACCATGACACTGCAGTCCTCGGACCCGCTGGCGATGATGTTGTCGTTGTGAGGACAGAACTCGATGTCCAGGACCGGACCTGTGTGGCCGCATACAGTAGGGTAGGACATGTCGATACGGCCCGTCTGCAGAGAGAAAACATTGAGAAAGATGTTGATGGAGAGCTCTTATGAGAGAAAAACTAGCTTTTTAGACCATCAGGAACTGAGGCAGCCACAGGAGGGACGACACATAGCAGCGATGAAGAAAGGTGAAAAGTTGAGGCGGGAGGGCAAACTGGCAGTCATCTGATACAAATTCCCCAGCTTTTCCTTTAATTACAGCGTAATGTGTTGTAAATGGGTTAGAGAGGAGATCGGAGCCAGGTGGGTGAAGCTCCATCTGTTTTCCAGTGTGTCTGTGCAACACGTGGGCGACGTGAAGAAAACTTCACTATTACAAATGAATCATATGTGGCTCCAGTTTAACAATTAATTTGTTTTGTTAAAGCTAGTAAAAGCTGAAACACACAGTAACACAAGCAAAATTGCACCCATATGGACACGCGCATGTCTCTGCATTTTTGATCTTATGAGAATTATAAAATAAGACCATGAATAACATCAATGTCAGTAATGTTGTTTCACCAAAGATCAGAAATCCCTTAAAAACCCTTTGTGTAACAATATAAGAAAAAGTCAGAGGGCACAGGTGAGTGTAATGATCAATGCACTAACTACAAAGGGATTGAAATGTGTTGTAAATTCAACATTTGCACTTGATGACACAACAAGCTTTCAACATGCGGCTGTAGCAGTGAGCAGAACTGACTGGAGCTCTTGCTACAGGTCTAACTGAGCGGCATGAAACTTCAGTGAGCACAGCCCACAGTTTCACACACATCTCCCAATAGATAAATAAAATAAATAAACTTCTCTGTTAAATGTCAAGCTTTGCAGCAGCAAAGAGGGGCTGTATAAGACTTTTTCCTGCATTACATTTTCAAACCCTTCTTCATTTCAGCAGGACTTCATTGCTCGGCGGGACTTATGAAGACCTGCATGGGGCAGCTTTATAGAGATGTTGGAGGCAGCTGACAAACTGAAAAGACCTTTAACAAGGTCACACGGTTTGTAACTTTCTACTAATTTTTTCTTAGAGACATCACATGCTATTTAAAAAACAAATAAGGCACCAAACACACTCCATAAGTGACAGCAGAGTCACTAAGAAGAGGCCACATCCTGTCCTCCTGCACTGAGCTGACAACAAACTCCAAATATGGTGAAAACTCAATAGCTGAGCAAGTGACGTGTAGAAAGACTCAAAGGCAGAATCAGACTTCCTTATTCACTTGAATGTGTGATGATGGCTGCAGTATTCAAATTTCAAGCAATGGTGTTAAAGCAAAGAAAGCTTGCATCAAAAGTAGCTGACACACTCAGACATGGCACGATGAGAAGAGCACAGTGATGCAACCGAGCAGCAGATACAGATTTTCCGTCTTACTTTGTGCAAGGGCAGCACCATGAAGGCTCCTCCACCACTGGCGTCCACAATCATGGCCACAAACTTGGGGTTAACGGAGCAGAAGTTGCTGTCCCAGGTCATCTGGGAGATTCGGATGTCATCGTAGCACTGGTCAGCTTTCACAGCTTGGCCAAAGACGTGACGGAACTTACTGGTCCTCACAACCTTCCTGGACATGGTGAACTGGGAAAAAAAAGCCAAGCGTTGCAATAAATAAAAGGTACACGTTTAAGTATGCAACGAGTGTGAGGCAAAACCTGAGAAACAGGTCTATTTCAAATGCATACCAAATGCCTTCACTTGAACTCATGCACAGACGCACTTATGGAGTTTGATTTCATGTGGAGATAAACTCACAGACACAAAGTTGACAAAAGGAAAGGTTAAAAAAAAAAAAAAAAAAGAGGAAGCAAAAGCTTTCACAACTGCTTCCTCTTGTCTGTCTGTGAGCGGGGCTTCATCTCACTTTAATCTGTCCACTGCTGAAATATTCACAATGCCAAACAACAAAAATGGCACATAAGAAAATAAAAAGGACAAAAAAAAAAACCACATGCATTTATGGCCCATTCACACCCTTCACATGCTGTGAGCCAAAAAAGGTAAAGTTGCCAGAGCAACAGTTGCACCACATCCTGCTGAGTGAGCAACAAAGCCACAAGCTTCTGTCGCCCAGTTTGTCACTCACATGAGTGCCGTCATTGATTTCCCTACAGGCGTACAAAATTCAACATATATGCCTTACAAATGAAGCTGAAACAGCATGAACAGTAAATGCTTCCTTGTCCATCGTCATTCATGAGATTTTTTTTTTCTTTCAGTCTCAAATTATATAGAAGACTCTTACATCATTTAGCAACAGTATAGATTACAAAATAAAAATTCCTTGATAAGTTTTGTTTTACCTCCATTTGTAGATATTACTTGGTGGAATCTGCAGCCCCACCTAAGCTCAGACTCAGAAGTCTATAACTGTGTTGCTGCATGTGCATCACAAGACCTCTGAGGCTGCCCAGCACCTAATTCAATAACCCTTTGTAGAGTACCCTTTAATTTCATCAGGAGCCTAAATGCATGTCAATAATCTGTCTTAAAACAATGTGCCTCTTTGTTCCGATGGAAAATACTCACAAGCGTGTTTCTCCTGGAAACGAGGACAATGTGAAATATAAGAAAGAAAGGCGCGTAATTGAAATCTGTGGTATTCTGTCGTCTTCAGCTAATGTTCCACAATATCTTGCGAGCTGTGCTGCGTATCAGATGCTGCTGGCTTACCTGGGAGTGGTGAGGGCGCGATTCAGCTCGAGGAGTTTCAGCAGTGGACCAAACACACTGCCAGCAGAGTGAAGATGTCAAGAAGACGGTGGGTTAAAGTACATCACAAAACAACATGAAGGAAGTGAGAATTTCAAATGTTCAAATGAAGGTGGAAGTGGGAGGTGTCTACTGTGACATTTTAGGGTTGGAAAAACTGCAGAGAGCCACAGGAAGGGAACCACTGTGCAAGATTTACAAGCTCATTGGTAAGATTGTAACACAACATAAATGTCAGATCAATGCAGACGTCGACTGTGTGAAATTCAAACATTAGTAAAGAAATGCAGGAAGATTTAGACTGATTTCCAGAACTTCCCCTCTGACATGTACAGTGTCTATGAAATGGTTTTCAAACAAAGGATTACCTACTCTGTCTGATCAACGTGACGTTCATATTGAAATGAACAGCAGAGAGCAGAAATAGTTTTGATGCAACCTTAAGTGGATCAACTTTCCATCTGATTATTGTTTGTTTGTGCAAAAAGTGAAACGATGGAGGACACTCCGGTGAGAATAACCTCCGTTATCATTTTACTGGAGACACCGTCATACTAAGCTCGCCTCAGTCAAACTGGGACTCCACTGTTTACCAAAAAGCATGTGCTGTCTCATGCATGATGTGAGCAAAGCTGCTCTTGGTGACACCTGCTGCTGCAGGAACTACATCACATATTGTTTTGAGTAGTTTTGCAGGCTGTAACTCTGCAACTGTGCAACACAGTCACATTTACAGAGAAGAGGATGAAAAAAAGTAAAGGCTGAGCTTCTGTTTCCTTCGTCTCATACTCTTAATTTGTAATCCTCCATATTAGGTTGTTGTAACTGATGAGTAAACTAACGAGGGAGGAACTAACTGAAAAGAGGCCCGGAAGGGTCTTTAAACCTTTTGAAATCCGAGTAGGTCAAATTGTCTCACTGGTTCTGCTGTAGTAAAACTCAAAATGTTACTGCCTTTTTTTTTTCTACTGTGAGTAATTTCACACACAGGAACTTCTATACTTGCAGCATTTACGTCTTTACAACACCCTTTTTATTTACTGGTCCAACCAATCACTGCTCAAAGCTCCAAGACAACATCAACCTGAACCCCACCATGAGTTTAACTATTTCAAGTTTTTAATGAAATCTTTATAATTCTCTTAAAAAAAAAAAAAAGTTAATTCAGAGTAGAATAAATGGTCATCCACATTAAAATGAAGCAACTGAGGAAGTTTGAAATACTGGTTGGGATCCCCTTTGGATGTGTCCCATTGGAAGGAGACCCAGGACTCGCTGGAGACACCACGTCTCTTGATTTGGCTTGGGAACACCTTGGTGTCCCTCAAGGAGATCTGAAGGAGGCGGTTGGAAAGGAGGGAGGTCCGAGGATGTCTGCTAAGACCTTTGGCCCTATGACCCAGCCCCAGAAAAGCAGCTGAACATGGATGAATGAATGGATATTTAATGTTTTCATTGAGAAACACCAGAGGATTTTGATATTCTGCGATGTAAGGCAGTGTTAGTTTAAGAGGTAGATCATCTTTCAAGTGGAAGGTTGACATAAGTCGCATGTTAAAGTGTCCTTGGATTGAAGATATTGAGCATCACACCCACACCTGTATGTGTTTCTCACCTGTAAGCTGCTGCTACAAGTGTCCACTAAATGAATGCAACATCATAGACGGGATTTTCATTCCTAGTTATATGCACCAGCCATACCAATCCACTTAGCAAATATTACCTCTTGTTAAATGGGTCTGTAACCCCACCCATTCATATCCATTTCCATCGGTACAGAACGCACCAAACCAATTGTAATGGTGTGGGCTTTATGCTTTATGCAGTAACTATTCAGAACAGCCAAGATGACTGCAGAATTGCTAATAACGGCTTGGATCAACACGTTTTTAGCACAAAACTGACAATAGTCATTCAAGGCCATTCTTACTCCACTGCACACCATTTTGGATTTCTTTGTTTGAGGCTGCTTGTCATTTTGCCTACATCACATGCTTTGTTTCTGTTTGGGTGTACAGTATGCCTATCTAATGGCATCCAGAGGAGGTTTCTTCTGGTCCGCTGGTACTTCCTTTGGAAATCAAAGTTTTATCTTTTTCTTTCTGTATGTTTGCAGGCCAGAGTTACACACCAACCTGCAGTTCCACCCTCGGACCCTCCCAGCGCTTACCTCCACCTGTGTGTATAGATTTCTCTGGGATATCAACTAACATGCCTGAACTGCAGTCTGATTCTCGGACCACCTCAGTGTTGCTGCCCACATCTGTTATATAATCATCTCTGTCGTTCATGTACTAACAATATATCAGTTAGAATATAAGTTCGTGGAATTCTTAGCTCTCCAGTTAATGGATAATTATTATTTATACATTTTGTCTAATATAGTATTGCCAGGATGTCTGTGCTCTCCTCTCTCAGTCCTCCCTCATCTCCCTTCTCTTTTCTTTTTTTACCCAGCTGGCCTTCAGCAGGAAGGTCCCCCCCTTATGATCCAGGTCCTGCTCAAGGTTTCTTCTTTTAAAGTGGAGTTTTTCCTAGCCACTGTTCGGCTAAAAGTTTTTTTTCCTCCCACAACAAGTTTTTCTTTTTTTTTACTTGCCATTTTTCTTTGATTAGGATTTAATATTATAATTTTAGTTAATGATATTTGCTCGGGGGTCATGCTCTGGGTCTCTGTAAAGTACCAAAAGGTATATACAAATAAAACTGAAATCCAGGGGAACCAAACCATGTTTTTGTACTGAAAAGGAAAAATAACAGGATGGCTGGCCAGGCTATCTGCAGCCAATATCTACACTTGTATGTAAAAACATAATGCAGGATCGAGCCTAGTTTTGCACCATAGTCCTAAACTTCTCAGATCCAACCAGTGTCATTAATTCCACTTTTGAGAACTGATACATCAAGGTTCGTCTAAATTATTCTTACTTAATATAACTTCTGTTTGTGCAGCAAAACAAATTAACACAATCTGGAAAACCTATAAAACTATAAAATCCATGTGGCAAAGACAGACACGGATATCACGATAAAAGAAACAAAAAATTCTTAACAGGATTGAAGAGATGGCCTGTAGACAGGTTTAAAAATATAGACTTCAGTTTATTGCACAATCGTTGCTGGAGACTGAGGAGTGTGAGAGCCTGTCTGTTACACAAGATGCTAATGTTGGGCAGACATGTGAACAACAGCACAAGAAAACACACCACGTCTGCGTTTGTGCCTGCTATTTCTTGAAAGCACACAGACTGGTTCATGGGGCGCTTGCGGGGGGGGCAGACAGCTTCCCCATCAGCGCAACAAGAGAAAGTAAACTGGGAAACACAAAGATTTCATGCTTGCACGGGTTCTGCAGGAGAGCTCATACACACGTATTTACATACATAGTATGAAAATGTAAATAAGCAACCCTGGAGGAAAACTGCAGGCCAGCACTCACAGTTTCACACAGCATTGATATGAGCGTCATTGGGCTGAGTGATGCCGGCATCAGTGAACATAAGTTTCCACCAGATGGAGCCACACTCCACTGACACCTGGGTAAACGTTATGACACCGCAGATATGAAGTGACTATAACAGACAGACCCTCCAGAGAGCTCCTTTCATCATTACCTGTACACATAGACCAGTGTCATTATGAGGATCCACAGAATTACAGTAGTTATTATAATCAGTTTATAACAATACAGATAATCCATTATAAACAGGCTGTTAACAGGCTATCCGGCACCTGTGTTATTAAAAAAGAAAAAAAAAAACTGAATTTAGTTCTGTTAGTGATGTTATCACGTTTTTTTTTTTTTGTTTGTTTGTATTTTCATATAACATACAGACAAAAGGACAAACACCAACTTTCTGAACAGGTCCCTCTCCTGTAACATGGTTTTCAGAGACATTTCCCTCCCCATCCCCTTACTCCCTTCTATCCAGTCTGTTGCAGGGTCCAGAGTTTGAACAGACTGGACCAAAGAGGTGCAGCTGAAGGCTGACGGGACATCTCAGCCATGTTTCAGACAGCAGAGGTCAGGTCTCGGATGTTACAGCTACTGTTATGGCACCCTGAGAAGTGGGAGACCCAGGATACTGACGTGAGCCCTCCGTTCAGAGAGCTATTCAACAAACACAAATTAACTTCGCCTGTTACGTATCCTTCGGCTGATAATGCATAGATTGACCAGTGGTAGTCAAGAGGTATTCACATGCCTGCCAAGGATCCCCACGAGGGTCACAAATGTCTTTGTCGCGCGTCTAAAAAAGCAGTTACATTTATATGATCGAAAGCATTCTTTATAAGAGCCACAAAAGGTGAAACAACTCCGTATTTGCAGTGAAACAAATGTCCTTTTTTTTTTCCTTTTCCTGTTGTTCACATATGCGTGGATATACATAAACAAAAATGATATATGAGGAACAGCAGCAAGCTGTGCCACTCTCGTGTTTCACTGTGGCTGCGAGAGCAGCAGCTTACTGAAGATCTGGCAAAACGATAGTCTCTTCCCTTCTTTTTTTTCTGTCCTTAAAATATTGTGTCTGCTTTAAAAAAGTAATCAGCAGTTTTCTGCACTGTAGGTATATATAATCTAAATACATTTACTTACATGGTCTATTGGAAGTTTAAATATGTTTTTAGAAGTAAAAGTCACTCTAATCCGAAGCCCTTTGGAGAATAAACAGTGCAGATAATTTGAGGGTGATGAATTTACTCTGATATTATCTTCCTGTAATGGTGCCTCAAATCTTAAACCTCCCAACTACCCACTTCCAGGAAAAGGTGAATGACCTGTTGCTGGCTATAATAAACAGACAATTAGCTAACACTATGAGACATCCATTTCTGTTTGACTTTCATGCATATTTTTTTTTCTTTTTTTAGTTTCATTCAGTGGCCAACAATACATTAGTTTCTGCTTTTATACTCTCCACTCTAGTTATAGATGGTAATAACTACTGTGTTTTTTTTTTAAATGGGTGCAGTCTGAGGTTAGTAAATGTATAAAAAGTAAAAGGGAAATCCGTCTTCGCACATGAGTCATCGTCAGCACGAGAAGCAGAGGGTGTGCCTACACCTCAGAAGCTGTTTTGGCAAGATGGAAAGGGACCGATGGGGTTGGCAACTAGTCAGGGGCGGCTTTGACACTCTGCTTTAAAAAAAATCATCAGTAAAATATAAACTGAATCTAGAGGGACTCGGAAGTTTTCAAACACTAGTTTTGAGCATGACAGAACAGCACGATGATTAGATTTACTAAAGAGTAGCAGCTGAAACTGCACAGCAGAACAGGATGAAGAAACATACAGAGGTGCTGAACTCAAACAGGGAAGGAGGGTGGAGGGACTCATTCCTGCTCAACAGCATTTAGATCAGCTTTAAATACATACCAAACCACATTAAACCTACACCAAAAGTTTTTTTTTTTATTTTTTAAAGTGCCATTAGAGTGTGCTCTGTCACAGAACACACTTGCATCTGCAGTGCAATCAAACTATAAAGTGTAATGTCGCAATTAAGTGCTCAGTTAATGTAGCGTTGGGAGTCAATGTAAAAATCAAAATACAGTACGAAGGTAAACTGATAAACAGCTTCAGGCAAGCCACGCACAATTTAAAAGGACAATAATCGTATAATTCAGTGCAAAACATAAAGATTTTGTCCATAAAGACACAACGTGACTGGAAAGTCATCTTGCGGGGAGAAAATGTGGAGCTCATCCTCATGATTTGAACTCTAACTTGATCTGGCAGCCACGTTTCTTTTAAGTTCAAAAAGCTGGCTGGTGCAGAAGAATAAAAGATAAATAAATAAATAAATACAAGTCAATTAAAGGTATAATAAATAGAATTGATTTCTGACATACATTATTTTTGTGCACACTTTCTACCAAAGTAAGTTTAAAATGGAAAAACATTTTACCAATAAAAAGGACATAAGTTACTGTTGGCGATTATTATTAATTATGTGGCAACGTTATTGTTCAGAGCATCCTGCTGCCACAAACGCACAGCTACTTCTAATCATAATGCACCTACAGAGGAGTCCAGTGTAAACAAACTTCTTCTCAAGGTTTTGTTCTTAAAGTGGAAATTAGAGACTTTTTACACACTCACATCCGCAAGGATTTGTTAACCAACTTGAATGATGAGTGCAAAAAAAAAAAAAAAAAAAAAGAAAAATCAGTTTATAAGTTATGAAACTTCATAAAGAGAAATAACTGATTAAAACTTTGCAGGATACGGGGACTTTGTTTGGCAAATTGTAGAGGACACCGAACAACACAGGTCGTAAACGCGCGCCGTTTCTTTTCTCATAAGTGCCAGAATTTCATGGACACAGAACTGCGGTGCAAACAAAGCTGATAACACTGCGATGTGATCCAGGCCACCTGACGGAGGTAAACTAGCTGAGAGCGTGCTGCTGCACTCAGGAATGAACCCCTCACCCTCACTGTCGTCGTCTGGTGACAGTAAGGACAGGTCAGACTGACACGTACAGAAAATTAAGATCATGCTTAAAAACAAAGAAGTAAAGGGTCCGGTGGGATTCCAGTGGGCAAAGTGAAAACTGTATGTACACGTCGTGTAAAAATAGAGGCGTGAAGGAGGGTGAGTGTGTGCCGTGGATGTGATGTGGATGAGTCAAGATGTGGATGCGCTGCATCAGCACACCAGTGACATCAAGAGCATGTGATACGATTTAAATCATCGTTGGCAGCTGCATCAACTGATGCTCAAATGACCTTAGTATGATGTAAAAGTTTTAACCTCAGTGGTAAACCATTTTCTACAGCCTTTAGTTTAGATCTCCTAGTATATAGTAATCGGTTAATCAATGTATTATTAAATATGTCCACTTTACTGCATACATGTGCCAATGGCGGCTTGTGCATCCAAGCAGATGTCAGTTTAACGCTGACTGTTTTTGGAGAAAACTTTTACCAGTTCTTTCATCCTGAGATGAAAATTATCCACTTTAACCTTTAAAGTACTTTTATATTAATACATTATGATGTAATTATATGTATGAAATGAAAAATATAGTAATTTATGGGGAAGAACCTCAACATGTGAGGCTGTAAGTTATGATTGCCATAATCACTTTGCCGATTATTTTCTCAAATGATTGGTTCAAAAACTTTAAAAATAACCTCTGATGTCAAGAAGACCCCATCATGATGTTTGCTTTGTTGAAACAAAAGTGATTAAAGGAACACCATGTAGTTCATACGTTTAACAAAGTGAAACTGTGGAATTTCGGAAAATGACTTCAACCATCATCAAAGATAGTTTTCAGGTAATTAAGTTCTGCACTATAGTTCATATATTTTCATCGGAATTTAAGGTCTTATTTAAAGCGGCACAAAGGAACATTTGTCATTTTTAGCTGCGCAGGTCCCCTTGTAGTCGAAGAGATTAAATCGCTTTTACGACACTAAAGAACTAGACAATGTTTCCAGAAAGAAAAATATATTCTTACATAATTGAAACTGATATTTTACATGAAAGGAAGTCTTTTGTGCTGCTTTAAATGGTGACTGCTCTTTGAAATTTCTCTTTGGGGATTACTAAAGCATAACTGAATTGAATTGAATCGAATTGAGTTGTTCTGGTTTAGTTTTATGCTTCAACCACCAGCCGCCACTGGTGAGAGTGAGTGTTCGTGTGTGTGGTTTTGTACGTGAAAATGGAGGGAGTCCAAATGACAGCTATGTTACTTGGCATAGTTTAACCTGCCTTAGCACAAAGTATAATGACGAATGAAGATATGAACATTCTGGGTTTGAGCACGAGGTGAGCACATGCACAGCATCAGTTCACCCCCCTTCTTCCCTCTCAAGACGCCCCCCAGCCCCCCCAGTGGTCCTTCAAATTTGGATCCCAGTACTCCTGCTGGAGGGTGTAGTGGGTGTCAGCCAGAGGGACAGTTGTAGCTGTTGATCCACAGCAGGTCATCCAGGACGCCCCAGTGCAGATAAAGGATGGAGCCCACCACCAGTACGTGCATGATCTGGTGGCTGTTGCACCAGTAGTCAAAGAGGCCCGGCCGAAAGCGCTCCGGGATGCGGCTGATGTTGATGACCCCGCCCAGCACGGCCAACGCATCCATCATGAGGAAGTGGCGCAGCGAGGTGGGACTGCCGCCGCCCACGCCCACCCAGCGAAGCAGGAAGAAGGAGAAACGGAACAGCGCCTGCCACGCGAAGGAGCGCAACCGCCGCACGCTGCTCCGAGCTGTGACAGCGCAGTAGATGGCGTGGCTGGACAGCAGGATATAGACTAGAAGGGCCACGGTGCGGATGAATGGATAGCACAGCAGGGTGCTGTAGACAATGGGCAGGGCCCCTGAGACAGAAGAACATACAGAAGAAAGTCAGAACCAAGAGGAAGAGGAGACATCCAGGTAAGTAGAGAAAGCCTCACCTGCCTGTGGGCTCCACAGCCAAACTGCCTAAAGTTAGACTACAGAGACTTTTCTAAGCTGCATCAGCAGCTCATCAGTAGCCACTGCCTGACTGAGCATTTAATGCAGGACTCAGCTAAGACTTTCAAATTAGGATATCAGGATAAAAAAATGAACGTTCTCAGTGAAGAAAATACGATAAACTGCATAAAACAATCCCTGCTTACCTTTTCTCAATAACAATAAAAGTTTATCAATGAATTGTTCCCAAATGATCAAACCAGTTCGTCAAAATTATATTTATTATTATATATTCGTATACACAATATACATACATGACATTAGTATATGTCATGTATCTAATCTATACAGCATACAAGTCAATCATAAAACCAATCAATTAATAGGAGTGCCCTTGCCATCTTTATCACAACAGGGTGATCCAGAGAGCATAGATCACTAATCATTTCATACTCTGGAGCATTCTTTCTACTGGCCCACGGACTAGACAGAGAACTCTGTAGTTAAATGTGCTCTGACAAATCAATACCTGAACACCTCCGAGCAAAAACACTCGTCCAGTAAGTCACTGACGATCAATAAAGAAAAATTAAACCCTCAAAAAAAGCAGACCAGCAATAATACTCCAACTGAGAATCAATCCACAGAGCTTCACAAAAGGCTTACCCAGCGTGTTGATCATGCAGATTCCACACACGTCGAGCTTGAGGAGGGTGTGGTAGACTGGCTCCCCTCCCTCGTGGTTCATGAAGAGGTGGTAGAGCACAGACCCCAGCTGGGGCGACAGGCAGGCCAGGAAGTGAACCACGCCCAACCAGGTGACGCTGATCTGGGACCAGGGGATGTTGAGCGGCAGCAGCACCAGGAAGCAAACCAAAGGGATGCCTGGATGAAGGGCAGAGAAAGCATCGGTTGTAAAACCTTTACGGAAAACACAGTTAAGCTATTGTCAATGTGCGATTTCCATTGACTGTATATATAACTGGACAAGCATCGTGGCTCATGACCCGTAGGTTTGTACATGGAGCTTTTTAGCAGAACAGGTGGCACTGAGAAGCTGGCTGGAGCACACACATCAGTTTTTTTTTAGCTTGGCTGGCTTAGTTTCTACACTTTAACCAAGTTCTACACCATCGCCACCACGTTTGTTTGTTTTTATCAGCGCACTGTTCCACAATGCTGCATTCAAGGTGTAACGTAAATTCCTCCGTCCCCTCGTTTGCTCGTCGTTCTTTCGGCTTTATCTATTTTTTCCATTTTATATGTGTAACATGTGGGAAAATACTGCGAATATCAATTAAAGTCAGCATCTACCAAAATTATGACCAAGTTAACAAGCTGTTTTCAGGCATGAGGGGTATTCTTGATTTTCCTTACTGAGAAGTCGTTTTTCTGATTATGCCGACGTCACTTGAACATATCATTCACTGCTGGTCATTCAAACCTCATATATATATATATATATATATATATATATATATATATATATATATATATATACATATATATATATATATTTGTTATCGGGGCTATTCGTCATGATATCGGACCTATCGGGACGTCATAATTTCCTGTTATCGGCCCGATAGTTATCGTGCATCCCTACTAGCTGTCAATCAAAAGACATAAGGGCATCTGATTGGTCAGTTTTATTGCTTAATATAATCTTATCTGATGTGGTACAAAAAAAAAAAGTCATTCATGTCCTGTGTAGTTGTCATGGATGACAAATCCAACTATAGAGACCAAAGCCGTTTTTAAACCAGTCTGTAAATATATTTATTTCTGTTACAAAGTTGGCCATTTCAACATGGAGGTCAAGAGGGATTTCCTCTGTTTTGGAGCCAGCACCTAGTGGTCAATAGAGGAACTGCAACAAGACTTAGTTCCTGGATGGGCGACAATGCAGAAGTGAGATTTTTGCCTCTTGGTGATTTCACATATCACAAGAAACAAAAACAAACTTTTAGAAGAAGAATGACTTTGACGTGTACTGGTAAAATAAAATTAAAGCAACACAAAAGACTTTATTTTGTGTTAAAATATCAGTTTTAACTTCACTGGAAAGAATATCTACTTTTAGGCGGCATCATCTAGCTGCGGTGGTCTTCTGTCTCTGCTATCAGCGAGAACCAGCCAAAGCTAATTTTGACTCCAGTTGTCTCTCGTAACAACTGCACAACACTTGTGGCACTATGTCACACATCAACAACACTGAATATAGCTCACAGAGTTACAGTGGACACCAAAGCTCAAGAAAGTAATGATAAAAGAAAAAAAAATGAGTGACTGAAGAGTAATCCTGAACAGTGCTGTAAAAGCCCAGGAGAACATTTTCCTGAACATTATTTCTGTCTGAATTTCCTTCCTGTGGGCATCAAGTAGATGACAGGAAGAACAGCCTGAGGTAACGTGCATGCAGGGACATATCCGCTCAAGCAGGCTGAAACAACACAGGCACTTTGACAAAACCAAATTAATGTGCCATGTTTACTCTGATGAATTATCTGGCTCAGGAATTCCTGAGCCTGTAGACATTGAATTTCAAACTACACAAGACTGAGCAGCTGTAAGGGGCCTTCCAACTCTGAAGAGCGTGAGCGGACACCAACAACAAGATCACTACTGCACCAGCAAAGTCCAGATCTTGAAATTTGATTCCACATAAGTTTGTGCTGATCGTGTTTCACTCTACACATGTAGTTTTACATTCCCTTCGTTTTATTTTTGGTGACTCTGCCATGCCCAAAGTCGAGTCAATTGTCCCAGCCAGGTTGTACAGTGAATACCAGCTACTGTAACACATCTATTTTAAGTGCGTTATCTCTGCCCCTCCCCCTACCCGTCCTGAGCCAACCGGCTGAAGTCAGGCATGGACACAGAGGAGAGTACCTCCTCTAAAAACCTGCAACGTGGAATCTGTCTGAGACCTGAGCTGCGGGCAGGATGTTTTGAGTTCATATGCAAAACAAGGCAGCTCCTGAAACTTAGCTTTAATGTTACACAATGAAATGTTCCAGCAGCGTAGTCCTGCATCGTTTTCTCTCCGAGTTGGAAAGCCGGACAAAAGCTCAAAGGATTAAACATCAATTCATGTACGTGCCAGTGATTAGGCTGTAATTGAGGTTAGGCGACAAAACAGAAGTTTAATTGAGACGTTCATGGCCACCTGAATCACGGTCAGCACTGTGATGTAATCTGTGAATGCTGTTGTAGCACCATGAGTTGATATCCTTCAGAATGAGGAAGCTGTTACTGTCTGTGCCAGCAAACATACAGATGACAAACTGTCCAGGGTGGGGGGGGAGGGGGGTGCTACCCCAAGCTTTTGGCAGCCTCATCATACGAGTCTGAAACAACATGCAAATTGCAAACTGATAAGAAGTTGCAGCTTCGGTGTCACCTCCGGCTGCAGAGATTAAAACATTATCAAAATTAATTTTGGCTTGCAAGAAACTAAAAACAGAAATCGCATATTGTGTAACCATGACATTTAGGACTAAATGAAATTGCCAAACCTGAGCATTTCCAGTTAGTTGTTTTCTGGAGAGAAAAAAAAAATTAAATCATCACACTTTCAGTCAAGTTAAAGACTTCTTGAAAATGTGTAATTCAGCAGAGCTGGTGCAGAACAGAGCAGTTTTTATTTCTCAACATACACATAAAAGTATGTGGAAGTTCTCAACATGGACTTTAATCTGCGTTATCTATTGGGAGTGTCAGCTAGTAAAACGTGTTCTAAGGCTGTACAGTTAAAAGTGAAACAAGGATCGAAATCAACTTTTCTAGAGATTTGGCACAGATTTAAATATCTTTATGTGAAAATGGCAAAAAAAGTGGCTTGAAGTTTAAAAGAGAACTGGAAGAAATAATCCCACATTTCAGCAACAAATGGTATAAAATCACAACACTACAATTACAAAACCCACGTGAGTCTCATATTGCTTCATAACACACCATTGAAAATAACGTTTAAGAGGCATTTAAATGTGAATTCAGCACTTTGGTGCTCAAACTGAAGCTATATGAGCTATTTCCTGATTACAAAAAAATTCAAATATGCATTGACTTCAAATATTTCTCATCACATAGTGAAGGTCCAACACATCTAAGTCTTTACTGAAGGTCTCCAGATTGCATCCCTCTGCAGGTACAGTTTGACCTGATGTGATGTGGGTTCATGCTCAAAGTCACCCACCTGAATCCCACCTGCTGACTAAGCAGACCATGCAGATCCCCCCCCCCCCCCCCCCCCCCCCCTTTTAACTCACCGTGAGTGTATATGTTCCCAAGTTCATTGTGCAGGTAAAACAGGCTTCTAATGCAGTCCTGCACGGAGGAGATTGGCCGGTATCCTGTTAGGACGTACTTGTTAAACTGAAGATGTGGAGGTGAACTCGCCCAGTCCAGCAGCCTGGGTCCATTTAAAAATGCCATGGCAAAAAAGACCGTTAAAAGGACACCGCCGAATAAGTAAAAAATAGACTGCACGCCTATGTACACATTTAGTAAAATTATTGCGACTAAAACCTTGTGGGATATCATTGGTGTTTGTACTGGTATTTATTTTTTTTTTTTATTTTTTTTTATGTTGTGCAGTTAGCCGCCTAGCTCGGCGCTAGCAAGCTGTGGAGTCTCTCGGCGCTACCCGGCAACGGTGCGTCCGCGCCGCCGCTGTTTGCTCTCGACCGCCGGGACCAGTGCGAGTGTCATCCGCAGGGATGGAGACAGACACGGCCGGTCAAATGCATGGCGCAAGCTCGGGACCGTCGTTACATTTGGCATCTATGAAGAGTTTGGGCAGCGCCGACGAGCCTGAGGGACAAAATGCTCCTGGTCATGATAAATCCACTTCCTTATCAGTTAGCATTCCAGCGCAGCAGAACAGGCTTGAATGCGATCCAGGCGGCGATGATGCGAGAGCCGCAGGTCCATCTGACTCCAGATGATGCTAGCTCGAGTCAAGCGGTCAGATTTACAACAGAGGACTGAGGAGTTAAACATCTACTTTAAGGGGAGCAGACCGGCGTCACATGCTCAACGGCGTCTAGCAAATGTTGACTCGCTGACGCGGTGTCATTGAAAACGGAGAAAAGAGCCGCGATTTGTGGAGCAGAGATTTTGAAGGACTACTGGCTAGCAAGCCGGGCAGTCAGCTACCGACGTCCGGTGACTGGAGATAAAACGGCTGATATCTGAACGGTCTGACTCCAAACACACATGGCTCGGTTCGTCAAGCGTAAATTCATTTTCTTCATAAATACTTTGGTCCAATTATCGCCCACCATTACTTCCAGACGGCGGTATTCCTTGAAATGCGGACCTCTCTCCGGTGGCCTCTAGTTCCCTGCATCGCCCCGCTTTGTCAAGTTAAATGAGGAATACAACAACACTTCCGGTTTCTGTTTTCCAAAATAAAATACACATCGACGGAAGTTTCTTTTTTTCTTTTTCGGCAGTAACATCGATTTTTTTTTTCCCCCCGAAGGGGGACATCAGTGGTTCTTAACCTTGTTGGAGGTACTGAACCCCACCAGTTTCATATGCACATTCACTGAACCCTTCTTTATTGAAAAAGTAAAATATTATTTTTTTCCATTGATCCATCCATTATCTATGCCCGCTTATTTATATATATATACAGGGCTTGACGCTAACTTTTTTGCTCACCAGCCACTGTGGCTAGTATTTTTCCCCAGTCATTAGCCATTTAGTCTTTATGCTAGCCACAGTTTTGCTGTCAGTTTTTTTCTTCTTCACAATATTCTTGCATTTACATTTTAAATACAAACAATTGGTACAACTATTGTGATGTGTCATATCAAAGAATAAGTTACCAGCCAAAGTTGCTTGTGAGACAGAAATTGTTACTAGCCACAGCCAAATTTTACCAGCATTTGGCCGGTTGGCCGGTGTCAGTGTCAAGCCCTGTATTATATATATATATATATATATATATATATATATATATATATATATATATATATATATATATATATATATATATATATATATATATATTCACCTTGTGAAAGTAAAACCTTGAGACTTTCAGCGAGTTTTTATGCTGTAAAGGCTCATTTGAATTTTGGCCACAAACATCGAATTAGATCAAGAACTACAGACAAGACCTTCTCAGAAACCACAGGCTGTCATGATGGTGAAAGAGACATGGCTCAGACTTTACAGCGAGGCAACATAACATAGCTTTACTCAATTCAGCAGTGATCATTTAACTTATACTTGATTAATATTATAAACATTACATGTAGGTTAGCAACAGAAAATGTCCTGTTGAAATCTATCAAAGTCATAAATGTTAAATTCAGTTCTATTTGATAACAGTAAATGGTGGAGAAATATTTAAATATAGGTATCATGAAATGTTTAAATGAGGATGGTAGCTGAAATCCTTCTATTCCATCTTGTGACTGTTGACTCAGATACTCCATCCCTCCATCCCTCCATCCATCCATCCCTCCATCCCTCCATCCATCCATCCATCCATGATACCTGGCATCTACACAACTTTCTTTGGGCCTGACAATGACCGAGTTACAATTAACCAAACAATGCCAACACAATGCTGTTCCTCCTTAGGATTTCAGATTTCCTGCTGAAGTATATAAAGAAAATCATGCTGTGAATGTCAAGTGTTTCATAATAGACAACAAACTGCATCTCACGCTATCATGCATGCACTGAATCCATTTGTTAGGATCTCACCTATTGTTCCACACTGGTATTGTGCTTGTGAAAAGGTAAGAAAGTCTACCGTGATATGACTCGGCCACCCACGATTCATAACAGGCACAGAACAACACACATGATTGGCTTCCTTAAGTTGATTTGGATCAGAAATGGTCACTGTTACAGCAGGGTTCTGAACAACTTTGATCCCAGCGGGCTTCCCGTGAGCAGAGAGGCATGAACAGAAAAATCCACTGCAGCCGTGCCAGTTAGTCTCTCTTTGGTGCTATTCTACCCCTGCGACGTCTCCTCCTGCGACCGAGCAGGAACCACATGTCAAAAAACACATGAACTTTCTCACATATCTTTACAGACCACAGAAATAACAGGTTGTGTTCAATCAACCTATGATCTTCACTCCAGTCACTTAACCCTCTTCCTGTCCATCTCTGCCATTAAGTACATAAAAGTGCAAAGTGATGCAGCTGATTCTGGCAGTCTGATGCACCCATGCAGCAGGACCACATCAGATGAAGGTGAGTGTATGCCAATTTGCCATAAACGTAATTAGAAAATACATGCGCTAGCTCACATTTTGATGTGAGAACAGGTTGTATTAAAATGTGTGCAAGATGACTGTGGGGATATTATTTAACTCCCATGTAATACAACAGGTTTTGTTTCAAGGTGCAGGGACAGTTGTGGACACCAAGGTTTCTTGGTTAAGTATACCGCCAGAAATCCTTAGGGTAACTTTAACCATGCAAAGTTAGCATGCAGAAGATGTTCCTTGATGTTTTATATTGAAATTATATTTAAGTGTCTAAGTGTTGTCCAAGAAAGAAAAAGCCTTTTCCTGTTCGTCTTTGCTCAATTAAAAATGTTTCTTTTTCAGCTTCCATCAATTATCCAGCTCAACAGCAACATGTTATTACTGAGTTTGTACGTCTGTGCTGGCCTTCTGCTATACTTCCCTCAGTGTGCACGACAGTCATGCACTGAGGGGACACCCAGACAGTGCCAAGAGGCCGAATTTGCTCCAGGCTCCAACTTGGCTGGGGAAGGTTTTGACATCACCAAACTGGAACGTAAGGGGGCTTTTGTGCTTAACATGAATCGGTGGAAACGAAAGAATAAAAGGTGCACCCTGTGTAGCAACCCTTATCTGGAGAACAAAAAGCAAAAGCTGCCTCTGTCAGTGGTGGACTGGAGGGCAAAACAGTCCTGCAGCGCCAAAGTGGCCACGAAACTTCACAAATCCAGCGAGTCTCTGGTCAGTTCCAGCTCTTCTTCTGTGGAAAACAACTGGAAGGTTGGTTTAGATGTGAATATTGGTAAATATGGGGCATCTTTTATGCTTGCTGGAACCAATTCCAAACTGGCTGATTACTCCATGGGGAAAACCAAGAATGACAAGTTCAGCTTCGCCAGCAACAGCATGTCCTGTGAGTACTACAGGTAAGAAGTGAGGACTTCAATGAAATTTATTCCCCACACACGCCAAAAATTCATGTAAAAGAAAAATGACATTGTTACACACCAGTCTGTGATTGTTCTATCTTTTCTCATCTGTCCTTTCACCGAAAACAGCTACAGAGTTTCCAGCTCTTCCAAGCTGCATCAAGAATTTCACAAAGCAGTGACGCAGCTTCCCAAAGTCTACACTCCTGAAAACAAGCAATACTTTTACAAACTGATTGACAATTTCGGCACCCATTACATAACCAAGGTGAAACAAAAAGTCAGAGTGACAACACTGAAATAAAGTCAGATATTATCGCTCGCTTGTGAATTTATGCCAACATACGTGTAAAATGTGTTGAAATGTACGATTATAGGTGACACTGGGGGGAAATGTTCAGTCCACCACCAGCATCCGTCAGTGTGAGGCCAGCCTGAACGGGCTCAGCGTGGAAGAGGTGCAGATGTGTCTTGAAGTTGAGGCATCTGTAACCTACAATGCTAGAGTTCATTCTGAATCCAAGCACTGCAAAAAGGACATACAGAAGTCTGAGAGTAAGTCAGACTTCTCCAGCGTCTACAATGACAGGTATGCAAAGCTTTTTCTCACAAAATATGTCATGGTTTCCTCTTTTTTTTTGCATCGCTAACACAAGAAAGACCATATTAAAAAGTCCTATCAGATGTCAAGATGTTTCACATTGTTCATAAATTAGTCATGGAAGACTGAATTATGACATCAACCCTGCTGTATTCAACAGTTTCAGAGCTACAGACCTGAAAGACCTTGGCTTCTCCAGACTTGTGTTAATGGTTGCTGTTAAACTCTCCCCTCAACAGGTTCACAGAAATAAAAGGAGGCCACACCACAGAGCCAGACCTCCTCTTCTCTGCAAACAAAAATCCATCAGCCTACAAGGAATGGTTGAACACGGTTCCGCAGAACCCAGACATAATCTCATACTCCCTGGAATCACTCCATGAATTACTGCCTGCAAATACATCAGCGCAGGAGAACCTGCGTTCAGCCATCAGCCACTACATCCTGGAGAAAGGCCTGTGGAGGAACTGCAGTGAGAAGTGTCAGGCTGGCATTAAGAGCGAATCCAGAGATCCCTGCGTCTGCCAATGCCACAATGACCCCGCCGTGAACCAGGACTGCTGCCCGGCTCGTAGGGGCATGGCCCGGGTCATCATAACAGTACAGCGGGCTTCTGGTCTTTGGGGGGACCACTTCACATCAACGGATGGCTACGTGAAGGTGTTTTTCAAAAATCAGGAGGTCTATCGTTCTCGCGTCATTAACAACAACAACAACCCTCACTGGGCTGCAGTTGTTGACCTCGGCAGCCAAGACGTGTCCTCAGGACAACATGGTGAAATTTCAAGTTTGGGATCAGGATGGCGGCTGGGATGACGACCAGCTGGGAGAATGTCAGAAAGCTTTAACTGCAGGTGTCAAGGAGGATCTCTGTGTTTTGAAACATGGCCGACTGTTACTTCAAATTAGATGTAAAGTGCGCTCCGAGTCTGAAAGGAGATTCATGCAAGGACTATAAACCTTCGCCTATGAATCCAAGTCTGAGGAAGCTGTATGTGTCTCGTCATGCCCGTCCCATTCCAAAGGCCATCCTGCTGGGGAAGGGTGTGTTTGTGACCGAATCAGGTTCATGGAAAAACCAAAGTCTGACTACTGAGGTCAGAAATAGATATGATGCAAAATAAGAAAAAGAAACGGCAAATGGCTACAACTTGACATTTGTAAACTTTCTTTTTATCTTGTGTATCTTAGCATCTTTGTATCTTGTTTTTTTGTTGATTATTTGAATCTTGCCTTATTTGAGGAGTTTAGCATATGAAAGTAAATAATAAGATTTGTATGAAGAGATATTCCCCAGTGGTTCCTGTAGGTCAGCGCAGCTTATTACGCTTATTTCTGCATTGCAACTAAATGCTTTTGCTTGCTTTGAGATTGTTGCCTTATGGTTTACATTATATTTGACTCAGAGAAATGCAATAGTTAAAAAAGAAAGAAAGAAAAAGAAAAGAATAATAGGTTCATATGGTATTTTTAACTTGCATTGCTTCAATTTATATTTCTTTAATAGAGACATATTCCATCTAAATGTCTGAACCCATGCTTTTATCATTCATTACATCCTTTATTACTTTGTTTTTTTATAAAGTTTCATAAACCAAGTATAAAAGAAGAGTTGTACATGTTGTGTTATTTTCTTTCACTGTCTTTGCTGCTGAAATATGTCCTTCTTTGGTCTCACGGGAGGCTGACATGAATTTTAACTATCCAGTTTATCTTTGATAGGTGATCATGTCCAAAACTATCCTCAGAGTCTGAGTGTGTGTTTAAGTCACAGAGCACAGCTACAGCCCACCACCACTTCAGAGAAACGATCGGTTTGTGGTCTCTGGTTCCGTCCTGACTGGAAAGAAAGGCCCTGACTTTAATGGTGTCAGTTTTACCTCAACAGACTGCTGACTCTTCCAACTCAATGAACAATCGTCTCATCAGAAGCGAAACTGTCAAGCACCTTTTTGTCTGCCCCCACCCCCTCTGTTAGAGACCACCACCACCTCACCACCTCCTGCGCTGCTTTTCTCATAATCTCAAACCCCCAGCAACGATATTCATACTCGCAGCAGTCAGTTTCACAAATTTCAGTGGCAAGAAGTCGGTGAGTCTTTTCTGATGCGCTGAGTGATACGCTCTTTCCCATATCTGCTTGACTACTATCTGTGAACAACTTTACATTGTGCTGAAGCTGGTAGTTATTTAGTTGTGTCGCAGTTGTGAGAGCAGGACTTTTAAACTGTTATGTTGTGAAGGCAGCTGAGAAGAAAAAATAGCTCCTACAAGCAGTCATGTTGTAACATCTGGGCAGACCTGTGTAGTTTCACATTTGAAAAGAAAAGCTGCTGTAAGTTCAGGTTTTTAAACTTTTGGTATGGAGTAAAACTCAGCAGAGTCAGTGCGGGCTGTAGCTGAAAATGAAAGGTCTTTTCAGTTTTGACCACAGATGCTGAATTAGACCAAGAACCCATTCAAGAGCTTCTCCAAAACTGTGGGTTGTAACGGTGGTGAAAGAGACAGAGAGGCGACATCACGCAGCTTCACTGAATGCAGCAGTTGATCGTTTAACATGTCTGATATTAGAAACATTACATGCAGGTTAGAAATAGAAAAATCTCCAGCTGACTTCTATTAAGATGATAAGTTTTAGGTGAGGAACTGTTTAATAACATGAGACGATGGAGAAATATCTAAATTAAACCTTGTTAAACGATCAAGTTTGAGGTTTGAGAATTGCTTTGACTGACTGAGAGCTCCACCTGAGTTCAAACACAAATTAATACCTAATTATTGTTCACACCGTGTGAACATTCATGAGGCTTTTTCTCTGGAAAGGTTTACATCATTAGCTGCCACGTTAGTGGCTGCTTAATCCCGTCCCAAAACCACGGTGGTGCTTCAGAAGCAATAAAAGAACCGGGACATTGAATATTTCAACAAGAAGCACATGACCTTTACATGTTCATTAACGTTTTAGAAACAGAAAACTGTAATTTAACTCATCATGGCCCAATGCTGCTTACATGTGCTTTAATCTTTCAAACCCGGAGTGACTTGAAACATGTGGCATCATTACGAACGCGCGTGAACTCATGGCCATCCACCCATCCATTACCTGTACCTGCTTATTCCTTTTTTTTAGGGTCACAGGGGTCTGCTGAAGCTTGTCCCAGCTCTCTTTGGGCAAAAAAAAAGGTACACCCTGGACAGGCCGCCAGTCCATCACAGGGTCACATATAGATTAACAACCACACACGCTCACAGTCACTCATAGAACCATCATTTAACATGATGAACATGTTTTTAAACCGTGGGAGGAAACCGGAGTTGAACTAATGTCATTTAAATCCAATTAACAAACATGCAGGTAAAATCAGTAATCTCAATAAAGTGACACTTTAACCTGTAAATTATTTTTATTTCATGTCATTTATTTCATTTTATTCCTGGAAAAACGCTCAGGTTTTGGAACGTTCTTTTAAACGTAGATCTAACTGTGAGGATTAGTGCTCTCATTTAGCTGGAGAAAAGATTGTGGCCACCCAGAGGTGTTCCATCAAATATCATATACAGTCATGGAAAAAAATTATTAGACTACCATTTTTTCTTCACTTTCTTGTTAATTTTAATACCTGGTACCACTAAATGTCATCATGTGACTAAAACAGACAGAAAAGAAAACACTGAATGCATAAAAGCAGTGTTTTTGGCAGTACAACACCATAGCTATTGATGTAAAAACTTAAGTGATTTAGGTTATAATCAAGAAAACCATGGAAAATGGTAAGATATCAGCTCTTAAATAAAACTCTTATAAGCAATCTTTGTGGTTATCGTTATGTTTGTCCAAACAAATGTTACCTTTAGTTGTACCAGGCATTAAAACGAACAAGAAACTGAAGAAAACAAGGGTGGTCTAATAATTTTTTCCCATGACTGTACGTTGTTTTGCAAATCCCAAACAGATGAAAATGTAATGCAATTCTTTAACTAGCTTTCGAGGAAAACCACGGAAGAAGGAAAAAACAGAGACTCACAACTAATCTGAGTTATATCTCAAATAACATGCCTTTGACAGGATATTGAATCTTTTTTTATGTGTTTGATTGTTGAGTTTCATACCAAGAAAAGCACAAAGAGTATTTAAGTCATATGTCGTCTGACCAGCACGGTGCGGCTGGAGGAAGCAGCTTGGGTTGAAGCAATATGTCTGAGACAAATCGTGGTTTTTCTTCTGATTATTCATCTCACAGCCTTACTTGAGTACTCAGTACAAAACTCTGGTCAGTTGGAACGTAACAAACTTGACTGGAGAAATGAAGTTTGACCCACAAAGTCTGTCTATAAAGGAGGAAAGGGCAGAACTTTACGAATCGTGTACTAACTACCTGCTTTTTTTGTCTATTTTTTTTAAAAATGCATCCAGTATCCAACCTGAAGCAACATGTTCCTGTTGAGTTTGTACGTCTGTGCTGGCTTCCTTCTCTACTTCCCCCGAAGCACGTATCAGTCATGCACAGACGGGACACCCAGACAGTGCCAAGAGGCCGAATTTGCTCCAGGCTCCAATTTAGCTGGCGAAGGTTTTGACATCACCAAACTGGAACGTAAGGGGGCTTTTGTGCTTGACATGAATCAGTGGAAACGCAAGGACAAAACATGCACCCTGTGTAGCAACCCTTATCTGGAGAACAAAAAGGAAAAGCTGCCTCTGTCAGTGGTGGACTGGAGGGCAAAACAGTCCTGCAGCGCCAAAGTGGCCACGAAACTTCACAAATCCAGCGAGTCTCTGGTCAGTTCCAGCTCTTCTTCTGTGGAAAACAACTGGAAGACAAGTCTAGATGTTGATGTGGGTCAAAAAAGTGGGTCCATGATGCTTGCTGGAACCAATTCCAAACTGGCTGATTACTCCATGGAGAAAACCAAGAATGACAAGTTCAGCTTCACGAGCAACAGCATGTCCTGTGAGTACTACAGGTAAGAAGAGAGGACTGTAAGGAAGTGTTTTTTTTCGCAAATCACTCCCCACACTGTCAGTAATAAATTTAACCGTGTTGCACTGTAATTTTGCACTCCTGTTTGTCGCCTGTCGTTTCAGCTACAGGGTGTCCAGCACTCCCAGGCTGCACAAAGAGTTTCGCAAAGCAGTGGCGCAGCTTCCCAAAGTCTACAGCCCCGAGTACAAGTACCGATTTTACAAGCTTATTGACAACTTCGGCACGCATTACATCACCAAGGTGAATCAAAACAGCCGACATTTTTTTTTATAAAAATTGAATATTAGAGAAACGCTTGTCGTAAGCAGATCATGTTTGGATGCACCTCTGCAGGTGAAGCTGGGAGGAGGTGTTGTGTCTGTGACCAGCATCAGGCAGTGTGAGGCCAGCCTGGAGGGCCTCAGTGTGGAGGAGGTGGAGATGTGTTTGGAAGCTGAGGCATCTGCAAGCATCAAAGTTAATATGAAAGCTGACTCCAAACACTGCCAGAAGGACTCTAACAAGATGGAGAACAAGAAATCTTTCTCAGACCTTTTTAATGACAGGTACAGAACATCTTCTCCATCGTATTCGACCTCTCGTAAAGAACAAACTGATTCACTGATTTCAGTCTCATAAAAGCTGGCGAGGCTTCTCCAGGCTTGTGTTAATGGTTGCTGTTAAACTCTCCCCTCAACAGGTTCACAGAAATAAAAGGAGGCCACACCACAGAGCCGGACCTCCTCTTCTCCGCAAACAAAAATCCATCAGCCTACAAGGAATGGTTGATCACGGTTCCGCAGAACCCAGACATAATCTCATACTCCCTGGAATCACTCCATGAATTACTGCCTCTGAACTCCGCCGTCAGGAAAAACCTGCGTTCAGCCATCAGCCACTACATCCTGGAGAAAGGCCTGTGGAGGAACTGCAGTGAGAAGTGTCAGGCTGGCATTAAGAGTGAATCCAGAGATCCCTGCGTCTGCCAATGCCACAATGACCCCGCCGTGAACCACGACTGCTGCCCCACTCGTAAGGGCATGGCCCGGGTCATCATAACAGTACAGCGGGCTTCTGATCTGTGGGGGGACCACTCCACAGCAACGGATGGCTACGTGAAGGTGCTTTTCAGCAATCAGATGGTCCACCGCTCCCGTGTCATTAACAACAACAACAACCCTCACTGGGGAACGGTTGTGGACCTGGGCAGCCAAGACCTGTCCTCCGTGAAAACGGTGCGATTTGAAGTTTGGGATCAGGACAGCGGCTGGGATGACGACCTGCTGGGAGAATGTGAGCGAGTTGTGACTGCTGGAGTCCAGGAAGACTTGTGCACCCTGCAGCACGGCCGCTTGTACTACAAACTGGAAGTGCAATGTGCCCCGAATCTCAGTGGCGAGTCATGCATGGACTATAAACCTTTGCCTATGAGTCAGAGCCTGAGGAGGCTGTATGTGTCCCGCCACTCTCATCCTATTCCAAAATCCATCCTGTTGAAGATGGGAGTGTTTGTGGACGAAACAAACTCACTGAGGAACCAGACTGCTGGGAGTGAGAGGCCTGGTGTGATATAACACCCACATCTGGTTGAATGAGACAACGTTTTTGCTCGTTTCATTTGTGTTCTTTTATTTTCTAAGTTCACTTAGTCAAGAGTGCTGACTTTTAATTTAAGGAAACAGCTTCATTAGCCACTTATAATTTAATGGTATCTCAACTGAACATTTTCGTTTAAGGTGAAATAAAAGTTATTGATGTCCTTTATAAATATAATACAGGTTTTCTGCTGGATGTCTGTTATAACCGTTCCTGTCTTATTCTCAAAAGAACATCTGTTTCTCTGGTTTTCTTGTGTCTGTAGGGGATTCAGTCGAACCAATCTCTGCTTTTCAGTCATGTCAATCCCTGCTTTTCAAGCTTGTTTGGGTATCAAAAATAAAAGCATAACATCACAACTAAACGTAGTGTTTGGTACTTAATCTCATTACTTGTCTTTTGGTTAGTCTGATGTGGTTCAGATTAGATTTCATTGTATTGCTTCATGAAAAAGGAAGTGGTAAAGCTTCCTGTGTGCAGACGGGGTTTCAGTGCATCCTTTCCAGAGAACAGGGTGTTCATTTAAAGAACAGGTCACATGTTTGGACTCAGAACTTCCACTTGACATCTTTTGACAAACATAATTTATTGGATTAAAACAGTTTAATCACAGAGCCAATAGTGATTTTAAAACACTGGCACACATTTCTTGCTTTTTCCGTGGATTTTGCATCATCGGTGTCCATCAGTTTTGACAGTAAAGGCAGAAATAAATGGTACAGCAAGTTTTGTACAAACAAACAAAAACCAGACATGGGCGACAAATATCCACGTTCAGAACAATACTGAGATGGTTAAGAAAAATCAGTCAATACAGAAACAGAACCCACAACAGGACAAAACAGAGTTAAAAAAAAAAAAAAAGATGTAAAAATGCATTACACTGAAAATATTGAGGTGATGATCCACTCGAAGAGATCCATGTCAGCGTATTTAACCTGGAGAAAGACGGAGACACAGAGGAAATGTGTGAAACAAATTACGAAACCAGGCCGAAACTAAACCTGCACAGCTGCAGAGTTTCAGATTCAGTAAACATCTTGAAATAGTGTCAAAGTGATTATATGGAACAAAAAAAATAACACGCAGATTTTCTGCTTCTGGATCTCTGAGCGTTGGTGGTGAAGCTTCCTCCAAACTCACCTTTGTATCCGTTACCGTGACCACCGTTCACTCCAACATATTTGCCCGTCTGCTCTCCTGTGGAGGTTGAAAACAACACCAGTTCAACGTTAAAGGGGTACACAAAAGTAGAAAAGGAAGAACAAAAAAACACAGACACATGAAATCTCACAAGAAAGGGTTGTGACTCGTATCAGGAAGGAGGAACTGGCCGCCTCACTAAGTGGAAGATAATCAATCCTTTTTGTTTTGTTATTTGTTTTGGTAAGGATGCATCTTCTTTATTGTTTGAAAGGAAAGCAAGTGACTGAAACCATGACATAATTGGAAAAGAAGGCTAATCTGTGGCTCGTTAAAAACGTACAAGCCCTTTGTGTTCTGTCTGAGCGATGTTACGCAAAGCGTGTATGACGAATGAGATCTCCGAAGCTTTAGAAGCTGATGGTGAAAGAGGAAGTCTCTGGTTTTCTGGCTTACCCAAGGCGTCTTGAGTTGCTCCGAGCTGCGCAACATAACCTGAGCAAACAAAAGCAGCAGAAATGTAGAAATTACTTTTTTAAGATCAGAAAGACAGAAAGTGATTTTTTTAAAAAATGTCTTTCTCATTATTCTGGCATTTAGCAAATAGAGATCATTTTTGGTAATCCTAAGTGACCTAAAACAGGAAAGATTTAGTCTGATTTATTGTACAACTATGAAGCCAAGATGTTTTGCTTTTGTAACTATACTTGTTATTTTCATGCTTCTGCAGCTGTTGGCCACGTGGATAGCAGCGTGACTTGCAGGTGTGAAACAACACTTTGAGATTTGTGCATGCATATTTGGGCATTAAAAAAGTGAGTGCAGATCCAACCTTGTTGATGAGCTCCGTATCCTGCAGGAGCTCCTGAAACGGGACGGACAGACACGACACAGTTACTCAAAGACAGAAACATGCCTGTAGTGTTTCATAAAAGCTTGGAAAACACAGCTGAGCTGATCGGCTATTATCTGTTGAGGTTTTAACCTCAGTCAGGGTGTAGTGGTAAAACCCACCCCTATTTTCCATCATGCGAGCTTTTCACACTTCTGTTCACACTATCATTCTCACCAAATTTGCTGGCGGTTTTGGCGCCTTCAGCAGTGAGGCTGAGTGGCTGAGAGGCAAACGGATAGCCTCCATCACCTAAAGAAATGACAAACTGTTAGGTATCGGTTTGAACTGTTGTGACAAACTGACAAAATGTCACAACAAAATGTGTTGAACAGTTGCTTTTAAGGTGGGATATTCCCATGTCTCTGAGACGCATCCATGACAGTTTTCTCCCAGAGGGAGACAAATGAAGCAGATCTGGAAATGTATGAAACGTATTTGTGGCAAATGAAAGGATCGGTTCAGTTTGCCCTCTTTCACAATGATTAGGCTTCCACATAAAGGTGCAAATGTGCAGCTCCTACCTTCCAGTCCAGCAGGAATCACAGGACCATTACCATAGGGAACTTGTGCTGGTCCACCCCCTTCAAGAGAATAAAAAAATCCTTTGGTCAGACTGAATCATATCTTTTGAAACCCCGCGTTAGGTATCGACTTTCTGAAATCCACAACAGTTCACGGAAAACCCCATTGATGGAAGCCTGAGTCGTGTGTCAGAGCATGAGGTCATGTCAGCACTACGCACCATATCTGCCACCATTCGATTCCAGTCCTGCAGCGAGTGCTCCTGAAAAACAGACAAAAGAGAACATCAGAAATGTAGAAAGTTCAGTGGTGTTGTTCAGTGAAGGAAAGATGGTGAGATAACAGACAGATCTGGGCCTAGACTGTCCTTCTTTTGGCACCTCTGGCTCAGCTGAGAGAGTCAAGAAGGTGGTCCCAAATTGGGTTAAGGCATGTGCTGCATTGGCTTGATTTAGCCCAGATTCCACAAGCTGACTTTCACATGTGTGACAGTCTTTATTGTGAAGGCCCGGACACGGCCCACAATCCCCAAAAGTCAAGAAAAAATGTATATTTGGGTCAGTTCTGATGGTAAAAAGTCCTGAAATATCATCAGTGAAGGTGAAATGTGGGCCAAAGTAAACTGCAGATCTGGACCACGTTTGGGCCAAACAGATTCTCGCCCCATCACTGCGTTTATTAGTTTGATATAACAATCTCTAAAGAATTATCCACCCATTCAAGCCCAGCTTTATTGAAGTAACAGAGTGGAACTTGGACAGGTTGTCAGTGCATCATCA
This sequence comes from Hirundichthys speculiger, assembly GCA_018398805.1. NCBI lineage: Eukaryota > Metazoa > Chordata > Actinopteri > Beloniformes > Exocoetidae > Hirundichthys > Hirundichthys speculiger. Next base: position 2,474,329 of record JAGFBZ010001790.1, on the reverse strand, counting down.
GGGCAACGCAGAAAGAAAAAAAAAAAACCTCAATATTCATTCCTGCAGCCAATGTAGATTAATCAATCAACCTAACAAGGAAAACTTTAGGCTGTAGGGAAAACCTGCAGAACATGTAAGTCCAACTCAGAAAACCAGGGTTCCTGTTATACTTCAGGATTTCTGAAATGTATCTCCCTGTCTGAGTTGGTTAGATCTGATATTGTCTGTCAACCACACAAACACATATCAACCGAGTCCCCAGCGGTATCGTTCTTACCGTATCCCCCCTGGGCCTGTCCGCCAAAGGCTCCGTTACCAAGGGCTGAAGAATCAGAAGAAAACGACATGGAAATCAAACATTGATCGGCCATTAATTAACACCATTAACAGGAAACCTTCAAACCAAGTAGCATTTAAAGCATCTACAGGAGCAGGAAATCAGAAACTACCAGATTAAACTGGTCAGTTTCTATCAAACACAATAGCTACACCCAGTGGATATGCAGCCACAGTCACCATATCAAGGAGAAGGCCTCTCATTGTTCCCACTGTCATACATACATGACAGGTTAAGCGTCTACGGGTTAGTGCCATCACCTGTTAGGGGGTTTCAGCAGGTTATTGTTACCTTTACTCTTTCCTGCTTTGTTCTCAGCCCCATCAGCTAATTCTGCAGGGTAACCGAGCTCTGAAACATAGTTCTTATTAGCACTAATGATGTACGTGAGCTAAGGACTCTTCAGGTTGACTGACTTTTCCCCTTTTCATTATGTTTGACAGCACTCACCAGTTCCATAACCTTCGCCGTGTCCATTACCATAACCTGTCGAGAGAAGGTGCAATGAGCTGAAGGGACGGGAAGGAAGAATTCAATTCACTGTTTTTACATGCATGCTAAAAAAAAAACCCTGTAGATAAAGCTTTTAAACCTGTATTTCCGTGAGAACAGAACAAAGACGTTCGACATGAAGGGTGATCCTGTCTTTAATGAATGTAAAATGAGACAGTGACGGCCTCGACGGAGAATATCTTTGACAGCAATCAGAATGAAGAAAGGCAATCTGATGTTACAGGAAGTCACATTTCAAGTTTAGGTTTCTGTTGTTGTTGTTTTCTGCACAAATGGTCTTTGTTGATTTCCACTGTAACCAGCTTCAATGCACAGATCGCAGTTTCTTGGCACGTGTTCTGATGAGGAGCCTCTTACCAAAGCCGTTGCCCGCCGTAGCACCGAGGAACCCCGCTGCTCCATCGCCATAGCCTGCGATGACACACATTCAAAGCTTTTGGTGCGGAAAATAGATTAACATTATTATGAGAAAAACGTTATTTTGATTTGGATAAATGTGAAAGATGGCTGGCTCCAGAGCTACATCATTTTCTTCCTCTTTCTTAACAACCACCCTAACAAAAAAAAAAAAAGAGGTTGGTTTTGGTTTAAAGATGACTGAGGCAGATAATGAGTAATCACTTGTGGTTCTTATCTTGCAGCTTTTAAAAAAAGCTTTGCTGAGTGCTCTCAGAGGGGACGGAGACCTACTGAAGACACTTCTGTCATGACCTTCACTGGAAGCTGAACAGAACTTTTTTTTTTTTTCACAGGGAAATTATTAGTTTACAAGGCAAAGTAGGAGTGGCAGCTGATTTTCCTGGCTGTGAGCCCTCACCTGGGCTCAGGTGCATCTCAAAGTGCCTCTGATAAGGTCTTAAGTTTTCATGGCATCATGAGGTCTGAGGAAGGTGCTCTGTTATTTGTTACTCGCGTTCAATTAGCACAAAAAGCTTCTGGCTAAACAGGAGGCCACGGGCAGCAGCCGGTTAGTTAAACGCAGAGACAGAACGAACTGCTGCTTGGTTTGATTGTAACAAAATGATGCATCAACCAGGGACGAGTGGAGTGATGCTGTGGCCTCATCCCTTCTTCTCCCCTGTATTTGTTAGTTATGAGGTGAGCTGGATAAATGTGGATGCATTTATTCCAACTTGGTAACTCTATGTATCTTTTTTTCTTTTCAATAAAGTGACAAGCGTTTCATAAATGTGTGTGTGTGTGTGTGTGTGTGTGTGTGTGTGTGTGTATGAATTAACGCTCTGAGCCACTTTACACATAAGTAGAACTGAAATCAAGGCAGAGATGTTGTCAGAGACGGTTTGATTAGATCCTTCAGAAAACCAGTAACTGCTGGTTCACATCGAGTGTCGAGCGGTTGCCTGTCAGCCGCTGCTTTCTGACTCACTGTCCTTTCTGATTACAGAAACTGGAAAAAAATAAAAGTTAAATAGCATCTTTAAAAGGAATTCAGATGTGTTAAAATCCAGTATATGTGAACAAAAACAGGCATGAAGCAACAGTACACTGCTGGAAATATGATATTATTGATCTGGTTTTATGTATAATTTATATATCGAGTCCTTACATACACTTAAATTGATAATTAATATGCCTTTTCTACTTTATTAGCCTGGGAATCTTAAATTTGGTGATTGTTCAAAAAAGCAACAACAGCTTTTATCTTTTCACTGTAAAGGTCTTGTTTCAGGTAATCACATAAACTCTGCATTAGATAATATTCACTGTCATTTATGAGTTCATTTTCATTTGCTTTTGTCGCTCACTTGTAATTGTGCTCTAACAGGTCTGTTTTTACATATATTGATCCAAAAATGAAGCTTTTTTCCACTTGTGTGAAACCCTTGAACCACCAGATCTAAACTGGAAACCAGATTTCTCATCAAGAAAAAATACTTTGCTTCACAAACAGATAATTTCACGAGCATCTGAGTATTTGTCACCCAGAAATTAGTGTTTATTTCTTGTATTTTAGCTGGTGTTTTTTGCAGTCTGTCCATGAAACTGTCCATGAAACTACCGCATCACTGTTGTAATTTAAAAAACTCGACCCTGGCGTCAAACAGGATAAGCAAAAGCTGTGTTTTAATTGAATTTACAGTCAGATGTGTTGTGAATTTCAGCTGAAAGTGTCTGAAAGCGGACGTCAGATGAACCCAAGAAAAGAAAAGGGCCACGAACATCACAGATTGATTGAGACGCGTGTGCTTAAGCTTCCCTGGCGACAGAATATCAATCGTAGCTGAAGCTTTGATCGTAACAAAAGCTTTTGACTGTCAGACAAGCATTTGCATTGAGCCCCATAAAAGATTTTCTCCCAGAATTACAGCCATAATTAGTAAAGAGGCAGACAAAGCAGCCAAACACAAGTCACAAAGAAATTATCCCACCATCTCTGTGTCTGCTGAAACCTGGTATGTACTTTTACTTTACTATTTACAGGCGCCGCACATTCACACAGGTTAAAAAAATCCAGTTTGACCCCTAACCTTCGGTGAGGCTGTTCCCGTGACAAACAGGGCACGAGATGTTTCTCTGCCACCCCCACACCTGGCTCAAATTAACTGCTAATTAACAGGCTTGTGCAGATCTTTATGACAAGCTGGTGAGGTGATTAATTGATTTGATTCCAGGTGTGTTGGAGCAGGGAAACCATCTAAAACTTAACAGCATCTATGATATTATTATCAATGTTATATTCATAGAGTATAAGTGATTGCTACTGACGTGCCATTTTTTTTTTTTTTTTTTTTTTTGGCAGTGTCACCCAGCTTTTTCATCAAACAATATCACATCTGTCATGTATCTCACCAAGTACACAAAATGCCTTAAAATATAAATCTGGTCCTTTAAGTTTCAAGAGGAGAGAGATAAGACACCTGTGTACCACGGTGGACAGAAACAGGCAGAATAATTCGAAAGCCTCACCATTTGTCTTCCCTCCAGCACCATGGGGATACTGACCCTGACCAAGGGAGGCGCCAGCTAAGATTTCCATTTTATGTTCAGGGTAGAAAGAGACAAAGCAGTTAATAAGCGAGAAAAATCACACACAAACCCTCATCCCCAGCTGTTAAACACCAGAGAAGGAAATTCCTCATACTTACCCCCCAGTCTTCCAGCTGCACCACCGGGGATAAGCGCCCTGTCCCAGGCCTGCAGACAGAGCGTAGGAAACCCTTTACCACAGGTCAGGTTCAATCCAAATCACTGCCTCCATTTACTTAGAAAGCAGTGTTAGTCTCAGTGTGTAGCATCACCTGCTCCGTAGCCTCCAGCGCCCAGGTTTGCGCCCAGGTAGTTTCCTGCTCCACCCATATAACCTGCGGGGGAATCCAGCAGAAGCAATTTAACTTACTTATAAAGGCTTCTTGTAGAACGCTGCTGCAAACGGTTGTGTGAAATTCAGGCGAAAGAGGTAAAGATTCGAAGACTGTGACAACATTACAGCAAAAGTGTTAATTTCTTTATTGTTTATGCACACAGAGCTGTTGATCTGGTGACAGAACGGACGCCGGGGACCACAAACGTCTGTATCTACGGTGGAGTTGGCTGGATTTGGGTTTCTCCTCCGGGCACTAACGTTCCTGTCACAAATCCTTAAAATTCACAAAAACAGGTGCTGAACCAAATGAAATGCGCTCCAAGAAGCAGAGGCAGAATACCAGGTAGGAAAGGGTGATGAGGCATGTCGAGACTCTGAATCAGGTCTAATTCAAAGACAGAGATCAGAAAAAGAATCAGAAACATTCGAAGTCCTTCGAACAATCGACTACGAAAAATCTTCCTGGCAGAGATGCAGGTCCACATTACAGACTTTTTTTTTTTTTAATCCGCTTGCAATCTGTATGCAAGTCATTGCTCCCATGAAGAAATCCTTCTGCAGCTTGAACCTCAAATAGCAATACTTCCCATGATTTGAAAAATCACGCAAAGGTGCTGTTTAACATTGTAAGTTACACGTATGAAGCTGGTGGATGAGCTGCATGTGGAACCGGCGGTCACTTGCAGCTGCTGGTGAAAAACCTACGGGTCCTTTAATAAATCAAGATATCAAGCAGCTGTTTCTGTCAGAAACTAGGATCTTTATGATTACCACGACCTCAAAGCTCAACAGCTGCACTGAAGTCGGTACAAGAGGGATGAAAATAAAACACAAGGTACCTGCAGGTAAGTTAAAAGAAATGTGCTACATGGATTCAGACTGTTAAGCAGATGTAGATCACTTATTAATTAATATCATCAAAATGTCTTCAACCACCGACGAACCAACTCATTTAGGATTTTGGGGTTATATTTGATTAATATTTGGTCAGTTTGACCTGTTTTTTTTTTTACATTCAGCAAAAGAAAATGATGCAACAGATTTTTTTTTTTCATTCTGAAACTTTCTGACACAAAAAAAACACAACAATTAATAAGCAGTTATCTTAATTAATTAATTAATCACAGCTACATACTCTCAATATTGCTTGCAAATGAAAAAACATCAAGATCTGTAAAGTTTGTTTTGTTTTTTATATAAATTGTTTTGTCTGTATTGCTTTAAAAAAAAGGACTCAGATATTGAAACTGTCAAAATAGAATAAAATGTCAACCACTCAGAAGTAAAATCCAGTAAGGTTACAGCACATTGTAGGAAACTATCGAAAAGACCAAAACCCAGAAAAAAAGATGCAGCTCCAAACAGAAAAAAGAAAAAAATGCTGTTGGGAATAAGCGCGTTATAGCAAGTTGATTATAATTAGGAAAGTGTGTGAAAACAAAGACGTTATTGAAAATTTTTTTTAAAATGCAGATGATAGATAAGACAAAGCTTTGCTCTTACTTGCTGCCTGTGTATTCCTCCCAGTGTGCCCTGGGATACGGATGGCTTTTGACTTTGCATTTATATGATCAGCGTGTGAAAGGTGTTTTGCATCCTCTGGAGTAAAGCCTCGAGTTTCTGTCTCTTCTCCGACTGAGGGAACGTATAAACTTTCACCTGGAATCACTGGTCCAAAGCCATATCTTCCATTTTCAACAGTCCCTCGAGTTTTAAATCCGTGTGGGCTCTCATCCACGGGTCCGCCGGCATCCTGCCTGAGTGCCAGAACAGACGCATCACCTCTGGTTGCCTGACCCTCCACAGGGGAGAACATGCTGCTTCTGACATCTTGACCTTGTGAAAGAGGCAGGTGATCGGTTCTCTCTCTTTGTGCAAATGGGTTCAGGTGTCCAACATGCGGCTCAGGCGCTGAGCCACGAATCCTTTGAGCTTCTGATCCCAAAGCCCCAAAGCGCTTCATTTTCAACAGATCTGACAAAGGAGACCCACAGTTTCCAGGCTTTCGATTTTGTTGCATTGGTGGATCAAAGTCTCTGGTGCTGTGTGCCCGTGAACCGGCAGAACCCAGAGTTCTGACGTTGTCTTTATCATCAGGCAGTTGTCTTCTGACGTCGGCTGCTCCCAGGGTGGCTTGGTGATCTATTGTCCCCTTCCTTTCATGGTCTCCCTGCGCTTGTGAAGCAGCCAAACCCAGAATTTCTTTCTGCTTATCAAGAGGTATTTTGGGTCTAAGAAGGGACGACTGATCAACTGGATCACGACCTGGAACATCACTTCTTGCATATAATTCAGGAACTGTTGGAACTGCTTTGCCTGGCGCCGGGCACTTCAAGTCCTTCTGTCCCGTACGAGTTACCTAAACCTCTGCTCTTTTCTCTCCTAAGATGTTGACCGGCTTGGCCCAGACTGGCCGCCTCAGGTCCACCCAAATCTGCTGCAGGCACACCTGACAGAGAAATACCATCATGCATTCACAACTTCCAGCTGGTTCAGAAACAACGTGCTTCTCTGAGGGCAACGGCACACTGATTGTTCTGTATTTTTATACAAAGGCTGCTTTGACATTTCTTTTTATTCATTTATTTTTCCCAACTGAATCCGACTGAGTCTGAGATGCAGCTGTTGGAAGTTTTACAGTTTCTCTGAGGTCTACACACTCCGACCGTTTCCATTGATAAATAAATGTTGGTCAGTGTCGATGATGGACCAGTATAGTTTGGCTAATGATCCCACCATATGTTCCCTCCCAGACTGGTGGGCTGACACAGCTGCTGATGTCTTTCCTTCATGTGTTAACACACATGTGACTGCCCCAAACTACCAAACCTTCTGCTTCTTTAGAGGAGCTGAAACTTACCGATTTGACTGATAATCAATTCATCAAGCGTGTTTGTGCCATTTGTGCTGATCTCAGCATGTATGTACCTTGTTTTTAACAACCTGATTTTTATTTCCACAGTTCAGATTTTTAATATTGATGATTTCCGTGTGATGATGAACCTATATGATGGAGAAATCCCTAATGTCAGAACAACGGGGTGATTATTGATCAGGTTAGCCCTACTTTTACATAACGTGTCGTATTTAACATTTTTCACCTACTGAGCAGCGTTTGAGGCCCACGGCAGTGAGTCAACACCCACAAAAATGATTTAATACAAAACCAAAAATTAAAGGTCTTATTTTTCATTATTTATCACAGTTGAATGTTTAAAAGAAGAACAGAACATAAATGAAGATTGAATTTGGTGTTGGGAACGTCCAGCTGTGGAAACACTCAGATCATCTTTTATATCACTTTATCCAAATCATTGATCATTTCAACAGATAACACCAATAATCATAGATTTCACAACAAATATTGTGAATCATTGATTCATTCACAATTGGAATTGTGTTTATCAAGCAGGTTAAGTTATCACTGACTGACCGAACGATCGATTGATTGATTGATTGACTGATTGACTGACTGACTGATTGACTAACTGATTGATTGGGTGATTGAATGATTAATTGACTGAATGACTGACTGATTAACAGATTGATTGGCTGATTGATTGGCTGATTGATTGAGTTACTGATTGATTATTTCACTGGAGTGCTCTCCTGCTTGTATTTTTGTTTTTGCTTTTATCAATCTGTGCCGGTTCCCTTAGTTGAACCGGTACAGAAAACCCCTTTATAGTAAAATCCTGTGTTCCATCTGAACAACTCAGTTTCCAGCAGCACTATTCATGTCTTATTAACCACAAGCATCTTTATTTTCTCAACACACGTCAACTCTGTTTGACTCACAGAGTTGGAACTCATGCAGCCTGCAGACAAACACAGTCAAAGCTCATCCGCACACATTAAACCAAACAGGAAAAAAAAAAAGATTATAATATTTGCTCGGTTTGTTTAGATTCACGACTTCGTGCAAATATAAAACCAGCACAAATTCAGCATTTGGGAATGACAAGGCAACAATTTTAACAAACGCCAAAGACAGGAGGCTTTAGCTACACAAAACTTCACAAAGCAATAATAAAATAAAAGCCTCTTAGTTCAGTGGATCAGGACAAAAGAAACAAAAACTGGGCTTGGTTTTGCAAAGGTACCCAGTTTCCTTAGACTGTAATGATCTCATCAGTGCAACAACGTTTATGCATAAATACGGACCAAGACACTGTGTGTAGGTCGTAAAGGCTTTGAGGGACAATGATTTACGTTTTGGATCTTTAGGTAAGTCATGATTCTCCACTCACCTTGCCGTGCGCCAGGGTAGGCAACACCTGGATAATGTCCATACCCTGGAAAAGAAACAAAGAGCCTTTTTCATCTTTAAATCTGAAAATGACACAGTTTACCTGCTGAAATGTAACCTGCCATCTATCATGTTCACAGAGAGCTACTTTGCTGGGATTTATCAGCCAAAACAATTCATTCAGTTTACTTTCACAGCTCAAACAACATAAAGATGTTATGAAAGAAGCTACTTAATCACATACCTGGAAGAGTGCCGAGGCCAGCACCGTAAACTGGAAAGTCACAAAAACACAGAGTTACTGATTGCACAGATTTCTACAGATGGTTAGCTATTGTTCACATATCTATGCTTAAACCAACAAACAATCAAACAAGCAAACTACAAATGTGCCAGAGCTGTGAGATAAATGTGAAAGAGGAAATTCCTCTCGCGTAACTGCATAAAGGATTTATATAAGGGAGGTCAGCATCATATCATATCTATCTATCTATCTATCTATCTATCTATCTATCTATCTATCTATCTATCTATCTATCTATCTATCTATCTATCTATCAAAGCACTCTTTCACATCTTTAGTTTGCACAGTGATATGCTCATTATGTTTTTCCACATGCTCCGTCACTGTCGACTGATGAAAAGAGCACAAACAGAAGGAGTGATGCTTATCATCTCTCATGCACAATAACTAAAATGACTAAATAACTAAAACCAACTAAGATGTTCAGATGATTATGTAGAGTCTTACTGAGGAGGAAAACAAAGTTTAACTTAATTTAAACTTAATTCTCCGGAATCATATTTAATCTGCAGGTGTAAAACTGCCCTTAAAATGTTACTAGAATTAAAGTTTTTTTACATTCTCATATGGTGTCCAGTTGGTCTGAGTGGTATTTGTGGTTGTCTGTGTTCAAATAGAGTTTTCATCCATGCAGATGCCTGAGTAGATGATTTAACTGGAGCGTTGTGCAGCCTCGGCTTTTCTTTTTGCCTCTGAGAACCAGTTTGCAGGCGTGTTGAGTCACCGTTGATGCTGATATGAAATGCTGACACCTCTTAAATCCTTCCTTATTGCGTCTCTCTTACCCCGTTTCCCTGGCTGGCCAAGGCCTAATCCCAGTCCATTTGTAAGTCCAGGCCCCAGTCCCATCCCAGTGCCCAAACTGGCACCTGCAACAAATTACATACATTCAGTTTTTCCTGATGTAATATTTTAGGATTAATTTCATTATCCACGTGGAAAAATTTCATTTCACAACAGAAGGCAGGAGAGGCAACGAGCAGCACTTATGCTGCGCGAGGGTGACGATGTACCGTACGCTCCGGGGTTTATGTATCCACCTTGCTTTCGGGCCTGCTTTCCCTCCTAATCCCAGGGATTTGTAGCCCCCTGAAAAGATGAAATAAGTACATTTCACTTGGGCGCTGAGCAGGCTTTGCAATCAAAAGCAGCTTTTATCTCTGCTGTACTCCACCGCAAATGAGTTAAAAAAAACTATCCTCCTTTTTTTTTTACTTTAATTTTATGAATGATGCATGATATTAGTACTATATATTTCTCCAAGTTGGATTGTTTCTGATCTGCTTGTGACTTCTTTGCATGTTTTTTTAATGTTGCAACATTCACATCATAAAGGTTTGATTGCTGCTCACCAACACCAAGATGAGCCGCAGGATAACGTCCAACTGAGATTTGAGAAAGGAAAAAAAAAAAAAGAACAAATGTGACTCATGTGACATTAACATTTTATGAGATAATGCAGAAAAAAGTAGCGTACTTCCAGTCTTCATCACTTTGGTGCCGAATCGGCTCCCCAGAGCTCCGAGGGGACCTGCAACTGAAAGAAGAAGAAATGATGACTTTTATCACGTTATTTGAACTTATATTTGTACTCAAAACTATTTACAGATAGAAGAAAAAAGAAGAAATGCTCACCTCCAGGTTTCACTCCGATGCCAGCACCTGAAGGAAAAATGAAGAAATGAAAAACAAGATTTCAAACTTGACGACTTCACATCTGCAGAATCCTGACTTTCTTTAGAGGAAGATAACTTTTTTTTTGTCTTGCTTTGAAATGCAAGAAGTTAAAATTAAATAATGAGATGAAAAACACTTAATGGCTGTACCTCCAGCTGGCAGCATTTTCCCATAGGTCATGCTTTGAGGTTTAACTCCTGAAACATTGAAGACATTATACAACTGTTAAAGATGATCAATCAAAAAAAAAAAACAAACTTAAATTTAATAGATATGTTCAGCTGGTACATATAAACATGTGACACTGAGGAAGAAGTTTTCAAGACAGGATTTTAAAGATCTGCTGCTAAATCCAGTGTAACATTAGATAATTTCTCCTGGAGGTTCTTCTTTTTAATCTTTTTTTTTTTTTTTTATTCTTGCTCCTAGACCTCTGTTTGGTAAATTTCATACTAATCCCATAACATATGTATCCACATCTTAGCGACAGACTTGAAAACGTTTCAGGGTTACATGGGCGCTGACAGCAGGAGCAGAAGACACAAGACATCCATTGATGGACACGGAGGACAAAATCCAGAGGAGCCTGTTTGTTGTTCTCACAATCTGTCGTCAGATTTTGCCTCCCTCTGCCACTTCTTCATCACTGCCTTTGATTCAGTGAAATTAGAGGATGGAAATCACAGCGACTTGGTAGCGTCACTGATGTTCAAGCCAAACGCTTGCATGGTCCAGCTTTTTTTTTTTTCCCTCTCAGTCTCACAGGCATGATATTTAACAAGTAAGTGAGAGCACGTCATCAAAGACTCTGATCCATCAAAGCTTTTTTTTTTTTTTTAAGGATGCACTGTGATCAATTTAATCAAAGTCATTTCTAATGCAGAGTTACAAACAAACTATCTACACCCTTTTTCCAGCCAAAACTAAAATAATTTCATTTCTGGATACAAAGATGAATTATGTTGGTAACTTTGTTGTTTGTGATTAACTGAATATGATGTTTGAGAGTATGAATGAGGAATTAAAATGGGTGGAACATTACAAATAATGAGCCTAATGTAGTCTCAAAGAAAATCTTTTAACTAAAATAGTCAAATCTTTCAACTAAATCAGTTTCATAACTTTAGTTTAAGATCTGTGCTTTCTCGCTTTTCTTGTAATGTTGTTTCTTACCGCCTTGCAGAGTTTGCTGAGCCAAAGAAAGAACCAGTGAAGTCTGAAGCAGAGTTCGGAGCAGCATGATGGAGCAGGCTGGGTATCAAAAAGACAGCAGCGCTCGGAGAGAAGCAGCCGATGGACAGATGGACAAACACAGAACTGGTACTGAAACCATAACTGACCCTCGTGTCTTTTATATGCTGTTTTTTTCTTCTCTTTTTTTTTACTTCTCTGTCACACTCCCACTGACCGGTCCTTCCCTCTCCGCACACACATTTTCCTGACCGCGCACACACAGAAGAGATGTGAAAATCTTATATTTTCTCTGAGAATTCAAATCTTGCCTTCAACGTTTCTACACGGGCCGTGGTTCCCCGACGAAAATGGTGCAACATGCCAAAAACTGTGCAAACTGCACTTGGGCTGATGGTTTGTCTTGATACCTGACAGATTTAGCTGAAAGAGAAATCAAAAAATGACTGGTATCCCAGTCAATTCAGGACCGTTACACTGGATATAAATGAATATAGTTTTGTCATAAAGGGAAGGAAACAGGATCAAAACAAAAAACACAACTGTGCTCAAAGCTTCTGAGTTTATAGGTAAAGCAGTAAATAAATATGCAATGTGCAGGACCAGACAGTATGTCAGACAAACCTGAGGATACTGTACATAGACAAATAGAGTGAGTTTGCTGAAGATGCTTTTTAATTATGAATAGTATTATTACTTTAGTCCCTCTGTATTGGACTTGTGGTGCTGAAAGAATTTGTCTTGCCGGCTGTTGCACCAATCTGCAGCAAATCGATGGCCAGACCATCACGATCCACACTGGTGGAGAGCCTTTAGCAGCCGTGAAAGGTCACAGAGACACAAGCAGCAGTGTTTTCTCCCTAATGAGATTCTTCGCAGGAGAGGATAGCCATCTCAGTCAGACCAATCAGGTCTTCTTTTAAAGACAAAACGTAGAAATTAAGGAGTCCGTCTGTGCTGTTCAAGTATCCCGGTATGAAAATAAGGAAAAATGCGCAGTGTGATTACATTTGTGTGCGACTGCATGTGCTGATTGGACCACAAAACAAGCAAAGCCCTCAAATGTGTCACCTGAGTTATCCTGTCATGTCAAGGTGTTTTCATGTAGTTTTCTGCACATGAGCACTGTCCTCTCAGCTGTCACTGCTGTGCCAGCAGAGCGTCTGTTGAGACTGTGTATAAGAAGCATGAGGCCGCAGCGGCACCACCAGCCTTTAGGATAATCTCTATATTGTATACTGTGGGAGGTCCGCTGTTCCTCAATGCAAAGTTTACGTCTTAACCTCAGGCTCGAGAGCACTCAATGCAAACGTCTGACTAGAAAACCGCAATATTATGGTTACATTTTGAGGAGAAACAACTTGTTTTTACGCTGCCGTAGGAAAAACCGTTGTCACATGTGCGGACCACCGCATCGTCTTCCCCGGTGGTACTGAGCACATGACAATAACATAAGCCCCATCTGAGTCATGACTCCTTCACCCATGAGTCACCTCTAAACATTTGTCTGTCTGCATCTGCCTCATAAATTGGGAGTGTGTCAGTCTCTTAAGAGGAGGAGCGGGTGGATGCTGGAGGTAGAATAACAATGCATGAGTGCAGACGGGGTTGGCTCATTTATCCGGAGGAGTAATATAAGATCAGGCACCTCTGGATGGTAGTTTCACTACGGTCTGTTGTGTTACAAATAATAATCATGTTTTGCTCACATACAACTCACTTAACAGATGTAATCAACATTTTGAGGAGTACAATCCAGTGAAAGACATCATCAAGACAGTAAAAACACCTCGTCCTTAACCGGCCTGAAAATGATGTGACTTCAACCTTCAGGTGACAAAAAATACATTACATATTACACTGCCTCATTATCTATTTAATAGTAATGCACTCTGAAACACATGCACTCTCACTGCTTCCTCTGGAGTTAAATGGATCTATCATCACCCCTGAATCACTGTCATGCACGGTGGTGGTGGGCTGATGATTTGGGCTGTTTTTAGTAGCCAGTAAATGTGAGGCCATCTGTCCAACGGCTGAAGCTGAAATCGAGTCGTGCAACAGGACAACGTGTCATGAAGCAACTGTGCTTCCCCTTTCTTCTTCCAATTGTTTTTCCTGCCTTCCTTCCATCATGTTTCTGTTTTTCTCCCCGCCTGTCGTGCGTGAATGGCACACGCTGTGGTTTCAAGCCAGCTGCTGACACACCATTAAGTTCTGGCAATCTCTCCGTAAACAGGCATTATTCTCGGTTGTTTTTCAAACCTGAGTTTAATTTTTTGACGGTGTTATTCATGGCACCAGGTGGTTCTGAGTCTTTTGAGAATTTTCCCTGGTTTGTTTTGATCACTTTTACCCTTTTTGACTGATCCCTGACTCTGTACCTGGCCTTTTTTTGACTAGATATAATAGAATGAAGCCCACAGCACTTAGTGTAACCTAATATGACAAGAGGTTGCTGTTTATCTGAAGTTATATTTAGATTTTAACACCTGTTATGTACCACATGAGTTCGTATCATGCTTTGATATGTAAAACCTTTGAGTTGAAAGATATATAAATATTACTTTTTGTCACAGTTGTGTGACAGATGATAGTTTTACATACATTTTTTTTCATAGTTTCATACATTTTTTTTTTCTGCTTTTTTTTTTTAAGTGACCAAATGTTTTGGTTCAGATCACTGGGGCAAAAGGTGTTCAATAATTTGACCTCTGCTGTTGTACTGAGTAAAATAAAATAAAAATAAAAATATAAAAAAATAAACATTTGCAAATTCCACCACTGTCCGTGTCCCATCTGCATGAGTGGATCTCAGCTGAATCCCTAAACCTGCCCACTGCCATGTTAGATAAACCTCCTCATCCTCTGTAGACTTTCGCTATGATAGGTTTTATTTTCTTAGCCCGGGGACTGGAACAGAGGTGTTTAGCCGAGGTTTTACGCTCTTCTTATTCCAGTTGTGAAGCGCCGTGGGCCACCTCCAGGGGGCTTAATATTAGCGTTGAGCTCCGCGTAGCATGCAGACTGAGGGAAGAAGACAAAGACCCAAGGAACGATAATGCTGGCGCTGCTTTTGAGGCAGGTGTTTAAGCTAAAAGTCACAGACCAGAAAGTATCAAAGAGCTGAAATCTGCTTACATTAATCTGACCTCCCAGCCAAAACAGTACATTTTAGTACCGAACAGAATACAGACAAACTTGGCTCGATCGGGGAAAGAATGCCAGCAGGCCTATCATTCTTGTTTTTAAATACCCACAGAGTCACATCACTGTGCTGAAGAGTTAGCTGTTGAAAGTGAAAACGGAAATGTAAATGATGTGGCATTCTGTCACTTTAAAGACAACCTGGTTAGTTGGGGGCTTCTACTTATTTTTGTGCAGACGTCAGCAGGCTGTCAGTGGTTCTGAGTATTGCCATTTGCATGTTGAGTCTACACTTAAACCACCTGAAACAAGTCAGCGACTGTACAACTTGGGCCCGGTACTTAAAGCTTGTTGTGTCAGGTCTTTCAATGAACATCTGACAGATGACAGGCACTCTACTGGCTCCATCTGCACAGCACCTACTGAAGTGATGGACAGTCTGCAGAAGTTTCCACTGGAGAGAAGTGGGGCTCACTATTCTCCAAATCACCTGCTGTCTCAGTCCAGCCAGCACGTTATTGATGGTGAACTAATAAATGGTGTGCCCAAGTGTCTGCATCCGGAGTGACCCCTCAGAGAGCCACGCTCAGCCCATCAGGGAAGCGTTTACACTGCCTCACTGTAATTCTCCAATAATTACCTCATATTAGCCTCAGCTCTGCTCTGCTGGTGCAGGCGGCAGCCAGCATTGCACAGGAGGGGATGAAAACACATGTCCAGTGTCAGAAAAAAACCGAAGAAAAAAAACCCTTCATGTGATGCTAAAGATTCAGAAAAAGGATGAAGGATGAAGGAAAAAAAAGTAAAATAAACAATGGCCTAATGCCGCTTTTGTTTTATCCTTCACTTGTCCCTTTCAAGTGATTTAAAAAATCTGAAATAATTGTGATTTTTAAGTACCATATTGGCCCGAAAATAGGACGATATTTTATTCTAGACGTCATATTCTCAAAAATGGGGGTCGTCTTATAATCGAGGACTAGACTTTTCTATTGTAATTACACATCTGTGCCACTAGATGGAGCCCGGGTAACCAATGAGAATGGAGGAACCACGCAACCAACTCGAGCAAAAGTCCAGATGCAGACTGAATTATTTATGTTGACTAAAATTCGACTTCAATAGTTATGCAGTTATTGAACTAAATTGGTTGTATCTTATTCAGACTCATATTCTCAGATTTGAAGAGAACACAGTTTATTAAATAGTACCATACCTTGATCTTAAATAACATGGAAATCTGACACGCAATTATGGTACCATACTTCCGAAAAAAGATAAGATCGTTAAAATGTTTAATACAGTAGAATGTTATCTCTGTGGGAGTTTTTTCTATAATAATTGTACTATTAAAAAAATGTTTTATGAATAATCTTATTGCCTTCATCATATTTTTATTTTCCCAAAATGATATTTGAAGAATAGGGGTCGTCTTATAATCAGAGTCATCCTATATTCAGGCCAATACGCTATGTGAAATAATTGTTTTAAGGGGAAATATTTTTTTTATATTTTTTTAGTTCACACAACAGAGGTAACCCGACTACCGCAGAACATGATGTGTAAAGGGACAGAACTGACATTCATCCAGGGATTTGGAGACAAGCATCTTTTTCTCTGCTATGGCTTCCTGCTGTTACTAAACTCAAAATAGGCAGGATCACCACTCGTCTCACAGTAAATCTTGATCTTTTTCTAGCCAATTTACAGGAATGTAGCCTGGAATTTAGTGAGGTTCAGCACCCGATTCGTCCTTACCCTTGCTTTAAATCTGCGCCTTCTGAGTCTGTGGGAGTTTGCATTGTGGCTTCTGTGAGTCCTGTAAGATACAGGCCCAAAACAACTGGTGCTGCCGCCCCAGCAGACGGTCCCTAATGGACACCAGCCATCAGCTGCAGTCACAAGCAGGAGACGTTCAGCCCTCCGTGTCCACATTCGTGTCACGCACAAAGTCACTGCTGGTCGGATCCTGGGTGAGATGTTAATGTAAAATTTTCTTTGTCTAAAATAAATCAGTACATTTGACTCACACGGCCTCAGTCACTTACTCACCTCGTGCACTGTGTGTGACATCAGCTAAACAGTTGGTCATGTCTCAGTCTAAACCCTAAAAACTGTCACATGCAAAACAAGCTGTTAAAAGATATTTGACAGTATTCCTCTCCTACAGCGTCCATTACAATTACAGGCACATAACCGATTATGTAACCTCGATGACATCATCTTGTGACTTCTGGCTACTTTTCTTACTGAGGGTTCAGCAACACTGCTACCCTCTTCAGACGTAACAACAAATGCAGCGTGATGTGAAGCTGGGTGCAGATAAAGAGGAGAAACCTGGGTATTTCCTTTCACATCTGGATCTGTGATGTCACAGTTCTCATCAAATCTGAACAGTTCACTGAATTAAATATCTTACATGTACTCCCAACACAATTATCATTTCAGATGAGCATAAAAAAAATTTTCTTAAGCACAAATAGTTAATTTTCTAAGTCACTTACAGCTTGGTTTGGATTCTCTGCACAGCTAAAACCCTCTTGAGAGGTTCTGCACAACAAACATCAGAGGAACGGTTGCCGTGGCATTATGGATTCAATAAAGCACTCAGATGTGAGCCAGACCGAACTGCCAAGAAACGGGGAGAGCCTCGGCTTTACGAGAGAGAAACCGGACAAGACTTCAGAAACTGGCAAAGGTGCCTTAAATTCGGTCCAACAACACACACTTACTGCTTCGTGCACAATCAACGGCTGTCTCTCTGTCCTGGCATGGAGCATGAATGAAGGTGCGTGGGTGGGAAGGGGTGTTGTGGAGAGCAGAACCGCCTGAACTCAGTTTGCACACCTTTTTTTTTTTTTTGTATTTTAAAATCAGTTTACCCTCACCGGGGGATGATCTTGCGCTCTCATTCTGAAGATGTTAAAATTGTGCACAAGTGAATTTTAACCTCATTTATACACATCACATGCAACTTTGCCATGTTGAGTCTGCAGGGTCCTCTGGAACTGCTGTGTGTATTTAATCTTCACACCCATTGGTGGACGGGCTGTTCCTTCCTTTCAACCTAAAAAACATACTGAACTGATGCATCTACATAAGGCCATCAATCATCCTGCAACAAAGAAGCTTCTGTGATCAAAACTGCACGGACACTTAGAGGGAATATAACTGTAACTGTAGGGGAAGCTGGATCATTGTTTTATGACACTATTAATGATTTATGAGAAACTACAAACACAAAGAAAACCAAAGCAGACAATCCATTTCAACCCTCTTAGCAGGCTTCATTCTTTGGGGAACAATGTCTATAATAAATCATAGAAATCCATCCAAATGTTTGCTGAAATATTTCATCATTGATCAAAGAGGCGAGCCAGCGAAGAGACTGGTATTTTTACCCATTAGTCAGTGCATAAAGTCTTCAGACTAAGATGGCGCGCCACCTCTGCCCACAAAAACACAAGTGCTTTTGTGGGCAGAGGTGCCCACAAACGCAGACAGGCCGCTTGCATGACTGGCTGACATCACTGCTGGCCCTCGCTTCTGTTTGCACTGCTGTCTGAAGCTTTCCAGACGGCGACGGCAAAGTCCACTAAGAAAACGTACAAATTTGACGCTCACGAGAAAGGGAAGTTACAGAGAAACCAAATCAGAGATCAACCTTTTTTTGTAAGGATATATAAACATGGCAAAAGCATGAAAACAATGCAAAGGTAAACTTTTCATTCAACATTGAAAGTTGTGAAAGGATTATATGCAGCCAAATCTGCCAGAACCCAAACATGTGGCAGTTTTTTTTTTTCATTAAAAGTTACAGGTAGTTACTACTGGAGTACAAAAATTCATTTAATTAGGAGGGTGGGGCTGCTCAAATGAGCAGAAATGTCTAACAAAATAACCGTACACCTGGATGAACAAAGAACAAGAGTCAATTAAATACAATGCTGCATTCACAGGATCAATACCCCATCTGGTGGACAGTTTGTTTTCCTCCATGAATCAGTGCAGGGCTTGTGGTCAAATTTCTTATTTTAGTCAAAGGGTCACACATAAGACAATTTAACAATCTGTGTCCGACAAGACAGTTTAACAGCTAACTTCTGCATCTATCATACAGTCTTTTAAAAACCTGCTGTCAGATGAAAGCTTGCTCTGTTTCAGAAAACTCATGCAAAAGTGCCTGAGACCTTTCTAAAAATACTCTGCCTGGAAATTAAGAGCATCCTCTTCTGTCCATATCAGTAACACATTTCTACTATAATATTTTGCATGTGTGGTCAGAAAATGCCTTGATGACCTAGAGGTTGCCAACACTCGTCCAGGCTTGTCAAACAGTCACTGAATTATTTCTTGTGTCAAAACATTTTGAGTCATCTCCTCTTTTTGTTGTTGTTGAAGGATTCGCTCCAAATCTAGTTCAACCTTCAAAAAATACTGACGTTACCGACCTGTCACTCACAGAGTAAAAAAAAGAGTTTGGTGTAAACTTGGATACCCCCCTCGCTTGTTGTCAAGTAAAATAGTAGTATAAAATAAACTCTTTTCACTCAGAATCAAGAATCATGATCAAAACAGAAATTAGTATCCAATCAAATCTTGTTCTACCTAAATTACAGGTGTAATTTATTATAATATATTTTCTTTTTTCTGACAATATTAATAAGTCGACCCATGAAAAAATATTTGAACCATCTCCTGCAGTAAGCTACAGTGGAGACCCTAACCCTGGTGGTGTGGTCGATGGTTGCAACCGAAACGGACGCAGAGTGGCTCTAGGACGACTGCACATGCGCTTTAAGACAGTCGCTCAGCAAACCAAGGGATTTTGCTGCCACCTAGTGGCAGAAAATGCTAAAAATTGGCGGTTATTTTGATTAAAATCCAATATTAAAGACAGTTTTTTTTTTAATGAAAATAAAATACACATTTTTATTGTTCTGATATATAATATAACACCTCATCGTTTAACAGTAGTATTTTCTGTATTTTTTTCCACTGTGATGACACTTGAAGTGGGTATTAGAAGGCTGACCTTCCTCCACAGCACCTCCTCCTGCGTCCTCTCTGTCACTATCAGCCATTAACCCGCCTTTGCACTTGCCCAAATATAAACTAGATTTCTTGGCGAAGTTTCAGATTTTAGTGAGGAGCCTGATACACAGAGAGTTCAACTCAGGACAGACTGAAGGACAAACAAGCAGCAACAATAAAAAATTACTGGCGTTTGACTACCTGAAAAGGTAAGTTTTTAGCTCATTTTACTGTATTCTAACCGCCACACAGCAACTAAAGCAGGCCCTGCCACAACCATGGCTCTTTATTCTGTTATTCTTTGTGGAGGGACTTATGTCTAATCAGAAATAACAACAACAACAACGTGCATGCAAGTGCTTTATATAACTTTTGAAGAAACTTTTTATTATTGTGACATTTTGCCAATAAATTGTTGGCTCTGGTTCGTCAAAGCCGTGAAGCATGAGCCTTGTGTCTTGAAGCCACTTTTAACATGAAAAATACATTAAATGTGGATCACTTAACATTTTATGTTGGACTTCACATTCATTTTATAAAGCTTTTCCAAACAAAAACATGCATTTGCCGTGTGTATGTTCAATCCTAATCCACCTCTCATGTCACCTTCCCTGCAGATGTCGTTGTCTCCAGCGACCGTAGCCGTTAGACGGGTGCTGGCTGCTGCGTCACATGCAAGCCATGAGGGAGGAGGTCGGTTTATCTCAAACAAATACAACCACAGGAACATTTCTGGGTTTAAATGACAGTATTGGATTGGAGGGAGTGTAAACTTTCGCTGGGGGCCGAAATGGCACGAGTCAAAATGGTTTTGATGGGAAGGTATCGTTTGCACCAAAATGGCGATTAAGGTGGTGGTTAAGATCCCAAGTGCTAACGTTAGCACTTGGGATGAACGACCTAAGTCAAAATAAACTTGTTTTTAAGACTCAAAAATGTCAGTCCACTTGAGACGTGATTGTGCGGAAAGAGCTGCAGACAGACGGGAGTAATTTTAACTTTGTAAGTGTACAGAAAGTGTATAAAAGAACGGCGTGTACAGACATCGTCTTCCTTTTGCCGCCAACCGTTAAAGTCAACGAGAGTCGAGGTGCGTTCACGGCCTGTTGCCATTTTTCTGCTAGCACACATTATTTTCTCACTCAAAACCGCTTTGGTGCAGTTGTTTGGGCTCCTAAGGAGAGGTTACACTTCTCATCACTAAATAAAAGACCTAAGGTTGTTGTAACTCCAGACTGTTTAAAGCCTTTGCTGGCAAAGACGTCACTAAAACCCAGTTTGAGCCTACAGTTAAACATTGACTGGCACTTGAGCAGAGCTGGCAGCCAGCCTGCATATCCACATACCCCGATGAATAATCCAGAACTTGGTTCTATTCTGTTGTGTATTCAGTTAGTGCTTCAATCATGTGCCATTTCTCTTTTTTTTTTTTTTTAAACAGCAAAGACCTGGAAGATCCTAACATTTGTCCTAGCCCTTCCAGGCGTTGGTGTCTGCATTGCCAACGCCTATATGAAGGCACAGGCACACTCACATGAACAGCCTGAATTTGTGCCATATACTCATCTACGTATCCGCACCAAGGTGAGTCTCGGGGTAATTTATTCATTTCCATCTTGGATCGTCTTCCCACAACTAATATGTTGGTGTGTATCTCTCCAGAAATTTCCCTGGGGCGATGGAAACCACTCTCTGTTCCACAACCCTCACACTAACGCTCTTCCTGATGGCTATGAGGGCTCCCAACACTGAGAAGATCAGTCATTTCTCACTAATGTGTCCTGCTGCATGTGTCAGACTCCAGTCTACACTGCCTTTGCTTTAAATACATTGACAAGGATGTAAAGGAGCACTGTCATCAAGAGTATCTGGAATAAAAAATAACACTTTATGCTGTAAAACAGTGAGTCATATTTGTGTCTGTTAAGCCGACTGATCATATTATCCTGATCAACAATCTTGTATTAATGTACAGTCATGGCCAAAAGTTTTGAGAATGACACAAATATTACATTTTCACAAAGTCTGCTGCTTCAGAGTTTTTATATGTTTTGGTAAGATGTTTCTATGTTATAATGAAATACAATTAGAAGAATTTCATCAGTTTCAAAAGCTTTCACTGAGAATTACACATAATTTATGCAATAAGTCAATATTTGCAGTGCTGACCCTTCTTTTTCAAGACCTCTGCAAGTTCTCCCTGGCATGCTGTTAATCAACTTCTGGACCTAAACCTGACTGATAGCAGTCCATTCTTGCATAATCAATGCTTGGAGTTTGTCAGAATTTGTGGGTTTTTGATTGACCACAAATTCTCAATGGGATTAAGATCTGGGGAGTTTCCTGGCCAAGGGCCTAAAATCTTAATGTTTTGTTCCCCGAGCCACGTCGTTTTGACTTTTGCTTTATGGCAAGGTGCTCTATCATGCTGGAAAAGGCATTATTCATCCAAACTGCCCTTGGATGGCAGTAATTGTATTTCATTATAACATAGAAACACCTGACAAAAACATAAAAACTCTGAAGCAGATTTTGTGAAAATGTAATATTTGTGTCATTCTTAAAACTTTTGGCCATGACTGTAGAAAGAAAGCACATAATTCACTGAAAATGTATTTTCACTAACAACCACAGGGGGTCGCCCTTTAAAAAGGGGCCTGGCAACGTTCTCTGATTTACTATTGCCAAAAATCAAAAGCTTCATCTGTGGACATGGTATATTACCATTGAGCTGAACTATTGTCCAAAAACCACGTTCCTTCCTCATGACTGAGGAAAATAAGACTTCCATACAAATGTTAACAAGTCTGTAAATTGTCCATCAATTGAATCTGAATCTGTTGAAGTGACAATTAAGTCATACAAATCTGGGGGTCACTGCATGAAACACCCAACCGTATGTGGAGAGGTTTAACAAGGCCCATGTTTTCTTCCATGTTACACCCAAATAATTTGTGACGTTAAGCATGCTACATCTGTATAAAACATACCAGCAGCACATGAGAGCAACTGAAAATACTGATCAACACATTTAAATGCTTAACGGTTATGGTTTTAAGTTAAGAACTCATTTTTACTTGAGGCTCAATTGCACTTAAGAAAATAAAATTAAGTTTTTCAGCGTTTTTTTTTTTTTTAGCTCAACTGTTGGCTAGAAGTGCTGCATCACATCATGGAAAGGGAAATTGTGAATTAAGCAAGTGTCCAAATGCGGATCAAAATCTGCCACTTGACATACCTTTTGAGTACAGCTAAAGCAGCAACTGTACCTTTTTAGACTACTGTGAAAAACTCATGGAAAAGCACTATTGATAATTCAGCTGTGATGGTTGCACATGATTGCAAACCAATGTATATCTTAAACAAGCATATAGACAAAACGGCAAAGCATCACCACAATTTAAGCTTCTCACATTCAGTCACACTCTGTTTTGAAGTAACTTGCAGATGTAAAATGTCCACATGAATTATCACTGCGAGTTTGCAGAATTCTTCATATTTTTGTAGTTAAATGAGTCACATTCATCACATTTACAGATTAGGCTGTCAGACCACTGAGTCTGTTTGTGTGGGCACATGCATAAAAAAACTGAAAACAAATTGATGCTCTAATTATATATTTAGTGACAGAAATTTACATCAGACAGTTGAAATTTAAATGCTGTTATATTCTCTATTCCATATCATCTACAAAATAAACAACTGGCTTCTATACCAACCCTGGTAAGTCCATCTACATGACATTTATCAAATGTACCATTATTATTCGATTTGACATTTCCCAAATAATAAAAATTGCAAAATAAATGTTGATAGAAAATAATGAACTCAGACAAAATTGTACAGCATGTCGAGAAGGGAAATGCTCCATTTGCATCAAAACTTAACAGAAAAGCTCCAAAAGTCTGAAATGAATTAATGCTCCAGTTAGAGAAAACAAATTTATGAGCTTTTCAAACAATCATGCTATTGTAAAAATTAAGAAAATGCGACCTTTGGAAGCCCATTAAATTGGCCCAGACTAAGTGATCTGCTATCTAAATTTACACCAAGAATCACTCCAGTCAGCGCTTCCCTCCAGTCTCAGCTCAGGGCTACAGAAGCCAGGCTTAGCAGATCCTGTTTCAGAGTCTCTCTACACTCAGCCTCTCTGGCCAGTCTGCAGAGGCAATCCCCGGCAACGGAAGAGGACAAAAATGGCTGAGGGCAGTCCAGCAGCCAGGACAGGCAGGCCCGCCGCAGCGCTGGATAGCAGTACCGCTGGGAGAACCAGTACACTTGGGGGAAGCAAAGAAGCCAGGGCTTTAACTGCAGCAACTGTTCCTGAGCAAGACTGAGAGCCCGGAGCTGCTTCTTTCACAAGCTGTGTTGGACCTTTCGAGTTCTTTGGTCTTAATGTCAGCTCTTCTGGATTAAGTGATTTGTCCACTGCTGCACGGACTGATTTAGAATCAGGAGCGACCCTTTTGATTCTGTCTTTGTCTAAAATTTTGTTAACTTCTTGCACTGTCCCAACAAACGTTTTCTTCCTCTCCATTTCTTGTAGGATACTGTTCAGTTTTTTCATGTGTCCAGTCAGCTCCAGCTCAGGCGCTTGACTAGCCAGGCTCTCCTCAGCAGACTTGGCGCGTTCTTGGTCCAATTTTAGATTTAGTCTTTTCAGCGCCGTCCTCTGCGGGCGCCGAAACATTTTGCGTAGCAGCATTTGTGGAGCAGGACAGAAGCTGCGACACACAGAGATCCTCCAACTCTCTCTGCAGCTCGGTCACCAAAAATCTGCAGGCTCCAATCATCATCTCACCTAAAGTTGTTTTCTGGAAGACCAAGTCTTTCTCCGAAAGCTCTTTTGTCTCATTTTTGCAGACACTTAGCCCATCGAGGACCAAAGTGTCCAAAATCTGACACTTCCGTCTGTTCCCCACCTCCTTCCTCGTTGTTTCAGTGTCCTTGCTGAAACGGCACCCATGCAGGTAATGGACCACCGGTATTAACATACCTGCACTAACGTCTCTGATATGAATGGCTTCTTCTCCACTGCCCTGAGCTTCTCCAAACCCGCCTCTCAACAGAGCTCTAAAGTATTCAGAGCTGACGTCATCTGTGCCCTCCACCCCAGCAACAGACTCCCTGTTTCACTGGGACCCGGGTTCCATCATCCAGCAGCAGGACCACATCGAACTTTGAGTCACCGTAAGGACATACGTCAGCTAGGCGAGGCTTTTTCAAGGGAGGGGGTGAGTCTCTGTTAAGTGGTATCGACTGCCTGTATCCTGACTGGATTTGAGGTTTTCTTGTCGACGTCAGTTTTAATGGTAACCGTCAGAGTGGACAGGCATCCAATCAAAAGAGAGAAGTACAGAGAATGGAGCTGAGAGGTTGGACCTGAATGTGGCGAGCTAAAGTCAGACAGCAGTCGTCCGCAGTCAGCAGGGTGGTCTCCATTCACCTCATCTTCAGCGTCACAGCTTAGGGGCTGCAGAGCCAAGAGTAAGCCCGCCACTATCCAGGAGAAGCTTCTTCAAGAGGGATTTGTTGCTGTTGGAGAAAACAGAAGCTTAACAGAGCTCATGGTCACTTTATGAGATTTTTATCCATTAACCAAAGCTTCAGCAAAGTAAATCAGCAGCTATTGCTAAATGCTAAATGACTCTTACAGTATTTCCCAATTTTATGAAAAAATACATTAACTGCTCACCTGGTGATTAATGGCAGAGAGAGTGCACAGTTCACCTTATCTGACTCAGAGCCTGACAGCATCACATGTGCAAGAACACCGGAGCCAAATCCAGACTCACACTGGACACGCAGATTATTCAGAAGAGCAACACCTATAAAGTGAACACACATATATAAGATGGTAATTAATAGGTAACAGCCAGATTTTGATACTTAGTTTTAATTACAAGAAACCACCTACTGTGAATTAACGACAATTATCTGTCAGGATCAAGCATCCCTAGCCTTAAGGTGGCTTGCATTAAAAAATAAGTCATTTCTGTTTAATATGAGACATTTACACTGAAAAAACAGTAAAAGATTCTCCCGTATGACTATTTAAATTAATTTTCAAAGGTGTCCCTCCAGTCATAAGTAATGAGTTATCCAATAGTACAAATAATAATGAGCAAAATCTTTTGCGAAACAGCAGGCCATTTCATACTGCAGAAACCTTTCATAGTTCATATTTGAGGGACTTCTCCTTCTTTGATGTGTAACTGTTTCTACAGGGTCTTTTTTAGCCTTTACTTCAGAAAAGGAGTAAAGAGAAGCATCTGTCACATAACTGTTCACTGTAAATTAATAATGTAAATGTGCGGGGACTGGCTGAATGTACGAAGCAGCCACTAAAAGAAATTTTAACACTGGGAAAAAGTAGACTATAGAAACAGCAGTTCAGATCCTTGCTTTACTTGTATTTTTTTATTTTTTTGGTGAATAACAACAAACCAACAATGCCTCCCAGTTAATTTAAAGTTACCATTTTAAACTTACCCAGCTGTTTAATTTTGGCTTTCACTCTGTCCGTCTGCCTCTCCTTCCCCTCTAATCCTTCCTCTGTCTGACAGAGATGGTGCTGAATCAGGGCTACAGAACCTGTTCGAACCAGTGCCTGCAAACAATTTGGGTTGCAGCTCAGACGGCAAAGCATACGGAAGCACCTGCTGCTGGGGTCCTGGTGCTGGGTGAGGTAGTAAAGCAGCCCAGACATGACGCCTGCGCTGACCAGGGCGGCGCTCGGATCGCTGGCGTGGGAGAAACGTGACAGCAGCAACAGTACAGGAGACTCGGGCGTCCAGGGTTCAGGGTGGTAAGGGTGGTGGTAAGCCACTGGCTGGGACACAGAAGGGGGGTTGTCAAGAGTGACTTTACTTAAGCAGGATGCTGAATGAACCCTCCTCCTTTTCTGTGGGGATGAGAACTTCGATGGTGTGACGGGTGTTTGGTTTGTTTTCGTAGGAGAAGAAATTGTGGAGGAACCTGTCTGGGTTTGGGTTGTGGGAGCATTAGAGGGAACCGGGTCAGAGGACTTTTGCTGAAGATGAAGAGGACACTGGGGAAGACTGTGATGCCTTTTTAGAAGAAGCACAAACAGCAGAGGTGGAAGAAGAGAGGTTTGTGGAAGAGAGGAAGGTGGGATCTGAAGACTCCCCCATTCTCCATCGACAGTGGAGGAATCCAGCAGGTCCCCCTCGGAAGATATCAATCCTTCAGACAGCAGCCAGGACCTGGAAAGAGCAACGTACATATGTAATATGAAATAATTGCACACTTTACTGAGAAAATGTACTTGATAATGAAAACTGTAGATTTAATTTTTCGAACCTGAGACTTAAAAAGCTTGACGAACATAGACCTGGCTCCCTACCAGCCTCCTCCTTTTTGTATCCCTCAGGAGGAGGAAAGTCAAAGGAATCTAAATATGAGGAAGACAGGAGCTCTTTCGGAGAAACGCTGGAGGAGAAGGCTTACATCTGTCTTCTCGGCTATGTTCTCCTCTCCTCTGGTGAGCTTGACTAGTCGTGTGATTAGAAGAGGGACCAGCCCCAACTCCTTGCAACTGTTCCATGGCAGATTCGTCAAAAACAAAGTCCACACAGGCCAGAATGGCCAGCCTGGAAAGTGGATGACTCTGCTGGGTTGACAAAAAGCTAATTAGCACCTCCAACCCACCACTCTCTTTCACCTTGGCTCGATTCACCGCCTCTTTGCAGCACAAGCACAGAGCCTTGAAGAAGACTCCTGACTTCACTGGGTCCCTTTTAACTTCCTCTGTGAATTTCTGAATGACCCCCAAGGACCCTACAAGAGGGCGCAAGCAACCTTGGGTGCACATGTTGGCCAGAGTCTTCAGAGCAAGCTCTTCGAATGCTTTGCCAGACTCCCCTGATGCCATGACACCAAGCTGAGCTAGGACTCCTGAACGGGACACCTCCCTGGCACATTCGACTCCGCAAGCCTTGGTCAGCTCATGGAGGCTCTTAAGCGCCGCCCGCCTCAACGCCACTGGATATTCTGGAGCAATGAGAGGAGCAAGAGCAGATAAGGTCCCTTGGGTGAGCAGTGAGAGGCGGTTTGAGGGTGTGTCTGAGAGGTAGAGAAGGGCCCGAGCAGCAGACTGAGCACACTCCAGTTTGGGACAGGAATCAGTGAGTGGAGCAGCTGTGGGGGAGGATGGGGCTGAAGACAGGGACACACAGAGGAGGAGGAGAGGAACCCCACCTGCATGAAAGAAAAAAAGATCATTATTACAGATAAAAATCTAAAAAAAAATCAGAGATAAAATTAAAGGTCCATACAACCAGAAATTTTGCCTTTTCAAAATTTATGCTCAAGTTGTTGCCTTTTTTCGTGTTCATAAAAAAAATGAATCACAACAAGAAGCCTAGATGGATGACTTCATGTTTCTGTAAGACTCTTCAACCACAGACATATATAATATCTACATCTGAAAATAAATCCCCAGATTGTAGACTAGCGACACGTCCAAGTTCGTAAATGTAGTTAAGCATTTGAACCAAAAGGAAGTCGCATTTCATCCATAAAGTGCATCAATAGATCTGTTTATTACAGGGTTTGCACGCATTTTAACAAAACATTTCCATGACTTTTCTGATGTTTTGGCACTATTCTATTACCACATGGACCGGAATTTTTTTTGCATTCATCAAATGTAAGACTGAACTTCCAAGTAAAGATTTACTGCTCTGAAACAACATAAATGACACCATGTAATCTGACACAAGATAACACATGATAATAAAAAATTAAAACTAACACAAGCCTGACTGAACACAGTTCCCACCACCAGTTTCATAACAGAGTCACTGCTACTCTGGAACTCATTCAGCCGCTCTAGACAAGAACTGTACAGCTTCTTGGCCATTGGTGCTTCTAGTTTAGGATAAGAAAGAAATAACTCTGCATTGATTACTGGAATAACTACACATGATCTTAAGTATGAATAAAACTCAGCACCAGATAGTATCATTTGTTCTTATAGAGATGGGTTTCATATTCCCTCGGACTGAATCTGCCAAAAACAATTTATGGACAACAATACAGAACTGTTCAAATGTCTTTGGCCAGTTAATCGGTTGGCTGATTATTGGCCATTTTGAATAATCTTGATCAGGCACAAGTAAATTTGCCTAGCCACACTGAAAAAGTAGCAACACTTGAAGTCAAATTTACATCTTGTTGTTTGTTTGTTTGGGGTTTTTTTCTGTTTACTTCAATAAAATGGATGCGTTATAATGTGATTCGTCTCTTCGATTTTCATTATTATTGTTGTTGTTGTTACTACTAGGTAACTACACCATATGGTGCAAATTTCGATTACTTTTACAAAACATGAGTTTTATAAAATTCCAAAACTTTTCCGGCCCTGTAAAATTCCCAGTTTCACATTCCATGACTTTTCCAGTTTTTTTTTCAAACCCTACGATTCCTGTTATTAGTGTTATTAGTGTACATAATTAAAATATCAATGATGCTGAGAGACAGAGCAAAATGTTATAATTACCAGTAGAGTGGATGAGTGCAGAGCTCTCTGGATCCATGGCCAAGTTCCCCAGAGCACGGGCCGCACGGTTCTGGATGGTTTCGAGAGCTACATTTCTCTTCATGATATCCACTGAGACAAGAGAATTTTTTTTAATACACTTATAGTAACATTTGAAAAATGTATTACTTTAATTTATTGATTAGTTAAGCAGGCAAAGTTAATATTCTTCGTACAAAAGTAATCATCACTTACCTATAATATTTATTCCATCCAGTTTACGAACCTATTGAAGAGATTCATTTAAGTTTAAGCAATTCTGAAAGATATTTAATTTAATTTATAAATAAAAATAATGATAAAGGTCTCTATAGCTGATTTCGTCTCACCTCTACGCGTGTCTCCACCTCAGTGCAGCAGTTTGCCAGGATGCTGAGAGCAAGGTCCAGAGTTTTTCTTGAACACTCAGGATGTTTGAGTAGACTCATCAGAAGTCGGAGACCACCTTGACCTCTAAATCTAGCAATGCCAGCCCTGCCACCTTTGATATGCTGGGTCCGGATAGCAACTAGGGCTCTCCACTGAGATACCCGAGACCTGTTATCCATTTCTGTGCCACCACCCGAATCTTCCTGATGTTCAGTCTTTGATCCAGGTTTGTACAGGTGAGCTAAGCACCATGTCAAGGAAGACTCTGGTACTGATGGGTGCCCCTCTTTGGAAGGTGACCTCAAGTGCTTCAAGTCACTCTTTATGGGTGATGTAGTCATGGTTACTAGGACAGGAACACAACGCCTTTACTTCTCTTGACTTTCCTCTCTTCTGCTCAGACAGATGTTACATTCACTCAGGCGCATCACTGGCCAACTACTGTGAGGACATAAAAAAATCAATTACCATTTCTCTGCACTCTTGTTAAGACAATTATTCAAGTCATTAAAAGGTGTACTTAAAAAGTTATTTTTCTCATTTTTTTTTTCGTAGTATAGATACCAATGCGAAAATTGAACGTAGTACCACCTGACGCCGCAGTCGCTGATGGGAAATGGAGTTCACAGCTTCGATCCACTCCCGAGGAAGAAAAAGCAGGCCTACATCGTGAGAAGACCGAGCAAGCGTGATTCTGCGTAATGGCTGTTTATTTGTTAAATGTAAAATATTTTTGAACATCAAATAACTATTTAAAGTTCTATTTCCTCAATGTTTTGTTACCACTGGCCGAATATTTTTTTGAAACAAAATTCAATCGTCTGTGTTAGCCGCTAACGCCATCTTTAGCCAAACAACAAAACGGGGGTGGTTACGGGAGGAGCAGGGGATAAAGAGGTGGGACACTTACATGTGTTCTGGGATTTGTAGTTTAAATTTTGTTACATTTTGCCTCACCTCTTGCATGTAATGGTTTTTAAGAAACTACGTTCCCCTTTACAATGACAAAAAACAGTTTACGTCAAATACAAAAAACGTTAAAGAATTGTAGTTCATTTGAGGTTTGACATTACACAAACGCACGATTCCGTCACCCAAAACGGACTACACTTCCCAAATTAATAGGCGCTGTTGTAAAAGTCGCCGTTTGTTTTCGACGCAAGAAAATACATCGCTTTCCTCGAAAAGGTTGTTAAATGCCGCGATAGATACATCGCTAATGCATAAAGAAGTTCGCTTTTACTGATTGTAGTTGTAAAACATGGAGGTGATCGATACAATTGTGATACCAACTACTGAAGTGGAAGGAAAGGAGACGGTCATGTCGTGTATAGACACTGATAAAGCAAAAGCAGGTTCGTACTCAAAGTTACGAAGTTAAACGGATCTCATCCAGACATCGCACGATGCGAAGAGGGCCTGATGGGTCCCCATGAGCTTGTAACTTTATATGAACCATACATATTAATAAAATTCTAGACTTCAAATGGGTATTTCAGATAGACTGTCTAATAAAACTGTTAAACTAGGGGGGGAAACTACGTTTTGTCAAGAGTCATACATTTATCAAGTCTTGCCTCTGTTCTCATCTCTAGAATTTATTTGGACTCTGCAAGCTACATGGCACCTTGTCAATACCCGGCTGGAAATGGATCAGGCATTTGACCAGCCAGTATGCAAGAAAAAGAAACTTTGGGAACTGGTGGCAGAGAAAGTGAACTCCAAACTGAGGGAGTCAGAGGACACTGGTATCACTGTGAAGGCATACGAGTGTGATCTCAAGTGGAGAAATATGCTGGCCACATACAGAAAGAACACTGAGAGGGCCAAGCGTCTCGGGACAGCAAGTGTCCACTGGGAATTCTTCAAAGCCATGCACGAGGTTTTGGGTAAGAGCAGAGAGGAGATTGAAATCCAGCGCAGGGCCAAGCTCAGTGGAACCAGAGTGGGCAGGGCCATAGCTAGCAAGAGGTTCACCCCCATCCTTCCAACACCTCCTACGATAGCAAGTCCTTGTCCCACCAGGCCTCCACAGGATGTCCTGCAGCTGTACATGGAGCTGCAGGAGAGGAAGATGAACATGTGGGCACAGCAGAAAGCACTAGAGGAGAGGAAGATCGAAGCCATCAATAACCTGGCACAGGCCATCTCCAACCTGGCTCAGAGGAACAACTCACAGATATCCAAGGATGGACATTAAGCCAGAGGGGACGTGTTCTTTGCTCTTACCAAAAAACTTTTACTATATCGTGCAAGCATAATAGCTTGTTTTTGTGAAATATATTTATAGATTTGATAACATTGTCTTTTTTACTGTTACAGTTTATAGAATAGATCAGATTGTTTTAGCAGGTGAAGCAGAAATAGGACACCTTCGGCAACTCTTTTTATACTAAAGGAGGATCACATGTGGATATAAGGTTGTTCTTTTTCATTTGTGTGCCAAAGGATACAACTTTTTTTTTCTACATGAAAAGAATAGTCAGTAATTCTGAATAGCTTGATATGAATAGAAAAAAAAACATGATTAATAAAACTGATATATCATCCCATCACAGAATTAAAGATGCAGTGTATTTTTTTAGGATACCAGAAGAAACTAATAAAAATCAGATTCAACACAAGTATTTATAATAATTACTATGAAGATGTATCAGTAAAGTAATTTATTTCAAACTCCCCTTTTAGTTGTACCACCCTACATGTTCGTTGCCCTCCAGTGGTGACAGTAGGAACACATCAGTGTTACACTGTAATCACAACCAATAGCCTTTACAAAATAAAATTAAAATATTTCTATCAAAAATGACTTCTTTTTTTGCCAAGCTCTTCTGATAATGGTGGGAGAAGTGACCACTGCTAGCCTAGGAATCTAAATGTACCACTAGTACATTTAAATTTGTTTTGCATGTCCTACATCTTTCCAGATGTGGGTCTGCTCTATCAGCCTCGACCACTGCAGTCTTCTCCAGGACACTCCAAAGATTCTCAATAGGGTACGTCCACGAGTGAAAGATATGTCTCGTGCTCTCTGAGTGATTGTCTCACAATGTCTGTTAAAGAAAAACTAAGTATGACAAACGTAAAAATCACGTGCGTCCAGAATCGGCATTTGCAAACAGAAGTTTTGCAATGACGTCTCGTCTGCGCGCTCCCTCCTCATCCACCTCTCCCTCTCGAGCTGAGACTTCTTCTTTCTCACACTCTCCTTGAATCACTTGTCCAGTGTTCACAAACACATTGTGTAACACACAAACGGTCAGCACAACAGCTCTGGCTCTGTCATAGTTTCCAATGTCCAGACACCTGAGCCTTTGAAATCTGGCTTTCAGGTTAGCAACAGCCTGATCCAGGATCTGACAGTGTTCTTCCAGGGTTTTGTTGAAGAGTTCATCCTTTGGTCCCCGGCTCGTTACGTATGGGGTTAAAACCTGTGCAGTTAGTGGGTATCCGGCTCTGGCCACGAGGCAGGAGCCTGAGGGCATCAGTCCAGGGTTCTGTTTAAGTTTCTCTAGCAGAGCTCTGCCTCTGTCCACGTCTGATCCCTGACTGATTCTGCAGTGTAGAAACTTTCCACTACGGTTGCATACAAGTTCAAGGTTCAACCAGGAGTCAGGATGGGGCTCCTTCTTCATTCTCTTCTTCTCAGGTACTGCACTCTCAGGTTTGCCCAGAGGCAGACGGATAGGGATCCGTGTGTGTCCCAACACTCCCAGTACATGGGGGATGCCTCTGCTCTCCTCCTGTTCATCTTTTAAAAGCAGATTGCAAAAGGGGAAAAGAGCTTCTTCAGCTTCTCTGCCTGGAGAATAGAGAGAAAATACCATTGCCAGTTATCAACATTTTTTTTTTTTTTTGTCTTGGTAAACTAGCATAATCAACCCACCGACTGGCCATCTAATCTCCGTCTCCTCCAGCATGTTGATGCGCTCACAGAAAGAAAAGAAGATCCTGTGGATGTTTCCTTTCTCCAGCTGGAAGCGGCGGGACACGGAGCGGTAGCTGACCTGCTCAGACAGCAGGGTGAGGGACAAGGAGGATGGTGTGGGACAGAGACAAGCGAGCACGTCCAGCCATCCGAGCCTTGGACTTGGAGCTTTGAAGAAGGTCTGAGATGTACTGGTGACAAAAAGACATCAAGACAGTGGTTCAGTGGACTCATCAGTACATCACATGGAGCTCATCATTCACACTTGATTTCAAGATGTGCTAAAAAAAAAACACCAAAAAAAAACCCCCCCCCACCACCACCACCTCATTTGGTTGCATTTCATAGACAAAACCAAAATAGGGATTTTAGCGACACCCCTTGTCACGTGTACTTTTGAGTACACAGCTGACAAAACTGGGTTGATAACAAAGTCATGTTAGTTTCATACAGTTCGACCGCTCCCTTTTAAAAATGTCTTCACAATCATGTTCATGGTCGCTGGTCTTATGGGGGGTGGCCACCTTGGTGGAGAAAAAGATGGGCAGGCTGATCTCGGCCTGTGACGTCACAGTATCCTGCAAATCTGAACGACTCAATGACAACAGTTTCATACTAAAGATGCTTTAATCTAAGGGTCAAGAGTGTGTTAAACTGAAGCG
The DNA here is from genome assembly GCA_018398805.1 of Hirundichthys speculiger. Taxonomy (NCBI): domain Eukaryota; kingdom Metazoa; phylum Chordata; class Actinopteri; order Beloniformes; family Exocoetidae; genus Hirundichthys; species Hirundichthys speculiger. Next base: position 2,440,049 of record JAGFBZ010001790.1, on the reverse strand, counting down.
TTGAATTTGGTAGACACACAAATAAATGCTCTCAGTCACAGGTAAAGTATTTTCTTGCATAATATAGCTCCTTTAAAATGTCTTTGCATATAATTAATAAGAATTGATTACATCAAAGTGCGCAATGCGAGTCATTAAAATAGTTAATATAGAAATATCTGCTTCATTTGACTTATTTAAGACTAAAATATTTCTTACGGGAAGTTGAACGTCGCATTTCAGATCCAATAATCACCTTGATCGCTGCATCGTCCACAGTGAGCAGCTGCTCCGGGGGCCCCACCGCCTCTTCTCCCGGGTAACTTCTTGTTGTCGCTGTTCCTGCCTGGAGCCCTGCTTGACTCTGTAGTAGTTGCACGTAAATAGGAGGAGGAGGCTGCATTTCAAGTTCTGCTACAAGATCCGACTCCAGGATCTCCTCCACCGCCTGGTCCAGCCGATGCTCCAGCTCGCTCGCTGACAGAGGTTGCCATTCCCGCTCCATCATGTCCAAAACGGCTTTGCCCGCCGATAAAACGTGCTCGGTGACGTCCATTTGAAATCCGATGACAGGTGACCGCGGTCCGCTTTGTTCATGCAAAGACAGATGTTCATCGGTTCGGCTGGTAGCTTGCAGGATCCGGAAAACTCACGGTTCCGCAACGAGGGAAATGCTAACAAGTGAGCTAGTTTTGCTGCTTTCAGGGACACTCGGAAAGTTAGTAAAGCCAGTGAGACGTTGAGGAACCTTAGGAAATTGAAGATTACTTGACAGAAAAAAATACTTAGAAGTAGGATACTTATTGATAAGCTGTTGTCAGCTTCATAAACAAATTTGATTCATGAATAAGAGACTTAAAAGTAACCAAACTATAGTATGATTGATACATTTTACCATTAGATTCACAGTGACAGTAACTGCACCTTTTGTCTTCATATTATTTTATTAATTAGATACAACTTGACATTGGACTACATCTGAATTTTTTCCTTTCCTTTCCTGACAGAAAAGCTAAATGAATATTACTATTCTTGATTCAATGAATAGCTTTCCAAATATAAAATTAGAAAAAGAAACAAATGTTCCAGCTTCTTTTACATATTCAGTAGCTGATCTGGCCACATTGAGCTGATTTGAGATGTTTCAGTTTAAGAAATATTTTCCCTTAAATCAGACCACAGAATCTACATTGATCAGCCTGTTAAGTACATTCTTAGCTGTATACAATCACAATGGTTTTCCACTATTAACTGCAAAAAATAAAATAAAATCCAGTACACAGAGGTGAAAAACAGTTGTTTTAATGTTAAATCAGTTACAAGTGCAACTCTGTTCATGTCCCACTGTTTAACAGCCTTAATTAGCAAACATGTTTTTAATGCAACAATAAAGTTTCATTCAACCAGGTCAGACTATCGTTTCTCTGTGGTAAATAATACACGATTTTCTTAATATTTTGAAACCATGAGACCCAGTGTTACACCTTAATTTTAACTTTTGATGTGCAGAAGGCAGAAGCGGTCATTTCTAATTCACCTTTAGACTTTTTTGGGGGGGAGAAAAATGAGTATTAATGGGGTAAATTACAAGAGACTTATGTCATGCCATGGCAAGTCATTCTGGGCAAACTCCCTGCCCCCTCCCAAGAAAAAAAAGTAGAGCTTACAGGTATAAATAATTACTCTTTATGATATACTGCCTGTTAAAGCTACCATCTCCAAGATTTCATGGGCTCCAATCCAACATTAGAGACGAGTTAATCAGTAACCGCCACCAAGTGGGTTCAGTTACACTAACTGCTCTGGGCAGCAAAACAACGTCAATTTTAATTACCGTTTGTCAAAAAATACCAAAAATGTTCATCTTAATACCAGATTATCTGAAAAAAGTGAATAGATTTTTATTTTAGGATTTTGTTCAAGAGTTCTTGAAATACACATAATTTAAGAAATGTACTAACTTCTTGCTATTGTTGCAACACATATCCAGGCCAAAGACCAAAAAACATGTTAATCCTAGTTATAGTTTAATAAAGAAACACACAACATAAAAGCCTAAAAATGTCACACCTTGTCAACTTCAACTTTGAAGCCAGCAAAATAAAGACCATAAAGTAAGGTAGCATTAACCTTACTCCAAAAACAGACTAGAATTCATTAAATAAGAGGTACAAGTCTTAAGTTCAGCCTTTACCAATCCATGGATGACTGACAGTGTTGTGACAAGTCCGTCAGGCATTTTGAAGAGTGTGAAGTTATAACTTTATCTAGCATGCTCTCAACAATTTCAAGACAAATTAACCACTTTGAAGCACCCTCAAATTTACAAGGGGAATCCGTGTTTGTAATTGTCTATGCCCCGCTGAAGATCTGTCGTTGGCGTGTGATAACTTCACTTGCTGAGGCATCATTTCCCAAAATTCAACCCTGCCCTCCCCTTTCCGCGTCCTCCCTCTGACCCCCTTTGTGTCCCTCTCATTTCCCTGTAACCTTCCTCACTGTATAGCCTGCTCGTTGGCTGTGCTGCCTGAATCCTGGGGTTTCATGACGTCAGGAAGCTCTGGGGGAGTGGAGAAGGGTTCAATCCTCAGCTGCTCAAATGAATCATCTGGGAAATTAAAGGAACAGAAAATACATTTGAGTTTTCAGAGAAAGCCAAGAAATCTGTGCTCAAAGTGAAAAAAATGATCAAATATGAGTTTAAGCAAAAGCTGAACAGCTCACCACTGAGACGAAAAGCTAATCCCACCGTGGCGGGGGCCTGAGGTCGAGCTGTTTGATTTGTGAAACCACAATTTCCAAGAGTTTGACTGTCGTTGAGCAGCACATCATCCTGAAAAAAAAAAAACACAAAAAGAGCCAAGTAGAGCCACCTTGTTTTTCATTACTCTAAAAAAAAAATAAAGTTAAATTAAATAGTATGCATTATCAGCCCAGTCAGAATTTATTCAAAAGACATCTGAAAGAGTTTTCAGGGATCAAACTTTCAGTGAGCTAATCTTTGTAACAAAGTCAAATGGGTTAGGACTCATCAGATTTTCCAGAGTCCTTTCTGAAAAATTAAAGGTGTCTTCACTTTCAATTATAAAAAGATATATTTATAAAACTAATAAAGCATTTCCGCTAACCTGTATTCTTTCAGGAAAAAAAGAACAAGAACAGTACATTTTTCCTTAGAACTAGAAAGATTCATCAACCATTCTTTTTTCCATTTCCACTTCATAGTTTTTGCATAACCGATTGCCTCTGCACATTCTCTAATATACCTGTACATTCTTCAGAAACTCTTAAGCTCAGGTATGAAAGCAGTGCAACTATCAGACATGACAAAGAAAGGCACTTAATCCATACAATTTTAGAAACTGAAATCAAATATTTGGCATTTCACTTTAATAATGGCTTGAAAAAGTACTTGATGATGCATAGTACAAAATAATTTTCAAACATCAATTTGGATCATTAAAACGATAAAACAATAACTCCGAATCCACACAAGCGTGCCTTGTCTTACTTCAACCGATGAGTCTAATCAAAACTAATAGCAAACAATCTGAGAAAAATCAGATCTGCGAGATGTTAAGTTTATTTCACCTTATAAAGCCTCTGATCTTCAGGTGGCCTCTTTAAAATGCCTTCCACAATGCGCTTCAGTTCATAGACTGTGGTCGACTCTTTGGCATCTGTGAAGATGGTTGCCTTGTGACGTCGGATCATTAAAAACACATCCTAAAGTCATATCAAACAGAAAAAGGAGAAAACAGAAATGAGACGTGACACATTGTGACTAGAATTCAGGTGCTGTTAGGGATGTGCAATACCAGCCATTTCTGCTTCGATCCAAAACCAAGTAATACACGGCCAGTATCCCAATATTGATACCAATATTTTTAAAAGTCATGTTGAAAACACAAGAAGATTGATTACTTGAATTTTTTATGGTGAACTTCCATCAAAAATGTTACTTTTAAGACATTACTTGGTCTATGAAAATTCAAACTTAATGAGCCCTTAATGGTCCTTAATGATTAAGTAAAGTACAGGGAGTTAGTGAAATAGACCGAAATTCATCTATGCCCATACCATCACCATGGTTTTTTTTCTTGCATGAATTTTACTTGGTTAACATTTCTATTATCACTAGCTACCCGTGTAATCCCTGCCTTTCTGAAATGCCTCCACTAAAAACTTTTCCTCAAGTGACGTGGGGATATCAGTCTACAATTTCTGCACTTCTAGAAACTGGCCTTTCTGCTTCCAGACCGGACCTTGCAGTCCGATCCTATGACCATTCTAGTGTTTCGCTGCCTATACCCGTCTATATACCCATCAACTAACAATATATCAGTCATAATACAAGTAGGTCTTCAACTAGTGGGATAGTAACAGATTTTGTCCTATATGATGTTCGCTGTATATTTATGTCTCTCTGTCCTTCCCCACTCCTCTTTTCTTCCTTTATTCTGCTGGGCAGTCAGCAGGAGGGTTCTCGCTTATGAGCCAGCTCCAGCTCAAGGTTTCTTCCCTCTTAAAGGAAGGTTTTTTTTTATTTGCCACTGTTTGGTGGACGTGCTGTGGGTCTCTTAAAAAAAAAAAAAAAATCATTATTGTTTGCCATATTAAATAACTCCACCATGCAACATTTATATTCTGCCATTGACCACAGTTGGGTCTGTGTACCTTTATTACAGCCGCTAGCTCCTTTCCTTTTTTTTTTTTTAAAGTTCCCATCTAAAAAAGCATTTGAAAAAAAATAGCAAAAACACTATGAAATTACATTTTAGAGTTTAGATGTTAAACCATTACATTATCTCACTGTAATTAGTTGGGGGTTTTTTTTTAACATAAGTATCAATCTTTAAAGCTAAATAAACAGGATTGAAATATCGATATTTTGGCATTGATTCGCCCACCCTCTAGATATTAAGACCACAGGATGGCATGGCATACAAATTTTAGTGACAATTTTATACCTTTATAGGGAGTAAAGCTAATTTTAGTGCAATTAAAGTAAATATATCAGAGTGATTCTACACAGCTGTGGTTTTATATTACATCTGGCAGACTGCGTTAGTTTAACATCCCACCACACACAATGAGTCAAGACTTATTTCTTAACTCACATGATATGTCGCTTGCACTTATGTCTTCTATACAAAGCACACAAATTAGCTATGGACTTTTTTTTCCCCAAGGAAACCAGCATATCAGGCAAAGGTACACAGTTTTGTAGAATCACCCATCACCGTTTTCCTCTACGAACTCATGTAAGAAAAATACTGTCAATCTGAGCAAGTTAAGCTCCAACTCCCAAAGGACACCAAGTTCTGTTGCACAACAGAGAATTAACATTAAAGACATTTAGTGGAGATTACGGGTAGTTTGTTTTTTTCTTTTCTGGGGCCAACTTCCTCACTGTTACAACACCTGACTGGTCGTTTAAAAAGCCAGGATACTTTCAGCTGTTAGCGTCATAATGAGCTGGTTTAGCTGTGCCAGTGTTAGCCAACGCTAAACGTTCAACCAATATTTAACCTCAAATACAAGAGCTTTCTGAAATCATTTGAAATGAACATGCAGTCCAAGTTATCATTTAGTAAAGTCACTCTATTTTAGAGCGGTTCCCAAGTTAGAAAAAACACCCTCGAAATCTCTTATCAAGCATTTCTATCCCAAGTTGTCAAACACGATAAGGTTAGCGGAGCTACTTAGCTTCCTCGTGACAATCCCCTACTCCATTAAAAGTTAAGCTTGCTGGTTTGGATGTTTCGCATCCAAAACAATGTTTAATTCAAAGCTTCAGTTTGTACCCGTCTCCTCTGACGCTGCTGTCAACTAAACTGGTAAAGTTTAATGTCCACCTAGCGTGAGCTAGCCCGTTGACGTCAACCAGCGGAAGCTAGCCTCACTTAGCACGGCTTAGCTGAACAAAGACATCAGTTTTTGGATGGCGATTTAATCCCAAACGTGGCTTGGTTACGGACAGCAGACGTTTTTCCAGTAAGAGAAGGGTTCAATGACAAACTAAGCTAAAGTTTGACTAGTCAAAAGGGCGTAGCGTTGTGAGCTGTATCTGTTTTCCTCACTCACCATTTCTTGCGGTTGGCTGTATACAGGAGAAAAAAAAAAAAAAACCTCAACAGCCCAACGACAACTGCAAGATCACAGGAGCAGCAGACAGCCACGACTGTAATTCCACAACCAGCCAGCTGGTGGCACTGCACAGACCTCAGCGGCTGTCTTTATGCGGCGCTGAAAGGGTAAAGTTAGAGACACGGAATGAGTGCTTCTCAGTCTGTGTATAATAAAGAGAAAGAAAAAAAACTGGTTGTAGTTAATATGGGTCACCATGTTTTTACCATACTGTAAACAGACCATATGAATGTCAGATAAGATAGACAGATGACAAAAGTATCCGATGACCTTTGACCCATAAAACATATACAGTTGACACCAGAAATTTACATGCACTGTATAAAAAAGACACATAACCTTTTTTCAATCACACTAAACTTTTCCTGTTTTAGGTCAGTCATGATTACATTATATATTTGCTAATTGCCAAACAATGAAAGAGAATTTATTTTTATTACTCTCTTCAAAGTCATACATTTATATACCCTAAGATTACTGTGCCTTTAAACAATTTGGGAGAGCCCAGATGATGGTTTCATGGCTTTGAAAGCTTCATATAGGTTAATTGACAACACTTGAGTTAACTGGAGATACACCTGTGGATATATTTAAAAGCACACCTCAAACACACTGGTTCCTTGCATGACATTGTAGGTAAAGATATCAGGAAGAGGACCTTCATCAGTCTGGTTCATATTTGGGTACCTGAAGGTGCCATCTGTTCAAAGTCAAATGCAACTGTAAACACCATGGGAATTCAATTCAATTTTATTTGTATAACGTCTGTTACAATGCCGATTATCTCTAGCCGCTTTACAGAGACCCAGAGGATGACCCCTAAGCAAATTATATGAACTAAAATTATAATATTAAATCCTAATCAAGGATAATGGCAAGTAAAAAAAAAACTCCCACAGCAGGAGAAAAAAACCTTTAAGCCAAACAGCTGGCAAGGGAAAAACTCCACTTTAAGAGGAAGAAATCTTGAGCAGGACCTGGCTCAACAGGTGGGACCGTCCTGCCATAGGCCAGCCGGGTAAAGAAAGAAAAAGAGAGAGGGGATAGGACAGAGAGAGGAGAGTACATACACCCTGGCAACACTACCCTAGACAAATAGTTATTGTCCATTCACTTTAGCACTAAGAATTTGTTAGCCCGATTCTATGTTAAAGCTCAAAGACGGTCCGAAGACTTCTCGGTTCAGAAACAGCATTTATTATGGTCACAGGCAAAGCATGGCAGCGCTGGTCTCAAGGCGACAGAGTGTCACGCAGGATCTCAAAGTCAAAATGAGCCCCGTTTCCGGGAAACAGTTCATAATTATCGTCTTGGGCTGTTCTTGCCACTGAATGTAAGTGGCCAGTTACTCACGTCACGTGGACAGGCCAACCACTGTCCACGTCGTCTTGGAATAAGATAAACAATGTGTCTGGAATGTTGTTTCCAAGCGTGTATCTAAATGCAACAGACCTAATTTGATAGAATAAAGAGGTTTCATCCAGTCATGTTATCTTACTGTTCCTCCTCAAGAACAAAGCATGTGCTCAGTAAAACAAGAGCAAAGGTACAATGGAGACTACTGAATTTGCAAAAATGAAAACTTATTATAACACTTCCTCTCTTGATATCCATCAAATTCCAGCACGTATATTCTGACTGGTTCATTGTTTGTACATAAAATATAGAGATGACTATATAAATAGATGTAGGTAGCAGCACTGAGATGAAATGGTCAGAGAACTAGATCTCAGATCAGCATGCCAGCCGGCACCCCGAACACATCTACACACACAGGCAGAGGTAAACGCTGGGATGACCAGAGGATGGAACTGCAAGTCAGCATGCAACTCGGAAAACTCTGGCCTGCAAACATACAGAAAGAAAAGAGAAAAGGGGGGGGCAAAAGCAGTACAACAAACTACAGGAAAGAAATGGAGCACAGTTAGTTACGAGGTGCTCCTAATTAACTACAGATTGAGCTGGAGCAGGAAGAGGAGAGGAGGAAAGGGAAGGAAGGGAGAAAAGCGAGGTGGAGACACCACTCAGCAGATCATGTTGGCGTCCCCCTGCAGCGTAGGCCTATAGCAGCATAGTTATGACGAAGCTGTGATTAAGACGAGCCTACTCTAGTCTTGGCTCCTATAACTATAGCTATAACTTTTAGCCCTTACAAACACTGTTAAGACTAACTGTAGGCTTTACAAAACAGAAATGTTTTCAATTTAGTTTTAAAGATGGTGATGGTGTGTTTATGCCATGGTTCTGGATAATTTTTCCCAAGGGCAGCATGTATAAAGTGAAAAGGATCGGTCCTATGAACCCTGTGGGACGCCATAGCAGACCCTAGTCCATGCAGAAGAAACATCATTAACATGGACGAACTGGAATATGTTAGATAATTATGACTTAAACCATCCTAACGCTGTCCCTTTAATTCTAATAGTGTGCTCTAATCTATGCCTCTATGCTGATGTCCAGCCATCATACCACTCAGGAAGGAGAGCGGTTCCACATCCCAGAGATGAACATGCTTTGCTGAAATATATATATTGACTCCAAAACAAAAGCAAAAACACCTTGTGAACAGGAACATTAAAAAGTCAGATTACAGTTTGCAAATGCACACAGGGACAAACACCTTCGTTTCTGGAGACATGTCCTGTGGTCTGATGAAACTAAAACCGAACTGTTTGGCCAAAATGACCACCATTACATTTGGATCAGCCTGAGATCACCATCCCACTGTGAAGTACGGGGGTGGCCTGCATCATGTTGTGGGATGTTTTACTGTAGGAGAAACTGATGCACTTCACAAAATAAATGGCATCAAGACGAAAGAAGATTATGTAGAAATATTGAAGCAACATCTCAAGACATCAGCCAGGAAGTTAAAGCTTGGTCAAAAATGAATTTTCCAAATGGACGATGACCCTCAGCATGCTGCAAAAGTGGCTTAAGGACAACAAAGTCAATGTTTTGGAGTGGCAAGAGCTGAAAAGCGTGAGCACGCAAGGCAGCCTACAAACCTGACTCAGTTACACCAGTTTTGTTAAAGGGAAATGGATCAAAACTCCAGAAAATCATTGGGAGAAATTTGTGGAAGGAAACCCAAAATGTTTGACCTGAGTTATAAAGAAAATGCTACCAAATATTAAGTATGTATATACATGTGTATAAAAGTCTGACTTTGAAGAAAATAATAATAAAAAAATCTCTCATTATTCTGGCATTTAACAAATAGAAATTATTTTGGTAATCCTAACTGACCCAAAACAGGAAAGGTTTAGTCTGATTTTATGTCAGACTAAAGGGGGAAAAAGGCTGTGTATTTTCATACAGAGTATGTAAAAGTCTGGTTTTGACCGCATGGTGTAACTCTGCTGATGTCCTCTTGGTCAGATTAGTTACGTGATGTCTATAAATAAAGAGGCTCTAACTCTTTGTGCAACTGGAGATCACCCGGCAGGTCCCAATGGAACTTCTAAAACGCTGACAATCACAAGGTGAGGTCTATGCATGACTAAACATTTTAGTGTTACTTCAAACCTCTCGCCGTATTACAAATTAGCTGAAAGCAAGTCATGATGCCAAAAATAAGGCACTATGTGTTATCAAATTAAGAAAACAGTGATAAAACTAGACTATTGTGTCTGACATTGCACACTGAATTGTAAAGTAACATCAATAAAATAAAATAAAAAAGTTTATTGACACATTTTACATTTTATAAACATAAAACAAAAACCAAGCACACCAAACCTGAACTCTTTCAGTCATTACCTAAATCAACTGCTTGAACTGTTGCCAGTAAGCAACACTCTAGAGACACTGCTTAGGAAAACTGAAACAAAAAAGCTTAAATATAAAGAAAACAATTGTGGACTTATCAATCTGAAAATTTTGATAAACTTTGGATTCAACATGTCGAGTTTATCCTGATCATGACTTCAACTGACGCCACCAAAATGCACCCTGCTGATATTCTGCAAATTCATGAGATGCTATTATATAACTTCAACAAAGGAGCAATTTTCTTCATTCAGAAATATGACCTCATCCTGAGGATTAAAGATATCCTTCCTCTAAAATAAGCAGAGAATTCCGGTGAATCATTGAGTGGGTGAAGGATGCCCTCATTGTTGGGAAACCATCATGATCCATTTCCTGACAATGATGCTACTAGACTAGCCTTCTTCCCTGGTTGGATAGTGAAACACAGCTACCTGAAACAATGTAGAGTGAGACAATATTGTGAAGTTACCTGAAAAAAAAATCCATTATAAACATTCTAAAACATTTCTGAGAACGCTTACAAAATATAAATACACATAAAAAATTAAGCTGTATTAAACTCACCAAATTAACTTCTACCTAACCACAAAAACACTTTCTTGGATCTTGGAATAAGTGTACTGTAGAACAGAGAGAGAGAGAACAAAAGGGTTACTGTACCATATACATATATAATTAAGACAAAGGTCTATTTAAATGTAAGAGTTCAAAACCTACGTTCAGTTCTCTGGGGGACTGAACTGGCTCTACTCCGCTACAACAGAGCACTGAAAAAGGCCTCTCCTTGGTCTTTGAATGCTCTTTGAAGCACAGACAGAAAACCTTGGCAGGTAGGTACACATCCCAGTCAGCTGCATGTTCCTCCGTTAGATCATTTACCATCCTGTTGGGAAGTTGCAGCATTCATTTATCAGCATGATGAGAAAATACTCAATCATTAAATTTAAAACCATTCAATGCTTTTTCCCATATGGTTACATAGGAACTGAACAGCTCTAAATCCCTTAGTACAAAGAGAAAGCAAGAAAAAAAAAAAACATGAGATACAATTCAGGAAAAGTACTCTGCAAACAGACCTGTCAATTAGCTGTGGTGTGATCAGATCTGCTGTCCCTGTCTGCTGATGATAAACCACAAGGGCGATGGTAACCTTCAGTATGTCTTTAAGTTCTCGGTTGATCTGGAACAAAGCCATGTTCAAGTAGCACATCTATGTTAGACAGTTATTCTTCAATATTAGTTCACAAAATATGCACTGCAACTCAATGTTGCTGGGGATTTTTTCTTCATCTCATACAGAACAAAGGAAACAATCTGATTACATCATAATATAAAGTGGATAGCTAGCAGAGATGAGAAATAGCAAATAGAGAAAAAGGTGAAAGGCAGGCTATGCCTTAAGTAAAAAATAATTACACAAGAAAGCAGATGGTGTCTGATTATTGGTATAAATTGCATTGTTTGATCTTATGTTTCATTTGAAATAACACAAAATATAAAGTAACGACCATTATGGTACGTGCACCATTGAGTCTGGAATGAGTATGAACAGTTCAAGTACAAATACACTCACTTTGTGGACTATGTCATGAGGCAGTCTGGAAAGGATTCTGAGTGGGTATCCAAAGTGGCCGATGATCTCTGCGATATTTTTCGCCACATGCAAAGGGAGGCACGACTGCATCGGCACAGCCTCCACCCATTTGGAGAAATAGTCTGTCACCGTTAAAATGTATTTGTGTCCGTTCAGTGTTAGAGGGAGTGGCCCTCTGACATCCAAACCGAGCCACTGCCACGGCTCTTCAACCTGAAATCAAAAGATTATATAGTGTATTCATAATAATGACTTTGGTTTGCATTTTGTGTTATTCTGTTATTATACTGTTGTAAACCCACCTTTATCACATTTTCTGAATTTTTATCCCCTGCCTGTGAAACAGCAGAGGAGCTTTTGATCAAAACACTTCACAATACACACAATTTCTAGGTCAAAGGTATTTCATTTTATCATTTTGAAGACTTACACTGAGATCACCATCTGGAGCCCACTGAATATTCTATGTACAAGAAAAAAACAGACAAATGGACAATTTTGATACACAAAGATAGTAAGATGAACTCCATAACAAAAGCTTAATATACCCACTGTCATAGGAGAGCCTCGATAACTTAAACTCAAAATATACATTTATAGTGTAGGTTACTGCCAGGTTATCAAACTGATAAATAATAAAACTGTGTATCATGCATCACACAACATACCTGTGGTACACAGTAATCTCCATGAAAGAAATGTGGAAATGAATCAATCTTCATCAGCCGTTCATCAACTATGATTCTCCATTTCTCAGACTTTTTTTGGTCTCTGGTCATAAAAGCAGAAAAGACCAAAACATTAGAGAAGTAACAAATTAAGCATCTCTCAAAGTAATAAAAAAAAAACAGGGCATAAATATTTAAGTTTTGTTTGATTTTGTCCAAGCCTGTGACTCAGATAATCATATAAAAGCACAAGCTGGTCAAACACAGTTCAAACAGCTGAAAACATGATATTCATAAAAATTTATTTTCAGTTCTATTTACTAATAAAACTGGGATTATCACAAATTCACTTAAATTGCAAACTGCAATACTTTTCTTTGTTAATTTGAAGAAAAATGTATATACACTTACACTTACACTCACTTATATAACATAAAGGGAGAATTGTATAGCAGAAATTCAAAGATGTGAATGACTTTATTCCATGTTAGAATATGAGTTTCTATTTCATTTGAAGGCATATTGAACCAGCCAAAGTAGTTTTGGACTCTTTTGACATCTGTATATCACATTAATTTTATATCCCCTTTTCAGCTCAAATCTCAACAGTTGACATCATGGCATGTGATTAATAGACTCAACTAAGTGATGACAGAAGAGAAAATGGGAACAGGACCAGGCAAGACACCCAAACAAAGCTTACAGTGTCATAACAGATAATTAACCTCTACACCAGGGGTCTTCAACCCTGGTCCTCGAGAGCCCCTATCCAACATGTTTTAGAGGTTTCCCAGCTTCAAGCACACCTGACTCTGATTAATGGTCATTATCAGGTTGTCATCAAAGTCTGCACAAGTCTGTTGATGACACAGCCACTTGTATCACAGTGTGATAAAGCAGGGAAACATCTAAAACCTGCTGGATAGGGGCTCTCGAGGACCAGGGTTGAAGATCCTCCACTCTACACCTACAGGAGGACCTGCTGATCTAAAAAATCCCAAAAGTTACTTCATGTTGCTTTAATTGTCTGTTACACCGTTCTTATATTGCTTAACTATAAACATATAAACTATAAACATAGTATTTCTTTGTGTATTAAGCAAATATCTTTTTTGTAATGTTTATAATTTGTTAAATAAAGTCAGAAAAGCCGTGGGCTTAGATATTTGAGAACTGCGTTCTGGTAGTAAATACATTAATTTATGATTGGTTGTGTCACATGGTGTTATTGTTGAATTATGACAGAACAACTTAAAACAGGACAAAGCCTAAACTCTGTTGTTACATACCCTTGAGGCTCCTGCTCTGCTTGGTTTACTTCTCTGCTCTGGACACTGTTCTTTGTCATGACAGGAGGCGAAGCTGCAGCTTGAGTTGACTCTTTCTCTGACACTTTAGCACCTGGGGCCTGAATTCACAACACAACAAGCAGATTTCTTTTATTCAGGTACTGACAGTGATTGTTAATAATTTGTACAATGACAACAAAGGAGAACAAATGACCAATTTAAGCAAAAATTTCATAAAATACTGTAAAAAAAAAAAAATTAAAAAAAAACAAGCAAATTATGAATAAAATCATTCAAAACAAATTAGATCTCACCTTTTTTCGCTTACGTCTTTGGTTGACAGAACCCTATATCATAGAAACAAACAACAAATTAAGAATCACTAGCTGAACAATACAACTTACTGTTAAACACAGGTGCAGGGCAGTCTTCATTTGGATGAAAATTACAAACCTTAGTTTTCTGTGTGCCATCAGTGGATGAAAATATGGTGGGAATTGCATCTTCTCGAAGTGTCACACTTTTTCCTGTTCTGTCGATATACTGTTCCTCAAAATGATGAATGCAGAGCACTGAAAAGCGATTTGGGGTCCAGTCCTTCCACTTCATGTTCGTAAGCCATTTTTTAAGTTTTCTGGGATTGTACAGGGAAACCTGTAGTAACAGAGAGTTTGTTAAAACAGTCCCGACCATGAAATTCTGCAAGGACATGCAACACTGAAATCAACTCTAGGTTAGCTATTTTGTAGAAATGTTTCACAGTCTATTGTCCATGGTACATAATATGAATTCCACTGTGCTGTAACCTACATATAGAACATCTTTTGGTAACAGATTTGTGGTCTTGCATGTGACATTTTTGCAGTATGCCAGGGCTAAGTTTATTATTCAGTGAATACAATTTGTCAAACCTTTTATAAAGTAATGGGACCTACTTAACAAAGTCTACCTGTCCAAACTCTGACTTACACTAATGTAAAATAGCCTAAGCTTTATTTTACAGCAGTGGCTACTAATTCCCAATCTATTATAACCCTTTATCCCTCCCAATGTAATTTTGATTTTAACAGAAGTAATCTGCCAATCAAATCAATTCACTTTATTAACAAATATAATATTAATTCTATGGTCTCAACAACTATACTCTCTGTAAACAGGGAAAGACAGAATTTAATTATTATGAATTATTATTTAAGCGAAAGCATAAGCCTTAACTTTTTTTTTAATGCCTACAGAGCATAATACCGGAAAAAATATAGAAATAACAACACGTATAACTGAACAGAACAATTATAAATGTTATGCAGCTGTTCTTTGCTTGTGAGTAAAATTATTTTGCCTAATTTAAGCACTTACTTAAAGAACTTCACATCTGAATCGCTTGAATTCTCGCAGTTGTAGGCACATTTATATCTTCCCATTTATTGTATAGTTTTGATTAACTTTTGACAAAACAAAATATGCTGCTAATGCTAAGAGTCTTTGGGCAATAACATTCTACATCCGGGTCTTCATTTCAAAATAAAAGCAGCACGATAATTTTAAGTGCCAAAAAAGAAAAAGAAAAAAGATCTTGAATATTTCTAAAGATTTCAACTGTGTATATACATATTTTTCAGTGGGTATTAAATACCTGCAACATTTCAAAAGTCGAGATGAATTATTCAACTTAAAGAACTACAAACGTAATGCTTCTTTCCACTTTTTTGTAGTGGATACCTTTAATTTGACAATAACTTTATTAACGGATGTTTACGTTCTTCTTCGTGGTGTGCTCTTAGCTTTAATACTGCCCTCTCGAGAAGAAAAGTAGACATTTTATTTGTTTGGTATCTGTACATGAGCAATATAAAAAAATGTATCAAATATTAATTAATTTTAATCGCCAATCATCAAGATTTCTATCTTTAATTACAACAATCTCAAATTATTCCTGTTAAAAAAAGGAAAATGGAAAAAAATTCTGTTCAAGTGAATAATGGGCTTTGAAATTTGATCAATGAACGACTCAAATGACACTTGTATTTAAAAATAGCTGTTTAATAAACATTGAATGATGTGATATCAAGAATGACATGGTGCAGCTCAGCTGCTTTTTGTTTTCCACTCGACTCTCCACTCATCCCAGTTCAGCAGAGTTCGTTTTATGTCCCATCCCGCAGCTTCAATGCCTGCAAATTATATTGCATTTTAATAAGAAGAGTCAGACTTAATAGTGTTTGGGGTGAAAATCATTTTGCATGAGCTCACCTTTGAGGAATGTGTAGAATTTTGCATCCATCAGCTTGTGACTTTCACACACCATTTCCCAGGGACCTTTCATTAAAAAGTATGCCATGTTATGTTATTTAGATAAAATTGTTATGCTAATGGAGGCAAAAGCTTACTTTGCTGCTTCGGTGTGGTACATGAAGATTCCCCGGATGTCAACTTGCTTCTGAGCCACACCGCCTGACACGTTGCCCTGATCTCATCAGGTACTGATGCCTCTGGTCCCAAACAAACACTCACACAGCCTGGGAGAAAAACAAAAGGGTTTAACAAAATATGTGTTATGTTTCAATAAGTACATGCAAGTATGTTTTATGAACACACAGAGATTCTGCAGGAATTGGGGTGATTTACCGTTTCTGATTCCTAACAGGTAAGGCATGTTGTTTTCCTTCAAAGCCAAATTCAGTTCTTCTGAGCTGCAAAATAAGCAGAGTTTAAAAAAAAAAAAAAAGAAATAGTGTTGACCTCTAAATTTGTAATTTGTCAAAAATGTTATATGCAATTACTTCTGTGCAACGTCCTGTAGTCTCACTCCAAGCTTGATTGGAGTGCTTTTCCCAAATTCTGAGAATCAGAGGAAATTTTAAGACCATTAACAGACCAAACAAGGACCCGATTGTCAGTGCCATTACAATGGTCACCTTGAAAATCAAATAAAAACCCATACCAAAGAAAACAGCTTCTTTCTGATTGGCCTCTGGTGGACTCAAGATTCTGCTGTCCTTCAGGTACTGCTGCAGCACAATCGAAAGCCGGGCCTCATTGAAGGTTTCCATGACAACCGAACTTACAGCCTTGTAGTTGGCAAAGAGATGAAGGATGGTGAAGAAGAAGAAGAGGCTGAGAGTCAGTCTGAGGAGCAGAAAAGGAGAGGAGAATGGAGGGGCATGAAATTAAACCCATACTTCCAAGGTTACTGTTTACGGAGGAAAAAAGATTCTTCCTTGTGTACAATTACTTGTTCGAGTCGGTTATAACACTCACCCTGGATTATCAGTGACGAGGGGAATGAGGATCAAACTCACGAGCAGTCCAGCCAAATTCACTAAAGTCTCCTGTAGGAAACAAAGGAAACAAATTAGCGTAACTTTAGTTGTTTTACAAATTTCTCAACTTAGGTCTGGAGGTCTTTGAAGACAGAGACATGTTAGTGTGAACAAAGCTGTCCCTAGTATATTTAAAACAGACAACACAAACATCTACATTTGAAATGGACATTTGTACCAGATCTGAAAAAATAAAGTAATTTATGAGGCAATATCCTGATTTCACGCTGATCTCCTTCATATCAGTTACCTGACTACCATCTTTGGCAGATACGTCAGCCATGTTGTCCCTGCGAGCCTGATGAACAGTCAGAGCAGCTCTGGTCGCACCACCCGCCACCCCAACAATAGACTGAAGAAGACAAGCACAATAACTGGAAAAGTTTCATTTATGCTCAGAACTGCAGTTTGTTTTATCAGTCAGCTGTTTAACTTTTATTTCCATTCTGCCAAAACTTGATTTCTCATCTCCACTTTTATCTGAACTTCTGCATCCCCAGAACAAGTCTGCAACACTCAAGCATGCCCAGGTCCACACCTTCTGCCTGACTCCCGGCCAGAAAAGCATTCGGGGCAACAGTTCACTTTAAAGATCCTTCTGAGCTGATTCACCGTGATCTGCAAAGTTCTGCTTGGTGGGCTCATTTTTACAGATTTGACGAGGAGACATCTACAGGGTGTCACTGTATCTTTAGTTGAAAAGAGCCAGCTAAGGTGATTCATGCATTCAATTTGAATGCTGTAAATGACCCATTCATGTGAATCAGGTGCAGTGAAGCAGGAAAACATCTCAGACATGCATGGTTGCAGCTCTTCGATGATTTAAGTTTAAGGGCCCTGAGTTAAAGGCCTGGATCCATGTTTTTAAAACAGTCTAAGTACAACATACTGTGATAATAAAGATGGCCTTTTTGTTTCATAATCATTCAGGAATGTTTATACAAGAATTTCCTGAACATTTTTGACTGAAAATCAAATTCAAACAAAGCTACTAGTTACTCAATAAGGGTTAGTTAATTACTTATATCTTAGCCTGATTTGAGAAGTGTTAAATGTCTTTTTACCTTGAACACGCCTGCTGTGCACACAATCAAAGTGAAGCAGGCAGGAAAGTAAGGAGCCAAGATTTCCATGAACATGGCAATATCATTGAGAACATCGGCAAAAAGTCTGGTGGTTGAATAAAAGAAATCAAATCAACACGGTAACTGCAACAACTGCACTGAGAAAGCCTTGGAATTGTAGCGCATACCTCCATTTTTTGGCCTCAGAGTCGAGCTTCCTCCTGCAACAGAGATAAAGAAACAGTTTTAAAAGGAATTTCCAAAACGTTTGTTAAACTGAGACAGCATGAGTATATGAACCCACCCTTTCTGCCAGGCAAAGAGGATTCTTCCCAACATGCCAGTTCCATCTGCACGTGAAACATTTGTTTAAATGCAGTTCAAATGCCATTATGGACAAAACAAATCAGGAATGATCAATTGGAAGTTTGTAGTATTGTTTCAGAGGTTCCCACCTCTTAGTAACCAGGTGACTGTAGCTGCAGCTACGGTTGCTTCTTGGTTTCCAACACCAACACCTTTGAGGGAGGCTTGAGTGGCCAGGGTCCCTGAGAGGGAGCTGGCGAACGCCTGAGAGAGAGACAGCAGGGTGAACACACAGCTTCAACCTGGTCAGCGGTTAGAATCCCTGGTTGTTGTGTGTTGGTCATGTACTGTACCTGCACAGTATCCCACAACTGATACTGCAGATAGTCATCGCTGACGCTGTCTGGGTAGCCTTGAGGAAGAAAAATACTCTGGAAAAAAAAAGTTTAAAAGTCAGACTCAGAGTGAATAAACAATCAGTGCAGCTACAAGGGAGTCCTTACTTTAAAAACTCCAACAACATGAAGTGCCTCTTGATTCAGCTTCGCTGTCATTCCTGCTTCTCTCCATCACTCCATCCTTCGCTAAATACTTCCAGGACTGAGCACTGCCATATCTCTCTGTAGCCACAAGCACGCCCGCCTCTTTCTCCATTGTGGGCTCTTCGGAGAGACTGACGCTACCGATACTAACAGATCAAACGAAACTACGATCTAACATCAAGTTACATGTGCTTATTTCAGGCACACTTTAGAGAAAAAGGTGGTGTTGTGGTTCACAGCCGACGTGTCGCTCTTTCCTGCTTTGTTTTCATCTGTGAAGCTTCCGGGTTCGTGTCCGCCCCTCACTGCTTCCCTGACTTTCTCATTGGTGGAATGGGAGTGAAGGCGGAGCTTCGAGAGAGAGCGCCTTTAATAAACTTTATTGTTCAATAATATATGAACTTCAGTGGCTATGACGTATATACTCATATTGCATTTGGATATCTACAGATTCAAGAAAATGCAGTCTTGCATTTTACCTCTTAAAGTAGTCTGTACTATTCTAACAATATTTGTTACATTTTTTAAAACTGTTTTTCAATAATCATTCCATTTATAAATATTATTAAGATTAAAACAGCACAAAGGACCTTTTCCCATGTTAAAAAAACAATTTCAGTTTTATTTTTTTGCTCACCTCTAAGAAGCATTGTTTTGCTCTAAAGGTGTCCCGTCCCTACTATCAGCAAGAACCAGCTAAAGAAAAGTAAAGAAAGTTGATGTTGCGTCTCATATCAAATCTGCCCCTGCAACTCTAAACAGGCACTTCCAGAGATATAATAACATAAAACTGTCCAAAAAATTAATAAATACAATTTAATCTAAACAAAAATGTTTAAAATAAAAAAAAAAGGCACTAATATATGTTGTTACAAAATACATAAAGCCTCTGATTTGTTCAGCATTGCTTCGAGTCTGTATGGTAGACATTTGATAATGTAGACGATAACAGCATCTCTTTCACTTTCTGAGTGTTGTTCTTTATGTGCATATTGTTTTATTGCGCAACCTCTGTGAAAGTGTTTTACTCTCCGTTCAAAGTTGCATCACAGCAAAAGAACTCGTGTGTTTTATTGCACATCCTGGTCTGTCAAAATAAAACTTGGTTGCTTTACTGTGTTTGGTTAACAAAGAACACAACATGAGACCTGCAGGTCAGTGTGGGATGTTGGCCTCCCTGAGAATGAGAGGAATGAGTCAGGGCCAACATGATTTGTGCAGTTGCACAGTTGTAGATCCTCTGAGTTAAGCAGGTGGGTGTTAATTTGTGTTATTTTTGGCTTTAAGATTACAATAAATGCATATATTCCCAAAGCCTGTTCCTCCTTTTAATTTGGCTTAATGCTGCACATTAAAGCAGAAAGAAAAAAAGTTTGACTTTCTGAATTCTTTATTAAAATCAATCAATATTGAAACTTGAGCTCCAAGCTTCCAAGTTTTTCACACATTTTTCCAAGAGTTCAGGGAACATCTGAGAAACATTTTGACAATGCTGCTTCATTTCAAGATGCCCTCATGTAGATGAAAGCACTGTCCGTTCTGATTAACCCCACAGAAGAGGTTAATGATTCATTTACAGGTTTTCACTGAAAGCCTCAACACCTTCACGTCCACAGGGATTGAAATTTGACAAAGAAACAGTTTAAACGGTCTTCACCAGATTGCTGCTGTTGTTTCTCTCCTCTCAGTATCGCAGTTACACTTAAGCCATGATAGTTACTGCTACTGCTTGGCACAAGGTTATATTTTCATTTGACCCAATTTTATTTCATTAAACACTAGTGATTGATTCATTGGGCTTTATATTTATCCTTCACTTGATTTGGTTTGAACACTTCAGAGTTCTCTATGATGGAGGCCGTGGCACCCCCCCCCCCCCCCCCCCCCCCCCCCCAAACGTCAGTACCCCTAAAGTCTGTACCCTTCAACATTGTATGAGCTGATAAAGCAAGGTGATCGTCTTATCAGAACACTTTGTTCATGGGGATGAAGCTCGTTTGAATATCTCATGCAATCTTGGATGAGGCAATTGTTAACATTGTTTTTTCCTGTTCTGTAAAGTGACCTTGAAAGGCACTTTTAAATAAAATGTATTCCTATTATTATAATAAACATCATTAAGCAATGGAATACCCTTTGTGCTCCTTCGTAAGAAGACCATAAAAACTGCACCGTGGGACCAAATCTTTAAGCAGTTTCAGTTCCTCCGGTTATTCCCTACGTGAATCTTTTCTTTGACCTTAATGATCTACTGAGACGTCCTGGGAGACACGAGGACACGAGTGACCGGGCTCCAGGTTGAGATCCTCACTCTGTAACCAAAGGTTTTCAGGTGAACAGCAGTACTGAAGCTTTCAAAATGGGGAAGGCTGCCTTCCCTCTTTTGATTACACAAAGGCTCCTTGGAAATTCTGGGTACTTTACCAGACCACACAAAAGACGGCAGAACAGGCTCCTGTTTTTTAAAGGATGACTGTGTCATACTGTCAGGGACTGACTAAGAATTACCAGTTCTTTTAGTTTTTGTAATAAAAAACAAACAAACAAAATGGTACATGAGAATAATCCATCTGATGCTATAAATCATTTTTTAAACAAGAGGTTCGGTCTATTTATGATTACAGCAGGCGAGGGGGGGCATAGATGATGTCATAATTCAGTGACTAAGGAGGAATAAATCTTATCTCTGGGTCAGAGAGCCGAGGGTTGACAGGAACGCAGAAAATCTTAGTAACTATGCATCAAAAGTGATCAAGACTGACTGTGATGTGGAGAGCAAAAAGGTAATGAAAACTCAAACATGTTAATATTGATTTTTAGACTCAGCAGGAGGCCAACTGGAATATCACTGGTTCACCTCCAGGCAAGACAAGTGCTGACACACCTTTCCCAGCGTCACTGGAATGTGGATTGGGCAAGAAAACAGTTGCAACAAGGTGGTTATCTCTGCTATGACTAACAAGGCCGAGAGGAGGCTTCCTCAGTTAATACAAGGAAGAGACCCTGGGATCTGTAGTAGCGGGAGAACAAAATCTGAAACGTCAAAATCCTGCCTACTAAATGGGCGTGGAAGTTTCACACTGAGTTTCACTCAGAGCTCTCCTTCCTGTCATTCAGCTGTTTGTGTGGTGCTGGGCTCTCAACTGGGACCGAGTCGGCCTCAGATCCACGACCGGCAGGCTCAGGAAGGGTGTTTGGATGACCACGTGTGGAAATCTTCACTGAAACCTTTTAACATTTTTGAGGAGGACAGCCACAGTTGTGGCCTTCAAGTGGAATATTATTGAGGAGAAAAGAAATCAATACACCTGCCATCTTTATCATCAGCCTGTTTAAAAGAACAACAGCAGCAGAAAAACACTGGATGAACCTCTCTGGAGTGAGCTGAGGAGTGGATTTGAATTTAAACAGGTTTGTACTTTCTTTCAACTTTTTGATGGGATGAAGTCTATTATGACTGGTTTCTTTTAGCCAAACTGAAAGTGTTGTCATCCCTCTGGCTTTAGAGAAGTGCTCTTGAGACTGAGCTTCCTGCTGCTTGTAAACAAAACATAAATGAAGAAACTTCACCAATTCAGCTATGATTGCTGTCATAGTCTACAGTGACTAGAGGACACAAACCAGGACTAACAACAAGTCATTCACTTCTGTGTAATGTTACAGGATGTTTTTTTTTTTTTTTAAGCAACACCCTGTTGCTACATTTTCTAGACGTACCAAAAATGCAGGTATGCTGGTGTCTCGTACGTCTCTCTCTGATGAAGTCAGAGATTAGATAAGTTGTGGATCATGTTTTCATTATGCTATGAAAACCTACCAGCCAAACAGGAAGTTTTAGATAGATTTAAGGTGTAATTATACACGTTTTTCAGCTTTCTTTTTTTCGAGTTAACAAAGAACACTGTGGGACCACTCATAAACTTTCTGTTTGATGCTGGAAAATCCCACACTTGGAAAAAACTCCCACACTGACAAAATGTGACAATATACTCAGACGATGGTATGTCTGGATAGTTTGAGGAACATGCTTAGGCTTGTGAGGCATATTTTAAATTTTGAACTCTTTGAACTTGCGATTTGCTTTGTCGGTCACATCAGTACCAGGAGACAGTAAGAAGAGATAGAACAGATCTGGGATACTTTTCCAGCTCTGACATTCCCACTGGACAAGCGTTGGCATCCAACATGCAGCTGGATGGGTGTGTCATCAAACTACATGAGATAAGCCGTCTATTATTTAAGTTCTCTCTGATCTTACGAACAATACTCATGGAAGTGATTTGGCAAAAATACAGGTGTTATATCAAATCAAAAATCTAATCAAATTTATTTATAAAGCCCTTTTCATACACAAGTAACACAAAGTGCTTTACATAATAAAAACAATAATTAATACAAGAAGAAGAAGAAGGAACAAAAACAACTTAAAAGCCATCACACACCCAGGGTTACAGTAGTAAAAATCACCCAGTCATCCTCTCTCTCTCTCGCTCTCTCTCTCTCACACAGGGGGTAGTGGATATGCCCCCCCACCCCCACCCCCTTTGACCCCACTCTAAATAGACTCTAAGACAGGGGTAGGCAACTCCAGTCCTCGAGTGCCGCTGTCCTGCAGGTTTTGCATGTTTCCCTACTTTAACAAACCTGATCCTAATTAATGGCTGTCATCATCTTGTCATCAAGGTCAGCACATGTCTGTAAATGACACGGCCACTTGTATCAGGTTGTGAAGGAGGGAAACATCTAAGACCTGCAGGACAGCGGCACTCGAGGACTGGAGTTGCCTACCCAGACATCCATATGTCACTCCATATTAGTCTATTTCTAGCTTAATCAGAATCAGAATCAACTTTATTGGCAGGTAACGATTTTACACATACAAGGAATTTGTTGTGGCGATGATGTTGCATGCAATTAAGGGAAAAATATAACAAACAATGTAAACTAAAAATATTGCAATATAAATGTATATACACAAGCTGTTTTTTTTTCCCATTAACAATGGAAAGACTGTCACTCCAAGATTAAATTGGAGTGAGATCTTTAACAAGGTTATTACAGCCTTTTTCACTGAATTGTTTTCATTAAGTTCACTTAAACTTCTCATATTTTGCAGCGATGTCAGAGTCACAAGAGGCAAGAGAGGAGGTGGTTCCACTGAAAATTATGGCAGGACAGGGTGGCCAGGAGGATGAAGATGCTCCCAGTGAAGTGATCAGCTGTACTGGAAGAACCGCTGACTTCTTCTGCAATGACGAGCACCACAGGAAGCTGGCCGTCTGCAGCATCATCTGTGGGATATCCTGTATCGGAATCAAAGCTTTGACTCATTCAATAAAGGTATTTCATTTTCACTTCACACTTTAAAAAAAAAAAAAGTGCAAGATTCAAACAACTTAGTTTTAGCACAGCTGTTTACTCGAGTTTTACCGGATTGAAAATTATTATTGATGCATTGAAGTTTAATCTTATGGAAAACTGTTAACGTTATACCAGTTTAAAAGTATGTACTAGTGTATTACAAATTATTTGTAAATGTTTTAATGTAGCTGCCAATGGCGATTCTACCTTTAATTCAATTACCTTCTGTCTTTCCCAGGCTGAGAAGGAGGACCCTGAAAAGGCTCAGATATCTTTACAGAAAGCAAAGAAATTTGGCATCATCTCCATTGTGACGTGGGTCGCCCTCTTGGTTTCAATCCCCCTACTGATGGGACTCATTTCCTATATCGTCACTTTATTTGACTGATAAGCTGAAAATCCTCTGAGCTGCATCCATTCTGAGTTTGTCTCTTAAGAAGATGGGCAAGGGTTTGGACCAAGCTGCTGACCAATGATTCATATTTACAAAGAAACTGGAAGTTACATTACAGTTAAAACAATGCACATCCTGGTTGAGTTGGGAGAGAAGAAGAAGAAAAAAAAAAAACAGCATCACTCCAAGTTTACATGCTTCCAAATACTCTTTCACAGGGGAAAAAAAAAAAGAAGAAGCCATTTTTACGTTTTATACTGTGTAATATTTATTTAACAATATATGAACACATGAACAATTGTAAAATCTAAATGAATATATAAAATCCAGCACTGCCTATTGTTGAAACCAGACACTACAAGACAGATACATCTGGTAACATCTGGAAGGTTTTCAGCCCCGTTAAAGTCTTCCATGTGCTTCGACCACATATCAAAAATAAAATGCGTATTTTACTCTTTTGGTCTCCAAGAACATAAAAAAAAAACACAATGACATGTTGGGGTGGGGAAAATGAACCTAGAAAAGAAAAAAGGTTCAGACCCTGAAAACAGGCTGAAAACTTCCCAAATGTGACTGTGAACAACACTGTAAATGTTAGAAGAGTCCTGGCCCAGTAATGACCCAGTCCTTTATATTTGTTATAAAAATTAAGATAAACTGTTACCGTAAATACTTGTAATTTACCACTAAACATACAGGGGGAGGCTGCGTGTACAGCGTAGCAACACAACCCTGATTAATAATGACCGAGTCTTTACTGGCATGGCAGTGATCGTGGGTCTGGGCCAACATCATCTCCTGGCATTATTGCATTGTTACTATAACTTTATTGTCATATGTAGACGCATGTTGTACTTTTATACAAACATATACAGAAAGTATTTTGTAATAAAATGACAAGTCATTGTGCTTTGAGTTGCTTAATGCATTTTGACACACCCTCATACAAAAACAGCAAAGGTTACAAATATGCCGTCAAAACATCTATTTAAACACATTTTACAGTCAAGGCAACTTCATTTATATTTGGCAAAAACCAACAAAAAAAAGTTACAGTAGCGACACAAGTACAGACTCCACAAAAACGACTCAGAGAACCACTAGGATGAAGAAAAAGAAAGGAGCACACAAGTGGAGGCTTCCTCTCTTGATCAGAAATGCTCCCTGGAGTGCCACACTGTCTTCATGTGATTTTCATATCAACATGACTTCCACAGCCACAAAATCACAAACCAAAGCAACAAGTTTAACAAGCTCCGCCCTGAGCCCAGTAAGATTAATAATGAAGTCAAAGCCGCTTGTGTTGATTGTATATTAACTACACGGACACAAATTCGACTGAGGAATTTGTTGTAGCAAATACAAATCTCTTGCTGGCACATTTACAAGTTATATTCAGCCTTAAATAAGAATATGAAATAGCTGCCTTTATGAACAACTTGCAATGATGCTGTGAGGTGACAAATATGAGTGATAAGGCTGCTTTCTTTCAGAAACAGCACAACGAATCAGATCCAACCTACCTTCCTAACCAATAGCAGCCCGTCTTGCAGATTTAAAACTCGGCAAGGACGGAGATTTTAAATCTCCAACTACACAACCAAACTGCATGAATGTTTCAAAGATTTAAGTAGTTGAGGACAGTTCCACTGATCAGGGAAAATGTCTGAGGCGACAATCGGACGGCAGAGGTTTAACTGGAAATGAGTCAAAGACTGACTGTCTATATGCAATTACTTTTACCACTAAATGAAGAGACAATACAGTTACTGTAATAAGATGTATTGTTCTCCAACTTTCAGTACACAAATAATAAGGCAATTGTTCAATTAAGAGCTTGCTGTTACAACATTTATACAGATTGACCTGACATACACATAAATAGTATTGTAATTATGTTGCTGCCGAACAACTGCCATAAAAAAAAAAGAAAGAAAAAAAGGTTCCGTCATCTGTCTTTCTGATCATTTATCAACCACAAGTTCAACTGATCAAGCTTTGCGCAGAGCAGCGAAGTCCACATCCTGAGCACTGAGGGACGGTCCATCTTTAGAGAAGCCTCCTCGTCTTGTCCTAGAACTGGAAATACCTGCTTTTCCAATTCCAACGAGAGGCTTCTTCGGTTTTCTGGCCTCACCGACCTCCAAGAACTCCAAAAAGCGTTTGACACGCCTCTGGCCAAACCAGGACTCGGAGCCATTCCTGCGATTGAGAGGCACCTCGAATATGGTTTCCAGCCGGCTGAAACACGAGTGACAAATTCCAAATCAGTGAGTTAAGGCTGAAGAAACTGAAGACAAACACCACTTTTTCTATTTTCTGTGGACAGTATTGAACCTGATTTACACGACAGCTTCTCCTGGTAAAGGCAGTCTGCAGACAATGAAACTGGTCGTTTCAAATTTCACAAAACACTGAATTGTATTTCAGTGTGGCGTGAACGCCACTGATATTTCAGATATTATGCAATGCATAAGGGAAACGAAGGAGCTGAAAACAGCTGGTCGAAATTTGTTGGTTAACTGAAAACTCCAGTAGCACCTCAAAAAGTAAAAACAACACACATACACACATACATATTTGCTCACCCATGAACTAAAGCGCATATGTGAGTCAAGGCAGGTGAGCAAATAGTTTTGGCAAGTATAGAGCTGCACATAATTTTAATAAATTGGTGGACACTCCAACAGATTGTGGAGTGGGATTTGAACAGGTGACCTTTCAGTTGAAGGACAACGTACTGTTTTCACTTTGGCTCAGCATTAATCTCAGAGCACAAAAAAAATCTGTCAGTAAATGGGTTTAATGTGTGACTCATCATACTACAGGATGAACAGTCTCCAACTGTGCTCCTGTTTATCACCAACCATTTATCAAAAATATTTTGGCTCTTTAAGCTTTCATTTCAGCTGCCAGTGCACCAGATCGGTCATAAACAGACCTTTGATCCCTGTATAGGTATTTGGGCCATGTACGTCAGATCGATTTTGGACATGTCTGTTATTAAAGCAACATATACATGTGCAGACACATAGCTGCAAGCTGCCAACAGTCTGCAGAAGAAAAAAAAAATCACATGCTCAGTGGGCACTGCAGTCGTTCATTTTAAAAATAACACATGACCACAGTCTGGCTCTGGGCTTTTCAGTCCAGAAACACAGCATAGTGCCATAAATAAAGCCATTTTTCAGTTCCAAAGTCTAAAGGAAAACTGTGGTGGAGGTGCACTTTAATCTGTCTCACACTATTTATATCCATTTAAGGTACTGGAATTTGTTCAGCTTTTTTTTTTTTTATTTCTATTTTTTCTGGCACTAGTGACCTTTATTCACAGTGACCGGGAGAGACAGGAAATCAGCACAGAGAGAGAATAAGGAAGAGATGTCTGCCCTAACCTACTGCCCTACCGGGGCGGCCGTTGTTTAGCTTCTTTAGCGTGTATGGAAACTTTGTAAACATTTATTTTTGTAGATCCTTACCTCTCTGGGGGTTTGTTGAAGTTCTTATTGGTGTAAATTTCTTCCAAGCTAAACTCCTTCTTTTTCAGTCTGCAGTTTAACAGAGAAAAACAATACTGCATTAAGTCAGAATATGAAATAGAAACTCATCAAAAGACACCACTCGTATCCTGAAATTCACATGTCAACCAGCAGGATCTTTCTTGTCTTCATTACCAGATATGAGGCAGAAGAGTGACTTTACACTATACATTACTATTAAGGATCCAACGGTACTCTGTAAAATACCGATCCGTACCGAAACCGCGACACAAAAACCGAGGTACGGACCGTACCGTGAGCCACCTGTACCGTTGCAACCCTAATTACTATGTGCTGTATCAGTTCAAAATATTTTCCATGTTTTTTTGTTTAAACTTTTCTATCAGAGACATCTTAACTTTCATGCAGGTCAAGTGCAAAAAAGGTTTACTAATGTATATATGTAGTTCATACCTGATGGGTTTGGGCAGACCCATGGGTGTCAGGTTGGTCTGAGGTTTGGGCAAAGTTTTCCGAATTCTGATAGATGACACTTTTCTTTGTTCTCATGCTTCTGTACAACCTGTAATGAAGAGCGGGGAACCTAAAATTAACAAATCTGTCAAAACTGAGGTTATAATGGATGCATGAACACCACAGTCTGACAGGAGTTTCAGTCAAAGAAAGATGCCCTACAGAAGATGAACAAGCTTTTTTTCTACAACTCAACATGTGCAGTTTTTTTGCATCCAGTGTAAATAATTAAAACGCTTCCTTCTCATCAGTAGGTCGAATCAACACACCCTCAACAGGTTTGCTCACTACACATTAATAAGGTTAGGTCTTTTGTCTAAGTGTACCCTATTAAAGTGGCAACTAATACAAAAATGTAGTGAATTTTTAAATATCACTGACAAATGTGCATGCCACATCTAAAAAGTGATTATGCATTTCTAACATCAAATTCAAATTCAAATAATACGTACTTTAATTTCAGAATCTGACAGAGCCTTCTCCTCTCTTAATCCAACATCTTCAAACTCATGACTGGAGGAGCTTGTGTCTTCACCATCATCCTCCTCTTCACTCTGTTGTCTCCTCTCAGTGTTGCACTGCGAAGGATTCCTGCTAGAAAGAGACAAAGTTAAAATCAGCATTGATCTGACACATCAGAAAACCATTGACATAAACCATTTTATCAAAGGTTTTGGAAGGTTTATCACCTGCTACTTGACTCCAAGGTCTCACCGGAGTCAGCTTGTGGACTTAAACCTGGAGAATGCCATGTGGAGAAGCTCACAGGGCATGTCGACGACGGTGGAAAGTGACTGGGAGTGTTGGGGCTTGCAGCAGCTCCTCTGAAGTCAACTTTTTTGGAAAGGAAAGCCAGGGGGCTTGAGAGGAAGTAAGAAGCAAGAGCTGAGAGGGAAGTGCTGGGAGAATGTGCATGACCACCTGACGGGTGTTGAGTGACGGGGTCATGTGGGGCAGATCGTCTGGACGGGTACACTTCTTTCCGAAGACACAGAGGGGCAAGCTCCCTCTCCACCTCCACGCTGCAGACTGTGTGTCTACGAGCCCGACGCAGGGATTTATGAGCATGAGAGCTTAAAGCACTATGGTGATTCGATGAGTGAGTCCTGCTGTGTTGTGGTGAATGCAGAGACGATGTCCAGGGTGAGTCATGGGGACGGAAGGACGGGATCTCTGGGCAAGAGTAGCTGCGCAGAAGGCATCTTGAAGAGTTGCGCTTTGATGAGTGTGAAGCAGCCAGATCAGCATCTTCCATAGTGGCAGATTTTCTCACCTCTTCACCTTTCCTATGCAAAACTCTACATCTTCTCCTTTGGTTATCTCCTCTCCTTTGCTTCACTTTCACTTGTCTTGCAACAGATCTGCTTCTACTTCTACTAATTTCAGAGTCTGTCAGAAATATCTCATCTGTCATTAAAGCAGACTTCTTTTCTTTCCAGTCTATAACATGCTTTTCTTCATCACCCAACTGTACATAACAGTCTAAAAGAGGTTGGGAGGGTGATGGAACAGGTTGAATACATTCAAAAGGTGTCATTTCAAAATATATAGGGTCCACAGAGCTTTTACTCCTACAATTTGTAGACTGGCTGCCTTTGGTTCTCAAATGAAGATTGCTGGCACACAGTTTTGCATCTTCAGTTTCAGTGGACAGACCGTTTTTGCTTCTCTTGGACAGCTTTCTCAGTCCTTTATTTAAGTTCTCTAATTTTTTAACTTGCTGAGAGGCAGTAAAATCTGTGTTCATGAGTTCCACTGATGAGGTAGACTCCAAAGTGCTGTCTCTTTCAGTTATCAAACTTGCATTGTTGGATGATTTCCGTTTTAGGAGTTTTTTGTTTGCGTTCCTGGACTTGCTTGTGTATTGGACCTGTTTTATATCAGTATCAAGAAGCAATTCAGACAATGGTTCCTCCTCAGCTTGTTTTGTGGAGGTGATCGCCAAAGTAGTTTCTAGATCCATAGAGCCATCGTTTCCTTAAATGAGAAGTTATTAAGACCTGCTCTTGTCTTCAGTCTCTTGCCTGAACCACTAGGTTTCACTTTGCTGCTGCTGTCCTTTGTGTTGCCGTTTGACACACTGTTGCTTTTATCCTGTGGGCAAACCACCATGGCATCAAAGGAACTTTCAACCTGATTAATCATCACCGCCTCATTATTCATAGCAGGCATTTCCTGCCCACTTTTTCCTTTCTTATTTGCTCTTGTTGATGCATTCTGTCTTTTTTCACCAAATTTGATAATTTCTTCATTTGCAATGGCACTGATCAAAGCAGCAGCCCTTCTTGGTGTTCTTGGCCCTCTTGTTATTCCGTTATCTGAAGCCATATTTGAGACCTGCTGATCTTTCATCTCATCCATATGTGAAATAGCTGTCACTCTTTTCCTCTTCGCAGAATCTTGGGAATTGCAGTTTACCCTCATTCCCCGTTTTGATCGCACATAACTTGCGACTGATGAACACATTTCAGAGTTTGTCTGGTACTCCATCTCCTGAGAGTCCAAAGTAGGCCTTGGTGCAGTTTTATTTGCACCGTGACTTAGATTGTGGCGGAGGCCTTGTCGAACTAAGCAACAATTTTCTACATTAAAACCCTCACTGCCACCAAGCTGACAACAGTCCGCATCAGGCTGAGTGTGACAGACTGAGGAAGATAAAAATACTGTTTTGTTTATTTCGCTCAAGTCCAGTTTGTTTAATTTTACCAAACTCCGCCGAGAAGGCTTCTTGTCATTGACCTCGGGGTGAACTGGTTGTTTTCCTTCAGAAGTCTTAGCATGAACTCTCTTAAATTCAGAACTATTCCCAATGCGTTTTCTTGGAAGGTGCTGCAGCTGGGCTGATAGATTGCCTTTCTGGACCTCAATGGCACTGCTGGATATCTGTAACCTGGACTCATGTGAGGCACTTTCTTTGGTGGAGGGTCGTAACAGCATAGAGGAACTCAAAGTTGACTCAAAAGATTCTGGCGCTTGCTGGGAATCAATGCCAGGTAAGATTTCTTCCTTCTGCTTCAGCATGAATTCAATACTCTGTTCAGACTGGTGCGTTGGCAACTCGTCAAATTCTAGCTTTTTGGAATATTTTCGAACAACAGTTTCTGTACTTTGTGTGTTTTCAATATCACCAGCAGTATGCTGATCAATTTTAGCATCCTGATTCTTGTCCTCTTTTTGCCCTTCAGGACAGAACACATAATCTGGATCAGAATGTTGTACATCAGTTGCTCCATCAGCGTGTAGCTCAAAGTCACAGAGTTTGTCCAAATGGTCCATGGACGGTGGAGGGCTATTGGCTCTGAAGAGTTTAACAGGAGTCATGACTATCTCAGTGAAACTGGCCATCTTTGACTTCAGTGACTGAAACAATGGGCCAATTACCCATCCCTTGGAGGCAGACACATTTTGAGCAACCTCTGCAGCAGGCACACACATTTCCATGTCAGGTATAGTTGCATCAGGATTTGGTGTCGTCTTTTCTTCAAATGCTTCAACTACATTTCTGTCAAGAGAGACAACCATTTTTCTCTGTGGGATCTGTGGGTCCTTTTGCCTGGAACGTAAAAGGAAAAAAAGGAAAAAAGACAAAAGGAAAGGTGAGTTTTAAATAGAAACAATTGCACATTTTAGGGAAAACTACACAATGAGTTGTTATGGTCTCAATCCGGTTTCTTATTCTCATATTAAATTTATTTGAAAAAAATGCCTTGGTATGACTCACCTACTGACTAAATAGATATTATGCAAATACACTTACCCATTTTGGCACTCTGTAAAGGAGATATCAAATCCATCCTGCAAAAATATAATTAAATTAATAACATTTTACAACTGTTAACTTTGTTGCAATAAAGGTCAGCTCATTGTTATTGTGTCACAACCATAATAAAGAATCTAAATAGTTTTTCCTCATGAATATGGCAAAGGAATCTACATTCTATATATATATATTTCTATATCTATATTTGAAATGATTTTTTTAAGGTACTCTCCCATTTTATGTCCATTTACCTCACTCCTCCCTTCAAAAAAAAAAAAAAAAAAAAAAGAAGTACTGCATTCACTTCATTTCAATGAACAAAGAATTTTTTTTTTATTTGAAAAGATATTAGGGATCAAACCCCAGTGCGAATCTTTCTGTGTGGAGTTTACATGTTCTCCCTGTGCTTCTGTGGGTTTTCTCCTGTGCTTCCTCCCACAGTTCAAAGACATGCATGTTAGGTTAGTTGGTGTTTCTAGATTAACCATAGGTTTGAATGTGTGTGTATGTGGCTGTTCATCTACATGTGGCCCTGCGATGGACCGGCGACCTGTCCAGGGTGGACCCCTGCCTTTCGCCCAAAGAGAGCTGGGACAAACTCCAGCAGATTCCTGTGACCTTCTATAAGACTAAATAGCCATAGATAATGGATGGATGGAGATATTAGGGAATTGGTAAAACACCATTTTTACGTATATTTTAGCGCACATTTTATGTTGTTGTTATTTTTCTCAACTAGGAAAAGGGGACAATAAAAGAGTTCATTCTGTCAAATCTGCAATCTTTGTGTTAGTAGGTCACATTAAGATAGTCAGTTGTTTGTTTGTGTCAGATGCAGCAGACCGTGAAGGAGGATTAAATCATTCGATTAACCCCCCACACCTCTTTCGCTGTACAGTACAACAGCATTGCACAGAGATTAGGCACTGATGACCAAACAACATGCAAAAGACCATCAAGAACATAAAAGAAAACAGTTTCTCAGCTCTTAACTGGTCTTTCTCACGTACAGATGAGCATGTGAACATGTGGATCATGGAATGTAAACTGACCTTGAGGGGTTTCTGGTGTACATGTGCTCCTTCAATTCTCAGCTGTTTAGAACGTGACACTTGCACCTGCAATTCAGAGGACAGAAACTACATTTGCAGTGACTCCATAACTGATCAGCTTCTGAATTTCCCAGCCCGGCAATCAATCAAGTCCACCCATCTATCCACCTATAATACTGACAAGTTAAACTCCATACCATATTGTCCCTTTGCCTCTTTGTGGGGGACGGATTCTGTCTGGATGGTTTCTGGGCCGTTTGGTTGTCTGTGTAACCCTCCTTCTTTGGAGTTTGACCTCTAATCCCTTGAATGCGATCACTCCTCCTGTTTCCAGGCAGTCCATCCTTTGGACAGCTTTAAATTAGGAGGATGAGGATAAAATGAAAAGGTAAATTTAATCAATATTCCTAATTTGTTTTCACTCTAGTGTTTATAAAAAATGTTTTTTTTTTGTTTTTTTTAAAAGCACGTGATCAATCTTGCGGATGGAACACGCAATCACACCAGGATCAAAAATTATAAAACATATATGCGTCTTTAGTGAAATGATTATCTAGGGCTACATCCACATTAGTCCATTTTCATTTTGAAACAGCTTTTTTAAAAACACAAACACAAAACACCACCTCACTGGACGTTTGTGCACAAGAGAAAACGGGCTGAAATTTGAGCAAAAGTCAACATTTTGCTGTAGGTTGCTCTAAAATGGCATTTCTATGACACATGTAGGCAGTCAGACCGTCAAAAGCAGACTTTAGCTGTATAACAGCTGATACCAAAAGCAACAAAGCCAGTAGTGCTGGCTATTCTGTCTCCATGTTGGTCTTCACATTGCCCAGAGGAGCAAAACGTAACTCAAGAAATATGGAACACAGGAGTAACTCTAACTAAAGTTTTGCAGATTTAAATAAAACCATGCTAGTGTGGATGTAGCCTAAACTATGACTAAAATAAACTGAGACAATGTAAATCATGATAAAAATATTTGACAAAATATTTTCATTTGCCTAAATGTCATGACTACTAGAAGGGTGAAAAATTAAAATACTTGTCTTACACCAATCAGTGAATGCAGACTTTTCAGTATAATTACAAACAAAAACTTGCTTCCAGCTTTGGCGGAAATGCCACTGTACATCAGCAGGACTGCTGTTTGGATAAGCAATTTAAAACTAAAATGACGGAGGTTCATTCACATCAGGTCAGGTGAAATGGGCTGTTCCTGTTCAAAATCAAATTACTAACACACAAACCAGTATAATTGCATTCAAATACATTCATTTTAATATCCTTATATCACTCAGTATCTGCACCTTCTGAACCCACCAATCGATGAAGAAGCTATATAGCAAGAAGAAGAAAAAATAAAATTCACTGACAGCAAAAGAAACCAAATTGTGCCACAACAACTATACCTGGGAGTGATGTAGGAAAAGGGGAGGAGAGGTGGTGAAGGTTCACTGTGGGGGGGTGCACTACAGACAGGGTTTGGGGGAATAGCATCTTCGTCCATTGGACAAACTATCTTAGGGAGTGAGTCAGAGGGATAAGTCAACATCCCCTCTCTCTCTCACACTGTCTCTCTCTCTCTCTCTCTCTCTCCTTGTCTGGCCTTTTCTGTAAATAACAACAGTGGGAAAAACAACAACAAAAAGAAAAAAAAACATGCAGGGTATCACATAAGTACAAAAGCACTTCAAGAAAAGATCTTAATAATGAAGAACTACTTACTTTCTTCAAATCTGGGATGGGAGTTTAATCAGTGCTGAAAAACAAATAAAAATGTTTGAATAAAGAGCCTTAACTCGTGTTTCTCAAAGGAGGCAGTGATGATGCAGTTACAACTTACTACACCAATTGTAAACTTGCACCATAAATTAGGAGACATCCTATAATATCAATAGATGAAAGTCTGAAGGGGGAAAACATTAATCTTGCTTTTATTATTAAAAATTAGGCGACCACTCCGATTTGCTCACAATTCCTTCACTAGCTTTACAGCCGGTTTCCGAAAAGTTATCCACTTACCCTCTAACAGCCATACCAATGTGATTAATAAAAACGCACACACACACAAAAAAATCACTCATTCTATATTTTACAAATGACTGAGATGAAACACGATATTTCAGTTGTGTTTAGTCAAGTGAAGGCGGCGGTTTTATCAAAGTTGAGCGTGGTCTACTTGCTGGAAGCACAGCCTTATTTTACAACTTGCAGTTATGAGCCAACATTCGACAGAAATAGACAAAGTTCATTTACGACGGACATTGGCTATCGTTAAAATATAGCCCGTTAAACATTTTCAACTTGCTGGAAGCCACCATTCACCCCTTAACATCATGAATCTACCAATGCCAATATGCATCTCCTGTGTAGCAGTAACTGAAGCAGGTAATAGCCGTAGCCGGGAACTGTCATTTCGCCAAGCGTACTATGCATTTTTATCACAGTAAGTCGGCTCGTCTTCGGTTCTTATTTTATTTGGGAAAGGTAAGTGTCGCCAAAAAACGTATAGTGAACCTACCTGAAGCCTGTGACTGCACCACAGAATAGTACTCCGACCCCGCCGTAAACAACACATGCCGGACGGACAGACGGCGCCCTACAGCAACTCATCGATGTATCCGTTTTTTTACAAATCCA
Source organism: Hirundichthys speculiger (assembly GCA_018398805.1). Lineage (NCBI taxonomy): Eukaryota > Metazoa > Chordata > Actinopteri > Beloniformes > Exocoetidae > Hirundichthys > Hirundichthys speculiger. The sequence continues at coordinate 2,404,134 of JAGFBZ010001790.1, read as the reverse complement.
ACAACGAAACAAAACGGATTGACCAATCACAAAGCGAGGTGGTTTTCCGCCCGGACCGCCTTGCTAAAGCCAGGCCAATCAGAAGAAGAATTTTAGGGTCGTCGGTTGAGGGCAACCAATAGGAACGCGACAGAAAATGGCTCATAAAATCCAGTCTTCTGTGTCCTCGGGTGACACAGTACGGGTAAAAGTGACCTACTTAAAAAAAAAAAAGTCCAATTTCACTTGCACTCCCATTACAACCAATTGTCACTACTTTCATAGTGAGATAATTTTTTTTTTTTAAAGTGCAAATACATATAATTTTTTTTATTCTGTAAATATAATTCCATACAAATAGTTGCTCTCGATCGAAATTTAGTAAGATTTCGACCTCCATTATTCTAACAATTGTTTTTTTTTTCTTTCCAAAACCTCATACAAGCTAATGTTACCGCCATAAATAGCATCAAAACCTCCAGATAACCTCCAGATAACAAATTGCAGATAATATACAGATAATATACATCAGGTAAATATCTATATTCTACACAATTAGTGAATCTTCCTATTTGGGCACATCCGCTTGAGGAATGTGTCATGATATAAATAACAAACTAATTAATCTTCAATTTCATTATTGATGGGGTTGTTGGAGCCCTGAACTGCCAAGTATTCAATCTCTTTGTTTCCTACCATATTCACCATAAAATTATCCAGGTCAAGACAGGTGATGATCTTCTACTACTGCAATTTAACAGATTTTTCTTATCTGGCATTGACTTGTCTTTAATAGCAATGACTGCAAGATAGTTATTACAACCTATGAATAGCATTTAAATGTCAGACTTTAAAAGTAGAGTGTAATTAACATCTATCTTCCGTGACATACTGAACAGAGGACATTGTCTTCACACCAACACCACCAGACACAAACTTTTTATTTTAAAAACCATGTGAAGAAAACAAAGGCAGCATTTAAAAGAGAAATTTGACACCGAAACCCAAACAGAAAAAGCTGAGAAAAAAAAAAAAATCACGTAAAATAAAAACGGTGGTAGTTATAACATTTGTTGCAATTCATTTGATGTTATACATGTTTCACAAATAGAGTTCAAAGTCTATTCTTTTGGAGTTGTAAAACTGAGATCCCTCCTGGTCCACCCTCCTGCAGTAGACACCGCTGCTGAAATAGCCTTCATCCACCCAGCCCTAGAAGGGAAAAATAGAAAGACAAAAAGATTAAGAAGCTTAAAGCCCACGAGGTTAGACTGAGGTTAAGTGGTAGACTAGGTGACAACTCAAGTAATGTAGTCAACAAGATGGCATTTAATTAAAGCTTTGGAAAAACAGGGAAAATAACCTTGTAAATTCCATAATAAAGCTATAAATAAATCAGTCAGTATTGATTGCTTAAATGGTAATGTTCTTCAAGACTTCATTCAGACACGTCTGTGAAAATGACTGTTTGCCGTTTGCACTGGAGTCAACAGTAAATCAGTGAGCTACATAACTGAAGTCCTCAGTTTTCTCAAAACAACACATCATAACAATTTACATCAGCTTATCACATAATGGCTGAATCAAACAAACCAGTAGGGGCTGGAAACAGCTGAAATCATAACTTTTTTTGGACTTATATACTTGTTAAATAGAGAAGAGCAGTAACATAAACAGATCACCCAAGAAAAACATTTTTTATTTTAACTGAAGGGACTGTCTCTGCTGCTGCTCAACAGATGAGAAGTTGTAGCACCGTAGGAAACTAGAGGTCTTTTTAAGTTCTCCCTCTCTACATAACAGCATGACACCGTGGCATATCAAGCTAACATATGTTTTGCATTGTTAAGACAAGGTGGATTGGAGCAGTTGAAAATACTGATAGGTCTGTATTACTATACAGAGCAGAAGCTTCAACCACAGCTGAAACACGTAATTCCAGATTTCCATCGTTCGTCTTAGATACTGTGACAAAACCACGGGGTGTTGCAGCTTCATGTCGTTCAGGAAAATATGAAGGAGGGAAGTTTGGATTACATTATTTGTTAATTTACGTTGGTTTGCCTCTGCAGGTAGTGGAGGTTAAGTTGCTTTTACAACACTGAGATTTACTTCTGACTGATCTTTTCTTTGGTCACTCTCTCATTTTCTCTTCTGTCATTACTTTCGTGAGCACCTGAGTGGCCTCTGCTAAGATGTTCGCTGTAGCTCTGGGAAAGAGTGATGGAAAGTCCTTTTGTAAATGCTTTCTGTGCCCTCACCAAGTTAAATGACCTTGGTTTGTCTGTAGAGACCCTTTCAACAATCGCTTAAGTGGAATGACATTTTTCACTCGTCAGTATGAATTCATTTAAAAATATCAGTTTTTAAATATAAATTCATTCTGACGTAGGCTGATTGGCCCAAGTGCTAACGATAATTGCCATTTTGCTGCAAACATATATTCCATTCTAACTTGCTTTGGTCTCTAACAAATGTTTACACTAAATTTTATATGGTAATAAATCCAGGATTGATGTAAATTCCTTTAATGTGATTGCAGCAGTTCAGACTTGGGTACTGTTGAAGATGATCTGAAATAATCAGATTTTCTTTTCAGTATATTATGGAAAACTCCAGGGGGTCATTCAGACACGCAACCAACACTTTCAGTTGTCTTCAGGCTAATGGAAAGAAACAACGTTAAAAGGGCTGAAGAAACTCTCCAATTACTGATTCAGAGGTTCTTAATCCATGCTAGGTATACACCGGAGTGCACGCAACTATATTTAAAATAAAACAATCAACATTTGCACAAGTTTCAAAAAGCTTAGATCCTTTCTAACTTCTAAGGAAATAACCTGCATCTGCTGGCTGTTGAAGGGGCCATAGACTTCTGAATTATCCTCATTGTCCCATCTGTACTCCCACATGACTTCATCACTCACTAAGAAGAGAAAATTTGATTAAAACAAAGTAAGTACGGTGCGATATCGAAGGTAAACATAAAAGTGAGACAAAGAAAACCTCTGTTGTTTTCTTTCTCATCTTTGTCCTCCTTCTTCCCAACATTTTCGTCAAATTTATCAGCAAACATGTCAAGCTCGTCTTCTTCGTCGCTGTTGTCCCGACCGGGTCCCTGTCCCACCGCAGGCTGTTTGCTGCTCATGCTCTTCATCATGTAAGCAAGTTTTTCATAGGTCTGCTGATATATTTCAAACATGCCAGATCCAACCAGTCTGTCAGCTAGAGCTGTGAGCCTATCAAGCTTTTCTGCATCCCTTTTGGTTTCCTCTTTGGGTTCATCCTCTTCCTTCAGATTTCTCTTCTTTCGTCCCCTGAGGCCTCCTAACCGACGGAGCGCCGTAGCAACGGTTTCTCCAGGTTTCAAAATTTCAAGTACAGCTTCAGTGAGCTGATGCTGTGTGTAGGATGCCAGGGGATCCTCTGCAGGCTCCTTCTCCTCCTCCTCTTCCTCTTCATCTTGGTCAGCCTGCTGCTCTTCTCTTCGTTTCTCTTCTTCAGCCTCATCCTCATCGCCAGCTCTACGTGTCCGCTTGGCACCAAGACCTTTCTTCTTTTTTTTCAAGGGCTGCTCTTTCACTCTTACCTGCAAGAAGAAATGTAATATTAGTTCATGTGTATTGTCTGGAAAGCTTTCATGAATTAAGCATGTCTGTGAAATGCAAATACCCAATCTATGTTGTCAAGCCAGTTGTCTCGAATCTGCGTTTCCTTTTTGATGAAATAGTTTCCTTCTGAATCAAAGTGTCCTTCCTGCATCTCCTCTTCCAGGTTAAAAGGTGTAATTGACACTCCTTCATCAAAGTCAATTGTTGCTCCTTCTTGGCCTGAAAACAAACGGAACAGAAACGGAGACTTTTGAACCCTCACTGTTAAAATATTTCCTCCAAGTTTGATTAAACAAGAGGAAAACCTGTATATATTAATAAGACAAAAGACCATGATTGCATTCTCAAAAACCTTTAACTGAAAGTACACAAGACAACTTATCAGCCACACACTTCAGTTACCATTAAATTAATCAACAAGACATACCCTCCACATCGTCACTGGCTAAAATATCATATTTGCTGCTTTTTGTGTCGTCTTCTTCATCCTCCTCATCACTGTCAAGGGAATGTTTACCCTTGAACCTGGAACCCGGTCCACTGACCGCTTCATAGCTCTATTTCAACAATAAAAAAAAAAAGACGAAAAGAAAGAAGGGTTAACTGTCATTTTTGCTCATTTCTTTTGTGTAATCAATGACAATTTGTCGTGTTCTGTGGCTTCTACTTTTATTTTTAAGTAAGAAGTGAAAAACCAAATATCGGCATATCGATATAAGCATCATGCTTCTTTCTAGTATGTCACTTTCTGTCCATTGATGTATTTTTGAGACAGCAAGCTTTAAACACTGAGCTTTAACATCAGAAATGATTCAAGATGCAAACTTTGATAACAATCAATAATGTCATGACTTTTACATACATTTCCAATATCCTGATATAGATTATTGTTATAACAATGCTGAGAAGTTTGCTTGTTTGGTGGTAATGTCACGTTTCCTTTTTTTCTGTGGTTTTCATATTATTCATATTGATATCAGAGTTATATTGGGCATTTAAGTAGAAGCATGCAATGGTAATTTGTTCATTTCAAACATTTTTTTTTTTTTTAAATCAAAAGCGAACAACAGTGGTGATTATAACACAGCAAAAAATGTCTGCAGGGCACTTTTTACAATGAAGCAGTCATCATCATGGGATGTGGCCAACGGATGTCCACTATGTGTTTCTGTGACTCTTCCAGTCTCTGTCTCTTTTGCATCCTGGTGATGACACCCTGTGACACTCGGCTCAGTGGCAACTTCCCCTGAAAACATCTTATTTGAAGCCTTGCAGTGTCCAGGTATGTTTGATCGATTTTCAGGTGTCTCATGATGTGACAATGTTTAATAAAAATTGGATCAGACACTTGTTGTAATTTTTGTGGTTATTCACCTTATTACATTATCACAAAAATGCATGTTAAGTACTGAAACACTGAAGTGTTGGACATGTGCATGCAAAGGTTAAGAGAAGGTCAAATTAAGTTTACCTGCAAAGGTTGTTGTGCATTTTTGGTGCATTCTGAAATTTCATCCAAAAGCCCTAACGTTCTGAGAGCAGTGTGTGACCATTTGTATATGTATATATATCTGTTTGTGTGTTATTTGAATCTCTGTCTAACACACAGGATTCCTTCTTGATGGTGTCTTCACAGATGTCCTAGAGTGGACAACAGTATTTCTGGAATAATAATTTAACTTGCATTTGTAAATAAAGTAATGAACTCTATTTTCTATGATAATGTTCTGAATAATTTCAGATCCCATGTGCTCCACACACAGTGCTGGACAGAGTCTCCAATTACAACCCGAATTATGGAAAAGTTGGGACATTTTTTGAATTTGAATAAAATGAAAACTGAAAGACTTTTAAAATCACACGAGCCCATATTTTATTCAAAACAGAACATAAATAACAACTGTTTAAACTGGGAGATTTTACACTTTTATCCACTAAATGAGCTCATTTCAAATTTGATGCCTGTTACAGGAATCAAAATAGTTGTCACAGGGGCAACAAATGGTTGGAAAAGCATGATATTTTAAAAAGATTCAGCTGGGAAAACATCTAGCAACTAATGAAGTTAACTGATATCAAGGGTGTAACAGATCAGCTATAAAAGGGACGTTTTAGAGATGCAGAGTCTCTCAGAAGTAAAGATGGGCAGAAGCTCTCCAATCTGTGAAAGAGTGTGTAAAAAGATTGTGAAATACTTTAAAAACAATATTCATCAACATGTTTGTAAATCTCATCATCTACGATGCAGAGCATCTACAAAAGATTCAGAGAAACTGAAGACATCCGTGGGTCAGGGACAAGAATGAAGACCTTTAAGGATGCCCGTGGTCTTCAGACCCTCAGATGACACTGCATGACTCATCAGCATGATTGTGTCAATGACAATAATAAATGAGCCCAGGAATACTTCCAGAAACCACTGTCAGTACACATAATCCACCGTTCCATCTGCAGATACCAACTAAAGCTCTATCATCAAGAGAGGAAGTCATATTTGAATATGGTCCAGAAGCACTGTTGTGTCCTGTGGACCAAGACTCATTTAAAATGGACTGTTTCAAAGTGGGAAAGTGTTCAAATTTGACATTCTTGTTTTTCTAAATCATGGACACTGTGTCCTCCAAGCTGAAGAGGAGGGAGACCTTCCAGCGTGTTATCAGCGTTCAGTTCTAAAGCCAGTTTCTCTGATGGTATGGAGGTGCATAGGTACAGTATGGGCAGCTTGCATGTTTTGGAAGGAACTATGAATGCTGAAACGTATATAAAGGTTTTAGAGCAACATATTGCTCCCCTCCAGATGACGTCTATTTCAGGGAAGGCCTTGTGTTTTTCAGCAGGACAATGAAAACCACATACTGCAGCTGTTACAGCAGCATGACTTCACCGACCTGCCTGCAGCCCAGATCTGTCACCTAGAGAGAATATTTGGTGCATCATTAAATGAAAAATATGTCAAAGACGACTACGGACTCTTCTGCAGCTGGAAACCTATATCAAGAAGAATTGGACCTAAATTCCAACCACCAAAGCTCCAGAAACTCAGAACCTCGATTTCCAACTGTCTTCAAACTGTTTTGAAAAGAAGAGGAGATGCTCCACCATGGTGAACATGACCCTGTCCAACTATTCAGAGACCTGCAGCAGGGATCAGATCTGAAATGAGCTCATTTTGTGGATGAAAATTCCCAGTATAAACATTTATTATCTATGTTCTGCTGTAAATAAAATATGGGCTCATATGATTTCAAACTTTTAGTTTTCATTTTTTTTTTAAAGCATTGCAACTTTTCCAAAATTCAGGTTGTATTTTTTTAACAATATCATTCACCATGAAAAAAGAAATCCCTGAATTCGTCATAATTGTACTTTGAGAATCATTATCCTTACACGCTTACAATTCAAATCAAATAGTTTTCAGTTTCAACATCTATTATGCTGTGTTCTAATTTTAACTAAACATAAAATTTGGATTATTTGCAAACCACTACATTGTGCATAAACTGGTATTTTAGAAATGCAGTGATTTCACAACCCTCACATAAATGATCACAGCCGGACTGACATTTGTCTGTGTGAACGTATAAAAGATCAACTGGATAAAAACAACCAAAAAAATAAAACAGAGTAAGCCAGTTAAGACCCAACACTACTGAAGTGTAGCTGATTTTCCGAGGATTTCATGACAGGTTACTTTGATCAAATAAATGATCCATTCTTCCTGGATCGGTGAAAATCGATCAGCGTTACCTTTTTATTCAGGCCGTCGTCTTCCAGGTCTAATTCGTCATTGACGTCCTCAAATGTCACCTTTCTTTTCGTCATGGCACTACAGAAGGCAACAGAGCGATTTCTTTATTCTCGTGACGCAATTAAAGGTGAGCTGAAACCTCGGTGAGTAGTTTTAAAAGCTTTGTTTACAACATTGCAGCCACCACAAAACTCTGACTAGCTGCGCAGCTAAATGTGAGCCAGTACGACAGCGGCACATGCAGAGCAGGTGACGGACTGTCTACAAAGCACAAATACCGAGATTTGATATAAGTACTAACACGTAAACAACATATGCTGAGTGTCACGTATGAAGTTACACTCATAAATAGCAGTAAAAGGCTGTGAAAACCTGCTGGAAGTAATTCGAGCAACGTTCGTTTTCGTTTCTTGTTTGGCGCTTTTCTTCTTTGGCGCTGTTCTTCTTCTTTTACAAACGTCAATCGACCATGATTGTGTCTTAGCGCCACCACCTGGCGAGGACGCAGATAACTGCAAGTACCCCTAACTGCTCAAAAAACTGGAAACCTTATTTATCTTGGCGAGGGTTCACTCAGGAAATCTGGATTCCAGCAACGCCACAGCACTGCACAATAGGACAGCACACAATGCAAAAAAATATTTATAAAAAAAAAATCTAAAATATATCTGAAAAATTCTAGGGAGCAGCAAAATTAAACATAACATAAATAAATTTGTAAGAAAATGCATCTGAAAAATATGCAACTGGAGAACTGCATAGAAATGTGAATCTAAAAGCAGAAATATTGTATTGTATATGTTTTTTTTGTTTTTTTTTTTTTTAGTGGTGCTGGTGCGTTTAAGTATGTAAAATTAATATAACTGTTCAGTTGTGTTTGTGATCAGGCTGACGCCTCCTCCCTATCCTCTGTCGTCGTATTCATCTGCCTCCCCAGTGTGGAATTTGTACATCCCGAATGTGTCCCATCTTACATATAACATGTTACTTTATTTGTGCTTTGGTGCATTTGGAGACATAATAGAACCCTGTCACTTATTTATGAGCAGTCCTAGTTTGAAAATAAGTCATTCAGATTTGTAGGATTCTGTGACATCACAGACCTCAATCAGAATACAATAATCCAACCTCCCCATCTTTTCCTTCCACCCAAATTCACATTGTGTGTCAGTTTATCTGAAGTGGGTAACACAAAGCTGCAAAACTAATTTTGAAAGACACACATCCCAAAGATGCAGAAGAGTGCAGACCCTTAGCTGACTTAATTGACTTAATAGAAGTAGAGTAATGAGTAATTGATGACAAATTAAGAAATCTTATATCATATTATACATTATATTACATTATATTACACTATGTTATATTATGTATATTAAAATGGTAAATGGTAAATGGACTGCACTTATATAGCGCTTTCCAGACACCATCATGGTGCCCCAAAAAGCGCTTTACAATGGCCTCTCATTCACCCATTCACACACACATTCATACACCAGTATGAGTAAAAGTAAGTAAAATTAATGACCGTGTAAAAATTGCAAATGAAAGGGGGTAGGGATTTAATAAGCTTAAGCTTCCCTCTACTCTTTTTTTAAATAAATAAATCTCAACATACAAAAACATACAAAGGTTTATGTTATTACAGCCTGTATTTATCAAAGTCTAATTGTTTTTTTTTTTTTGCTAATCTGTTTGATACACCATTGTATTATTATTTATATTATTGTAAGCAGGGCTGTACAGCTTATATATCTTCAAAAATAAATATTCATTCATTCATTCATTCATTCATTCATTCATTCATTCAGTTGACTTAATTCCACCCCCTAAAACCAGCTGCTATGAACAGATTTATAAGAGGAAGTGTGATCCTGTATCCCTGTGGTGGTCTAATTAAAGAATGTCATAGACATTTCCTTTAGCACCTTTAGAATATTGTCAAATTAAAAAAATGTCACAATATCACTCCTTTACATAAGTAATTTGTAAAATAGGTGGGGTGGGGAGTAAATAAAGACAATAGTTAAATTGTAAATAAATAGTTAAATTGTTTATCTGGTCGACTTACTAATTCTGAGCCTCAGTTAAAAATTTTAAGAAGAAGAGTATGAATCTTGTTTTCTGTATGTCAGAACTGTAGTTTCAACCACAATCAAAACAGATTTACAACTTAATATTTACATGATGGTAAATCTGAAACTAAACACCTGAATTATTGTTTCAAAGTTATGCCTCTTACTGTCATATACATTACTGATATTACCATATTCACCTGTATAGCTGCAGTCTCTCCTCATATATGCATGTTTGTGTGTTATTATCTAATAAAAAAATAAAAAATAATAATTGCTCTGACACACCGCTTTTGCTTTGTTTTTCTACACCTCCAGTCTGAAGCATTTCCAGTCAGAAAGTTGAGGGATGCATCACTTTTTAGTTTTATTATGCAACCTAAAAACTCTGACCAGCTGTTTTTTTTTCTGTGACGTGCAACCAGTGGCTTTAAGCTGAATGTGACGGTGCTGCTCTGGTCGTCTTAACACTTCTGACCATTTTAGATTCAAAATTCCGTGAGATCCAGTCGGATTAGAAGGCTAAAATTAAAATAGACACAACAAGCAAAGAAATGTAGAGACACATTTTCCGAAGGTCACTGAACATCGGTCTGCTTATGCTTGCATGAATAAGTGTTCATGGCAACTGAATAAAGCTCTGTGTGTCTCCGCTAAAGAATCATACACCCCCACATACCATGAGAGATTAGAGAAAAAAAAATCACAAGATGAAAGCAAGAATCAGAAAAATATGGAGAAGTGAAACAGAGAACGCAGCTCCACCAGAGATCAAGCTTCACTTCAACACTGAGCATCTCACTTCCAGGTAGCACTTCTTGTCAGTGAGGCTGGTGTTGACAACGTGGTTCCCATCAGCTCAAGCCAGACTCAAGAGAGGATATAAAGTGTCAGGATACCGTTACCAGGAAGTGGGTCAAGTTATTTATATTTCAACACTCATCCATTCGCACCCATGAGAGATCCAGTGGTAGTAACCTGAAACTAAATATTCATACATTGTCCAGTTCTGGTTGAATCGGCTTGATAGAGAACGACTGGCTTTGTGCTTGGGAACGGCAAGGATCAAAAAGAAAATATCTGTGAATGTGAATAATGTACGGACAGTGTGGGAGGGTGAAGTGACCCTGTGAGGGCATCTGCACTGACAGGTAAGTCTGAGTCACTGTTTTCCATTCTCTTGCTCTAGTCCAACTCATTAAAAAGAAAAGAAATGCTGTGAATATAGCTAAAAAAAAAAAAAAAAAAAAAAAAAAAAAGGACTTGCTTGACTCTGTTACTTTATGCTGTAATTGATGCTGTAAGTTACATGAGGCCAGTTTGCTATCAGGAAAAAAAGGAAATGAACCACATGCAGGTATGCATCTGTCTATATACATTTATTACAGTTTCAGTATAAAAATTCAGTGGTGAAGAGCAGAGTTTGGACCAAAGTATCTGTTGTTGCTGAATGTGGTTTAATCAGTTTAATATAGTTACTGCAGTTTAGTGCAAAGGTAAGAATTAAATATATATTTAGAAAAGTTAAATATATAGAAATATAAACGTGGGCATTGTGACAAAATCAGAGGCGAGGTAAGGTTCACTAATACGGCACCTTTCAAACACAGCAACTCAAACCGGCTCATAGAAGCATAGAGATGTACTCAATCAAAGAAATTAAAATGATTTGATTCATGTATATGAAAGATGATGAAACATAAAAGCATAAAAAGGCATATAACTGAAGAAAACAAAGGCAAAGCACTTATAATTTGTTGAAAATCCACAGCAAACCTTTTCTAATCTCCATCGAATGAGCTGACAATGTTAAAGTTCAGGTCCTCGGGGATCTACAACATTTCTGGTCCAAAACCTCAAACCGGAAAAATGTATTCAAATAATGATTCATACATGTACTTTTTTTGCTGACAGAATAAACATATATTTGATTAAACATATCCCTTTTTCTTTTGCTTTTTGTCGTCAACATAGTTTAATCTATTTTCTAAATTCCATTTTTCAAACCTTGCAGCACATTCTGCAGCAGCCCTGTTCAAATGTTTATTTGTATTTTCCACATCATCCTAATGTTTTACTGACTTGATGTTGTAATCTGAGTAAATCAGTTGACCTGGCTGGGTCTGGATGCTTGAATCAGACAGACATCTCAGCATGAGAACATTTCACATGGAAACGTTGGATTTAAAAATCAATCAGTTGATGTTTGCACCCGGGCAACAGTCTGCGTCTGATTAATTTTCAGGTTCCTAATGTAACAGCACTTTCTCTTATTCAGGAGTTGGGATGAAACTCCATGAGAAGATTCTGACCCATTACCTATCATGCACCTCTCCAGTGGATAAAGAGGGATATCTCTACAAAAAGGTTTCAGAAAACTTTCAACTTTTAAGGTTTTTTTTTTTTTTCAAGGATCAAATTTAAATAAGTAATCCTCTGTTACCCCGTCTCGTTTCCTCACAGAAAGAGCGAAATGCCACCTACCAGCGGCGGTGGTTTGTCCTGAAGGCAAACTTGCTTTTCTACCAGGAGCGCCCCGCTGACCGACACCTGCTGGGTGTCATCGTGCTGGAGGGGTGCGAAGTTCAGTGCTCAGACTCTGAGGGAGAGTTCGCCTTCTCCCTGGCGTTTGGGCCGGGCCTCAAAACCTACAGATTTGCTGCAGGCGACCATCAAACTCAAGAGAGCTGGGTGAAAGCGTTGTTCTCAGCCAGCCACTGTTACCTCTCCCTGCTGCTGAGAGACCTGGCGAAGCAGTATGAAGGTATAAAAAAATATACATTTATAGTTTTTCATTTTGTCTTTTATTGACAGATTTCTTATTTTCTCCTGGCATCCATTGAAGATTCTTGTTTGGTTCAGCAGTCAGACGAGGAGGTTACAGCTTCCAGCCAAAAATACCCCATGAAAATGCATGCTGTTAGTTTTTACTCTTACTTGTTTGTATAAGAGTGGTATAACAGGTTAGTGGGGAACTTTCAGATGTTTCAGATGCTTTAATGTCAAGTCGCTGTTGCACTTGAACATGACAGTGATGTGGAAACCTCTGATCTAACTGTCACAAAGTGTTGAGGTATGTCCTTGATATGCTATATAAGTAATATTGTCACTTTCTTGTTGTGTCTGCAGAGGCCAAACAGCATCAAGGCTCTAGTGAGTCCCGTCTGTCCGTCAGCCCCCTCAGTCTGTCCACCAACAGCCTCTCCTTCACTGCTCAGGGGCCCTCAGTGGTGGTCAGGGAGGGCAGAAGCTTCAGCGCCAGCGCCGTCTTACAAGCACCCTCAAGACCCACTAAAGTCGTGGCTAAGAAGTCCCCCAAACTGTGGCCCAGGAGAAATGCTTACGTCACGCCTCTAAACGGACCGGCTCCCCTGTATGGCGAGTGGCCCTTGGTGGGGTCTGACCCACTTGAGGAGTTCAGCAAACTTCACGATTATTATGGCCAGGAAGTGAAGAAAGCAAGAGAGGAGTGGCTGAGAAGCCGACAAACGCCAGAGGACGGCAGTGTTCGAGATCTCATCGACCTGGACTGAAATTTTAAAAAAAAAAAAATACTTGAAAGATTCTTTAAGAGGAACTGAGATGAAGATATATATATATATATAAGCCAGTCATGTGTGTCAAACAGGAACTAAACCTGCACCTGCAGTGTTCTGAGTTATTTTGCATCTAAATCAGTGGAATTTAAGGTCTAGACACCTGTTTATGTGCTCAAAGTTTATCTGTTCACAACTTAGCTGTTTTCTGTTATGGAGCTCATTTCACAGACAGTGTTTCAGATTGTGTTACTTGCTGAGGTGCGGGATGTTGCTGGTATGTGCTCGTTTAAGGCCTTTTAGATGTTAAGTGGAGTGAAAATGGGAATTTTACAGCATTAAACTTGTCACAGCATAAGCACAAGTCGAACAACCACCTAGATGCTGTATTCTGATGTGTCAGGAAGCTGTGACAGTGTGAAAGTCAGTCAACGATGCACGTTTCCCATTTCTTGCTTGTTCTTGCACACTTCTGCTGCTCAACAACCACGAACATTTTCGGCACAACAATGTGTCATGATGCAGTATTAAGCTAAAGCATTCTGTTGATTATAAAACTGAATTAAATGTCGCTTTCACAGTCGTATGATATGCTGTTGCTCAAATGAACAAACATAATTCAAAGGAGGTTTTTTTTTAAATTATGATGCTGGAAATACACATGAAACACGTGGTATTTTCCATTTTTGTGAAGAAGGCCTTTTGTCCTGGTTGTAATTGAAATCTAACAGCAGACAGCAGACAGAACAGCAGAGGGAGCTGCGAGCACAGTTTTATGAACGTTATCAGCTGGGAGATTTACCCCAGAGACAAAACTTCAGCTGCATTTGACTCTCCTGTAAAGCTGACAGATAAAAGCAGACGTCACACCTGCTGGTGCTGCTTAGACTACTGACGACAACGTATTCAACACAATCGTGAGGAAGCAAGTCACAAAACAGAGCAGCCTGAACCCGCTGGGCCACCAAACACAGCAGAAAATGAGATTAAAAATAATGGTGCCTCCTGTGGTGCATGACTTCCTAAAGCTCGTCTTCCCCGTAGGTCAAGCCGGGAGCCTCTTTACATTCCTGAGCACGCAGACATACATACCAATCATCTGAAAGCTTGAAAGTGATTGATGGGCTCGCAGGAGTGCATTGAGACGTGTCACTTTACAGCAGCAGCCCCCGCGCAGGCCATACACATCTGTAGCATATAGAAGCACGTGCTCATGACAGCAGCGCGTGAGCATATAAAGAAGTGAGCAAAGTCAGTAAACTACACCAGCTGACACACCTGTGAAAAGTTTAGCATATCTTTGAGGGCAGCCTGTCACTCATGATCTGTGCAAAGAGGATGATGACATCTACCACATCAGGATGGAAACCACCCACAGAAAAACACTTAAACCACACTGTTTTTCCACTTGAGGTTGATTTTTAAACAGATAATCTGAAATTCAGACATGATTCATACCATAATACTATTTTTGCCAATTGTAGGGTTTTTTTTTAATGATCACAATGAGTAGTTTAAATGTAAAAAAAAAAAAAAAGCCTACAGAAAGTCAACAAGCAAAGTGTAGCATCAAAATAGAAATAGAAGCTAAATTCAGGAAGTTCCTCAAGTTTTTAAAGACTTTTATAATTAAAAAAAAAAACTATTAATCACTGATGAATCAAGGTTTCACATTTTTACTGCCACCGGCATCAGTCTCAGGCTGCTGGCTGGACCAAGCTGCAACTGGCCTGCACTTAAAAAGAGGGTTTGAAAAGAAGATCGAGGGCTTGGAGTCCTCAGGGTAAATCATGAAGTTAAAGTGCCGAGTCACAAATGTGAGAAAAGAAGACTTCTGTACGCCTCTAAAAACTGTGAGTCGAGGTCAGACCGAAGCGTTATTCATGGCAGCACTGCGTCACTCTGAGCACTCACACTGAGGGGTTTGAAGTTTTTAACCAGCATCCTCCAAACCGCTAGCGGTTCCTTTGCAGGTTGATGAAACTCAGCTTCAGCGGGCAGATTTTATCACAAAGATCAGGAAGCACCTAAAAAAGAACGAAGACTGAACGCCCTCAGATGAGAAGCACAGATAGCAGCTAAAATTAGAGCAACGCTCTTAATTTTTAACGCTCGAACCACTTTTTAAACTTCTCTGCACACTACACTGCTAGTACACACTGATTGGGCCCAAATGTAGTACACAGTGTGCAGTATGCAACAACTGCACAGTCTGGAGTAGGCAAAAAAAAAAAAAAAAAAAAAATCCTATGGTGCTTCTGGGAAAAATTCAGTGAGGTAGATTAAGGTAGACTTATATCCCATAATCCAATGTGTCATGACAGAAGTTTACAAATGTCCAGTTTTGCCATAGCATAACTGCTTTTACAGCCATGTGTAGTACATACTGTGTATTTTAATATGTTGTACAGGAAATGTAGTTTCTAAAACAGATATTCACTTTACCAAATGCAGAATCGTACCGCAACTTTGAGGTCATTTAAACATTATGTTTTAAATAACATAATGACACATCTCTGGACCTCCCTGTCAGTTTTACTACCCCTTGAAAATAACCGAACATTTGGCCTAATAAATGTTTTTCTCGTAATAGGAAGGCCATAGGTCGAAGAGAAGGGCACAGCGAGCAGGAACAATAAGGCCTAAGAATAAGTGTCAAACCCTGGATGTCCCACACAAATGTCTGGCTAATCCAAATTACCGGAGGGGCGGAAACCAGTAAAGAACAAAGACGTGACTGACTGTCAGACTGTCAGGGAGAAGAGATCAGAGTCACCACCAAAGGGAAAAAAAAAACACATTCAACCATTAAACCAGACTAACAGACATGTTAATGACATGAAGACATGCAATGTCTTTGGTAAACTTGGATGTGAAAGATTAAAAAAGAAAAAAAGAACATGAAGGAAAGCATGCAGCTCTAAGGAGCTGGCACACTGGCAGACCGTCAAGTTTATTTAGCTATTTTGGTCGCTCTCAGCTGTCCCTTTTATGTTCTCCCTGGGAATGTCTGCCGCTATCACCCTGCCAAATAATCCCCTTATATTTAAGGAGGGGGGGCGTGAGGGGGAGAGAAGGAGGGATTGGGGGTTAACAGGTGGGAAAGTCTTTCTAACCGTAGCCAATCACCAAACACACCTTTGTGGTGATGAGAAAGCGGGACCGGGAAGCAACAGGCTCTGATTAACATGACATCCGGTCGAAGAAATCAGATTATAGTTAGAGTAAAAACATATACAGCCACAGAAACAGAGCTGTTTTAGCAGCTGGTGAATATTTCTTCCAAATTTTTTAAATAATATTTTAGTGCTATAAAGTATTTTTTGAGCACCAGATAGTGAGGAGTTTTTTATGTTGCTAAACTTTATGTTTCCTTCACTGGATCTATATTTATAACATACACTCAAGTGATATTTGTTTAGTCTCTTTTAAATTTAATTCATTCATTCATTCATTAATGTGCCTTTTTGCTCACATCCTTCGATTTAGAAGATTATTGTGATCTACTAAGTGATAGGTGATGCTGAATTTGAACCAAACTTCATCAGTGTCTTTTTGAAAAGTCTGTTTATTTTATTTATTTTAAAGCAAATATTGAGGAAAATGTCATCTTTTTCAACTTTTTATGAAGTCTGCTGTCAAAATAGCGAGTTAAACTTTGATCAATAACCCATTTTGTGATAGAGTAACTAAAGGTTTGGGGGGGAAAGAAGATATTTAAAAAATGCAATGGAAAGCACGTAAAACCAAAAAAATTTTTTATTCCAGCATTTACATTGATGCAAGCACTAAAAATGATTGAACCTATACAAACCAAAAGTTAAAATAGAAGTCAGTGAGCAAGCATATCCAAAGATTTTTTTAACATTTTTATTGCACAGACAGGACAAAAACTAATTCCTGTGTGTAAAAAGATATTTTCTTTAATTCTAGCATATAGTCAGTCATGAATGTGATGTAGTAAATATTTGTGATAATGACTGTCATTACCACTTTTTTTTTTTTTTTTTTTTAAGGAAAATCTCAGATGTGACAGTTTCATCATTACAACTTATAAAAAGACCACAGAGCTGTGCACATACAGGGAAAG
Source organism: Hirundichthys speculiger (assembly GCA_018398805.1). Taxonomy (NCBI): domain Eukaryota; kingdom Metazoa; phylum Chordata; class Actinopteri; order Beloniformes; family Exocoetidae; genus Hirundichthys; species Hirundichthys speculiger. The sequence goes on along the minus strand of JAGFBZ010001790.1, from coordinate 2,387,098 downwards.
GGCTGCATCAGTAAGCTGTGGGTATAAAATATAACATCGCAATGGACATCACAAACCAAAAATAAAGTCAGAGCCCATGTAGCGCCTTTCTGCAAGCAGATGGAGGTGGTCAGAAGGAGGGTGGAGGGACAGTGTCCAGAGGTCCAACTAAGCATCTATGTCCTGAATGTCCTTATTAGTCCACGTGGGACTGTGAACTTGGAGCACGGTCCCTCAGCTATCAGGTTTCATTAATTCCAAGACTCCTGGGTCTATTTCTGATCTCCTGTAAGGTGATAGGCTGTCCCGCCATTCTGTCTCCTTCACGTTTGCCATCAGTTCATCGCTTACCATCCTCTCTCACACCCTCTCTCTTTTTTATCCCCATCCAAACTTGAAGCTGTGGCTAAATATAGGCCGGCCTGCGGAGAACTATATAAACCCCCAGGGATATACGTATAACGCGGCTTCACACTGTTTTCTCTTTCTTGATCATCCAGAGCTCCACTCACAGTGTCTAAAGATGGTGAGTACCAGGGTGCCTGCATCTCTGCGCTCCGCTCATGGAAGTATCAACGCGGGAATGAAATCAAGCCTATGGATTTATTCTGCTTTTTGTCCTTTTAAGCTTGAAATAGAAATTCCAGATTGATCATTAGGTTTTGGACATTTTTGTGGATGTCTTGGAAGAGCTGAAACTTGTGGTGATGCTACTACCGGGCCATGCGTGCCCATGAGTTGCAATTATTAGTTGTAAATTCAAGTTTTGTTTCTAAGTTGCATGCCAAACCTCATAGTTGTGCAGGACTAAAGTGAAGATATTTATGAACGAATAAGATTAATTAAATGTTTTTAGTTTCTCAACTGTAGTTAATTCTTGTACTTGAAGCTTCAAAGATGTGTGAGTTCAGTCTCCACCTGAGGGTCAGGACTTATCCAAGGAGACCCAAGGCAAATCTTAAATAAATAGAACTTAAGTGCTATGTTCAATTGATGATTTGTCTCACAGTAATAAGGCTCATAAAAGTAATTCTTGACAGATATTTACAGGGTTAGGTTACTTAATAATAAAGGCTTCACCTCTAGATTTATTTTCACCCTTGTGTTCGTCACACAGGCACCAAAGAAGGCCAAGAGGAGGCAGGCAGCATCAGACAGCGGCTCCTCCAATGTGTTCTCCATGTTTGAGCAGAGCCAGATTCAGGAGTACAAAGAGGTGAGGTTGTCGCAACGTCCAGCGACACATCATCCCGGGGGGAGGCTGCTTTTCCTGCTCCGGGAGCGCCGTTCATTTCCGAATCAGCCGAGGAAGCTTGAAACGGGCGCGTTAACCGTTGGTTAGCCGTCTGAGACGAGCGTCTGAGTGAGATCAAAATTAGAGTTTGCGTTGGCATCTCCTGGATCTGTTTTCGCAGCAGTTGCCGCTTTGCTTCCCCCCCCCCTTCATCTCCCCTGACAATTGAATAAGAATGTCATTAGGAGGAGTGCTGAAATTTCGACGCCATCCGAAGCTCTCTAAATTTTGCTCACCTTTGACCCCTTCGCCCAGCTGTCGCTCAGACGTCTCCACGGGGCTCTGGCGGCCGAGCAGAACAACTGGACCAAAAAAAAGAAACAAAAGTGCTTTTGAGACATGGGAAATGTTTGAAAGTTTAAGTTATACGGCATTGGCAGAAGGCATAAAAGCGTTGTGTATAGAGTTCATTTAGGTCCAGTCTTGCAGTCTAGACACGAGATAATGATGATGTCAGGATTTTTAGTGTGTTGTCAGAAGATATGCACCCGCAGACACCGTGAGCGTTCTTAACTTCGATATGTGAGACGAGCTTCTTGAGTGGCAAAATAAGACTTGATGATGACGATGACCTTAGAGCGTTGCACAGATGGAAAGATACCGGCCAGGGGGGGTTTTATTTGCAACTATCAGCACAAGCGGAGCTCGTGAGAGGGTGAGAAGGTAAGAAATACGAAGGCAGATTAGGAGGGCAGGGAAAACGTTCAAGTTCAAGTCCGAGAGGTTATCTTAAGTTTCATAGGCGTATCGCGGGGTAAATCAGACAGCTGTTCACTGATGATACTTTCCCAAATTAACTCATAAGAAATGACTGAGAGGCGCACCCGGCCAGCCCCTCCTGGTCAGCTCAAGGCCACTGATGGCTCAAGCTGACTTTTTTGGTGCAGATTTTTTCTTGCACAGAATCCACTCGCAACATTTGTACATAATTGTGTCAAAGATAGTTTCCAGCTGCCACTGTAATGAGCAAACCGTTGACGGAGGTCTCCACGAAACTGGGAAAGGGCCTCCCTCTGTCCGTTCACACAGATTCAATCTGAGTCCCTTCGAGTATTAAACCCCGCTTTTGCCTCCCAGGCCTTCACAATCATTGACCAGAACAGAGATGGCATCATCAGCAAAGATGACCTGAGAGACGTCCTGGCCTCAATGGGTGAGTTCTGATGGGACAAGTCTCCACCAGCGGGACGCGTGTGGTCATGTTTCGTGACGGTTTCTTATTTTGATCCACATTTCTGCTCTGTTCAGGCCAACTGAACGTGAAGAATGAGGAGCTGGAGGCCATGATCAAGGAAGCCAGCGGCCCCATCAACTTCACCGTCTTCCTCACCATGTTCGGAGAGAAGCTGAAGGGTGGGCCTGGCTCTTTCTCTCATATATGATGTGTCTTTTAATATTTACATCATACTGGAGTTTGATAAAAGTGCCACCGATGAGCCAGTTGGAGATGAAATAGCGCCTCTGTCTCCTGTCCTCGCCAGGTGCTGATCCCGAGGACGTCATTCTCGCTGCCTTCAAAGTCCTGGACCCCGAGGGTACTGGATCCATCAAGAAGGAATTGTAAGAACTTTGTGTTGTTATTTTGCTGTCTGCCATGTGTGTTCAAATGTGATGGATGGATTTATAATGTCCCAAATCCTTATCTTTGCCTACTGCAGCCTCCAGGAGCTCCTGACCACTCAGTGCGACAGGTTTTCCCCAGAGGAGGTAAACATACCAAAGTCTAGGTGTCTGGTTTTTAGAAAGTCAAATACATTTACGTAAGATAGTGGGGGAAACTAGAACAAACAAAGGGTTGGATCCAAGCGGCGTCCCTGATCTTGACGACCTGCAATCCTCTCTGGTTTATTTCGTTCAATATGTCTGTAGAAAATAATCAGTTTAATGCTGTTTTTGACACCTTTCCTTTATTGGTTATGAAAAAAGTCAGTAAAGCCCCGAATAGTTCCATCCGTTGCTAAAAACGTGCAGGTTAATTATTAGATTTTGAATAGATTCTTCAACATCACTGCACTTAGCAGTTTTACATCTTCAGATATTCAAACAAAAACAAGTATTTTGCCTCAATGATGCCAGCACCTCTCTTTTTCACCAAATTTGCATCTCTGGTTTTCTCCCTCAGATTAAGAACATGTGGTCCGCCTTCCCCCCTGATGTGGCCGGCAACGTAGACTACAAGAATATCTGCTACGTCATCACACACGGAGAGGAGAAGGAGGAGTAAAGAGAAAGCTAGAAGACAAGAAAGACAGTTATCCCTTTGCTTTCTGCCTTCCCTACCTTTTCTTTCCTCCTCTTCCTCCCTCGTAACTGCTGTGGAAACCCATGTGCGCAGCGACTCAAGTTCAAACCAAAGACTTGTCACACTGACACGTGAGATGGTTGATGCCCATGGGATGTCTATGTTTGCTTATGGGGAATAGGGATGATTTTCAATAAAACGATTCTGTGAAATCATTTCCAAACTCAAACTTTACTCAAACATCTTCTCTGTCCTTCCTCTTCACCTCTGTATGCCCTGTCACTTCATCCTCTGAGGTGTTTGTGTGAATGAAACATGTACCTCTGCTTCCCTCAACATCTGGGAGTCAAATGGGTTTCTCGGACCTCATTCCAAATTGTGAAGAAGTCCTCTTGGGTGGAGGGAGTGAGAGGAGGGAGAGTCTCCTCAGAAAACACGGGGGAAAAAAGTTGCACCACCCAAGTGTCGGCAGCTTTATTTCCTTGAAAAGTGAAAACAAAAGAAGCTGAAGGAGAGGACAGAGAAAGAGGCGAAAGAAAACATTCAAGTCTTCGATCTCTTTCCCTCCACTCCTTCCAGCTTCTAGTAAATCACCTTTTTTTCCATAAGCTGTCTCAAATCCAGTAACTCTTCCTTGCATTTTCTCTGTAACGAATAAAAGGGACAAAATGTGAATAAAATCACTATCCTTTTGTACAATAGCGTGTCTGTTCAGTGAATCTGTGACACAGGGGGCGCTCATGTACACACGTCTTAATGACATCTAGTGGAAGGTATTTCAATGAGAGGCACGAACCCCAAGAATGAAAAACAACAGCCTTCATCGGCCAGGTTCCAATTTTCTTCCGTGACGGGATTGAGCCTCGTCAAGGCCCCTTTTTGCTGTTTCCACTGTAAATTTCAGACTGAGACCCAGACTTCAGGATGGTAATGGAGTGGATGTCTTTTCCTGAAGAAAAGCTCTAATGCTTTTTGCTCTGTGGCCAGATGCATCATCATCACCAAACCTACTTTCCCTTGATGGAATGATCAAATGCCCAAAACGTCCAGGTACTTCTGTGTATTTAACATAGCTTTAATGATTTCCATCTCCCACGGTCCTTACACACACACACACATATATGTATATATATATAAATCCCATATGATCAGCTGAGGATGTTTCATGGTTTTCTCTCAGAGGTCATCTTGATATGTGACCTGTGTAGGTGTTGACTGCTGACATCTGGCGTTTCTGAGTCATTCCCATTTCCTTCAGCAGCTTGGCCACAAACGTTGACTCCTTCTTTTGATAATGTTTTTTATTGGTGTGATTACTGTTCAAATGCAATCTCACCATATGTTGTTGTTAGGAAGAAAAAAGGTTATTGTGATGATTATCATTCCACTTTGGTTTGTCAACTAGTCTCAGTTTTCTCAGACTTGTTGCAGTTTCAAAAAAAAAAAAAAAAAAAAAAGAAAAGCTGACTCATTTGCAAAAATTCTAAAGGAAACGAAAGAAAATAAATTTTCACGAGCCAGAGCATAACTAGCGTTTTAACTGAGCGGAGGAAGCTGAAAAACTAACCTGCTCGAGAGCCCAGAATTTTCACTCGACAGGCCTCGACTTTTCATCAAAACATCTGTCCTCATGATGCAACCAAGACAACAGTTTTGTTTTGTTTCTAGAATCCTCCAAACAAGAAAGTTGTTCAGCAGCCTGCAAGCAGCTGATTGTAGACTCATTTTAGGGTTGATCTGGGGAAAAAAAGCCAGAATATTAAAATAGTTATATCTCGGTTATATCTCCTATATATCTGTTCCCTGATTTTTTCTTTTTTGTTTAATTTAAAGCAGCTGAAGAAACATCCTTCAACTATAAATTGTGATTTATGGTTGTAGACAAAATAATTAGACAAAATAAAGTGCACAACCATCTGCTTAATAGCAGCATCAGCTGACCTCTCTCAGCTGGAAACAAACAAAAAAAAAAAAATCTAGCCATAAATTCATATTTCCAAACATGTGATGAGAAGTCTTATGATGTCACATGAGCAGCTGGACAAACGCAAAACTAAATGCTTCATCCGGACTAATTTATCATAGTAGTCATATGCAAACAGATCACACTTTACATTAAGAAAAAGAAAAAAAAAGAAACATGCGATAACGACTTAATATATTATGGTTTATTATTCATCACAAATGTCATTATTCTCATTAATTATAAATACAACAGTTGTCAATCTGAAGGAATGAAATTATTTGACTATGATTCTATTTCACTTTCGCCAGAGTGAGAGTGACATGTAAACTTAAAGACACAAAAGACATAACGGCGTGGCAAGAAGAACAGCTGAGACACTTTTTAAAGTACTTGAATCAGTGAAGTCCTTCCCAATCAAGTTTGATAACTTCAGCATTAATGCACAAACAGACAGGACGAGAGGATCAAAGGTGATTTTTTTTTTCTCGTGTTCTTAAAGATTCATCCTCAACGTTGCAGAGCTAAGTCGAGAATCGACAGCTAGTGTCAGATTTGTTTGATCTTCACGTCTCCGGCTCGTTGAACAAAGACACTTTGATCAAGACATGAGCTGCGAGGAGGTATTGCTCTAAAATATCTAGCCCACAGACCTGAAAGTTTGTTAAAAGGAAAAGAAAAAAAAAACACACCTATTGAAGCACAGGTTTTGGTTTTCCACTCAGATTAAATCAGTGCTGCTCTCGCCACGTACACCAGCAGTCATAATGTCAGAAGGTTTGCATAGATGTGTCTGATTTACTCACACAAACCCAACCCTAATCTGTGCCTTTAACAGTGTCAAAATAGGGTAGTGAGCGCGTGTGACATTTATATCTATGTAGGTGGAAAAGCAAAGAATACAGAGGACATGTTGGCTACAATTATGTAAAGTCCCTCTAATTATGAACTACGAAACAGCACAGTTAAAAAGCTTCTTTGTGTTTTTGCCACAAAATGGTTTTTACATGAACTGACCAGCACTGCTTTTAGTATACTGATGGGGTTCAGTGCCACTTCATGTATGCATAAATATGTTACAGTACAGAACACTGAGTGTAAATAGATTAGGGAGTTAGTTCATAAGTCGTCATGAATGTTACAACACGCCTGGGTGGGACGGACATACGAAAGATCTTTTTATTAAAGAGCTATTCAAAGCTCATGAATCACCTCATAGTAAATGATACAGTACAGGCTTCCTGCAAATCACTCCGCCCTGATCGCTCATTTAAAAGTTCCACCGGAAGCCCTTTTTATTCTTTTCTTTTTTTTTTAAACCACCGTTTAATACTGCTCTTTGATAAAGCGGAGACTTGTGAATCTAATTTACCCAAACCAACGATGACGGTAAACTTAAATAATAGCGAAGACATGCATCAAGTTTGTTATGTAGAAGCAGAGGACTCTTGACATGACAAGAGGAGAAAAATATTCATTAAAAAAAACAAACAAACAAACAAAAAAAACCCTTCTGCATCTACACTCTGTAGTCGGCCTTCGTTCCAGTCGCCAGGTGTTTGTTCCTCAAATAGAAAAATAGCAAAATTGAAAATAATTAATAATATACTATGTTGATTAAATTAACCAGTTTGTACATAAATACATCATAGCCCGCAGGTCAAAGACCAGAGATTAATGCTACATTGGCACACCTGGCACCTCCAGTCAAGTGGCTTCTGATAGGTCCTCAAGGCAGAGATTTCAAACTGTTGAGACCAGTTTCCATGTCGCCACGCAAAAGGAGTGATCAAGTTCAGTGGTGCTTGGTGACGAAATCACAAGTGCAAAACACATCCTTCGTTCTTTTAAGATACTTGAAATCACATTCCTCTGGGTCGAAGAACCGCGAAAGAACTGAAAGTTCTCACCCAGACTGAAATTTGGCGGAATAAAAACACATTTCACCCATTCTGATCAGCTCAATCAAAACCAACACCAGTCTTACAGGACATTTGGTCTGCTTGATGTCGTGCACGGGTATTGCTTGTGCAATCTCACACAAGCAGGTTTTTTTTTTTTTTTTTGACAAGGTGACCACTTTTTTTTTTCTTTTGTAAAGTTTAGTCTCAGACACAAATTTAAATCTGAAATGAAAGAAAAAAATAAACAAAAAAATAACTATACACACTCCCCTTTTCTCATTTTGTTAGAAAAAAAAACCCATAGAAGGGAGCTTATAGAGAAGAACCACTGCTTCACTGCTAGTTTGTCTAGTTGTATTTCTCCCTCTTTTCATCTGCGACAGACCTATTCCAATCATGGAATAAACTAATTGCTTGAAAAAAAAAAAACAAAACAAACAAAAATACTACGCAAAAAAAGATGCAATGGTTGTTTGATCGGAGACGTGAAGCAGCCAGAGGGAGAGCACATATAACACTAACACGTTTCACTACACTACTAAGGCACGCACTCACAACACTTAACGAGACAATAAATACATCCTGAACAAGACGAGTAGCATTTCAGCTTTCAGTGCCTGCATTTGAGATGACTTCAACGGGTTTTTACTTAGTATTTTTTCCCCAGATATCCAGATGGCCTGTCCAACGATGAGACTCGACAGGACAGAGGATTCCTATGACCTGTAGCAATACTTTAAATTCACATGTCCGATGGCACTACTTCTGAAAATATTCACTTCAATAATCCCTTAAATTGACATTTCTCTAACAATATCCGTCAATCTTATCAAAATAACAATAATAATAAAAAAAAATTAAAACTAAAAGATAATGACTGTGTATTTCTGAAAAAAAACGAATTTTCAGATTCGCAGCCTGTGCTCCAGTTGAAAAAGGATTTTTATCCCAGGTCAATAAAACTCAGTGAAAAATAAAGCATTAAGCGAGAAGCCAAATGCCCCTTGAGGTGCTATTAAAACCATGATCCAACCGTGTCCTTCATAGTCCTTCAACTGCATTAAGTGAAATGATGCGTGATATAGGAAGCCATCCCATCTTTTGTATTAGTTACTACTGTTTTTAAAAGGTCTCTTGTCCTCAGAAAAAAAAAGGAGTGAAAGCTAGGCCGAATCTTTCGCTGCTGCACCTCCGTTTTTGTCCTCTGCCTCTCCACCCCCTTTGTCCTTTTTCTTTCCCGCTTTCTTCTTTTCTTTTTCTAGCCTCTCCTTCTCCCTCTTAAACCTCTCCTTATCAGCCTTCTCCTTCTCCTTCTTTTCTTTCAGCTTTTTCTTCTCATCTTCCTTCTCCTTCTTCTTATCCTCTTTGCTCTTCTTCTTCTTCTTTCCTTCGTCCTCAGCAGTTGTGGCCTCGGCTGATGGTGTTGCTTCTTTTTGCGAATCTGGACATGGTAGTAGAGGGGCATTGTTTGCGGTGGGAGAAGGGATCGTCGGAGTAATTTGCTCCGAGACAATCTTTGGGGGAGACAGAGTGCTGGGTGGGACTGTGCTTTGGGTGGGGGCTGTAGAAGCAGGTTGGTTCTGTGCTGAGGGCCCCTCCGCGGCTTGAGTCAGCCCGCGGGGTGAACCAGCTGCATCCCCGACTAGGGGACTTGGAACATGGGAACCTGGTGGCTTCTGACCTGCCCCTGGAGGAATTGGAGGTTTATGGCTCGGCCCTCGCGCCGGGCTTGAAGACACCGCAGGCGGCAGGACCTCCGCTCCTGAAGGCCCAGAGAAAGAGCCTTTTTTATTGTAGGTCTGGAAAGGAACTTTAGACCTGCGGAAGCCAGGGAGGGAGAGAAGACTGGAGGATGCCCTGAGGGGTCCTGGAGGCGGGACAGAGCTTCCAAGAAAAGACAGGCTCCCACCAGAACTGATGGAGGCAGCGCGCCGTTTATACTCAAAGATGGATCTTGTACCGTGGAGTCGACGGCCGGGCTCGTGTGTCAGCTCTCCTCGTGATTCCCTCCATTTCCTCACCTGAATGCTGCACTCCCTCTCGATGAGTGCCTCAGTCACCGGGAGTGAAATGACCTGGAAACCAACACGTCAGACAAGGGCGAGACAAGACAGAGGAAGTGAACAGTGTTAAACCGGGCACTATGTGGAAAAGGTGACTCATAACTCGTGTCTCAGAGTTAAAAACAGCAATATCGGTAGGATGTGGACATCAAAGAGAAAGAAACATTCACCTCCTGTACTAGTATGTCCTCTCGAATTGTGTCGGGTGAGATGTTCCTCAGACGTTCCATGGTCTCGTACATGCCCTGCAGTTCTCGAAGCTTATCCACGGAGCCAAGCATCTGTTTCAGCAGCACCAAGCCCACGCGAAACACTATCTTCACTCCTGCAAACAGAGACTTGAGGTTAAGTGTCTGTCAAACCACAAATAATACATATATCTAAGAAAATGCAGATGTAAATTATACCTTCGCAAAAAAACATGTCCCATACGCGCAGTACACAGGACCATGGTAACGTGCGAGAGAAGATGCACATGAACCACTCGGTCATGTAGAGAATCGGATCAATCTTGAACTTCTTAAGATGCCGATACGCCATTGGACATGTGCGCCGCAGCAGAGAGAAAAAGATCTCACCATCCAGCTGAATTGCTTCCTAAAAGGGAGGGATGGCTCATCAATACAATGAGAAACCGACGGCGTAAGGGCAGCGTGTGTTCGTATACTCACCAGCCCAGCACTGTAGTAGCCTGGAAGATACTTCTCACATATCTGGACAAGGCACCAAAAAGCTTGCTGTAAAAAAGAATCACATTACAATTGTCCATTAATTCAATCGTTCCTCTGCTCCCTTTTCTTCTGTGAATCGCAAATGTGAAGTAACCCCACTTACAGAGTGGATCTATGTAATAACTCGGCTGTTTTATGATGCGCCACTAACAGATCAAGATGACAATCTTGGCCAAATAACACTGAATGATGTCACCACAACATGTCATGGGTCCTGACAAAATGGAAACAGCTTGACAAAGTGTGATCTGATGCAGAACTACAGAAAATCCTCCCGGTCCTTCTGTTAAACTCATCCCTGCTGCATTTTTGAGTCACAGCTCAACGCTTTCAGTAGATCAGGACAAAGTTGGGTGCTCCGCCTCGTCACTGAGAAGTTTGCATCACAGCACAAATCTTTAAAATTCACATCAGCAAACACTTTGTTTTGTGGAACTATGTGGACTAATGTATGTGAGCAGTGGTGGGGGTTGTCCACTGAGCTTTTAAATCTGGTACAAAATTGTCCAAATCACAGTGTAATAAAGACAGCGTTCATTTCGGCTTTCCCTGCAATACCCGCGATTTCACCTGGTCCCATTAGAGGGCGCACTTCAGACACAACTGGTATTTTCTGGTCTGGTCGATTCCCTTCTCTCTACCTGCGTACGACCACACTGCCCTTTGCCACTGCACCAAACACCTTCTGCAATATTGTTGGGCTGAAGAAATTACAGTCGACAGTGTTTAAGTTAAACTGGAAAAAAAAAAAAAGCTCAGTCATTTAAGTTACCACTGGACGAAACTAAAGACATAAAAGACACTACTCAAGCTTTTAATTTTTAACTTAAGGGATTAATGACAGTTTTGAGACAACAGAGGAACTTTTGACCGTGGGATCCCTGAAAGGGAAAAACATGAGAGCACTCGTATGACAGGCTGGCTGGTGTCATTGAGAGGCTGAAGATAACTTTGGTGCAAACTTGCCAATGTCACCGCTGATGGATCGACGTCGGGCTGAGAGGAATTCAGGACAAGGTGAAAGAGGAAAACACTGAGCTGGGTGTAATTTTTCTATGCTCCACAATGCCCCACGATGCCCTTAATTAGTCTGCATAGCAGCTCATTAACTTGATTAGAGCAAGGGGTCTTCAGAGTTGTGAATTTAAGTTCTGTGAGGAAGCAGATGCCGATCACCAGGTCTTGCTTCAGCACTCTCGTGTCCATGTGGGAGCTCAAAGGGGAGATTGGTTCATTTTTGGAGTTAGCTGATAAATTTCCCGGACCGAGCGACTCACAGTGGATTTGTGATTTTGCTTTAGCTGTGGACATAATGACGCATAAATGAGCTGAACGTAAAGCTACGATGGAAAGGTTTGTTTGTGCACCAAATGTACCCAAACGTGAGAGTCTTCAAAGCCAAGATGTCAAACTAATCAGTCTTTTGCCCAAATAGCAGCACTGAAAGAGGACCCTCAACATGTGAAGGAATTACAAAATCACTAAGAATTCTGCAACTGCATCTCTGATTTTGAGAAAAAAAAGAAATCATCCCATCACTTCAGCTGATGTCATGTCCCCTGTGACAGCCGCGGGAGACACAGTTGGAAGTGATCGATCTGCAATGTGACCCGTCTTAAACCGGATGAGTTTTATGCTTCATGAAATGAAGCCAAGTTTCAAAAGAGTGGGAGGATGGCAGAGAGGATGCTGGTGCTGTTCGTTCAGTGTGACGAATATGAAATCTCTGTTAACACCTCAAAACTGTCCTGAAAAATGCCACAACCAAACTGGCACCAAACTTTGATGCGCTGGTGAAAATGGACGACCGCCTACACCTGAACCTGATGGTGAGCTTTCTTTAACTCTTTAGGTAACGGCTTTTACATGTAATTTAAATTTATTTCACACCAGCACTCTTCATCCATCTGATGCTGGCATGGCCATGTGTCAAATTTTAAAACTCATTCTGGCCCCCTGAGCACAGCTTCTCAATGAATATTTAGTCTGCTGCCTTGCTATTTTTTTTTTTTTAGTAAGAAACTCCAAGTGATGCATTAAGCTTGGAAAGCGTTCCTCAGTGACATCATCTTCCTTTCCACCCCCTGGGCTGGTATCAGGATGAAACTATCTTTGTCTTGTAACATTTTAACAATGGATGCTGAGTCATTGGCAGTCCTGGGGTTTGGGAGCAGTTTGTAAGTCAATAATTCATTTTATTCTACTCCACATATTTCTATTTACTCTCGTCAACTCATGGTGAGAGTTTTAAAGTAGCCTAACTGAATATGAGTATATGTCTTCTTATTAAGTTTTGCTTCGTAATAAGACTCTTCTGTAATCATTGCAGACTGAGCATCGTTTTATTGCCCCGTGTACCCTCATGAGAGCCTCTCACCTCAGCAGGCATATGCATGAGCAGCACGGCAGCCACCGGAGCCTGGGCCTGGCAGTAGCCCTCATCAGGCCTGTAGATGGTGTACGCCTTCAGGATTCGGTACAGATCTTGTTGTCTGCATGAACAAGCATGAAAAAATCAGTGGTAACAAAGGGGATACATTGGTGTAAAAACTCCCCATCCTAACTAAGACAGATTATTATTATTATCATTATTTCAAAACACAAGAGTCCAGGTGAGGTGTTTCCCACAGAATCAGATAATACTTGTAACAATCCTGAATCTATGGCCTGTACATAGCTCTATGATAGCAGATAAATGTTAACAAATATATTAGGGTAGCTGTTAATATGCCTGGGCAACCTGCCTCAAGTATTAAAATTAGTCGGGCTCACCCTGAATTGTCTTTTTTTTTTTCATCCTAAATGAACATTTAATATGAAAAAAAAACAGAGGATAATTTTACCCATGGCCACCACGAGCAGCAAACATTTCATGAAAGGGAAACTGGCGGTGGAGATCCTTCTCTATAATGTCCAACCACTTAGCTTCACCCTGCTCTCTCTCAAGCTCCTGCAGCAACAATAAATCAATAAATACATACATACATACATACATACATACATACATGCAACATAAATCACTTTTTAATTCTATAAATTAGTCGTTAAAGTAGATTACACTTCAAAGTCCTCCATAAAATTAAACTTCAGTACATAAAGTGCTGGGTCCCAGGCCCAGACAAGACCAGACCCTCCTGTTTCCCTTACGGGCAGGATTACCATGACTGATAAGAAGCTTACAGCTCACTTGGTCTGCGCCTGCGCCCCTTTATCACCCCTTGGAGCTGAAATTGCCTTATTCAGCTGCAGATCCTCTTTACAATGGTTCCCACTTCAAGCCAGTTACTCAGTCAAAATAAGTTGGTTCATTTTCTTTCTTTCTTTTTATTGCTGTTCAAGAACTACAAGACCTTGTAACACAATTCAAGCCTGTGACAATCTAAGAAGGCTTTATGATACCTCAAATTTCCCAGGGTTGGCATCTAGGAGCTCTTGGCTGTTGGAGAGCAGCTGCCAGGCTTTGGACCTGAGAGAAGATGGAACTCCCTTCCTGCAGCGCAGCTTCACCTGAAATGCAAAAACACATTAAGTATTAACAAGCATTTGGAGCCAGGTATAACAAATTCATGTCTATCTGGAGAACACTGAAATGTTGCCATTCAGTAGCAGTTCTCATTTTGAACCACACACAAATCCTAATAAAGATTTGGCATGCATACCTTCTGGAAACGATGTTTGATCCACTTATCCCAGTGGTTGAACATGTCAAGCCATTTCAGTTCTCTCTGCCTGGCAACTTCAACTCGAACTTCCTTTTCGCTGCAATAGTGAGTAATAAAAAATGACCCCATCACTGTCAGAAATGGGAAGTTGCTTTTCCCCTTCGCAGAATCCTAAATTACACTAAGATATCTGTAATTCTAGTCGCATAAAAGTATTACCACACTCGCTCTGTTACAGTCATTTCTACATCATGATCTACTCCTCAATTGCACAACAGCCAAATAAAGTGACCACAATGCACTGCCACTGCTGATAGAACATCAATATGATTTTAATTATTTATTTGTGGAAGTGCAATTAGCCCATCCGATAAACAGAAGCAAATCTGACAAAAAAAAGAGAAGAGAGCAGATGGGTGTGGGAAGGGTGATGCCATAGACACACAAAGTCAGTACATATTGAGTCACAAAAGCGCTCTCAGCATTATCTGAGTCAGACCAAGGGGAGATAAAGGACAGACAGATATGTTTAGTGCAGCAGAGAAAAAGATGAATACAGGAATGGGAAGCTAAGACTAATAAGAGAGGATGGGTAAGACCAAAAAAAAAAAAAAAGAAAAAGGAGGATCTCTCTGGGTCAGATTGACTAATTTGGCTTATTAAAAGGAAAACACTTGAGCAGGATGTATATTTCTTTGTGAAATCCATTTCTGGGACCTTAATGGTAACTCATATTGCAACACTGACCCATATGGATGGAACATTAAAATAAAAACAAATACCTTTGTTTCCCTTAGACTTACACACACGCACACATGCACACACATCTACACTGTAAATGTGTTAAAGAATATCGTAAATCTAGATGTTCAATGTTATAAAAAAAAAGGTCAACAGCACTGATTTACAAAACAGGAGGGCGAGTGAATGATTAATGAATGTCTAAAGACCTACCCTCCTTCACTATACTGATTCCCACCCAGGAAGCCGTATTTATCAGTGCGCCTGATGGTCAGGCCATTGATCTCTGAGTCTGAGCCCACAGAGCTTCCGTCTTCTCCCAATCCAGACAGGGACTCCAATGTTCCTGACATCAGGCTGGCTGATTCTAGGTAGCTGAGGTTGTCAGGGGCTGGCCGCCGGTTGAGGCTGGGTAGGGGGATGGTTGGTTCGTAGATCATTGGGATAGTAGGGCTAGCAGGTCCAGCTCTGGTGGGGGTAGTGGGAAGTTCTTGTCTGGCCTCCCTCAAAGCATCCGGTTTTGGGGACAGAGGAGGGGGGTCACATTGAGGTTTCTGTGCTTGTTCGAGAGACTGAGGTTTCTCCTCATCATTTGCCGATGCTACTGAAGGAGCAGGTGTGGGATTGGAATCAGTCTCCTTTTGGGGTTGCCCATCATCCATGGCGGGGTTTGGATTATAGGTGACGTGCACGTTGGGATACAGAATCGGGCCAGGATTTAGAACAGGAGAACGAGCTGCCTGTCGCTCTTTGTTCAGAACTGAAGGCTCACTTGCCAGCTCTGACGTTTCAGCTTCAGTATTCAGGAGCTCCACAGCAGCTGGGCCACCGGTCATTGTCTCCTGTTTACTCACATGGGATCCAGTATCTGTTTCCTTCCTTGCTGATTCTTCTCTTTGTGGAACAACCTCATTTACCAATGATGGGAGGGGGGTCTCAGCAATTAGCTTTGCACCAGTCATGGGCAGGTAAGGGGTTAAAGGTGAACCCCCTGAGAGTCCTGCAGGAGTGCTTCCAGTCAGAGTTTTGTCGCTGTAAAGGGAAGACTTGGGTATGGATATTTCCTGGACTGTTTCAGGAGCAGGGCTGCTTGGAGCAGGGAGCACTGATGAAGATGGAGTGATGGATGGAGCTGCATGATGATCACCCAGTGCAGGTGATGATGGGGATAATGTGGAGAGCTCAGCCATGGTTCCACTCTGATCTTTCCTGAGCAAATAGAGAAAATAAAGGTGAGTTTTCTTTAGTTTAGTTTAATTAAGTTTAGCTTTCTTTTTCATCCTAAGTGTTGCAATTTAACAGTTTGATTAATTTGTCCAGATCATAAACAATCAACTGATCTATGTAATAACAAAACTAGAGCAGCACCAGTTGCAAAGGTCTGATCAACAATACAGATTTTGACCAATTTCGTCAGATTTCAATGTTCTCTGTTCAAACTTCAATCAACTGCACACATCAACTTAATCGTCAATGAAAGACAGTGGCAGCTGCAGGCCGTGTTCTCTACTGGTTTTGTTTTTAGCTTTTTAGGCTTTGTTAGAATCGTGACATCGAGTGTGCTCAGTGAGGCGACGCTGTTTTAGGTGTTGGATTAAGTTTGTTGTCTAAAATGTTTTGGTCTTTGTTATACAACATACTTTAAAGTGACTGCATCTCATGGTGTACTTACACTTACTGTACGTATCTTTTCAAGGATGCAATCATATGATGTGTGTACCATATGAAAAAAAAAGAAATATCAGCCAGTATCAGCAGCCAATATTGGTTGATACAGATCAGGACTGATCAGACAAAAATAATCAGATTATGATCTTCAGCTGATCGACTGGTGCATCTCTAAATAAATTAAAATACAGTGGTTAAATATACACATCTCCTTCAAATGGCAATTTTTTACTTAGAATATATTTATATTTATAACTACCATAAACTCCCAATTAAACTGAATTACAAACAAAGGCATTTTTAAATACATTTCTGCAGAAATTAGAACCACTGAGGACAACAAATGCCTCAAACCATGTTTCCTCTTTTGCTATAGAAGTTTTAATGACTATAATATCTTTCTCTGATTCTGTCTTTTCTTCATGAAATAACACAAAAGACAGAAGAGAAAGATCACAAACAATTCAAAGCTAACGTCCACTTGAACGTTTTGTTTCTATCATCTGAAAAACGGCGAGTAAGCCAAAGTGTTCATCCAACTGATGAACTGTCACTTCAGGGATTTAGTGACAGTTTTTCAGTTTGTAACATGCCATTGTCGTGTAACAGCACCAAAACATCCGGACAAGTAGTTTGCTGATAAAGCAGGTTCGTGTCTGCTGCGGCTGTTTCAACCAGCTATCAGCGGTGCCAGTGTAGCTCTGAATAGCACCAGTCTCTTTGTTGTCATCCCCTCTGGAGGCCGAAGCAACTCAACTTCCCGATTCAGGGGCAAATAGTCTACTAGTCGCTAATCGTCAACACCCTCATTGCCTGCCAAGGCCCACGCCGAGCAGTGTCCACGGCCTTGTCCTGCCCGGTGGCCGGGTCAACAGCAAGTCCAGCTCCGCTGTGCAACTCACCCACAACCGGCGTGTCACTGCGATCCGTCCACCTGGATAGCCAGGGGGTTCCCGTGGGTGCGTCCCCCCGCCACAGCTCCGGTTCCGCAACCTCCTCCGTTTGGTGAAAACACGCAAGAGTAAAAGCAGGATAGAAACACTGGACTGGCTGCGCAGTTGGATGAACAAATATCCCGCAACCACAGAGCTAGCGGGCTAATTTTAGCCTGATGTAGCCTTTAGCATTAGCCTCGTTAGTGATTTGCCTGGCTAGTTACCTGAACGACTCCGTTAGCTCCGTTAGACATGCAGACTTGTTTCACCCATCCTCCCCAAATAAAAACCGACCCTCTTGGTGGCACTTTTCATTCTCAATCAAAGTGAGTTTGCGTTATTAATTTATCCAAGCATAGCAGCAGGGTGCATCCAACGCGAGGAGCCTGCATTTCCTACTGACAGCTGCGTGCGCGCTCTCGCCGATGGGCGGACACGCACACGTTCAGGAGCCTCCCTTCGCGAATCCTTTTAAGTTTAGTTCTTTCTTCATATTACATACCCTCATGTTTCGACTCTTTTTTTCCCACTGACATCAGATATTAAAGTTTTGACGTTACTACAAGACGTGAAAAATTTCCGTGATTTTTCCTTTTTTTTAAAAATTTAAATAATTGATTGCATGTTTATTCAAATGTGATTTTATTTTTTAAAAAATGAGGCTAAATATCGTCTCAAATAAAAAATAGGTTCATCACCTCAAAACAGCCACAACGCAAATTACTTAAATTGGGTACCACCACCAGATGGCGCCATCACCCTCGATAACAGGTAGTCTCTATGGATACATGCTCCATGGAGATTATGGGTTGCCATTAACCAAAACAACAGTGATGTTTGAAACACTCACACAGTTGTGTTTCCATAACTTTAGAGAACATTAAGTTGACTTTCACTTTCCTTAGAGATCCAAACCTTTCCCTTCTGGGATTAATAAAGTATATTCTTCATGTCAGATGTTGGGAATTAGATCTCATGTCCATTATAATATGCCCCATGAGTACATATGGAAATAAATTTTGGAGGGGAAAAAAAACAGAACCCAAATCATTTACGACTATTTTGTCTTGAGGACACCTGTAACTTCGGGAACTGTGAGTCACTCCTCATTCATTACTTTTCCTCCCTACTTCTTCACTTACAGGCTTAACAACAACGAAATGGGGGACACCCAGGCTGAAACCAAAAGTATTGCATAAGGAAAATCCCCTCTAATTAGCCTTTGCCAAACAGATAAATGGAATCCAGCTGGTTTCAGAAGACAAGTTTCCTCAAGCACAAGTGAGGGCCCACAAGGGCCCCTTTGCAGTGTATGTAAATACGATTTTGTTTCCATGTCAACCCAGAGATAGAGACAACTCATTTACAACATGGAAATCTGAGGCCTCATGCACAAACTGAAACAAAAATATAATAATAATAATAATAATAATAATAAGATCATTTATTAGGTTTCCAGGTGGGGCAGACCTTGGCCTTGACATCCAGTGTCCTTCATAATAAAACATGTACTGTAAAGGAAACCTGTTATCCCATTATACAACATGCAAATCCACCCATCCCATGTTGCGTCAGAAAAGAGAAAAAAAAAAATGCAGACAATGGCCACGAAGGATAATTAAATATAATTTATTTGAAATTACAAAACAATCTTTAATATACAATGATATAAAACATTTCAAACAATAACATTATTGAAACAATGACTGGCATGCTTTTACATTTGTCATATATTAAATACTACACAACAAATAAGCATCTGTTAACATCAGAAACCGATGCTGAAAGGTGTCTGATGACGGAAAGTAGACTTCTTCTGTAATATACTACGTCATTTAGCAGTCTGATCTTTCTAACCAGGCACCGTCATAAAGACACCTGTGGGAGGAAGCTTATACTGACAAAAATCTATGACACATTTGGGAAGTATCTGTCTGTCTATTTACTACTTTTCATGGTCACATAAGCAGAGAGGCCCAGCCCTTCCTCTCCCCAGCCACCTCTGTTAGCCCTTCCAGGAGAAAACAAACGGTGTTCCCAAGACAGTTGAGAGATTTAATTTCTCCACTGACCTGGCTCCTCCTCCCAGTTGGACTTACCCAAAACACGTTCCCAGGGAGGTGTCCAGGAGGCATCCTAACCAGACACCTGAAGCACCTCTACCTGCTCCCCTGGATGTGGAAGAGCAGCAGTTCTGCTCAGAGTCTTCCCTGAATGACTGATCTTCTCACCCTGCGTCTAAGGGAGAGTTGAGCCACTCTGCGCAGGAAACTCATTTCAGCTGCCTTGGTCACTTGCCCACACTTCATGGTCCAAGGTGAGGGAAGGAAACTACCATCTCCCGGATTACTGCATTTAAGAGCACTTTGTTTCACACCATTTCCCGTTTACATAAAGGCATTTGGAAATGTTCTTTGTTCAATAAGGTGACTATTTCAGTTAATGGCTAGACTACTGAATGAGGCAGACAGAGGTGAAACATCTGCATGTAACTGGTATGTTAGTAAATAATGCTAATGGAAGGTTCTTCAGTTAGATACCCTTTTACAGAGTTTGGAAGCAAATATAAAATGAGAAAATGAGAGCAGCAACAAGATTATTAAGTCAATTCGTTTAGAATATAATCATTTAAAATGTATTGTTTAATTGCACTGATTCCATCCCAGTCTTCATGCACGCCTGTGCCATTTTAATGCTTTTACACTAATATGGAAGCAGAGCACTCCCTAAAATATTGCCATATGAGATAATCTACACAGCAGCATTTGATGTGCGCTGCAGTGTTTGAGACTAGGAGTCCTTAGGGTTATCTGAAGAGAGCGTGCTGATCCATTTCTGCGTGCGGGCCAGACACTGGTCCCAGTTATAGAGGGGGGAATACTGGAAATATCTCTGAGCTTTGTCTGTGCTCACGGTGAAGGTGGTACTCACTACAGCCAGGAGTGTAGCTGTTCAGCAGTGGTGTGTAATTGTACACGGGGCTCAGTATCCATCGGAGAACGTCATTAACCATGGCAAAGAGCCACAGTAATAGGATGGGCATGCGGGCTGGTCTCAAGTTCAACTTCGAGAGCAACAACATGTTGAAATCCTCGTAACTTTTGTAGGGCGAGTCATCATAACAGAAGAAAGCTTCACCTCCAACTTTCTGCGGGGTCTCCCTCAGGGCTCGGGCAGCCAGCACATGCATCCAGGCGACATTGCCTAGCAAAAAAAAAAAAAAAAAAACACGAGTCAACATTTAACTGGGTGAAGGAAGAGCATTCTTCAAAACTCGGTCTACACGTTCTTGAGCAATTAAAACCTACTCGAATCCTCAGACCTTTTCTCCACTCTTAAGACTGAAGTTGTGTTTTAGACCTTTTCAGCCTTTTTTAAACAAAATCGCCTTCTGCGACTCATTTTTCTCTTTTTAAAAAGCTCAACATTAATTTTTCTATTAAAAGATCAATCCACGAGTTTTGCAAAGCAATTTGGTGAAAAAGTTCAATAAAGTAGTACCAAAAAAGAAAAAAAAAAAAAAAAATCAGAGGCAGTCAAAAAATATTAATGAAAGATGGTGAATGTCAACTGTATAATCTGCTTTACTGACGGATGAACAAATGCAGACCTCCAACAACAGTTACTGGGATGTGACATTCATTTGTCCTTTCCGTTTTCACCTACATGTATATTAGCTAATTCTTGAATGCCGCCTGCTGTAATAGCTCTGGTTGTGTTGTAACTTTGACTGCAACATCTTGAGATTTCTATTGAGGTTTATTTTTTACCATTAAACTGAATGGATCCTGTGAATGACTGCTAACTGCTGTTATTTCCGGGCGAATTGGACTAAAGGCTCATCACGGTAACTCTATTTACCATTAGTAGTAACCTGAGCAAGAGAGCTGTTTCCATACGGAAGCTGGATGAGTCTCATTGAAGCCCATTTAATGTCCAGATCCAGATGGGTTGAAGTGGAGATGTTGCGCAGAAGGAAAAGGGAGTTTAGACCATTTCTTCCGAGCTGTCATAGAGAATGTGAGATCTCCGACACACTGATGAAGACAGATCGGGATTGTCGGGACTCGAGTTTTGTGTATCACCAGGATGTGGCTGAACATGTTGTGGGCTCCAGCGCTTCCCATCTCTCCAGCTTTCATGTGGGGAGACGGAGACAGTAAACAGAGCAGCCAGACTACAAGGAGGCGGGACCGCAGTGCTTGTTAACCGACACCATCAACACTGACGTGACTGTAAAGACATTTAACTATTGGCTGCCAGTCCCCATCCAATAATTTTTTTCCTGACAGAGTTCCCCAGCGTCACCCGCCGACACCGCAGGTGATCTCATTAGTTCAGTTGTTGCTAGGTAACGAACACAACAGCTCAGGGAAGTTGTGCAGATCTCCGCAGACGTCGACCACACCTGAATGTGGTGTTCTTCCAACTTCCCAAAAAAAGTTAGTCACCCAGCTCAATTCAATTCAATTTAATTTTGAGTTATTTTTATATGCTGCCTAATTGAGACATTAAGGAAATTAAGATCATTTAAAGAAAAAAAAAAAACTCCATCTCAAAAAATAGTGTTTTAGAAACAGAATAACTGCCATTAAATATATATTTGTTTCAAAAGTTAGAGTTAAGTCATTACCAACAACTTGAGTAATCGTTCATATGACTTGACTGCAGACATCATTGTTCGTCAGCTCACGTGCACGCTGGACCATTTGACTCAACATTTACATCATCGATTGGTGTTTCCGTCTACTCTTCAATGTTTCAGCAACTGCACGAACCTGGATGAGTCTTGCAACCCAATTTAGTATATTTTCCCGCACGCACACCTATTCTGTAATGCCAGGAACTGGTATGATGGCTGAAAGCCATTTCAAATACTTGTCATACTGGTTATGACTCATTCAATCACAGACAGCAACTGACGGCGCTTCTTCAGAGAAAAATGAAACATGTTGCAGCTGATTAAAAATGCCACATTTAAATTAGAAGACCATTTCCTGTATAGAGATTTTCATCTAAGCGGATCTTGAATGATGGCATTCGTGTGCTGTCATTATTGTAGTGTCAGCAATGAAAGATGAAAATCATTCCTGCTGTGCTTTGACCCCTGACGGGTCTTGTGAATGACCTCGGCGGCCTGTTCGCAGCAGGAGCGTCAAAGTTCTCAGTGAAGTAAACACTACCATGAAGTGTATCAGGTAAAGAAAATCTTCAAACTTCCTGTAAAATGTGGGGGAAGTGTGTTTTTTTTTTTTTAATTTGAAGTGTGCTTCTGCTTTTAGTCTTGGTGTGAATACAAGTCATGGTTGAAGGCTCGTCGCAGGTTTCCCATGAAGGTTTAAGTTATTCTTTGGTCACGCTGCATTCTTCAGCCACATTCAGAAACTGCTTTACTTCAAATGAGAAGCTAAACTGTATTTTCTTTACCTGCATAGACTCGCCCATGCTCAACGTGCTCCGGGACGCCTCCAACAACCAGGCCTCCTCTCTGCGCGGCTTGATTGTAGAAGTCTTTAATGAGCTCGTGTCCTTCACCGTAAATCCCTGTTGGCCTCAGTGAGCAGGTGTATAAATGCTTTCCACCCTTCACCTGCACAAGAAACGAAACCCATCAATCAGCAGGAGGCTAAGAAGGAGGGATTTTACTGAACAAATAAATATCATTCCTTGGCACAGCCCAACAAACGCCCTCAAAAGTATGCTTCGCTTTCAGCCATGAGCATCGCCAAGCATTTGACAGCTGCAATAAATTTGCATTTCTCAGACTGTGTGGAAAGGAACAAATATTCTGATTTGGAATATGCAGTAATGAATACATATATTAAATGTTTCTGTTTCTGAAGCAGTAATAACTATCGCTTTAAGAGGAATTAAACCCCACCCGGCCTGGACAGTTCAAACATGCTTTGGCTCAGGGCTGTTTCTGTTCATGACACTGCAAAAAAGAGCAGAACGAGCAAAGCAGGGAAAAGGAGTGAGGTGAATACTGTCAAATGAGTTGTACCTTTCTGCCGTTAGCTTCAAGCACAATTGTCTCAGCTTTCGCCTTGCTCTTGGGATAGGCCATGTTGTGTTTCACCTCGTAAGGCGTTTCTTCATTGCCCCTGTAGAGAAAGAAGTTCAAACATTCAGAGAAGCTGTCAGGAAAGAGAAGTTGCCTTTTCTCAACCTTTCACTTGGTCAAGAGGCGAGGCCACAGCAGCTCCGAAACATGCACAGCAAGATGGGACTATGAAAGGGGGGGGATAATTCAACGCCTCTGTTCTGTTTCTTTGCAGCTTTCATTTCAACCTGTTTGCATTGGTAAACAGAAGAAAATAAATCTCTCCAATGAGAGAAAAAAACAGCTCATTTGTAGCATTACATAACGCAGCCACGTCAGAGGCACAACTGCAGAAAAATGTTCTGAGGTAAAGCTGCTGCAAAGTGTGTGCAAACCCAAATGTGAGCGGACACGCCAAACACGCACAGCATCTGGTATCGTGTCAACGATTCCTGCTGGCAGACGGGCAGTGGGGGTTTGTCACGTGCGGTTTTCTCCCTTCCATAAAAGGATTACACCACTTTGAAAAAATGCTTCAAAGCCTTTTAACAGCTGGAGACTCGAACCTGCTATCGTGAAGTCGGTGCAGCGTTGCATGGTTAGTAATACAGGAGTAATACAGGATGTGACTTTTGTTCATTGAGATGGATCGTATCAACTCAGCAGACTGATTTCTTCTTTGAAGAAAGCAGAAGGCATAGTCCAAAAAAAAAAAAAGCCTTAAAAGATTATCTAAGATCTTTTTTCTTATCTACAGTTCTGTCAAGATAAATTTCAAAGTGCGTTTTTCAAGATTGATGTGCCATCCACAATGCAAAGGGAGTTTTCTATTTTCATCATTTTCATTTCTCTTCTTTATCTCCATTTACATCTCTTGTGTGTTCGTCGCAGAAGAACGCAACTCTTCAGAGGACCGATGCACGGACACAGAAAAACAAGAAAGCAAACAGTCACACAGAAACGTCCTGTATGTGTCAACTAAAGTGGGGAGTCAGCAGGCAAACATTTTTATCCACATGTATCATCAACACCAGCATTCAAAACACAACGGCTACCTGAAGATACATGTATGACGCAGGTCGTCACGGAACAAACATGGCTTATTGTTGAGGAATGACTCAATGAGTAACTATTCCTTTTATGTAACAGTCACAATAACCTGTCAGGCGTGTTTGAGACTGAAGCTGCAGTATATTACATATAGATGTAATATTACAAACTGCCCGGTCTTATGCGAACCATTAAGGCAGAGGAAATGTGAATGTGAATGAGGATCTGGAAAAGAAAACAGTGATTCTGGATGCATCGCCTGTTCACCGTCTTTTTCCATTTCTGATGTGTTCAACCAAAAGGAATTCAAAACCATGGAAGGCTGGATGACCTGTGTAAGTTCAGGCCACTGGACTCCACCCAATCATATCTTTTCTGCACATGCCTCACACTTTCCACAGAAGTAAAACGCGATGTAAAAACAACTGAGGAGAAAAGTAGAGAAAAGCAGCTTCTCCAGATTCGAGACTGAACGAGCCGAAGCATTTTTCACAACAGTGGTTTCAATTACTGCCATGAGGATTTTATAAGGAAAAGCACGAGGACACCGGGCCACTCTGTCCCGATGCAGAAAACAGATTTGCGGTGGAACTGAGAAACGAGACGCAGAGTTGGAGTCTCTTGAGTTTCACCTCTTGAAGTGGTCTCCGTTGACGTTGGGCCCGATCACTTCCATGCTGCTGGTGTAGATGAGACACTCGATGCCACACTCCACACAGGCGTTGATTACATTCTCCGTTCCTGAGAGGACAGAAAATATTTGAAGAATTATAGCCTTCTCCAGAGCCACATGAACGACTTTGACACATTTGGATTTCATCTCTGGGTCGTCTGGCTTCAGTGAGACACTCCCAACATGTCTGAAACAAATAAACTAACATCCTCCCTCAGGAAGTGAGTGTAACAACCATGATTGAGAGCACAAGGAAAGCATCAACACATAAGTAACTTAAAAGGAGGCACGGGATCCATGTGTGTTCTGTTTAGTTGACAGGAAGTTTCCTCTGATCTAACAGAAGGCAGCTTGAAGCCAAAGTTGAGAGTCATAGCTCAGACGTGGCTCACAGTAAACATTGATAAACTGGGTTTTGTTTGGTCAAAGGAGGAAGAAAAGTCCTGACAAGAGTCACGGTATCTTTTTAAACGACGACAACGTGACACAAAGTTTGTAAATCCACATATTTGACAAATATCTGCTTATTGCACAATGACGGCTCTGGGGCACAAAAGTCCGGGATCACCAGAGTTACTCCCCTACTCTTGATGTTGACTTAAAAAAAAAAAAAAAAAAAGAAAACAGAACAAATACCAAAGTACAATTTCACAAGAAGGGCTGAAAACTTGCCAGGAAGAGGGTTCGACTGCTGTAACCACAGATGCAAAATGCAATTGCAAATTTGTGGGCAAGGCCTCCAATTATCTGCCGGAAAACACAGAGGTGTCTGAGAGCCGTGTCAGCTCAAACTCCAAGTCTCCATCCCCGCCTTTAACTTGCTCCAAATCTGAAGGGAAGAGCGCGATTCTGACTCCAAGACTGATAAAGGGGTATTTCACAGCAGACTGAGAAAAAATGTGACCTCTCTCAGACTGGTAGAGGAGAAAATATGGTGAAATTCCTGTAAATGAGTTGGAGGAATGCAGGTTGTACCACCCTCTGTGACACAGTAAAGATGTTCAGCATCAGATCACCATGTTTTTTAAAAAATAAAAATACAGAAATGGACAGTTTTTGCTGTATCACGGTTCAATCAGCAGGCAGCTGTGAGTCACTCAGTTCGAGCAGCACGTAGGAAGTCTGTTGTGTTCGGTTTTCGTCTGCAGGATGATCCCACCTCTGAAACAGCCGACAGATCACAATGCTGTCTTTTGTCAGTTTGCCGACAACAAACCACCTCTCTGCTGGTATCTGAGTCTCACCGAGAACAACAGGAATAAACCAGAAATGAATGGGGGGAGAAAAGAAAAAGATTTTAGCTCCTTCTTTTAATTAAATATGACAAATGGTCAGATTTATATAAATTAAACCCATCATCTGACAGGCCGCTGTCAACGTCATGGCCACTGAGACTGCTGGAGGGTTGAAGGAAAAAACCTCAAGTATTTCCTGAACAAATGTTTTCACAGAATGAACTAGGCTCAAGTTCAGGTTCGTATTGTGTTCCATGTCCCATTATTGCCGTTCTGGTAAACAGGGCAGATATATTGTTAGTTTACGCCCCATAATGGGATTTGTCATTCATGACATCAGCAGCTGCACTGGCACCATAACTCGTCGCCTATAAAAATAGCCTTACAGTGGCCCAGCACGCAGCCGCCTCTGAAAATGCTGTAACATGAATAAGTCTCCGGTTTTCTCTGTTTGTTTTTAGAGCCACGGCACAGTGACGGGTGGCTCTGTAACTGCCAGGGTCCCAGAGGACCCAGGAAACCTCATCCGTCAGAAGGGAGGCTCCTGGCACACACTGGATTTCTTTCAGCTTGACCTTTTCGTGCCAAAATCACCTCATTTT
This sequence comes from Hirundichthys speculiger, assembly GCA_018398805.1. Classification (NCBI taxonomy): domain Eukaryota; kingdom Metazoa; phylum Chordata; class Actinopteri; order Beloniformes; family Exocoetidae; genus Hirundichthys; species Hirundichthys speculiger. Next base: position 2,360,313 of record JAGFBZ010001790.1, on the reverse strand, counting down.
TTAATCTATTTACAGGTCACGAGCCTCTTCATGGACAAGCACCGCGTGACACTTGAAGTCAGCAATGAAATCCACACAAACAGCATCAAGCAGTTAGAGCCTTCAACGAAAGAAAATCTGTTAAAATCAAAGTGATCTTTGAAGATGACGAAAACTAGTCCCGGACCTAAAGCTTTAGCATAAAAAAAAGATACCTCACACACCATTGTGTGAAATGGAGCTGTGAAGAAAGAAATGGTGGTTTTGGAAACCATCCAAGGTCACGGCAGGTGTGGTTTCCTCTGCACTTTAGTTTTCCACAAAACACAGGATTCAACGAAAATTACCTAATTTTCTCTCAAAAAAGGGTGTGTTTGATCCTCATGTTAACGGGAAATAAAGAGAGTTGAGGTCATACCTTTGACGTTGACAGAGTAGATGAGGGCCTCTGGGACTTTGTGCCACACATCCACTAAACTGGCGGTGTGGATGATGACGTCGGCTCCGCGGGTGGCCTCCAGCACGCTGCTGTAATCCTGTGATGTCTCCCTGGATGACAACCACCTTCGTCCGATCTGGTTGAGAAACAGGAGGAGGCAGGATCAAAACCACTGACTAATGATTCGTTTGTGACCAAAGATTAGAAGCCGTTTCGGAAGAATCATAAAAAGGTGTCTCAGTGAGCAGAATCTCTCCTCACTGAGACAAGCTTGGCTTTGTTCACCATGATACAGGATAACTGCACAAGGCATCAATTTGTATATTAAATTTAGCAACCTCAGCTGCTTAAAAGCTTGTCACACTACGCTATAAATAGCCTCAGACATGACAATTCTTTTTTTAGAATGAGAGAAAAAAAAACAACTTCTGTCACCATCTCATTGGATCATTCCAGCCAAACCAACCTCAGACTGCACATGAATGAGAATAATGCTGAGTCTTATATTGAAAGTCTTGAACCCCTGGTTTATCTCATCCCTCACATGCCCTGCCCTTGAAGCGGTGATATAGTTTCATATCTGACATGGAAAAGGAAGAGCAGTGGAGTTTTTCTTTTTTTCCTTTGAAGACTGGCTCAGAGAGTAATCGCTCTGACAGCAGCTGAAAGAGATTTCCAATGCGTCAAACCAACAGTTCGTCTTCTCTTTCATGTGCAGAGCATCACAGAGGCCCAACTTTCAGGAGCCCTGTCAGCACTGAAACAGCATATGGCAAGCCTCAGTGCCATTTCACAATAAAGACCGAAAGCCTAGCAACGCATTTTCCATTGTGAGGCAGACATGGGATGTGTGGCTGGTGCAATCATTTCACCCTTTTGGAAAAAGCTTGTGCTACTGAAAGCAATTTACACCATATACAGGAAAGAACAACAAGCACAGATCTTAACTTGTCATTAATGTAATTACTGCGATCTAGTTTTGTTCAGGAAGTGACACAAACCACCTGTATCTAAAAGCATCTAAACCACTAGTCGTCATCACCTCCAGTTCAGAGAGACAGCTGGTCCTTTATTCAACAAAAGATTACAACAGTAATCTAAACAGAAAGACTTATCTTTGTCCTGATACAAGAAAAAGGTTTGGGAGTTGGCTGTCTTGGATCTCCAACAGTCTGAAACTCTGACCACATACCAGTGTCTGGCCAGGATAGTGCAACTTGTTTTTCCCCTCCATTTAGTACCGAAATCCAAACCTCAAATAAGCACGCCTTCATCAACAAACCATTTGCAGTGGAAAGAAAGAAAATCCCCATAAAAAAGTTACAAGGCATTTCATTGAGGAGGTCATCGGTGCAGCATTAAAATGCACCTGAGGAAAAGTGAGGTTGTTGGGGTTCATGAAACGCCTGGATTATTTACAATATTTTGGCGTCTTCATTTATTTTTACGTTTTTCTCAAGCACAAAGCCAGATAAAGAGGATTTGTGAAAGAAACGGCTGTCCTTATCGCATCACATAAAACATTATCTCACTCTTTTCAGACTTTAGTCAAGCATAACAACCATAAACAGAAAAAGAGACATATAAATACGTAACCAAGTGACCCTGAAGGCACCTTTCGCCTCTCACCTGTGCTGAGATCGTTGAAATCCGAGGGTATACGTTTGTCAAAGACCCGGACTTCTGCCAGCGTGTCTTCTTTCTCCAGCAGCACCTGCAGCAGATGTTTGCCGAGAAACCCGCAACCTCCGGTGATCACGTACACGAGTCCCCGACGCTCCTCAGACATGTTTAACGGCTCTTCCAGCGCGCGCAGCTGCAGCTTGACAGCGGGAGCTGCAGCCGGCGGTGTTTAACAGATGGGGCGCGGCTCCGCCCCGCTTCCCAGATGGCCACGCCCTCTGACGTGAACGTGACAAAAACAAAATAAAACAAAACAAAACAAAAAACAAATAGCAAAAGAAGAAAAAACAAAAAAGAAAAGCGGACTATCTGGTGATTAAAAAAATGTTATTACTTTAGCACACATTTCGTAACGATATAAATCAATAAAAAGATAACCTTCATTGTTGGGAAACTGGCCGCTGAGTGAAGAGGGGCTTCAGATTTACCTTTTTTTTTTTCTTTAAAAATACAGGATGTGTAATTAAGTACGTACTTTAAACTGGTCCAACTTCCACTTTTGGTTTTGCAGAGGTATCAATGTGAACTAGAAATTCACTCTAAGTCAAAATACAAGATTAGTGCTTGCATTGTTCTGTTTCATATTGTTTACAAGCTATAAATCTGGTACATTGTGAGAATATCTGTATTAAAACTAACTGAAGAGTTCAGTCAAGTACAGTCAACAGTAACATTCAACTGATTTTTTAAGGAATACAGGATGTGGATATGACTTAAGTAGGTACTTTAAACTGGTCCAACTTCCACTTTTTGTTTTGCAGAGGTAAGAATGTGAACTAAAATACAAAGTATAAATCTGGTACATTTTAAGGATATCTGTATCACAACTAACTGAAGAGCTCATACAGTCAACAGTAACATTCAACTGATTTTTGTTATATACATTCAAAATAACCCCCCCCCCCCCCCCCCCCCCCCAGTATCCTTTATTATATCCATCTACAGTTTTCAACAGTCTGGGTAAAAGGAACATGCAACAGCGTGGTTTACTTGCAGTCCTTGAACTCCGGACAGGGTCACTGCACACTACTGACAGATTATTTCAGGAAGAACCGGTCAAAGTTTATAGTTTATAGCATCATCCTAAAGGGATGCAGGATATTATGATTCAAAGGGGGAAGGAAGGATGTAACTTTGGAGGGATTTACGTGCTTCCATGTCAGTAAGAGCAGAGGAAGCTTGAGCTGTACAGTTTTTTTTTTAAATATTTTTTAAAGAATAAAAATGCAAAACTCAGATAATGCATTAGGGGTATGGCTCCAAAGATATAAAAATCCTTGAGTCATGCATAAAAAATACAAAGATGAAACCACAGTAGAACCTGGTCTCTTCTCAGCTCAACTCCAGACTGTAAATCAGCCAGAAAAACCATCTGAGATAATAAAGACAAAACTGGAAGCTCTGAAGCCAAATATTTGTAGATCATTTTCAGCGGGGCTCAACATCTCATCTGTGAACATAATGACCTTTTAATCACAGAGGACTTACAAAACCCAGCTTTATGGGAAATTTCATCGTCCTTCAGATTTGTGCACAAAATGCTGCAGGCATTTTGATTTCTGCTGCAAAGCTTCCTGTTGCCTCCAGTGTGCAAGTCTTTTTTTTTTTTTTTTAGTCCCATGTACCTTGGATGCAAGAACAAAGCAAACACACCACCTGCTCTCCACCTGCTCTCATACTCAGCATTTCTAAAAACAGGACACAGGTATTGAAGAAAATCTTTTTTTTTTTTTAATTTAAAAAATATTTTAATGCACCATTAATAAAGGGTCCAACGCATTAACAAGAGAAATATTGCAAATAATATTAAAATCAACAAATTAAAAGATAAAACAATAAAAAAATAAATGAATGGAAGATATGTACATGTTCCTCATCATGGAGAGAGGAAAAGGAACACCATATTTACAGCTTGGAATCAGTGTGTTTCTACGAGAAACAAACACCTCTACAATATTTACATGTACTTCTTAAGATTTTTTTTTTCTTTCATCTTTTTATCCTGTAGTAAAGAGGGCTGGTTTGTATGGAAAGGCTTTCATTGCAACGACTTATACAATTTAACATTTTTTTCTGGTTGGGAGGGAACAAAAAAAAAAAAAAAAGTTCAGTTAAAAGTTCAACATGAAAGCTAAACTTTGGACGGCCAGAGCCTTTTAAAAAAACAAGAAACAGTTCAAGGGTCATCGACATCCCTGTGCATGGTGCACTACAAACCCTGTGAAGTTTGTTAATCTAGCAGGCACACAGAAAGATAGACACCTTCCACCCATCTGCACTGCAAACAGATTGCAAAGCAAGACATTTGTTTGCCTTAAACTGAAAAAGATCATCATTGAAGTTGGTGGGAGTCAAGTTTGGTATGGGTCGAGCAGCTACACACTCACAGTTAAAATAAATACTAATGCATTCTGGGAATGCCTGAAAACCTTGAGGGGAAAAAAAAGGAACTTTTACCAAACTAAACTTTTGAAGAAAAAAAACCCCTAACTTTAACAGGAGAATATGCCTTTTAAAAACATCTCTAGAACAAAGAATGAACATGGATAACACTGACCACACATTCTTACTAAGACCTGCAGGGCTGGGTGATGATCATCACTGTCAAGAAAGAATTTGCAGTGAATGCTTTTGGTAATTTGTGATATACAAAATAGACCTCTTTCTTGTTGAAATAATGTATGTAGACATAGAAGCAGGAGCAACTACGCAGATGTCTTTTGTTGACTTAGGATACTGATGTATATGCTTATAACAAATATGTAGGTAACATTGTTCATCAATAGAGAAAGGGACAGGACAGGGTATGTTGGATGTTAACACATGTTAATATGTCAACATGCACTCATGAGGTTGAGATTATAGGAGGAAAGATGACCACTGTTAAGTTCCGAATAGAGGATAAAATTCCATGTGTTCTTCCTCTAAAAACACTCCACTGTGCCAATGAAAACGGCTCAAATAGCGCCACATTCTTAACATCTTCATGGCCAACGTTTCCAAAGAATACAGGTTGAATGAAACAGTAGTGAGAATGAATAGTTATAAGCAAGTGCATCAGTGTTCAAAACCTTGTTGAGCCCCGCAGGCAACAATTAAGCCACCATGTAAGAAATAAAACACATTTAGCTGTCAGAAGGTTGCAGTAAATCAGGAGAGGAAACAACGGTTTCAGGGGACTTGTGAATCACAAAGCCCCTCAGTGGGTGGAGACGTTGAAGCTCATATTACTGTAAGACACTTACAGCTAACTATGTAACAATACCATAAATAACAGCAAGAAGATTCTAATAATACATGGAAATGAAATTAAAAAACAAAAAACAGGAAACCTTCACACTTGGAAATCTTGCATAACTGAAAACCAAATCGACTGAAGTTTGTCAACTTAAACGTGCGCCCCCAACAAGCGCTTTTTAAAAACCCTGAATTTATCTGGCATTCCTGTGCGTCTCTGTGCAGATGTCATGGGTGGCTGGGTGCAGGAAGGACTTGACACTGGAGAATTGATCCCAGGCTGCCAATCACGTGAGCTATCACAGAGATAATCTACAATACCTGTGTTTTCATAGTCTTGAATCAAACGGATGTTGGCATGGAAATAGAACAACCTTTCACGCTTGGGCTACCTATTCAAGCAAGACCTTTCAACGTCCAACAATACTGTCAGAAATGAACCAATAAGGGGCCTCCTCCATTGTTCACATGCCCGATTACACAAAAGCATCACACTGGCATGTGGGACTGCCTAGTCAATGAAAGATGTGCGTAAAAAGTGCAAGTGTGTGCGTCACTGTTTCCTACTTATTGTGGCCACTGAGGCCATCCAGAAGAGCGCAGGGGACCTTCTTTTTTTTGGGGCCACAGTCTGTCGAGACTGAAGTACAAGGTATCCGGGCATGGCTGGGCCTTGGCAAGGGAGGGAACGAAGTGCTTTCACTAGTTGAGTGTTCCACGGCAGTTCTCTGTTCCACACAGACAAGGAATCTTGTTCTCCTCCAGTGGGAATTTGTAGTCGTAGGTAATCTCTTCATTGACAGCGATTGGCTGCTTTGAGTAGATCACAATCTTTTTCTGGGACTCTATGGTGATAACCTTGGCGTAGCAGTTCGGCTAGACGGAGAAAGAAATTGTTAAAAAGCAATGAAATCTATCAAAACTAAGGAGAAGCCATAAATGGACATGTGTGGATTTGAGGAAGTGAAGACTCACAGTGCAGCAGTGGTTGATGAAACGTGCCAGGTTACCACACTTGGTGGCATCTATAATTGTGTCATGGTCCACTCTGAACAAGTAGCTGCTCCCGATGCCTTGCTGCGCGTACCTCTTTTCTCGATGGTCAGCCACCATCTAGAAAGATATCAGAGTATATCACACCATGTCAACACAAAACCAACAATTTAGAAATGTCAGAGTAGATTACATGTTGCTGTGCTTTCAAACAAAGTGAATGTTTATTTAATTGCAGCTTGAATTTAGCATTAAACATTTCTCTGTGGAAGAAGAAGCTGAGTGTAATGCTAGTTGGAATGATCGCTGGTTGAACACAGACATGTAAGCCGTACCTGTCTGATGTTTTGACCAACATACTCAATGACCATCTCATCAGCAGCAATGGGCTCCATCGCAAACAAGCCCCATTCATGGATCCTGCTGCGTCCAAAACGAAGTTTTTTCTTGCGGAACTGTATCAAGAGGGAAAGGACTCACATGAGCAATTGCCTGTTATAAAGGAGCCCGATATAAGTATTTCCTTTGGACGGGACTGGCATCCCTTACTATCTTAAACAGTAAGAAAACATGAAACATGTTTTTACAGTCATTTTTCATGAGAATAATTTAACTAACATTATGCTTCCCATTTAAGTATATCTAGGCAGAAAATTGAGATTTAAGTAGTTCTACTATCACTGTACATTTCCTGTGCAAAGAGCCATTAGCTTTTTTGTTCGTGGGTGACTGGTCAAGGGGAAAAACAAAGTTCATATTTTCATGTTTTTCTTTTCTTTCGGTTTCTTGACTCCAACCCCAGTCTTGAATATCCTTAATTTTACAGCATTAGAAACTCCAGTGTTTTACTGACATCCAGCAAGAGCAGAGGAAATTAATAAGGAGGCACCTTATCAAAGCTCTACAAGATGTGAGATAAAGAAGATGCTGGAAAGTGAGCAGTGTGTATGCGGCTCCATATATACACCAAGACTGGTTGTACCTTAAGCTGGTTGAGCTTAAGTAGGTCAGAGTCCATGACAGCTGTGGTTCCGATGACAGTGAGGAGACGACGCTGCTCTGAACGCCTCTCTGATAGCACCCTGTTAACTCCCTGGTAGGAAACAGACATGAACGAGCTTTAGAGAGTGGTACTACAACAATATCACTTTATCATTTGGCCTTGACTTGGAGGAGGCTGAACCACATATGCACCTTGACCTTTATCTACAATAGTCATGCTAGCATGAGCGAAGTTCATTTGGATACCAGTGACTGCAGTCTGAGATAAGATACAGAATGGTACGTGAAAAAAGATGGGTTAGTTCCTATTATATTTCTACTTTTTTCTGTGTCCAGTCCATCATGAAGTGACTAATAAATGTCAGAAATAAATTTTGAAGACTGGATTGTGATAAAAAAAAAAAAAAAAAGAAAACCACTGACACTGAACAACTGCTCATGCAAAAAAAGTGGTGAAAAGCCAGTATGGTTCACATGTGGTTATAAACACAAACTGCACCATAAAACAGCTTTACTAACAAAATATCAACTTTGATTTATTAATTCCTTATTAATGCCCAAAGGGAAATTATATTTTTCCAGCAGAAAGTTTGTCAGTATTATAGTTGCTTTAAAGAGTCACGGGATAAAGTTGTAGTTGGTGGAAATAATCTTCTGCAAGATATTATGAAAACAAGCTGTATGCAAAATCATTGTTGAATGCTGACTTAATGATTAGCACATTTTCACAATTTCATGATAACACAGACCTCAGACAGTAAATAGTCTGGGCATTTAATCTCTTCCCCATAGATATACAATCTCTATTCCAAAAACAAACTTTAATTTTTTTAAAATAACTGCACCTGGCAATAGCTGCTGTATCAGCAATGAACCAACAAAGCTGTCAATTCACATTTTCGGCTACTCTTAAATAAAAAATCTGTTTTACATTGCTGAGATTTGAAATCCAAAAAAGGAAAATAAATCGCATTAATTATCAGGATCAAATTTAAATCAAACTACAATTGTATCACCTTTGCTCTGATGAGTGTAACGTTTTGCGATATTGATATTGTACAATGTTGATATCACGGTGATGGTAAATTTTCATGATATCGTAAATCTCAATGGACAAAGCGAATCGAACCTTTCCCTGCATAAAGAACAAAGACATTCCTCTTCATCAGTTTGTTCAGTTTCTTTGAGTTACTGGCTGTGATGCTGCTGCCTCAACAGATGACTGCAGAGCTGAACTCTCCACTACAAACCTACAGAGGACTTGCAACACCTTTCTGCAAACACGGAAGGATGCAAGCATCGTCTGGAAATGCAGCCTTCTTCGTCCCTTATTTTAGACGGCAACATTGTTTCAGTTTGAGCCTAGTCTGGTCTCCAGATGAGCACCCATGTTTGCGTCACGCTCCACTACCTCCACTATTTCCGATCCTGCGGGATGGAAATAGCGGAGGTGGTGGAATAGTCTTTCCCTTAGCCCTGGTCCTCTTAAAATTCACCACCTTTTCCTCTGTTTTCTTTATGTTCAAGAAGAGATAACTCTTCCCACACCAAGCCAGTTAGTTAAGAGTTAAGGAACTGTAAATGAGCAATATGTATCTGTAATACATGTTAAATATTTTAGTTAGAAAAAACAATCTGAGTGTAAAAATTAAATTATTATGCTTTTTCCACCCCATTTTTTTTGTGCTTGGCTTCAGTTTTAGATGTTAAAGCTTTCTGTATTTCATTAACTTGATGGGGTAAAAGTCAAGATAAGAGGCTCAGACTGGTTGCCTTAAAGGTTAATTTAATTCCGTGAATACTTCTTAGAAACACCATGAAACCTTTCCAAATAACACCAAAGAACACCAAATCTGTTCTGAAAACAGGACATCATGAAGATCAAAGTACATCGCTGTGTACCTGTGAATTCTAGACTGAACAAAGAGGACTTCTGATACTTCAAAACCGCTCAGCAACTTTGATCCAGACTCTAAAGAGGCTGACTGATGCAGTTCTCTATTACATCTAATTTGGTATCAAGTTGAGTCTGTTGCTCGAAAAACACGTGTATATCTAATAATAGGGACTACATCGAAAGAAAAAGGAGTCACTGGGAACAAAAAAGTTGAGTAAAGCCTTTCCAGAGTTTTCTTCAGTTAATAGGAAGAAAACATGTTTAACTCAGTGGTGAATGTGAGTCACCCTGGAAAATGGAGTCAAAGCAAATTTCTGCATAGAAACACAACAACTACAGAGTTCCTGCTTTAGTTGCGCCACTACCAAACATCAAAAAATGATTGCAAACAATATGACTGTCCATATGATACCAATGCTTTCCCTAACAACAATCAGGCTATATGAGGATAAAAGCATATAGAAATACACAGAAAATCACAAGTGTGTTTCATATGAAGCCTTTCACCCTGCATGTGATAAAAATATGACTTCTCAACATTATACAAGACTAGGAAATGCCCTTAGGGCTTAGAACATCACATATTAACAGTTAACTTTTATTTTTTTTTACTTCTTCAAACAGCAAACAATTGGATCCTCTTTGAAACAGCACCTCTTAATACAGATAATTTAAACTGATGACATCTAGGATGTTGTGCTCAATGTCAAGAAATCTGAAAGATTTTTAGACAAAAGGTTGGAGACCGCATGAGTGAAGCAAAGGATTTAAAAAAGGTCACTAAATTGAGAAAGAAGTCGCACGTGAACTATGTAACACTCTCGCAACCTTTGGTGTCAAAACGCCTGCATCCACAAGCAGGAAAAGGTTGCATCAATTTTAGCTTTGTGAAGGAGTTTCACAAAAAGTCTCAGCTCTCAAAAAGGCCACAATTTCAACAACGGTTTGCCAATGATCTTGAAAAAAAAAAAAGACAGACACATTTGTGGTGCTCACATATGAAATACTTTCAGTAGAGACGTGATGCTCAGCAGTTAGAACAACAGTTTGAGATCTGGTGCAACATCAGAAATCCTTCCTGTCAGACCCGGAGGTGCATTTACAACATTTCCCTTTCAAGCCTAATATACGATCCTGTTTATTTCACATCATCATTACTTTTTTAACAAAAACTATGTTAAATTAAAATCAGAGTTCAAGCAGTTTGAAAGTTTTCAGAAAATCTCTTGGTTTTCTGCTCGGACTGAAGAAAAAAAAAAAATCTCGACCCTGATGATACGTGTTTGTGCATCAGAAATACACTGTAATGATAGTTATCTTCAGTTCATACGAAAATCCACTGAGCAGATCAAATGGAGGGAAAAGGGTGAAGAAATGGCTAAAAATATGAGGGAATCTGAATTTTGTCAATATGTGAATCCGACACGCAAGAACACGTCCAAACATATTAGGACTGAAGGAGTTTAAGTTGAGTGGTCCAAACATTTTAAATTCATCTCTCAGGCAACAGTTGGTCTCTGACATATTGTTCAGGGTCTAAATACTTATTAGAATTCATTTGACCATATTTAGTAAATGGTTAATAATGTTCAAATAACAATAGGATAGTTGAATTCAATAGTGTTTGTTTCTTTTGGCAAATGTTAAATAGCTGCGGGCAAAGCCATTTTTCTGCCAATATGACTCCTAAGGGGTATTATCAAGTTTCAAATTTCGTCATAAAATAATCACACTCCAGAACCACTGAACCCCATGAAGACTGTGAGCTGGTTTAGACCTGAACAAGAGAGGATCATTTTCCTGAATCAATCATCAGGACAACAGTATAAACTCATCGTGAACTCCAACTCAACTTTCCACCAACACCAACATTTTAAATCTCATTGCAAATCTGGTTTCTGCAGGTTTTACTCTTCTCTAGAGCAAAGCATTTCCCAACTTTGTCTCACACATCCTGCATTATTCAATTTTCTCAACAAATTTAAGAACGAGCAGATCAGGTGCTTCTATTTCATCCAGATGAAAGGAGCATATCTCAGTGGGACTGTGTCTTGGTGCAAAACCTCATGCACCTCTGTCAGAAATGAACAGACTCAAGTTTTAACTGCATCTTAAATGCTTTAACTAAGTTCTCAATGCACATTGTAAAAATGGTAGTCTACTTACCGAGCTGTCAACATTTTCAACCTCCCGTATGACCTGCTCGGGTAGGTCCAGATCAAGGTAGACATCCTTCTCCTTACGGCTGATGGCATAGTACCCCTCACTTCGGGCACAACCGGTCACATGCTCTCTCAGCTGTCCATCTGCATTCTTCTTTTTACGGCGGGGGTTTGGTATATTGGTTAGTGGAGCTTATGGGTCAAGGGCCACGATATATCCATGATATGAATGACAAAAACACTGATTTCATTTTTAACACCCATCGTACAGGCGATCTACTGATTATAAATGTTTGTAAATCATAGGGGTGCATGATAATTATCGCCCCGATAGTTATTGGGCCGATAACATGAAATTATGACATTATTTCGATAAGTCCAATATCATGACGAACAGCCCCAATAACATGTATATTTTTTACAACATGGCAGTGCCTCACTCCCACTGAAACCTCAAATAACCGGCAGTGATGTTGGCACAATCAGAAAAACGATTTCCCGGTAAGGAAAATTAAGATTACCCCCTCTTGCCAGAAAACAACTTGTTAACGCGGTCATAATTTTGATGGTTGCTGACTTGAATTGATATTCGCAGTATTTTCTAACATGTTACACATAAAAAATAGAAAAGGCCGAAAGAACGACTAGCAAACGAGGGAACGGAGGAATTTACGTTCCCCCTTAAATGCAGCCTGATAATAGCGTGCTGATAATAAACATGGCGGCGATGGTAAAGAACTTCTTTAAAGTTTCCAAAGAAGATAGTTGGCTGATTATTTGTGACAATTGCTCCAAGCAAATTCCACGAGGAGGAAAAAGTAGCACAAGCTTTATCACGTCAAACCCGATCAGCCATCTGAAACGTAACCATCTCTTTTGAAAGTATTGAAATCATGCTAACATGAGCTAATGGGAGCTACCGCTAACGTGAGAAAGCCAGCGGCAGAGAATTCACCGGGACTTACACACATCGGCAAGGCTTTTGAAAAATCCAAGAAATTTGCCAAAGGTGAAATGAGTAAAAGGTACAAATGTTTGAATCTAACTTGTGTCAGGGTATTCATTTTCTATGTATATTTACTTTTTGTAAACTTCTGGAATGCACTTTTTCAGTTTGTAATTCTGATGCATGTGTTTCCATCAGTTCAAGGAGCCTTATTTTTTTATATTCAGTCAGTAATGCACCTTATTTAAGTTGATGTGAGATATCAAATATGTCTGTTTTGAGAGGCTTGCCAATGGTTTTTCATTGGGAAAAATAAATATCTGTTCATTTAAAACGTCAAAACTGTTTTTGGTTTTATTCATAGTATTGATGTAATGATCTTAGGTATATGTGTGTGTTATCGGTATCTGTCTTTAGGAGCTGAAAATGATCGGTTATAGGTTTCAAAAAACAGTTATCGTGCATCCCTAGTAAATCATGGTGCTACCCTGGAAGTGGTGCAAAGTACACATATTTATGTTAAAATGCAGTCACTGAAAAGGATATTGGTATGATTGACCCAGTGAGTGTCATTGAGCCAGTCAGAGTTGTGGTCATCCTGTAGAAGCTTCTCGTAAGTTTTCCTCAGTAACATCAGGTCTTCACCATCCAGGCCGGAGTTCCAGATGTCGTATAGGATGGTCATCTGCTCAAACTCACTGCGGTTTTCAAACTTTATAGCCGCCAGCTCAGGCGCAGGGACAGGTTTCGGCCAACGCTGGGATGATGTTATCCCCGCCTCCTGCAGAAACAGACGCTCACTCTTCCTCACTTCTTCAATCACCTCCTCCTCAGTGTCTGAGGTGGACAGCTCTCCAGATTCGAGCTCTTCAACATCTACATCCTCTTCAAAGTCTGAGTGCTGTGGAAGGAAAAAAAAAAAACAACAACTAAATTTGAATAATTTATGTCACACTGACTTGTAAAAGATCACGTTACAGTTTAAAAAAGAAAGAAAAAAAGAAAGAAAATTTAACTCTTTGTACAGACTTTATGTGAAAGAACTGGCTGAAGCTCTGAATCACCATCAGTTGGTGTGTGTTGCAAGAGTGTACCGTTGAAGTTTTGTCTGGAAATGTAATTATATCTCCCATCAGTTCCTCTGAAAGAAACCTCACCTTCTTTACCTTCTCATTCATCTAAACAGATTATACACTACAATGGAATTCATGACTCAATAGCTTGTAGAACCACCATCACCGGGAGACAGTCGTCAGTCTTAACTTGAGGGGAATTTTTATCACCACCACCTGACAACACCTTTGATCGGCTGCATAAACCCATTTAGCTGTTGGACAGCTGGCCTCACAGCTGACTCTGGACTTCCGTCTAGAAGCCGCCTTGGTCCTGTGTCTGCAAAGTACCCACAACTACTGTTGATATTCATTTTCACCAAATATTATGTTGCACTTTTTTTTCTGGAGACAAGTGAGCCCTGAGGTCTGCACAGGTGCAACTTGGCAAATCTAAGCCATGTTGCCATGTCAGCAGTGGTTCTGCTGACAAGGTATCTGAGGCCTGTAGAGTCAGTATATTTCAGTTACTCTAACCTTGGGAAAAACTTACTGGGAAAACCAAAGCTCAACAGTTATCTTGAATGTTTTCCATGTGTAGATAATATTTCCCAGTGCTGAATCCTGGACTAAAATTGTTTGTAAATGGTCTTATAAGTCTTACCAGATTGGTGGTCGGCAAGATTTGATTCTTCAAGGTCATTCCTCCTTATCGCTGGTGTTTCCATTCAGTCATTTTCCTTAACTCCTGAATGCTCTAAACCAGCAAGCAGCTGCTTTCATTGAGGTGCTCGCAATTGCTTATGATCAATTAGTCAAACTGCATTTAATTAGCAGCGCTTGGATTTTACTTAACCTCTGAATTCTCAAAGAAGAGTGCAGTTTGTTTGTTTGTTTTTCAAGTTTTTACATTTTGGCTTGCTTAAAAATAGTGTAATATGTTATGTATATGTGTTACTCATGATGAGACCTGGTAAAGAATACATTTCTATTCAGCCCTGATACATAAACCACATCTTTTTTTTCCCTTCACAACTGTATCTTTTCAGTATTTTTATATACATACAAACTTTTTGCGAGTATAAACTCGGTCATCCAAGACGTGGTTACTCTTAAAGGCATGAATCAAGGAAATTTGAATTTTCTTTGTTCTTAAAGATGTTTCACCTTCTATGCAGGATAACTCAAAGGTTTGTCAGGAGGAATTGTGGAACTGGAACAAGGAAAAAGAAGTCCAAGATGCCTTGCTTCAAGCCTTTGAGATTTCTATACTGGTTATAGAAATGATCAACATTTCTTGTGACACCATGACAGAAAGCTAAATATGGACTTTAATATGAGTTACAGCTCCACTGACTCAGACAACATTGTGACATCAACACGTTTATAAATATCTAGAGGAAACGACTAAAAATTTCACGCACCTCTAGTTTCCGCTTCCTCTGTTTCTTGCCTGGCTGATCCTTCTGTTTTTGCACGTGATGAAGCTCAATGTTTTCTTTGTCTTTTCTCCTCCTTTTTTTGCTCTTTTCCTGTTGAAGCTCGAAACCCTTGCCAACAGGACTCTTCTTCTTTGGTGACTGAGAAACAGGTGCAACTGGGCTCATATCACCAGAGTCACATAGCTCTCCCACAGCAGAGAAGAATTCACCAGAATCTACCCTGGACGGTACTGCCTCTCCAATTACCTCCTCTGGTGCTTCAAGAACCCCGGAAATAGAGTTGAGGTCCGCTGCGAGTAACACAGAAGAGTCTTGCCTGAAGGAAGTCTTTTTTGTACTGGATGGCGCTGGGAGCGTAGGAGGTTTGCAGTAGTTGTGCTCCATGAGGACAATAACACCCCCGGGGCCCATAACCAAGGCCAATGATTCTGGGGAGAAGGGATCCTCTTCAGCCTTTTGCTCTTCTGCCTCATCAGAGGTTTCTGTCTCCTCAGAGTCCCCAGCCTCAGGGTCCATTTTTAAGGCTACGTCAGCCAACACAGACAGGTCTGTCGTTGAGGTAGAGGCCAGCTGGAGAAGAGTAGAAGCTCCCACCTGCTCTCTGAGTCTCAACCTCTGGTCACCTTCTTCCTCTCCCTCATCTTCCTCTTTAAGGGAGTGACAGGAAGAGGCAGAAACACTGGATGTCCGAGGTCTGCCTCTTGACCGCTTATTGACCGAGGGTGGTGGTGGGGCCTCCTCAAAGGCCATCCTGCACATAGAGGCATGGTCCAATGGCAAGTTCTGCACAGTGCGGCATACCATAACTGGAGGGGCAGGAGATTTTGGAGAGTCTTTACCTGCACCCCGTTTTCCGGGGCTTTTGACAGGAGTGGTTTGGGGAAAAACAAGGGGTCCCTTTTTGGACTCCTCAGACTCTTGGGTTCGTGCGGATGGGGGAACAATGAGCGCGTTGCCTTCACCGGGTTTTGAGGCAAAGGGGAGCAGCTGGATTCCTTGACTCGGCCGACTTGAAGGGGATGGTGCAGCAGTAACAAGAGAGTCTGGAGTCTTACCAGAAAGTTGGGCTGACTCACCCAATACTTGTGACGGGGATGGAGATAATGGTGCAGCTGGCAGCTGTGTTTTACCATCGTTCTCATCTGTGGAGAATGAGACAGTCTTCCTGCGTTTCTTTAGAGGAGGGACAAGAACAACAGGAGAGGAAGGACGTGGGTACGGTGGAGACTGGGGGTGTTTTGTAGGAGCTGGAGCTGTATCTGCCTTGATGTCTTTTGTAACACCTGAGAGAAGATGATAGTTTTAAGAAAGGGATCCAAAACAAAGAGCACTTCAATTTTCCCTTTTTTTTCTCAAAAAGAAGTCTGTGGACCATGAGCTCAAATAACATAAAATCAACTTTCTTTGAAGTTTTGCCATTTGTTGATGTAAATTTGTTAATCATGTATGTGACGACTTCAGACTAACCTTGTTTTATGTCTGTCTTTGGAACTGCAGCTGCATTATTATCCCTAAAGAAAGAAAAAATGGAAATGGAATACAATGGAACAAATAAAACTATATATTAACAATGAAAAGATGAAATATTTATAAATGTTGCACCTCTCATCCTCTTTTTCAGTTGTGCTGTCCATAGTTGACTCATCCATGGAGTCTGGGGCTTCACTCTCAGCTAGCTCTCCTTCTTCATCCTCATCTTCATCCTCAGAGGAAGAAGATGAGGATGCTGAAGAAGAAGAGCCCTCAGAGGAAGAAGAGAGGCTCTCATCATCACTATCAGCACTGAGACCATCATCTACAAAAGAAATAAAAACACAAGTGCTTTAACTGAAAGTAGACGGATAAAAATACATCCTAATGGAGTTTGTGTTTATGTTTTACCGTCAGAGTCCTTTTCACTTTCCACTTCTTCATCCTCCTACATATGAGAGGATTGTTATTACAAACTCAAAATTAATCATACTGAAATGCTGCCATCTAGTGACCAAGAATGGCAAAGTGATTTATATGGCACTTAATATTAAATCTAAGCACAAAACAAAGAATCCATTGTCTTACATCCAGTCTGGATCATATTTCGTATAAAGCCAAGAGTCCCATATATGGAATCATTTTTAAGATGTTTGGTTAAGAATCAACCACACAGAGTGATGAATTACCATCAACCCAGTAAGTCAGAAGAAAACAAAACACAAAAACAAATACTGAATGATGTACCTTTTCTGTCGAGGAGCCGTCAGATGTTTCTTCTCCCTCACTGTCAAGCTCCCAAGGTTTACGAGTTCTGGGCTTCTTTTTCCTCCTCTTGTTGTCCCTTTCAGGTCCATGCCTATCTGCTTCTTTGATTCTTCCATCCGCAGCTGTAAACCAGACGCCAGTTTAAGAGTTACTGGGAGTAGGTCTACTAATTCAACCATTTCAAGAATTTGAACGTAAATCAAGGAAACCTTCGTCATCTTCATCCGGTGGAGTTGAAGGTCGTGGTCTCTTCATGTCTCCCTCTTCAAGCTCCAGAGGTTCTTTCCTTTTCACCTGCACAGGTGGAACGCCAACATGTTTTAGTGCAATGAAACATAGCCAAGCAAGTATTTTTTCACTGCAATTTAAAGTTAATATCAGACACTACTAGATGCTGGTAGACAAGTCAATGTAAACTATGTACATAACAGTCAGAGACAAACTATCACTGATGACATTATACCAGTAAGTCTCAATCTCATCTTAAATCTATTGCAGGGGCAAAAATAAATAAATAAATAAAAAAATCTAAATTTAAGCGGGTGAAAATAGCAGAACATTTATAGGTATATGCTAATTTTAAATAACATTTATATATGAGATGTATATACACATGAGCTGTAAAACAGGGACGAGCCAAAAACTGGGAGATGTGTGATGCTTTCACCTTGAAGGAAGGTAATCGTAGCGCTCCTCGGAGAGAGAATCCCTCCATGCCACCACTCTTGGCCCAGTCCACAAGTGATGTGAGAGGTTCTCGTGGACGATTGACTTTTTCCTCTTTTTTTTCATCATCCCGTAAAGCAGAAACCCCCCTTACCATTGTCTGGAAAGGCTAGAAAAGAAAAAAATATATTTTAAGTGATCATTAATAGGCCCCAGCTCTCTGTTCTACGTTCAACAGCTTAAAAACAACCCAGTTTGATAGCAGGTAGCTGCCACATGGCTACTAGTTAATGAGAATCACAAGACTAAGCAAAGATGAACGAAATTAATATCAGACGTGATAACAGAAGACTTCTTTGCTAGTTAACGGTTAGGTCCTCAAGTATGAGGACAATGAAAGATTGTTATTTGGCCTTTATATACACCATCATAATGGACTTGAAATAAATCAACTTGTAATCCAAGTCCGGTTTCGCAAAACGACAGCATTTATCATTTAGAAATTACAACCCTTTTAAGAACTTCTATTTTCGAGGGCTCCAAGTTATTAGGTCAAATTTATTTAATTGTAAATCTAACCATAATACTTAATACTTGAATGAAAAACATATGCAGTCAATGACTGCCTGAAGTCAGAAGCATATGAACAACACGTTCCCTCCCTAGAGATGCTTTGCTAGACCTTCCCTGCAGCCACCTCTAGTTGCTGCTTGTTTGCAGGCCTGTCTGTCTTCAGTAAATGGAAAAACATGCTCTGTTGAGATCAGGCGGCTGAATTGGACACTGAAGAATAATCCATTTTTCTTGCTTTCACAGCATGTTGAGGGTCATTTTCACGTGTTGTATTCAGCACATGTGTATTATGCATTTCTACATCCATCCACGTCTCCACATCAGTGGTAGCCTACGATTCCAGAGGACTGATCATCATACCGGCTGTGCCTACCGTTCTGGACATTGTACATAAGATAGAGCAAATGCAAATTGTACAGTGGGAGATGTCATAAACTTACACAACTGCAGAAATGTCAGTGTACCCGAAGCCCAAAGAACATATCAAACTGTTGATATGGCCACACCTTAGGTTTCTGCCATCTCTTAAAGACTTAAAGATGTTGTTTTTTCAGCCTACGGGTAATTCTATTCAAACAGAAGCCAAATGCCAAGTGAATAAACTGATACCAACTCCAGATCTTTCATCTGCTTCATTTGAATTGAAGGCAACAAGGGAATGGACCATACCTGGCCAATTAACTTCCTTTAAGCGCCTGAAGATGGAAGTACTTTGCTTCAAATGTGATACCCAAATGGTGAATGTCATGTTTGTGTGAAACCTTGCAAACTAAATCTTAAAAGTCTAGAATTTGATCGCATCTTGACTGTTTTATTTCTAAATCCACTGTGGTGGAGAAAGGTAAAAAAAATTAAAATATCATACTTCTAGACCTAAATGTATAAGTTAGTGAGTTAAAGCTTATTTCAAGAAATTAAAATTTCTTAAAAAAAAAAAAAAAAAAAAGCACATGAAATTAGGGAAGATTGTGGTTTAGTCGAAAGATAATGCAACTATCTACCTGTATCCAGTACACAAATATTTTAAGTGGATAAATTAACATTTGGTAAAATTAATTTAAAACAAAAATCTAAATGCCAATATTAAAAAGACAGCCACTGTTATACGTCATCTCCTTACCTTGGCCTTGGTCTCCTTCCTATCCCACCACTCGTCAAATGTGGCAAAGGCCACATTCTCCACCATCTTGCGATTCAGGTCCCGCTGCATGATGTTCTTCATTTCCTGGATCAAAGTGGCCAGGACCATCTGCACCGTTGCCTCATGTGGATTCTCAGCCAAAATGGCCATGTCCTCTCCAGGAGTCCTGTACTCATCTCCATCCGCAGGTAACATGGTGCCATAGCCAGGTGGGGGCATATAAGATGGGTAGTGTGGTGGTAAAACGTGTGGCGGCCAGCCAGTGTGTGGAGGGGGTATGCTGTGGTGTGGAGGGGGTGGTATTTGAGAGCTTTGGGGGTCAGGGTACGGATAAGACATGTGTGGGGGCATGTAGCGGTGATCTTGGTCATAATGAGCACCTGCCCCACTGCCCTCTTGGTCCATGTAGGGGTGGTGTGTGTGAGGTGGGGGCATAGAGTGGAGATGATAGGAGGTGTAGTCTGCAGTAGCAGCCTCACCCGGGCCAGGGGTGCCATTGGATGAAGACATGCGCATCTGGTGTAGGCGACTTAGCATGTGGGTCTGCATTTGAAAGGACATCGGAGTTCCACCATTGTACTGATTCATCAGCTCCATGGATGTGGCATAGTCATACATGTGGTGGGGCATTGGAGGAGGATACTCAGGGTGAAGCTCCATGTGGGGTAGGGGAGGAATCCCCGGCGGAGGTGGGGGCTGGAGGGAGTAACCAGGCGGAGGAGGAGGTGGTAAATGAGGAGGGTAGGAGGGAATTGGGGGGTGCATTGAAGTGCCAAAGTGCTGTGAAGAGTCAGAAATAGGTGGGGGGGAGGATGAGGGGTCTGTTGTTTGTGACAACGCAGCTTGAGATGAAGATGGTGAAGATCCTGAGGTGACGGACTGCTGATGGGTGGTCACTGTAGTAATGGGAGTTGTGTCTTCCTCCTCATCAGAGATCTCCATGTCTTCCCCAGAAGAATGAGGCGAGGCCTGGCAGAAAACATTTACTGTTTAAAGTCAGGAAAACGTCCAGGTATTTGAACAAATTCAACAATAACTGTCTTTAAAAAAAAGAAAAAGAAAAGTCACTCACACAAGAACAGGATTACAAAATAAATACACAGAAACTATGTTCTAATAGTCCTTCAACAAAAGACATGTGCATGTACCAACGTTCGTATTTGAATCTAAACATGCTTGTTAAAAGATCTACCAGAGATCAGTTCCGAATGCAAACTTTTATGACATTCCTTCAGGATGCTCATATGATGTTGCATTTGCCCTCAGAAATTGTTTTCCAAGCTCCAAAGCGGGAAGTGACAAGTGGAACATTCTTAGCTGACAAACTTCCCATTCATCAACACAGGCGAACTGAAAAGGCCCCAAGTTCAGTCACCAAAATGGCAGCCCAGGGCGCTGCTTGTAAACAAAGTTTTCAGAACTTGTCTTTTTTGTGTCAAATTTAGGAAATCATATACACAACATTGTTTTTTTTTTTATAGGTATGTTGCGACAATGTTCTCATGCATGAAATGCTACATAATAAAGCACCAGGAGTTGTTTTTCCAGGTGCATCCATCTAGTTTTTCTGGCTTCTTATGTTGTGGCTTATTGAATTGCATCCAACTCGGTTTTCACCTGTTTTAAATCTCTGGCCCCTAACTGGATTGGGTACTTTACATTTTCTTTACCTCTCTGCAGAACTAATTGCTCATTAAAGCATGAGTTACATGTAACATTCAATAAGTGACTCTCAAGTTGTGTGGGTGCTGTCCATGGTACAGTACATTCAGCGAAGCAAGCCAAACCCAAAAAAGAAATCAAAGTTAAACTATGTCTGTTCTTTCTTAACATTTTCACAACATAAATAAAATATTAAATCAAGAGTGATAGCCCCAGTATTTACAAAAGATCTTCATTATGTACAGATTCCAATGTTATCGTACCTGAGTCTGTCCATTAAAAGGTGGTGTGTGCGCTCCTGTCCTGCTCCCGACTTCAGCAGAACCAGTCAGAGAAGACTCCTCCTGCAAAGTTCCAGTACCTGCCAAGCCAACCTGGGGTTGGGGTTCTTCTGCAGGTACGACATGGGGAGAATAACTGGAAGCAGGAAGCGCGGCTGCCGTTTTTTCAGGCGGACTCTTCCTGCCCTCCCCACCTTTTCCCCGTTTCCTTCCTCTGTGCCCATCTCTGTCTCTTTCCCCTTTCTTTCTATGGTCCTTTTCCCCATTATTGCCCATGTGATCCTGCTCCCCTGTTGCATCCCCTGACCTACCTCTGCGCTCAGCTCCATCCCCACTTCTGCCCCGATGCTTTTCCTCTTTTCTATCCTCCTCATCTTCCTCATCAGAAGCAAGGAAAGAAAATTTGGCCTTTTGTTCTTTTAATAGCATCTCAATACGGGAATCGAGACTGCTGCTGTGGTAGACAAACGGTAAGCTTTCATTTGTAGAATCTGGCTCTGGGGAAGAAGAGTCTCTATGAGGGGGTGGTGGGGAGCTGGATGAAGACAAAAGATGGTGAGGAAGGGGGGTTAACGAAGGGGAATTAGAGGAAGAAGCAACGGAGGGATGGGCTGGAGAAGAAGGTGGGGGTGTCTTGGGCGGAACAGGTGGAGTGCTGGGACGGCGTTTGGGCTTTGTCCACTGCTCTTCACGAGCAGGACTGTCCTGGTTGAAGTCCAGTGTTCCAAGTGTCTCAGCTACAGCGGCTGCAATAACGGAGGCTGGTGGGAGAGGAGGAGGTGGTGGAGGTGGAGCAGACAGAGCGCTGTGATGACCAGAGTGATAGTCTTTGTCAGCACCAATGGAGGGCAGCGAACCCCTCTCTGCAAGACTTGTGCCCCCTGGACGAGTGGAAACGTCCAATCCCTGAGGAAGGGCTGGGGCAGGCTCCTTGGTGGAGGAGTACGCAGAGTATGATGACAGGGGGGGAGACATACTGTTAGAAGAAGAACGGTAGGAGTTGGAATTATATCTTGGATCAGAGCTATTGGAATAGTCACTGTCTCTGTCTCTGTCCCGATCTCTGTCTCTGTCTCGGTCCCTGTCCCGGTCATGACTACTTCGTCTGCGACTGCTGCTACCATGGTGATTGTGAGAGTGATGGTGGTTGCGGTGTCTCTGGTGGTTGTGATCACCTGACCGAGAGCCCAGGCTGTCTCGTCGGTACCCCCTCTCATCCCTGCGATCTGAATGATGGTGGGAGTGATGGGAATGGTACTTTGAAGAAGAATTTGTGTCCTGCTGGTGATGATAAGATGACCTTCTGGAACCAATGCCCCCTGCTCCATACCTCCCCCCGGAGTCTCTTTCACGATCCCTCTCCCTATCTGAAATTAGAGGCTGATCATACTGGTTAGAGATGGGTGGCGGAGGCATTGCGGAGTGATGTGCCATATGTGGCCCAGGTCCTCCAACACCGGGGTAAGGAGGGTAACATGGCGGCTCATTGGGGACGGTATGATGTGGCAGGGGGGTACACAGGGCGCCCACGGTGGTACACTGATTGTTCTTGTGGATCATCAGGGTAGCGAGATACTTTATATCCTCCGCCAGCAGATGAGACAACAGAAGATGAAGATGAGGATGGTAGCATGTCCTGGGGAGGGTAGCCACTGCCCAAAGCACCTGTATTGTAGCCAGGATGCCTGCAACATGGAGACAAATGAGAATAAATTATGATTCAGAAGACTGCCAATTCAGGGTTCCCTCCATTTACTGCCCATGTTGTCAATGATTGTTAAGCCAGTGATTAAAAATTGCATTCTTCAAAATTTTCTACGTAAAGCACCTACTGGATGAATAGTGTCATTTAAGCTTCTGACTTCTTCAATGATAGATTACTAACCTGCTGCTGGTGAAGCCTGAGTCTTGTGAGAAAGGAGTCCCAGATCTGGAGCTATAAGGTGTTCCTCCACCACCCTGAGATGAGGCAGAGGAGCCGGGGGTGTATGGGCCCGTCAAGGAGGAAGGGGGGGTGTCCAAACGTTGATCACTATATCCGGTATCAACAGAACATGGTGTGATGTTTCCTGATGTGACAGCCTGGACCCCCGCTGACAAAGCTCCAAGCTCATTGGAAAACCTCCGTCTGATTTCCGGTGGCTATGAAGAAAGCATTTTTTTTCTTAGAATTCTAAAAAGAAATCAAATGCAAGTTGCAAACAAACATCTTATCGTCAACAGCTCTTATCAGCTGATTTAAACTACATACTAGTGTCTGACCAGCTCTGCTGCCATTTCAGAGTAAAGCTGGAACATATATTGATTTTTTTAATTTACATTTAATAAGACATAAAATAATGATATTTCTGTTTATAGTCATATATTATGATGAATGTTGTTCTATGTGCTGCATAGGACAGGATAAAATCAAAGCAACAATTGGACAAATAATTTACCAAGCTTATACTTCAAATTCATGTCAGTGTAGAATATAATTTTTTTTCTAATGATGCATTTAATAATATGAAGTAGCTTTTGGTTTTTGACCAGCAAAGATTTGATGTTGCTCTGGAACCCGTTTCTTGGTCTGCAGTAAATGATTTGGCAAGAGAAACATTAAAGGTCTCCTTCCACAACAAACTGTTTAATTCTTGTTTTTTTTTTTAATTACCACAGGTCAGTTCAAGTTGCACTTGCATGCTCAACTTCAAAATGCTCTTCTACTCCCGTAGTCTGTATCAGCCTGTGATTTAAAAAAAAAAAAAAAAAAAAAAAAAAACAGCCGGAAACGCAAGCAGATCAGAAAAGCCCTACCAGCCTACATCACATTAAACAGTAACACTGCCCCTGGAAAAACATTACGGGCTGCAGGCTGTCTGCAGGGAGCTGAGCTTATTAACGAGCAAACAAGGAGATGCTAACAATTTAAAAACATGGCAGAGAAAGTTTCATGGCTTGTGCTGTGTTTGCAAACATTTTGTGAAAACAAAACTCTACAGTTTGTAAATGTCTTGCTTAAAAAACAGGAATAAACTACGGAAGAAATGGTTGCATGTTTTTGCTAATTCTATCTTTCTGAAACCACACCACCAGCGAAGTATGCAATAATTAAACTAATGCATTATTTCATCACCTTATCAACATCAAACCCAAATGCATCTCAAATAATTATGAAAAACTTTAAATAATGAATATACTATTATAAAAGGTATTTATACTGCAACAATACCGTGTCTGACTGAGGTTGCGTTGGGGGCTGAGGCTGAACCCTGTCTGTCAAAGCCTTCCCTCCCAAGGGCACTGTCTGAGGAGTGTAGGACCCATTTACTATCAGGTCATAATACTTCTGTCTCTGCTGACCTGCAAAAAAAAAGGGAAAAAGGAAGTGATAGATAAAGGTTATGGAACGAGCATGCATACATGAATTGCATGTACTTCTACTTTTAAAATTGTAGTGCAGTTTGTAGTACAGTTTGCTTTAAGGTATAGCTATTTTTTTGCAGTTTAATGTTGGTCAGTTTGTTAGTTATCAAAAGGTTAGTTAATAAATTTTTGTTCAGGTTTAAGTAAGTAGCGACTGATCTGGAACCTGAAATTCAGAAAAGTTGGGACGCTTTATTTTTGTTTTTCTTTGTTTTAATAAAATGAAAACTAAAAGACTTTTAAATCAAACATGCCAATATTTTATTCCCAATAGAACAAAGATGACATAACAAATGTTTAAACTGAGAAATTTACAATTTTATCCTCTAAATGAGCGAATTTCAAATTTGATGCCTGCTCCAGAAAGTTTCAAGAAAGAAAGCTGGCACAGGGGCAACAAATGGCTGAAAAAGCATGAAATTTTAAAAAGATTTAGCTGGGAGAAAATCTAGCAACTAGTTAAGTTGAATGATTTCAGGACTGTAACATGCTGAGATATAAAGGGATGTCTTAGAGAGGCAGAGTCTCTCAGAAGTAAGGATGGGCAAAAGCTCTCCAATCTGTGAAAGAGTGCACAAAAAGATTGTTGAATACTTTAAAAACAATGTTCCTCAACATCAAATTGCAAAGGCTTTGCAAACCTCATCATCTACAGTGCAGAACATCAACAAAAGATTCAGAGAACTGGGGACATCTCTGTGTGTCAGGGACAAGACTGAAGAACTATAAGGATGCCCGTGGTCTTCAGGCCATCAGACGACACTGCATCACTCATCAGCATGATTGTTTCAATGACAATAATTAATAACTAAATACATAAATAAATGGACCCAGAATACTTACAGAAACCACTGATGGTAAACACAATCCACCGTTCCATCTGCAGATGTCAACTAAAGCTCTATCATCAAAGAGGAAGTCATATTTGAACATGGCCCAGAAGCACTAGAAGCACCTTCCAGTGTGTTTCATTCAGTTCTAAAGCCAGCATCTCTGATGGTATGGAGGTGCATAAGTACATACGGTATGGGAAGCTTGCATGTTCTGGGAGGAACTATGAATGCTGAAAGCTATAAATGGTTTTAGAACAACATATGCTTCCCCTCCAAATGACATCAATTTCAGGGAAGGCCTTGTGTTTTTCAGCAGGACAATGAAAACCAGATACTGCAGCTGTTACAACAGCATGGCTTCACTGGAGAAGAGTCCAGGTACTGAACTGAACTGCCTGCAGTCCAGATCTTTCACCTATAGAGAACATTTGGAGTATCATTGAACAAAAAATATGTCAAAGATGACTATGAACTCTTCTGCAGCTGGAAACCTATATCAAGAAGAATGGGACCAAATTCCAACACCAAAGCTCCAGAAACTCAGAACCTCGATCTCCAGATGTCTTCAAACTGTTTTGAAAAGAAGAGGCGATGCTCCACCATGGTGAACATGCCCCTGTCGAACTATTTAGAGACCTGCAGCAGGCATCAAATTTGAAATAGCCTCAGTTTGTGCATAAAACTGTAAAATTTCTCAGTTTAAACATTTATGTTATCCATGTTCTGTTTTGAATAAAATACTGGTTCATGGGATTCAGAAGTCTCTTAGTTTTCATTTTATAAAATTTTTTAAAACATCCTAACTTTTCCAGAAATCGGGTTGCACTTTTAAAAATATATCTGCACTAGTACAGATAACAGAACTACAAGACAGGGCATGCTTAAAACTAGAATTTTCTAGATTCACTTCAGTTTCAATCAATTTCCTGATTGATTTCTGCTTAAGTGTGTTTTGAAAGACAAACACATTTTTAGAACATATTCTTAACCGTATCATGTTTATACTGGCAAATTACTTGTTACTGAAAACTGGTGCAAATAAAAACATCCAAAGAATCCCTTTCATAACCTGCATCAATCAGCACAAAGATAACAGCTTAGTTCCCAGAGATGGTGTTTTTGCTTACCTTTTATATCCAGCTGAGCATGAATTTTGTTGCCCATGACAGAAGTGTTGTGCAGATTCTTGACCGTGTCCTTGGCCCCTCTGGTGCTGGTGAACAACACCCTGGCCAAGCCCAAGTGCTTTCTGGTCTTGGGGTGAAACAGAATTTCCATCTCCTCCACATCACCAAACTTGGCACACATGTCAGCCAAGAAGGGCTCCTTGATGTTGTCATTGAGTCTCGCAAAGGTCACCTCCTTGAGGGGTATGGGACCCACATAGAACTCATCAAGCTGTGGTGACAAAAAACAAGATTTAGGAAAAGTCCTTGTGATTCCAAAAGAAGACACCGAGATGCAAAGACTTATTTCAAGTGCGACTGCTTCATCAGCACCAATGGAAGATTTATCAAGTACCAGAGTCTGAGAAATTTGGCTTTGCTCGTGACCAGTAACTAAATAGCTTTAATCAGTCATACACAGCCACATACATCATTTCACTTTGACCCTCCAATCATATGGTCAAAGTAATATCATTGTGTTTCCAGTATTTCCAGTTCACTTCCCAACAATATGATCTATAATGGTTTTTTTTTTTTTTTTTTTACCAGATCAGAATGGCTTTAAAACCAGGCATACATGTCCAGATAATAGCACCACATGGCTAATTTCACAGAACACTGAGCACATGATTACGTGGCTAATCATGTCTATCTCCAATTTGAAGAAAATAAAGTGGTAAAAAGCAATTTGACACAAACCTTACAAATCTAAATAAATGGTGACATGCAGGCCATTATCTCTCTGTTTACATTTATACTACAAGCCATTGCATTTCATCAACTTCTCTTAGACTGCAGCATGATGAACTGCTAACTGCAACGTGATTTCACAAACTTTTTCCATCCTCTAAAGCTTCTCACGTTGTCCTTCACTACACCCTTCCTTCTGTTGTCGCAAACCAAACAACTGGACAGATTTCTCTACAATTAGTTGCTTATTTACTGCATTGCAAAATTATATTAATTTTCTTTCTGTCAACTGTATTTTCCTCACTGAAAGAGTTAGGAATACATTTAAGTTTGACTTGATAAGTTGTGCTCAATATAAATAACTTTAATTTAAAAGTAAATTTTATATGTGACAAATTTATTTTTAAATATTGAGCATGATAATGTTGTAGGATACTATTACATTATTATAATCAGACTACTGTTCTGCTTAACTTCAAGTTAAGTCTAAGGTTGTTCATTTACTACAATGTAGCAAGACGAGATGGGGCAGAATGTCAAGTTAATTAATTGTCCAAATGCTTTTTCCGTGCCAAGCTTTGATTATTACGTCAGCATTTAGAAAGTCGCCATTTGATAAACTCTAGAACAACTGACGACCAGCTCGGCTCACCTTAAACTTCGGCACTGGTAAGGACAGCTCTGTATACCTGGACCATAATCTCCGGGGTCGAGGATCCCGCAGATCTCCCACGGGAGGAAATCCAGAATCCTGTTTAATAGTTAACAGGTTACAAGTCAAACTGAAAAAGCGTTATAAAAGAAATAAGATAAAAACTCTCAAGTTTAACTCACTGGCACACTGAAATGCACTCCATCATATCTGTAGATTTTCTGTGTGACCCGTCTGATGGCAGGGTCCTGGACGAGTTTGTAGCTTTTCCACTGCAAACTGACGGCTTTTTGTGTTTCTGTCCCACTGTCTGGATCCATCCTATAACTGAGCATCAAAGGGAAACCAGGACTATTGACAACGCAGGAGCATGTGGATATGCAGGAGCAATAAAAGCAAAATAAACCCAAGTCTGCGAGGAGGGAAGCTTTAACAAATTGTGAGTGAAATAACGTTAGACAGATGTAAAATGCTGCAGAGACTACAGATTTAGCATCTTTAGCTGTTGGCTGTAAACTGGCTGTATGGAAACCTGCTGCGTGACATCATCAAGACAAAGATTACATTTTCAAAAAGCTCTGCAGTAATGAAGCATTTAAAAGGCAGAGTGATAAATATAATTGATTTTAGCATGATTATCACACTGTTGTCGGCCTTGCTTGGGCTGCTGCGTACTGTCAAAACAATGACCAGCGTTACGTCACAGACCAGTTGAGCTAACAACCTGCTGCTAGAAACCGCTAACGTGCACCAACAAAATGCAAAGAGCTGGCTGCAAGCGTCGTGGCAGATAACCCAATAAATGCACTTCGTTCCCGTTCGGAAACACTCTTTAAAAACACCACTATTGGTGATTCTCGAGTCGGACAACGTGAACCGAAGTTAGATTAGTTATACATTCTCGCAAGGCTAGCAGGCTAGGGCTACAGTTGGCTAGTGCTAACTAGCGAAATCAAGTCAGTAGTTTAAACCACTGATCTTAATAACCCTCCGCCACCACATATCACATTTTGCCATTCACATGCGTGTAATGTGCATCATATCGAGGTCCCGCCGAACTGTTTCGCCTTCAGTTTGCTTAGATTTATCCTCCAGCTCTCTGCCCGCTCAACCGAAAGTAGCAACCCGCCGCTACAGTGTAGGCAGCGAAAGCCAGGCCCGTCGGACGAACAAGAAAAACACAGGGATCCTAACAGAAACGAGACATCTCCGACCCGGGATTACAGCGACCCTGACAAGCTAAAACGATTCTACTACAATTCCGATAGCTAGTCGAGTCACCTAAGCGCGCCTTGGAGCGACCAGGACATTTATTCTCTTTAAAATCCAGATATTGTTAAGAGAGCGGCCATCGCCTCACCAACCTAAAAGCCTCGCCTGTTCTCCATCAGTGTACGCCAATGTAGCCTTCAGTTACTCACCGGCACTTTCTTCCATACGTAGATCTTTTCCAAATGATTTATTACTCAAACAAGCACCACAAACAGAATAAAATCAGTTCAAATTAAATAAGTAAAATTTACTGAATTTACGCAAAGTAGCTACAGTTTTCAAAAATGTTGAATCTGCTCAGAACATACCAAGTCTAAAAAAGTGACCACAGCGCCACCTACAGTCTGATCAGTGGCAACAACCGTTGCTATGACTTTGTTCACCCAAAATTCTAATTGTGTTGAACCTGTTTTTACTGTCAAACGGCTTTTTCTATTTGATTGGAATGTATAGCTTGTGAAAATACAGTGAGAATTTCAATATTGACACAATAATGCCAAATTATTTATGGGGGGAAATCATACATGTGACCAGACTGAAAAATTTAAGCAGAGCAGATTATTAAACATTTCAGAAAATCACTGGAAAACTCCAGAGAGAGCACACCTGACTATAGTTGAAACAGCTTCTCAGGACATTTTTGTAATGCATCTTCCCTTTACTTTTACTTTTTATGGGGAGCAGGGGTTGTCTTATCCTATATCAAAAAAAAAAATATCTCTTGCTTTATCTAGTTGAC
The DNA here is from genome assembly GCA_018398805.1 of Hirundichthys speculiger. Lineage (NCBI taxonomy): Eukaryota > Metazoa > Chordata > Actinopteri > Beloniformes > Exocoetidae > Hirundichthys > Hirundichthys speculiger. The sequence continues at coordinate 2,330,163 of JAGFBZ010001790.1, read as the reverse complement.
ATATAGAAGTAGGCTAAAAAGAAACATCTCTCAACCTGTCTGTGGTCTGTTGTATGGTGCTAAGGTTATTTCTAGATTTATGTCACGTTATTTGGTCTACCTACATATATCTAACAGTTAACCCCAGACACACAAACTAAAATCCTCTGTGACCTTATGGGCTAAGTATAAACTATGAATGTCAACTTTAAACAAGTAGAATGTATCACCAGACTGCATTGGTTTTATTAAGGGGTTTTGAGACCAAACGGCAACAAGTGTTCATGCAATATGCATTTAAATATTCAGTGGTGTCACACACACACACACCTTCAGTAACTAACTAAATTCTGCCCAATTGCACAAAAATTAGTTTCTGTTGAATGAAGTCTCTGGTAACTTCTGGGTTCATGTCAATGGTTTTGCATTACAGGATGGCAAGATTTTACAAATATTATTTCATAAAAGGAAAAGATCAGGTTTCACCATATCAGGAGTTGGACTGTAAAAAGCATAACTATCTACTTTTAAATGGTGTGACAACTACTTTGGTGTAACTAAATCTAGCACAGAGACTGCTGACACAGTCAACATGTTAAATTTAGCCTCCCGCTTTCTGGTGTCTGTTACAAACCCGCAGTCTCCCAGCATCTGACATCAATGGGCTCTGTGACATTTTACATGTCGTACACTATTTCTTTGACATACAATCTGCATATCTGACAGTGATCAGCTTGTAATAACCTAAAATATACCATTAAAGACAAATAGAACCATTTTCCCAACAGACTACAGTGCATTTTATTGTTCGCTCAGACAACCATTAGAAACAGCTTGCAATAAATCAATTCCAATAGCATATACACATTAAAATTCTTGAGATTATCATTTAATGATTATATTAATGCTAATAAAGTTTCCAGTGAACGTAGAGCAATGCTTTCAGTCTTTTAAAAATGTGGCACAATACCACCAGATAGTGTAGTCCTTCCCAGCAAATTAACTTTAAAAAGCTCACAGAGCTGTCCAACTTTCAAACAGGTTTTTAATCAACAGTGAAGAAAAAAATCCGGGTATGACGGTGAAGACAGGTTTGATGGCGAAGAGATCCTCACGTTTGACGGTAGCTGTTCAATCACAGTCTTTAAGGTTTAGCTGCATCAAATGGAGAGGTTGTGACACAAACAGCTAAGGCTGACACACCCAGAAAAACAGGATGTCTTTTTGGAACTGGAAGATGCCTGTGAGCTTGAGCTGTGGACTCTGATGAGACGAGCAGGAGAAAAACTGAGCCGAGCACTGCATTTGGGTGTTCGTAGTCGTTTGTCCATGGTGATCGTTCACATGGCTTTCACTTTGATCTGCTTCATCTTCATCTGCTTCTTCTCGATCTTCTTTTGTTCACGCCGCTGTGCTGCTTCCTTAGGGGTAGGAAGAAAAAAAAAAACACACACACAAAAGAAAAACAGTTTTACTTAGAAGTATTTATAGAAATTACTTGCAATTTTGTTTTCTAGTCAAAGTCAGAAAGTAGACATGGAATTTGCATTCAAGACCTCCAGACGACGCTGTCTCTCCGGGTCCTCTTCATTCATGATTCTCTCCTTCTCAGCCCTCTTCTTCTCCTCCCGCCGTGTCTGGGCTGCTTCCTGACGTTGAGCATGAGTTTGCTTCAGGAAATTCTCCTCCACACGGGCCCGGTTTCTGTCAGCTTTTTGTTTGCCCTAAACATACAAGGAGAACTTATTAAAAAAAAAAAAAAGAAGGCTCTTGTGCACTGGGATGAAGATTCTTTTGCAAGAGAATATGAGCAATCTAAGGGTTATTTGTGACTTTCAAATAAAAACATTTTTAAAAAAAGTTTGTTTAAAGTCATGTCATTATTTCAATTTTAAGCATCCAGTGTAGTTCTGCTCAGTAAGGCTTGTTCTAATATGTACACATGTATATAAAAACTTGTATTTCTATTAAAATCACATGACCTGGATGAGTCATACATGAGTGACTGCATTCAGCATTTAATGTTGCACTAATGTAGAGGTCATTGACAGCCAATCAGAACGAGTGAAACTGGCTGGAAAAGAAGGTGGGAGCAAGAAAAAAAAATACTTGGATGGATTCTGAGAGTGTTACACAACAAAAAGATAAGATACATTTACTAAACACTCCTGACGATTTTGACAGCTGATTACTGGCCTGCTTTTTAAGAGGCCTTAAAGCTCAAATTTCAGTTCAACTTCAAGTGCATTACCTCTCTGTTGAGGCGGAGCTTCTTGACCTTGTCGATGCTGTAGATCACCATGTTCATGAGAGGAAGCAGAGAGTCCATGTCTTTGGGAGACGTGTTGCCCATGCCAGGCACTACAAAACAAACGCATCCAATACATATAAAACATCTGGAAAATGTCATTATCAAGTATAGTCAAGATTTACAGGATGGCATGAAAGAAAAAGTGTACCATTAAATGTAAACAGCAGTGTTTTCTTGGTTTCAGGCAGCTTTAGCGGCTGACCCTCCCTGAAAAAACAAAAAAAAACAGGAATTTTATCAGGGGACAAAGAAAATACTACCAATGTTAAGGGATAGAAAGATTAAGAAAATACTTACTCCTGCATAACTTTTGGACCAGAAAATTGGTCTGAAAAATGGATGGACTCAATCTTATCAGCATGGTTAGTGATATAATGAACCATCTAAAAATCCAAACAGATTGAAAAGCAAAGTTTAGATGACAGAGCTACATTTAAAGAGGAACCTCCAGACTGTTGCAAATAATACTGCATGTGATAGGAAGATAGAAAGATGAGACTTCACCTTGTTGTCCATCACTCCATCTGTGACCTCACCCATCTCAGTAAGAATTGCCAGGGAGTCTGGAAGCCCAAACTTGGCCCCTGACTTTGGCTTGTCGCTGCAGAACTCACTCTGTGAAAAAGGGATTAAAAACAATAGAAGTAGAGTAACAACCTTGTTTCGGAATTAAACATTGTCAGATAAATAGTAAAAATGTAGCAAAGTTGTGCTGCAGGAAAAACTATTTAAAGTATTTTAAAAATTAGGCTTTTAAAAAAAACCATGAAGGATATTCACCAAGTCCTGCATCTCCTTCTGCAGCCGAGCCATGGCTTTCTTGGTACCAACAGCAAACACAAAAGTATCCATGTCCTCATCATTAAGAGTCACTTTGATTTGCTACAAGCAAACACACAGTCACAGTTGGTTGCACAGTGTATTCCAAAACATCACTCAGAGGAGTCAAAACCATCAAGAACTTCTATTAAATTGTCACAAGACTGATTCCTACCACTTGGTCACAGGCGGGCCTCATCATCCTGGCCAGAACGTTGAGCAGGTCCTGCCTCTTCAGAAACTGCAGCAATCAACAAATGCAATAAATGATTATGTCATTAGGGAAAACAGACAACCCAAATGTACTTAGAAGTGACAACCCAGAATAATACTGTATATTAGCACATTGCGAATACCTTGAGTTGAATCAGCATGCCTTCACAACACACACGTCCAGAGCACCACAGGTTGTAAATGTGTTCATTTTCCTGATTCAGCTTACCAGTGCTCACTGCTTCTTTACTGGTACCATCATCACCTTGACATACAAATTGTTGACAAACATTCATTTCATGTTCACTGATACAATTACATACAAGAAAACACCCTAAATGTATAATTTACATACTGCAGTTGCATCACAGATACAACACTGAAATGAAATGACTCACCCACTAATGCAAAGTTGCTCTCTAGAAGCTCTCTGTGTGAATTAAACCAGGCTTGAGCCAGGCGACTGTTTTTGTTCTTGCCGATGATGTAGTTCATGATGTACGCCAAGAGGCCCGTCACCATCAGGATCTCCATGTAGTAACTTTCCCAGCTGTTCTGAAGATGTGCTGGAACCTACAGAGATAAAAAGTTGCCATCTGTATTATACTGCAGCTCAGGTGCAAGAATGTAATCAATTCATGAAGAATTGGAATCCTGTTGTATCAACTCGTCAATCTGGCCTATCGTGAATAATACGTGCAATGACATTATTTTGCTGAACTCATCGCAAGAGTGGTTTGACATCTGACTGCGATTTATTGTGTCACTTTACACAGACACCAGTATATCTGGTATAATATGTAGTGCAGTCAAGCAGACTGAGGAAGGTTAGCGTTGGCTCCTTCCTCCCTGAGTGGAGTTAAAAGCAGCATGGTGCGGGGGATGAACGACCTCCTCAGTCTGTCCGTGGAGCAGGACAGTGACAGCAGCCTGTTACTGAAGCTGCTCCTCTGCCTGGAGATGATGCTGTGCAGTAGATGGTCCATATTTAACAGGAGCCTGCAGTCACCCGTTGCTCTGCCACGGATGTCAGGCTGTCCAGCTCTGTGCCCACAACAGAGCTCGCTGTCCTCACCAACTTGTCCTTCTTCTCGATGCTACCTCCCCGCACACCACCGCATATAAAAGGCCACTAACCACAACAGTCTGATGGAACATCTACAGCAGCTTTTGTAGATGGTGAAGGACGCCAGTCTTCTGAGGAAGGTCAAGCGTCTATGTCCTCTCCTGCATCAACTGTCCGTGTTGGCAGTCCAGTCAGGTTTATTATTCAGTTGCACTCCCAGGTATTTCTCGGGCTTCACATGCTCCCACTGAGGCCTGGACCTCCTGAAGACCACCACCACCTCCCTGGTTTTGATAGCGTTGACACGCAGGTGGTTGGAGTTGCAACACAGAACGAACTTCTGAATCAGTTTCCTGTACTCCTCCTTCTGCTCACTCCCAATACAACCCATGACTGCAGTTTCATGCGAACTTCTGAATATGGCAGGAGTCTGAGTTGTACTGGAAGTCTGACGTGTACTAGGGTGAACAGGACCAGAGAGAGCACAGGTCCACTGTGGCCCTTCTGTGCAGCTGACCACAGTGTCAGACCTGCAGTCCCTTAGTCTTATGTACTGACGCCTACCTGTCAGGTAGTCCATTATCTGCCTGTCAGGTAGTTGGCTGATTTCCCAGCCAACACTAATGCAAGGTCTGAACACCTTCAAGGATAGATTTAGATACTCATGATGCATTTCAAGGTGGTCGTGGACACTTGTGTCTACATCCTCATTGTCATGAATATGAAAGTAGGGCTGGGCAATTAATCACAACAGACATTCAGAATCTATTACCAACGAAGTCATCTCAATTATTTCAATTCTTTGAAAAAATTCATGGAATGACAATAAGTAGAACTAATTTTTGTGAGTTTGTCTTTCTCATTATATATTTATACAAGTCAAATATATGAACTCTCTCACTAAAAGAATACCCCAGTTTTAAATAGTTGAGCATCTTACAGCAAAAACTTTGTCAGGAATCTATGAGGGCAAAAAAAAAAAAAAAAACTAAATTCAAATGCACAAAAATCATAATTAAGGTTAAATGTTCAATTAATCACGATACTGATTTGACTTCATAGCCTAGATGAAAGCCTCCAGGGACTCATTCAGGGTCTGCCAAATTAACTTACGCCATCATCTAAACCCATAACCCGTTGATTTGGTGCAAATGAGTGCATTAAAACGCTATCGTTCAATTTCTTCTTCATGTTTGTGATATACACCCTGAACTGTATAATACAAATCTTTTGTTGAATAAAGTTAGAAAAAAAGATTGTGGGGGATCTTCTTATTAAATCAAGCCAAATTTTGAAAGCACATGTAAAATAAGATGTAGAATATGACTATATGACATGCCAGATTTAAAACCGAGAAGGTTTTAGCAATAAGCTTGGCTTACCGTATGGATTATAAGAGGGTTCTTGATGGGGTGGCTTGGCTTTCCCCCGTCTCCAAACCCTTCAAACTCCTCACCGTCATATTTGTCTTGATCCTAGGAAAATACGACATTGAATTAATACAGTATAAATTATAAAGATCCTCAAATCTTGTCTAGTGTAGTAAATATGTTTAAATTAACTAAGATAGTAATTAAAAGGTCATGCACCTGAGTATCTGAGTCCTCAAAACCATCTTGGCCATCCTCCAACTCCACTGTGGCTTCATCTTCATCGTCTTCAGGTTGTGAGGATGGGGAGTCACGTGGAGGGGGAGGCGTTTCTGCTTCAGCTGTTAAATCATCGTTCATGTCCTCAAACTCAGCAAAGTCATTGTCATCAAAGTCTGCGAGGTCCTCCCCATCATCAAAGTCATCATTGTAACGTCCCTTGGAGACAGGAAGGGCAAGGAGCAGCAGCAGCGTGGGTATCAGGAGGAGACGTGTACTTCGCATCATGGACCTGCATCAAAGCAGAGTAAAGAAGCAAAAACTAAAATAAGGGTGAACAAGGGTGCATCCAGAGTATTTACATAAATACTACACAGAAAACATTACGCATGCTTTAAAAAAAATCATGATATGAGAAGTAAAATTTCAAATGTATTCAGAAACGTGTCAACAAGTACATGTTGCCACAGGAATCCTAGTCTTGTATTAACTGCCAAATAAGACTGACAATCATCTGAAAATGTTTTAGGAGGTTTATATGAAGTAAGTGTGTCAATCTAATCGAAATTTCTTTGCTACTTAGTAGTAAAAACGCATTATTTGACACATATTTTAACTGTCAACTGTGACAGAACTCGATGGCAGCTGGTTAAACCCTTTCAAATCACAGTAGCAAGTAAATACTTTCTGCAATCATTAAACTGACAAATGCCAAAGTGGAAAAGATCCTCACAGGCCGAGACGAAACTAGGAAAGACACTCATTACATAGAGAGAGCTTTAATGACATATCACGTGAGATTATAGATGTGAGATTATAATGTTGAACTGTAAAGTTATCGCAGTTTTGGGCTTTATTTTATTCTTTTAATGGTTTCAAGTTTAATCTGAGTATTTCACCACCGAGCTGTAGTTGCAGATACCCAAGCTAACAGGCTAAAGTAACATGACGATGATTCATTTCGGTTATTTTTCAGTGTCATTCCAATAGGAAAAAATAAAATAAAATCTGTTATCAACTAGTCACACCAGTAGGATTAAACCACAAGCCGTAATAGTACTGACCCATCCCCCAACTGTCACCAACTTAATCTGCAACTGTTAGCAAATTTGGCATTAGCATGCTAAACGTGGATAACTAGGAAGGCACGTTGCTGTCATCAACCAATTTATAACTCGGGCAAAAATCACACAACACAACAAAGTCGTAGAACTCGTGGAACAAAGCGAGCTAATAAGCATCTTACCTGGCGACTAATTGTGTCAAGAGACCTCAATGTAATTTAAAGTACCAACTCTGAACTGCCCTTGAAACGATGTTAACGCCTGAAACAGGAAACAAGCCGAGTCAGTGTTGTCCTTTCAAAACAAAAGTATTTTAGCAGGGCAACTAGATGTGTCCCAGCCTTTATTTTGAAACTTGCAGAATAATGTACATCGTTTTTTGTCTGTATTTGCTCTTGAAGAAGCCCTGAACTGAACTAACTGAAGTGAATTAAGAAAAGAAAATTAAGTAACTTTAAAACAAAATATATAGAAGTTTCACTGATTATAAGTATAAACACTGATCAAAACATTGATCAAACAATTTATCAAGAGATTACAGTGGACATTTATGACGGCAGGTTTTTGAAATACAAATGATGATTTTAAAGAAATACTTCATCTTGGCCATTAGAGAGCAGAAATACCCTTTTATGTCGCACAAGTGTGTGCAAGTTCAGTTGTTCACTAACTCAGACATGTACATAGTTACTCTTCGAATATAAAATACAAAGAGTGGTTAGTTCGTCATTTTAGCACATTTTATGTCAGATGTGATCAAAATATAGATAATAATATGTAATTTATTTCCAGGATAAATAAGAGAATAAGAAACTTGAAAGTGAAAGGTAAATTCTAAGTTTCTCATTTTGACAACAACAAACAAATGGTTTGCCCTCTAGTGGTTACTCTGTGTAACTACAGTTCCTTCGTCAAGTTAAACACAAGAGTACAGTTTTCCTTGTGGTGCAAATGTTAAAAATAAAATTAAAATACCTTCAGCTCAACCAAGAGTACGGCCAAAAATATTAAAATACCATTAAACTTACAACTGTATATTTGTGAAAGTGGAGATGAAGCTGTAATTATAGAAACGGGAACGTTATGACTAAATTATATAACATAATTTGACCCATCTCAAAACTATTTATCTCTTTTTTTTTTAACAATATGAAAAATGATTACTACAAGGAGTTTAATTATGTGGAGTATTTTCATTATTAATGCAACCACAGTAATCTTAAGAATCAGAGAAAAGTACAGTTAGTGATAATTAGCACTGGTTTTATTATACTTTGATTCCAGTGAATACAAATGATGCCAGTATGCATATTGTAATTAAATTTAAAAAAAAATAGCCAAAAAAAAAATCAGTTTAGTAAAATTAAGGACATTTATTTTGTTTTCTTATTGTGTTTTTAGGTAAAATTAGATGAGATGAGATTAGATTCAACTTTATTGTCATTACACACGTAAAAGTCATGGGAAACAAAATGCAGCTTAGCTTCTGACCAGATGTGCAATAAGCAGCAAATGCAGGTTATAACTGTTTCAACATAAAAAGTACTATGAACATACTATACAGATGACTTTGTGCAATATATGTGTGTACACTATAAGCAGAAACTATGAATATAAGAATATAATTTACAAATAGATATGTGTGATTGAAAAAAATAATTTATGACCTTGTTATTTATTTATAATTTTATTATGTACTCATAGTTATTCATAGCTTCTAGACAGTATATTTTGGCTGAAACCTTAAGTTGACTCTTGTCCTGCACAGGCTGCTGGACTGTAATCTAGTGTGATACATGTTTTGTTGAATGTATTCTGCTCTGTTCAAATAATTGTTCATGCTGGACTTCCTGGTCATTTGTAATTGATTTGCAGAGATGCATGTATGACCTCTTTACATGCAATGGATATTAAAATTCACTAGACATAATAGTCATCAGGGGGTTACTACAAATGACATATAAAACTATACAAAACTCTAGTGCAGTGGACCTCAAAATGGTGGAGAGAGTTTTCAATATATAGTACTCAATATGTAAATGGTTTCTGAATTAATTATCATGGAAAATAAAAACTATACAGAACAGCTTCATTCCTTTTTTTAAAAGATAATCTGAGTACTTTGGCTCAGAAACACCAATAAAAATAAGACATTGGTTTTAGTTTTTTCAACAAGAAGACCATTTTGTGATATGCTTTTGCCAATTATAAACCATTACACATAACTAAAAGTAATACAAAGAAATTCAAACACAAATTAAGCCAATTTTTGTTTCAGTGGTATGCAATATTTGTTTTGATAGCTTCGTATTAAAATAAAATAAAATAAATCTCGAAATCTTGATTCTATTTTTAAAAAGGCAATTTTATTTTGAAAGGGATAACCGGAAGTTGATTAGATATTACTTTACAGGTTTTCATGTCGTAAGAAGCGATACTACTCTTTGTTAAGTAAAGTGATGAGAAAATTGCTCTGAAACCAAATTTTCTCAAGTAAATAGCCAGTATAGGCTCTTTCTTTGATACTTGTTCTCGTTAGATAAAACTAGCTGGTGAGGGTTTCCTGGGGGGGGATTTTGTTATTTCGTAGTTAGCTAACGCTAGTGTGTTAGCTGCTGAGACAACAGCTCGTGAGGATGTCGCTTCACGGCAAAAGAAAAGAGATCTACAAATACGAGGCGCCATGGACCGTGTACGCTATGAACTGGAGCGTACGTCCGGACAAACGCTTTCGACTGGCGCTTGGGAGTTTTGTGGAGGAATATAACAACAAGGTGCGCGGTGTGTTTCCATTAGCTCGCGCAAAGATGGCAACGCTAACGCTCGCTGTCTGGCGTGTCTCAGGAGTTTGACATGTTGCCGACCAAAGAAGCCGTCGCGTTTGCCTCATTTCTGATGCTACTTTTCGTGGGGAGTTTGAACAGATTGGTTCATCGGGTAATGTGTTTGCCCCTGCTCAGGTTCAGCTGGTGGGTCTGGAGGAGGAGAGCTCTGAATTCGTCTGCAGGAACACCTTTGACCACCCTTACCCCACCACTAAGATCATGTGGATCCCGGACACCAAGGGGGTTTACCCGGACCTGCTGGCCACCAGTGGGGACTATTTGCGCATTTGGAGGGTAGGATATCAGCTTTTAGCAAAACACCTGATCATTTTGCTTTTTTTTTTTTTGTGTGTGTGTGTGTGTGTATTTTAATATCCATTGCATGCAAAGGGGTCACACATGCAGTCTGCAAGACAAGAAAGCAGATCAAAGAGAAATCACCTCAGGACTGGTATGAACAAACAGTTTTCACAGAATAAGAGAGAGTAAAATAGACAAAATATCTGCATAGCAGGGAGCCTTGCAGCTATGCAGGACAAAAGTTAATTGGTGTTTTTTCAACTATAACAATCTGTCTTGGAGCAAGATCTATGAGTATAGGTACATAGTATAGGTATAGAAGAACTATGAGAATAGGTTCATAATAAACCTCATTAATGACACTTTTTTTTGGATCACACCTCATATAGTGGAGCACAGGAGTTTCCAGTGGCCAGTGTCTACAGAGGTAGTTAAAGAATTACGGTGCCTATTTATAAAGAGGGGTTTTGAAAAGTTAAAAGGTTCAAAGCGACAAGCTTATGTCAGAGTATCCTGAAAATATAACAAGAAAATTAGATTTAACCCTTATAAAATATGGCTGATTTTTCTGTGAACTTCAGCAGTCTATGTCTGCATGTCAAGTGACTAAAAAGAAGACATCCGTGTTATTCAATTACCAGTCATACTTGGCACGAACACTAACTGTGCTGTTGTGAAGGTAAGAACTTTGTGTGCAGTCCTTCAGCGTAATGGCCGGATGAGAAATTGTCACAGTAGCTGGTAAATGGGGCATATCGTGGAATGAGTGCACACTGGCCAATTCCTCTGCATTTGTCTTACAGGTCAGCGATACAGAAACACGCCTTGAATGTTTGCTGAATAATAACAAGAACTCAGACTTCTGTGCTCCTCTCACCTCCTTTGACTGGAATGAAGTTGATCCCAATCTGCTGGGTGAGAAATACAAGATGATAAATACATTCTCAACACTGATCTGGTCCATGTTTTTTTGCTTTCTTTTTTGATGTTGGAATAAAAGAAAACCTTTTTTTTTTTGTTCTGCAGGAACATCGAGCATCGACACCACCTGTACTATCTGGGGGTTGGAGACTGGTCAGGTGTTAGGGCGAGTTAACCTGGTGTCTGGACATGTGAAGACTCAGCTGATCGCTCATGACAAAGAGGTCAGTTTTCTTGTCTGCAAGCTTGATGTTCATCCTTACATGTTCGTGTTCAGAGAAGAATCTTCATCATCGCTGTCTGTCTGTGCAGGTGTATGACATTGCATTCAGCCGTGCAGGAGGTGGCAGAGATATGTTTGCCTCGGTGGGAGCTGATGGATCTGTCCGCATGTTTGACCTGCGGCATCTGGAGCACAGCACCATCATCTATGAAGACCCACAGCACCACCCGCTACTCCGCCTCTGCTGGAACAAACAGGACCCCAACTATCTGGCCACAATGGCAATGGATGGCATGGAGGTCAGTTTTCTTCGGTCACCCCAGCAGTTCTGTGCTCTGTACTTTTTACTTGTATTCACTTTAATCACTATAATATTTTGTAGAGGAAGTGAACATTAAAATCATTTACTCACTCTTGGACTAGAATATTTCTTACAAAGGTTTCTGTTTAGTGAATCTTGGAATAATCTTGACAAACATCTATAATTCCACAACATCCTGTTAAATTTGACCTATTTAAGGAGAATGGTGTGGTATAATTCAAAGCTACAGTTATTACATGGATCTGTCATCGATATTTCTGTGTGGCAGGTGGTCATCCTGGATGTCCGTGTGCCATGTACTCCCGTGGCTCGGCTCAACAACCATCGTGCTTGTGTTAACGGCATCGCCTGGGCTCCTCACTCCTCGTGTCATATCTGCACAGCAGGTGAGTGGGAGTTCGAATCTGACGTTGGGCCAGTCTGATTTAGCTAGAGTAATTTATACTCTAAATTAGTGATTAGTACACCTACAAAAGTTTCAGGGGAGGGAAGAAAAAAAAACAGTCCAGTTAATTTGTTTGTTTTTGTCCAAATAATGTCATGCAACTGTTTCAGTGTCCTTGTAGAAATTCACATGCCAGGCATGTTGGATCTTAAACACAACCGTATGTGAAATCGGCTGATTACAGTAAAGCTAACTGGGTGTCGTACGAAACTAGACAAGCTCCTCCTATTCAGAGCTAACCAGCTCTCACCTACACCAAAGACACATGTAACCAAACAAATGTTTTTAGAGTCGGTCTCAAATTTTGTGTTCATGTTCAAATATTTCATTAAATCCTAAAGCGATGAAGTAACAAATGCATTTTTTTATCCTTCTCGTGGCCATTTTAAGTTTATTATAGCAATTGTAAGATCCAAATGAAGCTCGTGGAGATGTAGAGAGCATAACCTGAATCTGAGTTTCTTATGCTGTCATCTTGTGCAACGCTAGGATGTCCTGAGACAAGAACACCCCCAGAGTCTCCCAGAAATGACTAGCTTTCCAACAGCGTCTCATGGGAGTACGAGACATTTTTGCTTCCATGAGGAACTATCCAACAGCCTCAGACAGTCCTCCGTTTGTCCCGCTATTCCTGTCCTCAATGTTTCCTCATGCTGTCCTTGTCTTGTTCCCTCAGCCGACGACCACCAGGCCCTGATCTGGGACATCCAGCAGATGCCGCGCGCCATTGAAGATCCCATCCTGGCTTATACTGCCGAGGGGGAGATCAACAACGTGCAGTGGGCCTCCACGCAGCCGGACTGGATTGCTATCTGCTACAACAACTGCCTGGAGATCCTGCGGGTCTAAAGCCAATTAAAAAGAACCCTGCACCACATTTGGACTTTTGTTGTCCTCATCCCCCTTCTTTCAAGACAATGATGAGGCCACGAGCGAACTTTCTGAACACATTTGGAGTATTACACACTTACTCCGCAATAATCTGGTTTACATTTATTATTCAAGTCTTTGCTCCACTGCTCTTCGACGAAACATGTTTAACGCTCTTATTTATTTTGGTCAATCAGCAGGTTCAGCAGCTCTAAGAAGAATCAGTACTTTGAACTCAGAGCTGTTGTTTATGAAAGTCAACTTTTATATTTTTTGGTGTAATTTCAGCCAGCTGTGAGATTAACATGAAGGGTTTGGATGTTTTACATTTCATCTGTTTAATTTGTTGAGGTTGTTTCAAACTGCTGTAGGTGGCAGAAGATGACCTCTCTAAAATGTAGGATTATATTGTACCCTTCTTGTGGATGCATACCGTATTATTGTTGAATAAAGGTTCAAACTATTGTTGTCTTCGTTTACCTATGTGGCAGTTTAAGCTGTTTGGAAAAAAAAAAAAAATCATCCTCTCCCAGGGTGATTGTTTGGGCTCGGACTAGTGATCTGTGCATCTTTTAAAAATTGTAAAATGACCTGAGAGGGATTCATGTCACCTTTAGATTTGCTCATTATGCTGTGAGACAGCCATGTACAGCAACACTCAGAGCCTGCCAGAGCACTGTTAAGCCTTTTTAGCGTCCTAATTATTCTCCTTTCTCTTTTTATTTGTAGATGGTGCTTAGAATGCAACGTTTTCCTTTTGTTAGCGAGTCCGCAAATGAGTGGAAACAACTTTGAATCTTTGCCTTTCTTTTTGTTGTATTCAGTCACGGAAGGGTCATGTCCTTGTAGCATGCCATTACAAGGCAAAATGTACATATAAATATATCAACTTTAGGTTGTTGGTATGCCAAGTCTTGATGTTGTAGCTTTTTTCATAAAGTTTATTATTGAATTTGCTCTAATAAATTGTATTCCTCCATGTCTTCAACCACTTGTGTTGCTTTATTTTGAAATCTTTGGTGAAAGAAGAGATGAATCCTTCCTTCACATTTTGATTTCCTAACTTTGAATTAGTGAACCCATATATATGAAAAGGAAGAATGGGAACCTCTTGATCTGCATTAAAGTGGCCCACAAGGCTTGTTCATATCTCCTGCTAAGTTTCTAACTTCACAGAAGAAAAGCTCCTTTTTCTTCTGCGAGAATATTATATTTGATACTTTTTTTTTCCAGAAATGGTAAGATGAAGTTTATTATTATGTAAGATGAAGTATTATCATGTTATCTGATGATTTACTCTTTCAAAACAGGACCTTATTACCACCTTTTAAAGGGTGCTTAAAGACAACTTCCTTTAATCGCTTCTTGAATTAAGTATCTTCCAAGAACTGGGAATTGTTTTTTTTTTTTTACTTGAAGTTGAATTCAAGTTGACTTTTAGCATTCTTCAAGCTGGAAAGGTTAAACCAGGTCAGCCCTAGTGACAGCTGCCCACACCACTACCCGCTCCTCCACCATGCCGATACCTGATTCAAAGTGGTGTCCCATATCTATCAGTGACATCAGCTATTCCACCCAATCAAAGCCAGTTCACATTTGATCTGTCCAAAATATCCTTGATAAATATGTCCCCCTGACAGTTTCATTTCAACCACTTGGTTCTCTGTTATTTGTGTAATGTGTAATCATGTTGTTTTGTGTTTTGTTGTCTTACTGCTGTGATGTCAATGAATTTGATTCATTCAATCTTCTGTGTTTTTTTTTTAAATACTAAGTCTTGATTTTCTAATGTTTCCCTTATCAAAACTGTCCTTCAGGTGAGGTTTACCTTTGCCTCACCTGTTCTTTTGCGTGTTAACTCGTTTGCTTTGCTTCCTGTCTTATTTTGAAAGTGCCATTTCTTGGTTCAGGTCCGACTCCCCCAGTTCTCCTCTGTGCTGTTTGTTCACGCATATGTCTCATCTTAAATGCGAACAACACAAAGGAGATGATTTTGGGCTTTAGGAGGACCAGGAACAAGCCATGATTATTTCCACCATGGCAGTAGAAGTGGAGCTTTTCGTGGAAACCTCTCACTTCCACATGCGGCTCCTGAACGCAGCACAGCCGTCACGATTTCCCGCACATGCGCAATTGAAAGCGAATGTCCCCGATTTCGCTCCATACATAGGCATCCTCTTCAAAATACAGTAAAGCGTCTTCACTCAGACACTTCTTCAGATTTGCAGCAACACAAACCGCCACAGCAGATTATTGAAGTTATTGTAACTAAGAATTGCCCTCTGGGGATAAATAAAAAATTGTCTTGAGCTGAACTGAATTGATTTCAGAGGCAAAAAAAAAAAGCACCACTGATTCATGTCAGATAAAAGCTTTATTTTCCCAGTCACACCTTCTATTTTCAGCCTTCACAGTTTGTCAGTAACATATTTTTACACCACAGCAACACTGAACCTATAACACTCATAGTTGTTACATTTACTAGACGTTACGGCAGCAACACCATTCTAAACTTATGAAACTAATTTAAATTCCAAATGATTACAATTTTAATATTCAAGCCTAAATGTGCCATTCTTATACAAAGTGAATGCAGGTAACTTTTCAAACATGAAACATACTTGTTTTCTCTGTCATCTCAACATTGTACGTGGAAACCTGAGTCTTGTATGGGGTTTGTGTCGCTTTCAGATCCAATGATTGCTTATTTGCCAGTTTGCTTGCTGTCGTTGTGGAGGACCTGAAGGGATTTTTGAGTTTCAACCGTCTGTGAAAGAGATGCTGAGTCTGTATGTATGAAACAAGAGGCACTCTGGACTCCCTGTGATGTGCAAAGCAAGGTGTCCCTCAACTCCACAGCAGGACATGGGTTTTTTTTTTTGGAGGGGATTACTCTGGGGAACACATGGTTGTTCTGTGCAAAAGTGTAGGCCCCTCTAGCTGCCCGGCAGGATAGGGTCAGAGACGTGCCTTTGGATCTCCTGCATTTCTGTGGAGGTCTCGAGGTGCTCAGGGAGGGAGGGGAAGCGCTGACTCCCACTCAGCAGTCCGGGAAGTTCTTGGGCATTAAAGTATGACAGCTGAGGAGGTGCGAGGCCCACGGAGGTCTGATGTGGGGGGTCGGCCTCTGGTGACATGGACATGGTGTCATCTGATGCCACAGTGAGATGGACACCGCTGGAGAGGGAGTCTTTGGATTTGTCCTTGAGGTCAGAGTCTGGACTCTAGAAGAAAAAAGAACTATAAAATTCTCAAGAAAGATGTATGTGTGTATACATCTTTCTGGCAATGTCTAGATTGGTAAAATTAATTTTTAAGAATCTGTGTTTTTTTTTCTGCAGTTAATGCTGGACATGAATTACTTTTCCTCAGAATACAGGCCTTTCTTTGATCAGTTAAAACAAGACAAAACATGCTATATAAAGTAGTCCGTTTACCATTTTTGCTCAACAGATTGCAAATCCCATAGCAAAGACCTACTAACCTCATAATGTTAAGTTAAAGCAAAACCTTTGCCCATTGCCAGTTATAGGAAAAACTGGATGACATATCTGCTTTAAAAATGTCAATGCACTGTTTTTTTCAAGTTAAGTTTAGGTTAAAGTAGAATTATTGACAATTAATGGAACCTCTGCAGCATCTAAGAACATCTTAACTACGGAGCAGCAGGCTACATACTGCATGCTGTGTATTTGTAGCACCTGTAGCAGCGAGGCAGTGCCATCGATGTGTATCGGCAGGATTGGAGGGACAGTGTGGATTGTGGGTGTTCCCGTGCTGTACAGTGTGGTGGGGTGAGGCGGGTGAGGGCCGGGGGAGACGGCACTGTAAGCAGGAGGTACTGGGGTCATCTGCCTCTGGTAGGAGCTGCAGGATCACATTGATATCTGCGGTCATACGGGTCTCCAGCCTGGGCAGGATTAAAGAGAAAGAGAGGGAGAGATATCTGTGAAGAGTATTTCAGGAATCTATATCTCTGGTCAGAAAATAGAATTTATTCCAGTTCTAGATAGAAGTCTCCGGCTTGCTTTTAAAAAGCGACCACTGGGTGTCTCTCCTTTCCTTGGTACTCAGATATCTCATGCTTACGCATGAAAAGCAAACAGGATATTAAAGGAAGCCTGTATGACCAGACTCGCTTCACCGTGCTTTTTCCGCACATTTGTTATTATTCACAACTTTGATCCTGTCTCATATGATCCCGCTTTTCTCTCCTACATTTTTTTCTTTCTTATCAACATGCAAATCATACCACATGATCATTAATGTTGGAGTTCCTTCACGAACACAGAGAAAGATGGATCTTAAACAGACAAATACTTTGACAAACAAGCACTTACAAACGTTGATAACATATGTACTCTGTGACCTTACTGATAACATGACCCTTTTTAACATCGTGAACCAACACTACTGAGGGACACACCAACAGGGGGTATAGCTCAGTGGTAGAGCATTTGACTGCAGATCAAGAGGTCCCCGGTTCAAATCCGGGTGCCCCCTAGTTAGTTTTTAAATCTATTTCTACTAATCACAGTAAAACTAACTGACCGGTTTAACTGGGACTGCAACAGCTCCAGTCTGGACTCCAGTTCTCTGGGTCGGCTCTCGGGGCAGACGGCGGCCTGAAAACTGGCTCTGGCCGAGGACGATCGCCTCTGGTTGTCTGACAGCTGGCTGGCTCTGCGGTCTGGCCAGTAGCCGTACAGCCCTGGCATGCTGATGGGCGCTGCTGTTATGGAGAGGAAATGAAAGGAGTTTTCAACTCATGCTTCAAATATTCTTCCTGTAATTGCAGAAATGATACAGGTGAGACTGCCACAGCGTGCCAGAGAAAAGTTGCAACATCTCCATTCTCATCCATCCACTCACCTTGGTAAGATGGACACTTTGAGCACATCTGAACAGGTTTAAATGAAAGCAGAATTGTAATTGGGAAGGTGTCATGACGTGATGAAGGGATTGTCGGTTGTTACCTGAGTAGGGAGCACCTCCAAGGTCAGCGGACGGTCCCATTCCAGTTGAGGGCCCGCTGTGAGGAAGGAGGCTGACCACTGCAGGTGGGTAGTCTCTCGTGTCAGGGAGGTACGGCTCCCCCTTGCTGGGCTGTATGGGCTTTATTTCCTCATCACTGGACTGCGAACAGATACTTGCGCTGGTGCAGAGGTCTTCCCAGTGAGACCTTGCCACCGTGCCCCGGTGGTGGTTCGCCATCGCGCAGGACCGATCGGGGTAAGAGTCTTCTTCCTGATCCATCCCGTCTGCGCACACAGAGTGACGGGACAGACGCCATGTGACAACGTGGAGGTGGAGAAATGTGCGTGGGACTCATTTTTCCTCACTTACCCGGCCTGTTCCGACGACGCAGGGGGCTTCTCCGATGTCTTGTCAGGCGGCAGCCACAAGTCAGAGTCTCTGCCCAGGGTTGGCTGGTTTATTCGATCTGCCTGATACATATCAGTTTCAGTAATTCAAAAACACAAAATGTATCTGAAGCTTAAGAGAAATGTCAAACAAATCTTTGATGTTGATCACAAATGTGGATCCTGTTGGTATAAAACTGAATAAAGTAGTAACTTTGGGATGTTTGAATCCCTTTAAGGTCTATTGTATGATGTTTACAGTGTCGTGGATATCAACTGTACTGAAATAAGAACAGTTGTTTGATTTGACAGAATCTACATCTCTATATGGATCATTTTCTTTCATTCGTTTGTTTAGTGAAAGAGCTCCCACAGGATGCCATAACTCTGATCTATGACGATGTCGTGCGTAACATCTCCCCCTGATGGCACTCACATCTTTCAGGTTGAAAGTGATCTCTAAATTGTTCAAGAACGTGTCAGCGAAGTCGGGATACATGTCTAACACTTCCAGGAGATCGTCCCTCAGAATCTTGTGAAGATCACAGTAGGTCAAAGCTCTGACATCAGCGCTGGATTTTCCTGGCCTCCCGTAGAGACTGATGGGCTCACCGAAGATGTCGTTCTTTCCTGCACGAATCACAGCGATGAGGACAAGAAGCAGAGAGGACAAACGGCACATCAATACAGGACTGAGTAATTGTGCAGATCGAAGACGGCAACAGTGACAAATAGTTGTCTCGAAGCCTCGACAAAGAAAAGGAAAAAAAGCGGTGCCACCCTACAGCTCAGAATAAATAATTGGTCCTCACAAACGCTGCTGAAAAAGAAATGACATATGCAGCCTGGAATTGAGTGCTGACCCTATTGGTGATCAATGCCACTGTGGAATGAAAGTGGCGCTGTGCCCAATCACCTCTGGCAGCGCGACACACAGTGTGTCAGCATGATGTAAAGGCCAGTATCAGTTTTAGCTTTGGAGTTGCAGAAAAGACAGAACACACAGAGAGGAAGCAAATATATACTAAAACTGATAAAGGGAAGATAACTCTTAATTAACCAGATAAATTTAACCTGAAAGATGTATTGGCTTAAAACAAAAAAATAAGTGTCACGATTATTGCTCTTTCAATACTCACGTTAGTTTAGTTTAAAGTGTAGAGAAGCTCACCCAGTATGGCCACCACCACATCGTCCCGGAGGATCTCTATAGAACCTCTGGAAATGAAGTAGAGGGCGGTGAGGATGTCCCCGCTGTGGACAAGAGTATCACCCGGTGGAGCGTGGGTTGTCTTGAATCGCATGGCCAGAGCTCGCAGGCAGCCTTTGTTGGCGCCCCGAAAAGCTTTGCAGTGCTGCAGCAAGGTGCGGTTCAGATGAAGGCAGATGTCAGCCTGTAGACACTCAGGGAAGCCCTTTAAAACCTGCAAGAAAACAGGTTGGCAAACATTTAAATACGTGGTGTTGTAGCCAGGTAATCTATAAGAAGTGGATTCAAGGTGAGCGTGAAAGAAAAAAGAAAAGAAATGGGGATGAGAGAAGGAGAACAACGTGTCAGATTGACTCATGTGGGCCATCAGCTCAGGACAGCAGCTCCGACTGATTATCCGTTCTCAGATTGAATTGGCGAGCTCTAATGTGGTTCTCCAACTTCATCCTGCTCTGGTGTCAGCTGCCCAAGTCCAAGCAGCACCGTGATGGACGTAATCAAATAGGGCTGTAGCTATGGCAACCTCTATGGAGCCAGCATTTGAATGAAGAGGAACTGAACCTGTTGAACTGCAGACAAAAATGTACCACAGAGGTAAACATCCCTCTCAAAAGCTCCTCTGGTGAAATGGTTTTTTTTTGTTTTTTTTTTTTTAAGCATGAGAAAAGCTGCGTGATAAAACTGGGTCAGTGTTGCAGCGCCGAACATGACAGATTGTGTAAGTCAAAGACAGAATAAATATAAAACAGAAACATAAAGAAACTGTTGCAATACAGTATAATTAATTACATTATAATTTTTGACAATGTACTATTCTTACTGGTAACAAAGACATTTTGCTCAGACCAGTTAGGGGGCACCCAGATTTGAACTGGGGACCTCTTGATCTGCAGTCAAATGCTCTACCACTGAGCTACACCCCCTACAATAAGACATTAATAATAACAACAATTTCAATAATAATTGTTTTCTCACTGTATTTTTGACTCACAGGTAAAATATGAGGAGCAGAGCTGGAAGTAAAGACTTTCTCATGCTGAAAACACATTCATATTCTCTGTCAAATGGATGTGAAAGAAAGTTTTTACAAAGTCTGAGAAGATTTTTTTTTCCAGAAAACCCAAGTGTAACCCCGACGTTCTACACATCAACAACGGGGCGGGGCTTACGGCGGTGACTCACAGCGTTCATGTCAATGCCGTTGGTGTACGACCAGGCATGCTGAAAGTACTCCTCCAGTCTTTGCCTCAGGCCTCCGGGTATCTGGTGGAAACGGATGAACTCTTTGATGCGCAGCATCTGCGTGTGGTAACGGGCCGTGCCCGAGTACAGCCTCTGAATGATGGCGGACACGTTCCCAAAGATACTGGCGTACATCAGGGCTGCGCGGGACACAGGGCAGAGCTCATGAACGGTCGGTGAAAAGCAAAAACAGTGTGTTTCGGAAAAAATGGAACTTGTATACTTGCTCTATGTTTT
The DNA here is from genome assembly GCA_018398805.1 of Hirundichthys speculiger. NCBI lineage: Eukaryota > Metazoa > Chordata > Actinopteri > Beloniformes > Exocoetidae > Hirundichthys > Hirundichthys speculiger. The sequence goes on along the minus strand of JAGFBZ010001790.1, from coordinate 2,309,164 downwards.
CTATTGTAACTAAAGAGGAGGTACTGAACAAGTGGTCTTTACCGCTCTACTCACATCCAATGAGCATGACACAGATTGAGAAGATCTTCTCTGGGTTGGTGTTGGGTGAGACGTTGCCAAACCCCACACTGGTCAGGCTGCTGAAGGTGAAGTACAAGGCTGTAACATACTTGTCCTGGATGGAGGGCCCCGAGCTTGTGTCATTGTCACTGTAGTGTTTACCAATCTGGTCGGCCAGGTTGTCCAGCCAACCGATCTTCATGACACCAGCCCGGGCGGAGCTAGTGCGCTCCATGTTGCCGATGGCGTACCAGATGCAGGCCAGCCAGTGGGCGATGAGGGCAAACGTGCACATGAGGAGGAAAAGGACAGCGGCTCCGTACTCTGAGTAACGGTCCAACTTCCTGGCCACTCGCACCAGCCTCAGCAGTCTGGCTGTCTTCAGTAATCCAATCAGAGTAGTTTGAGTCTGAGGCTCTGCCTGCTGATGGAAGAGAGCTATTGTTAGTCCTGCATGTGGCTTTGAGCCTGTGTGCAAGAATTAAAACAAATAACCTGTTTGTGACAAAGTCAGACTTTAGCCCTCATTAAAATGCATTCATTTTTTAATGTAGTGTAACATGAAACACCCAGTTCTTCTCCAAACATCGATGGAGTCAGTGGAAGTGAAATCAAGTAAAAGGATAAAAAGTGAGACTGCAGAAAATGTGAAGTTTATATCACACCTGTTTTTCGTGTCATATCTGACTCAATTTCAGCTCCTTACAAACATATCTTACATCAATCACTCTTCATCAGCAGGACTCATGATGCGTTTACTTTAGTAACTGGGTCAAAAATTGGAAGTCAGATTCTGCCGGCAGTCAGACTTTGACACAGTCATGATTTGTGAAAGCTAAGAGAGCGCAGCATGCGTCTGTAACCGGAGGAGATTCTGAGAAAAGGTGGGGCTCTTCCATCCCAACATGCAACATAACTGATATTCTAAAAGATATACTGAAAGAACAAAACATCCTGTGGTGGTAGTTTGAAATGGCTGAAGTCTATTTAGCTGGCTCCCTGGTTTCATCTACTGTTGCTTAAATGGATGAGAGCCCCTACTGAATACATTAAACAAATGCAAAAACAAACACCACTAAAAAAAAAAAAGCAAAAAGCCATTTTCTTCCTCACCTCTGGTGCCCTGGAACGAAATATAAGAAGATCAAATGGGATTGCAGCTACTATATCAATGAGGAACCAGCCCTTAAAGTAGTGCTGAGCGATGCGTCCCGGGTGGCTGACCACCTCGTCGTTGTGGTTGACGTAGGTGGTCCTGAAGTTGATGAGGATATCCACGATGAACATGACGTCCACCACAAGGTCCACCACGTTGAGAGGGTTGCAGGTGTAGCCGCAGGACCTCCTCTGCTCTTCCTCTGCTTCGTTGAGAAGGAATGCGGCCTGAGTACGGCGTGAAGATGGCCGTGTAAATGACCAGCAGGAGGATGAGCCAGTCCCATACCGCTTTGAAGGGGCTGTAGTGAAGGATGGTCCATTTGTGGATGCGTGGGGCCTGGAGTTTATACTCCGGCAGCACATCAGCACCAAGAGACAACACCTAAGGAGATGGGCACAGGATGAAGATGTGCTTAACCTTCTGCCTATGTGTTATCTTTGCATTTCCATGTTTCATGTGTTGGCGTTATATCCCATTTAGTTCTTAAACAGTTGTGCACTCTCTCTAAATTATGCCTCCTGCCCCATTCATATCACACCAAGAGTAAAAAAAAAATTCCACTTCAGAATATACTGTATGTCACCTCATTGTGGGATGAGCTCACAACTGGCCAAGAAATCTGAAGCTTACAATACACTGACAGTAAGAGGATTATAAACTGGGACTAATATATTACAGGGCCGTAGCGCTAGTTTAAAGAAGAAAGGTGGAAGTAAACAAATGGTCATGTTTGTAAAATACTGAGGTGTGGGAAGCAGAAAACATTTACATTCCATGTACCACTCTACAGCTCCAAAGTAAAGCCCAGCATGTTTTCTAACTACATGTTGGGTCTCATCTGAGGGCACAGTCTTCCTCTCTCAGCCTAAGTTTTATAAATCTACAAAAAAAGAAAAAGAAAACTAGCATTATATGTTAATTTCAGTTCATTTCAGTGTGACACGCTTTAATGACGAAGAAATAAAATTCCAGCCTCTTTGCAAAGTCGCAGGAAAGACAAATGTGGTCCACGAGTCCTCGCTGAGCATTGCCACCCATCACTGAGTGATACACGGAACAGGCAGAGCAGCATGAAACAGTATTTTTAAGAGGGGAGTGAGTAGAGGGGAGAGTAAAGATCCCACCGACCGGAACCACAACGAGAGCCTTCATGTCCAGGCTGTCCTCCCGACGTCGACCACCAAACCTGCAGCAAACCCCCCGCAGGCCCTCCAGGCTGCCGAGCAGCGACCGCCTCCTCTCCTGCATCATCCTGCTTTATCTCACAAGTGACCCTTTCAAAGAGCCCACTGCTACCACACCTGCCTCTGCAAACCATGTGACCCCCATGTTGTCCAGACCATGTGACTTCTGGTCAATCATGGACCAGAGTAAGTGCTTGCATCGACTGAGGTCCCTGCAGATGAGTGATTTTAGTTAATTCATGTCAATATCAAGGTCAGGACTCTCTTTGGCTAAATTATGAGCGCACATGTGAAGAGGCTCCTTCTGCATACTTTTAATGCAACTTTTGTGATGCAGACGTCTGCATTAACAAACAAGCCAACACATTTAACACTCGCTTTGTTGAACTTCAGCCTCCACAGACAGTGTTTAGCACCTGAGACCCCTCATTTACAGTTTGAGAAAAGAAGATGGACTTGTAAGACAAGCAGAGCAGCTGTGGCGGCTCCTCAATGAAACTTCACACCAAGTCACACGAGAACCAAAAGATAAATCCTGGAGGATATCATCTCTTGTTGTGCTTGAAGTTCTTTGAGAAGAAAAGAAAAATCCCTCTGCCAATTCAAATAAAAGCAGTGACCCAAAATAGTAAAGTAAATAGTTTCTCAAGGACAAAGTACTTGTGAAAAGTTACTAAATGTGTACTTGCCCATATTCGGCCAAAATCACAGAGGAAAAATAAAGTTAGACCCTTACAAGGAAGGAGCAGGGGACTATAGAAGTCCGTTAACGCAGACGGATGCCGACTCCTGGTCCAGCTGCAGCTCCATAAATCTGTTTCTATATCTGGTTTACACAAGTTATTGATTTCCTTCAGCTCAACAACCTGTGCTACTCCAGCAGCGGCTGAACGGTTGTGAAAGGGCAACACAGCGATGACAGAGTAAACACAAGAGGAAAGGTTCACTCATCCAAGAAATTTGATGTTATTGATGTTGTCCACCACTGTGTTTCATAATGACGGCCAGAAAACGACGGCTGCCCCGGCACGCAACGACTCCCTGTGGACCACAGGAAGAGATGAGGGTTTTACTGCGTGAGAAACGGGAAAAAGATTTTTGCATCGTAAAATATAAGGGGAGCCTGAATAAATAGCAAGACGATAATGATGGAAGTAAAATGTAAAATGCACTTCTACAGTACAAGAGTAGGAAGGCATGAATACAAAATATTCAATTTCTGCTAATCACAGTCATAAAAATGCAGACATATTTGTGGATAAAGGAGCAATGAAGGATACAAAATGATTGCAGAGCTTTTTTTTTTTTTCATGTTTAGAGGATACTTATCCTTATCCTGTCTCACCAAACTACAGACATGCTTTCCACCTGTACTTCAGCACTTAAAAGCTCTTCATTAAAGCTAAATCAGGACAGAAAAAAAAGGAACTCTGATATTTATGCCAACAGCATTTCTGAACCAGTACAAAACAAGAACCGTAACCAGAATAAAGTGGTTGCTGCTCACCTGTGGATCTACGTTAAGGCCAAGTGGGAAGGTAAATAAAGAGAAGAACTGACGGGAAGTTGGCAAACAGACATATGAAGCTTAAAAAAGACAAGGAGCTTTTGACGAGCAACGCTGGAAGTATGAAAAGTTTTAAGTACTCACAGGCTGAAGTTTCTGCTTGAAGCTCATGATGATGCACGCAAAGGATAAAAAGCAAGAGAAAAGCAGGACGACGAGAAAACGAAGAAGAAGGCAACTGCTGTCTATCGGTCTGTATATTCCTCCCTTGAGCTCCTTGCTCTTCCTCCCTGCCCATCGGCCTGCCTTGGCCAAGGGATCATCTTTCAAAAACATTCAAGAATTACCCAGGGACTCATTGAATGATGGATTAAAACGCCTCCACTGATTTGTGTCAACCCATGATGCTGTTTTATAATCATTACTGTATATTAACGAGCATCTGGCACATATTATGTGGAGATCAATGTTTCACCAATAGTTAATGAAGCTGAATGAACCTAAATAACCCAGATTGGAAACAAGGAGTTATGTTTATTATGATAGTTGCTGCTGTTATGATGTATTTATTACAATGTATTGTTTTGAACTCTTTTCCTGGTTGCTTTTGCTATTGATTTCCATCTCTGGATTGCATTTGCTGATTTCCTGCTGCAAGTGTTACTCTTAAAAATGAGTCTGGGGTCACCCACTCCTGGTTGTGAACCTGCACAGACTCCAGGAGAGAAGAGAAACCACCAGGCAGGGAAGACAGCTAGATCCCCTAACCCTGATCAACTCTTTTTTCCCTAAGCCAGAACTGGAAAAACATATATGTGCAAAGAATGATTAAAAACACAAATATGAGTGTAAATATTAAATTAAATGAATAAAAAGGGTCACTTATCCTCTATAAAGCATGTGCACACACACAAATCAGACTCATGCTCAAATATAAGGGCTTATTTCTCGATGCTGTCCAATGTTGAGGCTCGCTTCAAGCCAGGGGGCGCCGTGCAAACACTTTTCTGCTTTCCCCATAAAACACTGCTGCTTCCAGCCTGCCTGGGTTATCTTTCTTTGATAAACTGCAACTGAGTCGACCAAACGCTGAAGCTCCAGACAAATCAATAAGAGCACAGATCAACGAAAAACCTTCATTTCTCTTTTTTGAAAGGTGTCAAGTCAAAATCCGATGGAAGAGGCGAGCGAGGGACACTTTTCCCACTGATAAAACCAAATAATAGCACACCGTCCACAAACTGCTGCCGTCTGTTCTCATGTGGCGGCGGTGCAGATTACTGTGACTCAGCCGAGAGTGAGATATTTATCCAGAAACTCACGGCCATGAGAGCTCTGTGCGGGTCTAATTCATCTGAGGAGACAAACTGAGCCTGGCACCGTCATTAAGACAGCTTTTTTTTTGTTTTTGGAGGGGGTGGAGGGGCTTCAATGTGATGTAGTGGGGCAGATGCAGAGAGCAGCGCGCGCGGCTGCTGTCCTCCATTTCCATTAGCGACAGAGGCCAAGGTCATTAGCAGCATCAAGCCGCCACATGCCGCTCGATAGCATCACAGCAGTCGCTATTTCCTCTCGCTTTCATAACTACATCTCCCCAGGACCCCTATCCACGTCCACAGACAGCTTCACAGACAGCCTGTGATCACCCCCACACACTCTCCACATGCACCCTGACGTCCTCAGCCCTCTCCTCTCTACTGCCAAACTGCCATGTGCACTGGTGTAACATGCAGCTGATGACTTTCTTCCCACAAATATTACACAAAATTTGAAAGAAATACTCCTACGTTCACTTTTTGCTAAATAACTAAACCAGCTGCTATAATTATTTGGCAGCTGGTGAACGCTTTTAAAATCTTCGGCATCTTAATAATATCTCCAGTCCACTCAGAAGAAGTGTGATTAGTCAGAATGAGATAAAACACTGTGGTTGATGTGACAAATGGACCAACGGAAACCTAAAGACCTCATCCACTGAGTTTATCATTGGTTCACGGTGCCTGTACTTTGATGTTTTGCCCTCAATTGCTCCTTTCACATTCATGTGTTTAGTTCTTAATTTGCATTTAAGATGTGCACACGTGGAAGCACTTTGTGACATCACAGTGAGGCAGCCGGCTCAGGAAACAACTAACGCCAACAGGAAGAAGAAACCGCAAACGTCTAGAGCACAGCCACTGAACGTGGACGACCACAGTGATGTCTCGTGTCAAGTGATAGAAAATAACAACATTAATAGAAACAGACAAAGAGAATACATTTAAATAACAAGAGGTTTTGGGTGAAATGTGGTGCCAATCTGAGCTGATAAATGGTCCATTTACGATGAGCCGAATGGTTTAATTTGGTGAAAGGTCTGGACTGCAGGCAGGACAGTTCAGCACCTCTTCTACCTCTAAATAAACTGCTTTTGTAGTTGATGCAGAATGCAGTTTGGTCATGTCTTGCTGAAAGATGGAAAGCCTTCCCTGAAAAAGATGGTGTCTGGATGGGGGCATACTGTGTGCTGCTCTAAAACCGGTATAAACTTTTCGAGATTAATGTTTCCCTCCCACGCGTCCAAGCTGCCCACTCCATTGGTGCTAATGGACTTCGATGCATCAGAGAAGCAGGTTTATGAACTGAGCGCTGATAACCAGGTGGATGGTTCCTCTTTGTCTGGAGGATGCAGTATCTATTTTGGACCAGTTAACCACTTTGTCTCAGTTCATTTTAAATGAGCATTGGCTCAGCAAACACGGTGGTGTTTCTGGATCATGTTTTCTTATAGCTTCTTCCTTGCAGGATGGAGCTTTAACCTGCATTTGTGCTCGAGCTGTGAGTAAACTGTGTGTTCCTGAGTCCATGCAGTGATTCTGTTACACAATCACGCCTGTTTTTAATTCAATGCCACCAGAAGATCATGGGATTCAGCCTTGTCCCCGGCACACAGAGATTTCTCCAGATTCTCTGAATATTTTGATGATATTACATACAGTGCATGATGAGATATTCAAAGTCTTTGCTGTTTTACTTTTGGATTATTTTTCATGAAATGTTAACATTTGGTATGTTTTCTAGGTTCTATTGTGAAAAAGACAAGCTCTTAAGTTCAATTTAATTTAGAATTATGGTTCTAGTTTGAACCTTACTTTAATATCTAATATATTTCCAGTGCTTTGAAATTTGATTTAGCAAAATACAGAAACGTGAAATGTATTGGAAGAATGATATTTGGCTTGTGATTTATCGAAAAGCTGGATTTAAAGAGATACTGCTGGACTGAGTTGTTGTGAAGTGGACCGAAGGGAGACAGTGTGTGGTCTGTCAGCAAGGAACATTCCAGAGACAGATAGCTGTAATAACTGCTTTCTACCTTCCAACAGAAACATAACAGAAAGTAAAACAAATCGTTCTGGCCGGCAGACAAACGCTCGCTGGTGTGCTAATCCAGAGGAGCGCTCACTGTACATCCAAACCTGCTCATGACGTCAGCATCGTCAAGATAACAAGGTAAGGTGCTCTGCCAGGCCTTTCAGGAGACCTTCTATTTGTACAGTCAGTTTTTCCAGGATCACGTGCCCCCCCCTCAACCCCCCCACACTGACTCACAGCCAGCTGCTGATGTCGCAGCCGCCCCCGGTGTGAAGAAGCGAGATCTCTCCACCATCACAGCAGCACCATCCAGCCACGAGTCACACACCTATGGTTTACGGCCATAAGTGTTTGCTTTTGAGTCAACTTTTGACAGAAGACTTCAACTTACGTTTCTCCCTTGAGTTAAAATAAGCCTGGAGACGGCGCGGTGCTGAGCTTATTCTGCGGCACAAGTCACACCACAGGTGAGATTACCGTTTCACGCTTTCACCATGTGACTCTGAATGCTTTTAAGCATCTTTAGTGAGCAAGAAGAAGCACATGCCATTTAAGGACACCTTGGTTTGAAATATCTTTTTGAAGAGTGAAGAGATCAGGAGCTTTAACGGCCTACAACTTGAACTTAAGGTGGATACAAGGTAAGAGGTGGTATGATGTGATTCCCATCAATATACATTTACATTTTCAGAAAGAGTAAGAAAAGACAAAGATGATGTAACATTTGCTCAAACAACCGCAGTTTAGTTACCAGAAGGAACCAAAGAAAGATGGGATTTCATCTTTTCCCCCAGAAGGAGATCTCACCTGTGTGACCTGAGTAACTTTCTCTGTGACGTTCTGGGTTCGATCTTTGACCTTGCTGGGTGCGATGATCTCGATCTCCGTGGGCGACGGCGGTCTCATCCGGTCGGAGCCGAAGGTGAGGGTGACTTGAGGGATGCGGCTAATGGTTCTATGTCTCATCAGGTCCGAGTCTGAGGTGGAGTTGAGAACACTGGACTTCAGATCTGCAGCAGGAAAGGGCAACAGAACCATCAAGGAAAATAATTCAAATGTAAGTGTGACCTAAAGCAAAGAAGCAGAAACTACAAAACACATCTGAAAATGAATTTAAATGATTTTCTAAAAACTGAAAGCATGGTAGATTTTTTTTTTTTTATTTACCGTTACACATATTCAAATTATAAGCACACATATATAGTGAAAATTAAAACCACAGTATAATAAATTCAAGTCAATTCAAGCTCCAGAGAAAAACGTAGACATACAACTGTGGTGAGAGCAAATAAAAATGTGCAGTTTTGTTTGTTTTTTGACACAAACATTTCTTTCCCCTGAGAGAAAAGGGAGACAGATGTGCTGTGATGCGCACCATGAATCCTCACATGCACATCCATAAACGCACTCCGACACAAACTGACAGAGGGAGGGATTTTTGCGTTTCTGCCGCCACAGATGCTCCAGGAGATGCTCTGTGTGTTATAGATGTCACAGAAAAGGATCTGAGCGCGTGTGTGCACATATGTTTATATATGAGATTCCCAGTTAGACACTCACTGCTGTTACTTTGGGGGCATCCCGGTCGACTGTTCCATTCTGCCCTCATGCCGTCGATATCATCCAACGATGAGGCGCGCCTCAGGCTACGGACGCTGTCTCTGGAGCAGCTTCGAGATAATGTACCCCCGGTAAAGGCTATGCTGGGGTCTAGCAGGTCTGTCAACAGGGAGCGCCGTTTGGTGGAGGACTGGGCTGCTGGAGACGGGGGATCCAGGTCCTGCTCTATCAGAGCCTCCGTCTCAGACTGCATGCAGCTCTCTTTGGAAGGTATCCGAAACTCTTTCAGAGGGACTTCCTCACTGTTTGGCTGTGAAAGACAGCAGAAGTACTTTAATGTTTTTTGGGCTTATTTTTTTTAGAAACAGGTGACGTGTATGTTCCTCTATAGTTCACACATTTAAAGATAGCTCAGTAGCAAGAAACACAACACATGTTCTTTTGCAGTTTCTCTTCCAAATGGGGTTTATTTTCTACAACTAAAGGGACGTGGGCTGAAACAGAAATTTATATACCAGCACGTATATTCCATCAGTCCCAACATGTAAATTTGCCTGACCCATTAAAATTCCTGTGTCAGGTACGGATATTGTCAGGAAGTAGCTTCACACAAGGTGTAATTCATCAAAGCACACATAAAAAAAAAAAAATCTAAACAGAAGTGAAGGAAGATTCTGAGAAGAGAAAGATAAACTCAGTTTTTCCAGGTCGTGTCTTTCGGCCTGAGGAACAGAGCAGCATTAATGGCTGCTTTTAGATGTGAAAAGTCTGCACCAAAAGGCTTTTTTGTTGCCATTTAATTTGCATCCAGAGCTGTTCTTTGTTGTGCTCCTGGTGATTGAAGAACAGCAGCATGTCTTTGTGGTGCCAGCGCAAACATTGTAAATTAAAACTGGGGACAAGTCGAGGAGACATGTGGAGTTATTTTTCCTCAGGTTTTAAAAATCGCTGCATGTCTCCATGCACCACAGCAAAATATAAGAATCACACATGCAAATGTGCTGCAAACGCGTCGCACCACCTCACCTGCAGGTAATCCACAACCACCCCTTCGAACTGGTCTTTGGAGAGTGAAGGTCGCCGCATGGAGCGCAGCGCTGGCAGCCTCATCTTCAGCCTGCGATTCTGACCTACAGGCAAAACTCCATGTTTAGCTCAGCCACATATCAAAGCCTGTGTTTTATCTCTCAACTTTTGCTTGAAAATGTCTCCTACTAAGCATTCACTCATCATAATTATTGGTCTACAGTTGGACTGTCAGAAGAATAAAGAGGTGAAATGTTAGATGCTTTACAGTAAAGCCATCCTTGGGTGACTCGCTGCCTGAGGCCGGACTTCTTCAGCGATGGATCAATGAGCTCCTGGAAGTCGAGGATAAACATGACGACAAGGCCCCCCTCATTTTTGACGGGGACAATGTCCACCCGGCACGGTAGGCAGGTCCCTGTCAGAAGAGAGGAGGATCGATAAGAGAAAGCAGGGGGCACCCAGATTTGAACTGGGGACCTCTTGATCTGCAGTCAAATGCTCTACCCCTGAGCTACACCCCCAACATACTCCTTAAAAGACAGAAATTCAGTCTGCATTGCTTCACGTTCGTGTTCTCAGAGGGATTTAGGGTAGTTACTGAATGTTAAAAAGAAAAAAAAAGAAACTTGCCAGGTCTCACTTCACTCTGCAATCAGTGTGGTCTAACAATAGAAGTCGCAGAGAGGCCTGATCAGACAAGCACACGCGCTGGACCATGCATGAACACACACGTTGCCGGCATTCAGCCCCACATTTCCATGACAACAGCGCACTAGTTTCCACGCCTCATGCCCAAAACTGTCTGTGTCTGAATGTAAAGTGTTCGTTTGTCTGAGTGTACATTCCTGTGATAGTCCTGAGTGATCTGAGAGCGTCTTTGTATCAAAGACACGCAACACCTGAAGAAAGGGCAAAATACTCGCGGCCAAAGTGAAGCAGACATCCGCCGAGCATCTTCTACGACCGAGAGCAGCCAAAATTATGCTGAGAGACAAGGACAGGACATTATGTTCACGAAAAAAGCTTAAAAATCCATCTTTGTTAATAATTTGGTTTTCTAATTCTTACCCTAGAAGTCTAACAAGAAACCAGGTTTTTTCAGCTTTTTTTTTTTTAGGCAAGCTGCTGAAAAACCAAAGTACCACAGGCCTGTATCTGATCCAGTGTTCATTTCTAAGATTTTGGAAAAAAGACAAAAAGAAAGAAAGAACGCTGCAGTTGTGTAGCTTGTTTCTTTTTCTTGAGCAACGCAAGTTTTCTCAGTTTGCTCTCTATTGAAACTGCTCTTCTCAAAGTTTCTAAAGCTTTTACAATGTTTCTTACCTCAGGCTTTGATAAAGGTGATCACAAAACCTTATTAAATAGGAATCAGAACTTGTATGTCAAGACAAATCTCTGAAGGGAGTTTATTTCAGGTCATACTTGTCACTTGGAGTCCCGCAAGGTTCTGTTTTAGGTCCTCTCTTCTCTTCACTATATATTTTCTCTGACATATCGTCAGTCATTTTGGCACCATCTCTTGTCACTTTTAATTTGATAATATTCAGTTGTGATGTTCCTTTAAAAACTCTGAAACTGAATTTCATACATTGACAGACTAGACAGACATAGAGAAACGGTTGACAGATAAACTACCTCCTGTTAATCTGTCTAGCAAAGCCTGAAAAATGTAGGTGTTTAGTTTGACCGTTTAACATCTGGCCTCTGTCATTCTAAAGGTGGTTTGAATTTGCTGTTTCCTCTTCGGGAAGAGAACAGCTCACATGAGTCCAGTTATGGACGAGCTCCTCGCTACGTTTCAGAGCCCTTCTCTGCCCTCTACCCTGCTCACCCAACCATGACGGGTGAAGGGGTTCAGGCTGAACCGATATGGCAGAACAGAAGCGGCAAAGCAAAAGTGTATCCATAAAAACGGGCTGTACAAACAGATGCAGAATGTGATAGTTTGTCTGGTTGATAATAAAACCCAGATGTGGCCACCATCACTGACTCTCGGGGCTGATTTTCAGTGTCTGTGGAGGGTTTTTCAGTGAAATGAAAAAACAGGACGCAGGTAATCATTTCCAGTTATTATGAGGTGGGACTGATTGTGTCTTTTATCATGATTAGAATCCAGCAAAATAAAGGAAGACAAATCTTCTTCATATCAAAATTTCGATCAAAATTTTCAGCATCGGAATCATCTTGTGGATCAGTTCTGCATTCCAGGAAACATTTTGACATACTAGCTCGAGATTCAAACGAATAACTGGTCTAATTGACTTTGTGACCAGATGGAGGATAATAGACCATAATGACAGAATAGAGGGACATGTGGAGGATCATGGTGACTGTGCCTCCATAACAGTCAAGCTGTCCAGCAGAGCCGATGGCCAGAAGGCGTCTTCCCAGGAACGGGATGCTGTAAACAAGCTCACAGGCGTTCCTGTATCACTGCCCCCCACCCCGCCTCCTCCTGTTGCACCTTCCTTTCCTTTTTTCTCCCACGTCTCACCTCCTTTGGAGTAGTAGAGGATCTCCACCTTGCGCTCCTCAGAGCCGAGCAGGGCCTGCGCCAGTTGGGCCAGGGCGCTTTTCATGGTGCCGGGACCGACCAGGAACTGGCAGGTACAGGGCTGCTGCATGATCTCAGCCCTGGTGAAACCAAACATCTGGCAGAAGCCTTCATTGCAGTAGATGATGCCACAGTTCTTCATCTGGGCGTTGGCAATCAAAAACCTGCGGTCTGAAGAAAGAAAGAGAGTGAACTCAAAAAGAGAAGACACCCTGATGGCAGTGAAGAGTGGTTAGATTTAGAATTTCTTTTTTTATTTTCACAGAAGTTTGAATGAAGGGAGCATTTTTATAGTTTCTCAATTCTATTTTAAAAAAGGCTGAGGTACCGGGTACGCCAAACCTGCTGCATGGTTTTATATCCGATGAGGTCTGCCAGTTTAATGAACTTCTCCTCCTCCTCTTTCTTTGATAATAGGATAAAGTGGAACAAATGAAGTCCATCTTTCCATGGAGCTAATGTTATTAGTGTCTCGCCCGAGGGGATTGAGGAGCAGGTGGGTTCTTTGATATGAAAGCCTCTCTAGTGTCACTCCTGCTCTCAGGCAACATGAGGTGGAAGCTCCCTGACGTCTCACACTTACACACACGCAATAGTTTTATTGCCCATATTCTACAGATTTCTTCACTAACTTTGTAGACATACTGAATAAATACTTTGCTATTTGGAAAATTATAGTTTGTTTGGTGTAACAGGTACCTGAGGTGTTTTATCGGCCCGCTAATTATCTTAATAACTTTAAATGTTATTGTAGCAATACAGCAACAACAACATAAAAGACTACTTCAAGTGAGAGAAATAAATACAAAAATCTCACATTATCCCATAACTTTTATTGATGATTTCAATATAAGTGGAGCAGGCAACATCTGTGATGCCAAAAAACGCTGGACAGGATTAAATTAGACAGTTTTGTTCAAAGGCCGTTAATGGAGGAGGTCAGTGAACTGGATGAAAAGCTCATACACAACCTCTAACTGCCCCTTTTATTATGCTGTGGTGGATCTGGGTTACACAGCTGTTTGCGGCCCACACAGATGAGAGCGGGGGGCTCCTCGCTTGGTCTTTACTCTTGAAAGCAAATAGGTGAGCTGCTCTGGTGGAAAGCACATCCTGTCCAAACTCATTATCTACAGCTCAAAGCGGAAACTCTGATCGTCACGTCGTTGCTAAGCAGCACCGCTGCGAGATGTGCACTCACCTGACCGTGCACGTGGCTGCGCGTGCACACACGTTTAGGGACATTTAGGGAGCTATTATATAACAAAGCCTTCCTCAGAGGAGCTCTGACAGTCTGAACAACACGGGCCCCAGTTCTGATCAGACTAAAGCAGTCAACAGTTACGCCATGTTTGGGCTGCGTCTAATCAGGATGGCAAGGTCATTTTAAGTCCTGTGCATGCAGTCGTCAGTGTGAGAAAGGCATCAAAAAATAAGTATATGCACAAGGGAAATTTAATTTACCATTTGAGATATATGGGCTTTTAAGTTTTTGAACTACGAATTTTATCAACTGATGTCCATTCTCTAAAGTACTGTATGTGTGTTTTTGGTAAAGGATAGAGGAAAAGTAAGTCAAGGCCAAAGGTGCTCCTGCAACATCTGTGTTTTATTTGAAGCCTGGTTTGCAAGATAACAACTATGGTTGTCTCCTTTTGCAGTCAGTGCCTGAGCAAATGGAACAAAAGGCATGAGGTGAGCGCTCACTAAATAAACAGACATGCAGGTGCTATAACCCTAAAATATAAAAGCGTCAACAGTTCTCTGTCAGCATCACTGATGCAGGAGAGATAAAACACGCTGATGTTTCCTGACATGAAGCCGGACAGTCTGACTCCTTTAGAGCAACATGACTGGACAAATATAAAGGAACAGAAAAAAAGTGCACGGCATTAAGTATTCAAAACCAAACTAAAAAGGTTTCAATTGCATTAACAATCCTGGTTAAATCCATTTAAAGGGTGTCACCTGCAAAACAAGCGTACAGCAACCTGCACAGGTTTAGAAATGGACGTTAAAAAGTGAAAAATAAACATACATTTTGCACAAAAAAAAGTTTGGGCTTTTGTGGAACATCTTCATACCCCGTGGCCACAATGTAAATATCACCAGCAAGCTCATACTGAAGTAATTTCATCGTCACTTACTTTGTTCGTCGAATTTCCTGATGATCGTGTCCAGGTAGGTGTTCTGGAGCGCAACGTGACCGCGTCTCACAGGCATTTTGGCGCTGAGAGGCGAGACTTCCCCGACACATGGACCTCCCCGGGTTAAAATAAAGGCTTAAACAAACAGAGCCGCATCGGGAGTTTAGGTGTCACCACTGAGGCGGACATAAGCTGCCTCCACCTGGAGGACGAGCGCACAAAACAGTTTCTTTCTTTCTTTTTTTTTTATTTTGTCCTCGCGCGCTGCCGCTGACGTTGAAGGATGAAGCGCTGGAGAATGATGGAGAAGAGGACTGGTTACCAAGGCGATAACAGATGCGGGATGCTGCACGAGATAAAGAGAAATATTATCTGGACTAGAAAAGTGCAAAAGCCATGTGTCACAAATTTCCACAACAAGAATCAGAAGTCGTCAGTTTGGTTAAAAAAAAAAAAAAAGAAAAAGAAAAAAGCACCTGTTGTTGGAGAAAGTTGTGAACGTAAGGATCCGTCAGTTTGTTTTATAATCGCAGCATTCTTCCTCAAGTTTGAAGACTCAGCAGAGAAGAAGCTCCCATCTGCCAGATTCTTGGATGCACTGTTCTTCTGTCCCTTGACAAAAGCAACTGTTAGTAGTCAAGTTAGACAACAAGAGCGGAAGTCATGTTCTCTCCTTCAAAATAAAGTTGTTGGGGTTTTTTTTTGTGCAATTTCTTGAATGACCACTGGGGGTTGATTCAAAAAGTCAATTTTATTTACAAGAGAGATAAACATGTTTACATCCTAGTAAAAAAAGAAAAAATAAAAATCCATAGCTAGATTTCACATTCAGGACAACTTAAAGCCACAATATGTAACTTTGTTCTGACCGGGATTCGATCCCAGACAGAGAAAAACCACTGCTGTGATTTTTAATCTAACAATACAGAGTTAAACTGCATCATTATGTATTTGACTGCTGTTTAGCTCCATCACAAGCAGCAGTGCGTGTCGTAATGCTGAACGTAGCATTCAGATGAGAAACAGCGTTTCAGGCAGGAAAACTGAAGTAACCTGATGCTGGTCAGGTTTTACCCAGTCAGGCTGCAGCAGAGGCTCCTCTAGCCTTATTACTCATTGTCAAAACATAATTCTATGGTCCAAAAATTACATAGTGTTGCTTTAATGGGGTTTTTTATTTTGATACACCTCAGTTAAAAAGATATTAAACCTCAAATTTATGGATAGTAAGGGCATTTTTTCCCTCCTGTTTACAGAGTCAGACATTACTTTAGCTATTTATCACTTCTGGTGAATTTGGCTGTTTTATGCCTTTTTTTTTTTTAAATTTCCATATTTTCAATGCACTGAGGAAACACTATACCTCATGATGATTCTTAAAAAGTGCTGGAAAAATTTTTGTTTTCAGTGCCTGAGATTTTTGCTGCGTTCACAAAGTCTTATGGTTTTCTAACTTTGAGTCTCACGGGGGCCGATGTTTTATTTTGAAGTCTTCATCCTGAAGTTCTGTTTATTTTATTACAGATAACTTGATGCCGCTCTGACACTGACAGAGTGCAGACCCTCATCAGTCTATTCTGCTTCACTCCACATCACAAGTCTCCGAGCTCAAAATAGCAGCATCCTCTCTGTCTGTGTGTGCAGTCACACTTCTGAAGTATTATGTAAATCGATAGTTATGATAAGCTCAAGGCTGTGCGACTGGGAATGACATTCATATATTATATTTATATATAGATTCTTATTCAATTTCAAAACATCTTTGATTTAAAAACTAGAATAAGAAGAACATGTTTGGATTGTAGGCCAGCGTTAAAGCATCGCTTTTCAAACTGAGTTTTTGTGGGAGAGGTGTTGCAAACGTGGAGAGAGCCAACATTATGAATCACAGCACACTGATTAGCTGGATAAGTACCACTGAGGCAGAAAGGGAGCTGTCATAACAGAAACAAATCAGAAATGAAAAAAAAAGAAAAGAAAACAACATGGCTATAAAGTCGTTTTAGGAACTGACAGTTTTACGAGCTTGAAACATAAATTCTACAAACTTCCAGGCTTGATGACATGCTTCAGACTTAAGTAACTTGACTTGATTTGAGGCGCAAATGTGACTTGACCAAATCGAAAAGGACCAAAATCAGTTTTGACAGATTTTACCTGGACTGCAGCGTTAAATAAAAGCCTCAGTCCTCTGCCTTAACTCAAAGTGGAGACACTTACCTGGCACAGGCAGAGGACTCAGAGACAGAACAGACATTCAGGGCTACTTAAAGGTCAACCAGGGAAATGGCTTCATGACACAAACACACTGCACACTGTAAGGTTTGTTTGGGAAAAGCTGCCACAGAGCGAGTTTCATTGACCAACAAGACTGAATGATGTTTACAGCTGAGTGGCATTTTACGGACAATATTCTGTGTTTTCTTCTTTATCTCTGGAAACACTGAGGCAGCACCTATTCTCATCCTTTCATCACTCCAGATATCACCTTGTTGCTGCATCACATCTAAACAACATCAGAAATTAAATTAACGCAACAAAAGCACTTCATCTCAGCTGAAAGGCTGGTCACGTGCACGTCCACGCAGTCGTCCCTGTACTTTGTACAAGGAAAAGTAGCTGTTATGAGCACGTGTTCAGTGACACAGCGGCTCAGACCCGTGGGAGATCAGAGGAAACGTGGCTTCGCTGTTTGCTAGACGGGCTGACGTGGTTGTTCTGGGTTTTATCTCAATGGTCTTGATGAAATAAGGGCTAAAATTAACCAAGGAGCATGGATGCCTTTCCATGACCCTTTGGTGTGAGCTAAGTAAGACAGGAACACGGGAGCAGCAAGAGAAAAGCGCAGCGGCTGTGAAACTGGATAATCTGGTACCTGCAGCATCCCACCGATCATGGCAAATGAAACCAAAAGCTAAAACTCAATATGGACACTTTCGTGACCTCAACCAAATTTCTTTTGGTTGTGCTCATCAATGCTTTTTTTATTTAGATTATTTGAGAAACATATCAAATTTACTGAAGGTTTCTGCTGTTGAAGTTGCTCATTAACTGTATAAATTATTTCTGAATAACAGCCTGAATTATTTCTGACAAAGTCTCTTATTTTTTCTAAGAAGCGACACCTAACGCTGCCACCAGTCTATGTTCATGCGCTGTTTAATTTTTCCTAAAGGTCCAACTCCTCATTTGGACTCCAAAATCTAAGAAAATTACATTTCATTATAAATCTCAATTGATGTCTACACATCTTTTCCAATCTTGGAGCATCACTTGAAAATTAAAAGTTACACTGGATTATAAAACTGTTTTGTCACTCTTTAGGGTACAAGGATTGTAGCTTGAAAATTGGTACATTTTTGTATCTGCTTGTCTGCACCTGTGGTGACAAAACACACCTTTATCTTCTGGTGAAAACATCTTCCTTATCGTGAAGAAGGAATCTACAACCTGGAGAAGTCACTGGTTCATCACCAGTCTAACACTGGTTCATCACCTGTCCATCACTGGTCTATCACACATGAACAGCGAAGCATACAGACACTCATGGTCGCTCCTGGAGAGAGTTATGAACTATAACTAACTTTCTAATTCACATTTTTGGAACTTTTAGAGGAAGGAAACTCCAGAGAGAAATTCCCTAACTGGGATTTGAGCTGGGGACCTTCTAGATGAGTGGCAACAGTGTGAAACACCACACCACAGTCAGCAGACAGAAACAGAAAATGATGACAAAGCAACAATGTTAAATTTGTTCAACAATTGAATCTGACAAAATGTTTTTTAAAAAGCAAAAAATAAAAAGATAAAATAAGGAAATTATATAATGGATAATGTTATACATTTGTCTTGGATTAGCAGTCTCACTACAATAAAACATATCCTTCTATTAAATTTATAGTATCAATTTGAAAACAAAAAACAAAGTTTAGAATAACCTGAGAACCATACAGTTATGTACCTTTAAGTTGTCATGGATGCTTTTGTACTTTTACAAATACTTTTAGGATGGTTTTTGTACCTTGCTGGCCACTTTTCTGACACATGCATCTGCACGTACAGAAATGACACACCGTTTTTCTGTGTGTGCACGCATGTATATCTAAATAAAAAGACTGTTTTCCAGCAACACTAGGGGACTATGAGCATGTATTTGCATGCAGTATAGATGCAGTTCATAACAGCTGTTGTCACCTCACACCTACTTTGGAAAGATAACAAGCTTTAAATGCACATAATTTTAACCCCTCGACCCTTCCCGCTCCTGTGGAAAAGGACTGGACTGGGAAAGAGACGTCAAGGCTCAGGCCCTCGACTGCCTGAGAGTTTTTATCTGCCAGGAATTCCTTCGGCTCAGGGTCGCCTTTAGAGCAGATCTGAGACCCTCCATTCCGTTGATAAGAGCTGGGCAAAACAGATACATATTGTACTTTGCACATGCTTAGTTGCAGAGTCGTACTTCAGTGCACACATCACAGTCACTCCACGTAAAAAAACGGTAATAAAAAACAATTTATCTCAAGCAGCATGAAGTGCAGTTTTCATGAAATCCTCCCAAAGCTCAGGATTAAAGATAAAATGTTACCATAATCCTTTTGAAGCAAGTTTGGGAATATTCAGCAACAAAAGCCAAGCAGACTTGCTGTTTCTCAGCTATTCCTGCATTACCATGTTGGGTCTTGAAATACATTGAAGACACATATCACTTTACTCACGCAAATGTTTACTTTGGCAGCTACCAATTACTATTAGATGCAATTTATGAGTACTTTTTGACCTTGCAGAGAAGATTTCTGAGGTCACCACATACTTGCTTCTCAGGCCGCAGACAGAAAGCAGAAGACAGGCTAAAGAACAAGCACTCAGCCTGTGAGATTACAGCTGCTGTTTGTCATCTGCTCTTTACTGCTTCGTTTTCCTTTCAGATTACTGTCTAACGGCAGTTTTAAATCTTCTTCACGGCGCTTGGTGGGATAGGAAAGCTGTTTGAGCCCTTGCAAACCTGAAGAAGGCCCCATTCTGGGTCTTGATTGCTGTCAATAACAACTTGAGTGGTGCTTTTCTTTTTAAAGTCACTTCAGTCAGTAATTGTTCAAAAACTGAATCTCCAGAGTGTATATGAAATCAGCAATTGCTGATGGCAGAACAAAGTTAATATTTGGCTTTCAGTTTTTATTTTTTTCCAGCTTTTCATTTGCAAATTTCCATCTCAGTGTTTCCCTGGAGAAATTAACAAGAACAGCATTTACTTGCTTTGTCTCAACTCAGAATTTACATGCTAACTTTTTACTTTTTAAAAATGTATTTAGTTAAGATAAGTCTCACAATGAATACTTTCGCAATGATAAAACACTCGAGTTTCTGCGTCCAGGCTCATCACTAATAAATAGCCGCTTTAAAAGCACACGTGGAGATTTTAGGGGTAATGAACATGACTCAGTTCCTGTTCTGCAGAATCAGAGCCTACAGGTGGCAAGCTGGGGAGGGATTTTGGCAGGAAAGAAAGATCAGAAGATACGAGAGAGACCCAGGAGCAAGATGGAGTAACTGGAAGAGACCTTGTCGAGGGGGGAGAGCGAGCATAAAAACCCTGCTCACGTCATCTGCCTGAGTTCGCTCCGAGGAGTCACCTCAGTTTTCTCACAGGAATGACAGCTAAAATCTCATCACCTTTTTCAGTGCCAAGCGGCATTACACAAGCAAAAAGACATTTCATGTGTGCCTGACGTGAGAATAAATGAAGACAAGAGTGACATTAAAGGAAACAGGAGTTTGTTGGTCCATAGGAGGTGCTTTTTTTTCTTTTTTTACATTTCGAGCCACAAATAATAAACCGAGACGTTTTGAAAAGTGAACCCATCTGCACAGCGTTGGAGCCCGCCTGAAGGCCATAAACAATCAGTTTCCAGCAGTGTCTGTCTGCCGCTGTCCGTCCTCTGTTACCCTCAAGTTATCTGTCAGCAGAGATAACAGTCTCTTCACTGATATTAGAACGGATGTATAGTATGTTTGTGTGCGCTTTGGGTCAAAACCAAGGAAACACAGCTCTGAACACAATTTATTATGACAAATGAATGGAAACATGTTAGTTTGACTAAAATAATGATGATAAGAGGCATCATCTCCAGCAAAGAAAAATATTTTATTGTTGTTAACATAACACCAAAGCATTAGCATTGGTCAGAACTAATGTTATAGTCACATCTGCTCTCTCCTCACTCCGGTGCCATCTCCTTGAAAATGGGGGGGGGAAAAAAGAAAAGAAAAAGAAAAGCTGGCACATCGCTGCATTGCCCCATCTCCTCTGGTTCTGCACGTCTCTGTCTCATATCGGGCCAACACCGCGGGAGCTGGCTGACGCTTCTGGAGCGGAGAGGCTCCCAGTAACTGGAGGGCAAAGGTTGCGTCAGCTTCCACACCTTCAGCCTGGTCCTGTCTGTCCTTATCATCGCTGCGTGGGCCTGTCTGGACACATTGTGGTGCCAAAACTTATTATGTCTTTGGAAGTGTTCAAGGATTCTGGAGATGATATAGAAAAGCAGAGGTAGAGGAATGGATCTAAACAGAGGTGTCCCCCCCCCCCCCCCCCCCCACAAAGAGACAAAGAGAAGGAGACACTGTATTAGTCCCTTTATTCACTCTTCCTGAGTGGCATAAACACTCAGATATTAGTGCCAACATTTGGAAAGAATATAAAAGTTGCAGAAGGTTAAAATGAAAAGAATTAATATCTGAGACAAATACAGATGCTGATCCTGATACTGATGCTGCACAGGACTTTAAATACAAAAAGCAGAAGAAGCTCCTGTACAAATGGGGAGGATAGAAAATAGCACCACAAAAAAAAGAAGAAAAGAATAAGCCTAAATGTAACTGTCATTCTGTCAAATGCTGCTGTGACACATACACATATCCTTCAGTCCTCACCTAAATCCAGTTTCTGCAAACCCAGACTCCTCCCTTTCAGTCCTTCACCGCGTTTCACATACAGGTAACCACACATCAACTTCCACAATGCTACAAATTAGAAGAACACGATCACTACGTTTCAAGGCCTCTTATATGGCAGCTAATGCTAAAAAGCTCAGGTTAAATTAAAAAAATATTTCCTTTTTTTTTTCCTTACTGGCATAGGCTACAGTTGATTTAATATGACTGGACAAAAGCAACTTTAACATGGATGCTTTTGCCTGAAATTCTCAGTGTACTTGATGGTTATGTCATGGATGTAAAGCTGTCAAATGGATTAGAAAGCAGGTAATGATGAAAGAAAAAAAATAATAATACGTGATATGATGACGGGATGAATAAGGGCAGCTTTGGGGTTTGGAAACAAAAATAGGAATAATATGCAAAAACTTTGCATTCACAATCCTCAGATTACGGATGAAGACTATAAGAGAAAGCTGGTCTTCAGACTTCAAGGGAGGTCTTTGTGCTCAGTGGTTGATTCCTTAATGATCTGAAAAGAAAAGAGATCACAGTTAAAAAGAGGAAAAGGGCCACTCTTTGGTGGCAGGGTGGACGTGCTGAGCCACGTGAAAATATACGTGGAAAACTGCGAAGGGGTTCAACACTGCCACCCAGAGGCCGTAGATGAGAGGTGCAACGTGCACATGTCATCTGTTCCCACTATGAAAGAGTTGCGCATGTGCGAGCTGTGCATGCAGTCGCATACCTCTCCATCTCTGGTCTCTACAGTTCGGACCAGGATGCTCCTCTTCACATGGGCCTCTGTGGTTTTGGTGTCCAAATTAGTTTCTAAGCAATAAACAGAGAGAGAAAGGAATATAGCCCAGAGATGCTAGATCCTCTTTTTCTGCTATTGTATGCAAGTCATATAGTACATCACGCGTATTTACAGACTAGATACAATATATTATATGTATGCTTGTACATCCCCAGGGTCCAAATGTTAACAACACCTTCTAGCGTGATAGTCATATGCAGGGGGCGCTAAGAGGATCATTGATCAGATATAGGCCTAAAAACCAACAAAGCAGACTAATGTTAGTGCTTGTCAACAGAAAGATGACTAAAGAAGCTAAAGAAAGCCAAGTCACTCGATGCTTCGAAAATATAGAAAGCTCACAGAGCTTTTTGGCAGCAGTGCAACTGCAAGCAGCAGCAGTAACGTTGATGTCGACTTAGACAACGGTTTCAACCAAAGCACTGAAGTGTTATCACCAAGCGAGACTGAGACTTTAAACCTGACCAACCACAGTTTGATTAGGGGCAGGTGGGCAGCTGAGGGGATTTCACCAGAGGAGGACGTACCAGTGAGCGACAACGACATTAAATCGTAGCATTAAACAGGTTACGGATCTGGATTTGTGGTGTGATGATGAGAAATATGTGGCTTATTGCTGTCAAAGCGAACACGTAACTACCAAACAGTTTGCCAAGTATAAATAGATAAGCAAGCACAAATGGCCACAATTTCATATTCACCTCTGTATAATTCATGCAGTTCATGCTCTTTACGTTCAAGAGAACCAAAAGTTTGAGGGGGAGAAGTGTTTCCTATTTTGGCACTATTTATCTTTGCCTTCTCTTTCGAGGTGCATGGTGGTGTAATGTCTGTAGAATAGACTACAAATGTTGTTTGAAGGATGGTTGGTTGAATGGTACCCTAACTAATCACAGCAACATTGCATGAGGCAATTTAGTTTAAAAATCAGTATAATGTCAGGGTCCTACAATAGTATTTGTTAGGTAGTCTAGTGGTTAAGTGGCTGGACTCTCATAGTGGTTTGTGGGTTCAATTTCCAGTGTTGTTGTGTCCCTTTTTTGCCATTACTTTCTCTACCCAATAAAGGCCACTAGAAAATCTTTTAAAAAGATGCTGATACGACATATAAAACATAACCTGCTAACTACTGCTGACCAAATGGTGGAATAATCTACCCTGTTAGGTTCATAAATGTGTAAATCTGATTCTGATGGAGTCTCACCAGCCTTGAATCTCACCACATGTCACTGGTTATGAGGGATTATTTATGTTCACAGATCAGAACATTTTCATTTCAAACAGAAAAGGGACGTTTTAAATAAATGTATGGTTTTCACAAAGCTATGATATAGATATAGATTTTTTTTTCTGTTTAAAATGAAAGCATATAAGTAACTGTAAAATAGCAGCATAAAAGACAATGTTTATGTTCATTTTTGTTTAGGAGATGCAAGTGATGTTTAGTCGTTCTTTAATATTAGTGTTCTTGAATAAACAATCATAAATAGTTCATATGTGTGGGTGTTGTTATGACAATGACAGTATATCACTATAGCACCATCCCTGGTTATTGGTGGGCCTACTAAGTCCAGGGCCGTTTTTTAGTCCCTGATTAACAGCTCTTATCCAGAAATTACGTGTTTCACTAGAAGCAAAAGCAGTTCAAGGGAAGAAAAAATAGGATGTACTATACTTGATGCTGACCTCTGAACTGCAAGTTGGCAAAGCTCTGAACTGGAATGGTGATCCTGATTGGGAAAGAGAAGACAAGTTGTATTTTATTCGCCAGATTTACTGCAAACGTAGAAAAAACAAAACAAAACAAAAAAAAAACCAGCCAGTTTTGCCAAGCTCTGCCTCACCTGCTCTCCTCTCCCTCCAGTAGCTTCCTGTAGGTGGCTATCTCGATATCCAGAGCCAGCTTGACATTGAGGAGGTCCTGGTACTCCTGCAGGTGCCTCGCCATCTCCTCTTTCAGCGCCGTGGATTTCCTCCTCCAGACGGCTCACCGTATCCTGGTAACCGTTTGTCTCCATGGCGCAGCGGTCCTCCATCTCTCGAAGCTGCCGTTCCAGAGACTCGTTCTGAAGGAGCGGAGCGAGAAGACCACATGAGTGATAATGGTGAGAAATTCGTTGCAAACAGATGTTCTTGATTTGGGGAGAGCAAAAATGAGGACTGTGTCCCAACATGAGTGTGAGTTCGTGTTTGTTCATGGACTCACTGTGCCACGGAGGGCCTCCAGGTCACAGGTCACCACTTGGATCTGGCGGCGATACTCATTGGCCTCTTGCTTGGCCTGGCGCAGGGCTTCTGCATTTCGATTGGCTGCGTCTGTCAGATCAGCAAACTGGAAGGAAAAAAGACCAGTAGCTTATTTGTAGACTAATTTCATAACTCTATTTTTTTTCATTTAAATCACATTCATCTCTGTGCAAGTAAAAACACACAGTAAAGGCCTTTCAAATGACCTTTATGTGTTTATATTTCTAAACACAAGAGCCATGAATCATACTTATATACGTTGAAACCTTCTGCATCTGAGCCCAAGCTAGAAAAGTTTCGACTTGAGTCTCCTGACCTTGGATCGGTACCACTCCTCCGTCTCCTGCATGTTTGAAGAGGCCATGTTCTCATACTGGACCCTGATATCCCTCAGAGCGGCAGTTAAGTCTGGTTTGGACACATCCAGATCAACGTGGACCTGCTGGGCCATGATATGCTCCTGTGACTCCCGCAGCTCCTGAAAGCAAGAAGTTAAGACAGTAAGCGTTTTTGTGAACTTTAGTGTAATTAATAGTAACTGCAGTAGGAGTGGCTTTACTCTGAGTTTTGCTTTCTTTAAATTGTTATTCCTACCTCGTCGTGGATTTTCTTCAGGAAGTTTATCTCATCCTGCAGCGAGTCTATCTTCCTTTCCAGCTGGACACGATTGAGAGATGCCTCATCTACATCCTATGCAAAGACGGAGACACCAAAAAGGGTCTGACTGGATGGCCAGAAATGCTACGTGACTAAATTATTGATTAGAGATTACCTGTCTGAAGGTATTCAAGTTGTTCTCTGTCTCCTGTCGCAGGCCAATCTCATCTTGGAGTCTGAGTCAGAAGACACACAAAAAGCTGATTGAAGTTGTAAATAGATAAACACAAGCCATCAAAAACTGCGCATGATATTATTATTGAAGCGAAAATCCTGGAAGCATTATTGTCTTGTGTAGTTTAAACAATGTGCAAATTCTGAAGAACATTTACTCTGTTTTTAACAGACAAAAATCCTAAAAAACGTTTGAAAGAGTCCCTGTTCATCCACTGTGAACAAGAGTACCGATTCTGTGGAGCCCCAGCCTTAGTTTTAGGAACAAGCCATATCATTTAGACTTAAACATTTTTTTGTGGTGAAGATTGAAACTGAACCGAACACAGGAGTGAAAACAGATTCTAACATTTTGATCAGTTTTATTGTGCGCTTCAGTGGTGTTCCTCGTGCTGCAGGGGACAAGCGGGGCTCAGCTGAAAGGGCAGCTTATGCATCATTACACATTCATTTCAATCTAACAGCCTAGAGGTCTTTCCCACGGGATGGAGTACACACACACACACACACTCACACACACACACAAACTCATGAAAAGGATCCATGTAAGCGCATACTTGCACACGGATAGACACCACCTCACAATCCATCTGCCATGCACACAGATGGACGTGAAAGTAAAATCCGTCAGACTGAGCATCACATCTGTACAGCCTCATGCTGAGTTTGGTGAATCGAGTGTTGCAGCAGAATCACAAAAGTGACCTCTGACCCTCTGAGCCACAGCATCACTATTCACAGCGCCAGAAGCTGCGTGGTCTGAGCGTTCAGGGGACTCTGAAGCAGACGTTTCCACCCCCGGACTTTCAATCATTCTTTCCCAGGACCGAACTGAATTATGGATTCCAGCCACGTGTGCACCCAAAGAGAAAAGGGCTGACGATGTGACGTTGGGGAATTAGGGTTTAAGAGTAAGAGGGGACAAGGGAACATCTGCCTGGCTGTTCCCTTTGTGGAGGGCCACTATTGTGTTTGCCTCATTCCCCCGCACTTTTTCACTGGTGACAAGGGGTTCAGTCAGGATCAAGTTTGTAAAGAGGGATCCAGGAGTAAAGCTCAGGCAGACCACAGCAGCCGGCATTCCAATACATCACTAACAAAACCAAATCTCCATATAAATGCACTAGGAATTAAAAAAAAGAAAAAAAAAAAAGAAAAGAGAAGGGAAGGGAAAAAAAAAAACTTTCGGGCAAAGAAAAGAGTCCGTCTTTATTTGGGAACACTATTTGCGAGCCAAACTGGTTTTCCTGCCTTTGGAGCCCCAAAGTGAATAGTAAACTAGTAAACTAAATGACCAATACTGAACGGACCAAAACACAACTGAGCAACGTTTAAGCATCAGCGCAGATGATGGCGTGCTTTAACCGACAAGATGAAAAAGAGAATATACAAGCAAAATAATTCAAACATAAACTGTCAGATAAAGCTGGTTCAATGGCTTTAGAACTGTAATGTCTAGAACAAAACAACGCATGCATTTCTAGGCTGTTGTACATTTCTGCAAGGGTTAGATTTACTTTTTTCCAGCTATAATAAAGATGTAAGTTCTTTTGACCTGAGAATTGCAAGTGCAATGAGAAATCTGCAGAATTTTAGAATAAAAGCAAACAAGAGATGTTGATGTGATGATGCTCCATCAACACGTTTCTCCACCCACAGCAGTCCCACCCTTCTTTTTTTTTTTTTAAATATATTCATTTTTACCTTTGCTTAAGCGTTGCCAGATCTGCAGCAAGGTTGTCCCTCTCAATCTCCAGCCGCGCCTTGCCATTGGTGAGACCGTCCACCTGCCGCCGCAGCTCCCTGAGCTCCTCCTGGTAGATGTCTCCCAGACGGCTGGGCTCCTTCCCCTTCAGCTGGTTCAGCTCGGCCACCAGCATCTTGTTCTGCTGCTCCAGCAGGCGCACCTTCTCTATGTAACTGGCAAAGCGGTCGTTCAAGCCCATCATCTCCATCTTCTCATTCGTACGCGTCTCCTTGTACTGGGCCTTTAGCAGGGAGTCGGCTGAGAAGTCCAGCCGGTCTCCGGGGCTCCCCAGCAGCAGGGCCGGGCTGGCGGAGCCCACGGAGATCCGGGGGCTGGAGTGGGTGATGTTTCGAGAGGTGCCATGCCAGGAGAAGCGGCTGGAGGAGAGGCTTCTTGCTCCTGTGCTGCTCAAGCCTTGAGGCCCGAAGCGTTTCCTGTACGAGGACTGGGCTCTCTGGCTCTCCATGATGGGGAATAAGCTCCCTCGGGGCACAAAAAGGGCTTTTATAGTGGACACAAACCCCCCCAAGTCCAGAGCAGAGAGACCACGGGGTGGGGCAGGGAGAAGGGAGGCTGGCAGGCAGTGAATTGCACAAAAAGGGAGAGTGAAGGGGTGGTTTACATGAGACTCAAAAAGCTGTGTGCCAGGGATTGTCTGTGCTCGTCCACTCAACTACAAATGTTTCCTGGCCTTCTCCTCTTCTCCCCCTTTCCTCCCTTCTGACTGGCCTCTGACTCACTCTCTTTTTCACTCTTGTGCTCACCCCCTCACCCCCTTTTTTTTGTCTTACTCTCTTTCTTTCTGTTCCAACTGAATGAAAAGGAATTTGTCTGACAGGGGTCTGGCCACCGACTCAACCTGACCACACATGCGCACTCATAAAAACAGAAACGGTGTTGGGAAGAAATCGCTACCCCATAATCTTTGATGTAATGTACTGCTGAGTGGGGGGGACGCATCAGAAATGGTCACCTTGGGCTCCATGAGAGATTAAAAAAAAAACAAGAAAGACGAAGCCGAGAGCTGTTGTCTTTGTTCTTTGGATCACAGCTTGTAGCTCACTTACTTAATAATAGCTTAACTGACAGCAATTAATCACTTAAAGTACTTCATGGGGCTTAAATGTAGACAGCAATGACACAAAAACATAAATGTATGCAGTGAAAGATTGTAATAATGATGTATTATTTTCACAAATGTGTCTTTTTTTTTTGCAGAATTTCTTCAGTCATGTCTGTTTTTTTTTCTTTTTTCTTTTGGCCTTATAATATCAAAAGTAACAGTTAAACTGAGATGTGCTTAAAAAAAAAAAAAATTTCTGAACCCAGTCAAGTTCCGGAATCTCCTTTTCTGTTCCGGAACCTGAACCCATTCGAGTTCTGGAACCTCCTCGTGTTCCAGAACCTGAACCCAGTCAAGTTCTGGAATCTCCTTTCCTGTTCCGGAACCTGAACCCTGTCAAGTTCCAGAACCTCCTTGTGTTCCAGAACCTGAACCCAGTCAAGTTCTGGAATCTCCTTTTCTGTTCCGGATCCTGAACCCAGTCGAGTTCCAGAACCTGAACCCAGTCGAGTTCCGGAATCTCCTTTCCTGTTCCGGAACCTGAACCCTGTCAAGTTCCAGAACCTCCTCGTGTTCCAGAACCTGAACCCAGTCAAGTTCTGGAATCTCCTTTTCTGTTCCGGATCCTGAACCCAGTCGAGTTCCAGAACCTGAACCCAGTCGAGTTCCGGAACCTCCTCGTGTTCTGGAACCTGAACCCAGTCAAGTTCCGGAACCTCCTATTCTGTTCTGAACCCTGAACCCAGGAAAAACAGGATTATTTATGTATTTATACTGTAAACGGAGGAGAAAAAGTGCCCAGTAAGAATGTGAGACCTCCATGTTGTTGTTCACCATGTTTGGGTTATTAGACATCCTGCTGGTTGCAGAGAAGCAGAGATGGTGGAGATGAAAGGGGGGGGGGGGGGGGGGTGAGGAGCACAAACTTAATCTGAACTTCAAGATGACTAACAGAGGCAGCATTACAAACCCCTTTTTATTCATTACCCTGACAACCACCGGGCTGACTACATCAGACCACTTCAGCACATCTTTTTTTTTTTTACTTCTTTCTCAGGAGGGATGTCATGGAGATAAGACTGTGAACAACTGCGAGTATCCTTCTGCAAATACGGTTCCTCAAAATGCACTTTTGCTTTTCCTTTAATCAATTGTCAACAACTTGCACAAACATCAGCACGTTACTCGCGTACTGACATGCTTTCAGTCAAGCCTTTGGTTTCTGTGTAGCAAAACAAATGTTGCTTTGATGGCACACGACACAGACGTAACACACACCTGTGTCGGATCACAAAATAAAAAGCAAGTTTTAAATGAGCCCTGTATAAATGCAAAAAGCAGGAGGTACGCATACAAAAAATCCAAAAGTGTCCTACATGCACCTGATAAGTTTGGAGTGAAAATGCAAAAGCTGAATTCATAAATGAAGTGTGCAGCATCAAACGCATAAGGACGGCTGCATGGTTAACTGCTGTTGTACTGCAGGCAATAAAACCACAGCAGGAACAGTAGATAAAAAGATTTCTTTGGGTCACAAAGTCACAGGGAGTGGAAACCAGTGGTACTGGGAGACAGTGAATAAAGCCTCTTTGAGTTTACTATCTGGCTCCTGAGTGTTGCTGCTGTAAAAGAAGAAAAACATCAACGGAGTGTCTTGAATCCCAATTGGTCTCTGTTAATAAAAGTTAAAGGAGATGGCACACCAAGTCTGGCAGAGATTTGTTGATTTAAAAGGCTCCATCTCCAAGGATTGATAGCGTGGTTGCATCATTACGGTGACACTAATTGCGTCGGCTCTCTGGATTTTTTAGACAATCACCGCCGTTGCCTTAGATGTGGTCACTGAGGTAATAAGTCCTGATGATTAAACATCCACATGGAGAGAGTGTGAGAGCAGTGATGTGGTCCTCTCATCCCTCCCCACCGATGGAGCTGTGATGGGGTCAAGCCAAACAGCTGATTGATGGGTTCAGCATAAAAACAGCAACTCATCTGCAGGACCTACAATTAAAAAAGGGTTGTGGGCCAGAATGCTAATGCTGCTGGACTAATATGCTTGAGCGCTGGCATTTTAGTGTGACCCTCTCAAGTGCCGTACTTCAAGCTCACTGATGTCTGAATGTACATGACCACATACCAAACTGAGTCCAGGCCAGTGAGCTGGAAACGCGACCGTCTCGGCTCCTCCTGCTTCAATACATCAAGGTCAGAGACGGTGTAAATTTTACATGCACTGGGACTTGATACAGAAGAGAAGCTCCTGGTTTAGTAATCCTGTGTTTAGACTTTCTGCTTCTTTCTCTTTTAGAATCAGATGATGCAGAAAATGAGACAATATAAAAACGGTATTAATATGAAATTAAATTCTCCCTCTGAGAGGACTGATTTCTAGGCTTATCTGGGTGCTTGCAGTGCTTTTTAAAAATATATATATTTATTTTCCTCTAGATATTTCTGTTGAAGCAGATACATGTAATTTTTGGAGTTTGATATACAGTGATTCCTTAATTTTTTGGCTATTTTTGGCTCGTAATTAGCAGCTAACACGCTAACAACTACAAAAGAAAAAGTCCGGTTATCTCTTCATGGAACGGACACTTTATTCTGGCACTGCAGGAACTTGTAACATCACACAGGTTGTATTGTTGGGCTCCTGTCAGTTAACAGAGAATGTAAATCTACACATGCTGGGCTGCTGTTTATGCTAACTACACTTTTAATCTAACCCCGTTTTTGTTCTGCCGTCCCACGACACACACACTCCATTACCCATAAGGCCACTTTCTTAAAGGGGTCAGGCTGGCTCACATTTCTTCGCTGTGAGAGAACGCGCACAACATCCTGTGAATCTTCCGCGGTTTTTTCTTGATTTTTTATTTTATTATATATTTCTGAAAAATCCGCAAATAACTAAAAGCCGCGGAACTTAAAATTAAAAACCGCGAATTGGCAAGGGATCACTGTATGCTGAAACTGAAATTTATACACTGTGCTGCAGCACTGCAAACCTTACAAAACAAGGAAAAACTAAATAAAATGAACTTAGTTGACATTTTAATACCATGAAAGATAAATTTCATCGGCACACACAAACCGTGTACACTGTATTCAAAATGACCACTTTGTTTGGAGCTAGCCTGGTCAGCCACGAGCTGTGTTATAACCGTTGTGTTTCAGCCAAGTGATCCAGCGAAGAAATCCAATCACTACTTCCTGTCGCTGATGACACAATGATCAGCCTACACTGGTTTCATATTCAGTCAGGTATTTTCCTCTGTTTTGTCTTTTTTGCCTGAAATGCGCAGTCAAAATGGTCATTTATTTGTAAGGTACAGTCAGTCAGTGGGTACAGACAGACCCACCGCACACATGCAGGTGAAAATAAGTCTAGACATGCAATGGTAGAGGGTTAAAGGCAGGGTAGGTGATTTCTGGATGACTTCACATCTGTTGATATGTGGAACAAAATGTCACAGACAGGTAGCGTCTCTCTCCAGCCCCCCCCCCTAAGAAAATGCAGCCCATCGTGAACTCTCCCAAGCCTCTCTCTCCTCCCCCATTTCATGTGCATGAGCCCAGTCCCTCCCCCTGGCTGGTAGTTTGCACCCACTTTTTCTTTCTAGTTTACGGAGCTGCATGGGGCTGTATGATCTCTGTTTTTTCTTTTAAACAGTGTACTCACGAGATAAGCAGCTCTCAGATGGTGAGGAGATATTTACTGAATGTGACAGAAGATGTTCTTGGTTAGAAGTAACCCATTGTATTAATGACGTGTTAATGCCACATGATGTATTTTGTTTGAAAAAGGTTTCAGGTTGCAAAGTTGTTTTTTTTAAGTGTTTTTAAATTTGTCAAAGTCTTGCAAGAATCTCATTTCACAGCTTCAGATACTATTTGTCATGTCTCTGTAACCTCCCTATTTAGTTTTTTTTTTTACATTCACTCTTTAAAATACAATTTCCTTTATATCTGGTTTCACTTATTTTGTATGAATAAGATTCATGGTCTCAATTTTTAAACCAGCCTTGTTTTATGATCCTGTCTTCAGTCAGTGTAGTAACGCCCTCCTTAACAGTGTGGTTAACGAAGTCAGGTGACCTCATTTATTTCTTGTGCACCTTTGCTTAAATTCAAGAACACCTGTGCTTGTCTGCAGCGTCTTGAGCACAAACACATGAGTAACAGATCTGAGCTCTCCGTCCAGCTCTCTTTGCTGTTTGCACTTCTTCTGAGTCACAGGTTTCCAGCACATCTCAACTCTTGGGTGCCGCCAAAGCTGGAGGCCTCACAGGGAAGGGCTGCGATGGAAATCAGGGGGGCTTAACTGGGACAGACTGGCCAGCTATATGACTCAGCACCACTTGGTCCAAATAGAGCGAAGCCACAAAGAGGACCGTGGAGAGCAGCTTCAGGCCCGAAGCTCCAGTCTGCCTGTCAGCAGGAATGCTGGGGGCCCAAATATTCTCCACAGACAGTTCTGCATACCGGACTCTCATGCCACATTACAAACACTTGGTCCTGAACCCAAACTGTAAACTGTTTTTCAAACTTTATGGATATCAGAATGCTCATGCTGATAGTCTAAGAATATGAAAAAGCATTAAGCCTAAAATACCATGATAGTTTCTGACATCAGAACTTAAATATTCTATATGACAATGGCAGCTTACTAAAGTGTTCAGAAAAATATGAATCACAATCATTCAAAGTGCACAAACGCCACTAACACTGTCCAGTTAACATTCACATTTCACTGTTTCAATCACGGATTAATGGAAAATTATCACTTGTGATCAACCTGTGCGTCCTGAATCATTCTTATTCAGAGGAGAAAACAGACGGGAAACCAGTGAATCAGTTGATCAAGACAATAAAAGCAAAACCTGACTAAAAGACTCTGCAACACACCAGTTCAAGGAAAAAGGACCATTGTTCGATGCAGTCTGTATTCGCCTCTCACAGGCAGTCACGGCCAGAGAAATCTCTTCCTCCTTTGACCGGCTCCTGTTTTTCCTCGTGCAGAATGAAAGGGTAGAAAGAGAGAGAAGGACACAAAATGAGGATGTGAGAGAAAGGAAAAACAAGTGCATCAATCAAGGGACTTCTTACTGCCAGCAGTGAGTCAGTCTCCCGTTTCCCTTCATTTACAGGACTTTCTGTGTCTGGTCGAGACACAACGGCTCTTTCATGCAAGCAACTCCATTAAAATACACAATTCAATTTTAAAAACCATTTATTTGTTTTCGAGAGAGAACATGACATATACACGTATACATATATATTCTGTTTTTGCTGTAAAATAAATTTGAAATGTTAGACTTTGCACAGCAAGTCTTGTCATAATACATATTGTACATTTATATATATATGGATTTCTACCATTAGCTTATGTTCATTTGCTTATCCCAGGGTATCCCCATTATTTTTTTTTCTTTTAAATAAATGCATAGTTTTCAGTGCTGAACATTGTCCGGCTGCCTTTAGTAGCCCCGTAGAAACATTTTTCTCTTCAGCATGAAGTAAATGGCAAACTTTGCCCATAAAACCGTTTAATACTGCATATACTGTCTGAACCCTGGGATAAACAAAGTCGTCTCCTGGGTTGGACAGCGAACTCTGACATACACCACTGGCTCTGATCCTGCTTGTCTTTGGCTTATAAGCACCCACAGTCCAAAGGTTTGGCTTTTACAGGTTCTTTTCACGAGTCTTCATAGAAGTTTTGAAGCATTAAGAGCACGGACGCAGCTTCCAGAACCTGACAGGTAATACTGTTGTGTAATTGTATTGCTGAGAACATTTCTGCACCGGAGCGAGAGTCGGGCAGCCAGAGTTTGTTTTCCACCCATTTCTTTATTATAAACCTCATTTCTTTTGTGTCTGCAAAACCAGCTGCTTTCAATGATTTTCTGAAGTCAAGTGAACGTATCACTTGATCTGATACAGTCTGAATATAAAAAATATATTTATACATTATATCTCCGTACAACATCTACTTGGAGCGACATGGGGACATAAATAAAAGTGAACCAATCTTCACATTTATAGTAAAAAAAAAAAAAAACAAAAACAAACATTCATTTTATATAAAAGTGCATCTGATTTAAATTGATCCTGAAGCTAGAGCTTCTCAGTCAGGAATGTTTGGGCCAGACACACGTGAAGTTAGGTGAAGATGACAGGAGTGGCCTCCATTTAAGGCCTTTTGTTTGTACGAACTTAACCGCAACTATAATCTGCTTTGGCTTTCATATTTCACTGGCATGTCCAGGGGGCTGCATTAGATCTGTCCCTGTTTTGGCACTTTGTCGGCTGAGCAGATCTGTGATGCTGAAGGCTTAAAGCAGGAGCAAGGTTTTCATGAGAAGAAGCAAAAAAAGAAAAATCAACACTCACACTATGTTTCTGTTGCAAGTTGTTCACACAATGTGAATGATTCAATGATCCAAATTCTGTTCTAAAATCAGCAGTTTGGCTTCATTTCCCCAATTACGTAACAGAATTCAGGGAAACTGGATTGTTTAAAGCAAAGTAGAGCATTAACAGTGATAGTTGAGACTTTTTTTTCTTAAACTGGACACATTATCTGAACCGGCATTGTACCAGTTTGTCTCTTGAATGCGTGAGAATAACTCAACTCACATAAATCTTTGACACACCTGCAAATTTACTTTTAAACAGTGTTGTTCTGAAGTTGTTTCCCATGATAAGAAAAGTCTCTTCTACTTGTCTGGATGAAAAAATACTGAGTCTGTTGCACAGTAAGGTCGTCGCTCTATTTCACATAAACCCGTGGAAACGGCACGAACAGTTGCTAAATTTAAACAGTGAACAACCAGAAACAGAGGGATCCTAAGATCTGCTCAAATATAGAGGTCATTCATAGAATAAATAAGCAGCCTTCATGGTTGTGGTGAATTATGGTCTATTTGTGATACTGAAGGGAACTTAAGTATTTAATTCATGTTATCTTCATCAGGAGGAGCTTACACACACGCACACACACGCACAAACTTGCAGACACACAAAGGAACCATTGAATAGCTTAAATAAAGACTTTAAGTCTTTAAAACAAAAATGCATTCGTGCACCTCTTGGACGCTTGAGCTTTAGGTCTGTTGCAGCTCTTTAAAAAAGTGCATAGCTAAGAGTGTGAATGTCAGACATTTTAAGGATTTCTGGTTTTGCTCGTAACTGCATGAGGAGTGAAAGTAAACACAGAAGTGATCACAGCTGCTCCATGTCTTGATAATGCTTGATATCTATTCAGGAGCAGCATCCCATCAGATATTTAATCTGTTTCCCCCTTGTGGACACTCTTATAAGAGCACATTCTGGCACTGGTTTTCAAGGCACTGAGTTAGAGAAAGGCTTTATAGGGGAGGTAAATTAACCTTCTTTGAAGCATCTGAATGGTGGACTGGGATCAATGGGGTTAATGACGACACGTAGATGACTCCGATGTCGTCATTTCTGCCGCTTAAAGGGCCAGTGGAAACTACAGATGCTCATGCAAAGCTTCTGCACTTCAGTGTGTTTAAAGCTCAGAAACCAGGCAGGTCTCAGCACAGGATCTGGGAGAAGGGATGTCTGAGCAGCTCCTCAGCACTGGGCCTGTTTTTAGCCTCCACAAAGATACAGCGGATGAAGTCCCGAGCCTGCTCAGAGGTGTGGGAGGGGAGCAGTGGGTTGGTGGGTTGGGTGGCGATCTTGAATATGGCTGCCATCGCTTCATACTCAGCCCATGGAGGTTTTTCTGTGAGCATCTCCACCACCGTACAACCAAGGCTCCTGCATAAGAAATGCAAGGTTGTTTTTTACATTAGGATAACTTGCAGTGTAGTCAAAGCAGGCTAGAAATACCACATATTTGTCTATGTACCACAATGCTGGCGCTATGAAGGAATGCTTTGAAACCTTCTCACTGTACGTGGAGGACCTCCTCCATCTGTTTGGGTGATACAACCCAGCATTACTCCTCTTTTAGCAGGCTAAGAACCTTGAGCACAGCAGATATGTAACAAGATGTTTGACTGTCATCTAGCCAATCACACCATTTCGTCTGGCCAGATTGTTATGAGCTCTGTGTAACTGGTATTAAATGGCATGTTCTTTGTTTTACTTAAAAAAAAAATACTGTGCCACTTAATGAGTAATAGACTGGTATTTCCCTCTCAGTCAGTGCATGTATTTAACCTCTGTCCCTGTTTAAGCAGAATTGTTTTTTTTTTTTAACTGAGATGCCCTATCAAACAGTGGGCTGAAATAACTCTTCAGCGCTGGTTATTTCCCTCAAGATGACTCGTTCCCTCCAGAAGTAAAAGCCCTAAAACCTGTGTATAGTTCCTTGTGCTTGGTTCTCAGTTGGTCAAGTGTTCCAGCATCTTCTTTCCTTTACAGTAACAAAAGCTCCATCTTTGCTGTTCCTACAACACTGGTGCAACTGCAGGAACTGTCGCTTTCTTCTAAATAATTTTGGTGATAAATGACATATTCTAATGTTATATTTACATGCATGCGTACCAGCCCCTTAGCTTCAACCCTCACTCATCTCCTGCCCTTTTTTTTCCTATGCAAGGCTATTTAAATCAACCAGGTATCCTATCTCCCGCTCTCACCAGACATCAGCCTTCCTGCCGTAGCCCTTCTCCACTGATCACCTCCGGACTCATCCAGTAGGGGGTGCCGGTCACTGAGCGGATGCCGGTGCCAGACATGCAGATGGTCTGAAGCCTCTTGCTGGCACCGAAATCTCCGAGCTTCACGTTGCCTGCTGAATCCCGCAGGATATTGGCACCTGAGAGCCACAGTTTACACAGAGAATGTCAATATTATGTCACACCAATCATTTTCTGCTCATGGCAAAACCCAAACATCTCAGTAAATATTAATTTTCTGTCTGTAATGCTTAAAGCTCTGCAGAACTACCTTTGATGTCTCTGTGTACAATCATGTTGCTGTGCAGATAGGACATTCCCTCCAGGATCTGTCTTGTGTACTTCCGGGTAACATTTTCTGTGAGCGCCCCGTAGGCTTTCAGCTGATCTTTGACTGAACCCTTGTGGAGAGAAAGCGCAGTCTTTATATTGAATTGTTTAGAAATGCCGCAGCGGCTTGAAACAATATGAGATGGCATCCCGGCTTTTAATGGTTATTACAATTATTAGTTACAGTGGCCATTCGAGGATCAGCGCCGAAGTACAGAACAAATTCTTGTTCATAATCAAACTGTGTGTGTGATGAAGACGACAGTCAGGTCAAAGGGGAATAAACACGTCTTTGCTATCTTCACGTGAAAAAAAATAAACCACTTCAATTGTAATGTTTCCCATAGTTTAAAAAAAGTCTTCAGTCCCTGTGAGGCTGTAAAACTAAATAAATATAACCTCAGACGAACAACTCATGTCATGTTTGACCAAGTCATGACCCAGGCACTGTAACTGGAAAATAAAAATCATTATGAATTATGGCCACTCATCCATACTCATTCAGTTCTAAATTTACTGCCATGAACTTTAACATTCAAAATGCTGACTGCAGCCTGAAAAAAAAACTCTTGAGTTTTTTGTTTTTTTTTGGTAATTTCTCTGAGTGTTACAAGGTCTGACCTTACGGTGAACTTTCTGGGACATCCATTATTATCCTTTAGTTATGAACAATCTTTCTCACTTTCTAACTACAAACCACCTTTTGTTTACAAACGACCTTATAACCCTTAAAATCCTTCCCAGACTGGTGGGCAGCGACAGCTGCTTCCCTAAGATCATTGCTGATGTCTTTCCTCCTTGGAACTGTGTGAACACAGACCTTAAAGTTCCTGACCAGCAAACTGCAAAAAATGTCTCCTTTGACAGATGTGATCACACCTGAACCTGACAGCTACTGAGCCTTTTAATTCCTAAGGAAGCAGAAAGATTACGCTTTTAAAAAATAGATATATTATGGCCCGACACCAAAAACATTAGAGCTAAAAAAAAGAAAAGAGGGTGTATTTTTTTCACCAATGAAGTGCTAATTTCCTCATGTTTTTCCTGTTCTGACAGAATGTTACTAGTTTTGCTGTCTGAGTTTAACATCTTTTTTTCATCAGATTGCATGTGATGTGACCAGGAACTAAGACTGGAGGCTCTAGTGGCCTTAATGACAGACAGGAAGGAGGGGCAGAGAGATAGAGGGGAAAGACATGCAGCAAAGGGTCACAGACTGGGTGACGGACTGTTGCTGGAGGACAACGGCCTCGGTAAATGGGCCGCCCGCTTAACCAAGTGAGCTAACTGGCAGCCCAGAGCTACTAAATTCTGGCTTCTGAAAACGTCATTGCTGGGAGCACTGGTTGAACCTGTGACAGCGGAGCTGCCGGGACTCACCCCAGGCATGTACTCCATGAAAATAGTTCAGGGTCTTCTCATTGTGGTCCCTCAGGCAGCCGTAGTACTGAACAATGCGGTCATGATGTAGATTTTTCAGGAGCTGGATTTCACATTCCAAAGCACTGACCTCCTGTATGCACACGAGGATAGGTAGAAAAGTTAAGCATTAAAGAAAAAAAATATGTAAAAACACAAAATAATTAAAAGCAAAAAAACTTTAAATTATGAAATTCTCTGATTTTTTGCAAATCGTAATTAATTCACCGCTGTCATTTGCATTCTAAATGCATTTTGATGGCAACGGCTACTGTCCAGAGTCTTGCAGACAGAAACAACAGTAAATATGAACATGAAAAACAGTCATTTCTGACCACATATGGAGTCAGCCAAAAGCTAAAGCAGAGAGATAAATGAAAACTGATAGCACAGTTTCCCAAAAGAAGTTCCTGTGTTTATTTCAGAGAAAGAGGCCACAACAGAGACAGAGGAGAGAAAGGGAAGTCAGACAGACACAAAGTAATCCCAAAGTCCCAAAACAGAGCTTAGTGTAACAACTGATTTTTATCTCCTACAAGCTGGGGGGTGAGAGAGGGGGTGTGAGAGGATGATCGCAGGTCAAGGCAGTGCAGACCTGTCACCCTCCATCACCAACACATTTCTCGGCACCTCTAGGAAACAGGAAGTGACAGTGCATGTTTTCACTACGGCAAACAGGAAAAGACATTAAAACGGGGAAGAGAGGGGATCGAGGGAGGAAAAAATAAAAAACCTCCACGATGCATTCCACTTCTTCAGTTTTTGAATTACTTTCCGGTAGGATGATTGTTTTACTCTTATGTCAAGGGGATAAAATAAAGCTTGTGGTTCTATAATTAGAGCAGAGAAGTGTTTAAAAGATGGCTGACTCATTAATCTCATGCTCAGCCAGTCATGGTAACCATCTGCATTCCAGCATAATGGCCTAAATAGACTGACATATGAGGTCATCCTTGGCTCTTTTACAGCTGGACACTGGGCTAGATTTGTTACTAACAAGTCAATTAGCTTAATGTTTTACAGCAAACAGTCATGTTATCATTCATGAGTTACATAGAAGAATTCGAATGACACTTCCTGACAAGAGCAGCTAAAATATACAGTTGTATAGGTGGATATATGATGTCCATTCTGTTTTCAGCTAAAACTGGAACAAGAAGTCAAAAGAAACACTTGAAGATTAACAGGGCGAGAAATGAAAAACCCAGCATGCAGGCCCTGCAAAGACATGGATGAAGTCTACAAGCACATGACTCGTTAGCGTCTCACCTTGCTGGTTTCAGGACTGCCGGGATCAAACTGGACTTGCTTAGCCGCCAGCTCTCTCCCAGTATCCACATCGTAACACAAGTAAACCCGACCAAAAGCTCCCTGGCCTAGCAGCTTCCCTCGACGCCATGTCACTGGAGCACTGGGTGCTGGGGGAAAAAAAAAAAAGACATACATATACACTCTCAGGCTGCGTCCCAACTATTATGTTTTTATTTGTAACCATGAAACGGTCGTTATGGTGATGCCAAGGGTCCGTACTATTTCAACAACCCCTGAAAACAGAAGACTTGTGGTCTGCTGCAGACCTTGTTAAACACAGGTGCTGCAGTGTAACAGTGTAAACATATCATGTGACCATTACTGAAAAATAACACAGATGCATCTTAGCGACAGTTTAAAAGGCATCGTGGAGATGGACCATCAAACACTGCTGACTCTGTTATGCAGCCAAAGTCTGTATTTAATAAAAATTCCTACATGAGGAAAGTCATTATGGGCTATAATAAGAACAAATGGTTATTTCCAGCAGTTTTTCGCCTGCTTTCACTTGAGTGTACAAGCCCGTTCAGCAGGGCGACTGTGTTTTCAGCGGTGTATGATGGATGGAGATCTTTCCTGACATGGAGCTAAAATGCAGGAGCGAATGGAGATCAGTTTGCTTTTTAAACATTGTTTCGAAACAAATACGAACTAGCGTGGACCTCATCTTAGTTGATCATCAATTGGTCTTTACAACACACACAATCTGTGGTTTAATATAACTTGAAAAAGAGACAGTCACTTTCAGGATAACTTTACATCCCTGAACTTCACTCATCAAAGTGGACTGAGAAAACTGAGAAGTTTGATCTTAAGTATGACATTTCTAAGTAGTTACTTATGAAGCCTCCCTTTGACATGAAAAATGATCTTTGAAGTCCTCGGGTGATTTTTTGGGACAGTATTCTTGTTTGGGTGAGCTTTGCACGAGGTTTAGGAACAGCTACTGTAACTACAGTCACTGTAGTTATCCAAAAGACAAAGTCATTTATGTGTGGAGATCACAAGACTGGTGTCATCAGGTTACAAATATTTAAGATTCATAATAAACAGATTCATAAGTTACAGTTGGGGTTGTTAAAACATGCTTAAATATATTTATTATTAGCAGTATATTTAGTGATTTGGATTTAGATTCAAGCACAAACCTAAACATCTTCTACAAATGCTTGAGAGTTTTCAACCCGACCAGTACTCACACTTGTGGGGAACAGAGCGATCCTGGGGACGCAGCCGGCCTTGAGCATCGACCAGCTGCCAGCTGCCCAGACTCTCCTCGCTGCCGTTGAGCGACCGTCTTGAGGGAACCAGAGTGAACAGGTTACCTTGGGGGCGGCGAATGCGCGGAAACGTTCGACGACCTGATGGGAGGCAAGGGAAGAGAGTAAGCTTAGATTTACAGCGCAAGATGAATGGAAGAGACCATGGGAGAAATATTACAGCAGGGGAACAGAGCTGGCAAATGAATCTTAAAAACTATTGGCCTTACCTTCACTGTGGTCCTTACAATGCAGAGAAACGTGGTACCTACGAGGATAGGTGCCTCCCTTCCCTGCTACCCTGTCATACACATGATTCTCCCTGTCTGAAAGAAAAGTCCGCAGGTTTAAGAGCTGTCCACATGAAGAACAACAACTTTACTGCACGACAACACTGCAAGACACTTTGTAGGTGAAAGCTGTTTTCTTGAAGACACATTTTATTCACTCTTTTACATCAGTCAATGTCACTCTGATGAAACCCTTGATGTTACGGTCTGGGGGGGTTTGTTGTTCAAAACTGCATCGTTAGTCCATGGGTCTATTTGTTGTCCCGTCTCTCGTCTTCCCACCCATCAGCACATTTGTTGTGTTTCCCTTTGCACTACTAGCTTTTATCCCACGTTTTTTGGTACTTTGGGATTTCCTACTGTCTGCAGTGATTTTTGTTTTCATCACTTCATCACTCCTTTCTCCCTGGTGTTTTGCATTTGTATCCTCCAGCACCTTCAACCAGACACTTTCAGTATAAAATATATTATCTATCATTTACAATTCACACTATATATAACATGAAAAATAACGAGCCTAAACCATAGCCTCAGAGTTATCCTCTTTCAGTCTCACAGAAGAGAGAACATAAACCTGACTGCAACTTCACTGACTGTGAATGTCTCTTGGGTATTCATTAAATTCCTTTAAAATGTATCCCAATGATATTGTCATTGATGTTGTTGCTATCACTGTGTGGCCTAGAAGAATAGCTTAAATACCTAATGAGACGTTTACTTGGCTCTCACCTGAGCACTCTTGCCGATTATCAGGGTAACTCTTGGCTCTGTGCATGCGAGACTTCCTCACTGAGGGGCTGCAAGAGAGGAAAGGCTATTTTTCTCAGACTGCGTTTAAGTATTGAGATAGTAAAGGATAGAAAGATTCAAATTTTGCAGTTAAAGAAATTACAGAAACATAATTGAAAAAATGTTCCTCACCTGTCTGAGTTGCTGTCCAGAGACTGACAGCTTCCAGAAACTGAATTCTCTGCACTGCTCCAGGGATCCAGCACCTGTGCAGTGCACATTGAAAATGAAAAATAAGAAAATAAAAAACATATGTGACACATGTTTATGAGAGAGAGAGAGAGACTCAAACCACAAACACCTGCTTTTGGAGAAAGCAGCACAAGTCTTAATTCAAGCACACCAAGTACTCCAGACATAACTCACACACTGATCGCTGGTTTCAGGGATGAACTCTCCCTCACTGTTGATGCTGGTGTATGAACCTTGTCGGGCGATCCTCTGCTGGCGTTCAGGCACGTAGCCAGGAGGTGGAGAACTCCGCCCTGTGTTCTGAGAACCTACGATTGAACAGAAAATACAAGCATTAAGGAGACGCGCAAGACAAATTAAAAACTTCCTCTGCACCACCAAATCATCTTCAACTCCTGATGGAGATGATGCGATTAGTGAGGAAAATGCCAAAATATTTAAATGAAAGAATGAACGAACAAAAAAAACAAACAAACAAACAAAAAAAACAAAAACAAATGGATGATCCTTCCATTTACTTGGACTTTCATTTGATTGCAGACAGTGACATCTTTTGGCTTCAACCTAATTTCATTTGTTACATACAGGCACACCTACCAGAAAGAAAAGCTGGATCAGGGGCAATTTGAGGTGGAAAATTACAGTTTTGTTATTTAAAGCAGGTGATGTCAACAGGTAAGTGTTTCTGTGGAGTAAAGATGGGCTGAGGATTTCCATTTTACTAGCGAATATGTGAGAACAAATCAAAGAAATGTTTAAAAATAGTGTTCCTCAAAGAAAGGAAGGAAGGGATCTGCACTTTCTACAGTGCATAGGATCATGAAACCATATAAATATTCTGGAAAAATATCCATTGGTAAAGGGAAAAGGTGCAAGCGGAAGACGTACATTCAAGATTTTTGGAGGATGTGGAGCAGGCCTGAAAGTTTTTCTATTTCATTCTTTTTTTTGTTTTAAATACTGTCCTAATTTGATGTTGTGGACTTCACAGCTGCAATAACTCAGAGCTGTATGATAGTTTGCTTTGAATGTTTTCAGCAGATTAAGTATGCAAAACCCATTTTGACATATTTTTTAAAATTTCCTTTCCTTGTTCCTGTTATGCATTTATCTTTGTCTCCTGAGCCACAAAAATGAAGAAAACAAAAGATGTAATTTTTAATTTCTGACACTGTGTTTTAAAATTGAAATAACTGAGAAAATGTTTCATCATGTTTGGCCTGCAGATGTCTTAAAGCGACGGACGGCCTAAAGCTCTCTCCCTCTTAAGGGAAGAATCCAAAACCAGACCACTCGGACACCATGCTAATAGCATTCTGTAATCTGATTTTCTAAGGTCCAGCAGGCCTCGTCTCGTAGCGCTGAACAGGAAAAGGAAGAGGGCCCATTGCGAGAAAGGGAAGAAAAAGAGAACAGTGAGAGCAGAAGTGCACGACGGACAAGGACATCAAGAGAAAAAAGAAACATAACTAAATAACTAACATAACTAACTCAACTAAATTTAGTCTCAAACAGGACTGTTGGCAGTTAAATTACAGTGAGTGACAGTGAAACACATGTACCTGTTGATAGGTGGCGCCCCCTGGGCTCAGGGGATTGGTACACCGTACTAACGTCTCCAGTGGACTGGGAGGACTTGATCCTCACCTGCTTAGATGGCACGTGATGGGAGGGGGACGAGGCCTGTAACAGGGGGAAGGAGAGGACAGATGAAGGAGTGGTTGGAACAAGCTTCAACACAAAACTAAGTTGTTGCTTCATGTAAGCGAGCCGGTTAGTGTAATACAAATGAATTAGGAACTTGGATTTTTCACAATGTGGCCCTGCGATGAAGAAATGGCTGTGGTGCAATGCTGTGCTGCAAATGCACGCCCAGGGTACGTTTGTGCTTCTGTGTCTCACATTGCTGTGCTCCTCGCTGAGAAGCAGTATCCTTATGCTCTTCATGTTTGAGCTTCGG
Organism: Hirundichthys speculiger; assembly: GCA_018398805.1. NCBI lineage: Eukaryota > Metazoa > Chordata > Actinopteri > Beloniformes > Exocoetidae > Hirundichthys > Hirundichthys speculiger. The sequence goes on along the minus strand of JAGFBZ010001790.1, from coordinate 2,264,765 downwards.
TCTAGCAAGTCCATGGCCTTGTCCAGGTCATCCTGACCTCGCAGAGGGATGGACATCTGCACGCACACAGTCAGCAACACAAACAGACAAACACGTGGCACGATTTACAAACTCATAAAACAGCTGGACACCAAGACACTCATACCGAAGGTGCGTTCGGATTGCAACAAACCTTTCATAGTTTTTAATATTATAAGAGGAATTCTCTTCTTTTTTGTTTGTGTACACACTGCAGCAACTACAGCTGACGGTTGTTTGCAGAACACCTTTCATGCGGTTTTTTTTAACTTTTCAAGCATAAGAGGAGCCAGCTAGAAAACACAGGTAAGAAATTGGCCATGTAGAAACATTTAACCCTGAAAAATCTAAAGCACAGTGGAATGGGTCAACGGTGAAGCTCAGGATTTATTGGAACAATATGCAAAGACGGAATAAGAGTATAATCTGACTTGACAACCAACGACTGTTGTGCTATTTCACTGTTTCTATCTGTGGTTCAAATGCAACCAAGAAAAATCCTCTGGATGTATGTCATCCTTTAAGGAGCTCCCTCTTCTCTTTACCCCTCTGAAAACCTTGAGATACACTGGGTTCAAATGTGTTTAAAGATATGTTTTTCTGAGCTGAAACAATCAGTCTCTGAATCAGCTGGACTTGCGTTTCTTTATGATGGTAACTGCAGTGTCTTAAAATCCAAGATCTTGCTTGGACAAATCAGGACTTGCAAATTATTTTTCAACAAATTATCAGACTGAAATAGAAAATCTACAAATTTTGCTAAACATGTGATAAGAATTAAGATAATTTCTGTAATTTCTGTAACTTAGTTTGGAGCAAATGTGTTTCTGTCAGAAGGAGGTACACACGCCAATACACATAACTGCCATTTATGGCTGTAATTCAGTTTAATTCAAACTCAAAAATACTATATAGTTAAATACAAACACAACAGTGGTCACAAATGGAAACAAAACCTTAGGGAAGAAGACACCAGCACAAGAAGAAAAAAATATTTTCAAGTTATCCAAAAAATCTTTATGCAAAACTATCTAATTTTGTTTTTCATCCCCAAAACTTAGCACTTTCATTAACATATCCAAACGTACAAAAGGAAGTAATAAAGAGAAACATGAAGAAAACCTGAAAAAGGTGATGGAAGAAAAAAACTGACGCAAAGGACGTTACCTCATTGTTCATATAATGAAGCTCTAGCTGCTGTCCAAAGACGCTCTTGACTTTCTGCTGAATTTCCTCAAACTGCACAGGCCTCCCAAACATCAAAATTCTACACATAAAAAGAAAAAAACATCACACAGATCATTGGAGATTTGTACCTGTTGTTAAGGAAACTCCATTTCAGTTACACGTGCATGTGCAAACAAAATGGACATGAACCCCAGTTTTTAGTGTGCTGCAGTCCTTCTAAATACACCTTGCATATTTGTGGTTTGTGCTGGCAGCCATGTGCTGACCACAGTCCTTTCCCCTTCATTCTCCCGCTTACATACCAACCTGACTTAAGTACTGGAGTGTGTGCTCTTTCTCATGAACTGGAACATGTGACAAGAGCAGCATGCCTAAGTGAATGTGTTTATGTCTCTAGTGTAAGTTTATTCTCTCTCTGACTCAGAATATTTACTACTGCATACGAATGCACAACGTACACATGAACCACACTGATGTAAACAAGGACCAAACTAAACTTACCTCCTCTCTCCTGAGTACTCAAACTTTATCCTGACATCTTCCTGTGAAAAAAACAAGAAAAAGAGGAAAAAGGATGTAAAATTGTACATTAAGACTGACTTGGAAGTGTGATGTTTTTAACAGCTGATCTTACACAAAGATGTTTCCCAGGCAAGATAAGACACTCGATGCCCCTTTCATTGCTCCATCATTTATGAGAACCCACCTCCACTCATAACAACTGGGATAACCGAGGTTATATAGATAGTACAAAAGATCAGTTTCAGGGGGAAATGTCCTGCTTTGAAGGAATATTTTTCAAGAAATAACATTTATTTTCCTATTTGAAGAGAGTTCGATGAGAAGATTGGCTCATGACTGATAACAAGTAAATATGAAGAAAGAGCCAGTGTCTGCTTGGCTTAACGCAGACTGGAAAGAGGGAGATCATCTATCTCACCTCTATCCAAAGGTAACAAACCTTACTTATAAGCACCTCTCAAACTCACCAATTAAGTTATTTCCCACGCGAAAATCCGTACAAAAACTCAAGAACTGGGAGCATCATGATGCCAGTCCCAGATCTTTGTTAAATATCTCTGACTTTTCCATGACCCACTGAAAATAATGACCTGAGGTTGTAACGCTTTAGACTTCTGAATCGGGCAAGTCATTACCCTGTTTCAAGCCTTTGTCTGAAACTAACCAGGCAGGGAGCCGCAAGTTACAGAGGCTGGGAGGCTGGAGCCTGTCACAGCTACCACTGGGAGAGAGGGGTGGTATCACCTGGACAGGTAACCAGACCGCCACAGGGTCACACACAGACAAACAGCCATGTATGCTCACATTCAGTACAGTTTAGACTCTCCAATCCCATAAAATGAATACTTTTGAAAACATGCAAACTCAGAGGAAAACCTCAGCAGAGACTTTTTTTTTTCCTTATGTAACCTTTTGAATCACTCCAAAATGCTGAAATATTCCTTTAAGCCTTAAATTGTTCACAGTAGTTTCCTGGGCTTCCAGCTGTGGTTAAAAGCAAGGACGACGGGGATATCCGCCACTTATCCTCTACAGAATGATATAGAGGAAAAGTAACTGGAAGATGGTAAATTTCCAGTGAGGCCTAAGTGATGCTGTTGTTGTTGCCAGTGGGTGAGCTCAGTTAGCCAACTATAAAAGTCAGGGCAAATACTATTCGGCAGAACATAAGAAGGGGATAACCGGGTGGACACTTACCCTGTGCTTCTCACTGGGGGCAGTCACACTCACAAGTCACGAGTGCACACCTACTAGTTCCCCTTTGTTTTCACAGACTTCCTCAAACAACCCAAAATTAAGTACTTAGACTGGCCCGTCAATGCAAAGAAGCAAAGAGTGTGTGAATTTTCACATTGTCTTTTCTCTCGTTGGCTGGGAATTTAATTTCTGTTGTTCATTTGTTTAATTTGTGGTCATTTGTGGGCATTTCTTTCGAAAGAAAAGACTGAGAGCCACGACACTAACCCAGAGAGAAATGGGGATAAAACAGCGAATCTTGACAGCATTTACATCTCTTCCAGATTCAATTCAATGACATTCAACACTGTGAACAAATCTGGCTGTAGACAAAATACTCTTCAATAAGTACGCTCTTTAAGATTCAGTTTCACCTCACAGACCCACATCTTTCTGAAAATTTGAATTTGATTGGAAATTTCAGCAGATGCCCACTGCAAAACAAATGTCCGTCACTGATGCACTCTCATTTAATATAAACACTGAATCACTGACACGATACCTGTCTGTTTGCCTGCGCTGATGTCTTTGGTTTTCCGCTGTCGTGAGGCAACACGGACTGGCGCCGCGTCATCTGGAGGGCAACCAAGTCCTTCATTATAGAGTGGAGCGCCTGCCTCTCATCTGCGGAGGATAGTTGGTTGAGAAAAACACATAATTAGGGCAGATTAGAACATAGATGGTCTGTGTGCGGCAGAAAGAAAAGATTAACATGAGTTCTTAGTGCTTCACTCTTAAAAGGTAGATGCAGACAGCGTGTGAGTGATCTTTACCTAGTTGAATTGAGAGTATCCTGTGACTGCGTATATGAGAAGCAGGAAAGCAGTGCAGTGTTTGTGATATGCCTATTCCCATGTTTGATCTCAAGGCAAGCTCTGACTTAGCTCTGCTAACCCAAGAAGAGAAAACATTCCCCTTGTGTAGCTTGGACAGACATCATACAACCCCGGGGCAGCTGAGGGAACCAGACCCTCATCTTCAGATTGCCAAAAACCAATCCTTCACCTAAAAGTGTCTGGAGCAGCAGATTGCACGGGCTTTGTCTTTAGAGATGCTGTTTGCTGTGAGCGCGCCTGTTTTTATCTCGTCCTTTGGTTCAACTGAGCACCAAATGTCTGTTTAACATCAGAATTTAAAAGACTTACTCATTCTGGCGGTGTCTGAGAATGTGGTCCAGAAACCAGTCTTCAGGCTGTAGTCCCCGCGGTGCCAAACCACTCACAGCCTGTGGTAGTAAACACAGAGATCAATTAGTTGAACGTATTTGGAGGGAGAGCAGAGAGATGTGAATCACTTCAGCCATACAGGATATGAAAATCTGAAATAGGGTTATCGGCCAGTCTTACAAAAGTTGTCAGAGTGCAAGTAATGAGCTCTTAAAACCATCACCTTACTGATAGAATTACAGAGAACAGGTCATAAGTTGGACAAGGAATCAAAGTACAAAACCTGACAAACGGCACGGCAAAGTGGTTGTACTTCACTCGTCCTACATGGTATCAAAGCAATTAAACTTGACGCCGAAGAACCAAATGTGATTCAGTGAATCACATTTTCTGTTACAACAAAAACAGCTTCTCTTGCTACAGTCCTTCCAGGCATCAAGCCAAAGTCTGCAAAACAAGACCAAAAGACCTTTTCTGACTGAGAGCTTGAGTGAATGAAAATGTGTGCAGTGCATGTGAAAATGTGTTTGTCCATGAGAAAAAAAGAAGAAGAAGAAAAAAAAAAAAAGACAATTGGAAACGGATGAAATTCAAGCTGCACTGGCAGCGATCACTCTGGCTCAGTCCACATGTAAAGAATGTCCTTTTACGAGAGGTTTTCTGCCATTTCGCATATCTACTGGCTTTAAACAACTATGAATACAAGAGCTGCGAACCCGTATCTTAGCTGTGCCATAAATCCTCTGTTGATGTTGACAGGGCAATGTAATCGACCCTGTTCGAGGCAGCAACAGTGTATGTGTTATGCACTGAGGCATTTCCTTCAATGGAGAGAATTTCCCTCATATTTGTGCAAATAAAGCGCCTAATTCCAACGAATTCAACAAGCCATTAAAAAAGAGCTGTTTGGGTTCCAGGAACCGAGATGCCTGAAGACAAATTTGTTTTTGTTTTTTCCAAATGCGTAAGATGATAGAAGAAAGTTTCTTAGCAAAGCGTATAAACCACACTTAACTGTTTTCACAGAATACAAAATGTACATCTCTTTACACACGCTTCAAGTACCTCATCATCAGGTATCTGTTCAGTACTCAAGTCAACGTTCTAATATAAACATGTATTATCTGTTTACCACACCCCAAAATTGTTTTTTAATTTTATGAAGAGTTACTCCAAGCTATCAACTGACATAAGGATGCGAAGACCTGAAATATGTAACTTACCCCGAATTATAATGTAGAAAATTAAACAACCTACATCAGTTCTGTCGAGACGCTCGATGTGAGCATAGAGAGGCAAGGACGAGTTGAACTTTAAATGTAACCCTGACTTTAAAAAAAAAAAGAGAAAGAAAAAGCAGGTCAAAGAAGGCCATGGAAAGAGAGAAACTGTGTCTGAGTATGGAGCTCACAGGAAAAGTTAGAGGGCTGTCTTTGAGAGAAATGGCAGCGCTGCAATCTTCTGTACACAAAGTAAGCAGCATCGGCACCTGAGGCAGCTCATTGACTTTGTGGATTTCTGGGTAATAATCACCCACAGGAATGCCGGGCACGTCCGTCTGTGGTTGGCAGAGCGTGGCCGCATAGCTCTCAAGCTTCCACCACTCTCATGCTACCCTGCCAATGGAGTGGGCGCCAAAAACGTTCAAGCTTAATGGCTATGACATTTATACCTTATGGAATACTGTGAAGTTTAAGAAGTGTGAAATTCATCAGGACAGAGTCACATGAGGTAACCGAGAGCCTTTATCTTCTGCCTACCTACAAACAGTTTCCAGAAACATTAATAAGGGCCCATCTTTGTGAAGAAAATGTAAGTCTGGCAACTCATATCATCCTTTGTTGTAACCAACAAAGCAGAAACTTAAAACTCTTTTTTTTCCCTTTCTCTTCTCAACTGACTCTAATTACCTCCCAAGTGGAATGCTGGGAATTCAATTGAGAACAAGGCTGCACTTGACCAATCATGTCAGCTGTGCCTGCTTTATTTTCCTTGTATCACATTTCCAGGACTAGCAGGATTTACATGGATTTTCCTTCACCCTCACTCCTCTGTCTGCTTTGAGGGCTGTTTAGTCTGAGGCCCTTTTTCCCAGCCTCAGTCCTCTCTGTCTCAGGCCAGTGATGCATCTGGACTCAGGGCTTCACAGCTAAATCCCCTGGCCTTGTGTCTCCTGTTTCAGGTGCACATGTGCTTTTGGTTTAGGGCAGCCCACAACATTTAAATATCGCAAGAGATAGCGCTTCGTTTGGTAATACTGAGCTTCAAATGCCTATTTGTGGTGATTTAACCACTAAAAACGCACTGAAATATACATCTGGAATGAATCAAATTGTGCGCACACGATCTGAAAATATGAAAATACAGCTTGTCGAGATCGTTAATATGATGCAAAAATGATACAGAATTCTAATCTAGCGTGGAAATGTTTAGGAAAAGAAACAAGGCTCACTGTTCTTTTTTTTTTTACCTGTAACTCTGAATAATGAAGTGAGTATGGAAAATGAAGTGAGTAATGTTCTTAAAGTTACTGAAAGTTTGTCTGCAACAATGATTTTTGTAAATATATGTTAATGTGTTAATAAATGTTAATAATAATAAAAAGTCCATATAATGCAAATACCAAAGTAACTTAGTCTTCCCAAAAAGCTCATTTAAATTCTCAAATGACAGAAGTTGTTTGCCATACATGACAAATCACAACCATTGCATGTTGCGTGCATGTTGGCTGCAACATGGATGTTAACAGCTATGTTCAAATACTTTGGATGTCTAAGCGTTAATGGAAACTTCCACATTCTCTGTGTGACCTTATGCATTTGTGGTCAATCAGATCTTTCACTGCACATACCTCAAGTACCACAAAGTCTGCTGCTTGCTTGTCTGTTACAGTAAGATACTTAAATAACTCTTCAATCAGTCATTTTTGACCCCTGCTAGAGTAGTAACCCATGCACGCTTCAGATGGCTCCAATCCAATATATCTCTCTATTATTCTGCAGCATGTGAATGATTTTTAGTGGAGTTGCAAAAGACTTGTAAAAATGGCATTCATTATGCACGTACATCCAACTTGCTTTGTTAAAAAAAGAAAATAATAGACTGTGGGAGAAAGCTTGTTTAAAAGTCTAAATGTAACATATTTAGTCATGCCCTGCACCTTTATAAATATTACTTTTAACAAATGGATATGCATTTCTAAAGATTGGTTTGAATGTCTTCATCTCCCCATCTGCTTAAAAAGCTCATATTATGTTCAATCTCAGGCTTGTGGGGTTATTTTCAGGGGGAATTAAAGGAGGTTTATATGCCTTGACATTTAAATAACACTTTATTTTCCTCATTCTTTACATCACAGCAGCACTTCTTATTCCCATCCATCTGAAACATCTTGTTTCAGCTCCTGTAAATCTAGATTTACAGGAGGTTAGAAAAGAAGAAAAAATGGACTGCAATGGAGGCTTTATTTGGGCATTTCAGGAATAATGTCTTCTGCAGAAAAACGACTCCCTTAGTTGTGGAATTTTGACTTTGCAACTTTCGAGATTATTTTGTTTTTGCAGAAAAATATATATTTTTACACTCTAAAAGCTAAAAAAAAAACAACAACAAAAAAACTCAAATTCATTACATAAGCCTTTTAAATTTATGTCAGACAAACACAAGTTTGCATTATTTTCAGAAATGTGATACTTTAGATTTAGGTTTTGTTGAGTTGGCTACATTTGGTTTGCAAATGGAAACAGAATATGTACTGATGGGAAGGGGGAAAAAAAAGTTATTGTTTTTCCTATATCACATGAATGCAGCACGCACACCTGTCATCTACTCACGTGCAAAGGACACTGGTCACCTGTTGTCTCAGGTCTGGACCAGACCAAACTTCTTCCACTCTTGTCACCGGTGTCACGCTGCAGAAACGGCGAAAATGGACCAGTCGACGTTAACGTCCATGGGTGTCCTTTGGGTCAGAACCGGTGAGAGGGTAGGAGTCTGAGGGCGCCATGGAGGGGTTGGCCCCCCCAGGTAACGGGGCTTGTCTTCTTTCACGGAAACTCAAGAGCACAGTCACTTACGCAGTCTTTCCAGGTGGTTAAAAAAATAATAAAAAAACAAAAATAATAATATTGCAGATGTGTAATCCGCACAGAAAATGTTCCTGAGGAAATGCCTACATCCAAGCGCTCCAGCTGTGGCCCAGAGGCAAACTCCTGCACCGCTGCAGCCTCGGATCTTTGGAAAACTCGAATTTCCAAAACATTTTCAGAAGCCTCGCTGGACGTCTTTGTTTTTCAGGCTTTCCGAGTCTCGGAACCGTGTTAAATAAGAACCAAAAACTACCAGACGGAGTGTCACAGTAACCGTTTGGGCCGTATGAAGTTCATTTGTGAGTTTAGCTCGCCAGGAGGAAAGACCGGACGATTTCCGTGGTTTCAATAGCCTCTTCCTGCTAACTTTGCAGATTTGCCTCGTATGTTTTGCCAGGTTCGGGTCCAAACTATTCTAGACTGGTGCTATTTCTTTCTCATATGTGAACTGCACTCAACTCCATGGCATTGCAAGCTGGATAAGGACGGAAACCTAATCACGTAAAACAACAACAACAAACATAACAAAACCCAAGGCCTATCTGGCGTAAAGCAAATGTACATGTGAATTTAATTCAGAGAGCGACGTCAAAGGCGACTAAATAGCTGTAACAAAACAGACTAAATGAACAATGGGACAACAATAAAACCACTAAACATTAATTAGCTAACTCGTTAACTCTATTTTCTAGTCGACTGTTGATTCTGTCAAGCGATGTCGAGTTTAATAAAAGTCATCGATGTTTATATTTGACAAAGCTGAAGACTCTGCTTGTGTATTCATGTGAGAACCATAATTACAACAACAATAATATATATTTTTTTTACTATAAAAACTCAGTCTTTTGCCAGTGACGTAGTCTCAAAGTTGTGCAGTTTTGCTAGCCAACGGCCGTTCACAACTTTTCACAATCAAAACAAAGCGAGAAATAATCTTCCACCAAATACGTCAAACTTCCTGACAGAACAAATATCACCTCCGGAACGCGGTTCTACGCCTCCAACAAGTCACGGAAAGCGTCCTCCAATGTTGCATCCGCTGTTCTCCAAATGCTCCCCTTTCCGTGGTCCATTAGCGTGTAATAACATGGACTTATTCCCAGAAGAATTTATGAAGATAGCTGAACTATCTAAATTAGCGCCGTACGATCGCGGGGACGCGCTGTTACTCGGTGGACGTCTTCTTTTTTTCCCCCTCTGGTGCGCGCACACCGTTATTAGTGAGGCGGGCCGTTCGTGACGCCAGTGAGGCGTTCAAGGAACACAAAGCTGTCGTAAAATTTGACATTTATCGCATCATCATCATGTAAATGGACACTAGACGCTGCACTTTTATTTTCAGTCCAAATAAGTTGAGACGCTGTGTTAAACGTACATAAAACAGATTTCATAAACCCATATTGACAATTAGAACATATCAGATGTTGACACTGGGACATTTCACCGTTTCATGGAAAATATTTCACTCTATTTTTGGTGGTAGAAACGTATCTCAAAAATGTTGGAACAGGACGATGTTTAATCATTGTAGAGCATCCCCTCTTAACAATTGTTTGTAAACGTCTGGGAAGTGAGGAGACCAGTTGCTGGAGTTTTAGGAAAGGAATGCTGTGTCCCATTTTTGTCTGATCCAGGATTCTGCTCAACAGTCCTGGGCCTTCGTTCCTGGATTTTTTCATTATATAAAAGCACCAAATGGTTTCTTGGGGTGAAAGGTCTCCAATAAAGCTATGCTGTTGTAGTGGATGCAGTATGCAGTTTAGCAATGTCCTGCTGAAATATGCAAGGCCTTCCTTGAAATATACACTGTCTGTATGGGAGCCTATGTTCCTTTAAAACGTCTATGTTCTCTTCAGCATTGATGGCATCTTTCCAGATGTGGAAACTGTCCATACCGTAGGTACTAATGCAATGGAGGCTTTTGAACTACCCGCTGATGACAAGCTGGATGGTCCCTTTAGTCTGCAAGACACAGCTTCCATAGTTTCCAAAAAATAATTTCAAATTTTGATCAGCCAAGAAGAGTTTTCCATTTTGCCTCAGACCCTTTCAAATGAGAAACCAAAGCAGATGGCAGTATTTCTGGATTGTGTTCACATATGGCCTCTTTTTAGCCTGAGACAGCTTTAACTTAGATTTGTGAATTACCCAGACAACCGTGTTTACAGACGGTGATTTCTGGAAGTGTTCCTGAGTCCATGCATTGATGGTGGTGTGTTATATTAATAAATATGGGTTTATGAGATTTGCAAATATTGCATTCTTTTTTCTACATTGTACACAGCATCCCAACTTTTTTGAAACTGCAGTTGTACAGTATATAAACATCTTAAGTGTTTCACTGAAACACATTCTGATGGAAGTATTTACTCTAGTAATCTTCTGTGATTTCTACATTTCTCAGCTACTTTCAGACCATGATTTTACATCATTACATACCAGGTATATTTTAATATTGATAATATGCTAAAGTATTTTCTATTTGTTATTCTATATGCTTTCAAAGGAATAATATGGGTAGTTGATCAGGTCATAAACAGGATTTTTCCAGGAAGGTAGCACCACATTAAATACAAAATAAAATCAATATATTAAACCAACACCAGCATTTGATTTATTCATTTATTTTTCAAAAGCATGTAACAAAAGAGACAGAAAAAAAGAAAAGAAAACAAGAATATGCAAAAAAAAAAAAAATGATTGTGTATATAGGTGTAAAAAGGGGGCATTCACATTTTTAAAATGATTAATTATACAACTAACCAACAGACTGAAGGGGAAATGGAAGAGAGAAAAAAAAAAAAAACTAAAAACACAGTCCAAGAGTCCTTTTGCTGTAAGGCCACCTTAATCCACAGGTCAAGTCTTTTTTTTTCATAGCATACCGTTGCAAAGATCATACATTTTAAAAGTCTCGGTGATAACAGCAACGAAAATCAAATCCACATCAAGTTTGTCACAAAAATGAAATGAGTCACAGATTTAAACAATCAGTCATTACACTGGAGTCATTCTCCTGACCCTCCTGGTATCAGTGTAAAATGTACCTTGTTTGCTCTCGAATACATTGAAAAGACGTGCGTCGGATTTTTGCTGTTGTACCTTGGCAGACTGCTAACAGGAAATAACAAAGACAGCATTTGTGGATACAATTCTCTTGATTTTTTTAAAGCATTCTCCGGGGTCCGGGGGACCGTTTTAAAATGACGTGAGAAAACGTACACCACATTTCACATGTGGATAAAAATGGTTGTTTAGGAAAAGCAAGCTGCTGGTTGGGTGACGTCATCGGGTGTGGGACTCTGGAATAAAGAGGTCCCCCTTTTAAAAAGGCTTGAACAGAGGATACCTTGGTAAAGATCTGTGCACTGAAATTAAGGTCAACTAGTCATTGCTAAGGCTTCTCTTAAAAGTAAAAAAAGAAAAAAGAAAAAGCATCTGCTTAACTTTAACTTTCTTTTCCACACAGCATTCTTAGATTCACAGTAAACCTTCAGCCACAAAAAGTACTTTGTGTAATTCAAGTGTCAGTGGTATTGGTGCATTTTGATAATTTAAATGGTTTTAGGCTGTTTTGAATGGGAGATTATATATATTTGTGTGTGTGTAGATCATGTGGAAACTGAATTCTCTTAGGTTTTACAGTTGGAAAAAATGGAAAGCAGCTGGTGTGCAGCACCTGCAGCCCTGAGGCAACATACTCCAAAAAACATTGAATAAAGGCTATGTGAAGTTCAGGGGCAAATTGCTTTTCTTCCTCTCAAACTAGACACTACTGTCACACTTTCCCCCAGCAGGGGGTGCTCTGCACCGGGTTTTGCATGCAGCATGCAGGCACACATCAGGGGAACGGGGTGGAGCTATCTATTGTAGGTTAGTATTAAGAAAAATAGGTCCAATTGTTAAGCTGCAGGTAACTAACGAGACAGGAGATATGAACAGGAAGGCATTAATTCAAATCTGTCCACCCTTACTGGATGGCACTGCGGGGGGGGGGAACAGGTGGACACCGACTTGACAGAATACATCTATGTTTCAATATACTACTCAGTTGCAGGAAAACACTCCAGAGAAAAACCATGACAAGACATCAACGACTGACATGCGCCAAACGACAAAGGAGCAAAGTTGTTGGATTGCCCCTGAGGCTCAAACACGGTTATCAATTGAACCAAATGTTCACAGTTCCTCGTTTTAAAAAGAGAAAAAAAAAAGTTTCATAGGACAGCTTGAGGAATTTTCAACATTTTGTCTGGTGATCATATGCATTTGTGCAACACGGGAGTACAGCAAGGTGGAGAATGTTCACTAATCACAAACTACAGCTCTATGTACAGATACAAAACACAATCAGAGAATTCATTAAAATTTCAACAATAAAAAGCACAGAGAATATCCTTTTCCGATCTTCTCTTTAAGAAATAGTTTGCTGTGCATCAATGAGACCAAAAACCATTCACAACACAAGAGATCAATACAGTCATGAGATAAGGCTATCGAGACTCAGTCATACCAACATGCAAGGATAAGACTCAGAGTGGTCATTAAAACAAGAACCAAGGGATGAAGGGAGCAGTAATACTAATTTAAAAAAAAAAAGAAAAAACACAGAAATTCAAACACGAGGTGAGCTGTTGCCAATGTGCACGGTTATTATACAGTACTCTGTACCCTGTTTGTTCCCTAAACCAGACCAATTTGTCTGGTCGTACCATCTAGGGCAATTTTGTTTTGCGTTTTGTTATAACGGGTGAAACTATGAAATCTCTGTATTTTCCTAATTCTTGAGTGAAAATTGACCTGAGTGCATGCTCTACTGGAAAACACTGATGGTCTGAAACCACTCCGAAATGTCTGTCTAATTATACAATTCAAATATTTCAAAATAAGAAAGAAAGGGTGCAAATTCATAATAAGACAAAACAAAAAAAAATCAAAGTGAACGTTGTACTTCCCATACAAGAGAAGGCTTTTGGTCACAATCAACTGCCAATTCCAAACAGGAAATTGGGGAGAAAAAAAAATAAAAATTAAAACTAGAAAAGCAAAGTTTATCAGCCAAATGTATCTTTTAAATTATTGAAATGATATGGACAATGACTGACCAGTCATTTCCTAGCCATTTGTGCATGTATGTTTTGTGATGGCATTCAAAAAAAAAAAAAAAAAAAAAAGCACGCGAGCGAGTGGTTGTTTAACTGTGCCCCATCATACGAGGCATGCATTCATCGTTACACCCCGGAGGTGTCAGCATGAGGAAAAAGAAGAGGCAGATCTGGGATGGGATGCGAGCGGACACGGTTACGGCGTCTTTGTTATATTATCTGTCTCCTTGGAGGCCCAGAGCTCTTTGTGCTGCTTGCGTCCGAAACCCTCGTCGTAGTTTCCTTTGCTTTTGAAAAGCTGCTGGAAGTGGGGTTTGCAGTAAAACTCACCCTGAAGAGCTGCAAAACTGCCAAGGCTGCCAAGAGGAGAGGGATCGCAGAGTTAAGTAAAAAAGCAAAGACACCAGAGAAACAACGGAGTCAAACATGAAAATTTTTTTTAAGTATACATAGTCACCTGAGTTTGGTGTTGCAGTGCTTGCAGCAGAAACAAGATGAATGGAAGATCAGGTTGTTGGCAACCAGTCTCTCCATCGGGTAGACCGTCTTCTGACATGATGAACACACTTCCTTTTGGGTCTTAAAGCTGAAGGACTGAGCCCATAAAAACACCATTTACTACCCCACACACACTCTAGCAGCAGTACAGGTATTACAATCCAACACGATAAAAGCTTTTGCTTATAAAAGAAGCAGAATGCAGTAAAGGCCCCGTTTGCTCTCTTGTGAGATCAAAGGATAAAAACACCAACCTCACAATGCTAAGTGGAGCACGAGTAACACAAACAGATGAACACAGACAACGCATATTTACCTTTGAACGATGAACGGGTTTTTCTTCGGTGGCGTTTCTGCTGTCCTGAGAAGAAAAAGGAAAAAAAAAAATCATTTAAACTTGTGTACAGCTTACTCTCAGAGCACCAACAGTTCTCGTCTGTCCTATCAGGTTACGACCAACAGAAAAATCTTCCAACGACTGCTGCGTACTCTCTGTACCTTTCACCGACTTGTTTACATTGTCAATCTGATCCATTTCTCTCCACTAGTTTCCATTCTTTCCATCTGTCTCTTTTCACCCCAGGGAGGGGATCAGGTGCCTTCTGTCTGGTCATGTGAGCCGAGCTGTGGGCCGCTCTGCGTGGAGCTGCCCTCGGCTCTGCAGAACAACTCAATAACAGCGTTCTAACTAAAAATAAATAAATAAATAAATAAATAAAATGGCAGCAATAGACTTCTTGATAAATTAACATCAGATCTGCCAATCTCTGTTTGTTGAGTTTGCCATTTAACACAGCCGCCGCACAACTTCCTGCACAAGTGTTGATGCTTTAAATTGTGTAATAAGCGCAACTGAAAGATTTCCAAAGCGCTTAGATGGTTGAGAAATTAAAATAAAGATATAAACACACTGAAGAAAATGACGCCGCAGCCCTCTGAATTGCTGTGGAGGTAGGCCTGAGGCATTATCACATGTTTATCCAGGAATAACTGGTAATCCATGCAGATAACAAACACAGAAACATTCAAATGCTTTCAGGGTGGCTGCCACACAAAAACCTTAGTGCAGTGAAGAAGGGAAGCCTCTGTTGAAGAGGTGGAAGTAGTTCACTGCAGACTCTTCTGAAAGCCTGTTATGTAAGTTTGGCTGGAGAGGGAGGACAAGGTGGAGTTGGATGGGTGGGGGACGTGCTTCAGTCAGAGATGACTGGAGATCGTACCTTTGGATTCAGGAGGCAGGACAACAAATCAACTGCGTTGATATAAAATGACAGCATTAATTATGTATGCATGTTCTGCCAAAGGGGGAGAAAAAAAAAAAGAGTAATGAGTTGCCATCATAAATGAATGGGCTTCATACAGAAATGTGCCAGTATGGAAACAGCTTCTCACATTACATGTCTCTTTATATCAAGATCAGTATGTATCCTAATATAGAAACTCTTCTAAACTACTAGATGGACGCAATGCGCGTTTATATCAAAGTTCCCACGGAAAAGACCAGTTACGGTCCAGATGAAGCTGCTGAAACTACTGGAGTCAGGAGTTTGTGGTCATTTTCTCTTCAAAACATGTCAATACCACGACCCGACTTCTGTTGCGCTTTAAGGCGCTTCGCTGCGACAGACGAGCTCCTGACCCAACTAACCAGACACATCAGAGCCGTGGTTAAGAAACCAGAGACCCAATGTAAAAATCTGACACTTGACATCATCATACTGTTTTTCGTCATGCGCATATTTTCATATCGACCTGCCTCCTCTGTACATCACTTGTGAGTTTACCTCCTTCGGGCCTCTTTTATTTGTAGTCAGCACAGCGTGAATCCTGCCTGTAATTTGCGTACTATTTCTGACCCGGCTGCATTAGCGCTGTGTTACACGTATGAAAACCGGATGACGGGGTTTTGAAATGTTAAGTTCAACAAGAGGGAGGCCACGCAGCTTCCTGTAGATGCAATCGCATCCCAACAGTCGTCCGTCTCCTCCTCACCCTCGTCCTCCTGAGAGCAGTTCATTTGTAGCTGCTAGAAACCAGACAGCTCACTCTTTTCTGCTAATATAGCAGACTGAATGCTAAACCACTTCCTGTTAGTGCAGTACAACTCCTGAGCCAAGAGGAGTCTGATCTAAAAGGGTTTTGTCACCATTATCACTGAATGCGTCAAGTTCTCAGAGTTCATTGATACAGAATATTTACCACCCACTTGGGTCCAGGAGGGCTTCAGTTTTGCACTTGCAGCCATAAAAGGAAAGCCGATCAGAGCGAGGGGAAAAGGCTTGCCAATATTTTTCTGATAAAAAACAACCCAGTGTGACTAGCTACTGCCCTCTGGGTAGGCATGCATTCCACAAACATGTACAGTTGCAAAGTCTTCAGATTAGCTTGTGCCATCTTGTCTTCTGTTACCTTATATGTACACAAGTCTCAGCAAAGCAGCTTGATTGTGGCAGGAAGTTGTTATGACACAACTGGCTTTTTTTTTTTTTTTTGTCTCACAGAGTCCCAACAGATGAAGCAGTAATTCAAGTGTTAACTATATACTTTTCCCCCCAGAAAGTGGCACCTAATAACCACCAAATAAAAGTCCAGGAAAACAATGATCTCTTTGAAAGAATTTAAAAGATTATTAGCCGTCCAAACCAATTAATGGGACTAGAACATCTGATAGAGGAAAAGCCATCACCAACAAAGAAATATGTGTTTGTAATCAGGGATTATAATGCAATTAATGGATTCTGTTTTGTGCAGCACGGGACTGTGGAGCAATCTGACATACCAGTGTGTGAAGCCGGGGCCAGCTGGAGCGCGGTTATCTAACCCAACAAAGAGCACTTTCAGCCAAGTGTTCAAATCGTCTTACAACAGAGCTTCAACTCTGAGCTGACTGCATCAGTTCCTCAAACTGAGCCCTCACATCAGTTTTAATCTCACCTGCACGTGTCAGCCTGAGTGTGTTTGTGTTGGAGCTGCAAACACCCAGGAGACTGTTGACCGACAGCGACGGGCTCCCCTGTGCAGTAAAAGTGAGGCCACGGCCTGTTCAGACCGGCTTGTCTTTTTATTTTTAAAACAGTGAGACATGACATATTTCTAGTAAGTTTTGGAAGTCCTTAAAGATTATTATTATTCTTTTTTTGTGTGTATTAATCTTCTTAGCAAGCAACTTTAATTGCCCTTTTGCCACAGTTGACTTCAACAACAGAAATTGGTATAAGCATTTGCGTTGACCATTAAAATGATCAATTCTACTGCCACTTACATCCGCTACACACCATGCAGCAGGGAGTCGGATCCCTCCACCACCCCACCCACCAAAAACATCTTTGTTCTTTAAATAAATTAAGAATTAAAAGAACATACCAGTCTCCTTTAACAACTTGCAACAGAACAGCTCATGGGCACTGCAGCATTAAAAGGTCAACATGCTCTTGAACTTAGTTATCTTTACATTTTCCGCTTGTAGTGCTAAAGACAGAAGACTGGATGAACCTCGCCACTTTTATAATTTATCATCCCGCTTCGTGGACCTTCTCAGTGTAACAGGACCTTTCAAGGGAAGGCAGACGCTCTGTAAACAGATGTCTTCTGTCGTTTATCAAATGCGAGGTTTGCACTGTCTCTCACTCCCTTATTTTAGAAACACGATCATTGTTGAATCATTTAGGAAAGCCGAGAGACAAAAAGAAAAATGCAAAGTACCTTTTCCTACTAAAGACAAACGGCATCAATTAAGCGTTTTTATTAGCCATCAAGCTGTTAAAGTAATAAAAATCACTTTCCAGACCAGCGCTGCTTACATGAAACCAAGCCTCTTTTTTTTTTTTTTTTTAAAGCTTAATATGTTTCCCAGATAACACATTATCCTATAACTCTTTCTGGACTTCCAAGCAACTGAAGACAAAAAAGCCTTTTTCGGTTGCGTCAATAACTAAACACGCTGAACCCAAGCAGGTTACGCAGACAATAAGGCCCTGGAAGGGAAAAACACTCGTGACTGGAATGAGTTCAATAAACCTTTGTGTGATAGAAGCAAATGCTAATCATGGGGTTCAGACACTTGACTGGCTCGATTTAAGTTGTATGAAACTTTCTCATTCGTGAACGTTTAATTGAAGATTCACCACGCCACCAAGCAGACTGATCATACTCGGTCAGCCGCTACTTCCCTTCCCTTCTAGAACCGTCTACATGCTACAACAAAGTGATGAGGCGTTTTCTGCATCAGGAAGCAAAAGGGCATCGATTGCATGTCTGCATGTCCGTCATCAGCTGACTGAGACTTGTTTTTTTTTTTTTTTTTAACTTCTTATGTAACATTCAGACAGAGACTCGGTGCGGAATAAAGGAGGCTGCAAAAAGAGAAAAACAGTTGCTTGGAATATTTTTTCTGAATCCAACAGAGAATTTAAAACAAAGTTAATTCAGAGTGAAAGGGCACTTTCAAAATAAAGCAAATAATACTGAACTGCTCAGTTCTACATTTTTTTTTTTGTGTAGTTCTGGTCATTTGAAGAGGAGCTGAAGCCTTAAACTCGTAGTAAAAGCAAAACCTACAACTAACTATGATTTGCATGTATCATTTCAAAGAAGCAGGCTGTTTTATGATTTAAAAAAGTGATGTTAACTTTTAACTTGTTGACAGTTTGCAACTTCTTCTCATTTAACTTCAAAGTTGCAATATCCGTGAGTCTTTGTTGAAAGTTTAGTTCCCATTTTGAAACAGCTACTCAAAGTGCCAATAAAACTGTTTAGATCCTCTTAGCATTGTTTGATAGATCGATTCAATATGAAGCTCATGATTCTAGAAGACTTTCAATTCAGAAAAAAAAAGGCAGATGACAAAATCTGACTGCCAAGTTTATTATCTGTGCTTTTTTTTTTGACAAACATGAAAGATGATAGTTGGCGCTGGTATGCTGCAGCAGCTGGACTTTTATGCCGTTTTTAGTTTAAAAGTACATAACCAGTGAGGGCCTGTGGAAGAATGTATTGAAGGCATGAAGCCTGTGTTGACTTGACTCGAGGGAGACGCTGCTCCTCTCTGAAAGTTGGGAGAAAACAGCCGCCAGTGCTTCACCTGATCAGATGTTATCATGTGCTGGAGAAGGAGGGAACATTTCACAATCAAATTCTCCTCCATGTTTGGAATTCAGGACAACATGCCTCATCCAGTCTTGAGGGGGGAAGGGAAAAAAAAAAAAACCACAAACTAACATGCAAATATCTGCTCTGCAATCAAAGCAAACTTTCCAATGCAAACTTAGCTGCAGTCTGGGACATGAGCACCACGGGTCAAGGGACGGAAGATTTAATGTTTGACACTGGTGAACCACTTTATGTTGCTGGTTCTCCTGTTTAAATGTCATTTTCTGCTGCAAAGGGGAGATCAGAGACTTGAAAATGCAGCATGTCAGACACTCGCTGCTAGCTGATCATACTGTGGGAAACTGGAGTATTTCAAAACAACCTTCCCAGTGGTCGTGGTAGGTCAGCACTGAGAGCCAAAACGGCCCAAAAAAAAAAAAAAAAAAAAAAAACTAATATGAGGGACTGTGTGTTTACATGAAAGAAGGGAAAAAACAAATGGAATCATACGGATCTCAAAAGCAATCTTCACAGGGAGGTTGTGAAATTAGACAACCAAAAGAATGGAGAAGCTATCACTGCAAAGTTTTAGAGTTTCATTTGTTCTTCTGCAGGAATTAAATGACTCTAGATAAATTTTGTCCACTAACGATGACTGGTTTGTTATTGTACTGATAAAGCAGCCAAATCTCTGGTTCCAACTTATGAAGTCTCTCTGACATTTGTTGTACAAGTAAACCTCTTTGGGAAAAATAAAAACAACACATTCCCCACAGGGGAGGGGAAAAAGGAAATTAATATCTCCCTCCAGATCTGGGTGCATTTATGTGTGTTGGCTGTCAGAAGTGAGAGTTTTCATCCGATGACTGGAAAATGGCCACCTCTTCTTCACACGGTTGATTTGGCTTGTAAAAATGAGATGACCATGCAAAACAACATATATGAAAAAAAAAAAAAAGTAATAAATTAAACTTCTTGAATTCAATTGCCTTGTCAAAGGCATTCAAATGCCTCGGACCTGGTATTGACCTATTTACTCCTGTTTTACACATCTAAAAGCAATGGGACACACGGCATATGGCACTTCCAGCATGTACTGCAAATCAGGATTTTGAGCCGTTAATGGTAATTGTTTGACAGACGAGCATATGGTCTGATCAAATGAACGACAGTAGCCCTCAGTAGCTTTGCACATCAAGCTTTGTCTTGTCCCCCATTGTTTATCTTTTTTTTAGGTCAAACAAAAACACACAACAGACTCTCAAATTCACCAGAATAATGGCATTCATGAGCCAACGGAGCAGGGTGTTAATCTGTGCTGTCAACTCTTGCAGTCACCCAAGTCCACTGATGATAGCAGGAGATGAAAACAACTGTGTACTTACTTAAGCCCTGCAGCCATATGCTTGGGGTAGTAATTACAGGCTGCAGGGGCTGTGGTGTCTCACATGGATAAAAAAGCGGTTTTACAACAAAAACATTGGAAATGAATCTGTTTTCTTCCACTGGGTAAAGAGTTGTAATCTAGAAGTGTAAATCCAGTCACTCATCCATTTTGTAGGTGAGAATGTAAGCTTCAGTGGAAATTTAGAGGACCGGTAGCTTCAAGTTCCCGTTAGAATGGCTTAGGCCACTTCAATGTCCGACTGATGATCAGATTTTACGAACTTATATGTTGGGCACATCAAAACTGGATATCCCTTTTGTTTTAGAAACTGGAAGAATCCTTGAGTTTTGTATCATCTATGCTTCATATATTAGGGATAATTAATGATGGCAATCAAAAACCAAGAACCTGTTCCAGGCATGTACGCAGGGGGAGTAACAATTAGGTCTCTAAATTCCTGAATGTCATTAAAAGTAACATGAGCCTTTGAGTATTCAAATACTCGTGTATTAATGTCTTTGTTCTGAAACGGATGAGATCAACTGCAGTAGCTTGGAGTCAACAGGACAGTTATCACGGCTCATCTTCAATTAGGTTACTTATGTTCAACTGTCATGACTGATAGCTGGCTCCAACAAAACAAAACAAGCTATATCAATAGATGCTCAGAACCAAAATTGGTTTACAAAAAACCATTGGAAATTTGGCAGGCCGTTTGTGTTAATAGTGATTTTTTCCAACAACGTGAAATTAAGCCGTTTGTTGATATTAATTAGCCACCAGGCTAGCTAGCGAACAGACATTACAGTGTTAGCATTTTAAGAAACACGGCGGCGGGCGTTTAAATTATCTACAAAATTCAGAGCAAAAATCTATTTGTACGTAAAATATGCACAAGGGGGCATACATAAAAAAAAACGAGCTCCTGAGTAGCTTAACCTTACAGATGAGACGGACATCATCACCTCACCTCATCTTACAAAAAAATAAAAAACAGAGCCAGAAGGGGGGGATTGCGGAGGGAGGAGAGGCTGCAGACACACGGTGCAAATCAACGGACAAGAAAAAACACTCACCATCTGTGCTTGTTGTCTGCGATACGCTGGCGGAAAATACAGAGTACGTTAGCTCAGGAGATAGATGCAGATATGTAAATGTTTATATTTTTTTTCTGGGTTGCTGTCGTCTGGGAGGCTTTGTAGTGATCGCTGACCCGGTGCCGGCGAGTTTCTACGCTCGGCTTCGGTCCTCGTCTCCGTTTTCAACAGAACAGTTTTCTTCTTCAGCAGGATGTCGCACGCTATTGGTTCTCATCTGTTCCTGACGCATTCATGGCACATCGGACAAATCAAAACTAAAGACAGAAGTTTAAGAAGCGTTTGCAGTAAAATAAAAAAAATAAATAAAACACAAATTGTGGTAGGCTAAAAGGAGAAAGTCACGGTGGTTGTAAACGTTCTGCTTTAAGTGCTCGAGTTTTTTTTTTTACTTATCAAGAACAAATATGTGCCGTCATGAATTATATAATATTCGAATTTCTGATGGTTGTGAACATGTCATGTTTCCCTTTGTCACAATTCAGTCTTAACGCGATCAAAAAATGATCTAATTCATAATTTTCTTCCATTTTTATACAATTACTTACACATTACATAAGACTTAAAGTTTTAACTTTTATGTCATTGACCTCCAGACTACAAATTAATTATTCAGGCTGCGATGGGAAGATTACTGCATACCGAGTTAAAGTTCAGCAGCTGATGTAGGTAAAGCCAATTGATATTCTTAACTTCAATACTCTCTTAAGTGATTGTATTTTTGTCTTACTGTCAGACTCTGGAGCAAATATTGTGTTACAATTCTAAAGATATTTGTGGGTGAAAGTAAAAGCACCATTTTTGAGATGTTAGTAGTTTACCTGTTTTATTCTATCCAAGATTTTGTGCACACTATTGAAGAAACTTCTTTTACTAAAAAAAACTGGCTATGGCAACCCTCTCCAAAACATTTCAAGAAAATACAACACATCACTTTTTTCATGATAATCTGCATCTCACATCTCAGGGATCCCATCTGTTGTGACTTGGCACCCTTGTTGAGTTAGATCTGCCTCAATAATGGCATAAAAACAGAAAATTCTTAATATAACACAAATAAGCCAATTTAAGAAAGAGCCCAGAAAACAGATCCAAGAGAAGACACCAAGGAACATTTTTTAATCAAAACTTAATTTCCATGTGCTGACAAACACCTGACATTCCTCAAAAAAAAAAAAAAGAAGAAAGAAATAGACTACATGCCACGGAAAGGCACTTCACTAAAACTTGAATACAAGACTCAAAAAGGAATTTACGTAGTTGTTTTTGATGTGTGTCTAGCTGTGAATCACAACAGTGCCTTTAAAAATGTAAAGATGTTAGTTTTGTAGATAGACGAAATGCAATGGTACAAACACACCAAGCAGAATCCTTACGGAAAAATACAGCAACAGTTTGGAAAGCGCAATGACAAGTTAGGAGCTCTGAGAAGAAACAACACAGCTTAGATTTTTTTTCTTTTAAACTGCCAGCATCATTTAATACATCTCTATTGCTTGACTTGAATTACAGTAACATCAGTCTTGATGATTTATGTACAATGACTGTCTTTGCGCTGTCTGTGCTGAACAAACTGCTGAGCTCTGTCCACATCATGAAGTCCTAACCAACGTGTCAGGACCATCAGTATACTGTTCATTTAAAATAAACAAAATCCTCCCTACAGTTTGGTGCTTGTGGAACCTCTGATATGAATTGCCTTAAATTGGCTGCACATATTATTCAACGGCATGGACTTATTTATTTTTGTTCCCCTTAGTTGTCCCATCTGCTCTTTCTACGTTTTGGCGGATCAGGGACAGCAAAGCTATCATCTCCTCTGTCACTCCCCCTGTCCCCCCCGTCTCTATCGCTCCTCGAGTCCTCTCTGTCCCTCTTGCTTCCATCACTGTGACGGCTGCTGCTGTGGCGATCGCGATCCCTATCTCTATCTCTATCCCGATCCCCATGGCGCTCCCGATCTCCGTGGCGGTCCCGATCTCTATCTCCACGCCGATCTCGGTCTCCATGGCGCTCCTCACCACTATGCCGATCGCTTCTGTGGCGATGGTCTTCGTGACGTCCGCGGTCTTCACCGTGTCTGTCCCGTGAGCTATCTTTCTGCGGGGGAGGTGGAAGTGGAGGGTTACTGAGCGGCATGCTACTTTGACTGGCAGGCACGGAGCTCAGGGAGCCGGCACTAGTGAAGCCCGCCAGTGAAAAACTGCCCCCTTGGGACCGTTCTGAGCCATTGGCTGCCTCTGTTGGTACAGAGTTCAGGCTGCCGGCGCTTGTCCAGCCTGACGGGCCACTGGACTTGGTGGTGAGCTTTGGAGAGCCACTGGTTGCAGCCACAAAGTGGCTCTTATACTGCGCCTAGATGGAGAAAAGAAAATTATTAGCTGCCTTGGGTGGGCAAAAAAACAAAACAAGAACACCCCACCTATCGAAACTTTGAAGTAAGATTTTATTAAGAAGTGATGATAAGACTGCTGATTAATTATCATCTGTGCATTTTCTTTGAAAAACTATGGTGCCAGTGTTGTTCACAATTTATTATTATTATTATTATTATTAATATTATTTTACCATATGCTTAGGAAAAGTGCATGATCAATATATATTACTGAGTATAAGAATATTGTACCAAGTTTTGACAAATAGTTGATCAAAGGAAGACTTCAGGAAAACAGAAACAAATGCTTTCTCTACCAGACTTTTTTTTTTCTTTTTGGCCAACTTAAAGAAACAAATACATCAGCAAACTGATTGCCGTCAATCTAAAAACTGGTACTGGAATTGGAGCATGAAAATTAATAACAGAGGAACGAGACACATAGACTTTCAAAGTGACATTAATTGGGATGCAAAGACAATAACACTAGGAAAAAAACAAACAAACAAACAAAAAAGACCCTGACAGTACCTGGAAGGCTTGTTTCAGTGCAGACATGCGATCCCCCATTGCCCCAGTAGTTGGCTTGCTGTAGCTCTCAAGGCTACTGCTGTAAGATGTCAAGCTGCTACGTTCCTGAAAAGACAAACAATCTATTAAAATTGGTCAAGTGAGGAATTTCTCTAAATGGGCATTTTGTTCTTTAGGTTTATAGTTCATCTAATGATTCCCTTCATGAAAGCAAATTCTTATTTAGTTGAGATTTGTAACTTACAGAGCTTTCAGCTCCCAGGCCTGGTCTCTCTCTGTAACCAAGACCACCTCCACCAATGTTCAACTTCTTCCCCTTTCCACCCTTGAATCGGGATTTTCTGAACCAGGGATTCTGGGGAAGGGGAGTAAATTTCAAAACACTGACCGTAAATATACAGCATCTTCAGTTCATGAACTTCATGCTTTTGAGTCTTTCACTAATTCATCTCACCTGCATGGCTAAATCCATAATTTCTTTAGAAACAGCTTGATTAGCTCCCTCCAAATTCCGCACCAGGTCTCCAGCAAAACTGGTGTCTTTACTGGTGAGGAGAGTGTAGGCTACACCCTTCTCTCCAGCACGACCAGTACGTCCTATCCTGTGAGTGTGTGTGTCAATGTCTCGTGCCACGTCGTAGTTCACGACTGTGCGAATGGACGGGATGTCCAGACCACGGGCTAGAGGGGGGAGGCCAAGCCAGGTTAGAAAATGACCCATTTAAAACTGTACTTGTGTTACTTGGCTTTCGACTTACAGCAGACTAAATTGTCACTTCACAAGACCAGATAATGAAATTAGACATTTTTTTCATTTCAGTACTCAAAAAAAAGGTGAAAAGGACTGAAAGAAATCATCTCTATCTCCAACATCTTTTTTACGCACCGGCTACATCAGTGGCCACCAGCACGGGCAAGTTCTTCTTCTTGAAGTCACTGATGACCTTGTTCCTTTCACTCTGGTCCATGTCTCCATGCAGGAGGCCCAGGCTGTAGCCTTCCTGTATCAGGTTATTAGCCAGTTCCTCACAGTTGGTCTTCTTGGTGACAAAAATGAGCACTGAGCCAGAGGAGGTGAACTCGACCAGCCGCCGGGTCAGCCAGCCCCATTTATCTAATCCACTGAGCAGCAGCTCCACCACCTGAGTCACATCTTCATTGGCCTTTTTCCACACAGGAAAAAGAGACAAACACAAAACATTTTTTAAAGCATAATTGAGATACAACAAATTTTTGCTCCGCTGCTCTAATAAAATATCTGCACCTTTTAATCCTAAACTTTCAGTCCAAAACACATTCAGAGGACAAAATTGTATTTAAAACAAATCAAACGGGCATACTAAAAAAAAAAATAAAAAAGGGCCTGCACATTCATTTGTGAAATCAACATTACCTCTCCAATATCTCCTTGCACCACACGAATAGGATCTACCAAAATGTCTCTTGCCAACCTCTCTATCTTCTTTCGAAATGTAGCACTGAACAGAAGAGCTGTGGATAAAGTTGCATTAGAAATTATAAAATTCAAATTAAGGGAAGAAAAAAAAAACAATCCAAAACATACTGTGAGAAATTAACTTACTCTGCCTGTCCGGGCGAACATGACTGGCAATAGATCGAACCTGATATTCTACAAAGAACAAAAAAAGAGTAGTAGTATTAACATTCTGTTAAGGAGCTAACATCAAAAAGCAGTTCATACAGTTTTTGTTAAAGCACTAGTAATGGCAGCCCACCAAAGCCCATGTCAAACATGCGATCTGCCTCATCAAACACCAGGTACGTCACTCTCTGCAGAGACGTGGCCTTCTTTTTAACATGGTCAATCAGACGACCCTGGTAAAGAACAAACATTCGCCATAAACCTCTCATTTGTGCAACAAAGAAGTTAAAATTGTGTTCATAGAGTTCAGAAAAGTGTTAAAACGTCTTACTGGAGTGCACACTACAATCTCTGCTCCCTCCTGCAGAGCCTTGGCCTGCTCCCACATGCTGCCTCCTCCATAAACTGCCACAGAGCGCAATGAGTAGGCTTTCCCAAAACGCTTGCATTCTGCATGTATCTAGCATGAATTTAAAAATAATTAGGGAATCAATTCTTTCAGAAATGTATTTTTAGTTTGTACGTGTGCTTCGACAAACCAGTCTTCTCCCATTCCTTACCTGCTGACAAAGCTCTCTTGTGGGGCACACAATGACTGCGATGGGCCCTTCTCCAGCTTCCAGCTCCTTCTGATCCATGATGTGAACCAGCATTGGCCAAATAAAAGCTGCAGTTTTGCCGCTGCCAGTTTTTGCAATGCCGATCATGTCACGTCCAGACAGGGCAATAGGAACACCCTTGAACCCAGATCAAAACTGTTACTCACCATGTAACCAGTGGCATTAACATTGTTCCAATCTTGATGTTAACTTGCACCATACCTGGCACTGAATTGGTGTGGGCTGAGTGTACTCAGACTTTCGAATCTGGTGCATCAGCTGCTCATCAAAGCCAAAGTGGGCAAAGCTAGTACAAGGTTTTGGAGGGGCAGCACCGGATACCTAAGAAAAGAGAAAAGATAAGGGCACAAAAAGAGCCAAAAACAAGATTAAGAAAAATTAGAAAGTTGAGTGTCTCAACAATCTCTACATTATGATCAGTGTTGCAGGACATATTGCTGATAAAGTGAATAGCAAAAACAGGCAGTGGTGAAACATCGTGTATATAATTTGACTGTAATTGTAAGTTGTTGTTTTTTTCTCCGTAGACATACATAAACTGATCAATGGACTTACTCGCAGGTTGAGTTTAGTGACGTAACTCCAACACTTGAGTTCCAGTCAGACTGCCGAGCTCCTCGTGTTCATTGTAAAAGTTTTTCTCAAAGGGTGAGTAATCTATCTGTGAAACAAAAGACGAAACAGACCCGATGAAAATAACTTACATTACATCTTCGTATAAAAGTGACTATGCTGGCGGTTAAACTGGCTGTTGTCAGTCTGTGTTGTCAACTGTACCTCTGAGTGATCAATAGGTGGAAGTGGCATAATGATTTTTTTGGTTGCGGAGGGAATTGGGTTCCCATCACTGTCATAGTCAACGTTTTCCTCCTCTTCTTCTTGGGTCAACCCGGCTGTGGGATTCTCAGCCATGTAGCGGAAGTAGGCTTCCTGCAGAAAGTACAGGATTTCATGTGAAAAAACTGACTTGGTTTGCTTTTTCCTTTAGTTTCCAGACATGCCTCACATTTTAGAAAGAACAGGAATTATTTGCATGACAAAAACAACTCCACAATATTTATCCTAAATGTAACCTGCATGGTCAAACAGAGGGGGAGAGCAGGGAACTTTATAAGACTAGAGCAGGTAGAGGGAAGACCTCTTTGACCAGCTGTGTGGTGGATTAAGAACTTTGGAGGGCTCACTCACTTGTTCATCTTCCTCTTCAATGTCATCACGTATTCCCCTGAAATGACAAGCGGAGAAAAAAAAAAACTTCCCTGCGGCTCGTTCATACACCAATGAAGGCCCACACCCCAACATGTCTAACCTCTGTCTGCTTACCTGACAATATTCATTCAGCCAGTAAAGCTTTAGCTGAAAGTCTAACTTTGGTGTTAACCACAGACAAAACTTATAGCTCAGTACATTTTACCCATGTTAAGACAAATGTTAAAACAAAGAGTAAAAGTTAAAGTGGCACAAAGGAACTTTTGCAATTCTTACTACAGAGGTATCCCTGTTAGGTTGCTTTTAAGAAACTGTCCAAAATGTGTTCGTTTGGTCTCTTGCTGGGTCATGTTCTCATTTTCTCTTCTGTCATTACTTTCTTGGGTCTCTTAGTTTCCTCTGCCGTGATGTCAACTGTAGCTCTGCAAGCGACTTTTATCGTTACTGATGGGTGACATAGTGGTGTAAAGCCATATGCCGTTGATGCAAGAAACAACTGGGAGAGGAAAGTAAGAAACCTCTATCTCCATCTCCACCAAAAGATGGAGATAGAGGCAAAAACCACCAGCTATTTTGGCTGTTTTTTGCTGATAGTAGGGACAAAAGACTGTGAGAGTTAAATGAACCTTCCTAAAAGTACTCAAATACTCCTTCAAATTAAACTGAATCTGGTATTGCAATGTGAAAATAAACACCTTTGTGCTGCTTTAAATATAAATTAACACAATGATAATCCTATATTAATCTCTGTACACCTTTTCAAAAAGGCATCAAAACTGAACTGTGGGCATTTTTTTTAATTCTGTCAAAAATATTTCTACCAAGGAAACTTTACCCTACGGGAATCAGAAAAAACAAATGTAGACGCTTACTTATCTGTCTTTTTTTCCTTCTCTTCAAGTTTCCTCATGTCTTTAGCTGCTTGGTTCTGAGGAAAAAAGATTGTGAAAGTTAGAGTGTATTAGTTTGCCTTTATGTAAAGCTGGGCCTCCAGTTCTTTGCTAGATGGATGCAGAGCCCACGGTGGAGCCTCTGTAAGTGACTTATGCCTATTGGAGCATTAATGCCTTTGCGGCAAGGATGTAACTCTGGATCTACAAGCATGTGTGGAACTAATACATGTTAAAAATGGAAAATATCTTAAAGAAGACAGTTTTATGATAGCTTAATTGCATCAGTGCATGGAATTAGCTTTACGAGAAAACACTGGTGTTTTCAAATTTCATGAACAAGCCTGACAAAAATCACAGCCTATTACATTTTACGTTGTTGTTCAAAAAGGGGTTATATTTCAGCAAAGAAAAACCCTGTGCTTTGGTATTCTATATTGCAGTCTGTGGGGAAACTATGGCGTAAACTCTGTGGCCATTTCAGGTCTGAGCATGAATTGCCTTTCACTGCAATGTTCTTCTCACCTCAACCTCTGCCATGAAAGCATCCAGTGGGTCATCATCGCTATCTGAGCCACCACCTGACTGCATCTGCTGTCGCGTGGGTGAGTTCTCAGCTGGGATGTACGGCAGGTCCATGTTGCTGCTGGACTCCTCTTCGTCATCTTCAAAATACCTGGCACAACATGACAAACACAATGTTGAACATTCATTCAACGCCACAGTTCATGCTGGACACTTTGATTACATGACGCAGCTTTCACTCACGCATTCTCCTCATCAAAGTTAGATCTTTTTGACCCGATTTTATAAAAGGATGGGAGCTGCTGGCCCTTCCCATATCCCCCGCTTGATCCAGGGGGACCAAATGATGTGTGAGATTTCTGGGGAATAGAAGGCT
The DNA here is from genome assembly GCA_018398805.1 of Hirundichthys speculiger. Classification (NCBI taxonomy): domain Eukaryota; kingdom Metazoa; phylum Chordata; class Actinopteri; order Beloniformes; family Exocoetidae; genus Hirundichthys; species Hirundichthys speculiger. Next base: position 2,235,244 of record JAGFBZ010001790.1, on the reverse strand, counting down.
CGTCTTTTTTTCCTGCCAGAGAAAAACCTCCAAAGCCGAACCCTCGCTTAACACCCGGACCACCTTTGCTCCAGTTCATGGCTGTGCTGTTAAAAAACAAGAAAAGAGACAAGTCTTTAGAGTATTGTAATCCTTTTTCAATAAAATATTTGACCCAGTAACTTGTCTAAAACATGAAAAATAAAATACATTTTATTTAACACAGAGCATTTCCAAAAGCTCTGTTGTGGTGGATGACAGTTTTTCAAATTCTCAATATACTAAACTGAGTATTAGCTGTCATAATTTAGAAAGAAATCAGTAGCCTCAACTTGCTTTTGTTTATTAGCCTTTTTAAAAGAACAATTTTTATTAATTTGCTCACTGCACTTTCAACTTTTTATCCAAAAATCTTAGGTGTACTTTTGAAATGTCTACTGATAAGCTGGATGGTCCCTCTCCTCTTTAGTCTACAGGACACAGCATCCATGGTCTTCAAAAAGAATTTTGAATTTTGATTCATCTGACCACAGAACAGTTTTCCGTTTTGCCTCAGAGCTTTGGTGCAGAGAAAACAGCAGCATTTCTGGATCGTGCGAACATATGACTTTTTCTTAGCATGATAAAGCTTTAATTTGCATTTGTGGATTGCACAGCAAACCAGGTTGACAGACGGTGATTTCTGGAAGTGTTCCTGAGCCCCTGCAGAGATGTCCAGTGGAGGAATCGTGCCTGTTTTTAATGCAGTGCCACCCAAGAGCCCCAAGATCAGGAACATCAAGCTTTGACCTCCGGCCATGTCCCAATGAGCACACCCACTCCTCCTGATTATTTGAATCTTTTGATGGTATTATGTACTGTAGATGGTGGGATCTTCAAAGTCTTTGCAATTCCACATTAAGTAACACTTTCATGAAATTGTTCCACAACTATTAGATGCAGTTTGTCACAGATTGCTGAACCTCTGCACATCTTAAACATATCCATTGATACACAGTCATGTTACTAACCTATTGCCAATCAACTTAATTAGTTGTCAAATGCGCCTGCATTTTTTTGTTGCACCTGTTACAACTTGAGATGTGTTTCTGCCATCAAAGTCAAAATGAGCCAACATTTTCAATGAAATGGTAAAATGTCTCAGTCTCAACATCAGACATGTTCTTTATGTTACATTATTAATAAAATATGGGTTTATGCTTTTTGCAAATCGCTACATTGATTTTATTGTCGCTTCACAGAGCGTCCCAACGTTTCTAGAATAGGGGTTGTCGCCGCAATTAATATCCGGTAATCAAAAAGCTCCGTTAGCGAGAGCACTGTCGCAAACGGGGACTCACTGACGTAAGAGTGGTAAATGGGGAGCTTGTTTGTCATTAGCTTATTTCGACGATGCGAATGAATATAACAACATAATATTATTGCTAGTTCGGAGTCTGGTGCTTTCCATTACATCAATTTAGCAATATTATCATGTAACTAACCATACCAGATATTAGCGTTAGCCCAAGGCCGCTCTGAGGCCGAAATGAAGAAAGAGCGCGACACTTAGCCTCAAAAGTGGTACACTCGGTGGGACTTTGGCAAACAAGCACACCATTTGGTGACTGGGTGTATCAATAACTATCACTAAGCGCTACCTATGCGTGTTTATTTACCTGTTTCTGGTGGCAGTAAACGCTTCGGTGTGTGCATCAGATCAGGATCAGACCCTCCGCTGGTTACGTCATCGGTGTGCGCAGCAGAGTTTCTCTGTGGGCGCGTCTTCGTCTGTGCGCGACCACATCAGTCCCCGTAGAGCTGAAAACATCCTGCTGGAGAGGATGGACCCGTAAATAAGGTCGCTTAAAGAACTGCATTACTCCAAGCCGGGGCTGCTGATCTTCGCAGTGAATTGGTATGTAATTAAAATATGAGAATAATGCTTCATCACCTCCTTCAAAACAAAAAGAGCTGTGTTAGTCAACTGTTGTTGTTGCTAGCTTGCTGTGTCCTCCATAACCACAACGCGAATAAGCTACAAAAAAATCTGCAGCGTACGGTGCTAATAGTCACTACCTGGATTTAACTGAGCACGGAGAAGTACTGTAGAAACTAGACCAAGCAGTTCCTGGAGAGATTGCGCCCGGATTACTGCTACTGCCCGTCTCTGGTCTCTGGCAATTCCTAAAAGTGTGATATAGAGCATTAAACAGAAAAGCTGCTGATCTGCTGTGAATTCTGGGAGAATTCTATGGTTTTTTGTGTTCTGTGTGAAGCAGCTCTGACCAGAGGCCTGATACAGAAAGGAGGTTCAAAAAAGTCTGAGTTAAAAAAAACAAAACAAGACTAAACAATAAAAACAACAACTCAGAATTGACACATGCAGATTTAAGAAACTCTTGAGTTTTTGGTTTCAAATCAGGGGCTTAGAGTTGGTTCCGTCAACTCTGAGTATGTTGACTCTGAGTTACTGTGACTGTAACAGAACATCATCAGTGCGCCATTTATATAACAAAGTTAGTCCCATTGAGATCAAAGATCTTTTTTTACCAGGGTGTCCTGGGCCTCCAAGGGCCACATTCACACTAACTCCTATGGGCAATGTAGAGTCATCAATTAGCCTGACATACAAGTTTTTGAACTGTGGGAGGAAGCCAGAGTACCCAGGAAAACCCATGCAAGCATGAGAAGAACATGCAAACTCTCCACAGGAACCTGTTTGCAGTTGGGCAACAGTGCTGTTTGCCACATGCACAATTATACATTGTGCAATGTACAGTTAAATGTGTTTGTGTATGGGCTGCTGGCTAGCTCGGTGGTTTAAGCAGGCAGCCCATGTACAGAGATTACACGTGAATGGCTTGGGGGAAGAAACTCTTCTTCATCCTCTCAGTTCTAGTCCTCTAACCCTGATGGGAGTAGCGAGAAGAGAGAGTGTCCTGAGTGCCTGGGCTATTTAAGGATATTCTTAGCCCTTAACCTTCAGTGTTTAGCATAGATGCCCTACAGGTTGAAGAGGGTGATTCTGATGGTCCACTCGGCTAAATGCAGCATCCCTTTAAGGACTAAGAGGTCTTGCTTTGCGCAGTTTCCCAGAGAGGTGGTGATGAGCCCACACAAGATGCTGTCAGTGTTGCAGGTGTAAAACTTTTTGAGGCCCTTTGAGGGAAACCTTAAAGTCTCTCAGTCATCTGAGGAGGTGTAGATGCTGTGTGGCCAACTTCACCACGGTGTTGATGTGCTGAGTCCAACACAGGTCCCGTCAGATGGTCCCTTTCCAGTTGCTTGAGAGTGTCCATTCTTTCCACGTCAGAGCCACTGATTTGAACACATCTTTCTGCAGAAAAGTAAGACAGCTGCAGCGGTGAAAGACGGATGATGTGGGAGAAATTGCAGAGCAAATGAATGCATGCAAATTATATTGTGGCACAACTGTCAAGTGATGCGAGATGGGTTTAAAATAATTAAGATTGACTTTTCATGCATGTGAAATCCTTCTGGAAGAAAAAAAAAGAACGTTTTAATCATTTGCAGGTGCAGTAGAAAAACAATTTAGACATGTAATTCAGACATAATGGGCTTGGTTGTTGTCACTTTAATAACATTTAACCCTTCGAAAAGGAAAAATAATTCAAGGAGCTTTGATGGGAACATGGGTGCAGTCAATACATCCAGCCCCTCTGGGAGGTCAGGAAGCAGGATGTTATTAAAAAGTAATTTCAAATCATTAACAGTATCAACTTCTAAATCACATAGGATACCCAAAATCCTGTATGGGGAGGCGGCTAGAAACCTCTCATGAGCCAGGACACTTTTTTCACAGTTCTGCATATTGTTCCCTTTCTAATAGGCTATGTTTAGCACCGCTGTTGTTATTAATAAAACTGACATTTGCAATCAAAAAATAGCTTCTAAAATAAAATAACTTGAGGTGTTTTGCGTGAAGGTATACAATGGGTGATGTTAGTGATGCGCGGGAGGCTAAGATCGTGTGTATAGGTTATGTACATGTGCAGAAAAATGGTTGACCTAATGCTCTTACAATATTCATAAGGGTATGCTAAATTATATATTTGAATCCTCAGTGTTATTTCCTGACACAAACGCAGAGCAGCACAGCCTCTTCAGTCAATAAAGGGACAACTTGTATCATTGTTCATACAAAAGACACGTTATAAGGTTGGATTGCCCAATGAAATTAAACCCTGTTTCAGCTTTATAATGGAGAAGAGGCACAGAGAAACTCGATATGTGGAACTAAACCTGCTCTCGACCAGGTTGTGTTCAAAGAGTAAGTTACTGTAGCAACAGACTGAGCATAAACTACTTTTGATTCTGAAATGAGCTTGACTCAATCTCAGGGTTAAGTTACCTCGCTTTGGGAGATGGAAAAGTCAGTTTCCCTAATTTCAGGTTCAACATACTTGTGCACATAACCTTCTTTCTGAAACAGGCCCCACGAGTCGCCGGTCTCCTCCGTGACCTTAAGTTTATCATTTCATTTGATCTGGACTCAAAACCCTCTGACACATTGTGTGATACAATTGCGATTTACAAAGAGACCATAGGTCCAGAGGAAATTTTGTTACCACCGTAGGAACCGCAAGGCATTCCCACAAAGAACAGTGTAAGATTTGTGTTTCTCAGGCAAAAATAGACAACACACTGGCAGGTTCTGCTCTGGTTTGTATTGTAAAAGCCAGAAGGGCAAGTTTGTGTCATTTAGAGACTTCTGGTGAGAAAACTATAAGTCTTTTGCCTTAAGGAGTTACATTGTGTGAGTGAGGAGAGATTTTGTTCTGTTTTGATGTATAATTGAGTTCTGTTGGCGAGAACTCGGGGCTCTAGAGCAGTTTAGAAAAAAAGTTTCACCTTTTAATTTTCAGGCTGCTCCACTCTGGCAGTTTGGCAGAAAGTCCCTGAGCCAAAATGTAACTTACATTCATTTCAATGGGATTTTCCTAGATTAAATAATCAGATTGATTGATTGATTTTCTCAGAAACCGTATAAATGCTCATCTGAGAGAGGTTGACAGCAGTCCCTCCAATTAATATATTCCACTGGAAACAAGTTATCTAACAGTTACTGTTGCAGTGAGGATCTTCTCATTTCTTAAACAACATCTATCATTGAGAAGATGCTCTTCTGTTTCAGATCGGTCAAATTACTAATTTGCATAAAGTTAAAACACCTAAGGAGACGGCTAAAATGACTAAAAATTGTTTAGTTTGTTAGAGAGCATAAAGATTGGCATCTGGAGTGGTGGGAAATTTGGTCTGACCATGTGTCAGAGGAATGAGATCATCAGGGCAGGAAGAGCAGGAAAAGTGGCAGATGAAGTGATGCATCATACGTAATCCCTGGCATGTAAACAGTGTGTAATAAACATGGGTTTTAAAGTGCTGACTGTTTAAATTTTAAGCAAATCACAAGCAAAGTGGAGGGAAGTTGTAGGATTACCGGACAGGAACCCAGTAATCAAGTAAAGGTTCTGTGGTCGACAGCAGTTGGGTAATTTATATTTAAAGTCGCTCTCTGTAAACCCACAACATGGAGTTACTGTGTGGGAAACTGACCACGGTTGGGCTCCAAAAACCAAATAAATTCATCTGCGAGGCAGCAGAAACATTAAAATAGTCAGTTTCTGCCTTTAGAGTAAAGAAAGCAAAAGAGAAAAAAAAGTACTCAGTGCTACTTAGCTTGACCTGGAAATCCCTGAAAGACATTTGTGGTGAAAAATGCTTTTCATGGCAAAGAAAAATGTTCTTAATTACATCCAGCATAGTGAGCACAAGTTCCAGGAGGAAGGAATGTCTATATGCATGTCGACCACTACATTATTTCATAAATCAGTCATCACTCATTGATCAGGTAACAAAAGTAAAAAGGTTTTTTTTTCTTTGACAATAAAGAAGTTTAATATTTTGCAGTGGCTCAGTCAGTCGTATTATCACAACCTCATCAAGCTCCATTTAATTTGCTGAAGACAAAAGTTAAGACTGAAATACCCATAAAACAAATAGCAAGCAGTGGAGAAAGCCCTGATAAGTACCATGAGGGAGGAAAGTCCTTCTCTGAGAAGGAAAAGAATACTTTTCAAAAAAGTATTGGAAATTAACTTTTCATTTATGGTTATGCGGATGTGTCCAGTTATCTTTTAGTCCTGTAAAGAAGGGATTGTAGATGGTAACGTTTAAAAATGCTTTCCTTAACCTCAGTGTTCTCTAGGAACTTTACAGCAGTAGCACTAAAACCCTTGACTGCACAGGTTCTGGAGGAACCAGAAATTAGAAATAAAAAGCATTTTAGAGCTAAACATTCTGCTTTTATTGGAAATAAAAATCACGCACTCTCACACTTGCATCATCAGACTTGAAAAATAAAAGTCTGCAAGTATTAACATCAGGTTTGAATGACTGAAAGAGCCTCATATTTCCTAAATTCTTCTTCCAGGTTTGATGTGATTTCCCTCAAATTAAAGTTCAGGTTCATTCTATAATTGTAACCGACGCTTGTAGATATGTTTGTTTAGTCATTATAATGTTTCTTATATACCACAACTACAAGCCTGACTTCCTCTTTATCTCTGATTTTCTCTTATTCTTTCAGATAATCACCGTGCACTTATTTTTGCTGACGTCTGTGATATAAACAAGAACATCCATGTCTTTTCTCGTAAGTGTTTGTAAAATATCTCTACAGTCCTGGCTTTCAGGACTAAGATTAAATTCAGAATTGTGTCTAATTGTGTGATTTATTTATTTAAGTTTTTGAGTTTATTTCAATTGAGTTTAATCAGTTGATCCAAGTTAAGATTTCAGAAGTTCCACACAGAGTAGTGTTTTTATGTTATCTTTCTATAACTTTTTCTCTCGCACAAGACCTAAGAAATATTTACAGCTGCAAATGAAGTTTCCAACATTAACCAGCACAGACAACAGCATTGAATACTTTGTTTGTCATGTAATCTTTTCTTATTCTCGCTTGCATTTCTTTCTTTTTTTCATGCCTGTTATTAACCCTCTGTGTCTATCAGCGGTGGGTATCTGAGAAATTGAGTGTGGAGAGCCTGCGGGATTTGGAGTTATTTGGAGGTGAGGTTCAAGTCAAAATAACATCCAGTGAAGGTGCAGCATTCCCAAACTACTGGTGACACTTTAGGTTGCTCACAAGCACATAGAGAAACCAGCATTCAGTTCACTATCAGTTTTGCTCTGAGGACTGGCTTTGCTTTTCTTCTCAGATGTCACACTGAATTCATTAGTCATCAGTCTTGTCTGAAGCTTTATCGCCTCATTGTTTCTGTTTCTGTTTGTGTCTGTGTTTTCTCAGCCGGTGGCACAAGCAGAAATGCGTTTTCATTTCTCACATAATGCATAAAGAAATTGTGTTTTATTTGGTGCTGATTGTACCTTCTTTGTTTTAAAAGTTTGTTTTTTGGCCAGCAATTTATTCAGCTTTTTTACTCAAATTTGGCTCCATTCTTGTAGAGAATTGTGTTTCTTTTAGATTAAACATTTGGCCCTTTTTTCACAAGTAGATACAACTTCTAAGGTTCTGTTGAAACGTCTTTGACATGACTGGGTCAAAAACACCACGTTCATTCACACGGTGCAGTTTTTTACTTTTAAACCGTTTATAACTTTGTTGATAGCAGCAAGTTTGTCTTATGACAGAGTTATTGAGTCGGTACTTCCTTCAGACATCCAAACACCTGCTTTCAAGCAGATTTTTTTTTTCATAATATATGAATATATAATATATATAATATATAATGTATTCCTTTAAAATCTGTTAAATACAAGTGTACATGTCTTGTGTGCACTAATGTAGTCTGCCTTTTATGATATCTTTAATTGGAGATTGTCAGCTAAATACAGTCTATATTCCATGTATTAAATCTTGGGTTTGTTTGGTCTGAAGCACTGGAGCGTCTTGTACATCATTCAGTTCCAGCTTAAATCATTTATCTGTTAAGAACTTGCTTGTGCAAAAAATCCCAGTAACCAGCGCCATACCCAGTCTGGACGGACACATGACAAGCACCGATATAGCTTACAAGAAAAGAGCAATTTCACAGTTGATTGAACGCAAAAATGGAGCGTGATGTTTAGAGCCGGCTGCCCCAGTTCATCAGACTGGGAGTTTGACATGCTGCTGTGCAGAAGCCAGACTGGCATGATCACGTTATGTTATGAGCCAAAATGGCGAGAAGGGAGTATGTTATAAGAGCTGCTGGCATTTGCCCACTTTAGGAGCAACGTTTCATCTTTGGTTCTAAAGTATAGTGTTACTTTGCCACTGCACAAACTACATTTTAATGAATGTTTCATGGTTTGTTTATTGTTGTGTTGAGGTTTCGTTCTGCTCTGCGTTCTGTGGTTGAATTCTGCTATAAACATAGTAAAAGACGTATTCAGAACAGCTTTTTAATGTTCAATCAATCAGTCCAATCAGACTGTATTTAGATGGACTAAATACAGATAAAATCAGGTAAAATCAGAAACCCCCCACCTCCACCCACCTCAGTTCCCCCATCCCTATCAATGATAAAACATGATCAAAAATAAATTATAGTATGGATAACATGACTGGGCACAGAATAACCAGGGAGGGACCACTATCACAGTATTACAGGGAGCCGTCTGCATCAGGATGCCAGGAGCCTGGCTGCCTGGCAGGGGGCCACAACCTACCCCCAGACAGGGCAGAGAGCCAGACCCCAGCGGACCTCGGGCCAGCGCTACAGCGACCAGGGCTAACAGCCACCTCCCATGCAGAGGAGTTAAAAAATCCAAATAAATTAAAAACAAACTAAAATGACTAACGTACGAATACTGGCGAATGAACTCACTGAAATAAAAAGCCATGAGGAATATTAGATGTTGAGATATGAGATGAACAAGTATGTAAAATGTATTAGAAATGTATGAGTAAGTAAATAAATAAGACATAAGCAGCCAGTAACAATAAAAATGTAGTAAACTGGACAAGGTGGCATTATTTAAAGGCCAAATCAAAAAGGCGGGTCTTGAGCCTTGCTTTTAAAAATATCAACAATCCCTGCGGCCCCCAGGTTCTCCAGGGACCTGGTCCATAGTTCGTGGGGTGCAGTCGGCTGCCTCTCCGTGGGCTCTTGTGTTAACAACTGGAATAATTAAAAGGCCGGTGCCAGAAGACCTGGGGGTCCACAAGGGTTCAGAACGTAAAATCAAATCAGTAAGATAAGAAGACACAAGAAGACGACTTTTAAAAACCATTAGAAGTACCTTAAAGTAAATCCTAAAAGACACTGGTGTAATGTGAACCCCCCTTTCTGGTCCTCGTCAACACATGATGGTTTAATGTTTAAATGTTCAGTGAGGAGGCGTTTATGGAGCTTGTTCCTTCACCAACTAAAGTGACTGGAGATTAAACGTCTTGTAGGGACAGGCTGGTTTTTATTTTGGATTTGAATGAGAAAAGTTTTCTTTTTTTGGGCATTTGTAACAGTCAGTGTTCTCTGAAGTTCACCAACCACCCTCCATTAATAAGCCTTTGTCCATTAGACGAGGATAGCAAGGTGAAGAATCTCCCCGGTCTCGTTTCCACCGGTACAGAACTCAAGCTCATCAGATTTGAAGACATGCGTCTTTCTCTCCTGTGGCTTCTCTCCAGTCGTTCCAGTAGAAATGGGCAGGGTCACCACTCGTCTCGCAGTCAGTGTCAATCTGATCCTTGCTGAATTGATGGGAATGTAGCCTGGAATTTCTTGTGAAGTTCAGCTTGTTGATGTTCGTTCCTGTTTTTTCCTCGCCCTCCTGCTAAATGACTTGCAACACAGATCCAGTTAGTAGAAGTTGAACAGCAGGAACTGAGATTATGTAACCCCACCATTAAACTGGCAGATTTACTCAGTAATCTGGATTTTTATTATATTTTTGGGGATTTTTTTTGTATTTTGGAAAGTCTGGAGTTAAATCTCGCCCTTATTTTTTTGTTTGCAGGCTTCCTCTTATTTTCACGGTTTTGCTTGCAGGTTGTTGCTCAGCGTTGCATGGTCGTCCTTAGTTTATCATTTCTGTTTTGGCTGTGCCCGGTTTCCTTTGCCTTACATCCTGTCAGCGAGGAAACGGCAGAATATTTATATTCAGTTTTTCATTTTGTTGGGTAATTATATGTTTAATCAACCCTTTCAAACAGATGGGCAGCCCTGTTAGCAATACTGCATCACTTTGTGATTTGTCACCTGAAAGATGAATCTGTTGAATCCTGCATCATGCAGCAAAATCCTCACGTCCAGAAGCTGCGCTTACTAGTTCAAAAGCGTCTCTAAAACACATATCCTTCTCTTGTTTTCTTTGTCTTCATGTTTATTTATGTCATTGACATGGTTTTTCTACCCCAGAGCAAGCTCAGGGACTCTCACACAGGAAAGTAAGTGTGGTACTCCTGTCACTGCATCATCATCATCATCCTCCTCCTCCTCCAACCATGTGCATTTTGTGTATGTGCGTGCATGTGGGTATATGTGTGTGCACACAGATATTATATTTCAGAGGAGTCCGTCGAGGCTTTGCAGATTTATGTATGCATGAGTGTCCGGGTGATGACACGTGCTGCACATGCTTGTGGTTTAGACGTCTTTTTCACCTCACTCACCAGAGCATCTACAGACGAAATAAAGATGCCCCCCCACCCCCACCCCCCATACAAAGAGCAATTCTCTCACCCAGCCTATTTAATATATAAAATGTGCCGTGTGAGTCTTGTGTGTTGTTAACACGCTGTGCCGCAGGTAACTGTTCTGCTTTGAATTTTGAGGTTGTTTCTGTAGCCCCACTAAAAGTCTTGACTCATCGTCTGGAGGTATTTTGTGTTGTGCCACTTTATTTTTTTTTGTGCTGGCGGCCTTTTGTTGAGTCACTTGTGAGCTGATGCAGTGTTGGTGCAGTCTGTAGATGGATGGAGCTCCATGTGTTCAGCTTTTACAGTTCATGGCAACCCATTTTAGGTCTGATCACAGTGGCAGTGTCCGCTGTCCTCCATGTGATTAGATAACACTTGCAGATTTTTCTTAAAGCAGTGGCTGCCAGAGCATGTTTGACTTTGCTGCTGTTGTGGTTTTAATGTGCATCAATTCAACGTGCGTACACCTCGCCCATTTACATGCATATTATTCAGAAGAGAGGAAGAGGAAGGTTCCAGATCTTGAAATCACATCCAACTCATAAGCTCAAAGACGTGCACTATTCTGATATTAAGTGTATGTCTTCATTTTGATCACCATGAAGCCAATTCATACATACACTTTATTGCCAAAAGTATTTGCTCACCCATACAAATGATCAGATTCAGGTGTTCCAATCACTTCCATGGCCACAGGATGGATAAAATTAAGCACCTGGACATGCAGACTGTTTCTACAAACATTTGTGAAAGAATGAGTCTCTATCAGGAGCTCAGTGAATTCCAGCGTGGAACTGTGATAGGATGACACCTGTGCAAAAAATCCAGTCATGAAATTTCCAGTCGCTCCTAAATATTCCACAGTCAACTGTCAGCTGTATTATAAGGAAATGAAAGTGTTTGGGAACTCAGAGACAAAGTGGTAGGACACGTAAACCAACGGAGTGGGGTCAGTGGATGCTGAAGAACATAGTGTGAAGAAGTCGCCAACTTTCTTCAGAGTCAATCACTACAGACCTCCAAACTTCATGTGGCCTTCAGATTAGCTCAACAACAGAGCAGAGAACTTCATGAATGGGTTTCCATAGTGGAGCAGCTGCATCCAAGCCATACATCACCTAGTGCAATGCAAAGCGTCAGATGCAGTGGTGTAAAACTCGCCGCCACTGGACTCTAGAGCAGTGGAGGAACGTTCTCTGGAGTGAAGAATCACTTTTCTCCATCTGGGAACCTGATAGAAGAGTCTGGGTTTGGTGGTTGCCAGGAGACGGTACTTGTCTGACTGCATTGATCCAAGTGTAAAGTTTGGTGGAGGGGGGATTATGGTTGTGGGGTTGTTTTTCAGGAGCTGGGCTTGACCCCTTCAGTTCCAGTGAAAGGAACTCTGAATGCTTCAGCAGACCAAGACATTTTGGACAATTCCATGTTCCCAACTTTGTGGGAACAGTTTGGAGCTGGCCTCTTCCTCTTCCACCATGACTGTGCACCAGTGCACAAAGCAAGGTTTATTAAGACATGGATGGCAGAGTCTGGTGTGGATGAACTCGACTGACCTGCACAGAGTCCAGACCTCAACCTGATAGAAGACCTTTGGGATGAATTAGAGCAGAGACTGAGAACCAGAACTTCTGGTCCAACATCAGGGTTTGACCACACAAATGTTCTTCTGGAAGAATGGACAAAAATCCCCATAAACACACCCCTGAACCTTGTGGACAGCCTTCCCACAAGAGTTGAAGCTGTTCCAGCTGCAAAAGGTGGACCCACGTCATATTGATTATGAATGGGATGAACTAAAGCTCATATGTAAGTCAAGGCAGGTGGGCGAATACTTCTGGCAGTATAGTGTATTTGCTTTCATTTGCTTCCACAGCTTGCTACCACAATCTGTCCATTTCCATCATTTCAGTGGTGATAAACTGATGGAATTCAGGAGTCCTCACTATCAAGAGTATTGACCTTTCTCAACAGGAAGTCACAGGCTTTGCATTGGAAGCACTTTATTATTCTGTATTTATCTAATTTTCTAATTCATCATTAAAATACTTCATCAGAGAAACCACAGGGGTAGATATTTCACAAATGCTGATGCTGCGTTGTAATTGTGGTCACCATGTTCAGCGAAATCCTACTTTTATAGTTTTATAGTCTAGTGTTTTGTATTTGTATTAACTCAATGTTTGGCTGGTTATGGTATGTGTTACTAATGTTTTCCAGTTTTACATGTGTTATGGGCCGTGTTAACATTTTTGGTGTAACACCTCAGTCTGCTCTTTCTTCCGTCACCATTTAGCAGATACTGTACATAAGGCCGAGCGCCTGCTAGTGAGTCACACACTCATTGTTGACAAATGAAGTCAGTGTCAGAACTGATGTTTATTTGTTCTGTTTGCTCCCACTCACCTCCAGGCCCATGAGGACAGTCAGGAGAGTCTGACCTCCCTCCCCCGTCCGGACACCATGGGCAGCTTCCTTCCTGACAGCGGCTCATATGAGCTCCTCACAGTCATCGGTGTGTAACAGCAAAAATGAACACATGGATTCGGCTGCTTGTTTTGATATGACCTCACGCAAGTTTGATTTATACATTTTTTTTGTGACTGGCAATAAAACACGCTCCGTCAACTAAAGCGTGGTCTTTTGTAATAATATTTTGATCAAACCAACCCACTCTAAATGACATGTTTATGAAATAAAAAGTAAAATCGAATCGAGCCTGCAACACATATTGGATACTCTGAAGTGTTTTAATAGTTAAACAACTTTGTGAAGCTTTTCTCGTGCGTGGTGTTCTGCTACATTTATACACTGTAAAATTCTTGACTAAATGAACTAACTGGGGTTTCAGGGAAGGGCTTGGATGACTTGATGACTGTGAACCTGGCTCGATACAGACCCACTGGGGATTACGTGGCCATTCGACGGATTGACTTGGAGTCGTGCACGAATGACATGGTTGCCTACCTGCAGGTCTGTCATCATCCAGTCCCATAATTCTTCATGGTTCAGCTCTCCTGTTACCTTCATGCCCTCATTTCATCTCAGTGCTTCACTGGGTATCTCTCTGTAATCCACGTCTACATTCTGTTCTCTTCTGTCTTATTACCCAGCCTTCTGTGCTCCGTAGCTCTCAGAGCAACCCTCTGTCTTTGCTGATGGTCTCTGCATGATGAGGTGCAGTTTCTTTTCCTCTTCCCAACAGGGCGAATTACACGTTTCAAAGCTGTTTCATCACCACAGCATTCTACCATACAGGAGCATCTTCATAGCCGAAAACGAGCTGTGGGTCATCACACCATTCATGGCCTACGGTAAGAAACGCCCTGAATCTGCTGTTGTATCACATACGTAACAAAGGTGTTGTGAACCGGCTGTGTTTCTCGTCATGATTGCGTGTGCTTGATTTGCAGGGTCAGCCAGAGATCTCATCTGCACACATTTTACTGATGGCATGAGTGAGCTGACCATCGCATACATTTTGCTGGGCATGCTTAAAGCTCTTGGATACATCCACCACATGGGATATGTGCACCGGTAAGAAAAACTCCAGTATGAGTTTTAAATGCAGACAGTCATATCTTTTATTTATTTAGCTAATTTCATCACAAAGAAAGAACAATTACTTTTTTTGTTCTTTCTCACATTAGATAAGTTCTCTGAGGGACCAAAGTAACAATAAAAAGAAATAATAGGAGAAGCATTTCACAGAAACCCTGTAGGTATTGGGAGCCTGAACAGATAGCAGTAGTTGAGTAATTTTTTTTTTTTATTTTACTGTTGTGATCGTGTAGGAGTGTGAAGGCCAGCCACGTTTTGATCTCCGCAGACGGACAGGTTTGCATGTCGGGTCTACGCAGCATCTTCAGCCTGATCCGTCATGGCCAGAGGGCCAAAGTGGTACACGACTTCCCCCAGTACAGCGTAAAAGTGTTGCCGTGGCTTAGCCCTGAAGTGCTTCAACAGGTACTCCCTCCTCACTGCAGTGGGAAACATGAGATGCTAAATTGTGTCTTCTTTTGGAAGTGCTTTTATGCATTGTTATGCAGATCCCTGATCTGTTATTAGTACAAAATGATGATGCTAAAAACAGATAATTGATTTAATATTTGAGTTTATTTTCACAGAATTTGGAGGGCTATGACTCTCGATCAGACATCTACAGCCTTGGTATCACAGCCTGTGAATTAGCCAATGGACACGTGCCCTTCAAAGACATGCCAGCTACACAGGTGAGCAGAGATCAGTCAGCGTTCTTCCTGTTCCACCATGTCACATTTTGTGCAGAATCGGCCGTAGAGATTAATGAAATGTTTAAAAAAAAAAATGGTAGGATAAACTATAGGAACAGTGGCAAGTTTAGTTTGTTTAGATGAAAAACTGAACAGTGAAACGATCATCTCCTGTTGAGTTGACAGCAAGCTCATTTTTAACCTGAAACCAGAGGATTAAGACTGACGGCTGACCTCCACAGATGCTGCTGGAGAAGCTAAATGGGACAGTTCCATGTTTGCTGGATACCACCACTATCCCCCCAGAGGAGCTGTCTCTGAAACCATCCCGCTCCGGTGCTGATTCTGGGATCTGTGAGGGTCCAGGAGCAGGAGGGGATCCGCCACTCTAACGGAGACCCTTCCTCCTCATCGGGGGGTCACCCCTACAACCGGACATTCTCGCCACAGTTCCACAATTTTGTTGAGCTGTGTCTACAGCGAGACCCGGAGAAGAGGTTGGCCAAAGTTCCCCTTCATGCTTAAATGCTATGTTTAAAAAAAAAAAAAAAAGGACTTGAGAGTAAATATTCTCCTTTTTTTTCCCTTTTTCTTTCTCAGGCCATCTGCCACCACTCTAATTGGTCATCCCTTCTTCAAGCAGGTGTGTATGGCCATGGGTCAGTCCTCACATTTTCACTTATACAATCAACTATACAGTTGATCCTACTTTATGACCTCCCAAAAATTATGTATCTTGTAATTTGTTTTTGTGACACTTACGCTACAAAACGTCACTGCACATGAATCTAAAATACCACCTAATTATGCCAAACATCTGACCATGAAAACTCCAACCCACATTTCACTTTACAATAGTGCAAAAAGATTATTTTTGAGATACATTTGCTTTGTAGAATGTACCCTAAAAAGCAGAGGACTGTAATTTCCCATCATTAAAGAAAAGATGCTGTTTGAGTCCGTCATCCAGTGTTTTTTGTTTTTCTCAGATCAAACGCCGAGCATCAGATGCGCTGCCTGAGCTGCTACAGCCGGTGTCGCCCATCACTTGCTCCGAGACCTCCCAGCTGCAGGATTCTCCCACCAGACTTAGCAAGTCTGGAGTCTGGCCTCAGCCACCTGGATGTGGACGACTGGGACTTCTGACAGAGGAGAACTTAGTGGGGAGACAAGCACAAGATTGTATTGAAACTGAGCAGACAGGGTGGAGTTTTTGTTATGGTCCAGTGGTAAATAATTCAAATCTCAAACTCAAAAGGAGTTGTTAGACAGAAATCCAGCAGCCCTCTTGCCTCTTTTTGGTGTCTTGCTCACTCTTCTGCTCTCTTGATATGCACAGACTCTTGCACTGCACTGATGGCCTCTGTCTCTTACACAAGCAGACACTAACGCACACACACACCTGTTTACAGATTGTACACTGCAACCCTGGCAGAACCAAAACACAGCACAGTTCCTCATGCTGTTTCCGGTGTCCAAGAAGTCGGTGGATTTAGATGTAGCCAAAGCCTGAAAGAGTCAGAACATGGATGGATGGGAAACTGCTACTCAATATTCACACCCTACCTCTTGTGTGGACATGGACATGTGATGTGGATCATTTGCTTAGAGGAGATGACCACCGGGGATCACGGGCATTCTCACGGCTGACTCAATTAGATAAAAAAAGTGTTGTTTCTCCTGTGCATCAACTAAACAAAGAGCAACGCAGACGCACTCTTTGCTCTCTGCCTGCGTTAAGTAGAAACCGCTCATGCTTCAGGCTTCTCTGTTGTTGCACAGAAGTCAAAACTGGGAGTTAAACATCAATAAGGATAGGTGTATGCTTTTTCTTGAACTTACTCTGGGTGTCACTCACCAAAGGTGAATGTTTTATTGGTGCATATTTTGTCTGCATGTACATTTTAAAGTAAGAGTGTTACAAATATAAATTTTGACTCTAAGAATAAATGTGGTTTAGCTTCAGTGTTTTAAGTCGATGACGCCAAACAACTCCAAGGCTTTCTAAAAATATATTTATTCAAAATGTACACAGACGAAACACATAAGGGGAGGGCTGTAAAATGTTGATGTATTAATCTTCCTCATCTGATGGTGGTTGGTCTGTCGCTGCATTATGTTTCTCCAACTTGGCCATCAACTCTGGAATAAAGCAAAAATAACCAAAAGCATATTAAGTTCCAATTACAGGCACTTTTTAATCTTCTCTGCCCCTCTCAGAGGTTTTTCTTTTTTTGACATGACCAGCTTACCTTTCGCAGGGTTGAAGACTCCATTGGTCTGAGTGTTGCACACATAGCAGCGCTTAGACTTGCGATAATGCTGAAGGGCACAGGTTTCACAGAAATAGTGCTTGCACCTGAGAGATATTCAACTGGTCAATCCAGTGTTCATAAACACAATTCTGCACAGTGTAGAAAGAAAAAACATCGAGGAGACTCACTTTGTGACAATGGGATTCTTGAAAGAGTCCCTGCAGATGAAGCACTTGAAAGGAAAATCTTCATCATCGCTGCTCACCTCGTAGTTCTCCTCATCTAGGTGAAAACACCCACGTTACAGAAAAACGCTCATGCATGCAGATAGATGAAATAATAGATCTTTAAGCCACTTGTTTAGCTCACCATTTGCTCCATATCTGCCCTCCTCCAGTTCTCTCTCAATCTGCCAACCGTGTTTGTAGTCTGATCTGTCGTGAAGGAACTTGCAGCTGTCTGATGGTGGGAGAGAAGAACGTGAACGGTACGAGTCGATGAGGATGATTAGGGATGGAAAATAAGATCTAAGATAAATTGTTCAATGAATGTCTGATCGTGTAACATCACATACTGACCTCCGAAACCACAGAAACCAGTCTCCTTGTAGTCTTTGCAGATATCCTGGCTGATAGTCCCACCGGACTGTAGCTCTCAGGTGTTCAGGGGCTCGAATTGGTCCTTTTCTGTTTGAGTGATTTAAAAAGAAATGTACTTACGGTATCCAAAGGTCAGAAATGTCAATGGCAGCTTGTGATGAATATGCCTTGCCTCACCTAACCATGCCAGAGGAGGCATTGCCCATGCTGGTATCTTTAGGCTTGATGAATTTTTGGTAGTTGTTGATCCCACGGTATATTTTGTCATCTTCTTTACCTGTCAGCTCCTATTAAAAGAGATTTAAAATATCAACAAAGGTAATAGAACGAATAAATAAACGTGTCTGACCAAGATGAGTTTCAAGTATAGTAATTACTGGTTGGTTGTTCTATTTGTACAACTCAAAATCGATGGACTATGTAAAACAGAAATATTTTCCCTGTGAAGTCCAAGAAATTGAAAAACTAGTGAATGATTAAAATGTCTTTTCCCCAAAAGACATACGTTCTTAAATATTAAAGATAATAAATGTATTTCCTACCTCTTGGATTTTCTGACTTCTCTCGAAAATGGCCTGAGCATCTTTTTCTTTCTCTGTGTCCAGCTGGTATGTGGCAGTTGCTCCCATGTCCTCAGGTCCCTCTGGTTTCTTTTTTTTTTTTTTTTTTAACAAGATTAGATGAGTAGCAGAAAGTGATGATAATTTTATAAAAGGCTTTATATACAATCATAAAGCCACTCAAGTGGCTCCACAATGGCACATAAGAAAAAAAAAAAGAAGAACTGACAAAAACAGCACCACATCGTTCCACTGGCCAGCCTTCACCATCTGGGTTATTTATTTACACACCCTAATAATGGCTTTGGACTAGAGATATTTGTCTCATATTCCTAGTTCCTGGCCTTGGCATTGAAGCATCTCCTTAGTGAATACAGCATGAAGGGAAAAAGTCTGAACTCACCGCTGAGCGTGAAGACTTGTAGGCAACTGTGACCTTCTTGTCCTCTTTCTCATCTTCACTTTCACTAGAAGATACGGCATCTCTCTCCACTTTCTTTGTCTGGGTAGGGAGGAAACCCGTCATATCTGTCTCTACTTATCTAAAAGTGACGTTTACATAATCATCTTTATTTTGTACCTTTTGAATCATGGGGTTCACGCGAGCATCTTTCTTTTCTTTTCTGATCACAGCGCTCTGGTCTTCATCACTGTTGGCATCTGAAAAAGGGATGGAGAACAACTTGCATTGTGAGGAACTACTTATATTTAAAATACAAATAGGCATAAAATATTTTTTTCCTTTATGAGATTAATAAATAACGACTAAATGAATTGGAAAGAAAAAAAATCACTTGCTTCTGTGGAGCCTTGAAAGCAGCACAAATATTTAGGTGGGTGAGCTGCTTAAATTAAATGCGTACAGTTTCTATCTACAAGTATTGTTGTCATTATTAAAAAAGTGACGTATGAAGCGATGCACATAAATACTGGTCAGCATCATTACTACACCGGGGCACACCGTTCAGAAGGTTTATCAGGCGGCTCACACGTCTGATACGTGTTCAGATCCAGAGGGATAAATTAAATCATGGTTGAGAGAAACACAACGGGGATATTTCAGTGGCTTTCTTTTATTCTGCGTGAGACACTTATATTTTCGACATTGCCATCTTAGGACACAATAAATACTAATCTTGTGGTTTATTAAATGATATCTCCTCTCACCGGCGATTAAAAATAAGCATGAAAAAGGAGCGGACCCCCTTTTCTGGTTAGTTTAACATCTTCAACATAACTTGCATGAATGTTTCTAAAAACGTCAGAAACGGTTACGTGATCGGTGGTTGCTACCTTTATCACTGTCGCTTGCTTTTCTTTTCCGCCCGGAGAATTTTTTGGTAGTTTTTTTGAACAGAAACGTACAAGACGTAGATTTCGGGTCCTCCGAGTCCGCCATCTTGCCACCAACAAGTAAATACCCGGCTTCTTCGCAGCGCCCCCTGCTGCCCAGGAGTCAACCTCCTCTTGGTGATTAAGAGAGTCCACCACAGCTGACATTTCATTACTTCTAAAGTCAAAAAGAGCGTTTAGAGCATCTCAAGATCGAAAGTGGGGCTTATTTGAGCCTGAATTTTAGTGAAGAGCAATAAAAGATATGGACTTCATCATCAAATGCTCATTTAGGAAATCAGAAGCGCTCATCTATGGGTGACATTTGTGTTTTTGGTCGTATTCTTACTAACAACCTTGTTTTTTCAAGCGATGGAGGTAAAAAGGCATCATCCGCTGGTCTTTTAGTTGTGTCAAGTGTTTGACAAGCGTTGACTAAAACCGGAAATGAGAAGATGTAGCAAGCACAGCAGCTCAGAGCAAAAAAAAATGCTCTCGGTTTTATTTTGAAAGGTCCAACCGGAAACTGCATCCAATCGTGCGCCGCTCGGCTTGTGTCCTGTCCTCCTCAGCCGCAGCATCCTCCGTGGCTCCGCGCAGAGGACAGCGGCTGCTGGAAGGACGCAGGGCCCGTGAAGGGAGAGGTCCTGGCCTGGGCACGGATCCCAAAGAGGCCCCGGGGCCGCCGCTGGATGGAGTCAGGCTGCATTCAGACAGCAATGGCTATGGGTTTGTCGTCGAAAAAGGCATCCACTCGGAGCGTCGCGGTAGAGCGAAAAAACCTCATCACGGTTTGCAGGTATACATCACGACCTCGTCGACGTAATATGTTTGTTTGCAAGCGAATGTCCCTGCATGCAGTTCATAATATCATCATCAATATGACCACCGTTGTGGATTTTGTCTAAGAAACCCAATGTAGGATGATTTCCGATTATTCCCGATATTAAGCAATGGATGGATGTGAAATATCGCAGTATAATAGACTCATTTATGACAGAAAAATGCAAGAGATGTAGGTGAGGCAGGTGCGTTTTCACCTTAACATACTGCTGCTATTACAAGTGAATAGAAAGAGTATTACAATAGATAATCTCAGCCTTTATCTCCTGCCAGTACTTTGTATTTGTGTCTTATATTTAGTTCTAATATCTCAAAGGAAGTGTCTATTTCTTAAGGACTGGTTTCTGTCTGTAATGGCAGATGATATCTCCTCAGTGGGTTAATGTTGTGAGGCTCAAAAAAAAGAAAAAAAAAATCCACCAGCTGGCAGCAGGTTTCCTCCCCCACCACAGAGAGCTCCGGCTCCTGAACGGGACAAGGGCATCTGGAGCCTTGCAAGGACTCCTCCCCGCGTCGGTGGCCCTCCATCCTCCTTCATCCAGCCTTCACTGTGCAAACATGGACAATGTTGAGCAGTCGTGACATGAGGCGCAGACTGTAAACGTCTGAGCTGAGAAGACGGCGGCATCACAACAAAGCGGCATTAAAATGTGTCCTTGATTTCAGTTTCTCATTGTTTTCTGTCACGAGACGCTCAGTTTACTGTTGTCTCTACTGGCTGATGAGCTACATACCAGAAATCAGTGTGGTTGCTTAAAATGACTTATCTGGTTAATTCAACAATCCAAAATTCAAGGAGATGGCCCACAGATCACTACACTAAAAATCTGCTCATTTTAGTCTCAACATTTCAGAATCTGAAGCTTTTCTTCTGCAGTATTTGCCTTAAAGTAATGGTTTTTAACCACAGTTCAGTTACAGTGTTGTTATAGCTCCTGATTATTTATTATTGCCAGAGTAATGGGAACCACTTCATGGTATTTTGTTATCTTATATCATCAGTATCATCAGTATCATCAGCAGATGGACTCGTGGTCAAAAGTGTTCAGAAATTCAACTGCATCTATATCTGTGACTTTATGGTGAATCTATGCAGAGATAAAACCAAAGAGGGAAAAACAAAAAACTACCCAGACTCTTGAGTGCGCACGCAGTCAAGCCTTTTTATTCCAGTTCCAGAGTAGCAAAACACACAACATGAAGCAAGCATGCCTGCAAAGAAAGAAAAGTTCTCGCAGTTAGAGTTACGGCACAGAGACACACGAGCAGGGACACAAAAACCATGTTGCTTTTTTCACTTTATCCGTGACCACGCTATGACACATTTAATCATTTTTAATGACGCACAGACCAAGACAAGACAGAAATAAATCGCGTAAGCTTTCCATCAGTACACACGCTACACAGTTTCTCTCCTTTTTCTAACAACGTTGATTAGCTTCACTTAAAGGGAGTTTTCCCCCCCCTCCCTCCCCAGACGTATCTGTGCCACTGTCCCGATCTCCTCCGTCATCACGGTTCTGACCTTCCCATTCTTCAAATGCCAGTGTCATCAGAGTCGATTCAAGTAGTCATAGGCTGTTGAGTGATGGTCCAGTCTTATTGAATCAGCAGTGGTCCTCTGACTGGACATTAAAGCAGGCCCGGCGTATCATGTGGCTGCAGGGTCCAGGATCCAGACTCGGATGTGCTGACTGAGACACAGATACTTCCACCTCTGGATTTCTGCCTGGCTACAGTTGCTAAGTGATGTTAGTGCTTGATTAGTACACCAGGCCTAGCTTTTATTTACCATAATAGGTGTGTGTGTGTGTGTTTGTGTGTGTGTAGAAAGACGGACCTCTTTAACCTCACTGTAAAAACATACTTTTTAAACAATCAGCACACTCAAAGATTAACATTTCAACTGCTGACAATTTGTTTTATTCTAAAGTGGACCGTTTCTGTTCAGTTTGGGGATCAAAAAAAAAAGTTCTTCTTCTTTTTTTTTTTTTTTCCTCCCGATTCCTTTGATTACTGACAAAAACAACCTGGGCTCACAGTTCTGTTGAAAAGCCCTACATTTGATGGGACATGATCTGGGTCACTGGTACCAGGAACAGGATCTTTACTAATCTCTGCTTAGTGTTTCAGGCATTTCGTTCACAGAATAAACTCATTTTAATTGGAAACACTCGTACAGCAAAGGACACTTGTGTTTAACGATGGGAAACTGGGTCAAAACGCTTCAATCTCAGGGAGCAGCTTCTTCAGGGAGCGAGGCCTGCACCAGCTGACAGGCGTTGTAATCAAGGCATCTCGTGGTCGGCTAGACTGAAATTAAGAGTCACGATGAGGGATGATAAAATGATAAAATCTATTAATGAAATAATTGATCTCAGTGGCTTTTGGCCTAAAACTGTGGTGTCAGATCTGAGGTCGAAGGTGACACACAAAACTGAACTAGAATCCTTTTTTTTTTTTCTAAATCAAAAGGGACCCTGTGGTGTTCAAAATGTCCAGAGTGACAGCGTTGTCTTTGCGTTTTACTGTATCTCTGTTGACAACAGGTTTTTCTCCTTAACGTGGCCGGGCTGAGGCTTTCACATGCAACTCCGGGTTTAACTCAATCTGAGTCCAATTTGACCAAATGTTGTGGACGAGCAGCCAAATTGCCAGGAAACAGTGTTGTGTGGTAACAAGTGAAAGGGGCTGTTTTGTGGCCTCGTTCTGGCTAAGAGGCCTTCGTCGTCCGTAACCGCAGGAAGAGCGTTGCTGTGGGCACGGTGAACCTAAGGAAAGAATAGATGAAATGAGTGAGACACGTCTGGCTGGGAAGGGTCATCCTTTCAGCTACTTTCTTGTAAACAAGAGGAACGGGGGAGGGAAAGACCGGAGCAGGGTAATGTGCCGAATCTTGGCGGAGGTCTGAGCTTCTGGGGCGTGGTTCGAGAAGAGAGGATGAAGTGTTCTGGTGTAAACAATAACGCAGCTTCACACTTTCTGGACCTGCTTTGTCAACTGGGTTGCTCTTCTTTTATTTTTATGATGAATGACAGTGAAAGGTGACGTCTGGATGCTCCAGCTGTCTCCGCTCCGCTTTGCAGGAATAACAGGAATTGTGACAACAGCTCTTTGAATTTGCATCATGATTTCGCCCACATTTCATTTGATCTGCACCATAAAGTTTTCTGGAAATACAGCAGAGGTTCAGTCGGCTGAACATTTGGACCCTCAAACATCAGCTCACCGGCTGATTCTCTCACCTTTGATGTCAGCGTGACGCCCTGTTAACAATCATTTTCATCCCCCTGTCCTGCTCATGGATCTGATTTACGTTCTCACTGCTTCTCAGCCAAACGCCCTTTACGTCCCGTCGTACGCCCATGTCCCGCTACACCTCCGCTGACCATGAAACACTTTGCTCGGCCTCCTCTTCACAGAGGGGATGGTGAGAGAGACACACCCTGCTGTAGTTACAACTTTTTGGATTGAGCCTGTAATATGATTCTTATCTTAATATTCATCAGAGCACAAGGCATTTTTTATTTTCTCTTGACTTTCTTTTTTTTTTTTATCCCAGTCCAGTGTAGGACAGGACGTCTCCCCCCCCCCGACAGCTCAGCTCTGGCTGGTGGTGCAAACTGATGCCGCCGGAGCGGAGTTCGCCCGTGTCATCTGATCCTGCTGGTTAGGCCGAGACTGAAGATGGAGACAGAAATAAGAGGAGAGAGAAAGAGAAGGAAGTCAGGGAAATGTTTACGAGGGCAAGAGCGGGAAAAGAAAAAAAAAAAAAAGCTGAGTGAGTTGAATCAAGGCTTTCTAAATATGGGTTAGGTGTCATTGTAGATAAATGCAGTTTGGGTCGTCCCGAGTAGTTTCGAACGCAGTTGTGTAAGTACAGTAGAGGGCTGGGAAAGGAGAACAAGGGGGCATTTAAAGAGAGTTGAGTGGGCTTGGCGCCGATCCAGGCCGAGTGAAAGGGGGGGGGCTACAAAAGAAGCTTGTCAGAAAGCCGTGCAGTTGTTTTTCAGTGTCAAATCGTACCAAGAGCATGTTTCCACTCCATCCATTTGCATTTGAGGCACACAAGCGATTCCCCTTCAGATCAAAGGACCTCAGTTATTACACCCATCTGCCACAATCTTTCTTTGAAGACAACATCATCAATGCTTTATCAGGTCAGGGAGGCGTTCTGCAGAACGTTACTATTTACTTTTATGATTTTAAATGTGACCATATCAACAGAGGGGTGTCTTGGCCACTGATCAGTGGTTTCCACGCTGGAAATTATTTGTTTCTTACCAAGAAAAAAAAACTTACATTTAGAAGCGTTAGATATTTTTTTTTTTTTTAATAATTACTTTCTTATTTTAAGTCTCAGTATAATCTTATATCAAGTAAAACTTTACTTTTTTTGTCTCAAACAGGCAGGGAATCCTAAAATTGAGACAATTAACACTTAAAATAAGATGTATTACGTTTTGTTTTTTTTTCCTCCTCCTCATCTCCTCTCCTTCATCAAAATTAAATCTTGCTTTAAGATTCAATAACAAATTATACCTTTCTTAAATATAGAAACAAGTGTTCCTACTATCTTAGTTTAAGAAATCTTACCAAGTGAAATTATCTTGCTGCATGGACAGATTTTTTCACTAGTTTTGAGTACCTTTTTCCTTAGTTGTAGTGTTTTTATCTTGTTTGAAGACCCCCTTTTTTTGCAGTTCTTGCTGTTTTCTAAGAGATTCTAAGAGAGTACTTTGGATAGTGACAGGTTGCCTGATTTCATGAATTTTTCTCAATATGGAGACAGAACATAAGATTGTAGGTTTCCTAGCAGAGTTTAATTTGAAATCATCTTGACTGGTAGGGTTTTCAGCACGAAGTGGATAGTTTTTGGAATTGTAAATAGGATTATAACTGAACCCCTGCTGTAGTATACACTATTTAATTGATTATATCACCTCCAGGTTGTCTTTTTTGAGTTTTTAGGTTAATTCAGAAAGAGGGGACACTTTTACTGAAATGATGCCAAACAGAGCTACACGATGGATCAAAGATGCTGACTGACCGGTCTTTGTTTTTGCAGAACATATTATCACACAGGATTTAGCTTCCACTAACCTGTTTCCTCGATAAATCCGCCGTGACCGAACAAAGTCAAAAATCCAAATATAAATTTAATCCATTTTTTTCCCTCAGTTGGACTAGACCCCGTGCAGATGCTGTAGCAGTCTCCTTAGGTTCTCTGTGATGATGCTGTTCTCTTCTGACATTTTGCGCCAGTCCCCCCACCCCGAAATGCGGTCCCCTCTCATCTAGAGGGTCTTGCGTTTGGGGAAGAGGGCTTTCCGAAAAGAGGTGGTGGTGGTGCCTCTGCTGAAGGAGGCGCTGCCCAGGGAGATCTTGGTCTTCCCACTGGTGATGGTGGAGGAGCCCAGAGAGGTTGTGCTCCTGCCCCGGGTTATGGAGGAGTTCCCCATGGCGAGCTTGGTCTTCCCCCTCTTTATCGTGGTGTTGCCCAGGGTTAAGGCCGTCTTCCCCTCGGTGAAGCTGGTGTTGCCCATTGAGGAGAAGCTCTTCTTCCTGACCCAGATTCAGCGGTGGGGTTTGGGACTCACTGGACACAAGGCATCGCACACTCATGCAGCACGCCCTGCTCTGCAAGCCCCTGGGGTTAATAGTAACATCAGCTGCGATCCAGACCAGACCAGAATGCTAAGCATGGATAGTGCGACCCCCGTGTCGCATAATGCCTCCGTTGAGCTGGTCTGCGTGGGCTTTGGAAGGCCACATACCACCCATGTGTCCCGTGAATGGACAGAGGCAGCCGTAGGTGGCCGCTGCCTATCTGGGGGGACTGGGACAGTGGAGCGATTGTCCCATCACGACAACGACACCGGACGGTTGAAGGACACATTGTTGCAAAGAGGACAGACTGTGGTGACATCACTTTCTTCTAAGCCATTGTTCCCTATAGTCTCTGATTGTAAGACATTCCCTCTGTGGACAGCTGTATGCACCATATGTGAAGTGAGTTGCACAGTGTCAGTTTTAACCGAAAGAAAAGCCGAATGTGTCCATGCTCTTTACATCTATTTGACGCTTTGATTGCTCCCCGGCTGTCTATGTTTTCATCCTTCCATTTGAAATGTGGGTGTGGTTCCTTCCATTTCTCGCTTTAAGTCGGCTGCGTGTCGTCTTACATTTAATGTTTAGAAATCAAGATCTGCATACAAGAAAATCAAGCCAAACATCGTTTAGATATGTTACCTTTATAAGCACTGTTACATCAACTTTTACAGTCTGGTAGAAAACAGTGTTGGCTGTTGAATGTACAGGAGCGTAGCTATGCAAATGTAGGAAGACTTATCGGCATGCATGAAACTCCTACATTTACACCAATGATGTGGTCGATGTCCCCACAGTACAAGAGAGTAGTGTTGGTGAAACCACGCATGCTCTCGTGCCTCCACGTATATCACACATCTGTTCACACTTCCCCTCCCTGCCGAGTCGACACGCCAGAAAGCTTCATCTCTTCGCCGTCACATTTGCAGAACACGCTTATCACAGTTCATGTCTGTTTACACATTTATCATCTGCAGCTCACTGAGCGCTTCTTTTTTTTTTTGCCCTCTGGAGTTTCCTTATGTATTTTTGCACAAACAGATGATAGAGTAACCTCTGATACACATTGATCACAAACACAGCAGCCAATGTTTTTTTTAATTGACTATTAATACTACTGACCTTCTAAATCTGACCACATAGACATATCCAGGGGTTTTTAAGTGAGTGGGGGTTTCAAGTGTGAAAATCCCAGTAGGTGTTGCTATGCCTTTCTTTGCCCCTGACGAGGGTTGGTTTTGACCACAGACACAGACTTGGTCCCATGGGTGAAGGTCACGGTGGTGAGAGAGCTTGTGGTCTCCCCTCGCGTCACGGAGGTCTTGCCCACTGCTATACTGGTGTTGCCCAAAGTTACGGTGGTTCTGTTCCAAGAGATTGAGGATTTACCCCAGGAGATGACGTACTTAGTCCTCAGGAAAGAAACCCTGCCTTTGGTGAAGGAGGTCTTGCTTGAAGAGAATGTAGTTTTCCACTCATTGTTAGAGTCTTTTTTGGACTGCCTGGCTGCTTTGGGTGTCTTAGCGCTGGTTTCAGGGGTGCGTTCCATCTAGGTGTTCCTGCGCTTGGGTGTCAAGGCTTTGCGGAAGGAGGTGGTCGTGGTTCCCCGGCTGAAGCTGGCCCGTCCCAGAGCCACTGTCGTCTTTTGCCTTTGGATGGTGGAGTCTCCCATGGAGGTGGTGGTCACTCCCCTGAAGATGGAGGACTTGCCTAAAGAGACGGTAGTCTTTCCCCGGGCTATGGAGGTGCTTCCCACCGCCAGGGCAGTTTTGCCCTCTGTGATGCTAGTGTTGCCCATGGGAGCGGAGGCTGTCAGCACGAGCCTGTGCCTGGGTGCCAGCTCCTAGCGTGCACGCTGCATAGCAGTCCTTCTGTGGTGCAGAAGGGTTGAGCATGTGAGGTCAAAAGCCAAGCTAAAGCTGCAGCAGCTGCCCTAAATAGATCAGACCACACCGTACGGATGAGGGGGAGGGAATTATTTGATCATTCTTTGATTCTACCGGACCCTCAGAGAGACAAGACCCAAAAGGATCTGGAAGGACGGCATGCACGAATACCGAAAAGACAGGGGGTTAATTGTGTCGTTTTCATGATAACACTGCCAAGCACTGAACGGGGTGCTTTGTGCAGTACACAAGACAATTGGGGTGACCTCAGTATGATAAGATGGCATGGGTCCCAAAAAAAAAGAAAAAAGAAAAAAAGCCCTCCTCCCTGCCGTTGTTCAGATACAGTTGTACATTTGTCTGCTTCGGTACAGTACAGTACACAGCTGCAGTGGACGCGCTGCACGAAAACCAAATGAGAGTCCATGTGCTGAACACGAGAAGCTGCTTTTCTTTCTGTTTCACGTTATGTTTTCTGATTCCTCCTGGTTTGTGTGCTTCTGTTTCAGATTCTCTGTGAAGACTCTGTTAGAAAAGTACACAGCAGAGCCCATAGACGACTCGTCTGAAGAGTTTATTAACTTTGCTGCTATTCTAGAGCACATCCTCAGCCACCGCTTCAAAGGTAACACTGCAGGTAACATATGACACAGGAAAATAATGGGCAAATCAGTTCTGCGACCTTCTCATGTTGATCTTTAAAAACATTTAATATAAAAATGGAACAGGAATGTCAAGCTGTTGTGATTTAGCGTTGAAATAAAACGTCATTATTGTCCGATTATAAAAGAGATCAGCTGCCATAACTGCAAACTACAGTTCTGGTTGTGGTTGGAGCAGAAATGACTAACTGCTGTGATTTAATACTGAACCAGGTTCAGGGAGCTGGTTCAGCTCAGATGGTCAGCGTAGCTTCTGGGAATATATCCGGCTGGCGTGCAGCAAGGTGCAGAACAACTGCATCGCCAGCATCGAAAACATAGAGAACATCAGCACATCCCGAGCCAAGGCAAGATACTGGAAGGCACAACTCTTGTGTGTGTGTGCTGAGTGTGAGAGAGGGCCTGCTGTTCACGCTGACTCTTTGGGTCGTCCTGCAGGGCCGGGCATGGATTCGAGTGGCGCTGATGGAGAAGCGCCTTTCTGAATACGTATCCACTGCTCTGAGGGACACCAGAACAACAAGGTCAGACTGACTCTTTAATTGTCCATTTTGAGGCTTTGAGTGATGACCATTACAGTTATTCACTCTTAACTACACCTTCACACTAACTGCTTGTTTATTTGAGCTGGACACAATATAGTTTCTGCTGTAAACTGAGGCTCTCAGTGCTGAGAACACCAGACGGAGTCTCTTTAAGTGTCTACGACTAGAAATCCTCTCGATATGATACACCTGAAGGTTCCAGAAATGATCACCTGCCACCTCTTTGCCTGACAGGCGGCTCTATGATGACGGAGCGATTATGCTGAGGGAGGAAGCCACGGTGCTGACTGGCATGCTGATTGGACTCAGCGCCATTGACTTCAGGTGAAGTTGTGATGTTAAGACACTGTAATTTAACTGAATTGAAATTAGGACTGAAGGAAGTGGGGGAGTGTTTTTTTTGGCCGTTTGGTTCCATACAATCGCTTCGTTGTCACAAATCCTAGGTGAACAAGCTGATAAATGCAGTTGTAAAGTGAAGCTTTCTCCAACACAGAGAGTTGTTACCTAGATTGAGACTATTCTCCTCCTCAAAGGTCTGGAAATAGTAGCACATTTCAAGATGATTAGATGAGCGGCTCCTGACTCAACGTACTAAATCCAAACTATGACCAGAAAACTGACCGACAGAAAGCAGAAGAACCAGTGTCACAGTCACGAGCTAATCAGCACCATCTATGGTGTTAACTGGCTTCCATCTAGCAGATCTCATTTACTGCTGTATTTTACTTATTAGTTAAAGCTTAAACACCATAAATCAAATACATTTACTTTTTTGACTGGATGTATTATTAACTACTGGTGTCGCGTGCAGGATTCTAGAAAGTATCTGTGCATTTGATGGAGGAACATGCATGTGGTAAAAATTTGATTGAATTTGCATTAAATCAGATAATTGTAACCAGGATTATTCTAAACAATGTAGATGCCTGTTATGGGTTAACTTGGCAGTTTTACATACCATATATTCTCATTACTTCCCTTTTGAAATTCCCAGAATTTAGGAAGCCTGGTAAAAATGTCTTTGCAAGTGGACAGCACACACTCAGTGGGTTTATGATGCAACAACAAAAAACAACAAAAACTAATTCTAACAGAGAAATTTCTGTGCAGTTTTTGCTTGAAGGGTGAGAATCTTGATGGGAAATCCCCGGCTGTGATTGACTACACGCCATACCTGAAATTCACTCAGAGGTGAGACTCGACCAGACAGTCTCATGGGTCCGTCTTGAACGTTGCACAAGTTTGTGTGTGTGCAGGATGTTTGGTGCAACAATGTTACACTTTGCTTTTGCGTAGCTATGACTATCTGAGTGATGAGGAGGATCGCCGCAGCGTGGACAGCAGCAACAGCGAGGAGAGCGTCCCCGATCATCCGTACATCCCTCTGGTGACCGACGAGGAGAGCTGGAGCAACAAGTGTCGCAAGATGGAGCAAAGGTTCAAGATCGTCTACGCCCAGAAGGTGACTCCAGACGGCCTCTTCATTGCCGTTCTTGTTTTTGAACAGTTTTGCAGTTCCTTGTTCGACTGAGCTTTCGTCTTCCAGGGTTATCTGGAAGAGCTGGTGCGTTTGCGGGAGTCGCAACTGAAGAACGTTGAGACGGAGAACAAGCGTCTGAGAGCGAAGGTGGAGGAGCTGACAACGCAGGGCCAAACGGAGAAGAAGGAGCTCGAGGCCGTCGTTCTGGAGCTGCAGGCACAACTGTGAGGCATACGCCTATAAACCCATTGTTTGTTTTTGTTTTTTAATCTAACAAGTTTTAACGTTTTAAAAGCCTTCACAGTTTGGGACAGATATTGATATGATCATGATCTGAAGCTTTCGAGCTACTTAACGTAACTTCTTCATATTTTATATAAAGAAAAGGAGAAATTGCATCACTTGTTGTTTCTCATGAAGAGAAACGGAGCATCATCGCCTCTGATATTAATATTTACTTTGGGCTCTTTTCAGCTCTGCCCTCATGCCATGTGATTCCTCCCATCTGGCTAAAGATCTTTCCATCCCACTGGTCAACCAGTGGTCTGCCATCACAAACAACCAAGGCGACGTCAAGTTGTTCCGCAGGTAAAGTTACCAGTGTAGTAAAACACTTTTCTTTCTGGCTGTTTCTGTTTACAGTCTGCTGTCACAACCGCTTTTCTGCAACAGTAGGATTGCAGCTTGTGTTTTATTGTATCATGGCGGTATGTTTGTCATCCAGAAGAAGTTTCCACAGTCTGGAGCAGCTTTCTGCTGAAGTCAGCCTGAACTCTGACTCCCAGAAGACCGATGGGAGACAGAACGGAGATGCTCCCTGGACCACGACAGGTAGAAATGCAGTTAATCACTACAACCTGCATCACCAGCAAGACTCAACAGTTTATGGACAGCATCACAGTACTGACAGCTTGTTAAAGTAGCCATACTTCCTCTGAGCTTATTTTCATTAAAAAGCATATTTCTGGTTTGGATGGTAACCATGACAAGGATTGAGTTGTTTATGTGTTTTGCGTATCTGATTACGCCTTCAAAACCCTAATTAATTCCTCTAAAAAGTCATAAAATTCACAACTGAAGAGGAAATGATGAGGATGTAAAGCACGAATAAAACAGAGGGGGAAAAAAAGAAAACTATGTTTAAATGGTTTATTTCTTTAATCGTCACTGAGAATGTGAGACCACTGGCAAATAAGATGGAAGAAATTGGAGCTCTGATGAGGAGACAGTGGGAATATCAGGATATCATGTTTGTGTTTCACTGGGATTCGGCTGCAGGTATATCTTCCCAAGTCCAAAAGCTTCTCCGTGTGGTTTTTAGGCGATATAGAGAGCAGATAACGCAGCCAGAGCAGTCAGAGTAATGGAAGATTTTAATGTTTGTTGACTCTGAAAACAAATTGTGTGGTCTTGATCGTGCTTAGGGGGGATTGGCAAGGATCTCGCAATATTATGACGATATCACGATATATTGCAATATTCTACCCAGTTAATATCAAAATTAAAAGTAGAGATGAAAAATCAAGTTGCTGTATATGTTCATCAGATTATATTGATCATTCAGAGGACAAATTGAGTCACAACTATTTGCCTCAAAATAACCTATTTATTGTTTATTATTAGTGTTTCTGCACATTTAATAAATAAATAAAATAAAATAAATAAATTCAAATTTTCTTAAAAAATCGATATTAGGAGCTGAAAAATCGATATTATATTGGGCAGCTGAAAATCGGGATATATTGCCAAATTGATTTTTTTTCACACCCCTAGTCGTGCTACTGTGAAGCAGCGCATGCGGACGCAAGATGTCAAACTACTGGGTGCCGGTTTCTGTCCATGTAGTCTTCTGAGAGAGCTCACCTGTGTTACCTGTCGATGCTGCATGTGATGTCATCGGCCCAGTTGTTGCTCAGCTACAAACACGACACCCCAG
The DNA here is from genome assembly GCA_018398805.1 of Hirundichthys speculiger. Lineage (NCBI taxonomy): Eukaryota > Metazoa > Chordata > Actinopteri > Beloniformes > Exocoetidae > Hirundichthys > Hirundichthys speculiger. The sequence goes on along the minus strand of JAGFBZ010001790.1, from coordinate 2,202,674 downwards.
TGCATTCGTCTGTGGAGATTTCAAGACCATCTGTTTTTCTCTGCTACTCTTCCAAACTTCCATCAGCTTGTCAACAGATTTTTGTTTTTATTGTTTATTAATTCCCTTAATAATATATGTTGCAACTATAAAACTTCCCTATTGGGATCGATATAGTATTATTGTTAATTAAAACTGGGCACTTCTCATCCCTAAGAAGCACTGAGACATTATTTTTGCCCCTCCACTACAGCATAGTGGCAGCCACCCATGCATATGCGTACACATACATTTACACAAAGGCACATTTGATGCCTGCGTTTGCTGCTTTGCGTAGGCAGCCTAAACTATGCATTATCATATGTTCAACTTTACTGTGCTCTTCTGTGTTTTGTATAACAGGAAAGGACAACACCCCTTCCATGCTGGGTCTGTGTGGCTCCCTGGCCTCTCTACCGAGCTCCAAGTCCCTGGCAAGCCTCAAGTCCAGCGAGTGTTTGGTCAACATCAGCACCGAACCCAGCCCTGCGGCTCTCTCCCAGCTAGGAGCGCCAGGCCAACAATAGCCAAGATTTAACCCCCAGCCTGTCTGCCTGGTGATGCTGCGTTGACTATTTTCAAGCACCTGCCCAAACCCCCCCGCTCTCTTCATACACCCATCCCCATGAACAGCAAGAAAGTCATGAAAGCACCATCTGGATTTTTTTGTACATGAGAATGAAGTCATCATGAAGCTGACAGGATCCATCATTTTTGATTGTCTCCTTTCTCCTCGCCTTATCCACTCAGCTCTCGCCTTTTACCCTCCAGCAATGACTTTCAATTATCTGTGACTCCTTTTATCCAGAATCATGCGACATCTCCTTACAAACCCGCCAAACCTCCTCTGAAGCAACCATTTACCTTCTTCAGTGTTTTCACTTTCTTCTTGACTAGAACGACAGTGTTCTTCCCATGGCATCGTGCGTGTTTGTGCATTTTTGGCCCGTTTTATTCTATTTTTGGTGTCAGAGTGTAACCAAAACAGCACCTGCAACTGTTTGGATGCAGCCACTCGCAAAGACAGATGTGCTGAACGTTTAAGGATATACAGATACAGGGTGGGGTGGTTTTACAGACTTCCCTTTCAGTGTCAAAGCGTAGAGCGGTGGGTTTTTTTTTTTCTTTTTTTCAGTATGATTGAATTATCGGGGTCGACATATCCCTCTCTGGCTTGACTGATCAAACTGTTACAGTATGTTTAAATCTGTGCAGCTATTTATTGAATCTTTCAAATCTTAAACTATCACATATGTACATTTATTTCATTTGATTCAGTACAGCAGTATGTTCTTATTACAAGCATACAGGTATTTTCTTTTTTGTTTGTTTGTTTTGTGTTGCAATAAACTGTCTTTTTCCATTATGCAAGTCTATGCCCTTTTTGTTGACGAGATCAAACAGTTGAAAGAAATTTTAAAGTGGTTTCAAAGTGGAGACGCTGAGCAGCTGATTGCGTCACTCTGGCTCCATCTGCTGGTGAGATGAAACATGACACCCTGTTTTTAAAAAAAACCCCCATAAAGACTCACTAGTCTTGGATATATCCTTCGGGTCATGATATGAGAGGCTAAAAATGTACTTATGAATAAACAAAAGCTCAACCAGAGGTGCATATATTTTGAATTTTCATTATTGAAGATGAAAATGATAAAAGTGCATGACCTGATGATTCAATTTTTTTTTTTTTTGCAGTGTGTAGTTTTGAATCACCGACGTGTCTGCTGATTGCAGACTTCATGACACATCTACACACCAGCTGATTGAAATTATACAGTCTTCTGTGAAGCTGCTAAACACGCTGCAGACTTGAGGACTGCTGCAACTTGATGAAGGCCCTCAGGAAGCTTCCTGCGGTTCTGTTCCCAGAAGATATCCGTCACGCTGCCCTACATGGGTGCTTTTGAGTCAGCTTTCCGGATTGGAAATACACTCTTACGTTGTTAAGTTATGCAGCTTGACACGACATTTTCTAACCGTGTAGAAAATGTTTGCACAACATAAGAACTGTGTTGTGAAATTGAAATGCAAACTTTTTGGATAAAGTGTTAGACAGGACGCCGTTTTGCATTATTTTTTATTTTTTATTTTTTTGCCTGATATGAGTCTGATGGACCTAAAAGATACATTAATGTGATTTTTTAAATGTTAAAGGCTATTTATGAGAATATTAGTAACGAAGATCCTTCAGGACCCCCTGAACGTCTGCCGTGACCTTTAGTGGTCCCTGAACCACACTTTGAGAGACCACACACGCGTGCACGCACAATTGGTCGTGGCTTTTAAAAGGGGGAGTACAAGACCGATGCCCCACAAAGTTGTAGGAAAAAAAAAAAATCTCAACAAAGTGGGTATGATTTTTTTTCTCTCCCACTTTTAGGAGACAGATAGACCAGATAACCAATAAGCGCTCAGTAATATTCAGCGGCGGCCAATCAGATCCGCCGCTGGCGCGACTATATTTTCCGCGACTCCGTCGTGCAGGTTGAGCTGTTGTGTTGTCACTCTGCGGACCAGAGAAACCAGCAGCAACGTGTGAGGGGTCCCCGGAGCCGTCGGTGGTGTCACTTTCTGCAAGATGAAGGAGAATACGCCAATTATTTCACGCGATGCGTTAAGCGGGAAACTCGTTTGTCCGCTTTTTTCTACTTGAAAGTGAAGTGTGAGACAAAAAAAAGAATAGAAATAGAGAGAAATGATGGTGAACATCACAAAAGAAAGCTCAAGCACTTTGTCCATCAAGAGGACCGATCACAGTTTCGGATAATCGCCCTCGGATGAACTGAATGTGGTCGTGGGGGGGGGAAGGCTGCAGTGAACGACGGGAAGCGGAGCGGTGTGTTTTCATAAGCGGGAGCGGAGTGGGGGATGTCGGGCAGAGGTGGAGGAGCGCCCCGGGGGTGCAGCAACCCCAGCCTGCAGCCCCTCAGGGCCACGGTCCCCTACCAGCTCCAGAGGGGCCTGCCTCTGCTCTGCAGGGAGGTCAAGACGGGTAAATACACACGGCTTAAATGTGCACGCGCTTCCATGTGGTCCACGGCTGAAAAAGTTTGGTTTCGTGTCGCTGTGTCATTATTCTTTTAGGCAGAAAATGCATGATAGAGGGTTTATAGTTTGGTGATGTCTTTTAACAAAACCGTATCCAGCTTTTTTTAATTAAAAAAAAAGCAGCCAAATTATATTGATGGCAAGTTTAGAAACAGAAAATTGAACAATTAAACAAAATGTGTATGTGAAATGTGTGTGTATATGTGTGTAAATGATTTTTCTTACTTTTTAGACAAAACAACCAGCTGAATTATCCAGAAACTGATCTGCAAAATAATTATAATGGGCATAAAGAGTAAGCATCTTTATAACTGCTGAGAGCAGAATAACTGCGTAATTACAGCTGAGCATTGAAAGGAGAAGGCCATGCTTCTCATGCTAACTGGGACCAAAAAAAAAAAAAAAGGAGACAATTACCCAGCATCTTTTTCACTTGATCTAAAAGAAACAATCCCAGCGCACTATAAGGACTTTAAGTCAACAAGGAGGGCTGAAAACAGTGAAACATAACGCTCCTCTCACGATGTTATTTGGACACTCATCTGTCCCTTTGCACTCTGACCTGCAGGATTTCTGCCACATGCTTGATGCTAACGCCGCAGCGGCTTTAAAAAGCCTCTTTGTTTCCCTTGGAAGGGCCTTTTCTTTAACTGTATCCATGAATCTCACATCTGCATGTTATTTATACGTCCCGTCTGCCCTGCAACCCGGCCAGATGACGGCACGCCTGTTGGTGCGCTTTCAGGTCAGTGCTAGATAAACGAGTGGCCTGCGGTGCGTGTTTCCAGCGTGGGGCGGCTGGAATATCTCTGCCCCGGGTCGAAGGCATGATCCCCACCTGCCAGAGGCACGAGCAGCTTGCCAGCATGCACGCATACGCTTGATCACGCAGGTCGCAGAGCGGGAGGAAGCCCTGGAGCATGTCCTGAAAAACCGCCACTGGTGGTTAAAGAACTGGTGGAGCTCTTCCAGGGAGAGACTCACTCATTTAATGTGTATTTTTTTTCTGTTTCCCAAAGCAGACAGAACCACGGCTCGCCCTCCAAAACCCACCATCCGCCGAACTCTTTCTTTGGACACAATCGTAGGACCCTACCTGCAGGGACAGTGGCCCAGAGAGGCAGAAGGGACGGCGGTTACCTGCGTCAATGACAAAGCCACACAGGTGAATATCGATGTGTGATGGAACGCTGAAATTAGCGGTGTAATTACCCTGATCGAATCAAGCCAGGTTAAGATGAACGCCAGCTTGGATAGCACCAGTGTTACTGCTGGCACAACGACTCATTTCCCATAAAACCTGTTGCTTCATGTTACAGAGGGAAAAGCAGGGAAGGTCAAATTCCAAATGTTCGCCAGCTCTTCCTCAGAACTACGGGAAGGATTTTCTCCGAAGCGCCACATATCTGATATTGGCTCTGCAGGTGTCTGTGGTGGTTCCAGTTTGACGCGGCGGGTGGAGAGCAGCCAACTGGAAATAGTCGTTTTTGTTCTTTCTTTAAACTGTTGTTCTTCCCCTCGCTCCCCCCTCGACTGTATCTGCCCCAAACTGGTGCACAAAGCCCAGAGTAACATCACCAAGCTCTGCAGCTTCGTCTTCGCTCCTGACACAGTTTAAACCCCCTTTGCTTCCATTGTGAGGAACAAACCCCTCCTGACCTCATTATACAGACACCCCATCCCCCAGCACTCTCCTCAAGCACACTCTCACATGCACACCAGCAACCCACCTCCTTTTGCCAAAGTTGCTCTGGATTATGTCAGATGGTATAGCTGCTTGTTAGCTGCGCTCTCACGTATACAGCTGCACCTTTTCGCTCATAAAGCTGGGTGACTGCAGTTCATAATTAAACTTACTTTAACGGTTACTTTATTAATCATTCAATGGATCAATAAAAAAAATAAGCAGAAACCACATAGCTGTTGAAGGCATTTTGCTCTCCAAGTGTTTTCTGCTCTTTGAGACCAGACTTCAAATCACGGTTTAATGTCAACATGGCAGCATGTTGATGTTTACCATAAGTTCAGCAGACTGTTAATTAGCACGCAGCGCACAGCACGTCTGCCGCCGCCGCCGAGAGTCCCATTACTTCTGCAGTAACGCGGGTTGTTATCAGCAAAGTGAAATATTTGTGGTGGCACTAAATGAAAACTCGGCGAATGACGAAAGAGATTGAAGTTCATACTGGGCATGACTGCCTGCGGTAGCTGTGACTGTAAATGATCTGCACTTATATAACACATTGTAATCTTAGACGGCATCTATAAAGCGTGTTGCATATGTTTCTCTTCAGCCATTCACACTCCAGATGCAGGGTGTAGCTGCGATGCATGCGGCTTGACTGCCGTCAGACAGCTTCACGGTTCAGTCTCTCGCGACATTTCCGCATGTGGAGCAGGTATCAATTGAAATTATCCTTTTTAGAAAACCTTGCTTTGGCTGAGCAAAAAATACATTGCGAGAAGGTCTTGGGAGGATGGCTAATGTCAGACGGATTCATCCTCTCAGCACCATGATTGTATAAGGTTTCATCTAATTGATTCAACAGTCACAGAGTTATTTAAGCCACAACCAAGTTTTGAAGTTGTATGTAGTTCAACACTTGCGTTGGTTGATCCATTTTCCGGAGTTCTGAAGGTCCACTGCTTTCAGCTCCTGAACTGTGAGGACTTTACATATAATTCTTTTTTTTTTCATGCTGGTGTTGCTTCTCATTCATCCAGCTATCATGGTAATCTTAAAAACCTCGACTAGAAGGCAACTAGACTAGATTTTATTGGTTTGTGAGGAGAAGTTGCCAGAGTAGAAAATTAAATCCATTTGTCTCCTGTTTGTTTTTTTTTTATCCATTAATTTAATGTTTCTGCCTTTTTAACAAATATCTTGAACAACACAAGCATTCTACGGTTCTGGTAAACCTTCACGTTTATTAGCGCCCATGTTTTATCACATTTCACTTTGAAATATTAACTGACTGGAGATGAGTTAATTATGCTGCCATATTGAGTTGCAGCCCTAATCCTGTTGTAAACGCGAGTTAAGAACGCATTCATGAGTTGTCAAAGCTGGAAACATTACCCACGCAGACCAAATGCCCTGCTACCTTTTTATAGGTTTATATCCCATGATCCCCTGCTCGTCTTGTAGGGAGGGTGGGGTTGTTGGTTTTGGATGCTGTTGAGGTGGGGGGTTGGCACTTGTAACTCTATATCAGTGTCACTTATGGCTGACTCATGCTGCAATCTGAATTATTTGGCCAGGCGCTGGACATTTCAGTCGACTGAACAGAAGATGGTGTCCGCTTTTACCTGCAGGACATTATGAAACCGCTAACATTTCTCTAAAATCGCGAAGCCGGGAGCTTAAGAAGAGTTTGTGTTACGTGGGAAGGAAAGCCGCGATGTGATCGAGCCGCTGGGGGGTTGCGAGCCGTGTCACCGCGTGTGCCGAGGCCGGCGTATGAATAGAATGGACACTGCTGGCTGGATCGAGTTGTGTGGGAAGCAGCTGACGCTGGCCGTGGAAGCACCAGGGCTCTGAGTACCCGATCCTGCCGGTCAGCTCAGCCTGGAATTCACCCGGTGAAGATGAATGCCCAATCGTCTGGTCCCGACCAGCAGTCGCTGGTGATCAACCAGGCACCAGCTGGCAGAAGATCGAGAGTCAATGTGAAGAAATCGGTACGAACATGGCAGTGAAAGGAGGGTGTTATGGTGTCTGACGAAAGGGGAAGTGCACCAAAAAGTCTCCTTGTTGGTTGGCTCTGTTGTTTTTCCTCTACAGTACGTGACTCTGTGAATAACAGGGCGAGCGTTTCGTTGGGTGAGCGCAGCGAGGTGTTGAATTTGCACTTATGGTATTCACGGTGGTGTGGTTTGGATGGTGCTCTTGTATGTGCGTGTGTGTCTGTGTGTGTAAATGAGGCCGTTTTGAAGCTCACAGTGGTTTTCTTGTCGCCTCCCTCTGTACAGCTGTTGTGGGGCAGGTGTTCCAGACAGCTGCGGGGTTCAGCTTCCGTGTCAAACTCTCAAGTGTTAGTGCTCAAAGGAGTCTGCTGGCTCAGCAGAAAACCTAAAATGCCCCCAACGGTCAACCCTGCTGACAGTTACAGCCACTGCTAAATCCCCTACCCAGCCACCCCTCCCCATACACACACACGACAGTTCAACTGACGAAACACTGGACTCCTTGTTCATCATACTGTGATCTATATTTCTTTAAAGACTCCAAGCTCTTGGGCAGAAGAGACCCGAGGAAGGAGAAGTGTTGGTGGACACAAGCGCTCGGCGTCTTGGGGCAGTGCAGAGCACCTGAGGGAGGCAAGTACTTTACTCATATCAGTTCGGTATCGCACTTTACTCGGTGGGATTCACAATAAAGTCATCTCAAAGTTAAATGTAATCCAATTCAGCCCAATTCAGTCCCATTCACTGTAATTCAGGCATAATCCAATTTATTGCTCTTCATGATTCAGTGAATTCCAGTTTGTAATCCAATTATTTCCAGTTCAGTTGAGTTCAAAGTTCAAAATGAATGTAATGCTCATGCACAAGAATAGCTTAGCTAAGGAACTTGACAGATTGCGTCAAATCTACACTTTCATGCAGTTCCCCGTCCTGAGCAAGCACGAGGTGACAGCATAGAGGGGAAAAAAAAAAAATGGTTAATGGGGTTAAGAGTCCTCCACAACCACACTGAGGGAGGGCGGCCATCTGCCTCGACCCGTTGGAGTTCTGAGATGACAGGAAAGACCACACTAATGATATCCAATAGGAAGTCAAATAATCATTTTCTCTGTAGTCAAAACAGTCTCTCTGATCACGTGAGATGTAAACAGCCCCTGAGGGCAAAAGTTATTAACCTTCCCTTGTCAGATTGAATCTCACTGTCTCCTAAATCATTTTTAAAAAATCTCCACTCTGCCCTCAGGTGGCCAAGTTGAGGCACCAGCTGCAAAAGCGCTCCCGACATGCACCTCCTCCGGCAGGATACGAGCTCCCCCACCACCCCCTACCAGCAGGTCATGCAGCGGGCATCACTCAGGTACCCCGCTGCTCCTCTTCCTGCGCTGACATGTATATTAAAGTCAAGTCAAGTCTATTTCCATAGCATGTTTAAAATGACCTCAGTTAACCAAAGTGCTGTATAAACTAAAGCAAATAAAAATCCCTAAATCAACAATAATAGTGAGGTGGTGTCACGTTGGTGAGACTCTTGGAAAAAAAAAAAAACAGTAAAATTTTACACTGGATCCTGAACTGGACAGGAAGACAGCATAGGAAGTGATGTGCTCAATCCCAGTCCCAGTGATTGATTGATCCCACAGCAGAGGAGGATGCAATAATCTAGTCGATAGGTAATAAAAGCATGAATAAGCCTCTCACAGTCTTTAGAAGGAAGGTAGGCCTTCACCTTACTGAAGAACTGGAGATGAAAAAAAGTTGATTTCAATCACTGCACTAATCTGTTTATCAAATTTAAAACCAGAGTCAAGGATCTCACCAGGGCTTCTACCAAATTGCTTAAAGTACAGCGACAATGGGCCAGTTACACTGTCACGACCATCTAACATGTCGGGCTGACCAAAAAAAAAAATTTCTATCTTGTTCTCATTCAAATTGAGGAAGTTCATCTCCAACCATGGTTGTGCTTCCTTAAGACAGTTCAGCAAAGGTTTGCATACACCCATTATTCTTTGTCTGTATGGATAGGGAAAATGCATCATGCAAAACAGCAAAAAGAAATGTCATGCTTCTGCGAAACTGAGACCAAAGGAAGGATGTACAAGGCAAAAAGAAGTGGACCCAGAACGGAGCCTTGTGGGATGCAGCTGAGAAACACTGGCCCAGATAAACAGAGACTCCTGTCTGCCAAATATGACCGGAACCAGTAAAGGACTGTACCTTTGGTTACCACGTGCAGGGGCGCCGCTAGGGATTTTGGGCCCCATGAAAAGTATCTTTACCGGGCCCCCCAACACAGCGGCGAAATTTGTTGATGCTATTTTTGATCATCATTAGGGGCCTCTCTGGGCCCCCCTCAATCATGGGCCCCTATAATCCGTATCCTTTTACCCCCCCCTTTTCGGCGCCCCAGACCACGTGTGTCTAGTCGTGATAATAAAATGTTGTGGTCTAGCAGCAGTAAGATCCAAGAGCACTAGAACAGCAAAGTTGACAACTATCAGCGGACAAAAGCAGGTCATTAAAAACTCTCAGCAGCGCTGTGTCTGAAACCAGACTGGCATTTCTCTGAAATCCCATTAAGGTCAAGGTATGAGTGCGGTTGGTTATAAATTACCTTTTCCAAAGCTTTCGACAGGAAAGGAAGCTTGGAAACCGGCCTGTAGTTTGAAAGAGGAGAAGTATCGAGACTGGTCTTTTTGAGGAGGGGCCGGAGCACAGCCAAGAAAGAAACATAGATCAAAGTTCTTACAAATACTGCCAATACCAAACTGTCTTCCACGCACAGACAAGGATGGACTGAGCAACAGCAATAAAAGTCGCCAAATCTTTTATTAGGACTGGCTGTCATCAAGCTTCCTGTGTTGCTGCCGTGCTGTCCTCAGAGACAATTTGAAACCAGCATGCCAGCAGTGAGATGTGGACAGACTGCAACTGTGCCTGAATCTGACTTGTTTTCCTGCAGACAATGCCGCTGAACAGACTTGCCCCGCGGTTGCGGCGGAGCGTCGAGGGCCTCAGCTTAGAGCTGGAGGAAGTGTTTGTGTCTGAGAAGCCAGACGATCAACATGAGGTTAGTTCACTGGACCCTGGGTGAGGCTGCGCATGTGAATGTTCTTGAAATAGTCCTGTTCTCATTTTAAGTTGTGGTCTATTTTGCTATGTATTGGCAGTTGTGAATTAAACATTAATTCCTGTTTGATGCATTTTAATTACTATTTTGACAGAAAGACACTCAGTGAATCTCCAATTAGCTACAGTAGCTATAGTTTATTTCTCAAAGCAGGCATGTCATAAAAATTTAATCTAGTATCAAACTAACTCAGTGGGAATGATCAGTAATTTAACAGAATGAGATCATTTCCCGAGGGCCCACCTCCTGCAGGGAGGGTCATAGGAGTCGGGGCGATGTGTTTGGGCGGCAGCCAAAAGCATGGGCCTTGGCGTACCAACCCCCGGCTGACTAAACTGGCTACTGGGACATGGAACAATGTCTCTGGTGGGGAAGGAGCCCTGAGCTTGTGTGTGAGGTTGAGAGGTACCGGCTAGATATAGTCGGAGCTCACCTCGACGCACAGCCTGGGCTCTGGAACCAATCTTCTTAAGAGAGGGTGGACCTTATTCTATTCTGGTGTTGCCCAGGATGAGAGACGATGGGCTGGTGTGGGCTTGCTTATACCCCCCTAAGTTGGAGTCTGTACATAGGAGTTTTCCCAAGTAGATGAGAGGGTAGCTAACCTGTGGCTTCGGGTTGGGAAAAGGGCTCTGATTGCTCTTATGCGCCAAATGACAGTTCAGAGTACCCAGCCTTCTTGGAGTCCTTGGTGGGGGTACTGGAAAGCGCCCCTAATGGGGACTCCTTTCTTCTGCTGGGGGACTTCAATGCTCACGTTGGCAATGACAGTGGTACCTGGAGGGGTGTGATTGAGAGGAACGGCCTCTCTGATCCGAACCTGAGCGATGTTTTGTTGTTGGACTTCATCAGAGTGTCCATAAATGCACGTGGCATCAGGACACTTGGTCGTAGATCGATGATCAACTTTATAGTCTTATCATCCGATCTATGGCCATATGTTTTGGACACTCGGGTAAAGAGAGGAGCTGAGCTGTCAGCTGATCACTACCTGGCGGTGAGTTGGATCAGGTGGCGGGGGAGAATGCCGGTCAGACCTGGTAGGCCCAATTGTGTAGTGAGGGTTTGCTGGGAACGTCTGGCAGAGGAACCTGTCAGAAAGATTTTCAACTTGCACCTCTGACAGAGCTTCAATCACATCCCGAGGGAAGCTGGGGACATGGGCCATGTTCCGCGCCTCCATTGCTGAAGCGACTGACCGGAGCTCATCGGTGGTCATCGGTGCCTGCTGTGGCGGCAATCCTCGAACTCTGTGGTGGACTCCTCAGGTAAGAGAGGCCATCAGACTGAATAAGGAGTCCTAGCGGGCTTGGTTATCTTGTGGGACTCTGGAATCAGCAGACAGGTATCAACAGGCTAAACGGACTGCAGCCTTGGTGGTCTCTTTTTTTAAAAAAAAAGACTTGGGTGTGGGAGGGGTCCCGAGAGGCCATGGAAAAAGACTTTTGATTGGCTCCACAGAGATTCTGGCAAACACTGTGTATAGTGGGGGTGGGGTGCTGCTAACCTCAACTGGAGATGTTGTTCAGCGGTGGAAGGAATACTTCGAAGACCTTCTCAATCCCACCAACATGTCTTCCATAGAGGATTCTGAGCCTGTGGACTTAGAGGTGGACTTGTCCATTACTGGAGCTGATGTCGCCAAGGTAGTTAAGAAGCTGCACGGTGGCTGGGCTCCGGGGGTGGGCAGGATCCGCCCTAAGTTCCTAAAGGCTCTGGATGTTGTAGGACTGTCTTGGATGATACGTCTCTGCAACATCGCATTGGAAATCTGGGGCAGTACCTCTGAATTGGCAAACCGGGGTGGTGGTTCCCCATTTTAAGAAGGGGGGCTGGAGGGTGTGTTCCAATTACAGGGGAATCACACTCCTCAGCCTCCCTGGTAAGGTCTATGCGGGGGTGCTGGAGAAGAGAGTCCGATCGATTGTCAAATCCCAGATTCAGGAGGAACAATGTGGATTCCGTCCTGGTTGTGAAACACTGGACCAGCTCTATACCCTCACTAGGATCCTGGGGGGAACATGGGAATTTGCCCAACCAGTCCACATGTGTTTTGTGGACTTGGAGAAGGCATTTGACCGTGTCCCTTGGGTGCTCTAGGAGTATGGGGTGCTGGGCCCGTTGTTACGGGCTGTCCAGTCCCTTTACCAATGGAGTGGGAGTTTGGTCCCATTGCCGGTTGTAAGTCAGACTCGTTTCAAGTGAGAGTTGGACTCCTGCCAGGGCTGCCCTTGTCACCGATTCTGTTCATAACGTTTATGGACAAAATTTCTTGGCGCAGCCAAGAAGCGGAGGGGTTCCAGTTTTGTAGTGTCAGGATTTCATCTCTGTTGTTTGTAGATGACGTAGTCCTGTTGGCACCTTCGGGTGGAGATCTTCAGCTCTCACTGGAGCAGTTCAGAGCTGAGTGTGAAGTGACAGATATGAGAATCATCACCTCCAAATCTGAGACCATGGTTCTCAGTCGGAAAAGGGTAGAATGCCTTCCTCCGGGTTCGGGAGTGAGGTTCTGCCTCAAGTGGAGGAGTTTAAGTATCTCGGGGTCTTGTTCACGAGTGATGGGAGAAAGGAACAGGAGATCGACAGACAGAATTGGTGTAGCGTTGGCTGTGTTGCGGACTCTGTACCAGTCTGTTGTGGTGAAGAGAGAGCTGAGCCAAAAGGCAAGGCTCTCTGTTTACCGGTCGATCTTTGTTCCAACCCTCACCTATGGTCATAAACTGTGGATGGTGACCGAAAGAACGAGATCATGGATACAAGCGGCAGAAGTGAGTTTTCTCCATAGGGTGGCTGGACTCTCTCTTAGAGATAAGGTGAGAAGTTAAGTCATTCGGGAGAGACTCAGAGTAGAGCCGCTGCTCCTTCACATCGAGAGGAGCCTGTTGAGGTGGTTCGGGCATCTGGTTAGGATGCCCCCCGGATGACGCCTCCCTGGAGAGGTGTTTCGGGCATGTCCAACTGGGAGAAGATCACGGGGCAGACCCAGGACACGCTGGAGAGATTATATCTCTCGGCTGGCCTGGGAACGCCTCGGGGTTCTCCCAGAGGAGCTGGTGGAAGCGGCCGGGGGAGGGAGGTCTGGGCCTCTCTGCTGAAGCTGCTGCCCCCACCACCCGACTCCAGTCCGAGCGGAAGTTAATGGATGGATAGATCAGCATGAAAATCTTTGCACAATAAGCTTAGTTCTCGAAACTAATCAGTATAATACTAAAAGTGGGACTTTTTTCTTTATTATCCATATATTTTCAGCTCTCTTCAGCACTATTGTTCATTGATCTCTTCCTGAATGTTCCAGATTTTGGATATCCCAGATGGCCACAGGGCTCCAGCCCCAGTCCAGAGATGCAGCAGTGGCTCTCAGAGCGAGCCCTCGCCCGGACCTCTGGATTCCTCCCTCCTCTCTCCCTCTCAGTCCCCCTGTCCTCTTGATCCATCGCTCCTGTCGCCCTCAAGTTCACCCTGTCCACTGAATCCATCGCTTCTGTCTCCCTCGCAGTCGCCCTGTCCAATGGGAGAGCCAGGTTGGACGGCTTGACACTGTTCACAATACTGTCTTTAACTGTGCCAAAGCATGGACAGGAAGGCCTGTCTAGAATTTGATTAGTAAAAGTGGGGATATTTGTGCCTCTTCCCTCAGAGCCTGTGGACTGTGAGACCTCGAGTGCCTCCCCATCAATGTCGCTTCCTTCATTTGCGCTGGATCCTCCTCTGCTTCAGCCATGCTGCTCCTCTTCCCCTCGTCCCAACAAAACCTACTCTTTTCAGCGGGAGCCACCAGAAGGCTGCGAGCGAATTCGAGTGTGCGACGAAGCAATGTGAGCAGCAAATTTTGAGACTGATTATCCATAGATAACGTAAGATTTTCCCAGTGATAACAGCTGAGTGTGATTCATGCACCGATTCCAATGTTTTGGAAAACAAAAGATGAAACTTGGTGATGCTTTTCTCTTTGGGTAGACTGAAGCTCCCCCCTCCCCATTTTAGCCCACAAAAACAGGTACCGTCTGCTGAACAAGGAAGAAATTCTGGGGTTTCAGTGTGTGGGCCTGAGAAGGTTTCCATGTCATCTTCCACACTTTTAGAGCATTTTGTGGAAGTAAATTATCCTTTATATTGCTGGAAAACCATTTATTAGAAACATAAAATAACAGAAAGAGAAGCAGGGAGCCTCTGGAGTGCAACAACAAAATACACCATAACTAATCTTGAAGACAGCAGCCATAAAGTTGACTTTGGGTGAATTCCAATTCCTCCCTTAAAGGTGGGGTGGGTGTTGTTTTTTTGCAACACTTTTTACAATATTGCCTGAAAACCTTTTCACATTTCCATTGCACCCACTGAAATAAAATGTTTGCAAAAAAAACTAAACATTTTGGTCCAGTCTAGAAGGTATAATCAGAGAAAAACTCTGACCAATCAAAAAAGTGATCATCACTATTTTGATTGGCTGCCTAATACGTCCATCAAATATCACCCCTCGCTCCCTCCCTCCTATGGTTCATGCAGTCGGTGAATCATGTGAAGGTGTGGTTTCGAGGGGTGAGCTGAAGAGGAGGAGGCGGAGCCTTTGGGAGGAGGGAGGGAGTGTATATTTTCAAAATCTCACTTGAGTTGGATTGCTGGAACCGTTTTTCAAACAACACCTACTCCACCTTTAACCCTCAATCTCAACCCTCGCCCTTAACCCACAATTTTTGGCCCTCAATCTTAACCCTCGAAAGTAAGTGTAAGGGCTATCTTGTGGCTTAGAAATGGGACACCCCTGGAGTGCAGTTACATCCTCAGACTGAAATGTATCAGAGCTCGTGTTGTCTCTGTATTCCCTGAAATGACGCAGGGATAACATTGAAAAGAGGGCTGTATATTCTCCAAATTATATTAGCAAATAACACAATAGAGGATACATTATTCAGTCCTCCATCGCTACAGAACAAGGTATACAAGTAACGTAAAGCCGGCCGGGACTGCCGGGCCTGCAGCAAACATCGTAAAGTAAAAAAAATAAATGTTACGCAACAACGATGTTAATCCATAAAAAAAAGTCTCAAACAAAGACAATAAGATGGTTTTGTTACATTTATATCTTTAAGCACTGCGAAGATACTTACATTTGTAGCTAGCTTTTTTGTCGCCATCCTTTTCGAATATGTCTTGGCTAAATTACCCAATGCCTTCTGGCATGCCTTACTTCCAAGGGTGGTGCCGGAGAATCTCAATTTTGAGGGCGAAACAGCCCTCAAACTTGTCCCTCAATTTGACGTTCTTAGAATGGGGACAGCACTTGCACTTAACGGGAGCGTGCATTTTTGAGACTGAGGGTTAAGGGAGGAATTGGAGTTCACCCTTTGTGTAGAGCAGAAACGTAATGGGTAATGTGTAAAGCTAGAAAAGTAAAAACAGATTAAATGATGAGAATGTCAGCATAAGTGACGTCACAACCAAATTTACAGTAACCAGAAAACCGACCAAAGGACATAATCAGCACCCTTATGGAGCTCTTAGGTTTGTCAAGATAAACTAGGACATCATCTGCGAAAAAGAAGATTTGTTTGTTTTTGTTTGTTTGTTTGTTTTGTCTTTTACAGAGCTCTCTGGCAATGCTGTTTAAACATTCTTTACACTTTCAGTCATCCATGCAGCTGACAGCACCAACGTCTCAGCTTGTTCCACTGTCACACTTGTATGACAAGTGGAGCAATAATTTTCAAATGAATTGCTGAAATTAGAAAAAAACAAAAAACAGAAGTGCTTCACAGTCAGTGGGATTGTTGTTATTAGAGAGCTGTGATTCTTGTTTGTGTATAATGATTGAAATAAAAATATGTTCATCAACTAATGTGCTACTGTGGGCCAACTGTTAGAGACAATAGTTGTAGTTGCATTCATGGACCCCAGTTATGAGAGAGTAAGAGAGGTATAGAAACTTAGAGATTTTTTTTTTTTAATCACATAGCTTTGTTCAACTTAAAGATAGTCTTTCAGCTTTTCAAATATCTCACTGTTGGAAACACAAAATCACCTGTATCAGCTGCCCCAGTAACAAATTATGCTGCGCTTATCAAATAAACTATTTAATTCATATATAACCTTCAAAAATAAAATTAAGCGCATACCTCTAGAACCATTCCAATACTATTAGATTAAGTTTGATGCATCAAAACGCCCACAAGCACAAAGAGAGCAAAAACAGGATGTCATATCAGCTGCACATCAAGTTCAGACCAAAAAGCAACGCAGGTTTGTAATCATTTGAGTGACAGTGTGGCAGAGATCACCATGCTGTGAATGTCGTACCCAAATAAAGCGGTGACACT
This sequence comes from Hirundichthys speculiger, assembly GCA_018398805.1. Taxonomy (NCBI): domain Eukaryota; kingdom Metazoa; phylum Chordata; class Actinopteri; order Beloniformes; family Exocoetidae; genus Hirundichthys; species Hirundichthys speculiger. Next base: position 2,186,477 of record JAGFBZ010001790.1, on the reverse strand, counting down.
TTATTTTCCAGAAGTAGTTATTAACAGAGTATTTGATTTAAATCTTTTATAAATTATTTTTAAAGGAGTTTTTTTAAAAATTGCATGCCTACATTTCACTGACTGGTAAATTGTCAGATGAGCCAGTAAGCTGGACCAAGTGATTGTGTGTGGAGGTCATAACTGCTAATATAAATCTGCTAAAAATCACAGATGTGGTTGTGGCTTTTGTGATGATGTGTCTGATGATGCAGCGTGCTGAGGTGCAATCTCTTTACTCCTCCTGTCTCTTCACCCTCAGGCCCGCCTCTCCAGACGAGCATCTCCTCCAGCCATCCTGCCCTGACCCCAACAAAGTCAACTTCACGCCACACGGCGGCTCGGCTTTCTGTCCCGTCAGTCTTCTGAAGCCGCTGCTGCCCTCCATGGACCTCCTCTTCCGTGGCCTGTCAGTGTCTCCGGTCACTGGCTGCTCAGGTCAGGCCTCTCCTACCAGGCACCTGAGCATGCAGTAGATGGACATCCGAGCAGAGTCTCTCAGGACTGAAACCACGTCGCCCTTCCGGGACCTGAAGAACCTGGATGCCTTTTAAATGCAGCGTGACGGGGGACAGTGTGCCATCACTCCATGCCTCGATCACCGCGATCATAACAGACTGTGTGACTGGAAGCATTTGTTGTTGCTGTACGTTAGAATAACCGTGGCCTGTTTTACTGCAGGGTGCTTTGATTAAGCTGATTCTTTACCTCATCAGCACTTACTCTGTCCTGGTTTTCCTCCTCGTGAGACGTAGATTAGACTGCAGGACTTAAGTTGCTGAAATATTAGAACATGCTGGGAAGAACTTAGAAATATCCGAGGACTTGATGTTCTTGGTTTTAACAAAACAGAACTTTGTTTTTAGTTTTTTGTTAACTGTTCAGACAAACATTGCAGTCCGCCAGACTTGTTTTCATTCAGTCGTATCAAAGTAAGTACATTTACCGTCAGAAAGCCAAGCACTTACTACACATGTTGACACAAGTATCACTTTCTGGCCTTCCTTAATTACTGATCAGAATTAAACTGAACCATTTTTAAAAAAAAGTTTCATCAACATTCACCTATTTGTAGAAGTTTTAATCGATCTATAGTTTATGAAGCCCTACTTTTCTACAGATGTTTCTAGGAAGATATATATTTTTGTATCTTTGTAAGGAGTTACAAAGTGTTACTGTTATGTATTTGCTGAGAAAACGGACTTGTCATTGTTTCTACTCGGGTCGCTTACGAGCAGTAATGGAAGTTTTATTAGCTTTATTTGCCGATGAAAGGCCTTGTTACAGCCAAACTGTTTTGTAGACTTTTCCTGTGGGTCACTCCTCTCAGAGCCTTTTTTTAGTGCCAGCTGTTCTGATGACAAAGTGTTATTAAAATGCATAAAACAGCAGGTTTGGGAGCACATTTTATTGCTAAACTTATTAAAGAACATTTAAAAAAAGACCTACATGAAAAAGGAGTGGAATAATGTAAATGGGTTTCTCTGGGTTTACTTTTTTTTTTTTTTAATGTATCTTACAATTCAAATAGACACACACTGCTGTAAAAATTAAGAGACCCCTGCAAAATCATTGATTTCTCTGATTTTACTAACTACTTAGGACATTTATCCCAAATTCCAAATAAAAATATTGTCATTTAGAGCATTCATTTACAGGAAAATGACAAATGGTCAAAATGACAAAAAAAGGGTTAAGCTTTCGTGCGCCTTGAAGTGATCTTCACCAGTCTTTCACATTGCTGTTGGGTGACGTTATGCCAGTTAATCAGTACCTCATTAAGTAGAATGAAGTGTGCTTGTGTTCTTGTGTTGGAATTCATCAGACACTGGAGTGGAATGACTGTCATTCATGTAGAAAAGAATTGCAGTGGTCTCTCAATTATTTCCAGAGCTGTTTATACAAAATAATCATGACAGTTTTTTTATGTAATGTGGAAGCAGCCACAACAGATGATTCTAAAATGAAAAAAATATAAAGATTAAATAAATAACAGCAATAAGGAAAAAACAGCGATAAAGAAATAAGGAGATATATATATATATATATATACATACACACAAATATACACACAATGGCCACTTTATTAGGTACACCTGTCCAACTGCTCATTAACGCAGATTTCTAATCAGCCAATCACATGGCAGCAACTCAATGCATTTAGGCATGTAGACATAGTCAAGATGATCTTCTGCAGTTCAAACAAGCGTCAGAATGGGGAAGAAAAGTGATTTAAGTGACTTTGAACATAGCACGGTTGTCGGTGCCAGACGGGCTGGTCTGAGTATTTCAGAAACGGCTGATCTACTGGGATTTTCACACACAACCATCTCTGGGGTTGATAGAGAATGGTCTGAAAAAGAGAAAATATCCAGTGAGCGGCGGTTTTGTGGGCGCAAATGCCTTGTTGATGGCAGAGGTCAGAGGACAATGACCAGACTGCTTTGAGCTGATAGAAAGACAACTGTAACTCAAATACCAACCCATTACAACTGAGGTATGGAGAAGAGCATCTTCTGATGGCTATTTCCAGCAGGATAACGTGCCATGTCAAAAAGTATGAATCATCTCAGACTGGTTTCTTGAACATGACAATGAGTTCACTGTACTCAAACGGTCACCAGATCTCAATCCAATAGAGCAGCTTTGGGATGTGGTGGAACGGGAGATAAATTTGCAGTACATAATAAGCCAGTTGAGAACCACTTCTAATTTGCAATAACCTGGCCAAGAGGCAGCACAGACAGAGCAAAACAACTAAATGGGTTATATTCACAACAAACAATCCAATATCATGCCATTCATAATAGTATTTACATCAACATATAGTTTGTAAAAATGCAAATACCACAAAACAACTGCAACAATCACAAACTAATACTTGTATTAAATTTTTAAAAGATGAGAGTGGTATGAAAGAACTGAGCTTTAATGTCTGTTGCAAATGATTTCATTCAAAAGGTGTTTTTTTCTTTTGAAAGCTTATATCTAATCTAATACATGCCAAAGTTTGAATATTTCAATTGCTATATGCCATCCAATGACAAACGTTTCACCCAAAGTTACTTGTTCAGTTGCAAGGAAAAAAAATAGTCTACTGTCTCAATGTTGGATTCACAGAAAATACCTTAACCTCCAGAAACCTGAAAAAAAAAAAAAACAATCTTCATTAATTGTTGTTGTTGTTTCTGCCTTTGACACGTGGATTTGAGCTTCAAACAGATAAGCACCGCCCTTTTCATCCCCATTTGCTTCGTGATTGGCTCCCTGCGCCTCGTATCGCCCCACATGGACCAATGGAAACAATCCACATCCTAGGACGAAAGACAGGCACGCGACAGCTTCAACGAAGGACCCCAGGTTTGTAACTAGCTGTCTGTGTAACTGCCACAATGTACAATTTGTCGTTAAAATGTTTTAGTATTAATTACCGTTTGTACAATGTGCGCCGTTTTGTTTGGTTGATTTTTAAGGTTACGTTAAATATATGGCTGTGTCGTTAGCATTGATATTCATTATATTTAACTAAACATTAAACGTTCAGGCTTTAGTGATCATAGCTGGATGTAAAGTCTTTTCCATTTTTTTTTTACTCCAGTAAGTCGCCGTCCACTGCTCGATGAAAACAGAAGCGGTTACCTGCCGGCAGGTAGTTGTTAAACGTTACCCAGATTGGAACGTTATTCCTTTAACCACGCGGAGATATGTTTCAATAGAATGATACGGAGTAAATGACAGCTGCTACGGGTGATGCTCGTATTGTCAGACAGCATCTACGGGACGAGGTTTGGCCGTAACCACAGCAACTAACGTGAGCGAGCGAGCACCAATCCCGGGCTCGTTACATCGGCTATAGTGGAGCGGGACACCGGTGCGAGAGGCGCAGGGAGCGGAGCGGTGTCGGTGAACGTAGCCGGGCTGGGGGTGGACAACGACATGGCTGCGGGAAAGGGAGGCGGGAAGCCCGTCTCAATGTGGGACAGTATGCGGATACGGTTCATCGTGTGCTTCCTTGGGGTCTTCGTGTGTTATTTTTATTACGGGATACTACAAGAAACGATGTAAGTAACAGCTGCTGAGACACTGCTGGGTCTTGTACAAAACAAAACAAAAAAAAAAAAAAATACACAAAAAACCCAACCAAAACTACCAATATTGCATTGTGACTGAGCACGGCGTGTGACAGTGAATGGGACACAGATGGGGATTATCGTGACGTCACAACAAGCATAAACTGACAAATATTTCCTTAAAGTGCAGCAAACGATCCAGCAAGTCATACTTTGAAAGCACCTTTCTAGAAAGACAAAATAAGAGATGCTCTCTCTGTTGCATTGGTTGAAATGACATGGTACCCATGTCTGGAGGGGATTAGTTCAGTTCAAAAGTACCTTATTGATCGCAGAAGGGAAATAAAATTGTTGCAATAAGTGTCACGATTTAAGTTTCTTCAGTGATTCATTATGGAAGGATCTCCTGTAGCGGTCTGTCTTACAGAGGATCTGAAGAAGCATTTGACTGAAGACACTCTTGTGAATCACTATGTTGCTCAGGGTTGTCCACGATGATCCTCATTTTATTAAATATTGTCCTTTGCAGAGTCAGCTCCAGAACAGAGAAGAACAGAACCAGCGTTTCTAAAATCCTTCCATATTTAACAATACTGACCTCATAATTTCCATTGCTGGGTTCATGATAGGAATTCCAGTCTGGCGCCGGAGAGACAGCTGCATAAAAATGCCATATTCCCTCCTTCCTTTCTTCTTCTTGGCTCTTCCCTTCAGGGTTCACCACGACATGTCCAAACCATCTCAGTCTGGTCTCTCTGACTTTCTCTCCAAAACATCTAACATGTGCTGTCCCGCTGATGTACTCATACCTGATCCTATCCATCCCCATCAGGCCCTAAGAGAACTTTAACCTTTGAACCACTGATACCTCCAACTCTGCCTCCTGTTTTTTCCTGAGTGCCAAGGTCTCTAAACCGCCATCTTGTACACCTTTCCTTCCATTCATGCTGTTACTCTTTTTCCAAATATCACACCTGACACTTTTCTCCACCTATTCCACATGCTTCTTCACCTCTCTTCCACACTCTCCTTTGCTCTGGACTGTTGACCCCTAAGTACTTCAAATCCTCCACCTTCTTTATCTCTGCTCCCTGTAGCCCCACCGTTCCACTCTCATTCACAACATGTATTCTGTTAAAAAAAAAAAAATGCTCTTCTCATTTTCACAGTTTAGAGACTTGCAGAAGAACTACTAACCAGGAGGATGATGAAGGCTGCTCAGGTGTCACATTCATTTTCTCTGTCCGTTTCTCTGACTTCTTGCAGCACTCGGGGCAACTATGGTCAGGAGAAGTTCACATTTGCCCGGACATTGGTCTTCATCCAGTGTATCGTCAGTGCTGTGTTTGCCAAGATCTGTGAGTAAACAGTGTACAGACAATACACAAAACCTGTATTAGACAATAAGATTCAAAGTTTTAATACAACGTGTAGCGCGTCAAAACTTCATGCTAGGAATCTGCTTTTCAATCATTAATCATCCCATTAATTCACCTACTCGTATGTACATTTTTTTTCTTTTCAAAAGATAATTGTTCCTTCTTTTAATGCAGTGATCCAGTGTTTTGAAGGCTCTAAACCAGACCACACCAAAAGCTGGCTCTATGGCCTGTGTTCCCTTTCCTACCTTGGAGCCATGGTGTCCAGTAACTCTGCTCTTCAGTATGTCAACTACCCTACTCAGGTAAGCCTGCTCCTCTGTGAATGGACCAAACCTGAGGGGTTAAAAATTCCTCCAGTCCTCTGGATTGATGTTGATCTGATTATCAAATGTGCTTTTTGCACACACATCCTAAAATAATGTTTTTTATACTGTAACAGGTGTTGGGGAAATCCTGCAAGCCCATACCAGGTAAATCTGATAATATCAACTTTAGTCTCTGTCCCTCTTTTGTATCTGTCAATCATATCCATAATATTCCACTAGATACATAATAGTATAATTACAGTTGGAGGTCCTACTAATGAGAAATTAGCTGAAAAGGGCAGCGACATTTTAAACCACTTGAGTTATAATCAAGTGTGTTCTTGCTGAGTTGTAAGAACATTTAGTAAGCACCATTAATTTTGTCGCTGCCTGCCTTAATGTCAGTGAGGAGCACACTCGAGAGCCTATGTGACACCACGTCACAGTTTGTTCTGCTTTGAGGTTATGTCTTGCCGATCACAGCTTGGTTATCTCGTGTTGCACACTCAGCACACATACTCTTTCACCTTTCCATATGTTTCATTCTCAGCGTTGAAGGCCAGATGACATAATGTAGCGTGCAACTTGAAGTAAAGTTCATGCATTGCGTTGTTCTTGTGTTGTTGCAGTGATGATCCTTGGTGTGACAATACTGAGGAAGAAGTATCCGCTGGCTAAGTACCTGTGTGTGCTGCTGATTGTGATTGGTGTTGCTCTGTTCCTCTATAAACCCAACAAGAGCTCAGCCGTTGTGGATGAACATATTTTTGGCTTTGGGGAGATTCTACTGGTTAGTTAACATTTCCCTTCTACTGATGGCCACGCGCTGCCCATCAATCTGCGTTCTCCCTCCTGGTCTTGGGAACATTTCCATTGCATCTGCCTTACGCTTTGTGTTTTGCCGCATTGTAGTTGGTCTCTCTGACGCTGGACGGTTTGACTGGTGTGGCACAGGACCACATGAGGGCTCGCTTCCAGACGAGTGCGAATCACATGATGCTGAACATCAACATGTGGTCCATTCTGGTTCTGGGACTAGGTGAGTTAGTTGTGTCTGTTGCCAGACTCTCTTCAAATAGAGTGTTTCTCTGACTGCTAGGAGCATGTAGGATTCAATTCAAGTCATAACTACATCAGGCCATTACACAATTATTTGTCTTTCCCTGCGTAATGCTTAAGAGGACACAGATCACCAAATCACCCAGGCATGGTTGTGTACTGCCAAAAATCTGCACAACAAAACAAAAGCATTGTTTCATTGAATGTATATCTCTCTGTTGAAAAGCATAGAAATATTTCAGTTTCACTCTTAGTTGATGGCTATTTCTAGTTCAATGACCTATATATACATATATTTTTTCTTTAAAAGGATGTTTTGCACCAAAGAGTTGAAGTTACCCTTTTCTAAATAGTTAGAAATATCTCTTTTAACACACTGTTTTTCATTAGCTGCTTTTTCTCTCTCAGTACATCATCAAACTCCAGCAACCAGTTCATCATATTTTAGTGTAAAATACTGAGCTGTAACATTGGTGTCTGGTTATATTCTCAGAGTTATACCACTGAACCATAACAGATTTGTCGTGACAGTGATTTCCTCCATGAACTCTTGACCGAGTATCTGCTTTGATGCTTAAGCTAATGCTAATTTATACAAGGTAAAACCAGTAACAGCAGGATTTGAGGCGAAAAAAAATGAGCACAATTTCCTCAGGAGCCAAAACTCATTAATGCAGTCAAGGAAGAGTAGTGAGTGTTATCTTTATGGATGAGACATCCTGCACATCAAAGCCACTGGCTCTGCGAGTAGCTTACTATAATATGTGGAAGAGCGAGGAACATAAAACAAATGCGCTGTAATGATGAGCTTTCTAAAGTTAGGCACTAATGGGCTGTAAGATGAGGATGAAAAGGTCAAAGCCAAACTCAGAACTGTGGGGATGTTGTTCTTGCAAACTGTCTGACAGTGAATGCTCTCTCTGTTGGGCTCCATGCCGCCTGAACTTGTTAAATATAGTTAAAGTGTGGTTCAATAGTCCATTTTACCCTGAGGAGGATTTCTAACTAAGTGAAATGACCCACAAGTATTTATGCAGTGGCCGTATTAAGAGCTGTTCTAAATCTTTGGGAGTGGTTCTTTTATGATCTCCTTTAGCATAAGATTCACTGGACCGTTCCTTTATGAAGAACATAATGCTGTGCTTCAGTTCCGAGCTGCAACATTCAGAACGGTGGTCCCTTTTTTTTTTTTCTTTCATCCACACAGTCATAATTTTTGGGATTCATGTAAATAAATATGAGATAAAAAGTAAGTGTGTGAAAACATGTTTATGTATAATTCCCTTTCCTGTTTTTGTGCTTTTAATGACCAACTTTACTGATGAAATAACATTTTCAAGAGCTAGAAATATATTTTTTTTAACCACTTGGTGGCAGCATACAGTAACTTTTATGAACCTACATCAGATTTTTTTTTTTTTTTTCTTAGCAAGCTGGGGGATGCATAAATGAAAATGTGACATGATGTTCAGTGTCAGAGTTGTTTTCTGTTCTGTTTTTTTTTTTCTTCCTCCAAATGCCGCTGCTGATCTGTTGCTCTGTGCCCTCAGCGGTGTTGTGGACGGGGGAAGTGTGGGAGTTCCTGAGTTTCACTGAGCGCCACCCCAGCATCATCTACAACATCCTTCTGTTCGGACTGACGAGTGCTTTAGGGCAGGTGGGTGAATGAGAGGAAGGGCCGATGTGGCTAAATTAACAGAGCTGCCATCAGAAATATTATATTTTTTTATGAATGATTTGCAAAATGTAACTTCCTTAAATCACAATATTTCTTTGAACCCGTTGGCAGACATTCATCTTCATGACAGTGGTGTATTTTGGGCCTCTGACCTGCTCCATCGTCACCACTACAAGGAAGTTCTTCACCATCCTCGGCTCTGTTATCTTGTTCGGCAACGTCATGAGTACGGTGCAGTGGGTCGGCACCATCATGGTGTTCCTCGGTGAGAGTCACTTTCATTTTCAGCACTCAGTTGTGGCTTTATTCAGTCTTTTTGGTTCTTTTTCCCCTTTCACCTCACTTGCCCCTTAGATTTCATGGTTTATTATTCCATGCTTCTACTTAAATGCCCTACTTTCCTGATAAAACATTTAGCATTTTCTGTAAAATTTGCCCGGAAGTTGAATATTCCTACATTTCTGTTAGTAGTGTGTATATTGTAAATCTATCAAGCAAAATAATGTCTGGATAGCTGCAGTAACCATTCTTTGTTCATTATCCACATCTATGGTTTGCAGGTCTGGGACTGGATGCTAAATTTGGCAAAGTCACCAAGAAGACAACACATTAAAACATCTGGAGCACAGAGAAGCAGCAGAGAAACATCTAATGGAAGCACTCTAAAGCTGGAATCCTATTTTCAGACGATACCCTGTACAGATAAACAATACTGTATGTGCCTATGGTTTGTTCAAGTACGGTCAGACGTATAACTGTATTTAAAAGAGACTCGTCATAGAGTTCAACTCCGACTTGCTGTGTATTATTGATATATTGAAGAGACGTCCTTTGGGATCAGGTCCAGACTGAACAGTGATGAACTGTTTACTACATGCTACCATGTATTAGTGGAGGAATTTGGTCTGGCTGAAACTGACAAAAAAAAAAAAAAAAAAAAAAATTATATATATGTATCAGGAAAAACCCTGACTGAAACCAGCTCACTTGACTTTGATGGATGTTGAATCAAACAAGGCCTAAAGAAAATACATTTCCAGTCCTGAACATGTAATTTAACACCAAATGTTTTACAAATAAATGCTTGAATTTGTGTAATTATTACCTGTAGTTATATTTTTGAAAACTGGAAGCCATGTGTCACAACATTTAAAAGCATTTTAAACAGTTGTATGTAGCCTGTTTTGTCCAATCTTAGTATTCACTTGTTTTCACTTTTATTTTGTATAAATTGAAGTAACTTGCCATAAAAGGGAAATTGATATAATCCATGGTGGTTTTCTTTATGTTTTTCTACATTTCAGACTGATTCCAATCATAATTCAGGGCTGCATCATAACTTAATTAGTTGTGATGCAGATTAATCTTGTTTACGTCGGTGTTGATGCTTCAGGTTGAAGCAGAGAGAGCAGATTTAGGTTCAAACCTGAGGCTTTGACTCAAACAGTGGAGGGACGGTGACCCTTTAACAGGTTTTTGTTGGCTGCGTTTGGATCCACTCATATCTGTTTTTCTATTTTTTATTTCCTTCCTTACTGTAGCTCAGTATTGGTCAGCTGTTGTCCAGTAAATCTCACAGAGGAGTTTTAACAAGCTGGCAGTGTGGAATCATAAACTGTTAGCAACAAGGCAGGAAAAGGTCTTTAACTCCACAATAACAAACACTGCAGTTAATTTCAGAATGATGACAAAGCACAAAGACTACGCTCAGATGGTGATGGATGGTTTGAGATGACTGGTGTTTCCTGAGCTGCTTGCACATCTGCCGGCCAAGTTAACCTATGGAGGCAATAATTTTAGTAGACGTCACAAAGTCTCCTGTTCTGACACATGAACATCTAACATGTTTATCAATGTTTATAGTGTACGTGATTTTTTTTTTCCATTATAATAAATATCCCTTGCCGACATTTTTATTTTTGCCAGTTGTTTTGGTTTCAGCTACAGCTGCATGGTAGTAGCAGCAAGAAGGAGCTTAGAAAATCATGTCTGGGTAGGGTTATATATCGCAATGTATATTTCACATGTGCATGCCTTAATGATAAAATTGTGTTATTTATATTTTGCAGGCCCACTGAAGACATCCATAAATGCATCCCCAAATGGTTTGAAAATAAAAACTATATTAATCATATTACTAGACAAAATTAATACTATAATGTATCAAAGCTTTGGCCCAAAACTTTTAATGAGATATTTGTTGTCTTTGCTTTAATTCATCACCCATTTGTTAATGTATAATGAACTTGATGGTTGAGAATTTTGTCCCACCACATCTTATAGGAATAATATTTAAATTACACTTTTTTTTTCTTTTAGGTAGGCCTAAAAAAAATCAAGTGTTGACAAGTTAGAATAATAACATTTAACTGGAAATTCATTTCAACTCACTGGATTAATAAATAGACAATAAATAAACAGCTCGCCGAACTTCTAGGTATGAGGCACTATAAAATTAATACGAGCCAGTAGTTTAAAAAGACACATAAGAGAAGACACATAATTTAATATGACAATTAAAAAAACTTCTTTGAATGTTGGTCTTCTTGAGAGAAGGAAACAGCGACCCCTACTGTCTATTTCAAATGCAGTCAGATTACTTGACCACACACATATGTCCGAGACATTAGCGTCTTCTGAACAAAATACACTCAATCTTCATCTTAGTCGATACACTGATGTGCCATAACTACAGTAACAATATAATTTTAACCGGAAAAGACCCGAACATCTCCCGACAAAACCATATGGATTAGTTTTGGGTTGAAATGACTCATTCTGTCAGAAAAAAAATGAAGCGATTTGGCTGCTTTTTTACTAAACCTACGGAAATTACACACTGCTGATTGCAAAGAACTGCCACATAAACGTCCTATGTGACACGTAAAGCAAATGTTGTGTCTTAATTTCGACGCGACGCCTGTCAAACAGGATGTGCAGCATCTCGGAGCGTTGGCCTTCTTCCGCCCGATTCCGCAAATTAGAATCGCGCTGCGTTTTGCCTCGTCTCGTTGTAATCCTTTTATTTCTGTACAAATTGAGTCATTTCGACCCCTACAGGCGTCCAAAAATGCTCGCAGTGGTACGCAAACAACTCAAAAGCCACCCGGCTGTAAGTACAAGTCAGTTGTGCTCCATAAAATCCACTGTTGATGTTTTCTGGTGAAAAAAGGATCATCTTGGAATTTTTGTGGCTAACTTGGCTAAGCTAAACTAGTTAGCAGGCTAATGTGTGACCGCGTTGACTTTGAAAGATTGAAATGCTCAAAGATGACCACTGACTCTTCTTTTTCAGACAGACTCTCAGCTGTTGATGCTTTGGGGTCAAATAAAGTCACAGCATCACATAAGTGATAGTTGATCATTAGCCAAGGCTGCGACTAGTCAGCTAACTAGTTAGCTAGGTAGTTGATGCAAACAAGTCGTGTCGTCGGGCTCACTTTACGGATAAAATTCAGCGTGTTCAAAACAACGTGTCAATAAACACATTTTGATTAGTTTTCAAAGTTTACAGTTGAGTAAGTTTTTTTGGTTAAAACAGGCCAGACTAAGTCGGTCTGGACAGAAATGTCGTCTGACTGGTCCCAGCTGGACCAGCAGGACGGTCTTACTGGGAGGCTGATGCAGCTACTTTCACACTTTTAACTTAATGAAGCTTTCTCATCTTTCTGTCCCCTACAGCTCATCCCTCTCTTTTTCTTCATCGGAGGAGGAGCAGCCATGTCCATGATGTACCTGGCTCGTTTGGGCCTGAGGAACCCTGATGTCTGGTAAGGACTGGAGGTCCAGATGGATCCTCATCTCAAGATCTAATCTGATTTGTTTTTTATTCATTTGAGCTGTTCAGACAGCTCTTAAAAAAAAAAAAAAAAAATCAGATTTTGGTTTGGATTTCTTGCAGCGTGAACCCAGCCTCACGTGTTTATATTGTTTTATTGATATTGTTTATCAGTGAGAGGGTTTAAAGAAAGCACGTAGACAAGTTTTTTTTTTTTTAATTCTTGTTAGATCCATTTCATGCTTTCCTCTGGTGCCATGACTCAGGGTAAATTACATCATAATTGGAATATTGCTCCGGTTTTATGTGTACAGTCTGTTTTGAAGAGATTCACAGCCTTTGATGCTTTTTTTAAAAATGATTTTCATAATCAGAAAAAAGTGATAAAAAAAAAAAAAAGGATATTCAAATAAATTAAGATTTTCTAACTCCAGGGGCCTTTATTGAAAGCACCTCGAAAGAAAAATTGGAGTGGAGAGACAGAGAGGCCACACAAGGTTTATAGCCTTCGTATATGGGATGTCCGCTGAACTAAGCGAGTCATTCAGCACCTCAAAAAAAAAAAAAAAATCATAATAAAAAAAAAAAAAAAGGTTACAGTCGGTTGATATGGAAAGCATTAATTGGGCTAAAATCTGTCATTTTGCTTGCCAGTGGCCAAAGTCATAACATCTTGATTTATCTTTTGTTTTTTGTTTTCCTTCATTCAGTTGGGATCGCAAGAACAATCCTGAGCCCTGGAACAAAATGGCCCCAACTGATCAGTACAAGGTGTGTCTCAAAAACATCGTTGGAAGCTGATTTAATTGAGTTGTGCTCTATCGTTTTGTCCAGTAATCATTGTATGGATCTTTGCCAGCGGTGTTGCAAATCCACGGATAAGTGTTTGAGCTTGATTAATCGACGTGCATAATCTAGTTAATGCTGGTCAGCGTTAACAAATCTTTTAAAGTCATTAACTTCTTAAAAGCTTGATCATTTTTTTTCCACACAAGCAAAAAAGCCATATCTAAATATGATCAGCAAATAATACACTTTTATTAGATGACTTTATTTTTGTGTCGTGTTGGATGATCTCTAAAAAAGTGACTTAAACTTGTTTGTCCTCTCAGTTCTTCACAGTGAACATGGACTACAGCAAGCTGAAGAAAGACCGTCCTGATTTCTGAACATCCCATCAACTGGACTAAAAGCACATGTGTCTGTTGATTCGCACAAACAGCCCTGCTGTGATCTTCCACCAGCGATATGAGAGATACAGAAGCTAAACCCGCACAGTTATTCATATTTATGTTTCCTCATTCCATACTTATTGGCTTTTTGAAACTGATTACTCATTTTCAATGCTTGTCAATAAAGTAAACGAGTTTTTCCTCCTTCATATAGAGAATTTGTTTTTTTTTTCTCTCCCCATCTTCTTTCTTTTTAATTTGCATCGTTACATTTATGAGCATGCACTCGTTGCATCGGTTTTCAGATCACCGCTCTGTTCACAAGTGCATCTGCCTGTTTCTGCTTCGCTCTCACCACATCTCACCTCTGAGTTTTTTCGTGCCACTCCACTCTCAGCTGGGACTCATGGGCATGGAGGGGTCAGAGCGGGTCGGAGTTGAACCCGGCCCTGAACGGTGGGCTCCCCCTGGTGGTGAATGAGGGATGAAGCTTCAACTTCAAGAAGCCAGGCAGCGAGATGCTGCAGTTTGTGCCCTTGAAAGCAGAAACTGGAAGAAATTAATTTCAACATGATAAGTTCATATGGCTCACATGGAGGAGGAGGAGGGTGGGATTTTATACAGTGAGACGTTTGGAGGTGTTTCTCCTTATAGAATGCCATCGTTCTCAGCCAGATGAGTTTGTAAATGTCACCAGGTCACACTCTACTATCTGCATGTGGGAAAGAAGCGACAAGGATGAGCAGCCAGCGCCCTGCAGAAAATGTCAAGGAGGCTTTCATGTTTGAATAGAAGCCCAGGTCTAAATCTTCACCCGCCTTGTGCACGACTGGAGTGCATTTTTTTTTACATATAGTTGGAATAGATGAGTTTCAAGCATTTGAGCTTTTTTTTTTTTCCTGCATGCTTAGATCTCACTTCCTGCCTCCAGATTACCACACTCATTTCAGATTTAGCTTCGAAATAAGAATTTGACAAAACGCCTTGAGTGTGCTTATTTGTATATTGGGATTTTTTTTTTTTAAATAATTAAAAAAATTTCCCAGTTTAACAGAAGCGAAGTGAATGTATGTGGCATTTTGAAGCATTGGATGTTTTTTTTCTTATTTTTTTAAATGGTGACTTCATGCTCAGGGGAGGTGGAAGATAAATCAGATCAGGAATAATTTCTATTTTCTAAAACTTTTGTGTACAAGCTGACCAGGAAAAACACACACACACAGTTTTCTTACATTTGCTGTTGCTAAAATACTTTTTTTTTAAAGCAATGTTGACATTTTTTGTGTCAATGCTTTTGTAATTAATTTCTAATTGAAATAAATCCATTAAAAAAAAACACAAAAAGATTTTTGTTGTCATGATTTTAAGTACCATCTCTCATTTGGTCCTGACTCGGTCTGAAGGTTGGGAAAAAAGAATACCAACATTAACAACACAAGACATATTACATCCTCTTAAAAAGCGGCAGCCCAAGCTCAAATACAGAAGCACTGCTCAAGAGTAAATACGCCCTGACTGCTTCTTTAGGAGCTGAAAGGGTAAGAAGGTCAAATGCACTTAAATATTTTTAAAGTTGTGTGATCACGTCTATAAAAGCAGATGAGCTTGGTCTGGTGTGTGAATATAAAGGAGGAACAGTTGTTGCTGCTCATTGGTCTGCGAAGGATTACCAGGTTCAGGAGTCCAGCATTTTACAGAGAGAAAGATTATTCACAAATGATAAACATTCAAGACAGCTGCCAACCCTCACGTTCATGGATGCAGCGGTAAGTTCACCTCAAGGTCAGAGAGCAGGGCGCGGTGTCACAGCATCCCACTGCAACCAAGCCATACTAACCATCAAGCATGGTCATGGAGGGGGAATGATTTTGTTCAGGACCTGAACACCTTGAAGTCCTTAAGTTGACCTTGAGCTCCTCTGCATATCAAAGTATTCCAGATAAACGTTGAGCTTGACTGAAATGAAGTCTTAAAACAGGACAGTGATCCAGTCGCTACTGATCCGCTGTGATCCCTGTTATCCTGGACAGGATTAAAGACAGAAAGGACAATGAATGAATATTATTTACTACACTAACGCCCGCCTTCAGCTTCTCCCATCTGGTCAGAGATTCTCTCTTCCAAATTGCAGAACAAAAAGGTACAAGAGCCGTCACGGTCTCCAGCTCACTTCCTGTGTTGACCATCTATGGTTGGCTACGTCTCTCTGCCTGAGCCTCCCTCTCCACTGGTTTCATCCCACTAATCAGCTCTGATCAGTTACACCTGTTCACTCCCCTTCATAAGCAGGTCTGCAGCATTCTTCCTTTACTGTCTTTGAAAGACATCCTTTAGTGCTGACTTTGTGAGTCTTGGACCCAGTTGGATCTGTGCCTTGGGTTTATGTTTAGGGTTTGTTTGGAGCCTTTGAACCTGGGTATAAACCAGGCTTGGATTCTGACCTCTGCCTGCACCCTGAATATTGTTGCTAATTTTTAATTTGTATTTATTTTTTTAATTCCAGCTACAACACAATTCATTACAAGAAGAGCTCTGTTCTGGCAGCCATCAGTTTTATAAATAAAAGGACTTTTGCGTTGCTGATGGTTGCTGAATTAAGTGAAAAACATTTAAATTTTTTTTCATCCTAGTATTTATAATTGGACACATTTCTTCTTGTAGTGTGTAACTTTACTTTTACAGGTAAAAACAAAGGAACCTGAACTTTAATTTTAAAACTATTTGCATCATTGGAGTCTCAGTAATTTATAACAGGCTTATCCATAGAAGTATAAAAAGATGCTGTTCTGTAGTCTGTCTATAGTAACATTACAGCCGACAGTTTAAAGGACTGTCATACAGTTCTGCAGGTGTGGTCAAAAGAATTGACTTTTGTTTCAAATACGTGTAGGATCAAATATCGTCACAGCTGAGAAGAATGAATCAACGTTCTGTTCTGATCAGGTTATAACAACTATGTAAATGTGCTGCCTGACTTCTACAATGACAGTTGAATTATTGAATTTATGTCACTCTGTAATCTGACAGCTATTCAAAATCGATCAAGAGCTCTGAGCCTGGTCAAAATGAGACGCATCGAGTTTCAGGAATATTTAAATATGGACCAGAGAACCAATTATGAGCTAATTATGATTACTGACTGATTTTACAGTACAAGCACGGAAACAAGAATGGGTTTTCTATTAGCCATCTCACACCCAGAGCATCTTTACCGAGACTGTTTGCTTTTGGATTTAGGAATCAAACAGACAAAATAGATTTTCTTTGCGTTTGATAATTGTGTCGTGTGGTCTATCATTATTTTCTGAGGAAATTAACCATCAAATCCAAATCGGCACCAACGGTCAGCGTTTGACCGACAGCTGAGGGGCTACGAGTTCAAATGGCTTCATCGCAGTCAAAGCTCCGAGGAGCCTGGCTGAACGCAGCTGTAGAGCCAAGATGACCCGGCATCTTTACCCCCCTACCCACAGACCTCTGACCCCTCTGTTGAATCTGGCTCTTTTGTGCCATGCTGTAAAAGTTACACTGGGAAAAAAAAAAATAATGGGAGAAAATAATGTGCAGTGTGGCACAGGGTGATTGCTGCAGCAGCAAATAGTCTACTAAAAGGTCATGACACAAGTCAGACATACCAGAAACATGGGGGGGTGCAGAGAATCCTGCAGCATTTGTAGCAGCAAAGTCCTTACTGAAGCATCTGCGTGCACAATAACAGATGATTCATAAACGTATATATTTTTTATTCTAAATGCAATTCGCATGAAATGTGATCAGTAAATTGCAAGACAGACCAACTGTGCAGTATTGTCAGCGAGAGCAAGATATTCTTTGTTCAAGTTATTTTTTATTTTAATCACACTTTATCTTTGTGACCAGAAACATTCAAGAATTATACAAAATATTTATAGTTGACATCAAACTCATCAAATAGCTTCTTTTTATAAACTGAGACGATCTGCGGCAGGAACACACAATCACATTTCTTCCTTTTCCTGCATTTATTTTCTTCCGCAACACATATAATATTCAGGATAATTGATTTTTACTGCAACCTGTGGGCTATATATATTTTTTTTTCTCTACCAGTCTATTATTTTTATTCATCATAAATTGCTCTGATGTTGCAGCAAACACAACAGGTGCAGTTTCATTACAATTATAAAAGTGTTACAGCAGGTTTATCTTTATTTTAGCAGGTTTATTTTGATCGTTTTCTTCATTTAATATAATTTTTTAAGATTTTTAGACTGCATTCCAAAACATATTTCTAACACTAAGCCAACTCATTGTTTCTATATTTTTAATTTTGGACATAGTCCCGACATTTTTGGGACATAAATGGGAAAAGCATATGTTTGAATTGATTATCAAACCAAAAAGCTTGAGATAACGGAACTTTATAACTTTACCTGGAGCCACCAAAACATTCAAATACTCTGTCATGAAGTGAGCTGTTCAGATCTGATAACATTGTGACGTCACGGAAGCAAATCAGAGTAGAAATATCCAGATTTCCGATCTTTATCTTCACTCAGTTTCACACCTTGCTGCGCCTGCTGAGCCTCAGAAATGGATCGTGCAAAGCTGGAACGCCAATTTTAAAAGAAGCCCAACCCGCTGAAGAGGGGGTCGGAGTGACTCCACCTCCTTAAAACCAGCTGCTGTGAACAGAGCTGAAAACGTATGCATGAAAAGGACGCTTTTGTGCTGTAGCCCTTGCAGAGACGGCTTAGTGGTGCATTTCACAATAAGAGTCCTCTTTTATGGCACTGGAAGTCCTGCAGGGTTTCCATGAAGCACGCAGTTAAAAAGTTTTCTGCATATTCATTTACAGACATTTTACAGCAAATGATGTCAAGCTGAGAAAATAAAAACAGTCAAACCCAAGAGAAATAAAACCAAGCGATGAATTTCATCCACTTCCATCTCACTGTCAACATTGCCTTTGTAACGATTTGATTCCCTCTCAATTACCTCTCTATTTTTGCTCAGTCAAACTCAGTCACTCATAGATGTATTGCTAAAGGAATAAACCGCCTTCCCTCCCCTGTTGCGAGCTGTATTAAGCGGTGAGTGAGAGCCCTTCTCTCTTCCATTCATGTAAAGAGTACCTCTAATTTTTTTGTCATTCAACTGAGAGCTGCTCTCTACTTGTTCGTGCTTGTGTGCCACCCCCGCTTTGTCGTTTCTTTCACATCTTTCTTCCTTTTTTTTTCCCCCCTTCAGCTTTGCGCTCATGAAGCTCATACATGACAGGGACTTTGTTCTCGAAGTTTTATTCCAGCAAATTCATCTTGATCCTTGAGCCCGCTTATGGAGGATGACAAAGTGCATTTGTAACAGATGCGCAAAAAGGTCAGGGTTGTCGATTGTGTTTTTTTGCATGAGTGATTCAGTACAGATGCTGCAATTTAAGAGCCATTTCAACAGGACTAAAACAGGAATTAATCATCTCTGATATCTCAAGGACGGAGGGGCAACGTGAACATGCTTTATGTGGCGTTCTTGAGCAGCATCACTCACTTTGGAGCCAATTCAGAGCTGGACTGACTGGATGGTTAGAGACTGTCTCATAAATACAAGGTCTCAGGTTTGATCCCTGAAACAGCCAATGAGTCTCGTCCTTGAGTGAGACAGTAAAGCCCTCAGGGTAGACTGTCAGCAAATGTCTCTCGTGACAAAGGATGTGTGACTTAAAGTGTGATGAATGTGACTGCTCTATCAGGGCTTTTTAACTATGGATGGACACACAGAGGCGCCACAAAAAGAAGAACAGAAACCTGGTACAACTTTCTCTCATCCCTGGCATCTTTGTTTTGATGAAATCCGCCGTTTTTATTCTTCTCCGTCTTTCGCATCCATGTTGGGAAAGCAGGTCAAAATTTAAATAGCTGAAAATAGAACATCTGGCAGGGCCTTGTCAGTCAGCAGTGTGTAATGAAATATGGAAATTGGGGCGCTCTTCAAAGAGACGCGGGCCTTTCAGCGCTGTCCTGGGTCTCCAGCAGGCCCCTCAACAGCCCCGGCGGAGCCCCGCCCTCTGAAGCGCGTGCTACATTTTCCAGGTGCTGCTGCTGTGGCCCGGTCCGCCGCTAGTGCCAGCTCATTAGCGCTCACAGCCTGGTGGAGCTGGCAGCTGGCATCATTAAACTTCAAACCGGCTTTCGACCCAGGGTGCCGCCGCGGGGAGAGACCGTCGGCTCATCCGCCTGCCAACAGCTGATTAGAGCCACGCTGACAACAACGACCAGACTCCATTCGCACAAAATCCTACAGCATTTACTCACAGCTACCCCCCAAAATCAACCAGGGGGGCAAAAAAAAAAAAAAGAAGGAAGAATCCCAATCAACAGTTTACCGACAATCATGAGCTCCTTTGGACAGACAAGGAAGAGGCCGACATTCAAACTCAAATCAGTGAGAGTCATGCAGAGATACATGTTTGGTGACTTGGCAGGAAGGTTGAACAAAAACCAAAACCAACCCATAACAATTTAGCCTTTATGTTCATGCTGAGGAGCTGCAGAGAGAACAGTTGGATGCTCATCACCTCAATGCAACGTTTAATGGATGAGTCAGTGCTACGGGAAGGCATGTAAAGTTCATTTGAGTTTATAAAAAAACAAAATCTCTGTTCCTGGATTGAGGCTACACCTGCAGTTATTGACATTTCACAGTTCGTGTTTTAGTCAGGATCTGAAATATTCTGTCAGCAGCTTTGACAAAATACCCGGAAAAAAGTAGCTTTGACAGCCTCAGGAATTCTTTTACTAGTGTTGTAGCTGAGAGTTACGTAAGACGGTTGATTAGTTTCATAAAAAGACGGTCTGTCTGTCTCTCTGCAAAGTTCCTCTTAGGACCCTTAAAGGTGCAGTTTACACCCTCGGGAAACTACGGGGTGTCGCACAAACGCAGGTGTATTTTAACCCAAAGCAAATGGAACTAAAACTAAAAAAAAAAAAAAATCTAAGTCAGAGTCCCTAAAGCAGGTCTCTTGACCTTTGGAACATCAGAGCAAGACTGACTCGGATCTTATCCCACCTCTGGGAGACATTTTGGAAAAAGGGACCAGATGCACAAAAGAGAACAAAGAACCTATGATGACAACACACACTGAGGGTGTGTGTGTGTGGATGTGTGGGTGTAGCTGTCACGAATGTCGGGGTGGATGGAGGATCCAGATACAAGCTCACAAGCAGAAGCAGGTTAATGTTAAAACATAACCCCAATTCCAAAAAAAGTCAGGACGCCCTGTAAAGGGCTGTGTATACTCTCGCAGCAATGTGTCGCAGTTAGCTTGTCGCCGGTATGCCGCAGTTACTTTTGATTTATGCTCAATTTTGAAGCGTGTCTGCGCTATGTTATTCCACGCCACAACGCAAGAGGGACAATCACGAACTAGCTAAATATACTAAATTTATCTCTTGCGTTTTTCCACTTCCTCACCGTCTCGACCATATCTAGACCCACATTCATCGCTATCTCCCTCCATGAATTACTAGAATATGTGCTGTCTTTGTAGTGTGGAGAACCAGAATTATACAGATGTGAGTACTTCTTCACTTCTTTGATGACGCGCTCTTTTCTACGCGGATGTAGAATTGACCAATCAGAGGCCTCCTTTCTCACCTACAATTTGCGTTGTCTGCGTCACACACGCAGACGACCTGATTTTTGAGCATAAACCAGGCTTAAAACGTAAAACAAAAGACAGAATGGAGAGCTGCTGGGCAGCTCGGTGGTTTCAGCAAGAGACCCGGGTGCAGAAGATACCGTCCTCCTGCAGCGGGCAGCGCTTTGTTGTATGTCTGTCTCGCATTCCTGAGAATCCAAAAATGGTGGATTAAAGAGCGTGTAGAGGCATATTAATACTGAAGGAAGTAATGAATAATGTGTCTTAGGTGCGATAACGAGTAAAGTAACCCCAGGTGTGAGGCAAAAAAGAGGAAGCAAAACAATCCACAAGAGAAGCAGCTTCTACAAAAATAAAACAGTAAGTGGAGCAAACCGAAGTGAGGGAGTTAAAAGCAATTACACATAAAAACATGAACGAAGCAAGTTAGAAGATGGAACAAAGAGCGGCGGCCAGCACACACTAAACACGGAGAATCTCATCTCATCAAACTTTTGGCGAGAAAGTGGAGAGCATTGTTTCCAGAATTGGATATTGACATTTTGGAAACACTTGGAAGCTGTTTTTGGTTTTTGTAAAAAAAAAAAAAAAAAAACTTTAAAAGCTGTGGAGCACGCTTCATCACTGCTTTCTTTTGTTTGAAGAATATGCATCAGAGCAGCTGACACATGTGTATCCCAAAACATCTAAATCTACATTTGTCAGACTTAGTCTGGAGACAAAACAACAGACTGACATGTTTCCGCTTCACCACTGACGTGAAATACCTCACCTGCCTCAGAGCAAATATGATTTGTGACTCAGTGGATTTTGAAATGATTGTTTTTACAGGTTTGCTTTTCCAAAAGGTTTGGAAATGAAAACATTTTTTTAATTTGCACTCAATCAGAGCTGTGTATGTGGCAGAGAGCCCATATTGCTGTGGACTCCAGAGATGCCGTGGAGTGGTCCCACTGGAGAAACAAACTGGTTTCAGCTCCATTATCATCCTTTGTTTCCTCACATGTCAGTCCTTCTTTTTTTTTTTTTTTTTCCCCTCCACTGCTGGGCACAAGCAGAGACTTGCTAATTTCCACAGTGAATGAATCATGAATGATAATGGCTTGATTATTTGGCAAAAATTGGCCTCTTTAGATTCATTTCATGTTCTGTAATAATTGAGAAGCTTTTTTGCTCTAGATAATACCAAACCATTTATCTGACAGCTTTTACACATCCCTCAGTCTCCATTTTTTCACACTGGGCCAGTGGAAAAACTCATTTCATTTTTTGGTGTGCTGGGAAAAAAACCTCCAGATAATTTCTTTTAAATCAATATATTTCCATGCCCACAAAGCTCAGGCAGGAGCCTGACAGTTGGTGCATCTTTATACCCTCGTGTGACCTCAGTCCGACCTCCGCGGTGTCCCTCTGTTCATCAGAGAGCCGACAGACAACTGTTCCTCTCCCTTTGAGGTCGAGGTCATTTTTAGAAGGTCTGTCTTTCTTCTGACAGAAGCTGCTGCTAATCTGTTACTGTAAAACCTCATATCTGAAGGGCCTGTAATTTAAATATTGATACCCATCGTTTCTGAGCATAGAAGGGAAGCCTTTTTCTGCAACTATAACTTCTCTACTGAATACTTGAGAATCAATTGATGTGCTCTAATGGCACCTCTGGGACCGGCATAAGCAGCTCAGAGAAGAAAAAGCCCAGTTATGCTGATTTTGAGGCGAGGACGTAAGTCATTATTCAGCTCTGCTGTTAATGAACTCCGACAAGCATCGGGGCTTATTCTGGTCAAAACCCAAGAAAGAAAGAATTTATTAGTCAGAAGAAAGACGACAAGGGAATGGTTGTTCAGGCGGATGGTGTCAGGACAGATGGTTAGTGGAGGAAGGAATAGAGGAGCAGGAGACAAGAGTAGGAGGCAGAAGACAACAAAAAGATGTACATGAAACCTTCTGGAAACAAAAGGTGCTCCAAGAACCAAGAAAGGTAACACACAATGTCCCATAAAACCGAATGTAAACATGAATTCAGGGAATCACAAAAGCAGATCAAAACGAAGCAGAACATGGAGAAAGGGACGGGAATAAATGACAAAAACTAGGAAACAGAAAATAAAGCAAGTACTATACTTGAGAGAAACGAAGAGGCTTTTCTGGAAACTTCTGCTCCCTGTGTGTGTTTGTTTTCTTGTGTGTCACCGGCGAATGAGCAGGAGGTTAATGAGAGGTCCACTGGAACAACTGGTGAGGGTGGCTCGGTCCCTAAAGAATCCCTAATGAGCTCTCTGTTCTTGCACTGAAAATCCTTGCGCCGATTTATCACCGGACCAGTGACATAAAGGTCACCGGTCCACCATGTGATGGACTTCAGCACTTTGGGGTTTTGACATGACCTTTTGACCCCCACCCTGCATCACATTTCGGTCCTGATCGTGCTGCCGCACATGCATCAGCCAAAACGCTCCTTGGAGAAATTGCGGATTCACATCACTGTCTCCAACATATATTTGGCAGCTCTCCCTCTCCCTCGCTCTCCTCGTCTCCCTTTCTGTGATTCAGTCTTGATAATATCAAAGCTGGCATCGCAGAGAGACCTTGAGAGGCTTTTGTAGGAGGACAGAAATGCTTCAGCACGGACAGAGTTTCAGAGCACATTTGCAGTTGTTGTTAACATCCACAGGGGGGCAGTAGAGTTTTTGTGGGCAGACACGGTGTCAGGGCGAGCCCTGTTTGTAAGCAGTTGACCCCTGTAGTTATGAAGGGCTGGGGTGAGGCATGGTCCCCATGTTCCCCTGGCACGCTGCCTTCAGACTGGGGTGGGAGAGAGCAGGACGGCCTGAAGGAGAAACACAGGGACCAGAGCAGAGCCTTGGACTCCATCTGTCGCCTTCTCCACAGCAGAGGCGAGGGAGACGAGGAGAGCCAGAGACAGGTGGGCCCACCCCTCACCAACTGGTACCGGAGCCAGCATCTGGCCACAGCCAAGGCAACTTTCCTTTCTCCTCATCATCACCGCTCAGATGGCTCAAACTCTCTTATTTATCTCCCCATAATAATGAACATTAGCAGTTTCTCTCCGTCACACATTTCTGCCTGGTGGTACAGCGTTCTTCGGGCCCGTTCTACTCGAAGGACTTCACCTTTCTGGTCGAAAACTGCTCGACTACCGTTGTTGTCTTCGCTTTAAAGTTCAACGCTGAATCAATAGCTGCAACAACACAACAAAAGAAACATTTATACTGTGAGATAACCGACATGGAAACTGAAAAAAAGTGATACTTGAGTTGAGATTATTATTATTATTATTATTATGGAAGTTAAGTCTTTTTGACAGAAAAAAAGCATTTTGCATTTTGTTGAAATTGTAATTGTAATAAATACAGTTTCCTTAATTTTACAAGATAAATCTTTATAATTACTTCTGCCAAGGAGGTTATGTTTTTGCTGGCGTTTATCTGTCTGTCTGTGTTCAAGATAACTCAAAAAGTTATGGATGGATTTTGATGGAATTTTCAGGAGTTGTCGGAAATAAGAAAAGGAAGAACTGATTTCATTTTGGGTGTGATCCGGAAGAAATCCTGGATTCTGGATCACTTTCAAATTTTCGATAACATTGCAGTCAATGGGGCCAAAAATTTTGTTTCTCAATATCTCCGTAAATTATTGCCCAAAACTCATTAAATTTGACTCAGGAATTGACAATGGGAACCTCTAAAAAATTTCAAAGGCTGATCCGCATCTGATCCAGAAGGCGGATTTAATCACTATCTGTAAATTGCCATATGGGAGAATTGTTGTGCTTGGCGGAGGTCTGCGCTCTCCGAGTGCTTTTCTAGTTATATTATATTTTAGATATTCTTCTTTTTTGTCAGGAGCACGTCAGAACGATTATGTTTCGATATTTTCTGACATCAAGACTTGTTTCCATGACAGAGTCAAAGGTCTGGATCTATAAATGCTGTTCACCTGCATAGATTTTGGGACCAAAATCTCCAAGTTGATCAGTTCTTCGTTGTGTCAGTCTGCTTTTAATCGAGTCTGTCTTGCTCCTTGTATTGCAGGCTATGTTGTTTTTGCATCTTATTGTGCTCTGCTGCTGTCGTTGTTGTTTTCTGAGGATCCTGCCTTGACTGCACTTTCTGTTCACCTTTTATCTAAATGAAAGGACTTGGTTTATTACTTCTTCCTCCTCCATGTGCATCTGCTCTGGACTCCAGCGCCTCTCTGCCTGGCTTTCAGACTGCACATGCAGACTGCAGTAAAGGCTGCATTGCTAGTTAACAGTAACTGGTGTAATGCTGTGGAGGAACGTCTCTGTGCATGGATACTGAACTGCTGGCCACGAGCTTCTGCGTCATTTGCAGATGATGCACGTGACACCACCAGCTCAGATGTCGGTGGGCTACAAACCTCTCTGGAGGTTTCACCCATGCCATCCAACTCTCCAGCAGTTTGTCCACTAATTTATCCATCTATTTTTTTTTCCAGATAGTGTATGGTGTAATAGGTCAACCAGAAAAGTCCAGTGATAACAAGCTGGGCACTGTGGTCACCTATTGAGTCAGTCTGATATACCTTGGTCAGCAAATTGATTCCCCCTACGTGTGTGTATATTCAGTCCAATTAAACGCCCTAGCCGAGCTGTGGTAGCAGCTTGACTAAAACTGTGCTTGTAAATATACTGAGAGCCTCCCCAGATCCGTTGTTAGGCGCTGTGCTTAAAATGATCCATAAGGCAGTTTAGAGGTGTGTAATGCAGATCCCGACTGCTACAAATGAATGAACTGAACCAGAAAAATATTGGAAACTGGACATGTGCGTCTCTAAATCCAGCTCCCCTTGTCTGACGCTGCAACATTTCTGGTGGAGACCAGGCAATTTAGTTGGAGATGGAAACAAAAATACGGATAAATGTAACGCAAGACGATCCAACAAGTCTTATTAGGCAGCATGCAACCAATTAGGCCTACGGGCTCCCATCTGAAGTCGAGTGAGCGGCAACAACAGGCACATTAGACTACTGAAGAGTCTTTTGTCTGTGTAACATAATTACATCCATGCTGTTTAATCACATTTATGTTGGATTTTAAAGTGCAGACAAGCAATAAGGAGCAAAACACAACATGCAGATCCGTGATATTAGCCTCAGATTAATGGATCACGTTCCTGATGGGACCACGGTAAAAATCCGATGCTGACAGTCACCGTTTTTGTATAAACTGGCGACTACACAGAGCTGTTCGACTGCAGAGGACACGCATGAACTGGCAGGTAGAAAAGTGTAAAGTTTCGATGTCAAAGAAGAAATAAATTTTGTGAACTTGCGTGGTTAGCTGAGCAACAAAAAGATGTGTCAAAGCGGGATCTCTGTTACTCGTTAAAGTGAAGTTGCTCATCACAGCTGGACTGATGGTATGTTTCTTGTGACTTTGGAATAAGGTGCAGCAGGTAGAGCAGTTTGAAATATCCTCGCCCATAAGGAGCAAATGTAGTCCCACATCACTTCCATACGTATTCGGAAATGCAAACTCGCGTCCACATCATGAGTCGAAATTAAAAAAAAGAACCGAAAAAACATTTGTTTAATCTGGAGACAAGCTGTAGACCCGTTTGCCAATGTCGTAAACAGCTTGCTCATGCAAATGTGGATTCATCACCCAAGAACATCACCGGTCACGTAAAGAGATTGACAGGAGTCGCTCTGATTTGTTTGTGCCTGCATATTAGCTCAGTTGCCATGAATTGTTTGCGTCTGCCTCCTGCTGGGTTTAATCTCAGCTCTCTGTGGACCCCACTGTCCATCTATTCACAATGATTAGCTTTAATAGATCTGCGGTTGGGTTCTGTTTGAAGAGCCAGGTTGTTTGTTGACAAAGCTCGGATACATTCATTTAACAAATGCATTCATCTGCAACACGGATGGTTTCCTCGCATCATGAGCGAAAGGCCACACAGACGGACCAGAAGGTGGGTGTTAATATGCAGCCCTCATATAGAAGATCTGTGTTTAATTTGTCACTGATTGTTACAAAGCTTGTCGTTGCAGGGGAGAATGATATTTACAGATGTACAAATACATGATGGAAATAAATCATTTGTGGGAAAGAGGAGAGTGAAAGGACACAACGCTACACTAGAGGATGGAGGAAAATGGCATAAAAACAACAGATTTTTGGCTTTAGAAAAAAAAAAACCTTTGTTAATGTTCACCGCTGCGGCAAATGACGCGAGACTGGCTCTCAGAATCTGAATTCCGTGGACGGTTAATGAGGTGGAAATATGTATTTCAAGGTGTGATGGCACACATCCTTGAGCACATGCTACTAATACGGATGCTCTGGAGCATCTGATTTCTCCTGCAGGTAACGGCATGTGCAGAGAGAGCGAAATACACGAGGTGGAAATAAGCTGAATATTAGAGAGGAAAGTTTCAAAAACCCTGAAGCATTTCAGGAATTACAGGTATGTGTTAGTCTTCTCTGAGACGGCATGTTTTAAACATTCCTAAGCATATAAATCTTTCAATCTTACATGGACGTGAGATAACTTTATCTTCAGAGGACAAACAAAAGAACCATTTACTGAAGCACAGGGGCCGTGGATGTAGACGAAAGCTTTTAACTTTAACTGTGCTGCATGAGAATTCAGCATCAGTCATATTGACAGCATTCAGTATTTATTAAACTAAAGTTTTTATTTTTAAAACCTGATTTAAAAAAAAAAAAGAAAATCAATCTCATGTGAAAAACTGAAGATTTAAACTTCTAAGTCTAATTTATCCTTCCAAAAAAAAAAGAATTTCACAAAACACATGCACAAAAATGTGCAATGATAATGTCAGCAAGTTTTTCCCATTAAAATCTGTCTCACCTCTCTGTCGCTGCACTGCTTCACGCTGCCACATTTGCACTGTAGTGGAGGAGACAGATGTCCCAAATCTCCCCATTTCACACTTTTATAAGAGGTCTAATCCCATTGCTAGTTATTGCCTTCATTTGTCTCCGGTATTACCATTGCTGGGGGAGATTGGCAGTCCCCGGAGACACTTTTTGGCGGGGCCTTCTCTTTTTGCTTCAAATGTGTGAGCAGGGCGTGATGGAAGCGCCTCTTGGCGCCGCGTGATACCTATCTTCTGATCATCTGTTATCCCTGACTGAAAATATTGGATTATTGATTCGGAGAGGGAATGCATTTTTGTAGCCTTTCAAAGATCCACACTCGTCCGTATGAGCTGAACATGCTTGGCTGTATTCCAACACTGAGCTCAGATCTTTGCATGCTTGTAGCGTACAGATTACATAGTAATGCTCCATGGTGTTAAATTAAATATTTTTCCATTTTCTGGCCAAGACAGTCCAACCTTGGGGTAAACTTGCTGGGATGCCCACTCCTGGGAGGATTCAGAACAGCCTTTTAAGTCTTGATACTTTTCTACTTGTCAACAGTTGATCTCATTCTTGAATGATGCACTCCAGGTTCTTTGGAAGTAGCTGTATAGCCCTTCCCCACTTCACTGGGAGCAATTATTGCTTCTCTAAGACCATTGCTGATGTCTTTCCTCCTTGGGATTGACAACTCCAGACAAAAAAAACTGTGCTTTTATAAATGTGCTGACGCTTGCTAATGATCAGTTAATCAAATGAACCCACAGACCTGTTACTTCGATGTAAGCTAATTAGACTCGATAGTTTCCACACCTGGAGTCCAGTTATGGAAATTAATGTGGAGGTGTGCTTCAGAGCTACATTGATTGATAAAACGCAGTTTAAGCGTGCTGCTCAGAGGCGCCATCTCATGCCTCACTAAAAGGAGATCTCCGAAGACGCACACGATCAAAGAGTCATCCTTCCGACACGTAGACATCCAGCCAAGATGACGCCAAAGACACAAAGCAATGAGAGAAAAAATGAGTAACATTTAAAGGCTTAAAGACATCACATCTAACTGCAAACATCTCTGTTCATGAGTCACGAAACACATATGGTGTTGATGGCATCATGAAAGAAGCTGCAGCTCTCTAAAAAAACAAATAACTTTGCTTGTTTGCAAAAGAGCACCTTGGTAATCTGTGGCACCGTCAGAAAAATGTTTTGTGGATTGATGAAACAGTTGAATTGTCAGCATTACAGGTGGCACAAAGGGGGCTCAGTTTACCAACGACAAAACAATATCCCAGCAGTGAAGTATGGCGGAAGCAGTTTCATAATCTGAGGTTGGTACACTGTCTCAGGGCCTGGACCGCTGGCCATCATCGAGGGGAAAATGACTTCCTAAAATGTTCTGCAGGATAATGTCGGGGTGGCTGCCCACAAGCTGAGAAGTCAGGTGACTCAGAAGGACGATGGCCCTCATCTAAGTAAATCCACGACAGAGGGTTAGGTTCTTTTAGAGTCCAGACCTTAACCCCTAAAGATGCTGGGGAACGACCTCAAGAGCTCCATTCACACCAGACATCCCACAAATGTGCCTGAGCTGAAGGTAGCTCTGAATGTTGAACCTGTCAGACTCAGAGTGAGTGCACGTACCTGCCTGAAGACGTTGCTGCCAAAGGAGGTTCAACCATCCGTCAACTCCAAGGGTTCGCGCTCTCCGGCATCACTGCGCATGTTTAATAGGTGCGTAAAAATAAACACGCTAGAACTAATGGCTGTTTTGTTACTCAGATCAAAGTTTACGGCTGCAGAAAAACCAGTTCATTCCGAGGGTTTCACCTGCTTTTTCTCGCCACTCTGTCTTCAGAAATGTACCACAGGCTTCATGATCTGGGAGCGGGATTTATTTCTGGACCATTACTCAGCCTGTGTTTATATGGGCATTTCTCACACCAAACGTGTAAAAGTGCTTGTGTGCAAACAAGGGGATATAATGAACAAGTGGAGCAGGAGAGAGATGTGTAAAATTGAAGACACCACTTTGAGGGTTCCTCTGGAGAATCTATGAATTAGGACAGCCTGAAGATCAGCAGGAGGTGAGAGGAGAAGTCTGTAAACAGAAGGAGAGCGGGAGGGAATATGTGGCGATGAAGCAACGGATTTTATTGACTTTCCCCTGGCTTGTTCCTGTGTGCTTGCGAGTGCATGTGTGTGTGTATATGTATAAAAGAGGCACGGAGCTGGATGCTGAGAGATTGACCAGAGACACCGGGCTGCTCTGCTGCCAAATCGCATCAATTGTATATCAGTAACTGCCTTTCATTCTTCCAGTCTGTTGCATATCTGGATGCAGCTTCAAGTAATACCATGACTAATTCATCAACCACAAAAAGGGAAGGGTGCCCACTGGTGTCAATGTTTGTTCTAAATATGGTTTCAGACCAATATATTCACTATCTCCAACTGGCTTTATTTAAACACACACCCCAGCAATGGATATATAAACACAGAAGAACGTGTTATTCTGCCTCCTGTTCTGGTACAGCCTCCCTCTTGCTCATTAGTCAGATGCTGTAGGTACAATTGCTGGTTGCTCCTCTGGCTATCCCATCTCCTCTTTAATTATATTTTAGACAAACTCCGCAGTAGCTGCATAAATTCCTGTACACAAGTGTTTTTCCCCGAACAGGCTCCAGATGACTGGAAGAGTAAATGTGTATTCATGAAAAGGGAATAGGTTGAATCGCTCATGTGATATCATCTCTGTCACTGATTGATATAATCAGGCACAGTGATTGCTGTCCATAATCAATGATTGACTAGAAACGTGAGTTTTTGTTTTTTTTTTCTGTCACGATGTTATGAAGTATATCCTGCAGCAATGATTGCTGCTCTCTCATTTGCGGTCCGAGATAAGCATCCTCTGTTCCTACTTTCTTCACCACGAACACATTCTCCTTCCTCGGTCACATCAGCCAGCGGCATGCTGTCTGGAAGCTGTCGAAGCACCGGGGACCTGCACCTACTGTCCCCCAGCTGTCTACATGAATTAGTCACACAAAGTTCCAGTTATGTTAGCGGATCACAGTCCCAGGCATGGCAACATCTGTGCACATCTGAGCGCATCAGTGTGAGTCTGAGAGTCCTTGAACTTTGCAGGGAAGTTGCCCTGAGGGCAGCTGTCAGAGACCCTGTGGGGGCGCGATGAGGTTTAACCTACAGGAAAGAGCAACATGTTTCTTTATTTACTTGTCTGGCTGATGCAGTTTGTGCTCAAGTCAAAGCCCTCCTACTCATCCTCACCTGTTCACCACTTCTGGTAGACTTTCTCAACACTTTTTAAATGATCCTCCTCTTCTCCTTTTGCTATTTTAATGTCTATGAGTTTGTTTATCCCAGTCTTCCTTTTTGCCCCGCAGCCTCTTTTTTTCTGCCTGCAGTCAAACAGAAGCGCTGCCAAGAACAGCTCTGCTGGCCTGTTTAGAATTTACATATGCAAATGAGAGCCAATGTTGCCCGTACATCTGCAATTAAGCAAACAGCTGAAGCTTACAATCAATGTTGGTCCCTATTACTTTACTTATAATAGAGTTTCTTGTGCACTGATTTATATTTCTAACCCCATTACCTCCTTTTCCCTGCCTTTACGCAATTGGTTGAAGATAATGTCCTGGACCCGACTCAAAGTCTTTGATTAGTGGAGCAGCACAATGTGTTCAGGAAGAAAAGAGGCTCCCTACCTTTCCTGCAAATATATGGAAATTAAAAAAAAGAAAGAGAAAACTTGACTTACTTTTTATAGTTTTCAGGTTGAAGGAGCTTATCAGCTTGTGCTCATCAAAACAGAATAAATGCTTCTACGTTTTAACTTGGAAATGAAAACAGCTCTCTTAGTAACCTGCAGACGTTGCGTTCAAGATTCTGCTCATTGTACCTGCAACACAAGGCAAATCAGAACTGTGACAGCTGGAGCTTTTTTTTTTACTGAGGTACTCTTTATAACGTTAACTACCTGACTATCTGGTGTGATGTAAAATGTAATGATGATTTAACTTAAATGTGCATAAGACTTTAGACATTTTGAATTTGCTGTTGTTCTGACAGAAAAATGTGATCCCATTCTTGCTTCCTGTTGGTTTTCAACTACAATGGAGCTGTGCTCATGTAATACATGCAAAATGGGTTTGGCATCATTTTGTTGAAATGAGCTTTCCCAAAGAATAATGTCAGCTCAATTGCCACTGACCCACATGTTAAAATCTCCACCTTTGCCACAGGAATAAACATATTTATGGCCAGATCCAGATTTCACATGCATGACATCTGTACAGGAGGTGAGTTTTTTTTTTTTTTTGTCCCTCATCATGTCAAATTATTTAACAAATTGGTGCCATTCATGTCTCCAAGTCATAATACGTCAATGCTCATGAACCTTCACAGTAAAAGACATTTTTATCATTAATCAAAGTGTTCAGTATTTTCAAATCCAAAATATATCTTGAAAATATTGCTTGTTCACACTATTAAATGCTACTTTGGTGTGAAATTTAATAATTAAAATCCTTTAAAAAATCATATTTGTTGTACATTCCATATGTCTTATTTTTCCTGAATATATTTATTTTTTTCCATAAAAAAAAATTCAAAATGTTTTAGTCAAAATGCCCATTTTAGTTAGGTTTTCACTCAGTGCTGTTACCATAATAATAATCCACAGGAAGTTTCTTCATTTAGATCTTTTAATTGTCATGGGAAGGACAAAAGTAAGCTCCCCCTTTATGTTGTCCGTATATTTAATGATTTTCAAAACTATGACAAGGTACATTTCAATTTTCTGTCCTGTTACCAAAATTACATTTCATATGTTACTTGTTTATTTAAGAAATACATATTTTTGTAAATTAGTAGAAAGTGCTCAGTATCTAGTAGTTATTAGCATGAATGCTATGTTGCTATGTTTCATCCACCTGCTGCTACGATGCCCAAAACTCAGTCCTGTTACTTTTCCACTGCTGTTACTCATATACTTTTTTTCTCATGCTTTTTGCAATGGCCACTAAGTGTTCCAACATAACGCAAAGGAGGAAAACCATCGGCAATGATGTGGGAAAAGCAATCGTCAGCGCCCACCAGTCTGGAAAGAAATGAGTGATAACAGCCAAGCTTCACTGTGTACAATTTAGGAAATCTATTGGCACAAATGTAATGCAGCATTCATGTGTTTTCATTCATGTCAAGTTTTCATTGTTTGAGAGGGAGCCATTCTAAATTTACAGACAGTGCACGTCCTCTCCTATGCCATGTTGCACCGCCATGTTTTGATATGTGGTTGTTTAAATCAACTAAAATATAATTCATTTGTCACCATTAAATAAGACTGACAGTCATGATGATGATTACAATTTTTTTACAATGACAGCTTGATGTAACTTCAAATATTGTGACAAAATTGCACATCAATATCCACTGTAATTCCTTGTATAATAATTTTCTAACTTCTTCTGGAAGCAGCACCACTTCCAGAACAATATTCGGTGCCAAATAGATTTGTGGAGGTCGGACTTATTATTGTGGCCTGGATGCGGTGGTGCTCCTAAGAACTTAATATGGGGAGATTTGAGGTCACTGTGACCTGGCCCATGTGTGAGGTGAGTGAAAGTCCTCCAGCATCAGCTCCCTCCTGGATGATTCCTTTACAGATTTAATCAAAGGCAAGATTCAAAGTCTGCAGCAGTGAATCCAGGTCATGCATTTTTATCTCGATCTCATCTCTGCTCCTCACTGACACAAACACTAATGTTGTGCACCCCCACATAAAAAAAAAATATAAAAAATTGAGATCACATGCATGCATAGAAAAACTTAACTACTTTTATGATAAAGGTTTTCATTCAAAGCCACACTGAGTGAACAAATAAAATCAAACAACTCCCACAGCCTGCTTCACAGAGCTGAGAAACAAACACTCACAATTCACAACACAATTAATTTAAATCTGGATTTATTTCCCCCTAATCAGTTGCATCAAAGTGGAAAGTGAAAAAAAAGTCACATACATATACAATGATCCCTCACCAATTCATGCTTTAAGTTCCGCAGTTTAGTTATTTGTGGATTTTTCAGAAATATATATCTTTTAAAAAATCAAGAAAAATTGCGGAAACATCACAGGATGTTGTGCGCGTTCTCTCACAGCGAGGATGTGTTGTGAGCCAGCCTGGCCCCTTTAAGAAGGTAGCCTTATGGGTAATGGAGTGGCCTTATGGATAATGTAGTGTGTGTGTTGTGGGACAGCAAAATGAAAACGGGGTTAGATGAAAAGTGTAGTGAGCATAAACAGCAGCCCGGTGTGTATAGATTTACATTCTCTGTTAACCAACAGGAGCCAAACAATACAACCTGTGTGATATTACAAATTCCTGCAGTACCAGAATAAAGTGCTCGTTCCATGCAGAAAAAAACCGGACTTTTTGTTGTTGTTAGCGTGTTAGCTGCTAATTACGAGCCAAAAATAGCACAATACCAGCAGTTTCTTTACTACAGTTCAGACCAGACCAGAGGCTGTGAAGGTAATAGAAAGACCACAGTTGAGCCTTTGTCTTGTTTCACTGCAGTGCTGCTACTTTTTTGTGGGTTTTAAACATATTTTAAACACATTATTTAGGCTCTGGGGGCTTCGGCTCCAGTTTGCGGATGTTGATTTTTGCGGGGGGCCGCCGGTCCCCATTAACCGCGAAAAATAAGGGATCACTGTATATCCAAGAACGACAACAGCATTTATTTGTAATCCTATATTCTGACCACAGTGGTATTTTTCATGTTTCTTTAAACAGGTAACAGGAAGTTCTCCAATCACTGACTGACACATCAACAAACTGATTCTAAAACATGCATTTAAAAAGAAGAGAATGATTTAGAGACGATATTTAACTTAGCGTCCAGCCACTGGCCTGCAGCACTCTGCACCTCCTTTTGATCTACTTGCATTCATTCAGTTTTAGTTTTAAAAAATAAATTAAGAGGACAGGAACGTATTTCTGGGGGTTGATGCAGAGTAAAATCAGACCTCAAGGTAAATCAGACTTCACAGGGTAGTAAGTAAGAAGCAAAATGAGCATTTGCTTGAATTTATCCACTGAGCGAACAATATTCTGAAGAATAAGAAGAAAGCGTCATGGATAAACTGTTTTGGGTATTAATGTTAGTGTGTGCAGAATGGAAAAGGTAACATGAAATGGTAGAATTGGATTATGGCTTAGGATGAGGAATTAGACCCGGAGACTGCTGAACTGTTTTGCGTCACAGGCTCAGATCTTCTCCACTACCATGAAATGAGAGCAGATCTGTTAAAGCCTCAAAGAACACAGATATTGGATGGGATTGGCTTTATGCCGTTGTTCATTACCGCCCTCACATTGATAGA
This sequence comes from Hirundichthys speculiger, assembly GCA_018398805.1. Taxonomy (NCBI): domain Eukaryota; kingdom Metazoa; phylum Chordata; class Actinopteri; order Beloniformes; family Exocoetidae; genus Hirundichthys; species Hirundichthys speculiger. Next base: position 2,151,093 of record JAGFBZ010001790.1, on the reverse strand, counting down.
CCCTCGATGAGACTTAATTAAAAAGTCGATGGCATCTTTAATGGCCACAGTGCTGCTTGTTTTTCTGTGTTTTTAAAACGCTGGTTCCCTAATGATCAGAGGCAGCCTCATTTGGGGGATGGTGGTCAGAAAAATGCTTTGACCTGTGGCTCGGGGTCATTATGCCCTGGCTGTGTCAGGAAAACAGATAAGCCCGGTTTGTATGTTTCCATTGCCACTTGGCTGCAGGCCAGCGAGCGGAAAACTGCACGAATTGAGGCTCTTCACGGAAATTTCACCTAAAAAAGGGATGAAATGGTTAAAAGACAAATTGTGTGGCTGTTGATTTCATTCTGCTCAGTTTGTTGCTCATGCTTTCAGTGCCTTTCATGTCCCATGTACTTGTTTGTCCTCTGAATTTGAGAGAGTCATGGTACAACATGTATGAGCAGAAGCCAAATGTATCAAAGCCTTGAAAGAAAGACAGCTGTGTTCTTCCTGTCTGAGAAAATGACTTCAGCTGAAGTTAATGACTGCAGGCTGAAAGACAGAGGACTGTTTGTTTGGGGAAATGCTTTTTTTTTTTTCTTTTTACTGATTTCAATCACTCGACCAGAGTTAAATGGCCTGCATGCATGGTTTCCTCAAAGCTCTTAAAAGATGATTTCATCCCAAGTCTTTTGTGTTTCTGCTAAAGATGTAGGGACCAGGATCCTCCCAGACTCATTTCTGGAGTCTTCGAGCTGCTGTGCTGGTAAGACAGACGTCTACAAAGCAAGTCAAAACAGGGAGCGGGCTTCAGCTACATTAAAACCTCCTGATTTCTTTGGATATCTAGTTTTGGGTGTTTCTGTTTGGACTAATCTAGAGGTTAGGGTTTTATTTGTCTATGTCACAGCTTTTATCACTGTCACTATTGCAGAAAATAAATAATAATAATTTATTTTATTCGATAATTAGTCGATAATTTTATGTTTCATGTTGGGTCTTAGATGTTTTTGTTTGTGCTTTGGAACATAATTATCATTTCGGTCTCAAGGTTGCTCGACCACCGCAGCCTGAAAAAGTTCCAGGTGGTTTCAAAATGTTCTTCCTCCCGACTACAGATGTTTTTGAGGGAAAATTTTCCTGATTCCTTGAGTCCAAATGGAGGAGGGAAGAGGAAAGATCCTATTTCCTGGAAAAGATTTCTGTGGACGTTGTGTCTGGTTATTAACTTAAATGTAATATGTTCAATTGGTATCTTTTTTAAAGGGACACTCTGGGCAATTTTACACCGTCGTAGAGTTTCTGTTGTCAGTGAAAGCTCCTGTAAAATTTATTTCTTGGCTCTTGTGGGAACTTTCTAGTTTTTTGGTTGCAGTTCGGCAGCAGGACCACACCTCAGACACCTGTTCTTCTTTTCCATGCCTCTCCTTTCCTTTCCTGTCTTCTCCACATGCTTTATTCTGCGTCTTTCTGAATTCTTCTGCGGTTGAACCGTCCTTGGTGCAACTTTAATCTGCAACAAACCTTCCCCACATTTCAGTTTTTACCTTTTTAAGTCAGTCAAATTGGGCTGCATAAGTCGGGCTGCATAAATGATATTTTTCTTTCTGTAACTTGTCTGAAATGTTCTATATTACAATTGTTAATTAAAATAAAAATAAATATGAAAAGTTAAACTGATGCAAGCTATGCTTGCAGAAAGCATGTTCTACTTACATAATTATAATATAAGCTAATTCAGAAGCTTTTTGGTCCAGAGGTGAGATGTAACCCATGATGAAATCAGCATGGATTCAAATCACCCAAAACAAAAAAAAAAAACAAAAAACAAAAATGGAAATATGTAAAGAAAAAAAAAAATTCCAGTTTTAAAAATACCATCCATTTTTCACAGTAGGGAGAGCTTGCCTTTAATTCAATATTTGAATTAAACTCTTTTTCTCATACGCTGTCAGCTGTCAGCAGGCTTCTCTCTGCCATTGTGAAAGAATATTTTCCTACCTTGATAGTTTAATATATTTCCAAATTGGTTGAGTCTGACATTAGCAAAGGACCAAGAGTCAACAGCTCCTTTCTCTCCGTCTTTGAAAAAAAAAAGAAAAAAGATCCTCGTTTAGCACTGCAAGTCTGTCTTCCAAAGGAATGCCTCTAATTGGAGGGGAGAAAGATTCCTTCTGACGGCTCTGGAGGTTTCAAATAAAGCCCATTTGCCAATGTAAGGAATCATTAAACATGCCATTAAATCCGGCTTCTTTGATAGAAGTAGGTGAAGCTCCAGATTCCATTTGGTCGTTGGAAATGATGGTGGAATTAAATTCTGGGCTTGTGGCGATGTAGGAATCATGAGGGATCTGTCATTTACACAAACACACAGCCGTAAATGCATGCAGTCTCTGTTCACACACAGTTTGTACGGGTGTTTACTGTGTAAGCTTCAGAAAGCTGTTCATTTTCATACAGGAAAAGACCAAAACAATCCCGTTACTGAAGGAGAGGAGAAGCATTTTCCTCCTAAAAGACTGGTCCTGGCGTTCTCAGACTGGTCATGCTCTTCTGTGTTTTTTTTATGGCTTGCATTTCTTTGTTTCTTCCGCTGCAGCTTTTTTTTTTTCTTTCTCTCTCTCTCTTTTTTTTTTTCTTCACTCAGCGGTCTGATTTGGCTTGCGGCTGGTAAGTCCCAGTGGAGATGTCGGCCTAAACAGCCGGGTCTGAAGTGATTATGTGAGTGCAGTGTGAGAGATTCCTTTAGGGACTGTGGGAAGCCTGCACACTCTTTGTTGACAGTAGAAATGAGAGCTGGAGTAAAGGGGAGAAAGGTAGAAGGGAGGAATATGATGTAAGCAGACAGAGAAAGGGCTGGAGAATTTATGTGTGGATATGAAATCCGTTTTTTGCAGTAAGATATTAGATTTCCTTTTTGAAATCATCCATATATCCAATTAGCATGAGCTTTAGCAATGATGTAAGAACCAGTAACATCTCATAAGCTTGTCGAATTAAATTCAGGTAACCTCCCCATTTGATGAAAGTACATGACCTCCCTGTGCAGCTTATTTTTATTGCAAAAGGGATTTGAGGGTGTGACAGAAGGTGATAAAACTCCCCTTTGTTTCTCTGATTCTTCTCTGCATATTTTCACTTTAAAAATAACAACTACACGAGTGCTGACGGCCCTTCTTAAGGAACTATAACAATTAATCATTCACGTTCATGTCACATTGTCTTTATAAGTGCAGACAAGCAATGAAATGGGGATTTTCCCTTTGTCCTCTTTGCTACTGGCCTGTTTACTCTAAAAATATGTCCTTCAAGTATCTCCTTTTCAGAACTGAAAGAGCTAAGCCGTTGAAAGCAAGCGGCCGTTTATCGCTGCCGTGCAGACAAATCCACTCTAAAAGGCCGGTGATATTCACTCATTGGCTCAATAATCCGGTGGAAATTTACTCAGGGACCAAGACACATGGATGAGTTTTTATTTCTAATTTTGAGGCAGATTCCTCTGTTTACTCCCTTTAACTTGAAAGAGACTTGTTTCAGCTACATAGAAAATGGAAATGAATGCACATACAGAGGAATCTGAAGTCCCTTCAGGCTGTGTTGCATACTACTGGGAGGTGCGAGAACTCACATGGTGAACACAAGGCCAGGACTGATGGATATCCCGTTGTTTCTCCTCATTTTCTGAATTTACCCTGATTAAAGAATTGGCTCAGGTCGCACTTTCGATCTCCTATTTTTTTTCTCTCTCTACCAATCCTCCCCCTGCCACCTTGCCGTGACTGTCCACTCCTCTGCCCGCTGTCCCTCCTCCTGTAGTGCACTGTGGTAATTGAGTGAGAGCTGTGGCCCCGGAGTCCTTGTGTAATCCACACTTTATAAGCACTCTAATTGAAGTGCAAATTCAATACTCCCTCATCAGCCTTTTACTGGCTGTACCATTGCCTGCACCCCTTAGGTAATTACAACGAGACTGGCAGTTCAATCATTTTGCAGAAAATAATGTAACAAAAACGTAGCAGCATACACCAAATCGTTTTACAGTGCCTGTGTGGAGTGTGATTGCCGGGTTACTGGAGGAGAAAAACTGGAGAAGACAGTACATTTCCCCCTCTGCTGTCAGGGTGGTTACACATCCTTGTGATGAAGGGAATTTAGACAATCTTATCTCATTACTACAGGGGATTATTCTCAGCTTGCATTTCCCTCCCAGCCCACCGCTTTACCTGTAGACCCGCGCACGCTTGGACACTCGCACGTCGGAAATGCACGCAATTTCCTCTTCTGTGCATCTGTAGCCACGAACACGTTCATGCGTGCAAAAAAAGTGCACCACGGCAACTGAAGTGTGCACGCAAACACATACGTGTTGGGGTTTTGTTTGCACCGCTGTGTTTGGAGTATGAGTAGGAGTGCGGTTTGCAGCTTTAATTAAACTTCCTCTATTTTCTCTCAGCTTGTCCCCATAGGGCCCTGTCGTCTTCCCAACCACATGCTTATTTATTTATAATTGCATTAAACTCCAGAGCTGAGCCACAGTTGAACACGATGCCAGACCTGTGGAGTAAGATGAGATTGTCATGGAGTAATACAATTTCATGTACCGAAACGTCCCACCAGCTGGGAAAATTCCATATTATGAATCATGTAAGGGAAACACAACAACAAGCTGAAAGGAGTTGGTATCATTATTCTGAACAGCGGAGTGCCGATAAAGAATGTCAACACTGATGTACGTTATTCAAAGCTGTGGAAACACTCCACAGCTCCTCACGGCAGAAAAGCAAATTCCACCTGTAAGAAGATCTTGAGAAAATCAACCCTGCAGCACTGTGTTCCTCCAGAGATCAAACATTCCTGAGAAGAAAACAATCCAGGTGTCATAACAACTTTTCCTCCTCTCTCCTTTATTCAATTGCCAGTGTTCTCCTCACTCTTTTATTTATCTTTGTAATTTGATCTGCCTCAGACTAAATATCCCACCAGACAACCTTTTGGATGAGCTTCACAGCAAATTCCAACTGCGTTCCCGAACACTTTTGTTGAGGTTTGATGAATGGGATTCAAATCTTCAAAAGAGCAAATCATATTACGGTATTCTCAAACACCTCAAAGTTGCCAAGATGCTCTACATGGGCAGCTACCCACGAGTGGTAGCTTAATACCTGCAGCTCTGCCTCCTCACATCTGCAGCACAAACAAGACTGCGTGCCGTTATGTTCAGAGTCATTTTAAAAGCTGGCTTTAAGTTTCCAGTCATACTTCTGCACATCTTTACAGAGAAACTGAACACTCATTTTGGTTTTAGAATATTCTCAGAATATTTTAATTGGCTGTTGTACTATCTCTTGAATTCCCACTTGCATCTGTTTCCATTGGTAATGGCCCACTTTCCTGGGGGAAATGACTGACTATGTGTAGAGCAAAATTCCTGCACTTGTTATAGTTAGCACCCCCTGGCCCCCAAATGTGCTTTACATAAGCAATTTCCAAACTATTTGGAGTTAATCATTCTACAGTGTGAAAGATATTTATTTGAGGAAATGATTGAACGCAGTTGCCAATCCTCCCACGGGATGTCCCGGCAATGACTGACCATCAAACACACCGGTGGACGGTTGATGATTTTGGTTTGTTTTGCAGCTACAGGACCTTGGAGTCTTTAAAGTTAATCAGGGTGGCCGATAGTAACTTTAGATTAGAAGAAGAAGCATGAGACTTGCAATGACTTTGAAGCTCCAAGAGTTAACATTTATTTTGCATCACCACACCCAACATTTAGTACAGTAAGCATGTCCAACTCCCATTTTAAAGCCTCTCATGCAGGGACTTAATTGGATGGACCCAATGAAGAGGGATCCAAATAAAACACAATACGTTTACTAAACCTGCCACCACAGAAAATGAAACACGATGAATACATATATACATAAATATACACACTCACTCACTCATAAGAAATTCAATAACACATAGTTATTATCACATAATTATCACTTAGTATTGCACATATTCATACTCCGCCATCCCTCCTTGTTGTCATGGTTTGCTCCGGCTAATTTAAAAGGTAGCTTGCTGCATTGCTCTTTTGCCTCCCCTGCAGGAAGTGGTGAGTACTACTACTTACATACCGACCTTTGACCTGCCACCATGAACATGCTAAATACATTTACAAAATTCTACAACTGACTAAAAAAAATTCACTGAACAATACAGTGCTACCTCTTCTTACGAACGTCTCTACATACAAAATTTTCAGGTTATGACACGTCTCAATGGGAAATCATTGCCTCTTGTTCCGAAAGAAATTTCAGGATACGAAAGGCAAAAATACAGTACGCGTTGCTACTCGCAACCCCCAGAGTTTACAGAGCGTAAACATACTGATAGCTGCTCTGCCATTGGCTATCAGCTAGCATCTTCCTGGCATCCCTTTGACATTTTAGGAAAATTCCATGAATTTCGGAATTCGTTGAAAAAAATCACCCAGAAAAAGTATTCACTAGTCGGGCTATCGCTCATTATAATGATGTTTGGCTTGGACATTTTCAAAGGATTGTTTAAGCCTACAAAAGCAAACGTCCTTGGATTGGTTCTTTACAAAACGTCAGACAAAAACAACAGGCTGAGAGAGAAAAGGTGAAGACGATAGCAGTTAAAAGGTAAATGAACATAATTTTTATTCTTTACTTTATTCTTTGTTTTTTATTATGTAAAACTCTCATTTTATGTTTATTGTGCAGAAATCTAATTGTAACATGTATTTTCTACTTGTTTTGATGCATTTTTATGATTTATAAAAAGATTATGTCCTAATTTTGGGGGGCTTGGAACAGATTAGAGCATTTACATTGAAAACGCGTCTCTACTTTCAGAATTTTCAGGTTACGAAACTACTTTCAGAACCAATTAATTTCATAAATAGAGGCACCACTGTACTAATTAGAGTTTTTCTTTTTACACAGGAAGGATGCCCCCCCCCCCCAATCAGCACCACAGCACTGTCAGACATGCATACATTCCAATAAAACAATAAACAAAAACATTTGTGTATAAATGAAAAGATATTGCTCTTTACCCATGAAACTTATTATTGTTCTGCTAAACAAAGGTGTAATGGAACCACTGGGTCTTCATTACACACGGAAACCTCTGTACACTAAAGTATGGCTAATGTTTGACGGGAACCGAGTCGTGCTACAGAACAACTATCCCAAACACGCCAGTAAATCTATAACAGAATGGCAAAAAAAAGAGACAGAAAAGAATCAGTGTGTCACGACGACCCAGTCAAAGTCGTGTCATTCTAGGCTCTTTAGTATTTCTCATTACCTTGACCTAGAATATGAGAATTATGCTCTGTTAATTGCAAACTTACAGCACACTACAATTAAACAGGGTAAGACAATGTATGCATAATAGCTTTAGGAATTTGAGTAAGACATTTCCCTTCTTTCCACCTGCGTTGTCCCTCTTTATAACACTGAATCCTTAAACCCTGATGGCCAGACCAGCACTTTATCCACAAAGGTACATCTATAATGGTTACTTTGCAGACTGGATAAAAACTGACAGTAAAGATTCTGACCTTGGTGAGGAATAAAGCCGATGAAGTATGATGCACTGCTTCAAATTCAATACAATGTGAGGCGGTTAAAATGATTTTGCCTCCAACAGTTACATTATAATGCTTCTCATGCATCAGTTCAAAAGTAATATGACATCCATGAATAGAACCGCAATGTAATGTAACTCTGACAGCTACCATTATTCAGCATAGTAAGTGCTTTCATGTCTTTTAATAGCTGCAGTTTACTATAGGTATTTGCATTTGTAAATATTTTCTGATATGACATTGCTGATGACAGTTTAAAAGCTGGAATTTTAGGTGTAATTACATACTTTTAGGCTTGACGATGACATCTTCCACTCCCAGTAAAGTTTATATTTTTAACCACAGTGATATTAACATCAGTGTAATTGATGGCACACTTGTAAGGGCAGAAAAAAATGTTTCCTAAAGACAGATGACCATACTTAAGTAAGACTCCACACATTACAGCTAATGCCTAAGTTGTGTGGGATGGAAATGGAAGCTATGTTTTAGATATAAAAGCTAAAAATGGGAGTTATTAAGATAAAAGCAACAAAACTATCAATTACATGGGATAAAATATATGGGAGGCCAAGTGAAATAAACAATAACTTAAAGGGAGCGTGCAGCGTTTTTATCAAATGATGCTCAGCGTGAACACATTACACAATGTTAAATCTGATTAAGTTAAGCAAATTTGTGTAAAGCTGATTAATGGAAACTTGCCAGGAAATCCTTATGCATATATTTAAGTAATAAATGATGTGAATCGTCACAGCCAGAAGGTTCCTGGTGTGACTCCCGGCTGAAGCTGTTCTACGTGGAGTTTGCAGCCTTCCTCAAACAGTTTGAAAATATGCTTGAGGTGATCCAGAATCGACTGTAGGAGTGAGTGTGTGTGGTTTGGTTGACAAGTTGGTCTCAGTGTGACTCTGGGTTACCACTGAAGACCGGTCCAGAGTATACCTGTCCTTACCTGAAAGATGGGGCTGACTACATAGATCAAGTTAATAAAGTCTTCAGAACTATTCTTGTACATTTTGCTCTGATATAACAGATAATAATTTGCGTTGACATCATTAAAACAAATGTGATATTATTCATTTATTCATAGTGAGTTGACATGATAGAAAATATTGCAATTTAAGCAGAATATATTGCATAGAGTTGTGGCAACTACAGTGGAATAAAGTTAATGAGCCACACAATGAAGTTATGGGAAAGAGTAGTGGAAGCTGGACTAAGGACAGATGTGAGCATCTGTGAATTGAAGAAGAAAGGTGCACAAGATGCTGGTGAGACCCACAATATTGTATAGTTGAAAGACTGCAGGTCTGAGGAAAAGACCTATTGTGTGTGTGTGTGTGTGTGTGTGTGTGTAGTATGGAGTCTAGTATGGAGGGTGGGACGGAGGGGCTTCCTTTGTGATTGTTTTCTTTTTTTCTTTAATTGTGGTAATTGTTTTTAATTCTGTAAAGCACTTTGTGTTGCATGTCCTTGCAGGAAAAGCGCTCTACAAATAAAGTTGATTGATTGATTGAGATGATTCTCTGTACCCCTGAAGGGAACAGCAGAAAGGAAAAGAAGACATTACAGCATATACCTGTAAATCAAGTTGTAATATGGATTTTGCTTTCTTTTGAGAGATTTGTAAAAGCTGAAAATCGTGAAATAATTTTGAAGACTATAAAAACTAATAAAAAGGCATCACACACCATCTCAATGTCAAGACAAAAGCTATGATTTTTTTTCTTTTTTTTTTTTTAAATGTCATTTTAGGTTTGTTGATTTGCAGCCAGACTATTCAGCGGAGAAGTTACAGTATTCCTTAAACGTTGGTTTGATTCAGCGATCCCGTTATCCCTTCTTTTTTTCCACACCCACACACAGATATGTAAATAACTTCAAAATTACAACATTAATTTTAAAATGAGTCTAAACTAACAGCAGATTGAGCAAGAACACAACTGTCGGGTCATATTAGGGACCGTTTATTTAAACATAAAACAGTTTTAAGGACTTCGTTTCTTTTCTTTTCTTTTTTTCCCTTGTGAAACAAAACCAAAACAATCCCAGCATGGCCAGTATCTTATTGGGTGCTACGGCACGTCAGTTTCTCACCCGGAAGTGGAGTGACATCTCGTGTCAAAATTCCTTCATCTATCTTATTTATCTGCAAAACAAAGGTGAGTCTTAAAACTGAAAATGATATATTCATTTATTCGTAGCGTAGACCTTTCGATATTTGTCCCGCAACGGCATACCTTTAAATTTTGGGCGACATATAACGTTGGATTCACTCTCACAGAGTTTAACTACTAGCCGTTAGCTGCTAGCGGTAGCACGTTAAAAGCGGTTCGAGAAGGCTTTTGCTGTGAAATAAGACTTTAAGGTTGAATTTTTATTTTTATTTTTTCCTGTAGCCTGGCAAAGTCCCTCTGTCTCAATGTACATTTAGTGACAAAGAAAAAAGAAAAACGACTCTGAAAATTTCCACCGGGGCTTGCGAAATAATGAGCTCGCATCAAGAGAATGGTTACGCCGCGTCTTCCTGCTCAGCAGCAGTATCCTGCCAAATAGTGACCACAGGTTCTCCCCTCTGTTGCTTCTTGATGCGCAGTGCAGGACAGCTGCAGGTTTAATTCTGCCTGAACGCATCTGAACAGAGTTATGGTCCAGCAGAAAGACTACTGCAATGCAGACCAGGAATCTCTGCCAGATGACTGAAGGAAAATAAAATATTATTAATAAAAAAAAAAAAAGAATAGAAACAATTTTGGTACAATGACTGTCTAAAATTTATGTTGCTTTTCTAATTTATAAACTTATTTGTGACACTGTGATAAGTGGCTTTTAGAAAACAATTAGTATAGTTTGGTGAAATTAGTTTATACACCAAAGTCAATTCAATGTACATTAAACACTTCAGTGACATAGTTTCAGTGACATCTACTTACTTCCACTTTTTTAATACAGATATTTGTAATAGTGTGTGTATATATATATATATATATACACACAAACTATGTTGAGTTTTTGTATTCTACTCTCTCTTAATTTGTTGTACTCAATTTGTTGTACTTGATTTAGTAATCATGATATTCTTTTTATGAAGCACTTGTGTAGGAGCAACTGTAACGAGGAACAATTTCCCCTCAGGATCAATAAAGTGATTCTAATTCTGATGACATTTCAGAAAGAAATACTATATGGGTACTTAAATAAATAAAAAGTCCAATTGTTTTTTTTTTTTTTTTACTGTCCTACTATTTTCTTTTTGGCTTAATAGGAAAAGATGTAAATGCTTTATAAAAAAGGGTATAGATTATAGCAGGAGTGGCCAACTCCAGTCCTCGAGAGCTGCAAACCTGCATGTCTTAGATGTTTCTTTGCTAAAGCACATCTGATTCACATAAATGGATCCCCATTAGCTTGTCGTCCAGGTCTGCACAAGTTTGTTAACGACCCATTCATGTGGATCAGGTCTGCTTTAGCAGAGGAACATCTAAGACATGCCACCCCTGGTTTATAGTTTCATATACACTCACCGGCCACTTTATTAGGTACACCTGTCCAATGACTCATTAATGAAAATTTCTAATCAGCCAATCACATCGCATTTAGGCCTGTAGACATGGTCAAGACAATCTGCTGCAGTTTAAACTAGCGTCAGAATGGGGAAGAAAGGTGATTTAAGTGACTTTGAATGTAGCATACTGATCTACTGGGATTTTCACACAACCATCTCTAGAGTTTACAGAGAACGGTCCGAAAAAGAGAAAATATCCAGTGAGCAGCGGTTTTGTGGGAGTAAATGCCTTGTTGATGCCAGAGGTCAGAGGAGAACTGGCCAGACTGGTTGGAGCTGATAGAAAGGCAACTGTAACTCAAATAACCACTGGTTACAACCGAGGTCTGGAGAAGAGCATCTCTGAACGCACAATACGTTAAACCTTGAGGCGGATGGGCTACAGCAGCAGAAGACCATACCGGGGTGTTACTCCTGTCAGCTAAGAACAGGAAACTGAGGCTACAATTCGCACAGACTCACCAAAACTGGACAATAGAAGACTGGAAAAACGTTGCTCTGTCTGATGAGTCACGATTTCTGCTGCGACATTCAGATGGTAGGGTCAGAATTTGGCATCAACAACATGAAAGCATGATCCATCCTTCCTTGTATCAACAGTTCAGGCTGGGAGTGCTGGTGTAATGGTGTGGGGGATATTTTCCTGGTACTCTTTGGGCCCATTAGTACTAACTGAGCATCGTGTCAACGCCACAGCCTACCTGAGTATTGATGCTGACCATGTCCATCCCTTTATGACTACAGTGGACTCATCTTCTGATGTCTACTTCCAGCAGGATAACGTGCCATGTCATAAAGTGTGAATCATCTCAGACTGGTTTCTTGAACATAACAATGAGTTCACTGGACTCAAATGGCCTCCACAGTCACCAGATCTCAATCCAATAGAGCAGCTTTGGGATGTGGTGGAACAGGAGATTAGCATCATGTATGTACAGCCGATGAATCTGCAGCAACTGGTGATGCTGTCATGTCAATATGGACCAAAGTCTCTGATGAATGTTTCCAGTACCTTGTTGAATCTATGCCATGAAGGATTAAGGCAGTTCTGAAGGCAAAAGGTGGTCCAACCCGGTACTAGCAAGCTGCCCCACACGTGTACCTGGACCGATGCAGCTGTTTTAGGTCTTGCAAGTTATGTTGTTATGACACTGTTTTACAACATTGTTATGTTACATTATGTTGTCTAGTTATGTTGGTTATCTCTTGATTTAGGTCTAAATTGAACCTCCCAGCATTTCCAAAAAAGCCTATTAGTCTTAATTTGTGCTTTTCACACATTATTGGAAATGCTTAATCAGAAACAAAAAATCCACTTTAAACTGAATTGGAATAAGTTTCAAAACTGACCTTCTAATAGACCCTTTATTTATGGAATTGCCCATTTATCTTATAAATAAATGTTTTATTTATAAATATTATACATACTTTTTGTATTTATGAATATTTAAACATATTTTCCCCTACTTTTATTTTAAGTCTTATTTTGTTTTTAAGACAAGATGAGTATTAATAGGTTCTTTTTAACCCAAGTTAAATTAATACAGTATCTCACCATCAATTATGTTTATGGTAAAAAGTAGATCTATTGTTTAAAAATGTTTTTTTTTCTTTGCTCTCTCAGTAATCACTGCACGTTTAGCCAGCGTCTGTGTCTAAAACTCTGTGTAACTCATCAAGCAGCAAGAACCGAAAATGCTGATTAAAGATAACATACTTTTCTAGAATTTTTGGATGGTTGACTTTTACTTATTAATCTCATGACATTAGTCATCAGGCAGTTATGTATTTTGCAGATTCAATCTTCTCCACAAATGAACATTTTCTTTCTTTTGCTAAAGCTCCAGTGTTATAAAATTAGCTTTGGTAGTTTTTTTTTCCTGGTGTGTGTGTTTGTGTGTGTGGGTGTTCGCGTCCAAATTCATAATAATATCAATTTATAAGAACAGTTTAACGAAGTGGGATCTTTGTGTGTAAAGTGTGTTTGATTCCCGTGTGTGGGTTCTCTCTGGGTTCTTGGGCTTCCTGCCTCAGTCTAGAAACATGCAGATGAGGCTGAAGGTGGTTCTCTGTTAAAGTATTAAATCAGTCAATCAATTGATCAAGCTTTATTTGGGTGTCGCTTTTCATATAAATTGTGCAACACAAAGTGTTTTACAGAATTAAAACAAAAGCAATAGAAAAATAAACACTCTTACTCACATAATACACTTACACACAGTAAACACATACCAATAATTTTAATAGTGGAGCAGGAAAATGGAGGAAATGCATTTTGCAAATTAAATTCAAATTCATTCAAATTCAAAATATTTTATTAATCCCCCAAGGGGGAAATTCAAGTTTCAGTACACCAGGAAAAATCTGGTGTACTAGGGGAGCTGCTAGTGTCCAGTGCTCCTTTTCATGCCCGGTCCCATGGTCCGAGTGCTAACTCCAGATAACAGCCGTTAGCAGCCGTTAAAACAGTTAACAGCCAATCGGTACGTTCTGAGATTAGATTAAATAAGTAATTAAAAAAGATACAATGAAGACATTTTATATAAATATATAAGTAAATAAATGAGTGTAGAAAATGTAGTCAGAGTTAAAATGGCATAAGTGTGTATATATGTGAATTAAATAAGAACAAAATAAAAAAAGAAAACTCTAAAATAGAGTTAAATCATAAATTAAGAACTGTAAAAGACCATTTAAAGGCTAAATGAAACAGATGGGTCTTGAGTTGCCTTTTAAAAATATCCGCACTTTCAGCTGCTCTCAGATCGTTCCACAAACGTGGGCCGTAATAGTAAAAGGAGGCTCCACCGTATGTTTTTGTTTTAACACTGGGAATAATTAAAAATCTCCCCGCAGAAGATCTGAGAGTCCGAGGAGGTTCATCAAATGTGAGCAACTAAAATAAGAACAGAAACCATTAAGAGTTATATAAGATAATGAAAGGATCTTAAAATCAGTCCTGAAGGAAACAGGTAGCCAGTGCAGGGAATCGGTGTAACTGTCCATCATGTTGCCTACTGACCACTGGGATGAGCTCCAGCCCCCTACAACCCTGAATCAGTTGTACATAGAGAAAATAGATGGACTGATGTCAGTAAGCACCTGCACAGCAGAATTCAACGTCATCAAAGTCCAACTAATTATTTATAAATTACAACATGAGATGTGAGGCCTCCTATGTTCTGAATCATTAATAAAATTCTCAATGAATTGATCAAATTATACACAAAAAAATCTACATTTCTAACAAGGAAACAAGAATAGTGTAGCATCAGTTGTACATGATCTTTTCTGTGCACTGTTCTGTAACTGAAACAAAAGAGAGAGACTCAGTCCTGCCCACCAATAACCCATTAAGTGAAAGTTAATGTCCTTTCTTTCTAGAAGGGGAAGCTCAGCAATAAAATTAGTGTAATACAGCTTTGGTGCAGCATCCTTTTTTTAATTGAGACTGAGCCCACAGAGTCAGCAGTTAATAAGTTTCAGTTTTGGGAAGCCAGTAAGTTGTATAATCAGCGGGGCATCTTGAGCACAAACTCACAATTTGGGAAAGTTTATTTAGTTCCTTTGAGGAAATACTTTAGAGATTCTGCTTATTCCTTATTTCATTGTTCTGATTTGTTATTTTTTGTAATTCTGTTATCAAACGGGACAATGAGGCAGAAACAGCAATTAAGAAAAAAAAGAAACTCTAGTTATTACCGTGCTTTAACAAACAGTCACAGATTTTGCAAGTGTTACATGAGTGATAAAATCACTTTTGCCATTTGCGGCTGTGTTTCAGATATATTCATGCTGACCTTATACTTGACTTCAGTGTCGTAGATGATTTTTTTTCATTCAAAGAAAAATAGTCTTGCTCGAGTTGGGCCGTGATCTCCATCTTCAGGAGTAAAGTAGCTAGTGGAGGCAGTCTTTTCTGCACCTCCATAATACAACAGAAGCAAACATTTTTAGTCATTAGTCTTGTCTCAAATATTATGTGTCGTTTGTGATGACATCATCAGTGATGTAATCATAGTCAACAACCAATGAGATTGTTGTCCTGATTTACAGTGTACCCTTGCCCATTCACGGTTCACCGTTCGCAGTCCTGCATACTTGTGGATTTTGCTCTCAAAGTTTTTTTTCAAAATGTATTTAAATTTGTGGTAGCCAAGGGAATTTTGTGAATTTCTTAGGCCATTTTGTAGCAGAAAAATGCTCACATTCACCCTTAACTAAATAGTTTTGAAAAATGAGAGGGTGTCATACACATGTCTTATAGAAATCTTTCTAAAGTTCTTGGAAATATGTCTAGTGTATGGTTTGTGTCACATGTAAAATTATTTTGAATTTGATGTTTAGCCAATTGCAGACCTATATCCACACTTATTGTACTCTTTTTAATCTAAAAAAAAAAACAACAACAAAAAACTGGACTCAGAATACACCATGTTACTGAAACTGAGTTAGTAGTTAATGACATGATGTGCCCTGATGTTCGGCTGGTGGCAGCTGGCACAGGACTGAACCAGCTGTGGAAGATGGATGGATAGATGGATGAAAGTGTGGTTATTGTTTTTGGCCCTGAAAATTTCATATTCAGCATCCAGTCTTGGATTTTCCTTTTTTTCTTCTCTTTTAATTCCCCACACATAAACCGATCTCTAGAAAGGTCTTATTTCATCTGTATAGTACTTATGAAATCCTTTCTAGAACCACGCATTTATAAGATGCGCTGCTGCAGCACTGTTTTAGCCAGGGGTCCAAATAATTCCCTCATAATCTTTCAGTTGATCCCAAGCGTTGCTGCCAGAGCGGTGATGAGTCGAGCAAAGCGAGATGACCCTTCTGTTTTAGCTTATTTACTTTGGCTTCCTGTAAAATTTGAAGTAAACATATAAATCCTTAGTATCGTGTGTACTAGCCTTAATGGATAAGCTCAGTCTCATTGTACTGAATGACCCTAAAGGAGGCCTGCTTCTCAGAAAGCAGACTTCATTTCTTTTCCCAGAATTCCCAGGACAGGAAAGGGGGGGCAAAGAATTGAGGTTTTAGTTTTTAAGACTTCTTTTGAGTAGAGCCAGTTTGTGTGCAGGACACAGAGACCCTTTTGGCTTTTAAGACAAAGCTTAAAATGTGCCTTTATGAAAGAGCTTATATTTACCCTAGTGATCTTTGGAATTTTTGAAAAGTGCTTTTTGAAAAAAGATCTGTTAAGTTGAGTGTGCTCTTTTATATAAATAAGCATCTGGTGGTACTGCAATTACAAGCCCTGACTGGTTAAATTTATTAAAATAAAATTGGGTATTTCATGCTGGAAAAAGAGATCTATTTGGGTAAACTTCCAAAAAACGTCTATGTAAGAGGAGCACAGATCAGATTTTTAACAAGATCACTTCGGAGGATATCAGCCAGATGCTCTTTTTCACATTTCTGAGCAGTATGCATCAAAAGTAGTTATTAAGCAGGTGGCCTTTCTGTAGACGTCCACCTGGCAGGTGGCAGATAGATGCACCTTTCCTCTTTGTGCAGAGGTGTGGGCTGGGAGTTGAATGATCCACTTGTCTTGATTTAAAAGTGCTCTTCTTGCTTGGCTGCTTGTATTTTCTTAAACACCAGTCAAATTAAAATTCTGACAATGATGAGTGTTCATATCTCCCTGTAGTTGACTTTTTCTATTTGATGCTGCGTATTAAACTGCTCTTCCACTCTGTCTATACGCAGAAGCTGCCCAGAGCCCCACTCTTCATACGCTACAAGATGCAGCCATTTGGTTTATTTACGAGAGCTGCTTCTGCAAATGCAAGGAATAGGCCAATAGCCAATTTAAACACATGGTGGGGGCTGAGCTAATGGAATCTGACAGGAGTAAAGTCAGGGGGGGCCACTCAGGCATCGTAAAGTTGTTTTCGTTTACGCCCCAAATTTGTTGCTATTACCTGCTCACTTCTCGCTGTACCTATGAGAAAAGAGTACAGCAAGATTCTAAAGTTTGATAGGTGTCATTACTCTTATTTGGCCATTTCTGCTACAGTGACTTGTTACGCTACAGTGGGCGTGTTCAAAAGTCAGTCAGAGTGCTTTATGATATAAACCATTCATAAATTTAATACATTACAAAACCAACATTTTCAGCTAGCTGCGTCCATCTCAGTGTATGAAGTCATACAAAACTGGGATGATTCTGGGATACTGCAGTTCAAACCGAATAGTCTGGTTTTACTTGATGCCGTCTCATTCTTGGCATGTGTTAGAGGTTTATTGTATTTTCATTTCTCATTGTAAATAAAGATGAATATAATGTATGATTCTAAAAATCTATAAATGTGGCACTGATTAGCTATATTCAGATAAATTACAATAAATATACTTAATAAAAGATCAGGGGTTTAACTGCTTTTGCCATTGCGTAGAAGAGGAAAACAGACAAAACTTCCTAAAAGCTTTGTCAAAAAGGAAAGTTAATCTTAAAGGTAGAGAGGGTTTCTTCCTCCTTTTGATAGTTCAACTGTTTCAGTCCAATTTGCTTCACGGCATTTACAAAGCACCACTAAAACAGTCCACACTTCTACACGACATCATGAATAGGTGCTGCATGCTGACAGGGCACGTGTGTGTGTGTGTGTGTATGTGTGTGTGTGTGTGTCTGATGTGGACTGAAAAAAAAATAGGAGGGAAAATAAAAAGAACAAGCGTAAGATAAACAGAGGAATGCTCCTCTACCGAGAAATACAGTAAAACGCACTTCTGCCGGGCCATAAAACAAGAATGAGAGACGGCTTTGGTACAAGTTTTTATCTTGTGTTTTAGCACCCTTATTTTGGCATTATGATGTCTTATAAAAAAAACTTCATTTCAAAATCAGAATCAGAAATACTTTATTGATCCCTGAGGACAAATTGCTTTGCGTTACAGCTGCTCCGACTTAAATATAAGAATGGGTACAGGAATTACCAACATAAAATATAAAATGCAGAATTGATAAATTTATATAGAATATCATTAGAATACTGTATATATAAAGTGTAAATGTACATATAAGTATGTACACACACATATACTTATATATATATTAGGGATGCACCGAAATGAAAATTCTTGGCCGAAACCGAAAACCGAAAATGAAGAAACCAAGGCCGAAAACCGAAACGCCGAAATAAATTATTATGCCAATTATTAGTACCATTGCATTCATGGCTATGACTGTGTACTAACCTCACTAAAATCAAGGCATTACCATTGCATAAATTAATATTGATGCTACAAAGAATAAATTAATTGCAAAATTATGAAAATATTTATTAGCACTGACATTACAACAATGCACAATATAAAACAAAATTCATAAAATGTTTAACTTGACCCCACTCAGGTGTACATTAAATAATGATACAGGCCTATAACTGACTGGCCTGCTGAAAGATTGTAAAAATGTTCTCTCATAAAAACACAGTGCATTTAAGTCAAGTGCATTTAAAAAAAATTCTCTGTAGGACTACAACAAAAATATCTGCAGCTATAAGCTCATGGATGTGAGCTGCAACAACATTAAACAGCTCAGGTCAGGGGCGAAAATCCCATTTCATTTGGGGGGGGGACAATAAACAGTAAAATTTCAGAGAGTAATTCCTGGGGGGGACATGAAAAAAAATGCTCTCTCTCTCTCTCTCTCCTGCTCCTTTGGAACTTGCCTTGCAGGGTTGACCTTCAGCCTGTTGAATGTTAGAAAAATTAATAATAGTAGTTGTAGCATTGTTGTGTATCAGTGCATATTCTACCTGTATACAGGTTTTTCAATGTTCAAACTGAAAAATCAACAATGGTATTAGGTGGTATTATTATATTGTAGTGTTGTATTTTTGACAAACAAAATACAACAACATATTACAACTACGCCATTAAATATGGCAACTTAAAAATGCAAAAATAAAATACAATTAAAAATCCCTTCCACGTTTAAATGACACACTCGCTGACACACGGAGCTGCAGGTAGCCCCGCCCGTTAGAAACAGCATGTGGGCTAAACCACTTTGAGAATTAGGGGGGTCGCAATGTTTCAACAATTAAAAAAAAAAAAGGCTTTTTACGTTTATAATTTGCAGCGCTTGTGTTGTACTTTTATTGAACATGACTATATTATTATTCAATTGTTTTTGTGTGCTTACAATGATTTTTTGGGGGGGACAACTATGTGGAAGGGGGGGACACGTCCCCTGTGTCCCCCCCCCGGGATTTCCGCCTATGGCTCAGGTAAACACACGTCTGCTCGGTATGGAATAACGGGGCTCAATGTGCTCGATCAGCCTATGAAATCCCACATCCTCTACAACAGAGAACGGCTGATCATCTAAGGCAATGAATTCCATATTTGTTTGTGTAATGCCCTTTGCCTTGGCACCATCAATGGAAAACTTTCTTGCCTTTTCAAATACGTCCGCCACAGACGGAGTGGGTGCGCTCGGAGGGATTTTCCTTTTCTGTGCCGCCGCCTTCTCATATTCAGAATGGCGATCGGGATGTTTGGATTTTAGGTGATAAATCAAACCCGACGTGGAGAAACTCGTTGCAGATTCACCCCCCCCCCCCCCTTTGAAATTTCAGCGTTACATGCTTTACAAATCGCTATCCGTGGGTCTTTCTCAGATATATTGAAATACGTCCACACCACAGACATGTTGGCCCCAGACAAGCGCGTGCTGGCCGCGGTTTTTGTTCGTCATCACAACATCCTGTTTCGGCCGTGTTGTTTCGGTGATAAAAGTTTTTCGGCCGAAAACCGAAAATGCGCTTTTGGGCCATTTTCGGCCGAAAATTTTCGGTGGCCGAATTTTCGGTGCATCCCTAAATATATATATATATCTATATATAGTCTATATCTACACATGCAAATGAACATCAACATAGCATATAAACATCTATAGACTATAAATAAAGTATAAAAATATAATAATAGTGTTTATTGCACAGGAGTAATTATTTTACACCAAAGTGAACAGGGTCAGTCTGCTGACTGCAAGTCTGACAGTCAGACTGAGGAGCTGAACAGTTTGATGGCCACAGGCAGGGATGAGTTCCTGTGGCGCTCTGAGCTGTGTCTTGGTAGAAGTGTTGTGGAAGTATTTGTGAGAAGCTGCACTATATTTTCAGTTGATGTACTGTCTAAGCTTGAACTGTGGCCGTCTTAGTCACAGCTGTATTCACCTGCGTTTGAATGACTGAAAGCTGCCGCTTTAACAGATTAAGGAAGTCATTAATGTTGCGTATCTCATGTCTGCAGAGGTCTTAGGTTTTAAGTCGCCAAACTTCTGCAGGGAATTTTTCTTTTCTCCAACTGGGAAGCCATCATTATTGCTTCCTTCCTCGGGAGGTACGCTAATTCGAGGCTCGTGGCAGAATTGTCGCCCTTTTTCTCAGGGTCCTGTCTAACGAGGGAGGGGGTGGACCGCAGACACACCCTCTAGGTAGCAGTCTGTCAGTGGAAGAGAGGGGAGACTGGTGCTTGGGGAGAAGATGTGACCACCCACCCCATTACTTTGTGCAGGGGGGAGGAATAGGGGGCTCTAGTGGAGAGGGCAGCCAAGCGGATGCTTCATGTCTCTCAGTAGCCTATACTCTGACTGCAAGTGCAAAATAATTGAGGCCAGTCTAATAAGAGGCTCTACCACTGCTCGTATAAGATGAATAAATTGACTCACCTCTCCAATCTGTTTCTTTTTTGTAACCAAATGTATCTTTTCAGCGTGTTTCCTTTCATCCTGTTCTCATTTTGTTGCAGATAGTAGGATCCTTAACATGTGCAGTTTGTGTATGTGATGCTCTGTTAGAATTTTTTTTTTGTATTTCTGCGCTGATGTGACTGCTTTTCATCTGCTTTTTATAATGTGGACGCTGAAACAATATACTGTTCAACCATAATTTAAAATGCATTGAGATACGGTGACTTTGAAGATCAATACTTAACACCACAGTGGTATTAAGCAAACATTGAGGTGGTGACTTACAAAATATAATGTCTGAATGTTGCACCATTTCCCAGCATAACTCTGCCGTACCCAGCTGTCCTTGCTCTCCGTGTATCCGCTCTCATTCTTACTGGGTCTGTGATTTTGGGTAATTGCTTTGTTAATGATGCTGGGGTGTAAAATGTAAGTTTATTCTGCTGTCACAGTGTAAACTGCTATAGGACTCAGTACATCAAATACGAAATTGTGAGGAAACAGAAACTCATTTAAAGTTGTTAATTTATGAAAAACAAATGGAATGAATGGAGTCCCTGCCACTAATGAGCCCGGTTAATAAAAATGTTTACAAGTCCCCCTAAATTTAGACTCGTACTGAGACCAGTTGTCCTCAGAGCTGCGTCTGGATCAAATCCAAGAAGTATTTGCCGATGGTGGTGCAGATCCTGGCTTAGTGAGTGGCTTTCATCTAAACCGATCAATGATATCGAAAAACGTAGAAGCTATTAATTTGACTCAGCCACGCTTTTGACAAACTTATTCAATTCTATGAATGATTTATTTGCTTGGAAAACATCAGTTAAGCTCTTCATGCAGCACAGACAATGGATGACGTAAATGATGTATCTTTTTTTTTTTTTTTAAATGTAGCTGCATCGTAATTTGACTAGAAAATATTTTGTAAAAAAAAAGAAATCTGCTTTGGTGTAAAATGGAGCACAAAATCTGTTTTCCTTGGATTCGGTGCTTCTAAGAATTTGCCTACGTGCAAGCCTGCTAAGACAAGATTTATATGGACAGAAAGACCACTCACAAACGTTTCTGATTGTGGGTGCAACACGTGAAGAGGCTGATTCTTCACATTGGTGATTGCTTGTGAGGAAAGGCAACAGTTTGCATGGGAGGAGGGAAATTGAAATATGGATTGGGGCAGTAAATGCCCTGCCGAGCGCTGTTGGCTGTTTTGGATATGGAGGATGAAATGTACTTTCTGTGAATGTTTGTGTCAGCCTGTGACTGATGCAGACAAAGCCAGTATTGAGTGGTTTTCTGCTGCTCTTGTACAGAGCTATTTTACAGTAACAAGGAGGGAGCAGGAGTGACTCAGATGAAGTGAATGTTTGAACTCGAAAGGTAATCTTAAAGACAAGCCAAACCATTCCCGGCTCTAACGCACAGTCTCTTCCTCCGTCTCTCCTACTTTACTGCTTTGGATTTTTGCCATCCGCCATTCAGATATATTTAAATCATCCATGCTGACTTTGGACCTGTAATTTGAACTGGGCAGGTCCCGGGTCTCTTCCAGGCTGCTTAGTAAAATTCATGACCCGGGGAAGCTCACAGATTCTGAATTAATGACATATACACTGGTACTTTAAAGTGTCACTGCCCAAAAGTCCAATTATGTTTTGCTGATATGAGTTGGCATTTAATCATGGAAAATGGTGAAGGATCCTAGTTTGGTTAGATCCAACTTTTTTCATGGATGAAATAGTATCTAATTTGGTATTGGAGAGGAAAAGCATTTTTTTTAAATGAATAAATGTTTAATTCCCAAAGGTGAATAGAGGTCCAGTCCAACTCAAAGTTCAGATGTTCAATGTTCAGAAAAGAAATTTGTCAGCTCTGTTTGTAAAACAAGTTAAATGCAAAAAGGATAAATAACCTTGGCTCTTTGGATGTGGGATTGGGTCTAATATAATTAAAATTAAAGTTTTTTGCATGCAGTTATTTTCCGGGGTGTGAATCCCTGCTGGCCTCGCAGTTCGGGTCTCTACGATTAACCCGGTATAGATTTGATCCATTTGTGTTTCTGTCTGTCTTAGAAAAAATTCAATGCTGCCCTTTTCTAGCTCTCAGTGGTTGGTTAAGTTCAGGCATAGTTTTGTTCTCATCTCATCACAAGATACGTGACAACACAGAATACTGCTGGCATTTTTTAGGTCTACTAAATACGAGAAGGTGTTGTTGTCTCTGAACACCACTACAACACTTTTTTTTTTTGTCCATGTCTTGCTGCTATGTTCTTACTAGCTGCTTTTAGGGACCAGAGTCAGACTCTAAAGTCAGTAATACAACTTTTAAGGAGTGCAGAGAAATAACTGTGGTATTCACTTTGAGAAAGGAAAAAGCTCTTTTTAAATTTTTTAAAAATGTTAGTATTCCATGATTTTCAAAATGCTTTATGAGGGATTTAAATAGTATAAAATTATGAGTTTCAAATGTAGGAAACTCTTCAAACCTCCACGTTCAACAGAAAGCACTTTGTTTATCAGAAATGCAGAAAAAGAGTAAGATGTCAAGGGTGCGAACGTGAAAAGAGAGAGGACAAGAAGAGGTAGAGGAAGGGTAGGAATTGTGGCTGTGAAATCAATAGCTCATACTATTCTGAAAATTGAGGGATTGTTTTTTTTTTTTTTTTTTTTTTGTCAGAAAGTGTGTACCGGAGGTAGAATATGAAATAGGCTTGGAGGAGGCCCCTCATGTAAGCAGCTTAGTATTGATTTCCAGAGACCTGCTGCAATTACACCAGTTTTGTCAGTGCCCTTCAAAGGACTGGATTGACTCTGGTGGGGCAAAAGTTTGGGCACTGGCCGACTTTGCTTCATCATATCCTCTCACAATGCTTAACCAATTGTGTTCTAAAATCATATCGTGGGGGGAATTTGTCTTTCTGCTCTCAAATTTCCCAAGTTTTTCTGAGAGCACAGCTGTGGGATGGTAGATTTCCCTTGTTGACAGTTCGTGCAAAGAGAATCACAAGTATTATAGTATAAACAGAAAATAATCCACTCCCTTTGTGGGTCTGTTTGCGTGTGTGTCTATTTGCAAGTGGCTCAGAGACGGACTGAATGGACTGACAGTCTCTGTCTTTTTTTTTGAACAGTCCAGCTTTGTGCTTCTGTAAGTGTGTTTACTGAACAAGGATGGAGGTTGTATGAATGTCTTAAGAGGTGCAGCGTGTTTCTGAGGTGTTTTCACACATATCCCCTACAGTTTAGCAATTACTCTGAACAGCCAGACATTAGTGGAAAAATTGCAGCTGTTCTAAAGCTTTTCTTGTTGGAGGATTTTCTGGGAAAAACGGTCTGTAATTCCCAGTGAGTGCTCCTGCTGTGCTCCCCCTGCTGCTGGCGCTGCTTTCATACTGCTCTCTCATTCTTTAAAGGCAGCAGAGAGGTATCAGCCCGTGGAACAATATAGGACATCACCACCCTTGACTCCTGAGATTCGAGAAAGTTTCTTGGCAAAGAACTGCACAGCCTCTTACTGTTTCTTTCTCTTTGCTTCCTCGTACAACAGGGGTGGGCAAATCAGGTCCACAAGGGCCGCTGTCCTGGATGTCTTAGATGTTTCCCTGCCACAACACACCTGATTCAAATGAATGGATCACCACCAGGTTGTCATCAAGGTCTGCACAAGTCTGTTAATGAGCCGTTCATTTGAATCAGGTGCGCTGTGGCAGGGAAACACCTGAGACGTGCAGGACAACGGCCCTCCAGGACAGGATTTGCCCACCCCTGTCTTACAGCCACCAACCACGTGTCTCTTCTCTTCTTCTCTCTTTTAAATCTCATTCCCTCTTCGAGTAATGGGAGTCTCTTTCAATATGTTTTGTCTCCCCCTCTTGAGTGTTAATGAGGCAGATGAATATTCATGAAGAGGCGGCTGGTGTTGCTCAATGGGCATTGTGCAGCTGATGATTGTGTGCACGGGGACTGTGGTGGCCACATTTCTGAGGAATATGTTGAGCATTTGCTCGACATAAGGAGACACTGTGCTGTTGTGCTCATGATGCAAATGTGCATCCCTCAGCTTCGTTTGGTCGGTGATTGTGAATGACCCATTCTCAAGGCATTTCCTCTCTACATTGGGCCGCTGGCTGGAGCTTATGTGTAGCCTCCAGCTACCAGTAGGGAACAGTCAAACTACAGAAGACTTAGAAGATGGTCTTCCTTTCTGCTGCCTATGTGTTTCCTCCTCCTCCTCCTCCTCCTCCTCCTCCTCCTCCTCCTCCTCCTCCTCCCTATGGTCATGACTTCTGGAAAAACATGGGCCATGGGTTACGTCTCTGGGGGCTAGGGATGGGCGATAACCAATGATTTCTGTTTCGATCCAATACCAAGTACTACTAGGGCTAGTATTCAGATATCGATACTGATATGTTTATAAGTCTTGTTGTGTACACAAGGACATAGGATATTTGTAATTTTTATGTTGAAATCCATCAAAAATTCCATCAAAAATGTACACAAAAACTTACATTTAGGACATTTAAAAAAATAAATCAAACTTCTCTATTTTGTTTTTCTTTTTTCCTTCTTTTTTAAAAAAAATAAAACTGTTGACAGAACTGTCTCTTGAACTGTTGACAGGACAAGAGACTCAGAGAAACAAAGATTTGCTCTCATTCTTTCCCCTGCTGTTAAACTTTTTTTTCTCTTAAGCTTTCAGCTGCTTCCTGAATGAGTGAAGTGAAACCTCACCTACATTTTACTTGTTAACAATTGTATTATCACCGCTTACCTGATAATCCCTGTAATAATCCTGTCTGTAATGTCCCCACGAGTAAACTTTGTCTCAGTGAAGTGGGGGTATCCGTCTACAAATTCTCCTCTTCTCATCGTTGTTCTTGTAACTCTTCACGGTTTTTTAAGTGACAATTGTTTTCAGCATTTCTTGAGATTTGTGGTGCTGCCACAATGATCACATATTCTGCATTTTGAATAATTATAATTATTAAAGTTCACATCAATGTTTGTGTTCGGCCTGTTGAGCACAGTTGCTCCTGCGTGCTGCATTACAGCTGCTCCTCTATTAAAGTGCTAAAGCAGAAGGAAAAGTAGTTCCTATCCAAACAAAGCATTCAAAAAAAGAGTAAAAATACAATTGAAATTAGATGATTGAATTTAGATATTAAAGCATTACCTGGTATTGATTTTATTGATTTATTAATTTTTTAATTAACTTGAGGATTTTGAGCCTTAAAACTGAACCATCAGGATCAAAGTATTGATATTTTGGCATTGATCCGACAATCCCTACCGGGGGCCATCTCGTATCCTTTTATTACTGCTTTAAGTCTTTATGCCAACTTTACTTCACATCGCTTCCAACCCATTTCCGTCTCTACGTGAAGCCCTTTAAGTCACCTTGCTGTTGAATTGCACCGTAAAAATACATTTCTGTTGCGTTTCCTTTTCATTTTCTGTGGGACATGTATTTTTCTTTGCTGGAACATATTGCACTGTGATGTCTCGGACAGACTCCACTTCATGTTGAAGGACATAATGAGAAAGCATCCACCCCATTTTAAAAGCAAAAGGCTGCGTGATGCATGTTCATCATGTCCCTGGTGTTGCTGTTGTTTCTGGTGCTTGCCCCCCTGGTCGCATGCTTTTGATTATCGACTTTGTTGTGCTGTTCACATTCTTTTGAAACAGCTATTAAAGTAATCTCTCACATTTTCTCTCCTATTTTCTTAACTCTTTTGTTCAGCAGGTTTTCATGTACATTTTGTAACTTGTTCATCTTTCCAGACTGTCTGTTCTCTTGGCTGCCCTTAGCCTTCGGCTTTCTCTTTTCCATCTCTTATTTGATATTTCTACCCGTTTCCCTTTCAGCCCAACCTTTTCCATGCTTACTTCTCTTTAAGCTGTGTAACCCATGCATTCTTCCTCTGAAGGAATGCCTGCACTTCTGTGAAATATGTGGAAGTTTTTGATCCCTCATCAACCATCTTGTATTTATGCCTCTAACCTAAACTGGAATTGTGTGTTTTGGAAGCAAAGACTCTCATGTTTTCAATCCTCAGCAGTCTTTGATCTGGGAAAGAGAGTCTGCTTGTGCTGCTATAAAGGACAGATTGTCAGACTGGTTCTTTTGTGGCACTATTCAGTGACATAATAGTGGCTTTCCTCCTCCGCCGTATTCTCGGCCTCCCAGTATTCATCAAAACAGTTGCACTGCCACTTAATGTTGTCAGTTCCAGTCTAGCACACGTCCATACTGATCCTCATTGTGCACATCCTTCCTGCTGCCGGGGAGAAGGTGGAGGCTGACCAATAAATCAGTGCTCTGACTGTAAGGCTACCGGGATCCCTCTGTCTTCATTAGTTCACTCAGCAAATAGGCACACCCCATTTGCTGCTACCAGACTTACCTCATGTGTCTCCATTACACGTTAATAGCGAAGCTGTGAGGGTGAGTAGAAAAAAGAAAATCTTCATGTTTGGGTATGGTGAGAAACAGGGATCTATTCAAATCACAGGTGGAACAAATTCAAATGTGTTTATTAGAGCCAAAAAGTGAGCACGACCTCGCATTTCAGTTGGTTCAAAGTTCAAATGAGCAGTAATAAGCAGTTGGCAGTTTATGTAGTATAAAAACAGTAATCTTTTCACAAGTTAATGAAAATAACAGGCAGAACTGTAACTCCAGTGACTGCTGTTCCTTTTCGATTATTGCAAGTATGAAGGAAATATAGAGATAGAGATAATAAATGGATCGCCTCTTGTAAGGTCTTTTGCTCCTGCGATATCTCTGGTCTGTTGTCCTGCAGTTACAAGGGGCGCCTGTCTTCTCTGCCTGCGTTTCTGTCCTCTTCTATCCTCTCACTCCGCTGCCCTTGGCTTCAGCGCTCCCTCGCTTTTTTAGCCCGCTGCTGATCAAAGCCCCTTTGAGGTTGCTGAGCAGCGCTAGGCATGATAGTAATTTGACGATATGTGTATGTCTTCAGAATCTTGTGTTCTTGTGTGATTAGATGCCGTGTGACAGGTGGCGTCGGTCCCATCAGCTCACATTAGACCTCAGTGCCTTACTGCCCCCACCGCTGCCATTTTTATCCTTTAATTTTAAACCTTCCCCACCAGCCGAATCAATTATCAGTGATTATGTTACTGTCAGAGTCTTTAGCGCCTGGCTGATCCCCACTTCTGCCATCTTCTGCTGGTTGCTCTACAGCCCAGAGGCCCAAGAGAAGCCACAGCATGTTGATCCCCTGTCAAAGCACTGCTGCTGTGCAGGGACAGCTTTACAGACAGCTCTAAGTTTAACCTTCCTCCTTAACAATACTGTGACAAAGAAGGATAGTTTATTATTCCTGACAAAACTCCCCCATGTAGGTCCTCCTCACTGCGAGAGCTGCATAGAGATTAGCCCCATCGTGTTCAGTTGTGGATGTAGCTGTTAGAGCTGATGCGGTCATCTTAGCACTTTCGATTAAAAATGATTGCGCACTGATTTTGCAAACCATATTGCAGGAGTAGTAAGAGATCACAGGGTTTTCTCCGCAGCGGAATTATAAAAGAATAATTTTTTATTCAAAAGCCGTACTTGCCTTTTCAAATCCATTTCTTTCTCTCCTGGGCTTTTCCTCAGAGGCACACATTTAGCCTTGGTTACACAGTGCGTGTATGGATTATTGTCACCGCACAACAGGGGAGGCATGCAGCTTGTTAAAAACCATTCTCAGCTGCAAGGACACAGCTCTGGCCTTTCCACCGTCGTCTGTGCCGGTGCTTTAGCTCATGCATATACGTCATCAAGGTGCAACCACTCCCTAAGATATAAAACACTCCCTATAATGTGCACATATTCTTAATACTACTTGCATTCAAATGCTGATATTTTGAAAGCAAAGACAGTGTGAACATAAGTGATGCTTTAGTGTAAAATGTTCCATTTTTAAATGTGACATGTAATTGAGTGCATATGTTTTGGTTACTGACATAATTACCAGTTAATAAACTCAGAAAAAAAAATCATTCTATTACTGTGTTTGGAACCACATAGGTATGAAAATATGTCATGTCACAGATCCAGTTCAGAGGAGAATCTGCTTTGATTTGTTTTGACTTTGCTCTGGAACCAGTCTGGAGTTTGTTGCTCATTTTCATCCTGAACGAATTTTCAGTAAAAAAAAACTGTCAGATCTAACTCTGAATAAATTGTGAATAGTTCAAAAATATGAAATTAAATGCCAACAATTGTGACTACTGGGTCAACATTTAAAGCATTTATCAAGAATGTAAAGAAAAATAAAATTGCTAATTTGAGATTAATTTGAAGATGTTCACCTTGGGAGCCACTAAATGTGTAAAATCTTTTTCTGTTTTCTTTTACATTTTACTGTATGTTCAGACTCATAACTGAAATTTTGATTGAATGATGGAGAGTGGATAATAATGGCCCCTGGGTTTTAAAACCTTAATATCTTTTAATTAATTAGGGCATCTGTAGAAATAACTCAAAGTTCAAGTTTGAATATGCCAGTTTGGATTTTAATGTTTAAATGCAACCGCTGTGCTTCTTTACATGACAAGTATTTTCTGTTGACAGGAATGAAAGATTTTTAAGTCTTTTAAGATGTAATGTGTCAGCCTGATGTCTAAGATTTTCTCTCTGACCTGCTCTCAGTCCTCTCTTCCCCTCTACCAGCCCATCTTCGATATGTTATCCAGTGTTGACTTCAGGTAGAACTGGTAGTAATTTGCTTGAGCCTTGGCACTGGTGCACTTTCGTCTCGTTGAAGAAGATTGATGGGCCTCTTTGTGGAATGACTTTTGTTTTGGATGGAGACATAGAACAAGATAGTGGCATAGAAGTGGATTTAGAATAAAAAGAAACTGAGTGAGAGAAGTGTTAGAGGGCAGGCAGTAGTGGGGAAAAGAGAGATGAGGTGAGATGAGTGATAGCTGTAAAAGATGAAGGAATGGAAAAAGAAATGTCACCATGGATGAGCTTGAGAGGTCATTAAATTCATTTGTATTTTATTGAGTGAGAGTATGTGACCGGTCCCAGATTTGCAAATTTTTTTTTTCTGTTGCACTCGTAAGTTATGGAAATGATTGAGCTTAGTGTGCATGTCAGAAAGGTGATATTTAAATGTCAGATTTTCTCTCTGGATGCAAATGTGATGGTGTACTTTTGTACATGTTTTTCATGTTTATGTTGCATCGGGATGCTGTAGCCTTTAAGCCTTTATAGAGCAGTGTTCAGTATTAACTGTAGGTGTTGCATTGCAGAGGAATTAGCAGCCCTTCATCCCTCTTTGTGGTGGGTCTACTGCTCAGTGCCCACATGTGGGTGGCTTTAAGTTGATTGGCTGTGATGACAGTTATGCACTTAATTGTGTCAGTTATCATCCCTCAGTGGCTCTTTTTGAATTCAGTCAAGCGCTTGATGTAACCCCCTGGCGTTTTGTTCTTTTCTCCACACTGAACAGTCTTTTTAAGTCTTTTCAGGTTTTATGAGTGATGAGACAGAGGAATAAACCTTTCTTCTTCCACTTAAGTTTAACCCTCTTTTGAAAGACAATTTGAATTTGACTTTTTTTTTTTCGGGTTACCTCCATCATCTGCTTAACTTGCTTCTCATTACTTTTGTGATTACTTTTTTATTCCTCATGCCTTTTCTTTCTTGCTCTGTTGTGCAGCACAAGGACCTGAATTACATCTTGTCTGATCTTATTTTTGTGTCTATTTCCCTCTCTCTTGATTCTCTATACTAATTTTCTCATTTTTCCAGATGCTCTTTACCATCTTATGATTCTACAGCATTGTTAGGGTCAACCAGCTGGGATTTGTTGGATGGTTTGTTACAAACTTCAGGTCACTATTATTTTCTGTCCTCACACATTAGTATCACCGGTGTCAATATGGAAACAGAAAAAATAGATCATGTCACTTTAAGTACCAAAGATGAAGCATTTAGAAGGCAAAGAAAAAGTAAAGTTAGGGCATTGATATCACTTGTCAGTAGACATCATACGGCAGAATAAAATGTTCTACATCTACGATAACTTAGCTGCTTGGAGACCAGTTGATATTGTGAGCTTTTTTATTGTTGAGGAGGTGCAAACAAATGTTAATTTTCATGACACTTTTGTTTCTGTCTCTAGAGCAGTGATTTCCAAAGTGTGGGCCGCGGCCCCCTGGTGGGCCATCATGGAATTGCAGGTGGGCCATGAGAGGTCATTAAAATTAAACAAATGTGTTTTAAATCATCGATCTTTTTTAAATATGTTTTTAATTACTGTAAGATATTCATGACATGATTAAAAAACATCAAGAAGTAATAAAACAACCCATTTAGGTGTTATTCTATTGTCATCTTAACTTAATATTACAAGTGTCACCTTATTTGTTGACCCCTCACATTAATATCGGAACATGGTTCCTAGACCTGTATGTTGATCACAGTTGTGATTAAAGGTTTAGGTGGGCCGCGGAGATTTTTCACATTTCAAACTGGGCCTTGGTATTCTGAAATTTGGGAATGGCTGCTCTAGAGGATATAACGTATGCTAGTTTTCCTCAGGATTGAATGTAGCAGGGCTGGGTGATACGACCTCAAATAGTATCATGATTAATTGAACATGTTACCTCCATCACAATTATTTCAGTTTTCTTTTATTTTTTTCCCTAATAGATTACTGAAGAGGTTTTTGCTGCAAATATGCAAAACTATTAAAGCTGTCATAATCGAATAAAAGATAACACATTTGTGATTTTAAAAATAGCAACGGGAAACACACACAGACTAACTATTAATGGTCATTTATTGAATATTCTAAATAATTGACATGGGCAAAATTAAGTCAGTTATTGGTTCTGATTGTCAGTTTTGATTAAATCCACGGCTCTACCATCTGGGTTGGCTGTTGTTGCATGCAGCATTTTTTTTCCTTTTTTTTCCTTTTTTTTTTTTTTTATGTTTTAATTTTTATTTATGTATTTAGCACAACTGCTATTCCAAAAAGGCACCAGGTGCAAACCAAGACAACGACAAAAATGGTGTAAAAAAAAAAAATTATATGCTCAAACAAACGGGATTTCCTGCTGTCCGTGTACTGTAGGACACTTGTGGGTTTTCTGTGCCAAAGCTGTGAAGTTTTGCCTGAAAATATGTCGTTTTCTCTGTGTGCTGTCGTATAGTAAACCACATACCCCAGTATTTGATGGTGATCTTAGCTGGTTTCACCGAGGAGTTCTTAAGCAAGATAGTTGGTACCCACTTTTGAAAATGCTTGACTATAAGCACATTGCTATCGAGCATTTTTTGAGGGGGGTAGCTTATTGATCCAGCTTGCATCTGTTTTGTTGTCCTGTTTGGACTGCGCATGTCCTTTCTTGAGTCAGGAGGAAAAATCAAACATTCATGTGTGCTATTGATCAAACCTTGCCAGTTCCATGCACACATCACAGAGCCAGGCTACCTTTTTGACATTTCTTTCAGGACTCAGCCTTTGTATCTTGCATCCGATTGACATTTCCTTGCTATGTATGTGTAAACATACAGATCTTAAGATATTTCATTCATTCATGCAGATCATCCTTTTCCTCTCTGAGGTAAAAAGCCCTCAAGCACTATGAATACTGGTCATGAATACAATGAGCTTATAAAAAGTAGCCTATTATCTGTGCACTGTTCTGAGCTAAATATGAGTTAGTGCACAGTGTTTTACTGAGTCACAATTTATTTTGCTTTTGAGGCAGCTTGTGACTCCCAATACCATAACTTTCACTATCGTTAGAAGTCATTCCTGCCTGTTTTAAAATGCAGCTTTGTAGTTAATGATCTGGGTATGAACAGAATGACTTAAATCACTGAGCTTTTTGCAGTTTAAATGTCAGCCCTCTTTATGGATTGACTGTATTATGTCCAAATAGCATCACAGTGGATGTTTAAACTTGAGACATTTTGTTATAATCCACACATCCATTTCTGCAATATTTTTTGCCCACAACACAACCAGGCTGCTTTGTGAATTCTTCTTCGCCTGGGGTTGACAGCCGTGTGAAGTATGAGAAAGTGTCCTCGGCCATATTTATTTAGGTAGGGGTGGTATTTGAAAGAGAATTAAACTAGGAGGATTTAATGAGACTGCCAGAACACACATCCATGCTGGACTTGCACGCCACTGTGGGTCTTTTCTGTCAGATGGTTCTTCAGTTATTGAGGTCTCTGTGGGGCCCATATACATCACATTAACATGCAGAATATATCTCAATTCCAGCTACCAGATTCAAATTTTTATCTGTCTTCACGGGTCAATATAAAAATATAGCAAGAAATATTAAGCAAACATTAGGCTTACTCTAAATGTAATTACGATAGGCAGAGCCAAATCATTTATGGGATAGAAACAGTATTGTTTATGGTCCTGTTTACCCCTGTGGTTTTCCAGTTTGTGGTTTTGATCGGTATTTTGAAGCTTTGTGTAATTACACTGAGGTCCCTGTCCCACTTATTTGGGTAAACATTTGCTAAGTCTTTGTAAAACGTGTTTTTTTTTTTCAGTCTTTTCATGCAGACACAAAAGAAACACACACATACTCTATCTTAAAAATGTTCTGCATTCAAGTCTCCTACATAACAGATGCGCACACAACCAGTCAACTTGACAAAAAGTCTCTTGCAAGAATACGATAAGGCACCAGCTCACACCCACGCGCGCTTTCAAAACTACAGTCTTGTTTATTCTTTTTCCTGTTTGTGTTAGCAACTTGCCAAGGAGCTCAGGCTTTGGACAGACGCGCAGTCCTGACACACCTACAGACACAGAGACCTGACGGACAGAGTCCAGCTGGCTGGTATGGCAGCAGCAAACGGAGCAGATGTATGCGGGGCTTTGATCTAGGTGAGTACCAAATAGGATGAGCAACAGGGGCAGGAAAGGGGGGGCATGGGGGAAGCTGATCTACACCACGATTGGAAACTGCAAGTATATTGAGGGTCCATAGGGGCTGGAGTAGTTGGTTTTGGAATACATTGTTTATTTGTGTCCGTTATACACTATCACATTGATATTAAACATTTTGGCTTTACATGTTATTTGCTGGTCATGTGAAAGTTTTGGAGAATGTTTTACACAGCATCTTAACTGGCCTTGACCTGGTGACAGTTTTAAATAAACTGTTTTAACTGTTATTGGACAAAAAAAAAACATTTAATGGAACATTATGTAGTCTATTACTTTATCTTATCTTTATATACAACAGAATTCCTGCTGCTGGTTTGTCGATTTTATAAGTATAGCTATATATGACAATTACTGGATTGCTTCACATAGGTTTAAAACCTCTTCACAGGTAGTGGCCCAGCATTTGGGGCAGGCAACACATCGATCATTAACGCAGCTTTTATTCACACAAACTTGGAAACACGCATGCAAATGAACGAGGAAAAGAATCTGCTTTAAACCCATAGATGCTATTTGCACATAAGGTACTATTCTGTATGCTTAAGATATAACAACCACGCTTACGAATATGTATCTTTTGCAGTATAACAGCAGCTTCTTTATCATCACTCCACTTCAAACTTTATTATCAGTCATCAGCACGGATGAAAGCTCCAGTTCTGACAGCTCCGGTGAAACAGCACATAGTTTGATAAATGTTTTGTATTTCACTTCAT
Source organism: Hirundichthys speculiger (assembly GCA_018398805.1). Classification (NCBI taxonomy): domain Eukaryota; kingdom Metazoa; phylum Chordata; class Actinopteri; order Beloniformes; family Exocoetidae; genus Hirundichthys; species Hirundichthys speculiger. The sequence continues at coordinate 2,116,578 of JAGFBZ010001790.1, read as the reverse complement.
GACACTGTTTTCTACAAATGATATCTTTCTGCTGCTCATCTGACCCTTTGAAACTTGAACCATCATCAGAGAACTGCATCGTTTTTAGTTTCACGGACTAGTGTTTTAGCAGTAGCCCAATGTCCGTGTACGTCATTGTCGTTGCTGCGGCAGATGATGAATACGTAACAAACGCGCCCAGGTGCGCTGCAAAACAGGACCCGTGGGTCTGACTGGATACTTGCCCAGTTATATATAGAGTCTATTAAGGGTTAGCTTCATTTAGATTTCCTCAAAGTCGTGGGGGCGTGATTATTGTGAGAAATGCAGTATGGGTGAGACAGGTAGAGAAGACATGGGGAGGGGGTACAGCTATCCTTCACACAAAGACAGCAGTACAAGTTAAACACAGGTGCACCGAACAAATTGGGCAGATGCTGCACTCAAGTTGAGGAGAATTTATTTGATATAAATAAATAAGAGAACACAAGGCTCTTTAAAACAAAACAAAACAAAAAAAGCCCCAGGAAAGATAAGACCAGCAATAGCTAAGAATAGCTGCTGTGCTGCATTTGAAATGTGGTGATTCCAGTCCTTCCATACAAAGAAAAATCAAGTATGTCATCATCTTTCTGCTAAAAAGCTTCGCCTCCTTAGCTGGCTAAAGGCTCATTAAAGCTTTCCTCTTACAGTATATATATTCATAGTAAAAATGCCCTTGTTACAGTATCTAGTAGATGGCCATGCCCTACTGTCAAAGTTCAAAGTTAAACAATTTTTACCCTGTCAAGTTAAACATTTAAGCCATCAATTATTTTAAACAAAGTGTCCAAAGGACAGCTGGACGGCTCTCTGGCTAAAAGCCTGAGTAAGACACCGGCGCTGTTTAGACCTGGTCGAAACGTCTGTCCTGCAGAATTCCATCACAAGTGGACAGACTTTTGTATCAGTGTAAACACACTTTAGACGTGTTTGAGGAGCACTGACATCACTCAAACCACATGTAGAGGCTGTCCGGGTCACGTGCTTTATCACCAACACAACACGTTCTGCAACACATTGAAACGCCATCTACATAACTGATGTTTTCTGTGTAGGTGGAAGGATGTATTTATTTGCCAGGACAAAACAATATGTAGGAGCCACAACAGCTGACAGCAACACACTAAGGCAGGGCTCTTCAACTCCAATCCTCGAGGGCTGCTGCCCTGCATGTCTTGAATGTTTCTCTTCTACACATGCCAGATTCAAATGAATGGATCACCATCAGCTTGTCATGAAGGTCTGCACATTTGTTAGCCGCCCATTCATTTGGATCAGGCGTGCTGAAGCAGAGAAACATCTAAGATGCAGGGCAGTGGCCCTTGAGGACTGGAGCAGAAAGGCCCTGCATTAGGGTGTCCTTTTTCTGGGCAACTAGGTATGGTTCAGTGCATTTCTGCCTCTTGCAGGTAAAAAATAATAAATAAAATCAACACATTTGGTCTTTTCTGAGAGCCAGTCACAAGTTGTCTCTCAAGACACGTGTGGAAATGTATATTCATACCAGGCATGAACAGATGCGCTTAGAGCTGTCCACGCTTGTTCAGATCACTCAGGATGGATGTTAAAACAACGTTTAAATGCGGCCATAGTGTAGGGCCATCCAAAAAATAATTTAGTTTATAGGATTATTCATTTTAAACGGTAAATTGCCCCATTTTAAGGCTTAAACTAAAGAAAAGGAGCAACTCTGGTAGTCCTGGGGGGAAATGAGGGCAGAGGCTCAGAGGATGTGCTAATATAGGGCACAAAAAAAGGAGAAAAGGAAGTCGATGGACCCATATGTTTCTTGCTTCCCCCTAAGAACTTTTCCATGTTAATTAGGTAATATAAAACTAGCAAACGCAGCAAGAGAGCAGGAACAAAAGCTGGATGGAAAAGCACACTCTGTTCACTTGGAGACTGTGAAACGATGTAGGTGTTTTGTGTGTGCTGATCGGTGACAGTTATATCACAGGTGAGATGAATTAGCCTTCACTTTGCATACTGGGCACAGGTCGTATCTGTTCTCCATGATCTCACCAGTTTGGAGTATGATTTACATGATATATTTCAAGTGAAACTGACATTTCATCTGGCAGTGTTTGCTGTGTGTATCCATGAATATTAAATCCCTTTGTTTGATTTGTTGAGGTATTTTTGGAGATTTAAATCCAAACAAGGTTTTGTAGACGTATGTGAACAGTGCCTGTGATCTTGCTTACCTCTTTCCAACTTAATTTCTGTTCTGTCCTGAAACTCAAAGTTGTTTTTTTTCCTGATGAAAATGAATGAAACCGATGTGCATGTGTTTTATTAGGTAAGGACGAGATGCACGTGTGTTGCGTGTGTACAGCACAGTGTTGAAGGACAGTCCTTGCTGACCCTGCACTTACAACCAATTTGCTGTGATCACAGTGACAAGACTTTCCATATGGATACTCTGTAATTAGCTAAGAGGCGATGAAGAAAGGCTGGAACTGGTGGGGCGTTAGAGGACCTGTCAAAAGGCCCCACTCATCCCGCACCCCCCAAAATCTGTCAGGAGGCTTGTCTGGGGCCCGTGCTCCCCGGTCCCCTCCCTCACACTTGGCTGCTTCAGTTAATTGAAGCCACTTCAGATCAGTGAAAAGAACTGGATCTGCTCGCCCGAGCGGACCACAGCGCTCACCTGCCCTGCCTGTTACTGCTGTTACCTGCCAAACACAACGACACCCCAGCATCATTATCTTTTACATCTACCAATCCAGAATTACAGGAGACAACCCAGATACATCCTTACTATGTACTTACCCATGCCCGCATCATTAGATCTGCCTGATTTTTATCCCAAGCCAGGAGGTATTTAAATGATTTTTGATAAGGATGCATGATAACTATCGGGCCGATAACAGGAAATGATGACGTCATCCCGATAAGTCCGATATCATGACGAATAGCCCCGATAACATATATATATTTTTTTTAACTGCCAGCCTCGCTCTCTCGGAGCCTTGAATGACCGGCAGTGAATTTTTATGTTTCAAGTGACGTCGGCATAATCAGAAAAACGATTTCTCAGTAAGGAAAATCAAGAATACCCCCTCATGCCAGAAAACAACTTGTTAACTCGGTCATCATTTTGGTAGTTGCCGACTTTAATTGATATTCACAGTATTTTCCTACATGTTACACATAAAAAATAGAAAAAATAGATAAGGCCAAAAGAACGACGAGCAAACGAGGGAACGGAGGAATTTACGTTACACCTTGAATGCCGCATTCAGTGCGCTGATAAAAACAAACAAACATGGCGGCGATGGTGTAGAACTTTGTTAAAGTTTCAGAGGAAGATAGTTCGCTGGTTATTTGTGACAAATGCTCCAAGCGAAGGAGGGAAAAATAGCTCAAGCTTTAATACGTCAAACCCAATCAGCCACCTGAAACATAACCGTCCCTTCCATGGAGTTTTGAAATCACGCTAACATGAGCTAACGTGAGCAAGCCAGCAGCAAGTCAACCCCTCCGCTCCTCTCCTCTCCTCTCTGCTCATCGCCATCATCTCTCTCATTGAAAGCTTCCATGAGATTAAAAAAAAAAAACAAAAAACTACTAAACCTCATTTACTTTAATTAAAGGCATTCATTTGAATGGAACCACAAGCCAAAATCCTTTAAACGTAATTTATTTAATACTATGGAGTGCACTTTTTCAGTTTATGTACACAGACAAGTCTATCTTGTGTCAGTACATTATACTCTCTGCATTATTTTTCATTGTCAATGAGGAATGCATTTTTTCAGTTAGTAATTCTGATGCATGTATTTTCCATCAGTTCAAGGAGCCTTTATTTTTTTTATATCAGTCATTACTGCAGCTTATTTAAGTTGATGTGAGATATCAAATAGGTTTGTTTGATAGCTTTATGAAAATGTTTAAGAGTCTTGCCAATAGTTTTTCATTGTAAAAAAATAAATATCTGTTCATTTAAAGAGTCAAAACTGTTTTTGGTTTTTGTTCATAGTATTGATGTAATGATCTTGGGTATATGTGTGTGTTATCGGTTAGCGGTTATCGGTTATCGGTATCGGCCTTTAGGAGCTGAAAGTTATCGGTTATCGGTATTGGTTTAAAAAACAGTTATTGTGCATCCCTAATTTTTTAAGTTGTATTTGAACTTTTGCTCTTATTTTACTCAAATATGTGTCCAAAAATATGCAGATAAACTCATTAATTTCAAGTGAATTCCCATAAAAGTCAAGGATATCAAAATAAAGAAAGGGCAAGCTCACACTTGACAAGACAGTAAAATCTTTTTTCAGTGTATGAGCTCGCAAGTGCCGTACAAGAAGTAGTAAAGCTCAGTGCAAACAAAGATCCAAGACTGCCGGCCCACAACGCTCAGCTGAAATGACATGGACCACAATTAGATTTGCTCTGAATAATTTGCCTCCCACATGGGTTTTGTTGATAAATTATGGCTGAAATGAAAATCTTCTGCGCTTATCATGAAGTAAATATAGCATGAATAGAACAAAGAAACAACTTGTTCTCCAATTTGGACCAAAACAAGCTGACCAAGTTTTGTAAAGGCCATAAAAAATGATACTGTCATTATTCCTGCGGAGAAATATATGCTCTTTTTCTTTTGTTGTACAGCAGTGTGCACTAAATTATAACAGAAGGATAAATGTTCTCTTCGTGCCTTTGAAAGTATTCCAAATAACTTCAAACCACACAGGATTTTATTAAAGCTTTCTCTGGTTTTCTCATTCAGTCTTCTGTCCAAAAATATGGAAGTTGCTGAACTGACGTCCTGCATCCTGAGTAGTAAAATAATAAAGTATGCAATCGTCTGCCCCTCAGATGCTTCTGCAGTGCTGCTTCCATTATCACTGAACGCTGGGAATGTCTTTGGGACAATCAGTGGAAGTGCTGTAGATCTCTTCGAGACAGCCCCCTTGTGAGTGATTTTCTGCAGTGAGAAATAGAGCTTGTGTATTGCTTTAAATGCCAGGCTTGTCCTCAGTCAGTGCGCTTTATTGTGGTAGCCTTTAGTTATACTGTAGCTCAGTCAGCTGACATTTAATGCTCAGCCATTACTCTGCTGCTGCTTTAGTCTAGACGTAGTTGTTAGTGGCTTGAATATGAACAGACAGATGTGACAGCTGGCCTGCCATATGTGACAAGCCTTTTAGATCTTTATTCCATAATTATTCCTTCCCTTGGGACCAGTATTGACATTTAAGTTCTTCACACTCCGACCCTGTAAACTGCCAGCCACCAGTTGACATGATCTGTTTCTTGGCAACCTCAAAGGAGACCCAGGAAGGTGCCTGGGAGATGCCTACAACTGTCTGTCAGCGATGGTAAAATGAACGCTTTTAGGTTCATCAACCAGTGATAAAAGTATTTGTCTGATTATATTTGCTCTTTATTAAGTAGCTTTATTAAAGGTTTCCTCTCTACCTCATGTTGTTGTCTTTTTTTTTAAAGGAAAAATAAAAAACTCAGAGATTGGAAGGCATCATTTTACAGTATGGAGTGAACAAACCTTTTGGCTCTCACTGGGATCAGGTTGTGCAAACAAAATTGACTTTGTTAATGACTTCTAAGCTGTAGTAATGAAGTGTCAGCTGTATCAGTTTGAATGCCAGTATCTCAGGTTTACTGTGAATCTCTTTGTGTCTGTACTCCCTCCTCGGTCCGTGTCACCTGGTTCTTCCCTCATCCTCATTTCACTGCTGTCCCTGGTTCTAATTTCAGTTGCCACGGCAACCTTGTTTCTCCCTCCACTGATACTTCCTCCCTGATTGCTCTGAGCTCTTTAAGTTTCTCTGAGCTGGTAAATGTTTTTATTATCATTATTAGTTTTTTGTTTTTTTTACTTGTGTTGATTTGCAGTTGTGGACTGTCACTTTGATGGAAACAAGTTTTCTCAGTGTATCTTGGCTGATTTCTTTTTATCCTTAATGCTGGTTAAAATTGGAGTTTAGGCAATTTCTTGGTTCATCGTAAAAGTTCATGGAAATTCTCAAATGGATGAAAAGTCACATTTGTAACACACCTCGTGGATGCATGATGTTGATTGCTATTTTTTTTCAGATCTCAAATAACTTAGTTGTAATTTACATATTTATTTGAGCCACTGTTTTTCATCAGAGTGGTTTAGACTTCGGTCCTCCAAAGCACTGCAGTGGTGTTATTGGTTGTGATTCAGAGCTGTGTGCTACATAGTTTTAGTTTCTGTGTTTCTGTGTTCACATACTCTCTAAATCACAACCAGTAACACCACTGCAGTGGTGTTACTGGTTGTGATTTAGAGAGTATGTGTTACTGGTTGTGATTCAGAGCTGTGTGCTACATAGTTTTAGTTTCTGTGTTTCAGTGTTCACATACTCTCTAACTCTAAAGAAGGTTAAATCTGGTTTTATGGCAGATGCTACTGTTGAAATGTATTCTTAAGGAAAAATCAACTTAAGTGACTACCCTGGAAAATCTTTTAGACATAAGCAAACCCCTTTATATTTGCTTTATCACTACCCATTTATCACCCCTTCCACTTTTAATAACCTTATTTAGTGTTCTGCATTGAACCTTGACAACATATTTTCAGACTATGACAAAACTGCAACCAGTCATATTTTGATTTTTGAAAAGAAAAGAAAAAAGTCCTAATTAGTAATGAAATTAACTAAACTCTGTGAATCTGAACTCATTTTGTGAAGAAATTTAGGTCATATTAACTGCATGCATGTTATATTCAGTTGGATACTCCATACGTCCAGCAGGTGGTCATTAATTTCAGTTACTCTGTGTCCATGGCACCGCTCTCAGAGCCTCTTCTGTGCATATTTATTCAGAATATATGGATCTTTTAGAAGTTGTGGAAGGTTTTGTGTTTCTCCGCTGCTTTAACTGTAGTTGCTTTGCTCTCGGATGACTCCGCCCCATCAATGGACATATTCTTCTTTTTAGTGTCACAAAAGCATGTACTAACAGAACCTTAGTGAATTAACATGTCTTGACATAATTCACATAAACCAGCGAGTGTCACATTTAACATAAAATACAAGGAAATTGTGTGTTTGGATCATGTAAAATGAAGTGCTGTGAGTGAAGTCACATAAACCCATTGAACATTTTTGAGCTGACATATAAACTTTACTCTTAATCAAAAGGTACAAGTAACGTAATCCATATATCAATTCTTTAAAAAGCAATGTTCCCACAATTGTTATTTGGTAACAAATCAACCATTGGTTTATAAGTTGGTGGAAGGATAAAATCCGATAAATTGCATCTCTACAGGTGGCCTGAATCCACTCTGATCACCTTCTGACAAGCAGCACAATATACTTGATCAAGACCCAGCAGGTTCATGCTTGTTTTCTCTTTTTCTTTCTTTCACTCAAAGGAAATGTAACTTTAAGTCTGGCCTCTTTATTTTTCATTTAAAATGTCTCACGAGATTCCTTGGTTGCTTTTCTCTGCATCTTACTCTTTTGTTCATGATTATGTGCGAGGAAATTATTCTATCACAGTCTCATTTTATACCTTCCTGTCTTTTAATCTGCTCTCCTATGTGACTCCTTATCTATATACATTTTTTTTGTAGTCAACATTTCTTAAGTTTATCTGTGTCTGACATGTCTTCTTTTATTCTCATATATATATATATATATATATGTATATGTGTATATATATATATGTATATGTGTATATATGTATGTGTGTGTGTATATCTGAATCTCTGAGTTCATCACTGTCTGCTGTTGCCACCATTGTGGCATCTATCAGAGCAGTGAAAGCATCTCTGCTGCTTTTGATTTGCTGTGCAGAGACTGAAATGTTCCTGCCCGACTCGAATGAGTTCATTAGAGAGAGCGATAATCTCAGAAGGGGGTTTGCACCAAAAACATCCTCCACCAGAGGCGATTTAGACAAAGGACCAAACATTTAATGTAATTTCAATTGGGAGAACAGGCAAGGAAGTTTTGGGAGTTTAAAATTAGAGGTGCCAGTAGTGCTCTCAGAGTTGGAGAAGAAGATGAATTAGGAAGGCCTGCATTCTGAGCATAGCTGTTGGTTGCAGTCACAGATTCACTGCAAAGATCTGAAATGTCACTGTGTGTATGTGTGAATATGTGTGTGTTTGTGGTAGTCTAGCAGATTTATCTGCCTGGCATTTCCCTCTTTCAGAACCGACTGCAGTACCAAGCACCATCTGATGACCCTCCAAAAGGCTCAGTGCTGCCAAGAATATTGAGGGGAAAAAAATGTAACCTTAGCTTGAATTAGGAAGGCTTGGATTTGAAGGGTAACACGCAGGGTTTTGTCACCTTTACTAACACCGGCAGTTATTTTGCTGGTGTTATCTTAATAGTGCCTTTGGGAGCGGATTTGATTCTGCCACTGCTGACTTTATGTGAGCCCCTGTGTGCAGGTAATGAACTGATCTGAAATCAGGCTGTGAGCTGATAAATACACTTGATATGATACATTCACAGCTGTTTGGTATCTGCTCCTGCTGGCTGCAACTTTGCAGAATTTCCACTTAGATATTGCAAAGATAGATGATGGCATTTAGGCACCAACAATCAGACCTTAACTAGTATTTCTGGAACATTTATTGAGCTGAAAATACTGGGGTTGTTGGCATTTTTAGTGTCTTACAGTTCTTAAAAGGACTATTACATGCAGTTATAACATGGAGTATTAATTGAACCTATAGCTACCTGGATTATACTTTTGAATTATGCATGAATAGCTTAAAAAGACACATTTTCAAAAATGAGCCTTTTGACTTTTTTTTTTAAAGTCTGCATTTTGCATTGGTTTTGTTAATATTTTATGTAACTTACTGCGTATTTCTCTGCTTAGTGTTGGTGATGTGTTCTTTTTATAATGAAGGCTTTGCTTCGGCATGTGTTAGAATGAGGTGACTCACTTTCAGCTCTCACTGTATAATGTAGGAGTTCTTTAATGTATACATAACAGTGTATAAAAGGTGAGGAGATAACTTATTTGCCTTAAAAAAGGAAAAAGATATATTTTTTTATTCATTTAGTAGAGATTATTTTTAAATTCACTTTGAATATAAATGAATGTGTGTGTATGTGTGCATACATTTGGTAATTGGGAAGCGGTGTAATGCGGGGTCACACAAAGAAGTAACCCCAGTCGTACCAAACACAACGGATGGATAGAAGTGAACTTATTAGCGCAGCTACCTTTCCTCTACCTTCCTCTCCATGAAAAGAGCAACAGCGAAGTGGTGAGACAGAGAGCAAAGTTTGCAGCTGTCTTTGAATTTCCTTGGCGGTCCGTGATACTGTGTCTGGCTTTCCAGTGAACGTGTGAGAGTGTTTATGTGAATTCTGCATCTGCACTGAATAACAAAAGGAAGGAACTGTGCAGCAAAAATGTTATTTATTTGTTAACAAGTCACATTACTCGCACCCTGATACATTAAACCTTCAATATTTTATTTTTTATCCTGGGTGCTATGAAATGGCTTAATCCAGGATTTACAATCTGTCATTTTTTATTTCAGTGTGTAAGTGTGGTAAAGCAGTTTGTTTAAATCCAAGTTACATCTAAGAATGAGCTGTTCTACGTTCATGAAGATGGTTTCGTCGCCTCAGCTGAGATTTGAGATTTTTACAGACACATTTAATGCATTTGACATTTTTGAGAGATTCAAAAATATCGTTAGTCATTATGGAAACTTTCAATGACACATAAAAGCTTTCACCACTCTGATGCCCCCAACCCATTAGCAAGAGGGAGCTTCAAGTCATCACATGGGGAAATCAGTTTTGTTTGGTTCTTGTTATTTGTGAGCGGTCAGGGTTTGGGCTCGGTTTAGGCTCACAAAAGATTTTTTTAGTGGTACGGAAAGAATATTGTTTACATGAAAACACAACACCACTATAATATTTCGGAAAAGATTTTGCAATCTGTTAAAATAACTGCCCCATCAGGATCCAGGGATTACCACCCTGCAGCTCCAGTTGGATTGTTTTTTGATGGGACACTCAATAAGGGATGACCCTGGACTGTCACTTGTGATGACCCTGTACGGTACACTTTTTGCCTCAGTGGTTATTGCAGAATGGGCTCAAATATATGCTTCTTTGGGGGGTGGGAGATTAGATGTGACATTTGATAAGAAGAGCAAATATTGGTCCCTGAGGTAAAAATGAACTATGGAGAGGAAGAATGCCAGTTTTGACCCCTGTGGCATTAGAGTGTCCTTGATCCCCAAATTGCAGCGAAGTGATATGACAGTATGACACGTTAAGTGAACAGTTGATATTAATTGGCTCCTCTTTGGTCTGAGTGTGTAGAAACACACACACAGACCAAATAAAAGATTATGTTTCCACGCTGATACCGGCTCCCAGTCCCCTGAGACTCACTTTATGTGTGTACATGACAGGATACTTAAATGCTAAATGCTAATTAGCACTTCAGTGCATGCAGAAAAACACATACACGTGTTCAACATCAGCCTGGCTGTCATCTGTAGTTTCTGTAGTTGAGTACTGTTACCCTCTCCAAAAACAACTGGTGTTACTGGAGTTGCTCCATTCTAATTTTAACTACTTTTACTTTTTTTTTTTTTTTTTTTTTTCATTTCTGTGGCCCTCTTGACTCGCTCCAGCTCTGTTTAAGATGACATCTCACCAATTCAGTTACTTCTGAATTACTGCTGCTGGCACAATTCATCATTAAGAGGAGAGTAGAGTGGGTAAAAAGGAGGAAACGCTGTGCATGTCTGAAATCGTTCTCTATTTTCTACGTGTTATACATGACTACTGAAGGCTACTGTTTTGATTCAGGCAGTGGTCAAACATATTTTGTGCCAGTAGGAGCATCTGTCAGTACTGGCTTATGCTATTTTTCTAGTAACGGGGTATTTTATTAGTCTTTTAGTGCATTGCTTTGTGATGCAGAATTCTGTCTCTCGGATGATATTGTTTAACGTGAGCGAATGTAGTGACTCTAGACGCTCCACCACCGCCAGGAGGGAGTGTGAAAGGATGAGGACTTGTCTCTTGCTGAGTATCTGGTGATGCACGGAAAGCATTTTTGCCTCAGGCTACATTCCTGTGACAAAGCCAGCTGTCATGATTTCACATTGTAATGCAGACTTGAGGGAGGGAAAAAAAAAGTAAAACATTGACAACTGCAGAAGTAAGATTTATGTTTGGAATTCTAATCATGTCATTGATACATATTGGTATTTTATAAAGCTTCTGCATGATAGTGCAGGATTTATGTTACATAGACTGTTGTTTTCTCTCTTACTTACTATTATTAAGAACTTAGTGGGGTTTGCATTCCCTTTTTAATATTATTACTACCCAAACCCAAAGTGCCCTTGATTCTCCCATTACAAACAACAGAATAAGGGGAAAACTGAGTTCATGCAATGTTTGTTTGTGCCTTTTTTTAAATGAACATTTTCCCTCTAATATTTATTAATACAAGGCGTTTTATTTGGCATTTATTGGTGTGGTATTTATTGATAATATCACATTTACTTGTTTTGTAAGCGAGTTCTTACTGAAGCCTGAGGCAAGAATACATCCTGTGCATCCCCAGACATCTCCAGACATCTCATCTTGCGTCTCGCTTTGGTCCACAAAAGCTGAAACCTGTTGGTTTATAAAGATAGCGACAAAGTACATACATGATGTCCGACACCCTCTGTGAAAAGAGAAGGATCAGAAGAGATTAGACGAGCAAAGGGATAAAGATAGAGCTAAAGAAAGGCTTTGTGTTTGGTCCCCTCATGAACCAGGGTGCCTGCTAATTACCAAACTCTCTGGTCCTCGCTAAATGTGTTTGAAATCCACTGGATGGAGATAATTGAGCTGAAATGTGTTACATGACAAAGTCATAGTGAAGGACAACTACTAAAAAAAAAAAAAACCAGGCATCCTCTCCACTTCCACTCCTTTCTCTGTCAACGCTTTTGAAATAATACTTTCCCCAAATGATTCATTTCACAGTGTTTGTCTTTGTTGTTGGCTGAGATTGAAGCTTTGCTAATGTTGGAGCCACCTTTTGTGATAAGCTTTAGTCAAACAGAGAGAGGCTGATGTTAGAAGTGTCAGACAGACCTGTGGTTTCTTGTTGGTGAATAATTGCTTTTAGCCTTCAGTTCAAAAACGTAAGCTTTTAAAAATCACCCGCATCATTATTGTAAACTCGAGGTTTTTATTTTTCGATGGCCACAGAATGGATGTGCCTGTCCGTGCATTTCATTTTCTTGCAGTTGAGCAGTGGTTTGTACTTATATTGTCTAAATCTCGAATTGATTACGGCGCTTCACATGAAAATTGATTTGCCACCTCGGAAACATAGATGCCAGACAGAGATGGGCCTCCCCTGAGAATGTTTGAGTAAAGTGAAAACAAGGTGAAGAGAGACTCCCCGCCGTTCTATTTGCATTTTAATTATAAACTGCATCAGTGCACAGAGTACGGTAACAAAACAACTCTCTCCCTCTCCTTTAATTCCTCCTTGCTTCCAGCTCAGCTCAGCTCATGAGAATGAAACTTTATGGTGAGAGCCTCTGCAGGGCAGAAATTAAACAGGGAGGGTAACACGCAAGCGCACATCCAGAACGTGACTGAGTGTTTTGAGCATATGCAAAATGATTTTATAGTTTGTCCAAATCTTGACATGTTGGACTTGTGAAGCTCATACATGCTGCATTAATGATGCTGCGTCAGTCAAATAAGAACTTCAAATGTCTGGGAAGGAGATCAGATTCATGCATTCATAATTTCACTTTGTAATTTGCTGAATTCTTTCCTAAACAATCCATTATTAAATTGCAAGTAAGTATCCCCACATTTAAACAGTTATATGCACCTTCCCCTTGCATGGTTGACTATATATTTAAAAAAGAAAAGGGGAGGACACAACAGATGCAATGCTGTCAGAGGCTGATGACAGTTATTTCAATTACATCATCAATGCTCAGATTGGCCCAGAGTAACTGTTATCTAAATCTACAAGTAAAGACCTTATTCATGCAAATGTACTATGTTGTCATTTTAAAATGGATGTTGAACCCAACCTTTGAAGCAGGTTTGTATCTAGGCTTCACGCCGTGCTTCATTTAAAGGTGCACTACTGCCGAAGGAGGTGCAGTTTCTAAAAAGATTACAGTACTTGACTTTATAACATCCCTGAACCAGTGCTTATTTGCCAGAAATTGATGTGTTGTTAATTTTCAGAGTGCTGTAGAGTGTATTATGTTACATGTCATTATTAATAAAGCAGTTTTTTTTTTTTTCTGCTTATCTAGCCTGTGACACTGTTGGCTGATTGCACTCTGGTGATAACTGAAAGTCAAGAGAGCTTTCCTCTTCTCTCCATGTTGGTAGGCAAGCAATACAACAAGCAGCCTCAAATTGGACAAAAATAGGTCTTTTATTGTTGAAAAGTTACGTGGTAAACTTTACAGCACTGTAAGTTATTATCGTTTGTTGGAGTCATGATATACTTAAGGCTGTGAAGTGGTTGTTAACATCATTAATTTGGGCTCAGCAATCTCTTTTTTAATGATGCGTAATGGTTGTTGCACAAACGAATGCTTCTTTCATTTTATATCTTCTAAAGTAGAAAATGCGATCAGAATGACGATCTAAAGCATTAAAGAAGGTGTGTGGCTTTGGCATGGTTGCCTAGTTTTATCGCTATCTTAAGTGGATATTAGGAGAGAAAATAGGGTGTTGGGAGATGGTTTGAAAAGGAGAGAGGAAGAGAGAAGGAGGCTATCAGTGATATGGAGAGCGATGGTGATGTTTCACCGGGGTTAGCGCCACGGTTCAGGGAGGACCTCTGTATCTGCCAGCGCCTCTTAATCCATCACACCTCCTGCGGCCCTGGATCCGACACACTCCAGCGTCCTCCCGACCCACTACCGAATTCATGCTCGGCTCATTCATGCATGTTTGCCGGCTGTGTCTGGCATTTTCTCCTCCTGGCTCTTACTTCCTTTTTCTCTCTCGAGTGTCAGTTATGCCTCGGGCGCGATGGACAGACACTGATTTGCAGCAGACATGTTTCCATACATGCTCCACATTTGGCCTTTTTCTTTCTCTTGCCTCAGACAGTTTTTCTACTTTCCCTTCCCTTTTTTTTTTTTTTTTTACCTGCATGTCTCATCTGGGGAAACTTGTTTTGATTTTCTTTGCCATTAATTTTCAGAGACACCTTGGCTCTAATTCTCTTGACATAAGCCCTACATTTCTCATAATGAAGCTTTGGAATTGCTTTCTGCATATGATCCACGTGCTTATTTGTGCCTCTAGTCAGCTGTGCATGATTTTTAGAAATGGGGTTCAGCTACTACACTTGATCAATCTAAGTAGTTCCCCCCCGAGATGCATGAGATGCAAGCTTTTAATGGAATTTGGTCTTATAATGAACTGGCATCATTAACCTGTCAGATTCCTCACCAGAGGGAAAAAAGTATAAGTTGTGAAAAAAGTACTGGTTTGACTCTTAAATTGTGCAAAAGAGAGCTGGATGCAGGCGTTTGATTTATGTTAAGAAATGTGTCATACACACATTTAAATCTGCAACACTTAGTTTTCTGGCATGTTTTCAGAGTTCCCAGTCTGTTCCTCTAAACTCTGCAGTCTGTCTCTGTACCTCACTGTTTCGCTTGCTGCCTGTTTTTGCACAAGGTGACCCTTTAAACACGCTAGGATCCCCACTGCGTTGGCAGCCTTTCCTGCAGCAGCCAAATCACGCAGCTCCACCCCCTTACCACCTGGTGGCGGTGTCCCAGCACTGTGCCACCTGTTTTTCTTCTCCGAGTAAGGAATTAGTGCCTCAAGGGAAAATATAGCGGGTGGCTCTGTGGATACGGTGTTTCCTTCCTCTTTTAAAGAAGGGATGGAAATTTAGATGACATATCATTAACATGTGTGCAAGTGGTTGTTTGCTTGAATGCACAGAACATGCACATTTCTCTCTGTTTTCCTTTTTCCACACAGATACGCGCGGACACACACACACACACACACACATATATATAACTGCCTGTCTGCTTTGTCACTCTTGACGTCAGTTCACAGCAGGCCAAGTCATCCTAAATCCTTGCCACATGGCCATAGTCAAGGATTTCTCCTCAGCCGCTGTATTACGTGATTTTAGTTAGTGCAAAGAGATATCCTTAAGTTGTACATCTTACGTTAATAATTTTAAGAATAAAATCTAATACAAATAAATTGGCGATTTCTTTAACTGAAGGAGGTTTTTGGATTCAGGTTGCTTCAAGCACTGTACAAATAAACTGAATTGAATTGAAATGCTATATAATAGTAAACAAAGACCCCTTTTGATGAAACTGAATCAGTTTGTTAGATAGGACATTTGTTTCCAACCCCTGAATTACCAAAATGTTGTATTTGAAAATGTTATGCATATTAATTAAACACAGTATTTTGTTCCAGGTCATAATGACAAAGTAACAAGCAGTGCCCTCATAAACCAGCAGTAGGCCCATGATCAGCCACCACAATCACCGCAAATCAAATATGTTCCCATTCAAGCGTGACGGTTGGTCATAATTAATACACTCTGGAGGGTGCCTGCTTCAGGACCAAAGTCCAGTCCAGCAGCAGCTCAACAAAATGCTCTTTCCTGTGCTCTTTTGTAGGAACACTTGATAAGCCCTGCCCCTATTATGTCAAAGAACAGAAGCAAAAGGATCGCATAAGCCTAATTATATGAGCTTACTGCTCAAAATACATTTTTAAAGGTTGCTGTTTAGCAACTGTCATTTTAACAGGAGCTAATTTGTTTACACAGGAGGACACGTGGCATTTCTGTTTTAAAATGTCTTAATGCAACTGGACAAAAGGTGGACAGAGATCAGCCTCGGCACAAAAAAAAAACCCCCAAAAACCCTGCCTTATTTTATAATGTAGGAACAGCTCTTGTGCATTAGGGAACGTTCTTTGGTTCTCACTCTGGGACATTGAGACATTGACATTGACATTATGGATTCTCAATCACATTGGAATCTGCGAAGTCTGATGGGAGAGTCGATGGTGGCTTGGGGTCTCTGCCGTTTTTCTGTAGTCGTTGCAGAGCAGCTGCTGCTGCAGTGTGGAAAGGTGTGTTGTCATTCAGGGGTGTGGTGGCAGGTTTAGGAAGAGCCTTTGCCACGAATGTGTGTGTGCAAGAATGATTTCCAATGGGTGGTATATAAACATTAGAATGATTTAATATGTTCACTTCAGGGCAGCACGGTGGCTTCACAGCAGGAAGGTTCCTGCTTCAAACCTCGGCAGGGACCTTTAATGTGGAGAGTTTGCGTGTTCTCCCCGTGTTTGTGTGGGTTTGTGTGGGATGATTGTCTACATGTGGCCTCTGCGATGGACTGGTGACCTGTCCAGGGTTGAACCCCTGCCTTTTCACCCAAAGAGAGCTGGGATAGACTCCAGGAGATCCCCATGACCCTAGATAGGACTAAATGGATATGGATAATGGATGGATTGATTCACCTGTTAGTGTTTTTAAATGTTGTGACTGATAAGTGAATATTTCTTGATTGGTTAACTCACATAGACCAGATGTTTCCAACTTTCTTCAAACCTAGTGAAATCTGTCTTTCTTCATGCAATTTAAGGATGATTTGCACTTTAGCCCCAGCTGGATACTTACATGTTTTGACCAAACACACCGCCATCAACTCTAATACTATTTGTAACAAAATACTAATCATCATTTTATTGTACATGTGAATATTTGGAATTAAAAATGATTTAATGTTAATGCATGTGTGGTCAAGTGGTTTTTCATCTGTGCAAAGGTTATTAACACAAAAACACATACGCTACTTCACAACATTATAAAAACATGTCTTTTGTAATCGTCACAGAAAATGTTTTGATTTGATGTGCCTTTATGCAGAGTAGTAGCATAGTAAAGCCAGATAAATTAAGAAAAAAAAATTCAGAGGTACCAGGAAACAGTTTTGTTAATGGATAGTAGATCTATTAATCATAATCAACAGCTAAACTTATGGAAAATGAGCTTCATGTTCACTGGCCTCTGACAGACATTTAGATTGAGAAGCCTGTGCAGGCAACTTGTGCATCACCAGCCATGATTGTCACAAGCACAGATGGAAAAACAAATGAACAGATGTGTCCTAAAAGGGAAAATGTGCATTATAAGCTCTTCTCAGCATTGGAATTGCAGATGGAAGTAGCATATGCCCAGAAATATATGCCATCAACACCGATATTAGCCGATATCTCAGGACAAACATTGCGGCTACCAGGGATTACCTTTTGTGTGTAACGTGTTTGTGATAAGTCCTCAACCTGCTGGCACAAGCAGTAACGACATCACCTCACTTGGCTCTTGTTTATGCGGAGGAAGTTGAATCTGTCTTTTGGTTTGGCAGACTCTGAGGCGAGTCGGGGGTGTGTGACAGAGAGATGGAGAGAGACGGTGGCTGGACTGGCAGAGTGAGAGCAGACCGTCACTCTGTAATGAATATAAATGGGCTCTCCTCATCTGGCTTTACCTTTCAGGCATGGGAAAACGAGTGGAATCGACTTTGCCCAACCCCCTTTGTGCCCGCTTCTACTTCCTCACTCACTGGCTGCATTCAACAAAACAAACACTTTTATATATATATATATTTTCAGCTTTACTTCTCTGCTGTCTGCACTGTGGTTTTCCAAGTTCCCACTTCAGTTAAAGCAGCTCCTCAGGAGGCGACAATGAATCTTCACCACTGTGATGTCAAAGCAAAGGTGTTTTATGTTTTTATGGAGGAGAGAGCACTTCACCAGAAACATCTAAAACAAACAGGACAGTTATGTCATGGAGATTTATGAAATTGGTATGGTTTGTTTGTATTTTCAAAGGAGTACTTGAAAAGTTATAGATTGATTTGTATGAAACGTTAACTGGAGGCGGCATGGCTCCATGTAAAAATGATTCTTTTGGGTAGTTGACTGCACCCAAAGGTGCATGGAGGCAACCCCTTCATCAACCAGAGTAAACCCTTGTGTATCAGGCTCAGGAGTCAGGGGGCTGTGAGCAAGTCCAGTCCAACTCTGTGCCTCTCCCCCTGGGGAAATGTAGAGATGAGCAGGGTCAAGCCCCTTTTGAAGAGTATGGAAACAAAACCCACGCTGCACGTTGACTGGATCTCAGGTGTGTCAAACTGATCCGTGAAAGGGCCGTGTGGCTGCAGGTTTTTGTTGCAACTAGTGCTGGGCGATATGGAAAAAAACATATATCACGATATGGACTGTTTTATATCACGATAACGATATATATCACGATATACCATAATAAAGTATGTTTTCAGTTATTCTCTGAAAAGTTTGACAAAAATTTCATTGCTTACTTTTCAACTTTATTTTGAAAGGACATTTAAGCTGAACTGTCACAAACATACATTTTAGTGCAGCAAAAACAGGTAGGTACAGAGGTACAGTAGCTTTCACATTTTTTTAAAGTGCACAACAGTTTCTGAGAGGAAAAACACATTTTTGCACTGAAGTTCAGCTATAAAAAATAAACACAAATTATTTTTCAACTTTCTGAAATCTGTAACCTTGTAGTGCAAAGTTTGCAAACCAATATAAAGTGTCTAAAGTAAACACCAGGGTTGAAGAGAACTCTGTTTAAGGCATTAACCATGAATAAAAGTGCAAACATAAAAGGCTACTTTGTAGAAGTAGATATGATTCTATCAAATTTATCACTGCAGGTTATTTAATTACATATTTGCTGTAATAATTGATAAAATTAGATTAGAAACGATAGAAACGATAGAAACGATAGAAGAGAAATGGCACGATATACACTTTTATATTGTCCCCACGATATATATTGTCATATTGCCCAGCACTAGTTGCAACCACGCAGAAACACAGCTGACTTGTTTTAGTCAATTAACTAGTTGTCTTCACTAAAGGTCTTAACCAGTTCAGTTGATTGAATGAAACGAGTCAGCTGTGTTTCTTCATGGTTGGATGGTTGGGACAAAAACCTGCAGCCACACGGCCCTTTCACGGATCCGTTTGACACCCCTGATCTAGATGATACCTCTGGACCTGATGCATGACTTCAGGTTCTTTCCCAGCCAGAGAGAGGTTGGGAAGGTGACTTTTCATGTCCCAACAGCCAGTTTCAGTGACTGACAGGATGCCAAGGCCCACGCCTTCAGCTGTCACTTGTGCTGCAAAGCATCTGACACTTGTAGGTGGAGGGTCCACAGCAGGTGAACCTGATAGTTATGTAATTCATCACTCTTATCCTTATCAAATATGGGTGTTTGATGTTTTTGATTTTTTCAATAACAGCACAAAAATAACTTTTCTCAATTTTTAAGCTCGAAGGATCTCCTTATAGTCCTGGATGGTGACTTGCTTACTGTCCAAGTTTTACTTTGGTCACTCTCTTGTTTTCTCTTCATCTCGTTTTCACATCATTACTTTCAGTTTCCTCCTCTGCGGTATCCACTGTTGCCGTGTGACAGAGCTGTGAAGTGATATGCGGTTGTTTCAAGAGACGACCAGGATGAGCGTCCTGTTACTTTGGCTGGTTTTTGCTGATGGCGTGGGAAGTTAAACAAATATTCCTGAAGATGAAATTTAAGCTTGTATTTTCACATGAATAAAAACCAACTAATTTTTTACTGTTTTGTCTGTGATAATTGACACTCATGACATGGTATTTTTCCCTTGAAATTCTGACTATTTTGTTGTTTTATAAAGGATGAACAAACAGGAGCTGTCAGAAAGGTTGCTGGACAGGAAAATCTTCTCTCGCCTTGCTTTATTTTTTTAGAAGCTTGTGCTCGCTTGTTGTTTCCATTCAGAAATACACCGCAGATTTAAGTGCAGTTCAGTACAAAAGCAAGCCCCAGAAAAAAGCAGCGTTGAATTCCAGCTGAAGCAATACGTGCGTCAAAATGCAGCTTTTCACCCGTTCGCTGTTGTGTGGTTCTTGACCTTCTTTATGTGCTTTATAAGTTGGGTAATCTAAACTTGTCGCTCTGTTTTCCTGTGTCTTTAAACACTCTTTTCCATTATTTCTGCTGCCTGTGATGTGCTGATTAGGATAAGTAACTGGAGAGAAAAATAAAAAAAACAAAACAGAGCTCTACATCCCTTATCTGATGCAGAGCATCTCCATTAGCTCCTTCCTTTGTCCTTTGATTGCCTTTGTGTGAGAGCTATTATCTTAACAAACACAGTAATTTGACAATATTTATTTTTGCTACATCACATCTTTGCTATTGTACCCATTCACATTGCCATTAGATTTCCATGGCGACTGAACTGTCTGAGGCTTTTTTTTTTCTAAAGTACTTCCATGATTAGCACAAATCTTTTCCATCAGTCGCAGTTGTTGTTTCTGCTTTTCTCCTGCCGCTTTCCTCTTAATGTCCTGAAAGGGCTGGAAAAAACAAAAGC
Source organism: Hirundichthys speculiger (assembly GCA_018398805.1). Classification (NCBI taxonomy): domain Eukaryota; kingdom Metazoa; phylum Chordata; class Actinopteri; order Beloniformes; family Exocoetidae; genus Hirundichthys; species Hirundichthys speculiger. The sequence continues at coordinate 2,096,113 of JAGFBZ010001790.1, read as the reverse complement.
CTTAGTTTTATTTGAGTTAATTGTCATCTCGGTGAACTCACAGAGCTGTCTGTGAGGCTGTTACCAGTATTACCAGTGTTGCCATGTTTTCCTAAATTGATTCTCTGTGTGATTATTGCTCTTTAAAAGATGGAGGAAAACACATTTCGGAGAACTGTGCTTTAAATATGTTTGGCAACGATACTTGAATAATGACACACGCAGAGAAAAACACACACACTTGTAAAAAATAGCGTATTTGCCCTCACTCACTCATATAGACCGTAATTAATTGCCAGAAAGTCTCAGGTCATTTAAATTGCAAATCAATGCAGCCTTTTTCTCCAAACTTTTTTGATTAATATTTTATAGTGTTACTCAGAACAAATGCCACCAGTCTTTCTCATATACAAATCACACTAAAATAGAAAAGGGGAACGCTGAATAGAGGAGGATCAGATGCAGATGCTATCTTTTGCTATAATTAAGTGGTATGTTGGTCTCTAGCTGCTGGGTGTCACTTCTTCTGTCTCCAGTCCGCTCACCAAGACAGAGGTCTCTTTCACATTGTACCCCTCCTCTCATTTCTTGCACTGAATTTTAACACTTTTGGTCTAATTTCCATATTTCCTCCACGTCTCTTTCTATCAGACACTAATTATGCTTGGATATGGAAGGATTTCTCTGGCAGGAGATTGGGGGACGTGCAGGTTGAGTGAGAAAAGCCGATCTTGATGACCTATGATGACTTAGCATGAAATTTGTACAGACGGACCTGAGAAGAGCATGGGATCAGATGAGCCCAGAGTTAATGAGATTCACACAGCAGAGATATTCAGCTTTGCAATTAAGCTGTCACGGAGTCCTTTCTTTATTCTTTTTTTCTTTTTTTGGTTTTGTTTTACTGTCTTCAATAAGATTTTTAACCCCGTGTCAACGTTGCAAAGGAACTAAAAAAAAAAAAAAAAAAGACAAAGACATCAACGGAGGTCTTGTCTCTCAAAACAGAAAGCGTGAGGTGAGGTGGCTAGTGTAAATCTACATCCTTGATGCAGGTCCTTTATCTTGAAGATGGAAAAAAAAAAAAAAACCCAGACTTTGACTTTTCTTAGTCAGCACTGCTGTTTGAACGTACCGCGTGACCTTGTCGGTGCGTTTTCAACACAGACTGGCAGCCTGAGATGAAAGTCTTAAATCTTGCCCTTCACTTGGAGCCACGGCGGATGAGTGCAGCCTGGCTGGAATCAGATGGCTGGCACAGCATTCTGCTCCTCTCAAAGCAAAACAAAAACGAAACCATGCGCAGATAAAGGAAGGCTTCCCTCAGTGAGGCAGAGCACACGCTGCTGCTGTGCTTTGAATACCAAAGCGTCTCTTAAAAGAAATGAATTCACAGTCTTTACGCCCTGCTTGCTGGGAAATACTGCTCTATTGGACTAACCGTTCAATTAGGATTTGGCCGAACACAGACAAGCACACTCTGCAAGGTCGCAGATTTTCAGAGTAATGCGCTGCACTTGTTTCAAGTCTGAATTATTTTATTGACTGTCTCTCTGCGCTCCTACAGGGTTCCCTGTAACCGGTTTGGAGTCTGGACATTCTGCCGCACTGGAGTCATCTCTCCGTCGCTCTCCGTACAGCGGCTCATCAAGACGGGGGACAATTTGGCTGATTACTGGCCCCTCCCCTCTCTCTACACCCCCACTCCGCCTCACCCCACACCTGACTGCTTCCCCTGCCCCACTCCACAGCTTTTCGCCAACTTTTACCAGCTGGCAATGTCCAGAGCCCCAAGTCCCCCACCCCCGACAGAAATGTCCAGCAGCCCTGTGGCTGAAAGCTGGTGCTACACTCAGGTGAGTGATGCGTCACTTCTGTCCTGTGTGTAAAACTTCTGTGATCGGGTTTGACCCTGAACTGATCCCTTTTAGTTTTATTCCAACCTTATTCCGCTTTCAGGTAGATTCACTTTCAGGCATTTCAGTGCTTTATTTTGGCTCTCATAATTGAGCAAACAAATATTTATCAGTGCAAAATGAGATAATCTTTTGGCTAATTTCAGGTCTTTGTACTGCTTATGTTGACAAAAGCTCTTGTGACTTCAGAATAAGCTGTACAGAATCTGATAAATTGTGTGTTTTCAGACATTAAGGATTCTGGCTGAGTACAACAGGTTTGAAAGTCGGGGAGAAAAAGAGGCTCCAGACGAGCTATTAACAGTTTGAACACGCTGCGGGTAAAGTAGCTCCAGGTTTTGACAAGAAAAAAATTGAACGTGATGAAGATCTCCTTGTTTTTGCTGCACGAATTCCGAGCATAAAAGAAAGTCAAATATTGAAGCAGAAATACAGTAGTTTGCCAACCCCTCCTCTTTCCCCTTCAGTTCATTTTCAAACATGCCTTTATAGCAGCTGGCTTTAGGCTGTAGAGTAAGCATCTACCCTCCACCGTTCTCTTCCATGGGGCGATTCTTATTTGAAATCAGTGGAGCACTTTTATCCGGCCACACAAATGTAAATTTGGACACAAGCTGCATTGAATAATTTTGAAATCCCCCTGTACTGTGTGAAAGACACTACAGAACTCACCACAGCTCCAGCTGATGGAAAAATGCTTGACTTGTATATCACTTCTAAAACACAGTTGACAGAAATGCTGAAGTAACATAACAGCCAGTCAGAATTCTTGCCATGGATCTTGCATAACCAATGTTTTTTATGAACACTGGACTTCACTGTCAGTCAACATTATCTATCATGTCCTTGTTACTAGCCAGCTAAGGTGAAGGTGGATGTTATGTGTACGTGTCCTACAGACTTCCTAAATGTGTCTCCAGTTGTTTCATATGCTTTGTCTGGTGTATTCTGTTGCGTTCTGTGAAAACCTGTTGTGCGCTGATTGCTTGGTGTCATTCTGCATCGACTGCTGAGGTGTAAGGTGTGACCTCTTTGCATGCAAATGCACAATGAATTCACTGAATTCCAGTCATAGCTAAGTCTTGTTATTTAGGTTTATTCTCAGTCTTAGATCTTTTAGTCACCAAGTAATTAAAGACTAATATGAGATATATGCTGTTTTTGCTACAACACATCCCTATGTACTTTTGTTAGTTTTTAAAGGCTAAGATTGAAAACCACTGCTCATATAAAGTGACCAATATTATTGTTCACTTTCAAGGCCACCCAAAACCTCGCCCCATCGTACCATGCGGATCTCCTCCACATCTCCATACCCTCGGATCCTCCTTAAATATCTGCCTCACCTGTTCAGCCACTCAACTATGGAACTCACTCCCTCCTGACCTTCATAACATTGATTTCAATTACTCACTTTAAATCTCAACTCTCCATCTGTTCAGGCTTTCCTACGCTCTCTGAGTGGTAGTGATGCAGCCACCACTCTGGAACAGGGTAAATCTGGACTCATCAGACCACATGACCCATCTTCCGTTGCTCCAGAGTCCAATCTTTATGCTCCTTAGCAAATTGAAGCCCTTTTTTTTTTCTCCGATCAGCCTCACTGATAAGCGGTTTCCTTCAGGCTACACAGCTGTTTAGTCCCTTGAGTTCCCTGCTCGTTGTGTGTGTGGAAATGCTCTTCCTTTCACTTTTAAACATGGCTGTGAGTCCTACTGTTGTTTTTTTTTACAATTTGATTTCACCAAACGTTTAAGTCAGTGGTTCTCAACCTTTTTTGAACAAATGGAAGCAGCAGACTCGAGGTTTTGGTCTCAGGCAGCAGCTTTATTTTTTGAAAGGAAATCTGAGCACAACATTTTATTGAAACATAAATAGATTTGCACTATAAAAAAAACCTTGAGAAACCATGGAAGTTTAAAATAGAGTTCTCAAGGCGTGTTGCCCCTCATTTGTGCCTGAGCGCCCCCCTCTCAGCCGTGATGTTTCTGGCGCCCCCCCTAAAGGTTCAGAACGCCCCCTGGGGGGGCGATACCGCCCCCGTTGAGAAACACTAGTTTAAGTGATAATCGATCACGATCATTGAGGATTTTTTTTCTGACCACGTTTCTTCCTAGAAAAGGGTGGTTCCCACCATCCTTCCAGTTTTTAATAATGGGCTGGACAGTTCTTAACCCAGTTTTTTGTAGTTTCAACAATCTCCGTAGATGTTTATTTGCTTGATGTATGCCAAAATTTTGACCCTCCTGAAAATCTTTTCCACGACCACAGGACGTGTCTTCCAGTGTGGTTGTTTAATAAATCAGAGCTGCTCACTGCATCAGTTAGGGTTGAATAACCTGTTGCCAGCTGAAACATAATCATCCATGTAATAATTATTCAATGGGAGGCTCTTACCTTCTTCCTCAGTGAAATCCAGATGGTGACTGTTTTTTTTTTTTTGGATGGGCTGTGTATTATTTATTATCTATTTGTTATATGTGTTTTTTATTCTCTTATTATTTTGTCTCTATTTCTCTGTATTTTATTGTCTTTTACTGTGCATTCTGTTTTTATTTGTACGATTACCTTCAGTGTCATGAATAAAATCAATAGAATGTATTATTATTATTATTATTATTATTATTATTATTATTGTTATTTAATGGGCAATGCTCCCTTCCTGTTTGCTTTTGCAGCGGTGGAAATGCTGTTTGCTCTAGTGATGCGCATTCAGTGATGAATTTTTTGACTTGGTAAATTAAATCAATAGATAATAATTTAAAAAAGAAATCAACAAAAAGGTGTCAGATTTCCAAGGATATAAAACATTAGTAGTGCTGAGAGTATTATTAGCTCATCTCTTTCTAATGTGAATTATTTAACAGCTGATGAGAATTTGCTGAGAGCTGCAACTTCCCACTTCTGAGGGAGAGCAAGTGTGGCATTATTTGAAGTTTAATTAATGTGGAGATAAAGATATAAAGATGGGGAGACTGGATAATTTGACTCTGCATAATCTCTGATCTCACCTGTTCACTGATTGACATATTTCAAATCTAAGTGGCTCCAGACAACCTGACAAAATTTGGCTTTTTAGGTTCATAGTCACTCCTAACGTCACAATATATGCTCTTCAGTACAGAATATGTGTGTCTGTGTGTGTGTGTTCCCTCAAGATATGTCCTGTTTTAGTTATCAGGAAAAGTCACGTGACAGGTTTGGTGTACCTGTAACTTCTGAAGCTGCATGCATCATGTAACAGTTTCAAAACATTTTTGGGGGTTTTAACCTCAGTATGGAAAAACTAAAGCTATTGATAAACATGAAAGTGATAATCCATCATTTTCAGCATTTTACAAAAATACTTGGACTTATTACTGCCCTCCAAAATGTAAAAGGTTGCTTTTATGTGTCTTGTGTGTGTAACTTTACCTTATTTACAGATACGAACTGTGGCTGGATTTTTCCAGATGCTGTGTTTTTCTGATTATTTCTGCTGCTTTGTTTTTCATGAAAACTGGACATTTTATTTTTTAATTAAAGGTTATCTGTCCTTACACATGTTCGGACATTGTATTTGTTGCACTCATTTTGCTCCAGTAAAATCAGACATCACTTTCCTTTCCTGTTAGATAAAGTCTGGCATTGATGATGCCTGATTTTTCATCTCCAGCTATGCCCTTGTAAAGTTCTTTTGTTTTTTCTGTTGCCACTTTTAAAATTTCCTTTCTTCTTTTCTGTCGTTTGTTGTCGGTGTTTATTGAGATGAAAGGCAGTTTTGATGTGTGGTTTTGAAGTCCAGGCTGAGCAAACGCAGCTAACCCGTATGGAATATATAAATATATAAATAAGCAGATCTGAGTTCAAGGCCATCCTGTCTTTTTCTGTCCAGATAAAAGTGGTGAAGTTCTCATACATGTGGACCATCAACAACTTCAGCTTTTGTCGTGAAGAGATGGGAGAGGTCATCAAGAGCTCCACTTTCTCCTCAGGAGCCAACGACAAGCTCAAATGGTCAGTGATGCCTTTCTCAGCCACTAAGAATTAAAAAAGTGGAGTCCTTAAGCAGTGATTTCGGGTAACATGCACTCACTCAAAGGTAGAACCTTATTTTCAAGAGATTAAGGGCCTGATCTTCTGCCAGATCTTTTAAAGCCACTATTAAGGGATAGCGGGTAGCGGGAGGGGCGTTCCGCCGCAATGAATGCAATCTTCCACCTTCCTAAACCCGCTATCCCACCTGCGCTACCCGCTATATTATGCATAAGAGTGGTTAGGGCGTTCCACCTGTTAAATCAATCAGTGCGTCAGTAGCCATTGCCTTTAAGAGCAGGTTGTGCTACCCGCAACCAGTTATGGAGCATCTTTTCATCCAGATCGGAGCAGCTCATGTGCCCAGCTCGTCTGGGACTCTGCTGTAGAGCTTCCTCCTCTTCCTTCCTCCTCCTCCTCTGCATTGATATATACATAATAATATCGGCAACCTGAAAATCCCAGATAGTCGGTCCACTCCCAGTAAACACGCTCTGGTCGACTATGGTTTAACTGGCGAGCAAGCCGTTTATGTCAATCTGCCATTTTCTCAGGGGTTCAAGCTGAGGCTAAATCACACTTTTTATACAAGAGTTAATTCGAGAGGTAGAGCCATTGTGACCACATGTGACCAGGTGGACGCACATTGATGCCATTTGGAGGCGCTCTTGTACGTGCCAACATTGCGGGTAGCGGGTGGTCCGCTACCCATGATCACAAGATACCGAGTTCATGGAAAGGGAAAAAGACATGTCTATTGCCACACCTACAAAGTGAGTAAGGCAATCGGCATAATGGGTAGCGGCTTTAGGGAGCGGAAGATTGCATTAGCGGTTAGCGGAGGTTCCTAAAGCTGCAATTTGCGGGTAGCGGCTAGCAGGAAGTGTACGATCGGTGCCTGAATCCATCAGCTCCATGGTGCTTGTACGTGGGGTTTATGAATAATCCATAAAAATAGGTTTTGGTTTACAGGTTTTGCTTCAGTGGTGTCGAGGGGACCTTTGGTCCATCTGTGCTGTTTACAGAACAGAGATTCATTTTAGTAGCACTTTGTCATTCTTGGATGCAGACAAACTTGCTGGAATCTTCAGTTCCCCAAGTGTCTGACTCATTCGAAACAATAAATTGATGATAAACTCCAGCATAGATGTACATGAAGCAGAAACATATCACTTGCTGATGGCAGTCTTAGCGCTGGAGACGTGTTGTCAGCTTGGCCATCCAGGCTCAGCCTTTGTAGCTGAGTTGGTAGAAGTAGAATAAGGGCCTCGCTGTGGCAAGGCACCTCTGGGGGATGAAGTTTGTCCTAAAATGCAACTTTACTGTGAGACAAACACTGTGCTGCTGCTGCTGGTGTTGAAAGTGGTAGATTGAGGCTGTAATAACATCCCACTGGAATATTTCGGGAAGCTTTTGGGTCATGTCCCACATGGAGTTGAGATTGATTTGTTTCCCTCAGATTGAGTGTGAGGATACGGATAAATATTCAGATGTCATTGGCATTTGGTAAAAGCAGAGAGTACATGATCAGATGCTACATATTTCAGATATTTTGGACAGTTCACTGGTCTTTGGTAGAGAGGTATGCCTCTCATTGTAAAAATAAACCTAAGAATGTGCTTGTGGTACCACAGTGCTGAGCCAGTTTTCTGGAAATGCTTTACTCATTGTGAAAACAGTGTATCGCAGGCAGCAAAAGAGTCAAGGTTGAGCTTGTTTACTCTTGAAGGAGATGGAAGATTTAAGTGAGATCGCAAGAAGACCTCAAACATGCTGGAAGATTTACATATCTGACTTGGTTTTGGAAATCCTCTAAATGACTCTGGAGCAGCTGGATAAAGGAAGTGGCCTACCTTTATAATCCTTCTGTTTTTTGATCAACATTAATGATTATCCTCTCTGATAGGTACATACAGTATAAAGAAAGCCTAAAGATACACTTTCAAGACCTAAAAGCTGAATATTGTTGAAATAAGATGGCATGGCATTGCAATTTTTACTGAAAATGTTAATGCATTTATAACTTACATGTTTACCTTTCCAATAAACGGCACAATTTTTAAAGGAACACTCCAATGAATTTATTTTGGACATTATGCAGGAGAGTCATCTAAGAAGATCAACCTCTGAATCTTTTCAAGCAAACCTCAGTCAGTGTCTTTTGTACCTCCAGTGTTCGTACAAATGCTTGTAACATAAATAATTTTGCACCCAGTCAGACGTTACAGCAGGAGGACACAGCCGTCCATTATTCTATACAGACAACTCACCCTGTTCAGGGTCATTTTGGAGCGGGCTGAAGGCCATCACAGCTCTCTTCGGAGGAGAGATGGGGTTCACCCTGGACAGGTGGTCAAGTCCACCGCAGGGACCTCAGGGACACCAGCTGTATAAAACAACAATAAAAGACTAAATTAAATGAATAGATAAGAACTTGGCAAGAATATATAAGGCAACAATATCCAAATTATTGCTTCAGACTATGAAAAACACTTAAAATGCCAGGAGCGTGAAATGTTAATGCTGCATGTAGATGAGTGTTTGCTCATTACAGTCACTTTTATTTTACCTCCTAAGGGTTATTTGATTGGGGGAACGTGTGACCTACTGCACAATAATTTCTTACTGAAGGACCTTCACATGACAGACATTCGTGACAGACATTAAAGATAGAAGAAATCAATATCTATGATTATCTAACGCAGTCTGCAGTGTTTTAGCACGTAAAAACTGTTAATCTGTTTCACAAAGTGTGTGTTGGAACGGTCTTTGTGATTGTGGCAAAATCATGGCCTCTGTAGCCACGCATGTGTGTTTGCAAGGAGGTTGGAGCGGATGGAGAAAAGTGTCCGGTTGTGATGTTTGACACAAGAGTATTGGCAAGAATGAAAGGAAGGGTGTAGAAGACGGTGGTGAAATGCACGATGTTGTATAGTTTAGAGACCGTGGTGCTGAGCTAAAGGTTCAGGTAGCAGTGGTTAAAATGTTGAGGGTCTCTCTGGGAGTGACGAGGATCAGTCAGGAGAACATCAGAGGGACTGAACATGTTAGATGTTTTGGTAGAGAAAGTCAGAGAGATGATTTGGACAGATCCAGAGGAGGGACAGTGAATATGTCAGTCGGCAGGTGATACGGTTGGAACTGGAACGTGAAGTTAGATGGTGTGATAGAAGAGGTGGATAGGGTTAGATGGAGACATGATTCTCTGTGGTGACCCCTGAAGGGAACAGCCGAAAGGAAAAGAAGAAGAAGAAGCTGCTGAACATGCTAATTAACAGCCCATATGGCCATATTAAAGTGTGTCATGTTTCCTAAACTATAACAGGCTGTGAAACAATCCATATGTTAAAGACTCTTTATGCAAAGATATGATTCCTTGAGTGAAACACGTCAGCATTAAAAAGCATGACTCAGCTGTTGTATTAAATATACTGAAAATAATCACTGAAGGCCCTGACTAAAATATATCGTTTGTGTGTCCAACATACAATATTTCTTTTTGAAATAAAAGGGACAAACTTTGCCAGATCCAGTCCACTTTTATTTCAGTCTCAGCAGGGGTAGCCGGGGTGCTTGTGTCTGGAGAGATGTAGATGTGGGTCTGGTTTTCAGCGATACTCACCCCAACACTGACACGCTTTCTGTTGCATTGATGTGGTCTGTTTCTATTCCTTTAAGGAAAGCTTTAAAAAAAAAAAGGGAAATATTCTGCTTTTGGCAATTTGTTCCTCTGCAAGTTAATTGCTAATTGACACAGAAGTTATGGCGTGTGTGTGTGTGCGTGTGTGTGTTTCTGTTTGTTTGTTAAAAACAAAACAAAACAAAAATTAGAAAACACTTTGCTCTTTAGTCCGCAGTCTTGTATCTCAGCCCCAGCAGAGTGAAACTAAGTGAAAAACATTTTTCATCATGAAGAAGTAAATGAAGTATGAACTTGATTCCAGCTTTGTTAAGAAACAAACTTCTTTTTTTTTTTATTTATTCAACTTGCATACCTTAACAACTTGGATTTATAAAACACTTGTGTTATGACGTGATGTTTTTCAGTTAGACTCTGCACTTCCAAAAAGTATTTGTGTATTAAAACCTGTGTATGATTAGTATGTGTTAAAATGTCCAAATTCTTTTTTTCATATTTATTTATTTGTATTTATATTAAGAGAACAAAGCGACCTCAAGTAATGGAATTACAACCCAGAATTAGAAGATCTGGAAAATGCAGACAGTATGAACCCAAGATATTTCTTTTTTTTCTTTTGACAGATAAACCTCATTTCATTTTAGATTGTGATCAAACTGATTCAATTGTGTATATATCCAGGTTTTTGCCAGATGCTGGCACTAACCATCAATAGACAGTAGACAGTTGTAAAAAAAAAAAAAAAAACTCATTTCATTTCTTAATGTACATACATTTTTACATTTTGGGCCTGCAAAAAAAATTAAAGAAAAGTTTGTATGAGGGCAAATTAGTGCTTCAAACAGGCAATTTTAACAAGGGAATAAAAACGATGATTTGTTGCTAAAGGTGTGTATATTAAAAGATGAATTGTAATTTCCAGTTGTACTTGAAGTCATGTGTTTGTTTTACTTATTGCTTCAATAATTCAGGATCAAAGAGTCGAGTGAGTTTGGCAGATTTTATTTTGGAACCGTAATATTGGATAAATTGGGATTTTTTTCTAAATTTGAATGAAATGAAAACTGAAAGACTTTTAAATCACATATTATTTGAAAATCTTTGAGTTTTCATTTTGATTCAAATGTAAACTTTCCCAGAATTCAGGTTGTATTTTGTTTTATTTCATTTTGACATTGGAGTGTTGGTCACTGTAGTTCTGCAGCTGAAAATGTGTGGGAGATGATGAGGAAGTTTATTTGTGTCCCATTAATGATCAGTGAAAAAAAAAAAAAAACTAAACCAAAGCATTAAATTGGCAAATAGATTAAGAAGAGTGGCTTTATTTATTGCAAATGTAGATTTCAGAGGGCCTCAGCTGTGTCAGTCACAACAGTATGTTTCTTCCTTTTCTTTTCTAGGTGTTTGCGTGTGAATCCTAAAGGTCTGGATGAGGAGAGCAAAGACTATTTATCACTTTACCTACTCTTGGTTAGCTGCCCAAAAAGTGAAGTGCGTGCCAAGTTTAAGTTTTCTATCCTCAATGCCAAGGGAGAAGAACAAAAGCCATGGGTAAGTCACCAGGCCTGAACCGGTGTCAGCCGATGGTCGAGCAGGTTTTGTTTGTGTCGTCCCGTATCAGAATGTGGACGGTCTCACGGCTTGCTTCGATCCTTGATTTGCAGGAATAAAACTCGGAAAAAAAAAAAAAAAAACAGTTTCATCTTTGAGTTTTGAGAAATATTAACTAAGGAGGGATCCCTCCTTCAGAACAGGCAGATGTGCAATAGATCCTTGTGCGCTCTCAAAAGATAAACAGATTAGCATCAGCTATCAAGATGTGAAAATAATGTGTCCTAATCACATGAAGAAAATCCATTTAGAAGACACAAAGCAACTTCTACACAGACTTGATTCCAACCTGCACTATAAGTATTCACAAGTGCTTTTTCCAGTTGTCCACAGCCTAAATAATTTCTTGATTCCAGAAATTAATTTGCTTTCATTCATTTCTGTTTAAGCCATCCTACCTAGAAGACCACACTCAGCAGAACACTGAGGCTATCTCAAAGTTTGTGTTTGAAAGTGAGAAACTTCTCACCTGTGTCTGAGGGGCACCGAGCTGCGTTGCAGGCTGAGAGTGTGTCTAATGGTCTGAGTGTGTCTAATACTGCGAGGCACTGATAGCCATATGGGTTTGTGTAATCACTGCTGCTTGGATTCATTTTTAGTAAATATATAATTCAAAGAAGTGTGGGGCAATTTTGATTTTAATTAAAAAAGACCCAACCTTTTTGGAAGTCTTCGTCTGCTTCACTCCCTGTTGATGAGTTGGAAATGAATGCGCCTTCAAATCCATTTTTTTTTTTTTTTTTAATTAGGTTATGTTATTGGGAGGAAAAGCAAAACTGTGTGGAACAGAATTAGTTAGTGCCAGATGTGACCGCTTTCTGGTTATCAGGCTTTCTGGCTGCCTCCCTCTCTCCCAGTGCCCTGCAGCAGACTCCACAGGAAGCGTGGAGGAGGAAAGCTTGGGCGGGTGGGACGTGGGGACAGAAGTGGGAGTCGGAAGTCACTTTGAATCTGAGGCAAAAGCAATGAAGCTGCGTACAACCCCCTACGGTGCAGGTTGTGTAGAATAGGAAATCGTTTTTCCTGCTGAGAAAGATTTCCCTCATGTGAACTTTTTGGTCCCTGATTCGCTCATTTTAGACCTCTGTCTTCTTTTAGCAATCACAAATTCATTTTCTTAACCTTGATTATTATTTTTTTGTCCTTCCACCTCTACCATGTGATGTTGAAATACCACCTCTTAACGCTTAAGAACTTTTTCTACTATATTAGTGTTGGTTTTCACATTTGGAGGAAGGTTTTCCTGTGAAATGAGGAGCTGAACATGAATGATTATCAACTGAATAGTTCTTCGGTCATCTGAAAGAAAAATTTAAACTGTTTTGATATAAACTAGTCATTACAGAGAGTCCTCACATGAGGCCGGTGTGGCGGCCTCAAATGACTTGAGCTGAAAACTCACTGTGTTTAACAGGAGGTTGTGTTGCAGGTGTTTGGTGGCGGCTGTTATATTAAAAATGTAGTGCAACGTTCTTCTCCACAGACGGCTCCAGGGGCTCCAGAGTCGGCTCCAAAATGCAGCTAGCCGTCTTTTCTGTTTATCACTTTTTCCGGTTTGTTCATAAACAGACCTTTGAGGTGTTTGTCTTTGCTTCTTGACCATTTTATGAGCCCTGCTCCCTTTAAACGACATGAAAAAAAACTAAAATGTGTGGAATACAGAGTGAAGAGAAAAAGATCTCATCGTTCATTCCTTTTTTTTTGTCTCAAGGGAGTTTTGGCAATAAATGGTGTGCTCCGCGGTGCACACCCAATCCCATTCTTGCTATATGCCCTACTCCAATCTTCCCACATCCCCCCTGGGAGACCTGGCTTCTCCATTTTGCTCGTCTTGTCACTGGAGAAAATTACCCAAGCAGCAGCATATTTGTGACAGTTTAGTGAGCACCCCATCTATGAATATGGCAGTAAAGATTGCTCTGTCGGTTCTGGATCATTTAGAATCCTATTTGATTCAGGCCTCTGAGAAAAAAAAAAAAAGAAAAAGGCCAAATAAAAATAAGGTAGCTTAATTAAGAGAGCTGAGCGGCTGTGGTCTGTTTCTGTGTCAGGAACCTGCTTTGGCTTGCTTAAATCATCTATGCAGGGAGGTCCAACTTTAAATACACTGCATAATGAATGTTTGTGTCCTTTTGCACTGTCTTGTTGACGTGCATGTCCCTTGAATAGACAGCTGATATTACTCTAAAATCTCAGTTTACTTTTATTGCTGCCACTTCACAGAAGTGCAAATAACTTTTGCCGACGCATTGATTTAACCCCATAACATCACTAAGTCTGGCTTTTAGACTTGCTGGAGCACACAGTACACATTTCTTCCATAAAAGCAAAAAAAAAAAAAAGTAGAAAAATATAGATTTCCATTGTGTGTTGGCCCATTTCTAGATACCTCAGAGCCCAGAGTGATTGAGGCTGCCTCTGGATCACATTACCATACTTTTTTTTTCTCTTCATTTTAATACAAATCTACATTTGTGAATTCATCTTTGTAGGGCTTCACAAAGGAAGGGCATCCGGTGTAAAACTTGTGCCAAGCATCTAATGTGGATCATTCCACTGTGGCGACCTCGAACAGGGAGCAGAGATGGAAGTAGTCGTACTTGACAAAAGATTTCTGACGTAATCCTTTGGCCATAAAGTTATACTATTGACGAATAACAGTTCTTAGTACAGAGATGACTGAGGAAATGTAGCTCTTAGATGTTTAGCTGTGCACTCCTGTTTTCTATTCATTCAAATTTTTTGCGATCCTCCAATTGTTTTCAAATTCTTTGCGATCCTCCAATTGTTTTAATGATATTTACTTTAGAGAGAGAATATCTATAAATTGAATTCTGGAAAAGTGGGGACGTTTTTTAAATTTGAATAGAATGAAAACTCAGACTTTCAAATTACATGAGCCAATATTTTAATCACAACAGAACACAGATAACATAGTAAATGTTTAAACTGAAAAACTGCTGCAGGTCTCTGAATAGTTGGACAGGGGCAGGTTCACCATGGTGGAGCATCTCCTCTTCTTTTCCAAACAGTTTGAAGACGTCTGGACATCGAGGTTCTGAGGTTCTGGTGTTGGAATTTGGTCCCATTCTTGCTTATATAGGCTTCCAGCTGCTGAAGAGTTTGTGGTTGTCTTAAATTATTTTTTCGTTCAATGATACTCCAAATGTTCTTTGTAGGTGAAAGATCTGGACTGCAGGCAGGTCAGTTCAGCACCTGGACTCTTCTCCAGTGAAACCATTCTGTTGTAACAGCTGCAGTATGGGGTTTTCATTGTCCTGCTGAAATACACAAGGCCTTCCCTGAAATAAACGTCATCTAGAGGAGAGCATATGTTGCTTTAAAACCTTGAAATACCTTTCAGCATTCATAGTTCCTAGTTCATAGTGTCGTCTGATGACCTGAAGACCACGGACATCCAATAAAGGTCCTCATCCTGGTCCCTGACGTACAGAGATGTCTTCAGTTTCTCTGAATCTTTTGTTGATGTTCTACACTGTAGATGATGAGATTTTCAAAGCCTTTGCTCTTTGACATTGATGAGTGATGTTTTTAAAATATGCTACAATCTTTTTACGCACTCTTTTACAGATTGGAGAGCTTCTGCCCATCTTTACTTCTGAGAGACTCTGCCTCTCTAAGACATCCCTTTATAGCTGATCATGTTACGGTCCTGATTAACTTCATTAGTGAGTAAATGTTCTCCCAGCTTTTTAAAACTTCTTGCTTTTTCAGCTATTTGTTGCCCCCATCCCAACTCTTTTGAGATCTGTGGCAGGCATAGTGGATAAAAGTGTAATATTTCCCAGTTTAAACTATTTATTATGTTATCTACATTCTTTCGTGGATAAAATATTGGCTCATGTGATTTGAAAGTTTTTTAGTTTCCATTTTATTCAAATTTTAAAAGCGTCCCAACTTTTCCAGAATATGGGTTGTAAATGCCCTCTGATGTGAAAACATTGTTTTTCGAAAAGTTTCAGTATTTCTGACGCATTTGTTGACAAAATGATGGTCCACATCTGCTCCTCAGAGAGCCAGCTTCTTGTAAATACGTCTTTTGTACAACTCATGATTTCAAGGTTCTTTTCTGCACCTCGTTGCTCACCCTAAATGGCCCCTGTCCCATTGGTTTTCTGGAATGTGTTGCATGCCTGAAGTACAAAAATTGGTATAAAGCATATTAAAAAAACAAATTAAGTCTGGTTGACACTGAATTGAAATCAAAGTTAAAGTAAATGCTGCATGTTTAACACATTAAATGGTAGATGGCAGCAGGCACAAAATCAATGGAACAATTTTGTGCTGGTTCAAAAAGTGCAAGTGCGCACAATATGTTCCTAATTTTAGTTTGAAGGAACTAGAGAGGAGAATAAAACAGCATTCAGAGCAGGCATATGTTTGAATGGATATCAAGTAATCAGTGGTGTGCGTAGGTACTGTGTGTGTGCATATTGAGAATTACAGTAAATGTCTAATGTGGGCTTGTGCTATGATGGCAGATTTTTGGCTGGGTATCTTGACATTATCTTATGAAACACCTCATCCACATCAGTTAGCCCTTCAACTTCCCACCAGAGAGCATGTGTCTGGATCCTCTGATGGTCTGTACTTACTAATGGAGATGGATTCAGGCAGCAGTGGCCTCCCCCTCCTTACACCACACTTGGCCACATCATTTCTCTCCCCGGTTTAATGTGCTGTTTTCTCCTCCGAGGCTGTCGGGTGGGTTGTACGTCGTCTCTTGACACCCTCCGTTCCTTCCTCCTCATTCTTTTTCTTTTTTTAACAGAGAAAACAGCTGCCCCCCCTACAGACTCCTGTTCTGACAGCTGAAAGAGGAGAGATGGAAAGTTCTCATCCTTTGCTGCAAGCTGTTTTGTATTCAGATAGTCTCCATGTAAAGTCTTCCATTCAGATGGTGGTTTTGTTGTGTTTTGTAGCCAAAGGCTACGTTGACTTATTTGAGCGTGCGCTGGCTGGAGAGCAGGGCTGCAGCTGGTTTTTTCTCCGGTCTGCTTTCATATTTCTGCCGAAGAGTCATCATCCTTTTGTTAAATTTCATTGGAGTTGTGGGTTTGAGCTTGTGCGAGTGATTGTGCAGTCCACGTGTGGGATTGGAGTAGAAGCTGTTGGTCAGTCTCGATATCAGATGGTATCATTGGTAGAAACTAGAGAGAACGTCAGTAACGATGTTGATGCTGACACTTTTGGCTTCTAAAGTTTCAGTTGAGATTGGATTTTTTTATGTCTCCCACAGAGAATCAATGTTTCAATGATGATTATTTTTTTCAGATTAGGTTTTTTAAACTCTTGTGTAGTAGCGATATACGCATATAGCAGTTTCTCTTCAGCACGCTGAGAAATCCAAAGTATTTTCTGTTACTGGTCACAAGTTGGGGTCACTGTGGGGTTAACGTTGGGAGTTTGCTAAGATTTTGGCCAAACTTGTGATAGACAGGGAGAGGTGTCGGCTTCGACTGCGGTGTCAAGTGTTATTTTCCCTCCATGCCTGCACATCTTCTGGCGACCTTCTCTTTCTGTATGCCAGCCTGCGCATGAATACGAATGCCCTCCTCACTCAACAGCCTGGCGTCGCTCCTGCTCTCCCCCCTCTCTCCACTCTGACTTAACTCAGACGTCGTTTTTCTCACCTTCCACATCACCTTCGCCTTCTCCTTTTGGCAGGGTGAGAAACTTTACTCTTCAGTGTTGGTGAAGTGCAATTGCAAAGTGAAAAAAAAAGCCTGAAAATATTCACTGGTTCATGCTGAGTGGCACCTGTCTACACAGTCAGTGGGTTATTTTCTCCTCCTCCTCACAAAATTCATCATACTTCCTTAAAAAAAATCAACAAGGTATATATTTTCACTAAAGGTGTGAAGTAACACGTTTTCTTGTCAGTGCTTGTTAATCTTCTTTTTTTATTTGATAAGTTTTTTTTTTTTTTCCATAACTCACGTTTCCAGTCGGATATACCTCAGTTGCGTCGACCCCTTCCACCACTCCCCGGCTGTCTTTGGTATTCTGTCAGTGTTTGCACGCCCACAACCTTGGCTTACCCACTGAAATAGTGAGCTCGAGTGATCTGACCTGCTGCAGATTCTCTGCCAACACAGGTTTCTGATGCCTCACTGGATATGGCAGCATGGCATTAGCTGAGCTCAGGACACACACGTACAGACACACACACCTCATCGTTGCATCGTCGTCGCCTGTATGCACACACACATACTCACCAAGTCACCTCACTGTCATGAGTGAGCACTGAAGAAGTCACACATTTCCTTCTCTGTTCAGCGAGTATGCTGGAGCTTCTTTCTTTATTCTCTCTCGCTTCTTATTTCTTCTTCTTGGCTTCCTCCCCCCCATCCATCCATCCATCCATCCATGGCTCTGCTGCCACACTTCTCGCTTCTCGTTTGGCTTTCGATACTGCCACTGGGGAAGTCCTCGCTCATCACTGGTCGTCTCGTTTTTATAGCCAAATAACACAACTTCACAAGTAGTTTTTCCACCTGCGGGCATTATTCACATGCCACATCTTCCAAGCATGTTTGAAGGACATGAAAGAAACGGTGAAAGTAAGCAGATGCCCAGAAGGGATCCTCGTACTGGGTTTGTTACCTCACGTCTGACCAGAGACCTACAGGAAAGCGCACGGAGATCACAAAGGTTTTCACTCTGCTTTCAAGCCTTGTAGAAATCTTTTGGTCGTCCAAACTAACACTGTCACTTCCTTTCTGTAACACTTATTGGCATTACATGAATAAAGTCAATGAATAAATTAGTGTTGTAAAAAGGAGAGTGCATAGATTTGTGAAGCGGCTTGCATGTGTAAATCTCCATGTCTTTGCATGGTGATTGTACTGCACAGCGCTGTCAGCTTCTTTTGCACACATCGCCTCAGAAAGCAGGGGATTACAGTGAAGGGCCCCCTGCATGAGCAGTGGTGGGAGTAACTGCATATGCACTGTACTTCTCCAGCAGTCCCTTCTTTCTAGCAGATCCAGACAGGGGATTTGACACAGGATCTTACAGTAGCATTGACACTTCATCTTAATGCTTCCCACTGTGATCTAACAGCAGAACTCCTGTTGGGATCTACGCAGAGGCAGTAGTCGAGCAGTAGTCTGTTTGATTAGCCAGGACTGAGCACATGTAGTGTGCACACAAGATGTACTGCGTTAAAAGGGGATGACCAGGGGATATTTGGGGACTCCATCGACTTTAAGCAGAAATCCTTTCTCTTCTATTCGACTCTCAATTATCCAGAAGTTATCATTTGTCTCATTTGGGCTGAACGTATCTCAATGTATGTATATGTAAGTATAAGTATAAATGCTAACACTGACGAAGGTGCTACGTGTGTAGTTGCTGTGCAGGACTATAAATCTTGCTTAACCCGTAAAGCACATTAAAACATAAAGAACTCAACCAGTGTGCTCATTCAAGTTCACTCCAGTCTCTCATTTTAAGATATTTACCTTTTCCTTTGTCAGCAGTTTGGTAGCTTTGGGGCAGTTAGTGCTGATCCCTCTTTAAGGCACAATCTTGTTGCGAGTCAAGCCTTCAACTGGCCCCAGTTCTTAAAACAATGCACTGGAGATAGGGCACAATATAATTTAACAGCCGTCGGTTAATAGTCGTATTGTAATTCCTCCGTCACATTCAAGCGTGATAAACTGTTGGCTCCACCGTATCTCCATTATTCTCTTTTTAGTATTTAGAGGTTAACATGAAGAACTATTACTTATACTGGTGACATTTCAAAGATGTCCACAAATTTGTTTTTGCGTTGGCAGCTTTTTGTGCAGCACTATTGATGTAGTCATAACATCTTTATTTATTTTTTTCTATTGATAATATGCCATCTCCAGTTGTGGAATATCTCAAAGCGCATACATGGGTGTAAACTGCAGGTAATCCTCTGAAGAATTTATGCTGAGCTGGTTAATGCTGGTCATTCATTCATTGACAGTATGGATACAAATATAGCTAATCTAGATATCTAAATAAAAACAGGAACAAAAAAACAAACAAAATGGTTATCCTCCATTCTTTATGTGCTATACACAAAACGCAATGATTTTTGTTGCAGCATGTCTTTCCTCCTCTGGACTGTATTCAGGTGTTACTCTTCTGTATTTGCGCTTGTGACAATACATGTCACATGGAAAATCACAAATTGTTCTCCAGACCTTCTCAGGTGTGTGTGTGTTTGTGAAAAGGACAGAGAATTGAGAGGATTCCACTGTCTTGGTGTTTTGCAGCATCAGGACTCAGAACAGATTAGCACCAAGAGCTGCTTGAGATAACTGCACATACCGTTTCCGAAAATAAAAATAAGATGATAAAAATAAGAATATTTAGTCAGTCGAGATGTTTAGATATGTGATGCTTAGACCTGTGATCACTTCAAATGTGTAGGATAATAAATCTAACTATGCTGGCGGAGTCGTGAAGAAGGACCTTTAGAGATAAGAAGGACTCTGACAGTAAATGTACAGCAGATACGCAGAAGATGCATGGAAAAGAACTTTCTGCCAAATGCAAAAAGTGTTCACAAATGTTACTTTTTTTTTTTTAGTTTTTTGTGTTGCACTTTTAGGAAATTTAAAAACAGAAAAATAAAAGCCGTTTTCAAAAGCGGTCCGATCTTTATTCGCAGAGTTCTATTTGAAGCTGATCTACTAAAGCACAGAGTAGAAAGGGGAACGTTGCTTTTACACTACGTCAGATTAGCCAATCTCACATGGAAATTGGAATCTTTTGCATGTTTTCTGTAATTTCTTTTCTGGTCTCCGTTTCTTTTCAGTGCCAAAACAATTCAAGAATCCAAATGCATGGATGATGAGATTTTGATGGCGTCTAGTGAAAAGGACATTCTTGGAAGCACTGCAATTAGAAAGAAACCAATTTGTTCGAAGTGGGTCTTTTGTAGCTTGGGGTGTTTTTTTTCTTGTATAGCCACGTAACCCTTTACAGGACAAGGCACATAAAAACAGACATAAAGCCTTAAGTTATTGCCTTCATCATTGTGTTATGGTTATGCCTGCGCTGATAGGAATGCAAAACATCTCCCCACACAGATAACGTCTTTTACAGAAGCCTCATCTGATTAAAAAAAGAAAAAAAAAAGAGAAAAAGGCCACAGTGTGTGAGGAAGGCATCTGCTTAGTTACGAAAATGGGTGAATGATGTAATTTCTCTAAAGAATAGCGTTGCATCGCTCCAACAGAGCTCTGGTTGGTTACAGGATCTGTGTGTTTGTGTCTGGCTTTCTTTACATCTGCCATTAGCCCTAATTCTCTGTCCCATTGTGCAGACTTACTCCTATAACCATTTTGTTTTGACCTTGGACATAAGCACTTGTTACTGTTGATCGGCGATAGCTGTGACCACAACACAGCGATACTTGTGCACACATAAGAACCCCACCACCTTTCCTGCGTCTTTGTACTGCAACCGAGTGTCACAGAATCCTTCCTGCCACCGCCAGAGATAATTGGCACTCCATAAACACATGATAATTGGACTGCTTTGATCCCTGCAATTTCTCACTCTCGGCCAAAAAGGCACAGCAGTTCTGTCTCATGTTTACCACAAGTCTTTCTGCAGCAGCGAGAAGATGGAGAGTGAAAGAGGGATAGAGATTCTGCTTTCTTCTGAAGTGTTAAAAGCTCCCTGCAGGCATTACTTCCTGCACCCAGCATCTTTTGTCATTGTTCCTCTGCCCCTTACGGCCATGACTCATTACAAATGTTCTGTCTCGCACATGTGTTAACACACGTTGTTAAAGTTTCATATTGTGAATGTCACAAAGGAGGAAACAAAAAAATCCACAACTGAACTTATCTCTCCATGATTGTTCGTGTGTTTTTCTTTTTCAGAGAGCCAAAGAGCATACCGTTTTGTCCAGGGGAAGGATTGGGGTTTCAAAAAGTTCATACGGCGGGACTTCCTTTTAGATGAGGCCAACGGCCTGCTGCCTGATGACAAACTAACACTTTTCTGTGAGGTAAGGGTTGAGACTATTCACTTGAACTTAGGTTATTTGTGAAAGTGTGTTCACTCTGTCTTCATTTTAAGCTCTTTTTTTTCCAGACAAATTTACAGAACAGGCTGCACTCTCGAAAAGAATAATCCTGATTATACTGGGAGATCAAAATTTGATGAGATATTTCAACATTGCTCACAAACACCCACATCTTTAGCTGAAATTTGATGATGAGTTCTGTGTTCATAAGTGGAACATTTTGAAATAACCATAATATATTTCCTCCTTGCATCCATTATCTCTACCTATTTATTCTGAAGTTAGGGGGTGTGCTGAAGCATGTCCCGGTCATCTTCAGGTGAAAGGGAGGGGGGACACCCTGGACAGGTCTCAGGCCATAACCACATTCGCTCAACACTCACTCCTACACGCAGTTTACAATCAGCAGTTAACCTGATGTACATGTTTCTGGACTGTAGGAGGAAGCCGGAGTACCCTGGATAAAACCCATGAAAGCACAGAGAGAACATGCAAAACCCCCACACAGAACCAGGAAAACCGCCAGGCCCCACCGCTCCCCACCATGATATATAGTTTTAATAAACTATAAAAAGAAGGAGTCTTGTCGATCCCGTTTTTAATTTATTTATTTATATTTGTGGCTTTGCCTGGGAGCAGTCACAACTGCATTTCCTCTTTCACTCATCTTTTTTGCTCATCCTCACCACTATGTTCCTGTTAGTGAATTATGTATGTTTTTATTGGTACTACATAGCCTCTGGGTCCCGATCTCTCTTTCATCACTAACATACAAGCTGATTGTCATTCAGCCTGCATGGTGGCTTGGCTCTGATTCCCCTGATCCAAAGCTGGCTGCTGCTGCTCCTCATTGAAAATTCCCCTGTTGTTTTTCAGCTGCAGCACAGGGGGCAGCAGAGGTCAGCTGTCCTTTCGCCTGTTCCCCCTCTGCTCCTCGTAATGGAGCCGGGGAGCAGAGAAGAGGTTAAACTTTCTGGATATGTTAATGCCTTAGTTGTAATGCATGCACTTATAAATGTTTAAAAAGCATGGCAGCGGCTGTTTAAAACAATTCTAATTAACCCTGCGGGTATGAAGGGGAGCGTGTCTTGAAGTCTTCTCTTTTTGTAGCGGTGTTGTGTGCAAGTCTGTTTAAAGTGTTTCCAAACTGGGCTTATTGACAGAGGGGTAGGAGGGGCAGCACTGCCTTTATAGAGCCATGTGGAATTGGGGTACAGTTATGTGTGTGTGTGTATGAACGTCTAATGCATATACAGTATTGTGTGCGTGTCTTGTTTGGACAGAATTTTGAGGATGAGTTTTTGTTGAAGAGGATGAGTGGTAAGATATGGGGGATTAATTACTTTCAAGGGCTCTCTTTAACACCCATACTCGTGAAGGGGAGGAGGTGGGGGTTGCTGGTTCAAGTCCTTGGTGGCTGGTTCCTGCTCCATAAATATCGATCAGACAGTGGCGGTTAACTTGCTCATTTTGTGTTATCTTTAATACTAAAGCATGATAAACCTTGAGGAGTTTTTGTTTTCATTGAAAGTTGGATATGGGATATTTTGAGGGGCACCAATGTCATAAGTGCTTTAAAATCATTACTAGGACATACTGGAAGCTATGTCTTCTTGAAAGTAGGCCAGTATGGGAGTGGGATATTTTGTTCAGCTGCAACAAAACTGTTTTACAGCATCAAATGAGCAGGATGGTTGGCAGCGTTGGTTTTTGGGTGTGTTCTGGTTGGTGGATGGCGGTAAGAAAGTGTGGAGCTGGTTGTTTGAATCTCTTTTCCTGGTCCTTCTCCATATGAGAGGGTTGCCCAGTGTTTACTGTCAGAGACCTGGCTCTGCTTTCGTGCAGATGGTGCCATCCTGCATCTGAGAGAGCCCTGTCGCCCCAGAGCCCAGATCTCTCCCTCCTTTCTCGTCTCTCATCTCTTCCACTCTTTCCCCTCGATCTCATCTCGCATTCAAACCCTCCTTTTTGTTATCCTTTCAAGTCCTGCTGCTTTCTTTGAACATCATTTTCATCAGATCCTTACTTTTTTTCCACTCACTCTAACCTCACCTCTCTGCCGTGTTACTCTTGTCTTTCCCGTCTGCACTCACCCTCTCCACTTTCCCCTCCTTTATCTTTGCCATCCTTCATCTCCCTCATTTTTTTGTCTTTTAGTCAGTGTAGTAGTGTCAAAGAGGCAAAGTCACATCACTGTCAGAGGGGAATAGTATTCCAGCCTCTTCTTATGACCCTTGGTTCCTGTGATCAGCTCAGCTGCCTCTAGAGACATCAGTAATTTAAATTTAGGGCAGCGAATCTGCTATATGTCATGTTCAAGGGGTCCTAAACACCGGCCACTGCACTCTGTCTCCCTTTTGTCTCTTTCTCTCTCCATCTCTGCCAAAGTGCTTCAGACACCTGCAGGTATTTAATGAGGAGATAGCTCCCACTAAAGATGCTGCGTTGGCTGTCAAAATGAGCACGAGGGACAGAGAGAGATAAAAACTGAGGGGAAGGTTGCGCAGTGGGAAGAGATTGAGAGGAACACCTCAGAAAAAGTGGGCGCTCTTGGTGGCATCAAGCAGCAAAAAATAAAAGTGATACAAGATTGAATTAAAAGACAAAGATTGGGACTTTGACTGTAAAAGAGAGTTCTTATGAGGAAAAAGTTTTATTTTCTGTGATTTTCTCTTTTCTTCTCTGATGAACTACAGCGTTAATGCAAGTTAAATCTTTCCATTACCTCTTATCTGTTGTTCTGTGCCAGCATATTAGGCAATGATGTCCTGTTTTTAGGTTAAACAGTTTCTCCGTCGTGTCATTCAGGTTGTAGATGATGCAGATGCTGGAGTTATCGCAGCCATGACACATTAGAAAATCCTTACAACTCCAGGGTGTCAGGATTTTGCTTGTGGGCAGAGTTGGATTGACTGACAATGTGACAGTTACTGCTCTAGAAGTCTAATTTTACCAACTAAACAGGAAAAAAAACAGGATTGTTTCAGGAGAAAGAAGTTTATTGGTAAAACTTACTTCTTGGCCAATCTTAAATCAGCCACAGGGAAGCCAGAAGTTGAAGCTGAAGTCATCCAGAGGTAGATTTAGAGAGCTGCTGCTGGCATGATGTCCTACCATGTTCGTCCGGCACTAAACTTTGTTCTAATGACTATTAGGCAGCAGTTTATCTGTCTTCATCTTAGATAGAACACATAATCTGAATCACAAATATGCAGTGAGGCTTTAAAACCTGATGATTTGCGTCGTCTCTTTGACGATACATGATTAGTCACATGTTGGTAAGTTAGCTTTGGTGTTGCCAAAGTGAACCTGAGAACATCTCTGTCTCACCAGTAAAAGACACATATTCTGTAATGGATGAAATATGTCCTGTTCAAAAGTTTAAAAGCAGAACTGAAACGTAGGAACCGGATCAAGCCAAAAAGAATTTTCTCTGTCGTTCATAAGCAGGATGAATATTTTATCCCTGCAACAATCACCAGTATTTATTGGAGAATCCTCAGGGGAAGAACGAATAAAGACTGGATAGGCATCAGTTTTACTGTCATTCCATTCTAGTTGCAAACACTTCAGAAACTGAGAACTTTTGCATATTTAAGCTGCTGGCTGATTTAGACATTCTAACTAAGACACAAAGATTTCCTTTGGGTATTTTTTTATACGCTGAAAGCATTCACTAGGAATTGCAGAGAAAAGAAAGAAATATGATTTATTTAGGACAGTAGTTTGTGATAAACAGAATATGTGGATGTGGTTTAATTACAAGAGGAATTTTAATCACATCCTTATGATTTTATTGGATTGCTGTTAAATGCTGAGAGACAAGACGAGGAGCTGAAGGAGACTGTTGACCTGCATTCTTACCTCCTACGCTGGTGTTGTTTCTAAATTAAGAGGATGAGGTAGATGAAGATGAAGAGGGAGCACTTAGTAAAACAGACCATGACCACAGTTTTTTGAAGTGTAAAAAATCACGCATGGTCCTCAAACCGATGGTATAGCTGAGTCACGTGTGAACTGATATTGTCACATTTCCCTTAATTTGTTTAATTACATGAATTTAATTGACACCCAGTTTTCAGAGTAATGCTTTACAAGAGGTGACAAAAAAAAAAGTGGCACGCACATTTATGCCTTGGTGCTAAACAAAAACTGCTAAAGAACGGGTCAACAACTCAACAAAGAGCCCAAGCATCTGTGCGATGGGCTTGGTCTACAGAACTCTGGACCTGGAGCAAACAGAACCCAAAAGATTTGTTTCGAACGCCACACGATACTCGGTGATGGTGGTCCCATAGGTCAGAGCTGCATTATGAAGGAATCCCACCCAATATTCAGTAAGTGGTTTTAATGTTTTGGCTGCTGTGTGGCAAAGAGGCAGTTTTGGGACGTGTGACGCATCTTCATACTCTTGTCTGATAGTATCGTTTGTCTGCCTCCATTATTGTTTGCAGACTTTTGTGACTGGCATCTTGGCTTCTCTTTGCTCCTTGAGGGTCCTTTCCTCAAGCCTCCAATGCATCGTCTCTCCAAGGGTGGGGTGTTGTGGTTGGAGAATAAATGAGCGACTGTGCTGATGTTCAGCTGTTTCCTCCTTTTCCTCATGGCGTTGGTGCAGTTCGTGTCTCCTGTCGGTGGGTAAGCACTTTGCCGGGTGACAGCACCCATCCTTTACTGGGCCCCACCATATGCTGTGCTGTTGTCAGAGGAGACAAGTGCAGATGCTCCAGCTGCTCTCTCCCCGCACACGAACAACGCACACTAACACACAACCAGTTCTTGGAGCAGGATAAAGAGGCAGAGGTGGAAAGAGACACAGGAGGGGAAGGAATTAGAGAGGATGGATGCAACACCGCTTCAGCTATGTTTTTAATCCCAACAAAAGGCTCTTTACTTCTCCAACTGTAAAGACAGCAGACGTTGAACAAACAAGCAACTTTTGCTCGCTTATTTATTGCTCGCACGTTCTTTGTCCAAACATTTGCTTCAAGCAGGAGATTGATTATCAGAGTTCTCAAAGCTATCGCTCTAGTGCTTAAAATCCTCTTGCAGAGGAAACAGAACCCTTTCAAAAGAGACAGAAAAGGCTGGTGCTCACAGATGACATGCAGAGGCTTCTACTTTCTGCCAGCGGTGGTACCGACTGTGTGAGTGTCTGCTTATGGATGTGTTGGAGCAAAAGCTGGCCGGGCACAACACACTTGGCTATGAATCGGCATTGAAGCCACGACACTGGTTCAGCCACTTGAGTTCAAATCATGCGTGAAATGTGCCTGTCTATGCAAATTCCCCCAAATAGCTCTGTGTCACCGGTAGGTCGGCATGTCTGCCCGTGCGCCGTGAAAGCCCGCTGCCAGTCCCATCATATCACATCATAACCGATAAGACGAGAACCTTTGGCATCATGTTGTACCATCTAGTGTCATTTTTATGCAGGTTGAACATTATTAGGCTATAAAAAATACGTTCCAACAAAGGCCCGACGAAGAACCTACCTTTCTGTTTTTTTGCAGAGTGGAACACTGAAGTGACATAAAGACCCGTTTAAATTCAATTGTTACGTCTCTGTTGCATCATGGCTCAATAAATCTTCACGACTGACCCATTCCTCTTTTCTCTGTGTTTTGTTTAAGTATTCAGTGGATAATATTAAGAATTATTATATGTTAATGTGTTTAACCTGTTATGGTTCTCTCATGTTGTCACATCCAATAACCAGATAGTTCTGTTGAAGATGATTCTGGT
Organism: Hirundichthys speculiger; assembly: GCA_018398805.1. Lineage (NCBI taxonomy): Eukaryota > Metazoa > Chordata > Actinopteri > Beloniformes > Exocoetidae > Hirundichthys > Hirundichthys speculiger. The sequence continues at coordinate 2,069,169 of JAGFBZ010001790.1, read as the reverse complement.
CTTGATGGGAAAGCTCATTCGCCAAAGCAAAAGCTCCATTTAATGAAAATCAACCTATGCTGATTTTTTTTTGATTATTTTTAATTTTTTTAAGTTTTACATTTGGTCTAATTTAGTTCTGTGTGCTTCTCACCAAGTTGTCGTCTTCTCTGAAGTCTGTTGCGTCTTGTTCTTTGTCCGCTTGAGATTCATGTGTGCAGCTCAGGCTGCTCACCCAGTGATAAGTGGTGATGTTTTTTTTTTTCCTTCTTATGCATTCAGCAAACAAATCAAAAATTTAAAACTAATTACTTCTTGCGCACAAAAGGAAAAACCAGCTAAACAGAATTTTGACAGCAAATGAAATGGCTTTCATTAAATCTTCACAGGTTAACTAACAGCAGCTTGGATGAAGTGAATGGCCTTTCATTAAGGAAGATTAAGCTCTTAGCTGTTGCCCTGTTCTAAAAGAGGAGTTTAATTTTTACTTTTGTTTAATAGCTCCGCTTAAACAGCTAGAGGGTTGCTAAATGTTTCCTAAATCAACTATCCTCTCACTGCTCTGAGTGATTTTCATGTCTGTGAGCAACATAATCTAAAAGTGGGTGGAGGGAATGAATAAAGAAATGAAAGTGCGTAAAAAGCCTCTGAGTGGGCCGTGACATCAAGCCTGTTTACTCTGGCTGGCTGAAGAGAGGAGGGCAAGTCATGCATTATAAAAAGCTGGTGACGAGTTTGGTGCTTGGGGGTTCAGACGACAAGTTTAAAGATCACAGATCTATTAAGCTGCTCAGATGAAATGTGCTTGTGTGCATGCCGCGTGTGTATTAATGTGGCTTTAATGAAAGCACTTGAGCTTTTCGACACTTCATTATTTGTTTTAGATAAGGTTCACCTTGTCTTAGGACTGTGTGGTGTTTTAAAATATGTAATGCAGAGTACGTCTGGCTGACATTTGATTAAGTTATTTTCTTGATTGAATGTGTAAATGAGTGTGATAATAAGTAATGAGGTCATAATAAATAATTAATTATTTTATTACTATTCCCTTTTATTGGCTTGTAATAAATGTGAAATCATGTTAAATTTTGTTTTAATTTATTTGTTTTATTTGTTCTTTGAGGAAAAAAATAAAAGCAGATTGTAAAAATACTTTGATGAAATAATTAGAGATGCACTGATTGCAATTTTTGTGGCCTCCTGATTTTATTTCTCTAAATTTCATGCGATATAATTTTTGGGATTCATATTTGACCATCCAACTTGGAAAAAAAAAAAAGCATTTACTTCTATATTCCTCAAATCTGCAGCAGGTCTTCTCTTTGTTTTCTCTCTGTCTGTCTGTTGATAAGGCTGCGGGCTGTTTACCCTGCTAGCTTTCATTTTAGCCGCTTAGCTTTTGTGAGGTAAACAATAAGCAAGTTCAACAGGGTGCCTCCTCTGCTGTCCCCAACATTTTAGTTGTTATTACTTCACAGCTTGTTTCTATCCTGGATGTAGTACAAATGTATATCTATAGGTGTTCTGTATGTAGCGTGAAAAACGTCCACACTAAAGACATGCTAGTACTTGACACTGACGGCTGCAGTTGTGTTCACAATAATAGTGGTGTGTATAAAGAGAAGAGTAGAACTCAGAGATCTTATGATAGGCTTACTCCAGTAAAGGCATTTTTGATGTCACCCCACCAGTTTTCTACTGGATCAAAGTCCAGTTATTGGTCTGATCGCTCCACGTTAACCTTGTTGGTCTGGAACCAAGATGTTGCTGTTGGCATTTTCTCTTCAGCAAAAAACAACATGACCCTCAAGTATTCTGACGTATTTAAACTGATCCATGATCCCTGGTTTGCGATTGTAGGGGTACTCGTGTGACTTTATTAATATTTTAATAATTATCTAGGGTGCCACCGGCTTTTGGTAAAAAGACGGAAAACTTACAAGAACAAATGAGTCACAATTTGTAGTGGGTTCTTGACGAGTTGGATTGGCCATGGAAAATCAATCATCAGAGTCGCTAATACGTTGTACAACATTTATTTAGACAGAGACAAGAACACAAACATAGACATTCATATATATATATATCTAAACAGGCACATCAACATCGCGAATTCTTCATATTTGGCTATAGCGCATGACAGGAAGTGACGATAGAGAGAAGAAGGAAGGAAGAGAGTCATAACAAAAAAGATGGCGGGTACGAACGGGTTGCTAACAGCTAATCTGTTATCAAAGTGAACAAATTAATAAAGAGGGGCAGTTCTCGAACTAATTAGCTGCCGAATAATGGGGAAGTGTGGTCCGGACGTGGTCCGTGACGCACGGACCGGTCGGAACCGTAAACACTGGGAGACACCAAATCTTATTCTCTGTCAGCCTTACCCTGGGCGAGTCTGGCGCTTACTGTCGTCGCATCGGTTGGCACAGTTCGCAGTGGCTCTCCGGGAACCGTGTCTGGTCGATGGCTCTCTTTGAAGTCCCTGGAGTCAGTTCTCCGGACGTAGCGCGTGACTCGGCGGGTCGTACCGCTTTCTCCCGTCTGGCCGACGAGTTGGTCCCGTGGCCTCTGACTTCGGTCGACAGGAACCGGCAGTTAAAAGTTCGATTGCCCGTCAAAAAAACTGACGTGAAGGCTTACAAAAGAAAATTTGTTCTCAACTTACAACTAACGTCGTTAGTTGAGACTCGTGATTGTTCTATCAAAAGTCGATGCGGCACGATTATCAAGCTTCGGTAAAAATGAGGACAAAAATGTGCAAAAGCAAAATAAACAACTTAAGAAAAATAAGATGGATTTCAGAGTCTTTATCCGCGCCACCAAAGTTTCAAAGAAAATAAAAATAAAAGGGAGGGAAAGTTTCAGAGTCAAGAGAAGAGACAAGAGCAAGAATAAGAGGACAAAAGAGCGAAGAGTGTAAGAGAGAGGACAAAAGGACTGATCCGGCTTTAATACTCCCCGAATATTTCATGAGCGTTTATGCAAATAAATGGGGTAGGATCCATATTGTCCAATCAGAAGATGGGAAATTTTCCCGCCGGAATCCGGCGCACTGAATTCTGGGAGATGAAGTCTTTGATCTTTTGTAGTCCACAAGTTTAAACAACCTTTTAAGCCGTTACTAACTTAATTATCAGGATGAAATAAACATCACAAACACAAATATCACAGTCATGTCACACAGAATAATAACTTTTAACCTTTCATTTAACAAACTGTCCTGGGGAGCACAGAAAGCTTGTGGTGCCATGGAATGTCACAAATACACAATAATAATCAGCTTAACTCGACATCCCTTTTATGTGTTCGTGAAATGTTATATTGTCTTTGAGTTATAACATTTTAAGGAAATCAGTGATAGTTTTGTCCTGTAAGAAAATTGTTATATAAACTTTCCATCGTCTGTTCAGAAGACGAGAGAGAGATTTCTGTCTGGTCCTCTCCGCATTCTTGTGGGGGGGTTTATAGCACTTTGTGAGGGTTCCTTCATTCCGGGTGTCATCTCGGACCAGAGTTATAGGCTTTGCTAATCTTTGGCTGAGCGTTGTCATGGCAACGGGGACATCTTTGAGTTTTATGGCTTCGGTGCTGGTTGGTACCAGATAAACTGAGACGCACATCTGCTGAGGGGGGGGGGGAAATTAGGTGAGAGTTCACCGCTTCAGAGCGGCTTTACTTTAATGAAATAAAGGTCCGAAGAGGGATCCTACACGATAAATGGAGTTTGTTAAACTACCAGTTTCTTGCCCATAGCTTGGTTTCAGATAGGCTTCTTCTAATTGTTCCAGTCCTCACAGAAAACTTCAGATCATCTTTGATCACCCTGAGCCAATCATTGGCTGAGTCTTTGCTATTTTGGTTATTCTTCTGTCAGTTTGATTGGTAGTTTTCTGTTTTCTTTCTTGTCTCTGGTTTCATCTGCCACTTTAAAGCATTCTGAAGTTGAGCAACTGATTATTTTCTGCACTTCTTTTTATGTTTTCACATCTCCAATCAACTTTTTCATCAACATACGCTGTTCTTCTGAACAATTTCTGGATCAACCAAAGTAGAGTTCGTGGTCGTCTTTGACATATTTTTCATTTAATGAAAATACGTTTGTTATTATAATAAATTTGTTATTACTTTACAGAAAGAGAAAGGGAGATTAGACTGTTCACAGAAATAGCAGTTCAGTTTGTGAGTTCATTCATTCTGTCAAAAAACAGGCACCTTTATTGAAGAACGAAGGCAGTAAATGTACATGCTGGTTATTATACATTCCTCTGAAAATCCCTTCAGCAGCTGGAAACCTGTAACAGCAACAATGGGACCAAAGTCCAACATTAAAACTCCAGAAATTCAGAACCTTGATGTCCAGTCATCTTCAAACTGTTTTGAAAAGAAGAGGAGATGCAGGTGAACCTGCCCAACTATTTAGAGACCTGCAGCAGGGAACAAATCTGACATGAGCTCATTTTGTACATAAAATTGTAAAATTCCCCAGTTTAAACATTTATGTTATGTTATATGTGAAGAAAATGTTTTCTCATGTAATTTGAAAGTCTTTGTTTTCATTTAACTTTAAAAAACGTCCCAACCTTTCCAGGATTCGTGTCGTACCCTGTCAGATATCTCAGTAGGAGTTTGGAATGAAATATATAAGAGATAACTTGTCAACAACAAAACATAATCAACGAGACAGCAGAGCTATTACTGAAAGACGAGTAGTAATTTCATCTCAACTTTGGAAGCACCATTGTTTTGATAATTAGAGGAGAATGAAATTTAATTTATTTGAAAATAGAAAAGTGGCAGTTGGTTGCAGAGGGAACCTGCTGTTTAAAATCTGATTTGAGTGAATCATGATGGTTCAGTGAAACATTTAATCAAATCAGAAGCTTTTGACAGCTTTCCTCTAATGCCGCAAATGATCTGACCTTGTAAATGTGTAATTTAAAATGCGTTCAGCCAGCAGTCTCGGTGCTGTGTTTATTTTATGCAGTCATCAAAGCTAAATTGCAGTGGTACATTGGTGTGTGTGTGTGTGTGTCATGCAGAAGATTAAAAACAAGTGTGTTAGTCCCATGTTTAACCGATCTTGGCATAAATCTTCACTCTTGAAATATAGGCCATGATCATACAACTCCAATTCTGGCACTGGTCTTTTACCATTTCTGAACCCTGTCAGAGTTTGGCAGCTCTGATTTTCTTCCATTTTGTCACTTTGTTAATTCCTTAAAATAATGGCTCAGAAAGTTAATGAATTTAATCAATTTCCTTTTTGAATAATTGGCTCTGTGCAGGAAAAACAATATAATATCTCAATCAAACAGGTGCTCAGTTCAATGCTGCACAACAATTACAGTGTGTGTAACATTTTGTATTTCTTAGATTGGTATTAATTTAGAAGCCTTTAAAGTTTCTCAGATTTATGCTTTATGTGTTGAATTTGAAGTACAGCTATAAAAATCAGTAAGGACATATCAGTTGATCTTTCTCAACTCACGATTTGAGGTTGGTCACTTTGATATATTTAAATTCAAATTACATTCAAGCAAATTAGATCAAAGATGAAGAGGAAGTAAGGAGAGAAAATTACCCAAGATTCTCTGTTTCAATGTAGACAGGTGTAGCTGGTGATGAAGAGTCATATGGTGACAGTATATGTGTGTTTTGAAGAGGTGATTGTGTGAATGTGTCTTACCCGCTGCCTGTTTGTGTCAGTATTTACAAGCACAAAGCACTGAAGAGGAAAGAAAAAAATTAGACCTGGGAGGTAAAAAACAAAAAAACAAAACAAGTTTTCCATAACTTAATGAATTTTATTTGATTAGATTTTTTTTTCTTTTCAAACTATTTCACGCATGGTGAAACACTGTAAATCCATAAACAAACACATAAACAAGCAGAACAAGATTGATGCATGATGAATAAATCATCTGGGTGCTGAAACTCAATATTAACTCTGTGTTGCCTGGAGGGCTTAGAGAGGGAGCTTACAGCAGATCCATCTTGATGTCTGAGGAGCTGACTGGAAGGCAAGTGCTTTAGCAAGTACTTATCTTGGGAACTTAATTACGAAAGCAAATGATGATTGCGATGATGGAACGGCAATGATTCTTCATTACTGTTATTTTTTTTAACCTGGGGTTGTATACAGAATGTGTTTTTGTTGTCGTCGTCATAATCAGCGTTAAAACTCCGGTATCATAAATGAAAGTCAGTCATTCAGTTGTTTTCAGTTGCTGAGGCTCTTTCTGGGTTGCCATGAAACTTGACAAAGACATTTACACCTGTCAGTGCACACCCCCCCCAAAAAAAAAAAAATAGGTTTGCCATAAGATTCATGGCATCTTCGTAAACCAAATAACAGTTTCAAAATGATGGATCCCATCTCCATGTAAACTGCAGGCAGATTCCAGTGGTTTCATATCAGTAAAGTTAAACTCTCCAAAAAGTCCCATTAAATACAAAAAGTAGGGTGGAATTGTATTCATACTAGTTGTGCTTGTCTTTTAAAAGAAGGGTCAAGGATGTCCAAAAAGAAATCTGAAGAGGGTGGAGCAGATGGCCACAACACTGGCCACAGTCTCTGAGGTCTTTAAAGACAATGAAACCATTTTCTGAAGTGTTTTTTTTTCTTTTTTTTAAGATTTTTTGTTGCTCTTGTGGCCTTCATTAACAGTCCAGTCAGAGTGGGGAAACTGGGAGCTGAACCTGTGACCGCTGCAGGAGGACTGTCGCCTCTGTACATGGGCCGTCTGCTCGGACCACTGAGCTATCCAGCGACCCGGTGCTGAAGATGCTTGGGTCACTCGTACATAATGTATGTTTGAATAATCAGAGGCCGTTGGGCAGACCCAGGCAATGCTGGAGAGATTATATTTTTATGCTGTCCTGGAAAGGTCCTTGGTGTCCTCCTGGAAGAGCTGAAGAAGATGGGTGGGGGATGGATGCATTAAGGAAAAATGGGAATGTATTCCCATAATGGATAATGGATATTTAGAAATATAATCTCTCCAGCATGTCCTGGATCTGCCCCGTGGCCTCTCATCACACAAATATACAGTATGTATGCACAAGTGACTCAAGCATCTCCAGCAGCTTCTTCTTGTTTTGCACCCTGTGATTTTATTGAGTGGTTGTGCTTGAGGTTTAGATATGACAGATATAAATACATTGCAATAACAAATTATATAGTTTACCACCATGACCACTACTTTGCCCATTAGATTTACTCATCTAAAAAAAATGAAAAATGAAATGAACTGTTATTACATTTTTGCCAACAGGGAAATTTTTGCATTCCCCCTCGGTGTTATAAATCATATATTTCATTTGTGTATTCAAGCATTACCAGACAATACGAAAGATAAAGATTTACATTACAGTTTCATTAATGCACTCACACGCACAACTGACTTATGAGTTTGGGAGCTTGGTACCCCTCAAGGGAGCATGGGGAAATAGCCCAACCAATGCACATGTGCTTTATGGACAAGGAGAAGGCATTCAACTGTGTCTCTCAGGTGTCTTTTGGGGGGTGCACCAGGAGGATGGGGTACTGGGTGCGTTGCTACAGGCTGTCCAGTCCTTATACAAACAGAATGAGAGTTTAGACTGCATTGCTCGTAGTAAGCTGGATACGTCTCCAGTGAGAGTTGGTCTCCGTCAGCGCTGGCCTTTGTCACTCATTCTGTTCATAACTTTTTTAACAGAATTTTGTCCTCTCAATTGGCCCATCGGTTTGTACAGAGAGCATTTGAAGCCTTGTTTTTTGTCAAAACTGCATGGTGGCACAAGTTACAAAGAGGCAGCGCTGAAAAGCTGCCTGGAACGAACCCACCAGTTAGCTGTTTTTAGCTTGGCTGGCAAAGCCGAGGTCCGCCATGGGCTTCACTGTGGAGGGACCGGCCAAGAGCCCACATAATGCCTCTTGGAAGAGTCCTGAAAGGATTTTCCATCAGCAACTTGGCTTCATGAGTCAAGCCAGGTTGTTGTTCTGACATGTGGAGCTGTTGCCCGGTTCGGCTGGAGTAGCTCTGGGCTTAGTCTTGGCTGAAGGAGCTGTTGCCAGCTTAGCTGAAGTGACTGCCACAGTTAGCATGGCTAAGCTTCATCCTCGGATCCTTTCAGACCAACCGCAGTCAGTCACGGTGGTCTGTCAGTCTACGTAACACAACACACAGGCATAAGAAAGCATATTCTCTGAAATATGACCATAATCTGGCAATTTAAACGTTAAGTTGCTATACTCATAATAGCAATGGCCAGGTGTCCTAGCCAACGCCAGAGGCAATGGCTAGCTATCAACGAAAAATTGACGTCCGGGCAGCTCATTGGTCACCTTATTACTTAGTATGAATTTATATGATGTGGTACAAAAAAATTCACCGCCCATAGAGTTATGGATGTAAAATCTAAATAAAGAGGACAAAATGGATTTTTGAACCAAACTAAATATGCTGCAAAGTTAGACATTTTAACATGGGAGTCGATGGGGTTCTGCTCTGCTTTGCAGCCAGAACCTAGTGGTCAGTAAAGGAACTGCAACAAAACATACTCCCTTGTTGAGCGTCAATCCAGAAGTGGGATGTTTGGGTTTTAGCGGCCAAGGAGTGGAGGGGTCTGCTTTGGTGACATCAGGATTGTCTCTCTGCTTTTCGTGGATGACGTAGTCCTGTTGGCCTCATCGAGCCGTTATTTTCTGGTGGATTGATGCAGCGTCTGGAGTTATACGGGCTCTTTACCGGGCTGTTGTGGTGAAGAGAGAGTTGAGCCAAAAGGCAAGGCTCTCGAGACTGGCTTGGGAATGCCTTGATGTTCCCTGGAGGAGCTGGAAGAGGCCGGGGAGAGGGAGATCTGGGCCTCTTTGCCCTCTGCTGCCCCTGCAACTCAAACTCAGATAAGCGGAGGTTCATGTAAGGATGGAGGGTTTTGTCATTTGAATTAAATATGTATGTGTTTTGGACATCTTCCGATTTTTTTTTTTTTTTTTTTTTTTTTTTATCCTGGGAGGACGTTGTTTTTTTTAATGTATTTAGACTGATAAATGTCTCCCGGTCACTTCTAGTCACCCCAAAAAAACCAATCACCGGTATTAAAAAAACAAACAAAAAAAAAAAACAACAACAAATATGTATAAAATTATGCAGTTTTTATGTAATCTGCTTTACTGCATAGGAAACATAACATCAGCTTCGTACATTGTCTGTGTTCAGTCGTCCATTATGGGTGCTTTAGAGGGAGAAGATGCGAAGAAGGTGAGGCGGTTGACGGTGACTGAAGATGACAGCTTCTGCCGTAAGACTGTCAGGGCAGCCGGTGTATCTAAATAACCAGGTGCTTTCTGCGATTTAGTTTCTGCCTGGTTAAACAGTGGAATAATTGGTCAAGTTAGCCAGTAATTAGACTGGCTCTGCCATGCTGCGTCTTAGAGCCCAGCAACGTCGCTACCAGACTAATTGGGCTATTTATACTGAAACGCATTCACCATGCTCACTGGCTTCCCGTCCAATTCACTTTTCAGCACTTGTTTATTATTTCTGTTGGTACCCAAGACACATTTGTGAACTCTCCCGCTCTTAATCTCCACTGAACCTCAGTCCTCTGCCCTTGTTTCTTTGTCTGTCCATCTGTCTCTCTCCTCCTTTTTTTTTCCCTCACTGATGCACAAAAGCTCCATCTCTCCCAGGGTTTCAGTTTTGCTTATCAGTGTCATATGAATGCCAGTGTCTGTGCAAGCGACTTTCTCTTCCTTTTGTGAATATTTGTGAGCATTTTTCTGAGTGTGAGGAGATGGAAGCATGTGCAAGTGACTTTCTCGTCATTTTAAGAATTTCTGTGAGCATTCCTCTGAGTGTCAGGAGATGGAAGTATGCCAGTCGGGCCGACCTGCATCCCCCTGATTAACAGAGGTAGCCGTGGAAACCAAACTCGCTCACATGCATGAATACTTGCTCCTGTCTTTTGAAAAGTTGCATTTTGATTTCTGCCTCTGTTATTTTTGTGCCAGAAATGAGTTGCTATGCTGAGAGGCCGTGTCCAGCTGTAGATCTCTAACGAACAGCTCATTCTCTGACCCTCTTTGTGTGTCTTACGATGAGATAAGATGTGCTTTTTTGTCTTGAGGGTCTTGGCTTCTTCCTTCTGCATTCGTATTCTCCCTGCCTTTTTCCTTTCTGATGTCTTCATCTCTCTTCTTCTTTTCTCGCTCTCCTCGGAGGTTGTATGAAGTTGAGACAACACGTTGACCCAGACAAGCTTTACTTTTTGTCTTCCTGTAATCATTTTGTTGTAGTGTTTGTATTTCAGGCCTGTAACACATTTGGAAAAACAGTTGACAGTAACATCTTCATGACTTTGCAATGCTGGCATTGTTTTTCTCAAATCACTTAGATAAGATAAAATAAAAAAAAAAAAAAGATGATACCAATGTCATATAAGATTGAGGATACTTTTATTTTATTTTATTTTTAAACCTTTACATTACTAGATGTAAACTCTCCTTTTTGAGATGTGTAGCAGGCTTTATGGCCTAGATGTATTAACAAATGAAATTAAGTGGACAAGGATTTTCGTTTGCATCACTACGCCATCGCAACATTTTCTGATTTTGAGTTTTCTTGTCCTTTATTCTGTCTTTTTTTTGTATTCCTTTTTCTTGGCAGATCTACCCTCAGACCTCCATCTGAAGTAAACAAGGCTCCTTGACATTCAGTTTTTTGCTTGACACACACTTCTCTTTTGTATGTGGCTGCCTTCCTTCTCCAGGACTCTTTTTGTGAGAGCTGAATAGGTGGATGGATGCGGCATTGGACAAATAGCTCGGCAGATGTTAGAACGGGCTGGACGGTGCGATACTTGGTGTTTTTTTTTTTTGGGTTTGTTGTGTGTGTGTGTGTTTTCAGATGTCGCCCTCCCACACCATCAGCAAGGTCAGGTGGTGGGAATGTTGTGAGGATTTTTGACCCTTTGCTTGACAGCAATTTACTGAAAGTATAAAGGTGGTGTCTGCAATTAAAACAAGGGACCAGTGATCCTTCTTTATTTACCCGGTGCTTCTGACAGGTCACAGTTGTGCACAGTGTGACAAACAACCAGACAAACAGTTTCATACTTTCAGAATATCTGTTGTAGTAATATGGCTAATGAAAGGGCATATTTTAAATTCATTTTTGTACTTTTTATTTAACTGATGCAGCATACCAGAGTAAACCAATTTAATTCTGTGTAACACTGTCATGGAAATAACTTGCAAATTAAATGCAGCACATTAGTTTTCAATTTTCATTATTTACTTTTTCTGTAGGTTTCAGTACCAATTTGGTAGCCTTAAAGTTTACAAGTATTCCTCATTCAGATTTTTTTCTTCTTTTTTTTTTGGGTGGTGGGGGTGTCTTCTTTAACCGTGACAATTACGGGGAATGATTGTAAACGCTGAAATGCAGAAGAATTCAAGCAGTACAGCTGGTGAAGGAAACACTCCCTCCACATATGCACAAGAAAACCTACATCTGCTGCAAGACCAAATTGCATATAGAGAAAAGTTTTTATTATTTTTGGCTGATATTGCCACTAACCCACCATATATATGCAGACAGTTGTTTAAAAAAAAAAAAATTCAAACAATGTAAAAACAGATATTTCAACTTCATTCAAAGAAAAGATATTCAATTTGCCAGATGAAGGTACAAGCAGTTGGCTTAAAGACAGATGCTGTTGATTTTTTTTCCTCTTTCCTTTGTTATTTGCTTTATTTCAGCAAGAAGACAATGTAGGTGATTTGAAATTCAACTCAGATGACTTTAAATGGACTTTTCATGACAGGCCAAGCAATTCCAAGTGCACCTAACTTTGATCAAAGCCATATAGTGAACCAGAGACTGAAATAAATGTATTATTTCGATCCTTTAATGGTTTTGCAACAGAAGAAAACAAGTTTACACAAGGTCTGACTTTGTCATGATTCACAGTCCAGGATAGCAAATTATTAGGGCTCAGTCAAAAGATTAGTTGAACTTTCTGCCAGAACTCACATGGTTTCGTTTAAGTGTTTTAAAGTGATAGTTCTTATCGTTGCAGTTTAAATGTGGAGGAATGTAGGTTTGCACTTCCACAGCACTTATCATAGTTTATTGATCCAAAATCTAAGAGTTGCTTTTTTCCAGTGCCAGGCTGATGCCATTGCACGATCATGTCACTGTCTCTTCCATGATGCCAGCCATTACACTCATATTTGTTTGAGTGCTTTTGCTTCAAAACTATTCTAAAGCAAATTAAATGAAACAGATGACCAATTTAACTACAGTGTGTTCTTAATCAGGCGACAGCAAACCAACCTTTGTTGTTGAATTAAGCTCTATGCAGGCGGGCTTAAAAAATGCAAGTCACTTGTCAGAAATTGCCTAGTGATTAGGATGTGTGAATATGTGTCTGCGTTTGCGTGAGTCCCATGTGTATGTGTGTGTCTGTTGTATGTGTGTATGTTTGTGCGTTTGCAATGAGTCCTGTTGAGAGATAAATGAGTCTGGTTGACATTGTCTTGAACAGGTGGTGAAATCAGCAGGGAAGACATACAGACAGCTCTCATGCACACGCTCACTGGCACTGCCAATCTGAATTTAATGCCTGGGCTTGTTTGAGAGTGTAGCCAGTCTGATTGGATAAAGATGGAACAATAGGTTGTCTTTGAATTGCTCCCATATTGAGTGGCTGATGTATTGATTACAGAGGCAGAGAATCCGCATTAATCTTTCACAGCATGTTTGACTGACTGGCTCATTTTCTTTTTTATGAACATTTTATGCTATTTATATGCCTTTGTGGTGAAATAATTGTCCTAGAATATCTCTTTGAATTTAACAATTCCTATGACACCAGCATATATAAAAAAAAAAGACACAATGCCTTGTGGTTAATTTTCAATAAGTGAATGTGTGTTTTTCAGGTTAGTGTCGTGCAGGACTCTGTGAACATCTCAGGCCAGAACGCTATGAACATGGTGAAGGTTCCAGATTGCAGGTTGGCCGAGGAGCTTGGAGATCTGTGGGAAAGCTCCAGATTCACGGACTGCTCCCTGTGCGTCGCCGGCCAGAAGTTCCAGGCTCACAAAGCCATACTGGCAGGTGAGAACGACTTTTTTTCACACCTGGAAAATGTGAAGGATATAGCCTTATATTTAGCGTTCAGGTGCTGAAAGACACTTATAACTTTGATGCAAAGCAGCTCATTTACAGTTCCTTAATTCCATAATATTATTGACATAAGGTGCTTTCAGACTTCAGCACAAAAAGTCCGGAAATTTGTGTTTTTTAGATTATAAACTTTTTTTGTAACTATACTTCTTGGCAATAAATCCTATACCACTGGAGACCCTGTTCATATTTCTTTTAAATCGTGTCACATTTGTCACGAACATACATTTGTGGGATGAGCAGCGGAAGTATCTGGGTTGTGTCCATGAAAGATCTAGCAAATCTTCTCTCCCGATGCCAAACAACTTTCTTTTTTTTTAGAGTTTTTCTGCTTTTGGGACGTCGTCCCTCAGCAGAGTGTGACGAGGCTGGTGACCAGCATGAGGAACGAGGCTGTGTTGTAGCTGTGTATGGTTCTTCCACACGCTTCTAAAGGCTCCTGTTTAAGTTAATAAATTATCAACGTTAACTTGCCGATATGTCTTGTCTCTTCAGACTTCAGTCATCCAATCCACCAAACAACTCCAATCAGGGGTCAACAGTGAACAAAAGCTCTGCGGCTTTGGCAGAGAAGATTTGCTAAATCTTTCATGGGCACAACAAACATCCTCAGCTCTGCTGCTCATCTCACAAATCGATGTTCCTGACAAATGTGGCGCCATTTTAAGGGAAATAAACAGGCTTTCCACCAGTATCAGATTTATTGCCAAGAAGCACTGTTACAACAATGTAATCATTTACCAAACACACATTTTCCACACTTTTTGCGGTTAGTTTATATAGAAATGGTACAAAAAGTTTAAAAAATGGTTCAAAGAAATAACAACTCATCATATTCAAAAAAAGAAAAAAAAAAGTTTTTTGTTTGTGTGCAGGAGCAGGGCCATCTCTCTTTTAAGTACCTTTAAGTATCTCTTGAAGACCCTAATACACTTCATTAACACTTGCTTTGCACTCTTTTACCTGTTGAACTTCTGCCTTCAGAGTTTTAGTACTTTGGGCCCGATCTTCCGACCAGATCTCCTAAAGCCGCTATTTAGGGATAGCGGGTAGCGGGAGGGGTGATCCCCCGCAAAGAACGCAATCTTCCACCTTCCTAAACCCGCTATCCCACCTGCGCTACCCACTACAATATGCATAGGAGTGGTTAGGGCGTTCCACCTGTTAAACCAATCAGTGTGTCAGTAGCCATTGCTTTTAAGAGCAGGTTGCGCTACCCGCTAACTGCTATGGAGCGTCTTTTCATCCAGATCAGAGCAGCTCTCATGCGCTGCTCGTCTCTTAAGACTCTGCTGTAGAGCTTCCTCCTCTTCTTTCCTCCTCCTCCTCTGCACTGATATATACATATAAATATTTCTACACAGACAATTTCTATCGGCTACCTGAAAGTCCCAGATAGTCGGTGCACTCCCAGTAAACACGCTCTGGTCGTCTATGGTTTAACTGGCGAGCAAGCCGTTTAAGACAATCTCTGCTATTTTCTCAGGGGTTCAACTGAGGCCAAATTACGCTTCTAATACAAGAGTTAATTTGAGAGGTAGAGCCGTTTGTGCACGTCCACATGTGACCAGGTTGATGCACTTTGATGCTATTTGGACGCGGTCTTGTACACGCCGACATGCGCTACCCGCGATTGTGAGATACTGAGTTTACGGAAAGGGCAAAAGACACGCCCATTGCCACACCTACAATGTGAGTAAGGGAGTCTGCATAACGGGTTGCGGCTTTAGGGAGCAGAAGATTGCATTAGCGGTTAGCGGAGGTTCCTAAATCCGCAATTTGTGGGTAGCCGCTGGCGGGAAGTGTACGATCCGGGCCTTAGTGCTCATGCCAGAGTCTCACTCTGTACATAACTATGAATGTTGTTCTTCATCCGTATATCACTTTGGATGAAAGCGTCTCCTAAATGACAAAATATAAATGTACATAACTGCATATGCAGTAAAAAATGGTGGGGGTTTTGTCATGCTGTGAGACGATAATTTTAGTTGACATTTGAATTCTGTTCGTCACATGTAAGTCACTGAGGATAAAAGTCACCTGCTAAATCACTTCATACGAGGTTATTTGTTATTTGATGTAGTTTTAGAGTGAATTTCAACACGGGGCTTTGCTTCATGAGCATCCAGATTGAGTCATTGGTCAATGAGAGAGCCAAGTTCTGTGCATGTATATGTCAAATTAATATCCATTACTAAAGAGTTGATGCAGAAACAAAGGTTATTAATAAACCAGCATTAGCCAATTTAATTCTGCCCAGGGGTAGGTTTCCTGTCTGTGTTTGACCATCTGTCTGTGGTCTGAGCTTTGCACTCTGCTTCTTATCAAACATGCACTGCATTTCATGACTGTCTTCTCTTTATTTTATCAGCAACAGACCCATGTATCATTCTGAAAAAATTCAGCTTGTTGTTTATCAAGTAAACATCTACATTTAAAAGAGAAAAATATATATGTTAGGAACTATTGAGTCCATGTATTTTAATTTCATGTGTTGAATATGAAAGTAACAGTCATTATTTTTAGCATAACACCAAAGTGAATGCCTATAGGCAAATGTGTTTGGTTATTCATGCAGGAGTTTGTCTATATTTCAGTTTTCATTTGAGTTGTGGGTCTGCAAATCTAAATGCTGTTTCATGGTCTTGTTCACTCTGAAGAGAATTAAACTGTAGCTGTAATACTTTTACAGCTGCTTTTTTCCCCTCATTTTTATTGAATAATTTGCCATGCCAGTGGGATCGTTAAATTTAAAAGCATTCAGCATCCATGCAAATGTCGAGTATTGACACCTACAGCACCTGTGTGTCTTTGTCGGCCTTCGTGTGACATGAACATATAGTTAGTTGCACTTTCATGCTAACAAACGTGGTCTTGTTTTATATATTGGCATTTTAATGACAGCCAGGATCAGACGGTGAAAAGTTTGAGGCGCTGGTGAACTGTTTGTCTCTGTGGAGACGAGCAGAGGCTGTTCATTATTGGATTTGTTGAATTGTGTGTGTGAGGAGCCATTTTAATTATGTGCTGCTGTGGTTTGGGGTCTTCCCCTCTCTCGCTTCCTCTCTCTGCTCTGCTTGGTCCAGATGACATCTCTCCTCCTCTTGGCCGTTCCCGTGACAACCCTCTCCTGGCTGTTAATCGCTCTGGAGACAGACAGGGGGGGATCAAAGGAAGGAGAGAGAGCATCTCAAATTGGCTCCAGATTGGCCATGTGATCTTTATATCAGTTTTCTTTCCTCTAATTTAACTTCCTTTTATTTACTGATTTGTAGCTTTTGGATTTCATCCTTTCAATTTAATTTATTATGGTTTCCTTTTTCAGTCTTTCTCCTCTTTCATTTGTTTTCTTTTTCCTCTGTCTTTTCTGACCCTCTCCTGAATGTCCTGAGTGTTGTCCTCGTACCCACCAGTGTTTGTCTTCCATTCAGCCTCCCTTTCTTTGTCTCTCTCTCCACATATTCTGCACAGTTCCCTTATCGCTCCACATCTGTACACCCATCTCTTCCCTCCTCTTCGTTCTTTCTCCACTACGACCACCCTCCGTGGCTCTCTCATTCTCTGCCCACCCTTCCCTTCTGCTGCAGTATGAGCTCAGTAATGCTCAGCTCCACCGGATAGACTTACTGTAGTTCTGTCCCCAGAGTCCAACCGGGCCGTTCAGTGCTCAGATTGGTATCCGTGCAGATATTTAGGATGTGGTGTGTCTCAGGAACTCTAATAGACCCTACCCTCTAAGTCAAATTTAAATTCTTTAAAAGCATGATTGGTAAACTTGTCCATGAACAAGCAAATTACCCCACCCAAAAAAAAAAAAAAAAATGAATATGCTTTCGGACCTCACAGATCTGGGGACTTACTGAGGATGCTTACTAAGAGGAGAGAAGTACATAGCTTCTCGGGATTTTTATTTGGACCATTTACATTTTTACTGCCAGTGGGAGCACAAAATTGTGCTGGTATATGTTCAGGTCCAAAGGTGGAGGGGGAAGTTAACCATCTGTATCAGAAGCCCATCCCCCTCACACTTATAGAAAAATTATTTTTGTTAAATCCAGCTTTGTCACAATCAGAAAATGCAACGTTTTTGTTGCTTTCCTCCCAAACACTGTTGAATATTCACTGTGTGAACTAAAAATCACTTGTGTTGAATTTTAGCTCCCTGAAATTAAAGCATAAACACATGGACTAGGCCTGTGGGATTTAGTGAAAGTCATATTCTGTTCACAGTTGTGATGTAATAAACAAATGGATGAATATGAGTTAGTTCTTACTTATTGAAAAACATGTCTTAAAAAGATTACAGATTACAGTTTAGGTTAAAATGTGTGTATTTTTTGTTTGCATACTTGCATTTCTTCAAAGGCTTCTACATTTGTGTATCATAAAGAAATAAAACATATTCTTATATGAAAGGATTTTCTACTTGGAAAAGTCAAAAGCTTCTATATTTATATATCATAAAATGATTCGTAAAAACCTTTTAATTATAAAACTTCAAAGCTTCTCTATTTCTGTATTATAAATATATAATAAATATATTTAAAAATAAAGTGAAAGCATTTCTGCAATCTTTTTTTGCTTGATATTGAGTAGATGCAGAATACGCTTCAGGTAATATATGGTTGCACAACTTTTACATGACAGGGCATCTGTGAAGTCATGCAGTGGGATGAGTGCCCTGTTCATAGATTCCAGCACCTCCAGGTCCTGCCATGAAGCCAGCAGGTGTCAGACTGTGTAGAGAACCTTTGTGAAGCCACATTGCTGCTCCAGGACTCTTGCTGTCATTTTCTGAGTGGAACCCCATCGTGTTGTGCAGTCTGTTGCCACTACATGCTCTGGAAGATCGCTCTCTCTTTGTGCTTGCTTCAAAACCACTCTTCTTATCGCTGTGTGAGAAGTGGCTTCAACGTCCCTGCTAATGCACTGGGCATCACCTTCTTCTTTTTCCTTTCTTCTTGTTCTTGTCAATTCCAAACTAACTGGGTAAGTTCTGATCTCCTAAGCTCTGAAGTCATATTTCAATCAGTGAGGCTGCTTTATTTCTGGGTTGTCTACTGTAAGGCGTATACCTGGTTTTGGTCACGTGAATCAAGGTGCCAAAGGCTGTGAAAGCATCTGGGTAGGAGATTCAAGGTTGCATCGTAGGTGTCTGATAGGTGAAATCTGAGTTCTCTTTCTCAGTTTCTCTTTTTACTTGGGACATTGTGAAACAGAAATGTCAGTATTCTGACTTTTGCACAGGCTGAAATCGTGATTGCGGTTTGAATGAATGTCCAGCAGTTATTTCCGGCCCTGAACCTCATGTCCAAATACATGAATGAGAATGCTGCAGCATCTGTCGTCAGTCGTTTTTATATAGTCCATAAATTTAAGTTACGATAGCTGTGGTCAGTTCTGACCTTCTCTGTTCCTTTGTTAGCTTGATCAGTCACTTAATGGCAAAGGAATACATTCTACTAATACTGTATAATGAGTATTATATTTATTGGTGGCTCCAGCAAGTTGATGGATATTATTATGCTCTGAAATGAGTAGTTTAATGGTTAGCTGCACCAAAAACCCATTATTAACAAGGTTGATTAATTGCCATATCACTGACTTCGGCACATAATTAACAATGTGTTAAAACATTTGTTAAAATGTATCAATGACTAATTAAGCATTCATTAGGAATTGCAGTGTGAATTGCTACTCTGTGACACACACACACACACACACACACACACACACACACACACACACACACATATATATATATATATATATATATATATATATATATATATATATATATATATATATATATGGTATTCTAGTATGTTTGTCTTTAGGGATTTGGTCCTTTGGGGACCACCTACTGTTACAACCTGGAGGATTAAAGTAAAAATATACGCTGATGTTGACAGAGTTAACCTTGCTTTATTACACAGGGGTGATTTGAAGTTGCAGCATTTGAACTGATTCATATAGTATTTAGTTGGGCCAGTATGACCTGTCTACACTCTAGATTAAACATGACCTATCGTGCTGTGGTCACATCTGAAGTAATCAGAAAGAATATACACTGTACTTAACTCTCAAAGCAAAGGAATTAGTTGGTCATCACTTATTTAATTACTGATCTCCAGTCTCACCATGTATCAGAGTGATCTGTGATCTGTGACCCCCCCCCCACCACAATACGCTTATCAGAATATGATTAGAAAAATAAATCACTACTGTTTATAGAGCATGATTCTGTTTCAGTGAATGAGAAACACATCTTAAAGATCTCTGAAGAACTTGGACAAGGGTGTTATATAAAAAAACAGAGCTTTTATCATTTTATGAACAAAATATGTGAAACTAGTAAAAAAAACTAGTATTCCAAATGACAATATTTTGTCTCCACTTTAGATTTTATTCTTTCATTGGAACAATGGTCTAAACTCTCCTTCTTTGAGTATGAGGCTGTTTAATCTGGTTACAGGTGACAGTTTTATTAGAACACAATGACAGACCTGTATTAAGGCATATTATATCACATCATGTCCAATAAGGTCATTCCATCAGTACTGAATAATGGCTAAACACCCTAGAAACAGGGTAATGAGTCTGTCAGTGTGAAGTCACGTTTGTATTTCCTCATGTAGCGCCTCTACAACTGAGACTTGTGTCAATCAGCTCGTTGCTGTTCTTAAGCTGAGTGACGTGCTGTTTGTGGTTGTTGGAGAACTCTCCATGTTATCAGTATTACAGACAATAACAAGCCCTCCTTTTCCCCTTTGTGTCCGTTTATTGTTCCTGTGTTTCAGCTCGCTCACCAGTATTCAGTGCCATGTTTGAGCATGAAATGGAAGAGAGTACGAAGGTGAGTAGACTGTTGCTCCTGCTTCCTCAGCAGCACACATTTTTTTCCGCTGTGTCAGTACTTGTGATCTTCCAGGTCATGTTGACTGTAACGGTATTAAAGCTATTATGTGGGCTGTGGATAGTTCTGAGTGATTTTGGTTTCTTTTCTGAGGTACACAGATGTTGGTAGAGAAAATCAGACAATGCTGCTGTTGTTACTGTAATTAAATCTGTTTCAGAATATCTTTGAATTAGACGTGATAAATTATATGGTTTTTACCAGGTCTGAAAACTAATCCAAATGCAGAAGCAATGTGCAAAAAATGTACATAGACCCTTTTTACCCTTAAGAATTGATAGGGTAAGTAGCAGCCAGGTGCTGGTAATAATATGCACATTGATTGAATGATTGATTGATTGATCATCAACAAGTGTAGCACCTCTGTAAAAGCTGAATCTTTGGCCCGGATCATTCAGTTTTGTGCTAACCCAGTGCTAAGGAGGATGGACATCACCAGTGATCCTAAAGAAGACATCTGACAATAGGGGTGTGAATCTTTTACTATCTCACAATTCTATTCGATTCTGATTTTTGGGGCCATGATTCGATTTAAAATCGATTTTTGATTCAAAACAATTTCATTCATAATGATTTCTGATCATAATCTACTCCCATCTGGTTTGCAATACAGAATAACAAATGGAAAAAAATAAAGTTATTAAGTTTTAAACATTTATCCATGCTTAGATGGAATTGTTGCAACTGTTATATGAAAGCAATATCACATCGTGCTTAACTAACAAATATAAAAGGGCCTCTTTATTAAAAAAAAAATGATAATAATGCAGTTAAACCTGCTGCCTTTAAAATTCTGAGGAAAGTGCCTTTACCAAAAACAGCGTGTGGACTTTAACTGCTACTCTAAGTATCTTGTTATGAAATAAGTTTGCAAAACATGGAGATTGGAGCAGCCAGGTATCAGTTATGTAGTGAGCAGTGAAGGTCACAAAAGACTAGGATGCTCTTGATGTCCATGCATCACATGTTAGTGCCACTGGTTGTTTTGGTTTGGGCACTGGCGACCTTTCTTTAAGTCTCTTAGTAAAGCTGTGGCACAACACCCATCGTTAGTAAGGACCGTAGGTCTTTGGCGATGAAGCAGGCGATAGACGGAGTTTTATTTATTTATTTATTTATTTTTGCCCTGCTGGGAACTGGCAGAGGGCTTCATGAAACACTGCGGTGCGTAGGTCTGCAGCTGGCGGCTGACTCTGCTCCGTGTCTTAGATCTCCGGGTGATTTCTCGTAATATGAGCTCGTGCATTTGTTGTGTTGCCGAAGTGCTTGATCTTAGTTTTGCAATGCTTTCACACTGTGTGCGTCATGTCCAGCTCGGTGTTTCCGGGCATTAAAAACCGTATTGATGGCAAAATTTAGCCTTTAGCAAAAACGGGGTTGGTTGAATCTCCTTTTCCCTCCATCTTTGCTGTTTCCTCTTTGTTTTGGTGCTTTCCGGGCATGCGTGCGTTCCAGAACCGGCTGCGTGGTGGCGTCAGGATGTCCCACGTAGTTACAAAATGGAGGCAGACAGCCAGCGGATTTTTCTTTTTTCTAAAATCGTTTTTTAGACATTTTATTTTGATTCAGAATCGTAGCAAATGAGAATTGTGATTCTTATGCAAATTGATTTTTTTGGCACACCCCTATCTGACAACCTTTCCAGATGTGGACGTCCCAGATCAGATTCAGATCCTACAATAAGAAGAACACTGTTAACCCCCCCCCCCCCCAAAAAAAAAAAAAAAAAAAACAACCTCCGATCTACATCTCTGCAGTCCTCTGTTACCATGTTTCAACATTAAAATTCATGCTAAAACAGTTAGGAAGACGACTGCATAATGGCATGCTTGGAAAGGTTGTCAAGAGAAAGCCTCTTTTCTCTTAAAAAGAACATGACTGCAGCACAGCTTAGGTTTGCAACGTTTCATCTGAACAGGACCACCCTCTACTTCATCTTTGCACCACTGATCATTGAGCACATATTAGCACAGCGCTGAAGATTTTGAGCCCTTTATCGTTCATCTTCACTTTAAGCCCTTCAGAAGTTCACAAAACTAACGCAGAAGTGTCTGTGAGAAGGTGCCGTTGGCTGAGTGACATGTGAAGTTATGCCATAAAACAGACAAAAAAAGGAGAAAACTTTCCTCCTGTGCATCCTTTAGAAACACAAAGTAAGCCCATTACTCTAGAATTTACCATGTTCATACAGAATGTGAAGCTGTCCCCTTTATTACTTTATATTACCTCGTTTTTGCCCACAGTAAGCATAACTTTAATCAAATGCTGTTAAGCATTTATTTATTTGTACTTTAGAAATGTAGTTGATGAGGTGCTGAACAGCCAGCTTGGTTGAGCAGGTGGCCTACACCCCCATTTCTTTTTTTTTAAACTATCCAATAAAATGCCACTAGAGCCACAAAATTGTAAAAAAAAAAGAAAAAAGAGAGAAAGTTGTTGATGTGGATATTGATACATTAAACACTAGTTTATATTGGTGACATATATATAGTGAAATATTTCACTAATATGGAGTAGATTGAGTGCAGCTCTACTTTTCTCTGTGGATCTTCTGTGAAGTTTGTGTTTCTGAATTCGTAGTTTTCAAGTCCAATCAAAGGCAGTCTGTTACCAGGATGACACTGGGGGCATCCCTTTAGAGACAAAAAGTTTTCATAATATAAATCATGAAAAAGTAAACTCTCCATTTTGAGTTTGGGTGAGGGTTATGTAATTTAAAGGTAATTAAAATAAATCCTAAGGAAATGAATGCAAATTAAGGATTGTCATATTAGGTGTGTGTGTTTGAGAGAGAGAGAGAGAGAGAGAAGGGAAAGAGAAAGATTCACATGGTCCGTGTGCCACAATTGGTTGTTTTCATCGGATAGAAGGGGATGAGATTGCACCGCGGTGATTTAACCGTCATGTCAGCGGAATATTGATGCCTGCACAGCTCAAATGGGGAAATTATAAAGCACAGAGCCAGGAAATGCATCTTAATTGCTGCTTAACTGGGCGCCTTCATCAGAAACGGGGAGAAATGGTGGGCCACGTCCCCATACGATTCAGGGAAAACAGATAGATGAGTTAACACTCCTCTGCAACACTCTATAGAGGAAAGACAAATGAGCTCATAAAGAAACAGTCTAATAGAGGGTTGCTCTGTGTATGGAGGACAGCTTGAGACACTGTAACTACAGGAGCGTTGCCTACTTATGAAACACAAAAGCTGCCTTTGTATTGTGGATGGATACCCCGTTAGTTTTTTCTCAAGTGACTTCGGTCTGGTTATGTGGTGATATTTTTTAATTCATTAAGACTCCAACACACTTCAGAAGTCAGCAGAATAAGATTTGTCACTTAAGCACCCTAACTGAACAGGCAGTATAGGAAAGAAAGAATAAAGAATGCACGATGGTCTTCAGGAAGGCTATTTATAAGAGTGTGTCTGAGGCTAACTTGAAGCTATATATATATATTTATGTGTGTGTGTGTGTGTACATAAATTTATATGCTGACACGAGTCCAACAAACTGCCAAAACGTCACCTCTTGCTGATGATCACAGAATCAAGTGCACCTGTTTGGGAACATCTGGCTGCTACTTACTCTCTTCTTCCCTATGAGAGCACCATTTCTGCATTTTGTTGTAGTTTTTTCCCACCTTTCTTTTTTTTTTTTTGATCTTTTTGTTTTGATAAATAATGGCATGTTGTAATATGTCCATGTGTTGTGGTCGGTCTGAGGTGGTTGTATTTACGTACCTCATTTTAGGACCTGGCTAGGTCAATTTATTTTATTTTTTTATGATGTCCTTGTGTGTAAAACATAAGTGAGTTCCTTTTTCACATGACAGTATGTATAACTGTATATATTCACAAGTTTACTTATATTTCTGACCGCATCCTGAAGGTTAGGTTTAGACTTGATTATTACTTAGTATGTTTAAGAAGTAATGCTGTTGCCTGGTCAGAGTTCACTCAAACACTCTAAGTTTATAAAAATAAATAAATATTAGACCCTGGTTTTTAAAGCCCTGTTTATAATTGGTTTGTTACTGACTACTTCTTCTCGCTGCGGTGGAGAAGACTCAGGTTATAGTCACAGCGTCATAGAGGGTGATAAAGCTTACTTTACAAGCTGCAGGCACAGTCAAGCAATGAATGCTTAAGATTCACATTAAGGGATCAGTGGAAAAGAATGTTTAAAAATGTATACTAGAATGTATTTTCTCTGGTGCATACGTTCAGACTGCTCAGACAGCTCTTCCTGTTTTTTTTTTTTCAATTATTATTATCTGGTTCTTAGAAATTGTTTTGAACCACGACTGTCCCCATACGTATATGAAAGAAGGTGACTGAGTCTAATTCAAGCAGACTTTGGCATAATTGTGTTGGAAAAAAAAAAAAAAGGACAACATTTTTTTGGAAGATTTTCAAGGCATTCATTCGATTCTTCTGTTCCCTTTTATCCCAGTAAAAGCGTGTCCTGTGTTCTCCTCTCTTGTCCTCTCCACTCGCTCAGAATCGTGTGGAGATAAATGACGTCGAGCCAGATGTCTTCAAAGAGATGATGTGCTTCATCTACACAGGCAAGGCCCCCAACCTGAGCAAGATGGCTGATGACCTGCTGGCTGCAGCTGACAAGGTGCACAGTGTGTGTCTACTTGCACCTGGTACTATGTACATTAGCACACGAGCCGGTGTGCATAATAATGCACCTAATAATACACCTGAGATGCATCTCAGCGTCAGACTCCACACATACTTGAACAATGACATCCAATCATACTTTTATAACGAAATGTCAGCTTTCATGACAGTGTAGACGTGCACACGTTCAGAATCAATCCCATCTCTCCGTATCAGGGATTTCCACGTAGAAACCACAGACTGATACATTTCAGCTCAGATCCAAGCTAGAACATCTCAACGCCTGTTTGTAGGTTGATTGTTTTTAAATTCAAAATGCAACTTTGGTGATTTTCTGACCGAGTGCCAGCATGGAGTCAATCCTGTCCCTTCACATTTCACATTTGCTGTAGAAGATTGAAAATTAAAGAGGTGGTTCCTGAGTTTTCCTCAACAGTAGCTCCCCAGTTACAAAGAAATTGCCATTTGTTTTCTTTTGACTTTTCTTTTTTGAGCTCTGAAATATTTTTTTCTAGTTGTTCTTGTGCAATAGCTACAAGAGATGATAGATTGAACCTTTTTTCAAAAAGTGCTGGTTGTCAATAATGTTGCTTTTGTCAGGCACCCAATAATAATCAAACACTCTTGTTTTTGCACCAGTGTTGGTCTATCTCGTGTGACATGTCGGACCCAAATGATTTCAACAGTTGTGGTCTGTTTGATTGAAAATGGTCCACCGTCTGCTCTATAAGTGACAACAGAGCAAACACAGATGCTTTATGGGGCTAATCATCTCTGTGAACGTTATGCTGGAGATGGTACCACCAACCCTCTGGACTAGTCCATCTTCAAAATGTCCCTTGTTTAACCTAAAATAGACCTGCAGCTGAGCTCTGTGGCAAAGCAGCTCTTGGACAATATGACGATATTCACCATGCTCCTGTGTCTCACAGATTCACAGACAACGTCCTTCGCAATATAGCTGTTAGATTAAAGTCGTGACAAGCTTTTGTTATGCTGGTTTATTGTGTAGCAGTTAAAAATGGACGTTCCATCCTTTTGTCTAAAATGGATGTTGCACTTAGTTGCATCCTTGCAGATGCAGAAAGAAAAAATGCTGCTGAAGTTCTCGAGGATGATAATGAATGAACTGGGTACTAGAATGGATTTAGCAGCACGAGGATACGCTGGGATGCACCTCCCAGATCCCTAAATGGACAACCATCCTTAGCTCTCATAACCATGTAATTAAGAGCAAACTCATTAAGATGAAGAAAAAAAAAATTCTCTTAATTTTTAAGGGAGCAGCAGTAGTGACGTTAATTTTTTTTTTTTATTGTGATTTCTCTTAAAACAACCTTAAAACCTTGCTTGCAGAAAAAAAAACCCTGTTGCTTATTGGTCATATTCAAGGAATATCAGAAATAACAACAAATTACTGAAAGTATCCACATCTTGCTCATTTTCAGACTTCTAATTTTAATCTCTGGCACCTCTTGAACATCTTTTCAACCAGCATAAGTTCAGAAATCTGGAATTAATTCTGAATGACAGAATCATTAAAGGTTCTTTTTTTTGTCTTTTGGTTGGTCGAATTCGAGGAGGTTTGCTGATAGAACTGCTAAAGAATGTGCACAATTCCTGTTGCCACTCGTATACACGTATTTTAACATAAAGTTTTAATATGTTATCAGAATCACGGTTTTCACATTTCCTGTAAATGATTTCAACACTTCATAAAGCTATTTTATATATACACACATGTGTGTTTTCCATGTGTTAACAGGTATAAATATGTGGGTAAATGCCAGTTAAATTAGAAAATGTCCACACTAAAGACACAGAAAAGCTAATACAAGTATAAAATAGACCATAGAGGGCATGGCATCTATGGTAACTGTACCCACAACGTTTGTGCTGAACATGCTAAAATTAGTGCACTGGTTGCCAAAGCGACACAGACAGTTCACCAACCAGTTGCAGTTCAGACTCACAACTGTTCAGTGTTGAATCAGCTTTAGTCTTTCTGCAGATTCATACTGTTACTGTCTTGTCCATAGAACAGTCCTCCATTAAACGCTGTGAAAAAACAATCACACTTGGATCTGTCGCCGGCCCGGAAAAACAAAGTGCCTCAGTTGAGCCATGGTTAGAACTATTGTCCCTCACAACCAAAAAACACATTTGTTGGGGGACATCTTGGAAACAAAACCAGCTTTGCTTCGTAAGTAAGCACAAACAGATCCACTGGGATGGATACTTGGTCCTTGCTGCCCCTCTGCTTTGAAAATGATCACTGAAGGTCTTGCTCCTGTGGGCTTGAAGGAAAATGGCCATGGAAGGAAGTTCTTCCCTCTGTGGGTTCACAGAGAACCAATGGGAGAAAAAAACGTCCTGCGGTCTTGGCGTATTTCATTTCAGCTTTTGAGCCTCCAGTCACATCTAAGATGGTAAATTACATGAACACTGCAGATAGGTTAAAAGAAGATCATAATGTGGCCACATTAAAGTTGGGTTCACTAAAGTAACTGCATTCGAATCACATTGAATGGAAAACCGGAAAATATATGTCCCTTAGTAGTCCCTTCTGAACCTTCAACCCATCTTTTAGTATTCATGAAGAGGTGAGGGGGTTTTTCTGCCCTCCGTTTCATAATTAAACTCTGCATAACTGTTACTCTTCCTTCTATTTGCCATATTTTTTTCTCATTCAGTTTAATCCTTGTTGTTGCCTCGCAGGAATCATTTTGTGTTTCTGTATCATTGCACCATGCAGCAGTAGCTGTTGGTGATTTAGGTGATTTAGTTTACTGACTGTTTGTTGCTTCCCTGTCATTGGCAGTATGCTCTGGAGAGGCTGAAGGTGATGTGTGAGGATGCTCTGTGCACAAATCTGTCTGTAGAGAACGCCGCAGAGATCCTTATCCTTGCCGACCTGCACAGTGCTGACCAGCTCAAGACACATGCCGTTGACTTCATCAACTAGTGAGTTACTTGTTTACACCGACAGCAGCCATCTCCTGAGCGACCTCTGCACTTATGCAAACAGTTTTTAATTCAAACAGGAACTCATATGCTCACCTGTTAGTCCAGGAAGCCATTCATTTTCACTGAAAGCAATTTTTGCCTCCTGAGAATTTTTTTTTATTTGATCCACAGATCAGACAGTTTTAGATATTAGTCCATTTTAGGAATAAATCTCAGCTGCTGATGTTAATCATGTTACAGGCAGCCTGTTCAGGTAAGGAGGAACCTGTTAGCACAAGAAACTATTATTTGCGTTGAGAATGAAATGATTGATCGAGCGTTTGGATTTGTGGTTACAACAGAAAAATACCTATTAGTCGCCACCTAAATTGCTCACAGCCTCCTGTGTTTTCTGGATTCTCCATCCCACAGTCAGAGACATTTTTCGATCCATTTGTTCATTCCTCTGTCCTCTCTCTGCAGCTTTACTCCATCTCCTGCTCTCGTTCCTGCCTGGGCTCCAGCCTCCCCGCTCTTACATTCCTCTCTCATTTCCCCTCCCTTTTCTTCCTTTTTTCCGTTATTCTTCTCCTGTTCTGTCCTTAAGAACTTGTATGGGCCTAAAGGTGTTTAGTAATGCAGATTTCAGCCCCTAATCCCAGTCATTAATTGTGGTTATGGGCGTTATGACAGTTTAATTTGCGACAGAGTTGTTGTGTTGGTGGGAAAATTGGCCACAGGGGAGTCCCCGGCCAGTGCAGCGTTATCACCCCTCCTCCTGCGGATACAATCGACAGCAACGAGAGCAGCAAAACAAAAATCAATTTAGAAACCAAATATCGAAAACAGGCAACGCGGAAGAACCAATAATCCCCCTCCCAGTAGCACCTCAGCACCTTTTCAGACCAGTGTTTACAAGCATCTTACAGCCATTTAGTGGGAACAACAGGAGTCATCTTTATCCTTTCTGTGTCTCATTTATTCTTCCTCTCCATATATGTAGCAAAGAATAAAGCCACCTCAATTTTCTTTGACCACTTTTATTGGCCTTGCAGATCCCCCCGCATTTTCAGTCCAACATGATTCTTTATGCCTGAATAAATTTATAGGATGAATCTTAAGAAGTACTAACACAGCATGAATGATAAGGCAGACGGGACGGCAGTTCTAGTTTGACTATGTTTTAATTTGTGCTTACCCTCCGTCACCTCTCTATTAATCTGTCATATGTGCAGTTTGTGTTCATGTGTGTTCTAATGTGCAATTTGTGATAGCATATTTATTTCTGTCTATGTGCATCTCACTGCACTCAGAGTGAAGGATTTTGGGTATTCAGCCAGTGCAGATGGGCTTACACGCAGTCCTCAAAGATGCTAACATCCCAGAGCCCTTAGAGAAAATGTTACACATAGGTCGAATGTTGATTGGTTGAAAGTTAACTGGAGCAAGAGACTGATGACAACAGATTTCATCACAAAGAGGGAAAAACAAAGCGCAGACAAACGCTGCACTCGACAGTCTTATTGTCTTTTGCACCTAGTTTTACTGCATCATGAAGAAATTTTTATCCACTGTTCCATGGCAGGGAGATGCTAAAAGGTCAACAAGAACACAAATACGAGAGGAAACCCACACCTCTGAATGTTCCTAATTTTTCTGGAGCTGACCAAGTGGCAGCAACACACTAAAACACGCAGCAGTGCATTCGTAAACCATTAACGCTGAGTGTACGGAGAACCACGCAGGGACCTTTATTATCCTCCCGTCTGCACATCCCTCCTCTTCCCCCCTCCTGCTGTGACTGCTCTCCTTGTGCCCTTTCACTGGCCTGTTACCTCAGCTGCAGCACACTGGCCATTAACGTGAGCAGGGGTTCGTTCCCTCCACAGAGAAGAAGGTCAGAGGTTGGCTGGAAGTCTGGAACTGCTGTGTGGACGGCAAATGAGCACGCAAACACACACACACGCACCGCCGTGCCAGAAACATACGTGCCAGGACGCACATACAGGCGAACATGCACAAGCACACATGTGCTTATTTATTTGCACACAATGAATCATGAAAAATGTCATTAAAGGCCACGCAGCAGTGTGCGTGATAGTGCAGCCCTGCACCCTGAGGGTGGAGGCTGCCCCCAGGGTCCACGTGGTGCACTGATATGTCTGGGAGATGATGACCACCGGTTAACTCCTCAGCAGGTTAGTCGTGCAACATGTTAATGCACATTGTGAGGGGACTGAGAAGTCCCATTGTAATTTCACTTAAGATAAAAAATAAATAAGAAATTGGCTATTATTAAAATGAAAATGGGGTGTTGGGCACTTTTCTCCGTGTTTACTGGGCCACATGGAAAAATTAAAACTAATTTTTAAAGCCACTAAAATTTAAAAAAAAAACAAAGCTGTGAAATATATATTTTTTTTTGTTTTTAATTTAGTCAAGTCATTGTGACATTTGGCATTGGACATTTTAAACTTGCGGCTTGATTAATGTCCTGAGGCGCTGAGAGGATTAGTCCTGGTGCATCACTGAGCTGTGGTGTTGCTGAGGCCCAGTTGATGCATCAGATGATATGGAGTCTGTGTGAACTCTTCACAGCAGCACAATATGAAGTTTATAGATTGTAGTCGTTGGGGAACAGGGAGTTTGTTAGGTTCTTAACAAATATCAGTTGGGTTATACTTCGTGTTCTCACCTTGATGTCCTTAAGAAACGCAGGTCACAGAGTGCAGCTGCGTCTCACCTGGCTGACATCGCCGCCGTATCAGGGAGGACCTCTGGCGTTTTGTTGCTTCAGGGCCAATGGGACATTGTAGTTATGACTCGGTGTTACAGTGAGGAGTGAACTGTGATGTCTGCTGGGACTTGGAGGCATTATGACAGGTCCTGTTATGTTCATTTTCACGAAGGCCCGATTCTGCGCTTTCACGGTCAATATCACAATTTCATATAGGCTATTAACTTCTTTAATACAATCGAAATGACTTTTTAGAACCTGTGGTCCAAAGATCTGAATAATTAGGGTTATTTTAATGAAAACAGGGATGCAGTAGATGCAGTGCATCCTCTAAATTAGGACTTATCAGCTCGGTGATGTTTACTTACATAAATGAGATTATAATTAGTTGCTAATTGAGTTCCTGTTGATCAGCTCATAAAATTAGTAATCTATTGTACTGCATATGTAACTTGATATGATAAAACTAAGGGCTAACAGATGTTTTTATCACATGCTCACATGTTTATTTCAATGTTGCCTATTTCTTTGAAATGTTTTTTTTTCCTCAGAAATGATCTTGTGGCTTAAATATTTTAAAAATATTAAGTAAACAACAGCTCTGCCAGCTGGTATGACAAATCCTAAATGTCTCATAGCTACAGTCGACACAGATGGAGCCTTATGATCTCAAAGTTTCAAAAAACTGGTTTGTTAGTGTGCTTCATTCCCACATAAATTCAGTCTGTAAGACTTTTTTTCTGCTTTCCTTCTGCTCTTTATGTCCTCTCTTATCCCTCAGTCATGCAGCTGATGTGATGGAAACATCAGGCTGGAAGTCCATGGTGATCTCTCACCCTCACCTGGTGGCGGAGGCGTATCACTCGCTGGCCTCGGCCCAGTGCCCCTTCCTGGGTCCCCTGAGGAAGCGGCTGAAACAGTCCTAGTGACCCGCAGTTTGTCTCCTTGTCCAAAACCCGCTGTGTCCTCCTGCACCGGCAACCTCACTCCTCCTCCCTCCCGGACCTCCTTTTGCTCCTGAAGCGTCAAGAGATGCCCAAGACTGACAATGACGTTGCTAGACATCGCTGGGGAGCTAGAAATGCCACAGAGGAGGTACTGTACATCTCTGTAGGTGGGGATTGGGTGCGTTCTGTAAGATGTGAACCTGGATATTTATGGGTCTAAAGCCCACAGTCTTGCATATTCCGTATCCTTTAACAAAGATATTGGAAAGCTAGAATCTCACTCTGCAAGTCAGTCACGCAAAGAACTGACCCTCAAGATGAAAACTCCTTATTTTGTGGCATATTTTGGTGTACGGCATTAATGACCATACTGTGCTTGTAAAGTAAAAAAAAAAGCGTTCTGTACAATAATACATGTTTCATGAAATGAAAGGACAGAAAGACGATGCAGACGTTACCCGGTTTAAGCCATGAAATGTTATTCGAGGGCTGGTACCAGTGTGTCTTGCATGCCAGAGATGTTTGATGGTCACAAGTGCTGACAAAAGATCTCCCATAATCTGTAATGGGTTTAATTTTGTATTATGGAAAGACTTTTTCACATGTTTTCATTCAACACTACCAGAACAAACTGAACTTTTCTTCAGAGTTGACGCGCCACACAGTCTCGCTCCTCCAGGAAGCTGCAGCTACATTTTATTTGTCTTTTCTCCAAGTGTCTCATTCCCTGCAGAACCACACAAAGTAAGGTTTTCTTTTTTTTTTTTTTTTTTTTTGCCAAGGCTGTCATAGAAGTTGTCTTGTCTGTTGTCCAATAAACATTATTGAAAGTCTCCCTAGACACAGCTGGATTTTATTCTTACATTCAGAATGGCTGAGCCGCACATGGTGATTGTGAAAATTGTCAAAAAAAACGAACGAAAACACAATGGCTCCTTCAGAAATATTTTTGGATTCATCACTGTCTCGTCCGTGTGATTGAAAATTTCCACTTGAAATCCTTGTTTCATTCAGCCAAGCCTGTACAATGCATACAATTTGACTTTTCTTAGACATCTTTTTTTTTTTGTTCTCTTCTGTAATTTGACTGATTTTCTTTGGAAAGCCATTTTAAACGTTCATTAAAGTAGAAATTACACGAGCGAACCCACCAGGCAGTAACATGAGCTGGTGTTATTCATATTGTGACTCATTCACTGACGGTTGTAATGAATTATTATTTTAAAGGAAAAGGAATATGGTTGCTGTGATGTGGATTTTTATAAGTACTGCCTCTTAATGGGGTTTTTATTGAACATCTTTTGTCTGAAACAACAATAAGAAATGTACTGTAATTTCAGAATTCAATTCTCTTGAAATGAGATCTTCATGTGCGAGCGGGTTATGCTTATCGAAACAGGAGAATGTGGGTCACATTTGTGTTTTCCAGGTCTTTAAGCTTGAGTTTTGTTGCCAGAATCCTGCTGTATAAAGATGTTGACTTCATCTCCTCCTTAACAGTACTGTTCATGTCTGGAAACGAGACCAGTTCATGGAGTTTTGAAAGAAATGTTGCATAATGTTTCATTTCAACTGCTCAGCCATTTTTAACCTCGTTTGTCATACTTTCTTCATATAAAGTGCCAAATATTTCAGTGGTCAACTGAGGGGGAAACATATATTTTTCATTAAAAATCTGTTTGGTTAACCTGTGGAGCTTCAAATCCAGATATATACGGTCATGTGACTGGCATGTATATATGTAGGAATAAAGGATCCACCTGAAGGGCAGAAGAGAAGAACAGGACTTGATTGGTCGGATATTTTGCCATGAAGATCAAAGTGTGCGTCAGACAGACGGTGTCTGAGCATTAAAGGCATAACTTTCCCACAGGATGTCCTCAAAGTATGCATTCATGTCAGCACACAGCTTTTTTTTTTTTTCTTTTTAGGAACGTTCCTGAGAAAGTTGGAGGCTTTGTTATCAGGAGTCATGCCTTTCTGTCTGACCTTCCCCGTGTGAGTCCTGGGTGTTTTTTATTCCTTTGATAGTCTGCTCAGATAGCAGCCAACCTTCTGCGTGTTTGTTAAGATGTGTGTTTGCGTGTCTCCGCTGGCCTTAGATGAGACATATGGTGGGGGAGAGATGGAGTGATGCATGTGGAGAGGCGTACTAAGTTGTTATGCATGCTGTATGAGTCTGTCACTCCCTCCCTCCCTCCATTCACTCATCCTTTTATAGGAGAAGGGGGAAGCAAGGCGTGGCAGGTCAGTGCTGTGACGAGCTCTGCATCCCTGTCAGCCCTCCATCACTGCAGAGGACGAAGGACCACATGGAATTAGATACATGCTGGTCCACACTTCACTGTGGACGAGGAAGAGGAAGGATGGCGGTGAGGGGAGAGGGATGTGGACAGCCCCGAGTTCAAGGCTCTCATCCTCCTTGGGTTTTGAGAACAGGGGAATAGACTTTGTAGCTCAACTGTTTTTAATGTCAGCACAATTCACCTGAAAATTTGAGTGAGCACACAACATGAATATCTGAATATGTATTTGATATCCTGAAGAAATAAACCCGATACAACTTGACCAATCATGAGCATTATTTTGTTTTTGTTTTTTCTATTTCAGATGCCTTTGCTTGATTTCTAGCATTTTGGAAGTATTAATCATCAGAATAATCAAATATCTCAACTGATAAACTGAAGCATACTTATAATATTTAGAGACCTTTTTAACAGAAGCATCTAATTTGATGAGTTTGTCTTCGGCTTTAAGGTTTTAAAGTTTTTTTTCTGAAAAACTTAAGCTCCTCACGAAAAAACTTATTTTTCAGCCTCTGAAAAAACAAGAAATAACCATTTGAGAGGTTAAACATCTGCTTTCTTAAAAAAAAAAGACTGACTTTGATGTTTATCAGTATTTTAAAAAATACATATAATAGTTAATTTATCTTGAGAATAATGAGGTGATGTGATTCTCCAGACTGGAAAGGTAAAAACACAAACATTGTTGGTTAGTGAGATAAAAGATGAAGTAATGTTTAAACCAATGTCTAATATATCAACATTTATTGGGTAACTAAAATGTAATATATATGTGTATCGGACAGGCCAGGGAAAAGAAGTTTCTGGTGTAAGTCCTCTTGCATCATCCACTGCCCGTCCTAAAAACACACTATTTCACCGGCCTCCAGCTTTGATGGCACACATTCACCGTGGAATCATTTCAGTAAGCTTCTGCAATGTCACAACATTTATTTCCATCTAGAGTCGCATTAATTTTTCACCAGGATCTCGTATTGATGATGGGAGAGTCGGGCCGCTGTGCAAAGATTCTCAGTGGGGTTAAGTTCTGGTCTGGTGTGAAAATTATGTCTCATGCTCCCTGAACCAGTCTTTCACAGTTTCAG
Source organism: Hirundichthys speculiger (assembly GCA_018398805.1). NCBI lineage: Eukaryota > Metazoa > Chordata > Actinopteri > Beloniformes > Exocoetidae > Hirundichthys > Hirundichthys speculiger. The sequence continues at coordinate 2,034,445 of JAGFBZ010001790.1, read as the reverse complement.
CCCCATGAATCCTGGCATCGTCATCTTGGAAAATGTTCATGCTGTAACGGAAGTAAAAATCCATTGATGGAATAACCTGGTCATTCAGTATATTCAGGTAGTCAGCTGACCTCAATCTTTGAGCTCATACTGTTGCTGAACCTGGACCTGACCAACTGCAGCAACCCCAGATCAGAACACTGCCCCCACAGGCTGGTACAGTAGGCACTAGGCATGATGGGAGTATCACTGCATCTGCCTCTCTTCTTACCCTGATGCACCCATCTAGAACAGGGTCAATCTGGACTGGGATGACTTTCTGTCGTTACTCCAGAGTCCAATCTTTATGCTCTCTAGAAAAGTGAAGCCTTTATTTGTACAGATCAGCTTCACTGATCAGCGGTTTCCTTCAGGCTACACAGCTGTTCAGTCCCTTGAGTTCCCTTCTCGTTGTGTGCGTGTGGAAATGCTCTTACTTTCACTTTTAAACATGGCTGTGAGTCCTACTGTTGTTTTGATTTCAAATGTTTAAGTGATCTCCGATCATGATGATAATTCAAGATTTTTTTTTTTCCGATCACATTTCTTCCTAGAAGATGATGGTTCCCACCATCCTTCCAGTTTTTAATAATGCGTTGGACAGTTCTTAACCCAGTTTTGTAGTTTCAGCAGTTTCCTTAGATGTTTTCTTTGCTTGACGCATGCCAATAATTTAACCCTTCTGAAACAGATGAACATCTTTTCCATGACCACAGGACGTGTCTTCCAACATGGTTGTTTAATAATATCAGAGCTGCTCACTGCATCAGTTGGAGTTAAATAACGTCTTGCCAGCTGAAACATAATCATCCATGTAGTAATTATTCAAAGGGAGGCTCTTACCTACTTACTCAGTTGAATCCAGGTGGCAACTTTTTTTTTTTTTTTTTTTTTTGGATGGGCAGTATATGATACTTTGATCGTTGTAGCTGTGTAACACCATTGTAATGGACAGTTTTATCAGTCATCACACTCACATAAATGAATGAATGTATTTTTATGCAAGAATTTGGTGTCTATTTATTAAACTTTGGTGTTAATTCACCTCTTAAGCGTATACTAATTTGCAATATTTGTGATATAGAATCTTGATCAGAGCAGATTAAGATGTCTCCTAATTATTTACAGGCTACCTCCACATTGATAGGGTAATCTTGTATTTTTTAACCAGAGGATTTAATTTATGTGTAACTTCTATAGGACATTAATAAAATTAAGTTTGTACTCACCAGGTGGCGAGAATTCAATTGAAGGATTGCTAGTGAGCTCGAGCATTTCTGAGCATTCTTAGGGCCAATGAGGCATGAAAATTCTGATTTATTTTTTTTTCTGCGGTCTGTAAATGCATCAAATGGCCGTTTCTTTTCCTACGTTCCCTAAATGCATCTTCACATGACTGACCTGATAATCAACTTTCATGTCACGGTTTGAGCTTTTAAAGCTTGTATTTTGTGCAATATAGAAGTAAAAAAAAAAAGCAGTGGAGAAACAACAACTTGAGGCTGAATCCAGCAGCAGCTAACCGGCTAAGAGGCTAAAGGTAAAGCTATCACAGCTGTTTACTGACGTCACTAAATTACAACAGAAAGGACATACGAAGGGAAATTATGGACTTAGTGGATAAAGACCTGCCAGTTTTCTGTTTCTTGAGAATATGCATTTCATACAAACTACACAACAGCAAGCAGGATGCATTTTTAATCTTTTTAATGCAGCCAGCTGAAAACAAGTCCCAACGCAGTAATTAGTTTTACAGTAAACACCTGAACCTCTGGTGTCAGTCGTGTTCACGTTTCAGTGGGACTGCTCTACTTTTCAACCTGATGCACCTGCTTTTTCATTTGCAAATAGAGCACTTTCTTTTAAAATTAAGGCTTCTTTGAATTGATAATGTCCTGTTCTTTGATTTACCTTAAACACAAAATACATTGGTGTTTTTTTTTTTCCTCCTCGTTTTTACTTATTTTTTGTCAAATCTAATGTTGCGTTTAGTTGATTATGGGGCTCATTGTGAATCAACTTACAATCACCAAATACCTAATTTCTTAATTTCATTTTATTCAACTCTGATCATGTGACCACTTCTCTGCCAGAAAATAAGCATCGGAAGATGGGATTTTATCTTCTTTTTTCTTTTTTAATATATTTAGTTTGGTGTTGCTGATATTGATGTAGTAATTAGCTGCATTTTAGAAACTTGAGCTTAATAAGAAAGTGAATTCAGTCATCATACGAAGCACTGGGAGCAGTTGTGCCTAATGTGATGTGATATAACCTTTGTAACCTCTGTGGTATTTGACCATCTATTCCTCATGATATCCCGAGTAATCCACTCAGATAGTATCGTCTGTGACAGGCGGGAGAGCTCAGGCCTTGGGGCAGAGAAATGGAAGGATGAAGTGACAGGGGTAATGGATGGATGGAGGGATGAAGAGTGATTGGGTGTCATACAGGTGGGATAAGGCCAGACAGATAGTGAATGAAGGTGCGATGGAGGATGGATGGCCAGAGCACCTCAGACATCGCAAGCGTTGAGAGATTTGTCTTCTTTGCACACCATTTGTCTTGTTTTCCCTCTCCAACATGTCTTCACAAGTTAAATCTCATAAAGCTATTTACTGTGACAATTGCAGGGGCATCTGCAGTGCCTTTGCCTTGATGTTGCAGCTGCACTGGAATTTTCAGGAGATGCGTTTCTGGGAGCATCTTCCATCCTGAGAAGGTTTGTTTTTTTCAGGATTAGAAGAAGGGAACTGACAATCCACGATGGACTGCTCGCTAATAACTCTGGATGGAGAAATCAGAGTAGGGAAAAAAAAAAAATAGAAGAACAGAGATGAGAGTGAGGTCTCGCCCACATGGATACAATTACACATATATACATATGCGAGCCTCTAATTGCTTTGTGTCCTCCAGTCCGTCGTGTGGATGTGCCAGTAGCAATATTGCGGTGCTGTGGGTGTTTGCCCAACTCATAACCGCAGACCAACATGGCAGGGACGAGCTCGTATATTAAGATAACCGCGAATCAGAGTGGAATTGTATTTCCCCTGCGGTTCAAATGACTGCTGTGGTTGTAAACTGATAGCAGATGAGATCTGGCTTTAATGAAGCAAGACTTATTATGTAACAGAGGAGGATGCACAAGTGTGTTTCTGTATTCGAAAGGTGCGTTGAAAATACGCATCTGTTTTATTTTATTTTTTTTCTTGACGAGGAGTATCGTCATCTGTAGCAGTAAACCTTGTTGCATTACAGATTTTCTCGCTTTGGGTTTAAATTGTGAGTCTAAAGGATGCGATTTATCTCACCTTAACTAATCAAGTGAAAGTTTTTTTTTTTTTTTTTTTGCCCCTGTAGTAATCTTTCTCAAGGTTGTGTGTGTTTTTGTTTTTTTAAGCATGTCGTCTTCATTTGTTTATTAGAGCCTTCCCTACTGTCCAGGCGGTAATGAGACCTGTGGATCAGCAGTGATGGAGCTGAACTCATCAGGACGAGGCTCATAAAGGGAGAGGAAGGTAGCAGGTACGTTGGTGGTTTTAAAGGAGATCAAAACCACCAGACACACGGCTCTTAGGTTAATAAGTGATCTGATAGTTTTCCTGATTATTGATGTTCAAAGCTCCCCTCATTACAGGGATGTACTTGTGATCAGCGTTTTTTGAACCAGTTCAAACTTGAGTTCTGGAAAAAAAAAAAAAAATCTTCCTGGTAATTGGGCTCACATCATTTTCTAGCAATATATGCTGCTCTAATGCTACCTCGTGCACTTTAGCAAAGACTCATCTTCCAGCCGGGATTGTTAGCTCAGTGACGAGGCAGCCGGAGAAATATTTTACAACCCCTGTCCCTGCGGAGCATTAATCCCATCAGTATAGAGCCGAGGACGTACACGCACGGTGCAGTGGCGGGAGAGATGATTGAAAAATAAATGGAGGCCTGAGTAGAGTTTTAATGTCTCAGAGGCACCATTTAGTTTTAGCTCATTAAAACGAAAGGAAAAAAAAAAAAAAGAGAGAAAATGCGGTGGATGGCCTTACCAGCAGGTCTCTGAGGCTGCATCCATACAATTACCACTCATACAGTCTGAAATTCAAGTATAATGTGTTTTTGTGGTTTACTTTCTGTTATAAAGATGTTAGCAGCCATAAATACGGAAGAATTTCATAAAATGAACAAAGCACTGAAAATCTCAAACGCCTCAAATAAATATCCCTGCGACATTTCACAGCAGTCCATCCACGATTTTTGGACGAATCTCATTAAAAACATTTATTTTCTTAAATCCATGTAGATATTATAAAGAAGTCTGTTGAAAGTTCTTTAGTGATTAATACACTTAAAATCACAAACCAAGACAAGATGGCAAAAAAAAAAAAAACCTGTTGGCACATCAGCAAGTAAAATTAAGACAAAAATGTGTATTCTTGCTAAGAGAGACCAAATTAGATGCTTAAATCGATTTGATGCATTAAAAAAAGAAAATCCTAACTCTACTATGCATCCAGCAGTCAGGAGACTGTATAAAACCCACAGAGGGAAAAAAAAAAAAAACACATCTGCATTCTGCAACTGTCTGCAGGCAGTAATGGTGCTGAAAAACCAGTATCCAGTACTGGAAACCACAGACAGCCTCCATGTTTGATGGCAGTCAACAGAGCTGATGTTAACGTCAGGAAGAGAGCAAAGAAGAAGACTGCAAGTGTTTGTTGGTGGTAAATAAGGTTAAATCTGTTTCCACTCTTACCCTGGCTGGTCTTGGGAAAACATTGATTCTTGTAAACTGGATCCAATCTTTTCATTTAATTTATTCAAGTTAATCAGTAATAGATGATGGTGGTTCATCTAATTACTTGCCAAGTTTTTTTTTTCTTTTAAACTTGCCATTTTAAATCTTTAAGGTGGTTTGGCTGCTTCTAGTGTCTCTGCTGGAACTTCATTCACAACTTTAGCATGTTATGAGGAGTAACCATAATGACAGATAACAAAAACAGGTGATACCTGGAATAAGACCCTAAATCCTGAGAGGGTGAGAAGGAGACATTGAGATTGTGGGAGAGGATCAAGGACGATGGCGTGAAAGCCATTCTTTTTTTCTCAGTCGTCTCGTGATGTTTTGCTGCTGGCTGTAACTTCTCATCCATGTTGTCCATGGTAAGAGTTTTAATGCTGCATGTGATGTCAGCAACTTGTTCAAACAAAGCGCCGCATCAGGTTACAGAAATGGTTCTCTCAACAGACCTATGCTGCTTGGCCAAAAAAAAAAAAAAAAAAAGTCGCCACCTGGATTTAACTAAGCAAAAAGGTTCGAGCCTCCTATTGGATAATTACTGCACGGGTGATTATCTTTCAGCTGGCAACAATTTTATTTAACTCCAACTGGTGCAATGAGTTGCTTCTCATTTCCTAAACAACCATGTCAAAGACACATCCTGTGGTTGAGGAAAAGATGTTAGTCTGTTTGAGAAGGGTCAAATCATTGGCTGCATCAAGCAGAGAAAACATCTAAGGAGATTGCAGAAACTACCTTAAAACTGGGTTAAGAAGTGTCCAACACATTATTAAAAACTGGAAGGATAGTGGGGATCCATCGTCTTCAAGGAGGAAATGTGGCCTTAAAAAAATCCTCAATGATTGTGATCGGTGATCACTTAAATGTTTGGTGAGATCAAATCAAAGAAAAACAAAAGTAGAACTCAGGACTGTTTAATAGTGAAAGTAAGATCATTTCCACATGCACGATGCAAAGGGAACTCAAAGGATTGGGACTGAACAGCTGTGCAGCCTTAAGAAAACCACTAATCAGTGAGGCCAACTGGAAAAAAAGGCTTCAATTTGCTAGAGAGCATAAAGATTGGACTCTGGATCAATGGAAGAAGGTCATGTGGTCTGATGAGTCCAGATTGACCCTGTTCCAGAGTGATGGGAGTATCAGGGTAAGAAGAGAGACAGATGAAGTGATGCTCCCATCATGCCTAGTGTCTACTGTACCAGCCTGTGGGGGCAGTGTTCTGATCTGGGGTTGCTGCAGTTGGTCAGGTCCAGGTTCAGCAACAGTACGAGCTCAAAGAATGAGGTCAGCTGACTACCTGAATATACTGAATAACGAGGGGGGGGGCACTGAGCCTTTGGTCTGGCTGACGTCACTTATGTTGACTTATGTTATGTCTTTGGATGGATGAAAAGACTAGAATTTCGATGTGAAATGAGGTGAAAAAAATGACACTGCGACAGGTGATTCACCATGCCCCATGGTTGTCAGATGCTGAAAAATGAGTAATTATGTCGCCAGACCTATCAAATGGCCGATTTCAGGTCAATTTTCATCAAATTGTTGCGATGAAAGAACTACCTGCAGTAATAATGAATCTATGACTTATATAGCAAACCACTTCAGAGTTTTCCCAATTTCCTGTTGACATCCCTGAATAAGTGACAAAATCATGCCATGAATGTAATTTGGAACCCAATGTTCTTGCAAAACTATGTAAAAGAAATATAGGAAGAACTAATGAAGCCTTTGTTCAGAAGGATGCTTGCTGTTTCAGACAATAAGTGGAAAAAAAGGTCAAGGAAAGGTTAAAATAGCAGTTTCCAGGTGCAGAGGGACATCTAAACTGCAGAAGAGACTCACTGAAGGGCATCATGGGAAAAAAGGAAACAGGGTTGTCTTATGAGCTCTGTGGCCCATTTGTTACCTGTGCGTGGGTAAATGAGAGCCCTCTCCTAGCCTCGTTAAGCATGATACACTGCCGCGCCCATCGGCACATGGCTGATTAAAATTTACCCTCCCTAGTTTGTGGAAGCAGGTAGCTGAGCCGGCACTCCTGCACTCTCAAAGCAAATGGGCTGAAAGGTCACGGCTCGGCGACCCCCACTACCGGGCTTTATTATATTTAGCCCTTTACCTCGCCTGCAGCTGGGATGAACAGAGGAAAAGCAGATCTTATTCGTTCTCATGCTTATATACCGGCTGTGTACAAATTGATTGTCCTCCTGCAGCTCCTAAACAGATTCTGTTTGATTTGATTCTACAAATATAAAGCTGCGTAGAGGAAATATCAGTCATGGACGTGGCTGAAAAAGTTGTGTCTTCTGCCCTTTAGCAATAATTTTCTGTAGTCAAAAAAAAAAACAGCTCTTAGCTGGAAAACTCCTAAAAAGCTTGACCTATTTTAAAGTCTTAACAGTTGGTGGCTGCACATCTCAAAGTGCTGTATGTGTTTGTTTTTTGTTCTAAACGGTGGTCCTTCACTTTGATCCAAGCTAGAAAAACAGTGTGAATTACCCTGAAATTTGTTCCATTTATTTGTGAGGTTCGCTCTCCTTCTCCAGTGCAATTTGGGCTTAAGAGGAAAATATCACCGACTCTGTTGTCTTATTACACAATTGATCAAATGGGTTATAGGTGTGATGTGAAAGCAGCTTGATGTTGTGACAAAAACTCCAAGAATTGTCACCAATTCTGCAATTACCCTCACCTCATCTGTCGCTCGTTGTGTCTCTGGCTCATTATTTAGCTTTTTTTTTTCTGGCTCCTAGATTCCAGTCACATCAACCCCACTTCCTCTCACAGATTGTCTGGTGCAAATACGCTGTTTTTGCCAGAAATCTGCCATATTTGAAGGTGCTGCTGCATTGTAAGATGCCAAGCATCGCTGCCGTGAACAGCTGTGGCTGTAATTGTTTCCATTATATACGAGACAAATTAACTGTATTGAAATAACTTGAAAATAGTCTCCTATAATCCATCTTTGCAGAACTCACCAATAGGTTGCGTATATGTGCACCGCAAAATTCAATAACACGTCCTCCCAGAAGATCCTCCTCGGGTTAGTTTCTGGAACTGGACTGAAACATACTGGGCAGCCGGGGTCCGTACGCGCTCGTCCAGATGATGTTCTTTCCTGCCAAGAACAAAATTCACAACAAAGCAAGCTTGCAACTTTTGAGATGAATTGGTCGTGGCTTCCAAAAAACCCACATCATCAGTCACTTACAGCAGACCTGATAAAGTCAGCTCACGCTGAGTAAAGAGTATCTGCTTCCAGGAGGAAGTAAAGCTGGGAGGCGGCAGACATGCACTTTTAATCTCCTCCTGTTTCATCTCTGCTCCTCGTCTCCTGTCTGCCGGTGTGGCTTTGTGGCATGAAACTCTTGGAGGGCTGCAAACATCTACTCTGTAATTACTCTGAACATTTTATGAGGAAGGTTTCCGTCGTTTGTCACTCAGGATTTACAGATACGTGTGCGTTTTTGTTTCAGAGAGGGAGTTCTTTGACTCCGGGTTTCTTTGTAAATTTACACTCGTAGTAGTCAGACTGCAACACGCCGCGGGCGCGCGTGCTGGCACACCTGCCGACGGGAAACTCTGGCATCGGGCATGCATGCTGGCAGGAAGACCTGTCTGATAGCTGGCGAGAACAAGTATTCTCCATATCCACAGCACCAACACCCTTGTTCTTTCTTGTTTTAATAGATTTTTTTGTACTTTCACCAGCACTGTTCATTTCCACTTCACCACACGATTGTCTTCATTTCTCCTGAATCGTTTTGACGGCCAGAGAGAAAAAAGCATGAATTTATTTGGCTTAACTAGTTATAAAAAAACATGTAGACCATCAACGGTGAGAAGAATTTGATTTCCCACACGTAAATTATTTCCTCAGGCTGCATTGTTGGAGATAATCTGGGTTCTGCTTTTGACCAGATACATGTGTTCAACATGCACATGACAAAATGATCCCGTTAATGCAAATGAGTACATTTCTGTTGAACATTTTGATGCACAATCTAGTGAGAAAAATCCAACGGGGGGGAGATATATATATCACAGGGGCTGCTGTAAATTAGTGTCAGGGCTGTGACGCGTCGTGTTATTCATCATGGATGCGAAATAAATCGCGGCTGAACTTGTAAAATATTTGAGCAGAGCCCTTTTCTGGATAAGTACGCAATTCAAACGCAAAGACAAGGGATTTATCTGGGAGGTAGAGATGAAATGCCTGATACTGTCGGAGCCTGACTGGCAGCAGGACGTGTGACTTTTTCAGTGTCACACCGGCTGACGCTGGAGAGCATTATATGTCAGTTTCTGTTTTTCTTTTTTTTTTTTTTTTAAACATGTCTTTATTGAATTTTCAACATTAAAGTAAAAATATTTAACAGTCAAGTAGACAGTCAACAATAATCTAAAAGAAAACTTAACCGCCCCCATTCGATTCACATCACTTCATGCCACTGTTATTTATAAAGCATCTTCTATATCACCATGTTTGACTAAGTCCAAAAATCTTTCCCAAATGTCTTTAAATTCAGAGGTTTTCTTCCTGATAACATAGGTGAGTATTTCTAAAGCCAGACCTGATGTTAGATTTCTCAGCCTAAAGCTGAGGGTAGGACCACTAACATTTTTCCAGCACAAGGCGATTGAGCGTCTGGCCTGCAGTAGACATAGACTTACCATCTTTTTTTCATGAATAAGGGAGCAATTAGCAGAGTAGATACCCAAAACACACAATTTAGCATTTAGAGGAATCAAGGTAGAGGTCATATGTGAGATATATTGTGTCACCAGACTCCAAAATCTTTGAATAACTTTACATTCCCACAAGCAATGCCATCAAAGCCATTAGCAAGACGGTGCAAAGCCAGAAGTCACATTAACTGTGAGCATCCCTAATACAGGGAAATGCACGTTTTCCATGACGGATGTGTAATGAAGTTTTATTTTATGAAGGTTTGACGTGAAGCTGTAAGTAGTTTATAAGCAATCAAAATATTTTTGTCTCCAGTTTCAGTGCTGTTTCCTGCTCGCCAGTCGTGCTTTTAACTTCTCTTCTTGAGTATTTACCTTGAGTTGGTTTTGGATCAAAATAAAAGTGTAATGAAAATGTTATTTTTTAAATAATAGTAAAATACTCTTCTTTTTACCAAATGCTCTTAAAAAAAAAAATCTATTTGCCTTCCAGAATTAAAAAAAAAAGTGCTTTGTTTGTCATTCATACATGAAGTCAATAGGTTTTCTTTTAGTCGTTCATAGACAAAAAAAAAAGTTTTATTAATTAAAAAAGATTGAAAACCTGTTTTCGGTTTAGTAGTAATATGTTAGTTTATTTTTTTCTTTTATAATGGCTCTTTTGCAAAAATGCATTTGTGAGGAAAAAAAAGGAAAAAACAAACAATGAAACAAAAACTTCCCAGCCCGTGTTGTAGACGGTTCCAGCTGTGCTCAGGGAGGATCTCCTGTAGCGTCGGTGTTGCAGCAGATGTGAAGGAGCCTCTGACTGAAGACGCCGTTGTCAGATCACTGTGCTGTAAAGAGGATGCTCAGGGTTGTCTATTATGTTTTTCATTTTGTGAAGCATCCTTCAGATGAGATTGCGCTCTCCACAATAGACTCATGGAAGATATGCAACATCTTGAGCCTCCTCGAGAAGTAGGCTGCTCTGTTCCTCTGTCCCACAGCTGCAGAGTCATCTGGGTATTTCTGCAGATGACGGGACTCTGACAGGGACTGGAAGTCTGGAAGTCGAAAGCATTTGTAATGTAAGTGGGGTCACACTGACGGGTCTGATGGTGCTCTCCTGGAACATTTTTAATGCCGTTCTGGTGCATCTTTTCTAAATCTGTAGCTGAGCTGAAGACGTCAGCAGCGTCGGCACCAGCTGATGGCAGGATGTAAACTGCTGCTGGCCAACTCTCTCAGTAGATAACATGCATGAAAACCTGCAGCTCACAGATTTAGGGTCTCGGTCTGGGTTTATTTAGGATGTTAGAAATAAAGATCAGCTGTTCCCGCTTGTAAACGACTCTCCCACTTGCTATTGTTACTCAACATAACAGGTGGTGAAAAAATGTCAAAGAAACCAAGGAAATCCCCCAAGCTGCTCAGCATCCAAACCAGGACGGAAACAAACAAACCAAAAAAAAAATCTAATGTTTTCAATGAAAAAAAAGAAAGAAGAAAACTCCAAAAAGATGAGTAAAGCTGGTGATACGACTGGAGCTGCTCCAACCAGCTGCCACCGTATGTGATATTAATTAAGAAAGCCATGATCACAAGTGATAATACAAGAATAATACGGTATATTCTTAATGTTTTGACATTTTTCCACTTACTGAAACACATAATGACTCATGAATGTTCCAACTGTCCGAGACCAGTGACCTGAAAATGATCAAGATTCTGGAGTTAATTACAATCCTCTCTTACTTAAACATCCATTGACAGGAGTTGTGCAACGTTTGTCGGTGGGCTTGTGCCAAGGTCGCTGCCACTGGAAGGAGACGCTTGTACAAAGAGTCCTTTTGATACATGCGCTGTGCACATAAAATCTCTTTTCATGGAATAACATTTCTGAGTCCTGTCAGAAGCTTGAAATAGCAATTTATTTGGTAGTTGGTCATTTGCTCCAAGTGTTAAAGTTACACACTTGTTCTCATTCAAAACGGCTTTAATTCATATCTTTTTTTAAACTCTGAACTGTTCCTTTTATTTGACAACATTCAGAAGGAATGTAGCTTGTGTAAAACAGGTCCAATATTTCCTTCAGAGATCTGTGGTTACTCTAATGGGTCCAGAGACTGAAAACCTGCTGCTGGTTTCCTGAACCAGCTTCTCAGTTTGGTGGGAGGATGTGAAACCATTGCAGGAAACGTCGGTGAGCTGCTCCGTCTCTCAGCGTTCCCTCCAGTCGTGCTCCTGATAACAGTAATGTCTGTACAGATTTGTTGGCAGTCCATTGAATTTGGCGGTTGTTGATTTATTTCACTTTGAATATGTAGGGATACATAAAGGTTTAGCGCATGACTGAAGCTTTTTGTCTTCTGTGCATAAAGGATAAGTAATCAAAACCTCCAATCCCAGCATCCTCATCCCCAAATCTTTTGTGAGAGCCGTGGCTTTCAGCTAACTCTTTCTCCTTTTCTGAGTCACAGTTTCTAACTGAACACATTGTGATCCCCAGAGGAGATGTCTGACAAGACTCTCTTCTCGCTTCTGATATTCTCATTCCAATTTCCCCGCTTGCTTTCTGTTCTTAACACGTTCCCTTGCATCGCATTCATCCATCCATCCAACGCGGCTCCTCTCGTTCCGTCCTGCTCTCGGCCTTTCTTCGAGCCGGCCTCTCTTTCATTATCGTTTACAGGATTTCTCCAGTCACGCCTGTGGACTCCCTCATATTTGCTGGGTCTCGTCTCCTCCTCACCTGCTCGCCATCGCCCAGTGGTTCGAGGCGCAGGTTTGACAGCGTGGAAAAACGTCTGGGAGAAGATTTTTAGAGTCTACGCATCAGATTATCCTCCGTACCTAATTTGTTTGCATCTTTAGCTTCTTTCATAAAGACAGAATACATGAAAACGTAAGAAAGCAAAAGCGTTCGCCTTCCTTTCACTATCAGTTCTTTCCAAAGGAAGCATATATTCTGATTCAGAGCAGGGTGAGTAAAAGGCATTAGTGCTCTCCAGGTGGGGTGTTGACTAGATAATGAGCGTTGAGGTAATTGATTGGGGGCTGTAATTAGTGGTTAGATGTCACTGATTAATCACAGTCTGCTACTTCCAGCGTTATCATCTCTGGGTATCACGTTGTTTAGAGCATGTGTCTGCTTCACTGGGCAGCACTTGAGCCCTCTTTGTGCTCGTCTCGGTGCTTAGCGCTGACATGCTCAGGAAAACACGCACGCACGCATGCGCGCTCTCGCTCTAAACCCCCCACAAACATACCATACATAAAAGTTGCGTGCTGTTTTATCTCCTCCGCAGCAGTCGCAGCTGTGATTTATTCCTCACCGGCACCCTCGCATCCCTTCAGTCGCTCTAACTAAACGCAAGGCTGCAATCTGCGCTTGTTCCTCGAGGCTGTTCTGTTGTCATTTGCGATTAGTGCTGATTTGTCAAATTAGCCCACTTAAATCTCACGATGAGATGATCTAATAAGTTTTGCAGTCGTATCAGGTGAAACTTTGCCAGTGACTCATTTGTATGCTGAAGCTTGTGAAATCGTTTCTGTTAACGGGATAATTCCAGCACTAATCAGCAAGTTTTTTTTTTTTTTTTTTTTGCTCAGATGGGGGACTGCTGAGATTCCTGCTACATCTCAAGATTAATGACAGATAGCCATATTTCACGCTAATATAAAACAGACCTTCAGCAGAGAGAGAGAGAGGAAACGCATTCATGAGTGTGTGCTTTATGAAGGTGTGTGTGTTCAGGTATTGCTCATGTTGTAGGGACTCATATCCGTTTACACAGGTACGTAATCTATGGAACAGCATTTAAAGGAAAAGGACAGGTTTAGGGCTTGTCCAAACATCGTTTTATGGGCTCCAGAGCTTCAGTAAAGAGAACAGAAAAATACTGGGAGGAGGGATGTCGCAGTGTTGTAAATGTATACATTTATTGTTATTATTTGAACACATCGTATATAAGACCTTGCACAGCACGGGTTGTATTTCTTGCCGTGTCAGACTCGGACTGCATATCTCTGGAAAAGCATGTCAGCCGTTGCTCTAATCCTTCACATTTTCAATTCTAAGCAACGAAGAGTCAAGCGCCGGTCATGCGCTCCGTTACTGTTATTACTGTATGTTACAGAGTATTTACTGCGACTGTTTATGTGGCTAATGTGTCATTTGTTCCGCTGCATCTGGTTACTATGGAGTTGATTGTCTTGAACTGATGATGCTGTTGAGGAGAACTCACATCATCCAGGTGATTTTTTTTTTTTTTCATGGCTGTTGCCCAGGTTCCACATCGATGACCACGATGTAGACTGGTGAGTTTTTATGTACCTCATCGGTTAGAAATAATTTTCAACCACAAATGCCTGCCTGGCGGCACCAGTCAAAACCAGTCATTACCGCTGCATTTGGGGCTTTTTGCGTGACATGTAAACAGTTAAGTCCCCTTACATGTCACATTTCACAGACATTCAAGGTTGCCCTTTATTTCAGTTCATCGTATCAGACAAATAACTGTCACTTTAGCTACTCAGCCCTTTTGAACTTGGCTTCTGAACTGAATAGAGATCTAAGAGAACATGATCATTCTGTTGTCTGGGTTTGTGTTGAACCACCTGTGGTGAATGTTATTCTCCAGATCAGCTGGATAGTCTGGCCTGTAGCTCACTGGCCTTTATCTCCAGATCAGAGGTACCAGTTGGACCAGCTACTGGCCCAGCCACGCCCGATCATTCCCAGATCCAGTGTGGTGGAGCTCTGGCAGTTTCTGTTCGAGCCCTGGCATTCCTGTTTGAGGTGTTGTTTCAGTCGTGGCATCTGAAAGTGGGATGGATGAATGGCTTCTGTCAGAATGACAGCCAAAGCAAACTGGAACGTGACTGCCAGTGAGTAAGGCCGCTGTCTGCTTGTGGCCAGGTGTCGATTGTATTATTAAATGATTCTCACATTTTTATGGTGCGATTAAAAATTACAACGTGCTGCAGTTTGTGACAGCAAGGAAACAAAATGGTACCTGGATGACAGAAATGAAAACCGGATGTGTGCATGTCTGAATAATTCCAGTTCAGCCCTTGACATGGTTTGGAAGTAAGGGTTGATAGCAGTGATTGATAGATGGAAGATGATGAATGTCGATTCAATAAGATCTTTTTTCAGTGCGACTGTTGACCTTGTAGGGTGCACGGCATGGCTTGGTGGTTAGCACTGTTGCCTCACAGCGAGAAAGGTTCCTGGTTCAAACCTCGGCGGGGGTTTATCTGTGTGGAGTTTGCATGTTTCCCCCTGGGTGGGTTTTCTCCGGGTACTTTCCGGCTTCCACAGTCCACAGACATGTTCGGTTAATTGGTGGTTCTAAATCACCCATAGGAGTGATTGTGAGTGTGTGTGGTTGTTTGTCTACATGTGGCCCTGTTATGGACCTGTCCAGGGTGGACCCCTGGCTTTCACCCAAAGAGACCTGGGATAGGACTCCAGCAGATCCCCAGGACCCAAGAAAGGACTAAACGGGTCTGGATAATGGATGAATGTGGACCTTGTGGGGACCAACCCCCAGTCCTGACAGCAGAATCTCCTGAGTGAGTTCAAGATAAGGGATGAATTCAGATTAAGTTAGGGTTACTGTGTATGAGTGTACCTTTACAGTAGCCTGGTGCTGTTTGCACTTCATTGATTTAACAATCAAGCTGAGTGTGAGCTCCATGTTGGCAGTGTCATGGAAACAAGCAGATCCACAGTCGCTTGACCTTCTTGGCATTTTTGTCTTTGTGCTTCTTCTCTCTGTCATTGTGAGAAGTTTAAGGAATATATTGGCCTGATCCATTAAACCAGCATTACACCCAAACTGACTGACTTCTTCCTTCACTAATGCCACCGAGCACTTCAGTATTTCCTCTTGTCAGTTACACTGAGTCAGTAGCAGAAAGTTGTCGACTCACTGTGCTGCACGAACACCCATGACACCTCACATCAAATCTGTTCCGGCGTAGAGCATTGCTTAAAGCGAGGTTTACGTTCCTTAGATATGGGAAGAATATAAGCCTAGAATTAGTTTTAGGTTAAGCATGCGGGATAACTTGAAAGTCAGGAGCTTGGGATGCATCACGTCGATGCGGGTCCTCTTAAGTACGGAGGAATTAGCACTGTGTACGTGTGTGTGTGCTCAGACGCGCCGCGAAGGGAGTGGAACTGAAAATCCCTCATTTCGCCAGTCTGCAGAGGAATGCCAGCATGATGTATGAGGTCACTTATCCTTCAAGAAGCTTTGCTCTATCCGCTTTTATCATGCCTGCTGCTTCCACGGCGCGCGCACACGCATCCCCACAAACAAGCCGGTGCGCACCTGAAAGGTCACCGTGAGGAATGTTGGTCCATCATTCTGGCTATTACCCTTCATTAGATGTAAAACACCTCTGTCCAGCTGACTCTGAAACAGCCGCTGCTCGTGAGACGCTCCTGTCCCGACCTCATGAATTCTTCAAACAGCCAATCGCTCTCCTCCACGGAAGTCTCTGATCGCTCAGGTGAGCTGATGAGGTCTTCGAACGTTCTCCTCACACCTGGAGTGAGAGGAGTTCACGTACCGCTCATCCTCATCGTAACACCAGCCGTGTATCCACACAACTTTCAGGCGAATTGGGATAGAACTCATGGTTTAGACCAGGGCTGTCAGACTCACTGGGCCACATCAGCAACATTGTGGCCCTCGAAGGGCCAGATTGACAGCATGAATGTAACAAAATGCAATGTAAATCAAAATAAATTAAACTACACTTTATTATAAATGTTAATGGCTTCTGTATTTATTATGTATTCAAGTTTCAAATATTTAAGTTATTATTATATTAAACTCAGGGTTTGTGGTTGTAAAGGTATCCATTACCTTGGTTTTAGAAATGGAAGCGGTTCATTGTTTTTCTTGCAGGCTAAATTTAGCATACTTAGCTCTGTGTTTGCTGTCAAAATGCTAACGTGGATTAAACTGTTTCACGACTGATACACATTGCTTTTCTTGGACATATTGGGGTTAGTTAGTAAAAGGTTTTTCTTAAGTCAATCAGTTCTGAAAAATCGTCTTGCTCATAGCTGCCATTATCATTGTGGGTAACGACAAAATGCATGATGGGAGATGTAGTTTATTGTCAATATGCGCTAAAACGGCGTAAGCTTATTTTAAGTTTTAAAATATTGATTTAAAATTTAAATCAAGCTCTCGAGGGCCACATAAAATGACGTGGACGGGCCACATTTGGCCCGCGGGCCTTGTGTTTGACACACGTGGTTTAGACTTTCTGCTGGTCTTGGATTTCTCGTGCTGTTGTCTCTTCTGTTTTGCATTTAGTTCTTTTGCTGGTGTTTTTCTCTGTGATTTGGATCTGACCTTATCTCCCTTCTCGCTCTCGTCATTTTTTCCACCCGTGTCTCATTTAGCCGTGTCTTCCCTGATTGTACAACCTGCTTGTCCTCATCTTTGTGCGCATATAAAGCCCTTTGTCTCCTCTTCCTTTTTGCCAGTTTGATTGTTATGCTTCCTGTCCTGCTTCTGGGTTGTGTTCTCCTGCCTCGTGCGTGTGTTCTACGGATTTTGTGTTTGAGTTTCATTGGGATTCTGGCTGTGCACAGCGCTTTTCATTGCAAATAAAGAGCATTATTATTTGAAACTCCTGTATTGTGATCTCCTGCATTTGGGGTCTATTCCTGCATCAGTGACTGTAATAAACAGAGAAGAAAGTGCACAAAGAATCCTGAGGCAAGAAGCAAATAAAGGCAGATACCTTCAAGAAAATTGGGGAGAGGTTTATTTTTTTATTTGTTAGCTGGGTATGTCGTAATTATTATCCTGTGTTTCTATTTTTGAAGTCCAGAACGATGACCCGGTCATCGCAATTTCTGCAATCGTGCTTATCTGAAAAAAGATCTTTCTGTCTCCAATTAAATTCTCCTCAAGTGAGTATAAATTATCTTCTGTTTTGCACTTGTTAATGTTTTGCATTGACCTCCTGTGGCGCCACACATTAAATGTGCATCAAAAACAGTAAAGCAACAGTACACAAACTTCCATGATTTAAATTCCATTAGATCCTCCAAAGCTGCTGCTGTCTGCTTTGTCTTATTTATCTACCGTTGTGTTCTTTCTTGCAGGTTTTTTTTTTTTTTTTTTTTTTGACTCTAACTGATTCCTATTTGCCAGTTTCCCTCCCACTGCACTGGAGAATTATTTTAACTTGTTAGACTTTGTGAGCTTATCTTTCTCTTTCTCACTCATTCTCTCGGTCTCAGGTGCTCCCGGGGCTGCACCTTTTTTTTTTTTTCAATATATTATTATTTTTTTCCCCTCAGCCAGGGAAGTGGTAATATCTCTGCAACACTGGAACAGTTACTCACCCCGACTGTTTCTGCAAATTTAAAGCATTAAGTCTCTACATTTAGCCCAGCCAGTCATTAACCAGCGGCTGCAGCTGTTGAAGCATCAGCGGCCGACCTCGTGGCTGATAATAAATTCCTCATTCCAGGATCATGACTAATGGAAAATTATTACAATTAAGTGACAGTCATTTAATTAGCGCTGGGTGGCACGGGTAGAGTGGTTTCTGAGGATTCTGTATCAAAATGAACTGGATGCACATAATTTCATTTTTTTTTTATTCATTAAGAGGCGTTGGACACTGTTGATGGAGTTTGGATGGAAATAAATTCAAACTGCTTCACAGTTAAAGACCCAGCGTGCAGAATCACTGCAGCCGGGGCCGCAATGAAGCCGCGTCTTCCTCAGACACCTCTGTCAGCTCTTCCTCACCTGGACTAAGTTTCAGGTGTGTGTTCGGTGAAACTTTCTGCTCGATTTGACAGAACAGGGTGCGCTGTCGCAATAGGCCACATCATTTTGAAATCCAAAGTGAATAAGTGACAGAATTACAGTAGGAGCACAAAGGTGCGTGCGCAGTGATGGGAATAATAATCATCATTGCGCTGTCACTGCAGTTAATGACTACGAGCATGATGCCTTCTGTAATATGCAGCAGTGCGCCATCGCTGCTAATTTAGAGTGTGTAATTGCAGTCTGTGTAAAGTTTAAACACATTTTTCTCCACAGATAAAAGATGTAGACCGTAACTCGACAATTAGTTTCTGCATCACAGATCGTGCGTCTTTATGAGACGCTCTTTTTTTTCTCTACATCGACCCCCCCAAAATGTGTAATTTCCTCTTCTGTTTATCCACGATAAACCATAATCTGCCTAATTATTCGTCTGCTTTTTGTTTTTTTTTTCTTTTTTTTCTTCCAAGTAAAGAGAAAATGGCGTGTGAGAGCTTTTCTGAAGTGGCCATAAAGTGCTGTAAGTAGGTTGAATCACACCTGTGCTGCAGCAGTCGGTGAGTTGTGTTGCGCTGCTCCGGTGGGAATCCATTAATAAACAGCTGCCAACGTGACGCACAGTTACAGGCCAGGAACAGTGGGGGAGACGGTGCCCGTTGATTATAATGAAGGACTTCATAAAAGAAGCTTGAGAGACATGTAACACGTGTGCTTATAGAAGTATCACGTTTTTGCTGATGTCTCGTTGAAACTTTACAATCTGCTGTCGCTCTGACTGGAAATAGATGTAATTAACACTTATTTGTGCATGTCACCGTAGATTTCTCTAATGTTACTCCAGTTGTTGGGATGATTGGAGATAGCTGAGCTTACCGGCGTGGTGACGATAAAGTCAGTGACGCAAAAAGCCGCATTCATGTTGTTTTGTGACGTCGTGGCCATTTTTTCTTTAGCAGCTCTTCAGATGAAGCAGCTCTCTGCTGGAGGGGTGTTTCAAATGACCCCCCCCCCCGGGCATTACCTGTGACGGTATTCCTAACTTGTGCAGCCTACTTTATTTAAACTGAATTTAATCCACCACGAATGTATACAAGCCATTACAGAAAAGCTATAAACGAGAAAACAAAGGAAACTGCAGTTGTTAAATTATTAAATTCATGCTCGAGGCTTTATTTAAGGGTATTAGTTTCACGCTTTCTGTGTAAATTTTGAACGAAGCTAATGCTGGATTGAAGTTGGTTTGGTGTTTGGAGTTTGTGTGAATGGTGTCTTCCATTGATTGTGAATAAATTAACTATGAGCCTATACTGCCTTTCTATATTTTTTAACGTCACATTTCTCCACCAAACAACATCTGTTCAGGACATTTTCACACATTTTCAGTGGGGGGGAAAAAAAAACAAAAGTCATCATCCCAGTCCACAAGAGGAAAATAAAGTGTCTTCACTGCTTTTTGAAGATGGCACATTTAGACTCCAAATTTCATTCAAACTCCTTCATTCAAAAAAATGTTCTCACTTCATAACAATTACGAATTAATATAGATGAGATCTTCCTTTACTGACCAGTAGATGGCAGCAGAAAGACCAGTTCCAGTTTATTATTAGTGTTTTTGACCAAAACTAAGTGTAGAAGACATGTTCAGCTCAGTGTTTCTGGACAGTCTGAGTCTTCATGAGCTGCTTTCTTTGTTCCTGCCAGCAGCAAATGTTGATGATCAGGTAGAGACACGGAATCATCTCAGCAACAGCCACTATTTATCCCAGTAATGATAATCATCACGTATTTCCAAGTTCAGTGTTTTATATTGAGATATCTGTTCTTTTAAACTCAGTGTAGTTAGAGTTACCCAACTTTAGTTTGATATCACAGACAGTAAGAACTTATTTTGTAGATGATCTCTTTAAGTGTAGCCTGTCAGTTGGTCCACAATCATCTGGCAGACTCATAAATGTATTAGTATCTACATTCCTTAAGTATTTAACCTCATATGTTTACATTGTAAACTCTTAACCAGTCAATACATTCACAAAAAATATTTTTTTTTCCATTTGTGTTTTTTTTCCTTCTCATTTTACCCTTCACAGTGCATTTATTTTTTTTAACCTTTCTGTCGGGTCAAATCTGACCGATTTCCTACTTTCATCAATCATAAATATAGTGTTTTACATTTGATTGTCTCAGGGCCTCGTGATATCCTCCACACTAGCCATTTGAACATACATAATTGCTAATCACCACTTTCTCTGAATTTTGAGTAGTTTATTCAACTTTGTAACACCTGTGGTGTTCCCGGTCAAAAATGACCGCCATAGGAAATTAATGGGTGACCCTAGATTGTGTTCATCCATCAGATAGTACACAACCACAAATACACTACCATACACACACACACACCCCACCCCACATGAACCCTTTCAGACTGAACAAATAGGTGTCTTCTCTTCCCACCTCATTCCGGTGCTTATGTGCCCATCCCCCCACATGAACTACACCTTCCAAACTAAATGTATAACACTAACACTTGTTCCACATTTCAAAGTCAACAATTATGTGTTTGTTATGAGAACCATCTCTTTCCCAGGCTTATGTGTGCCCATCCCCCCAAGTGGTGGACTCGAATGTGAACGTTCAGCACCGGACAGCTTATGTGGTGGGAGCTGTCCATTGCTGAACATTCACGTTCAGCACCGGACAGCTCCCACAGCCCGGAGTAGTGCCTATGTGCTCCACTACTCAGCTGTGGGAGCTGTCCAGTGCTGAACATTCACATTCAACACCAGACAGCTCCCACAGCTCGGTAAAGTGGTGGGAGCTGTCCGGTACTGAACATTCACGTTCAGCACCGGACAGCTCCCACCACTTACGCCGGGCTGTGGGAGCTGTCCGGTGCTGAAGGTAAATGTTCAGCACCGGACAGCTCCCACAGCCCGGAGTAGTGGTGGGAGCTGTCCGGTACTGAACATTCATGTTCAGCACTGGACAGCTCCCACAGCCCGGAGTAGTGGTGGGAGCTGTCCGGTACTGAACATTCATGTTCAGCACCTGGACAGCTCCCACAGCCTGGAGTAGTAATACCAACAATTAGTTGTTTGTTATGAGAACCGCCTCTTTCCAAGGCTTATGTGCCCATCCCCCCACGTGAACAGCACTTTCCGATACAAAATGTATCATATCTTCTCAGAGACCCCCTATATATAGATTTTTTTTGTGTGCATTGCCCTCATTTTACTATGAAACACATTGACTAGGCACCCCATCAGATGTTTTTTTGTCAGAGAAGCTCTGGACCTTTAATTTTAACCTGATGAACAGGGGATTGAAGTTCAACCAGAAATAGAGGAGGATGTCTCAGAAATAGAAGACAACATTGATCCTGATTTTGATCCAGACCATTGTGAGACCGACCAGTCAACAGATGGCGCGGAAGAGGCTCCAGAGGAAGACACACCTGAGGAAGAGGCACCTGTGATATTCCAGTCCAAGGATGGCAATTAATTTGCTCTGGTATTCATCCACCCAGGACAGAGGAGGCAGAGCAAGAGTAGAAAATACTGTTAGGATGCCACTCCTGTGTGTGAAGACACATGCACCCCCCCCCCCCCCCCCACACACACACACAAACACACACACACACATACATACACACACACACATAGAAATGATAGGCTCATGTTGATGTGTGAATTTGGTCACTTTTTTTTATTTTATTGTGTCTATTTTATGTATATTCACTGCAGTTATTTATGTAAACCAGTGGTCTGAGACATTGTTTACAGCTTAAAAAGGAGTTAAATAAAATTTGTGGTTAATCAGTGGTTTTTCTGTTAATGTAGGAGCAGTTAAAACAGGCCGGTCAAATTTGACCGGGAGCACTAAAGTAAGGTGGGAGAAATGAACATGACACAAAGGTTAAAGAGTAAAACCATCAAACCATTGTGGCACCAACCAGTTCTAAACCAGTTCACCGTTACTCAGGTCCATAAAATTGTTTTCTGTTTTTCTGTTTTTTTTAGGCTTAAATTTCTTTTTTCTTTTTTATATATATATAATTTAGGAAAGCAATATTGAACTAAATGAATACTCGTCTTTTCTGCTGAATTTTATATCAAACTGAAGGGATCCAATGTGATTTACATGCAATATTTTGTGCAGGGATGGATGGATGATACAAGATTGGCGTCAACTAGCCCTCGAGCCAAAACGATATTGGTCCAGAGTCGAGGTCTTTAGTGATAGAGGTGGTAATAAAATAAAGATGAGACTGGGCCCATGATATTTACAGAGGGACAATGTGATTACGAGGGGGGCTGTTAGTTCTGCTATGAAGCTTTCGGGCTGTGATGAAAAGCAGGAGGAACATATTAAACCAGAGCCATTTTGTAAAACCCTGCCTTTTTGCAATCCACACCTTCCTCTGAGAAAACCTTCACGTCATGTAAATAAAGAGAGAAAGGAGGAAGGATGATTGCTTTAGAGAGACGGGGACAGCGTGAGGTTCGGGACGGACTCGTATAAAAACGGAGAAAGGCTGGAAAATGTATCAGAGAAGTATAAAGAGACGGTAAATGGAATCGTCTGAGGGAAGAAGTACGGCATATTGAAAACTAGCAGGGAGAACGTTGGAGCTGATGTGGAGATGGAGCGTGAGGCGGCGTTAAAATGACAGTCAGGCAGAAGCTTCACTCAGTATTCAAGGCAGAGCAGGGATTTGGATGTGGACAGTCAAACAGCGTTCAGCTGCTTTGGAGTTACTGATCCACTGCACTGATTCAATACTTTCAGTATAAAAGCAGACCTCTTCTGACCACCAGCAACATTACATACAACACAGGCAAACATCCATAAACATGGCTGCACATCCTAAAAAGAGGAAGGAAATGTATATTAGAGTAATATTTTTTAAAAACCAAAAACATGGATCTTAAAAACAACCTGAAATGATGGTTTCAGCATGTATATTACACTGCACACTGAACCAATATTTGGAAAAATAAATAAATCTTCGAGCTGCAGTTTCTCAGATTATGTGATGTGATGATGGCAGGGCTGTTTAAGAATATATTATATCACGTTACAACATCTCATCATGATTAAAGTCGGGCTGGTGTCTGGCTCAGGATGCCGCCCAGATTCTTGAACAAGCCACGGTTTTGTCTCGGCGAAACCCCGACTGACGCTTTACAATGCAGTGGTGTGTCTTATGCTTAATTAACCAAAAATGGCTCACATCACCCCTCCATTCACTCAACTCCGCTGGTCACACATGGCTGCTAGGATCAAATTCAAGTCACCGACTGGCGTCTGCAGAGTGACTGTGGCGTCTGCAGCCTGCTATCTAAGCTCGCTCACACGCTACGGGCTTATCTGGACCCATGCGTTCCTCTCAGGAAAGTTGTCTGTCACTGCCGTCCTTATGCATCATTCATTTGCGGCTCCATGATGATGGAAAGTGGTATCGAATGTTGTCAAGAGAAAGGGTCTCCCTGTGTTTCTCCAGAGGACTTATTTCTTCAGAGAACGCTTCCTTCTCGCTGCGTCTCAAACACCTTAACAGGACAAACTCTAACTTCTTTACATGGTGTGCTTTATCCTGCTAACAGATTTGGTAGTAAATGTCTACACCGAGATTTCACTCAAGGCTGAATGTTGCTCTTCACTATCGCTAACCTCTTCAAGGACAATAAGACTTATTTAGTGCTAAAGTGCTAAAACGCTACAGCGCGTTCTGAACGTTGCGACCATGAGGCGTGGTAACGTAGATAAATAATAAACGTTCGCTGCGTGATGCGTCACACATAAATACCGCCACAGTTCATCAGAGGACTCATTCAGGAATGTGACAAATTCAGAAAAAGGAGGTGACAGGAAACGGGAATGACAACTAAATCAAAAAGCTGCTTGTGCCGAGGAAGAGATTCTCTGCAGGTGAGTGAAATGCTCTGAGACAGAGGCATCCACAGAAGCAAATCACAGGTGATCAATAAATTGAAATCACTTTAAAAAAAAAAAAACCCCACCGTGACATCAATGGTTATGCAGCGAATGCAGCACTAAAATAAAGACACAATGGCGCCCACTTCTCTGTCCAACCCACAAAATGACACAAGGATGCAACTGATGTGCAGTTTAGTGAGCAAAAAAGAAACGTTTTTGTGACTTCTTTCTTATTGGATGCTCGCCCCGGTTGAGGTGCTGCTCTGAACAGCTGCTCGTGTCACCCAAACTTAAATCTGTTCCTGAAGCCGACTAAATCAAACAAGACAGGGAGGAGCCATTTAACGTTTCGTCCCTGTGCCTGGCGAGCTCGTTTATGTGTCCTGCCTCTGCAGCGGAGGCGGCACAGCATCTGGCCTCAGCCGGTTTGTGGTGCAGCGAACCAACTTCCCACAGTCATCAAAGCCTCCCTTCACCTGATAATCAGTTAAAGGTGGTCATTCCACACTCTTCCTCTCAGTCCCACAGGTGGACCACAATGTCTCGGCATGTTCCCATCCTTTGTTCGGAGGTATTTATTTGATCTATTCTCGTATTAAAGGTGACTAAGAACAGAGCGGGCTCAAAAACAACCGTCCCACTGACGTCACATCGGGTCTTCTTCAAAGATGGATGCTGCTTTGTGGCGAAAATGTGAAATGGAACATAGCTTTTCAGCCAGACTACTTGATTATCAGGTTTTATTGAACAACCACTTACAATATAACCGTTCATCAGAAGCGGCTTTAATTAGCAGAGACAGCTGTTGTCATGTTCTGGCACTGCGGTTCCACATCAGCCAAGACCCTCTGAGAGCAGAATTAGGACTGAAGGGACGGACGACGGGAAGAGGCCCAGCGTTCCTGAATGTCCCGTTTAGCAGAAATAAACCTGGATGCTGGTTGGCGTTAACTTCACGGAAATCAAAGGGTTTTCTGAACGGATCACATTTCCTGCAGTGTTTGAAACTGTTTCAGAAAACTGTGTCTCAGAGCAGTTTTGAATATCACTTTGCATGAAAGTTTCCTCTCCACTAAGATCAGCGTTTTGTGACCGCCCCACTGCCTGATCGTATCAAAGAAATTGAGAATCTGAGGATTATCAAGGCGTTCTCGAGAAAATGTGTCCAGTGTCGGAAACGTCGGCCCGAGGTGAAGGTCCTGGGTCGTGTCGTGCTTCAAGAACGATGCTTTATTAATTTGTTTAGTCTTGATCCGAACCTCGGTGAAAAGCAAAGGAAGGAGCTTCACAAAAAGTCTGTGGAAACTGGCAGCAGACACTAACAATGAACATGGAGATGCAGTCGTTGCCAAAAGTTCTGCAACCAAACACTACCTCTGATCAGAAAACACCAGTCCATAAAGAGGTTACTTTTAATTCATGCAGAACCTTCAGTTTGTTGAACTCTGAAGGATTTTTTGTTTGTTTGTTTGTTTGTTTTATATAGTTCCTGCCAGTTTATTAAAACGTCTCATCTCTGACGTCCAGGGTCACTGAGAGTATCTCATAATAGTTTGGGCCTCTGTGCATGAGGCCACTTTTCTGGGGCTTGAAGGTCACGGCACTCGACCGGCGCTAGGAGCCGCGCGGTCATTTTTGCCCCGCTAATAGAATTAGCAGGCCATCTGTTTTTGTGCGGCGTGCCAGCCCGGAACCCCTGCTAATTATGTTATAATATCCCGTTCAACGGCAGTCGTCTTTTTAATATTCCCACTGCAAACCACGTCAGGGGGGGGCAGGCTCCAATAAAAGCAGGTGGCTGGAGACGGAGATTCAGAAACACAAACCCACATACTCGGCTCTAATGAAATAACACTGTGGATGAAAGTGTATATCTTACCCAAACTGGGAAATATGTTCAGAGGCTGAGCCATGTTGCCAGGCGACTGCTGCCTGAGATGGTGTGTCAGAAGTGATAGACAGATGGAGGGAGGAAGCACGTGGTGAAGCCAAGAGGCTGGAGTTACACTCTCTCCAAGTCTTTGGATCTACGTACACATATGTGTGTGTGTGTGTTTGGAAGATGTCGCCCGGTCAGTGCCACACTTTAGCACATCAGGGGACGCGAGCGTCACAGTTTGCTAATCTGTCCGAGTCCCCTTTAAAATGCTAATACCACAAACATTGTTTACAGTGTGTCTGCCATTCTGGTTTAATTACTGGGAAATTCTGAGCTGCCAGCGCAGTTTTTCTTGTTTGCACTGCTGGTGGTGTGTAATCTGACTTGATTTAATTTTTTTTTTCGTCTTGTTTTGTTTTGTTGTTTTTTTTTTTTTTCTTTGACACGGCCTGGATTTATTTCGTTGTTGTTTCCTCTGCGCGCCCTTGCGTTTGCAGACTGACCTTGCTCCAGACGAAAGTGAGGCAGCGATTTTCACCTCAGCACTCACAACGCGCCTCATTAAATTAGAGTAGCGTCAGAGGGGAGCTGAAATAATGCTGCTGCGCTCATTGTCTGTCCCTCTTTGTCATCAGAATGAGGCGTGTTATATTTTCCCTCTTGTTGCCTCTCCTCTCTCACAGATGTAACTACTGATGCCATTCACGGGGGACACAACACTTTTCTCTCCTCAGTGTGAGTCTGTTTATGAATATCTCAGCAGTCTGCATAGTTCAGCAGACGGTCTTCCTACAGGTGGATGTTCATGTCTTTTTATTATTTGATCATGAAGTCAACTGGCTCTTGGAGAGGGCGCGCGGAAATAGACAGTATACACCTTCAAACAAATTACAAAAGATTATCGTACACCTTCCCGCTAGCTGCAAGCCGCAAATTGCAGGTTTAGGAACCGCCACTAACCGCTAATGCAATCTTCCGCTCCCTAAACCCGTTACCCATTATGCCGACTCGCTTACTCACATTGTAGGTGTGGCAATGGGCGTGTCTTTTGCCCTTTCCGCAAAATCGGGATCTTGCGATTCGCGGGTTGCGGGTAGTGGCTTGCGTGTAGCGAAACCTGCTCTTAAAGGCAATAGCTACTGACACACTGATTGGTTTAACAGGTGGAACGTCCTAACCACTCCCATGCATAATATTAGCGGGTAGCGCAGGTGGGATAGCGGGTTTTAGGAAGGTGGAACATTGTGTTCTTTGTGGGGGAACGCCCCTCCCCGGTACCCGCTATCTTTAAATAGCGGCTTTAGGAGATCTGGTGGAAGATCGGGCCCTAAGGCTCTCATAGAAACAGATTTACAGTTGGAAATGTGCACACTTTCACACAGAGAAACACACAATTAAAGCATAAAGATGGTCTGGACGGGGAGACCATCGAGATGCTTGGCTCTTGTTCTACATAGTCACAAGCATTGTTATGCAGTGGATCATTTTACGGGAGGATGAGCAGTAATGGCGTCCCTCCGAGTTCATAAATGTTGACGCGCATCCCGCCTATTAAAGTTAAATCTTGAGGAATTGGATTCAAAGGGTGGAGACTTGTTATCTGCTTAAACACTGCTCATCCCACTTGCTAAATGAGAACAAATTGTCTGCTGATTAACACGTCAGGAAACTGGCCCCAGCGTGGAGCTTACTGTAGTTGCTCCACAATGATGCCACAAGAACAGAGAGATAAGGAAAAGAGAAAAGGGAAAATTAATATCCCTTTGAAACTGACAGGGGATGGGCAGAAATTGCTATGCTGCTGCCGTATCTGCGTGTCTGCCCAGTTGCGTTGATTGGGACTTTTCCCCTGAGGTAAAAGGCCCTCCGACAGGATTCAAAGCCTTAGCTTACCGTCAGACGCCTGTCTGTAATTTGTGATTACAGCAGAAGCAGAAGGGGTGGCAGAGATTAATTCAATCCAACACAGAGATCTAATTCTCCACATTTGCATATTAATGAGAAAAAATGTTGAGTGTTTTTGGCAAGTGGCGAAGCTGAACATGGTCAAAACTTGGAAATTTGGTTATTTACTACTCTTGTGTCTGGCAGGCTGAGGTCAGTGCCTGGTTTTGCATGCATTTGCATGCATCTACATCTAAATGATGTGATTTTTGCTTGTATATATTCAAGGGACTTTATGCCTTTTTTGTGGCCAGTGTTTCCTCTTCAATTATTACATTTTATACACAGAGCGCTCGTTTGTGAAATTCCTCAGCGGTTTGTTTTCGTAGCCCAGAGACTGATCGAGTGACCCTGGCCAAGGTAGCAATTTCCGTTCTCATTTGGTATTAGTAATTAACCTTGAATGAATGACTGTAAATGATTAATGAAGCTGTACTTACATTTGCAAGTTGCAACCACTTAAATTATGCTGTGGTTTATGATATTAATAGAAATGCCGGATTCATTTGTGGCAATTTTTAGAAAATTGGTTTTTAGAAAATTGCCTTGACAAATGTGTTTAAAACCATTGAAAATCAATGAACTGTTCTGCTTAAACACATAAAGATTATTAAGTAGCATCATTGTAAAGGGACTATGTGACCCTCAATGGGAAAAAATGGGTATAAATAAAAGGATGGATGGATTGTAAAGGAGAAAAAAAAACTTCACAAAAGAAGAATTCAAACTCCTTCAAAGTGTTAGATGATTATATTAACTGATCAAACACAATAAGTGACAATTTAGATGGACGGTCCAGCCCATAATGGTGACGTCATTGCTGTTATCCTCAGTGGAGCTAATGAGCTAAATCAGGATTTGTAAGGAAGTCAATGGTGATGCAGACTTTGGGGGAATTAATATTCTTATATGTATATTTCAGGGATTTAAGTTCAAAAGGAACATTGCAGAGTCCAAACAACCCTTGGCCTTATGATTAGTGGGTAAGGAGTGTAAACCTTCACTGGGGACCAAAACTATGTGAATCGAAGCAGTTTTGAATGAGAACAGAATATGTGTTTGCTGGAAAATGGCAAATAATGTTAGCCTTGAGGGAAATAAAAAAGAAATATCACTCCACTTAAGTTTGATACGGTCCGCACAGACAAAAAAGTCATTCTACTATGTAAGAAAGTGCATAAAGAGGATTGTTTGTGCAGGAATCTCCTCCCAGTTCGCCACCATCTAAGCTTTAAAGCTCATACAAGTCTGTTGTGCAAACTACTGTCAATAGATGCAAAAGGAAGCGAGTTCATGACGTCTTCTGACAACAATTGCTTATTTTTTCATAAACACATACGCACTTACCTGGTTATACAGAAGCAAAGAAAAAAATAAAACAAATAAAACCAAATAAAACTGCATATGAGCAATAAGCTGCATGACGTACAACATTCACTGAGTCAGAGCCACTCCGCTGGAGAGAAAGTATCACATGTCATCATTTATAAATTACACGGAGCACCTTTTTCAGCTCTTTGCTTTGTAAGAAAAGAAAAAGAAAAGTTTCCCATCTGCAAACAAACACCAAAGCCGTATCACCGTGCCTGTGATTGGCCTGACCGGATGACATTCAGCTGTGAAGTCTAGATCTGGTGGCAGTCTGAGTTGGCCCAGCGATACTGAGGTGTAAAGGAAAATATTTCTTGTGCAATTTCAGTGGAGATAAAGTATAATGCAGCTCAAAAATAGCATGGAGTCCTTGATTGCCTTTTTTTCTTCTGATTGCTTAACATTCCACTTCACACTTGCAGATTCAAAAGCAGCAACTAATGAAATACTTGAATGGCTTTCTTGAGGCCGGCACTTATGGCTGTGGAGTATGCTGCTGTAGCACTTCAGTGCTGCCGTTAGCGGCTCCCCAGAACTCCTCGAACCCGGCTGATGGCTTTGCGTCGCTTGGGTCCAGCTTGTGTTATTTGTCGAACCTGTAACTTGCCCGGTAGCTCGTGCAAAACCCCCCCCAGTGTTGCAACATTTCTCTGCTGCAGCCTTGAGTAAAGCCGGCTCTCGGTCGTGGTCGGGTGCGTACGTGGTTTATGAGCCGCGCGGCTAAGCCCATTAAACCGCCGCTCTTTTGTAAAGGTTGTCTGCCTCTTAAACGGCGTCATCTTTATTGATGTTTTTCCTTTCCAGCCCCCCCTCCCCCCTTCCCTCATGTTCAGAAATATGCAATATGGCCCTGGTTTAAATTCAGTTCTCCAACAGGGGCTGTTTATTATGGCAGACAGGCCAACTATAGAGCTATAGCTTCAGAGTGGGGAAAAAAAAAAGTGCGTGAGTGGAGGGGGGGTGACTGTCACAGCATGAAATGATACAGCAAATTAATGTCTTCCTTTTGCAGATAACCACACAACCGCACGCACACGCAGAGAAATACACACAGCAGTGGCTCCACATGCCCCATCCCGCTTAGCCCTGACGATATGGCAGCTGTGAAAGTGGCCGCCTCTGTGATCGGACACACAAATCACAGCAGGAGAGATGAGATGCTGCCGTCCCGCCGCTCGGAGAGCCAGCGAGAGCCGTGGCAGAGGACAAGCTGCCACTCTCCTGCCTCGAAAAAGAGGGAGGTTTCTCGGCTTCTGCAGCTTCCGTCGGTGCATCGGTATCATTTTCGCAGTCGCACGTTGCCGTTTGCGGCCAGCGAGCTTTATCTGTTCGTAACGCGTCAAGGTGCGCCGACGATGCCAACCTGCCATCTGCATTCTGCCCTCATTTTCTTTCGCTTCCACATTATCTTTCATGCTCCTTTTTGTTGCAGAGTCACCTTTGACATCAATTTCATACAGTTCATCACGGGTGGCTTTTCAGAGCTGCGGTGCCAATACAAATGTAATACGCTGAGTAATAACTCTGGATAAGTATTGATCCTCGGGGATTTCTAGACTGTGTTAAGTACTCCATCTCATCAGCTTCAATACATGACAGCCGGAGCGTGCATGCGCGGGCTTTAGTTTATGCAGCACCCTCTGTGCACCATCTTGACCGCACAGATACAGCAAAAGGTTGCTGCGGGGATGTGGAGTTAGAGGATGCAGACATGTTTAGCACTGTAAAGCTTTCTTCATGCTCTCTGAGTCTGTCCCCTGCCTCTGCAGCTCCTCTATTCCCCCATTCCCCAGAGCTGCTAATGACTGCTAATTGTGGCGCAGCGGGAGAGAGATGCTCAAACCCCAATATCACCAGCTATGCCTGGCAGTGCCACTGCCCACCGGCTGGGAGGCTTTTGGCCCCTCATATGTCGTCTCCGTTCATCAGAAAGTTGACTCAACTTCTGTGTGTTTGAGGGAGCAGCTTGAAAAATAGCTCTCGCTCAGGTTCACGGCAATCACTATAGAAACGGCTCGCTCTGAACACTTTACATCAGCCCTGTGCAATCAGTTTGGCTAGTTAAAAATCCTGCACAGTAAATTACAAATCAGAACATCAAGCTTTCATTGACAATGAATTTGCAGGCTGAGAATTATTGCTTCAGAAGTTTTAATATCCCCCATCTATCAGAAAATGTCCCCGTATTCCGTCAAGATCACCGCTGCTGCGAGAATTCATTTACTGCCTGTGAAGCAGGATTTGTCATTTGTCTCACCGACATTGTGTTAGTGTCTATCAATAAAACGCCACAGTTTTACTTATGAAGTTCAGTTCATACAAAAAGTACTCTTCAGCCTGTAGCTCTCAAGGTAATTTCGTGACCGTGGCAAAATAATGGCGACGACGTCACAGGGCTGCCATCAGGGTTGTCTCATTATGGTCCTGCATGACAAACTGGAGCGGAGGATTATTGGGAGAAAAACAAACATATTACAAGGTGAAGGCAGCTGCAGCTACAGACTGATCATGTGTTTTTTTCTGGTTAAATCTACTCTAATAACTGTAAAAGACTGTTGTGCAAAATGTTCGAATGATGTTTGTTTGCCTGCACGGACAAGCCGAGGGCGTAGCTGCATTTGTCCAAATAGAACCCATCTTCTGACAAATATGAATGTTGTTATCAAGTCTAAATGAATCTTAATTAAAACTCTTCTTAGATTGCCCGTTGGGGGCCAGACGGATGTGCTTTCATCACTGTCCATGATGTTAAAGTTGATTCAGCAGACATTTCCACAGGTCTGAATCCATGTGTGTGAGCTAGATTTGTTTAACACAACTAACCAGCAACGCCGACCTGATTCAACGATGCTATTTACTGCTATTTACTGCTATTTATGCGTTTGAATATCTGCTTGCTACAGTGGCAATCCAGAAATATTTACTGCAGCTGCTGCAGCCACGGTTATTTGCAGATCCTTGTAGCAGATGGTTCTCAGATTAGATCTAATCGAGAGACAAGGGTAGCACTTGGAAGAGAGGAAAAGAAAACTCCTTGCCTAATCTCAACACTTTTACAAAATCACACCTAACAACAGGTGCTGTTGACATTCATTAGTGTCTGATTTTGATTGAGGCTCGTCTATACCTGAATTTTTCTGATGTTTCATCCAAAGTTGGGGCTGATGGGAGCTTTGAATCAGCAAAGCAGACGTGCAGCCATCAAGTACAGAGTCTCGAGGAAACAACGGTGGTGGAGGTGGAGGTGGGGGAACGTGCATCTTTCCCACCTTTTCAGAAATTGGTTGGTTGATTAATTCCTCTTCTGTGGCCTTTATCCTGTTGGCGGTGGTAGTTTGGGGGGGAGGCTGAGCAGACACCGTAGGTGGGCAGTCGTCGTGTTGCAGCCTGGCTCGATGTGGAAAATGTTTCTGTTTTCTTTTGAAATGTAATTTTATTTGTGATAAAATCCAGATCTGCGTACCATTAGTTGATTATTCCATGGATGTCTTCTGTATTTTTTTCTCTTTCCTGTATGTGTGTGGTCCTTTTTTTTTTTTTTTTTTTAGCTCCTGGCAAGGTCCTCTGTATCCAGTCCTGCTAAATCTCTATTTTGCCTGTTTCTTCTTCAACTTGTTTTTTTTCTTTTTCATGGACTTCTCCAGGGCAACCTATCCAGCTCTCCTGGGTGGTTTTTTTTTCATCTTTCATATTTTGCTCAATAAGTATAGCTTTTTTTTCTTTCTTTCTTTTGTGTTCCGCCCTGAAGTCACCATGACATTTGCAGGATAGGGATATCATGATAGCCTACACCTGATCTCTGGGGTCTTCTCGAAGCCATTGTCCATTGTTCTGGAACCTCAGCATCCTTTAAAATGCTGTTTCAGTGGCTTCGTGGTGTAGGTTTAGTCTCCCAGCAGGCAGCACGAACAAGTGCGGATCCCTCTTTGTTATTAGTCTGAATACGTTTCTGTGATTCATAGTGAAATATATGGTGTGGTCAGAACTGCCTTTATGTGGTTTCTTCTGTTTTACGTCTGTATGTCTGCAGAACTAATTAACCAACAACATCCAGTTCTTTTTCAACTCTACTCATTCTTTGAATATGTTCATTTAAGAGCATTATCAAAATTAGCATTTCTGATTCACCCTGTTATTATTGTTCTTCTCTCTTTATTTCTCGGGCGACATGCTCTTGTGTTAATAATGGTGATTCTAATCTGATTATAAGGCTGTTGTGGTTTGCTTTGAAGGTTGGGGTGAGGCGGTGTGTGATGCAATTATTTCCCTTCCACGTGACTTGCATTGCACACTTTCACGCATGGGTGACAAATCTAAGACGCAGTTCTTCAGTATGTCTTTATTCTTGACTTGTCTTGTTTCCTCACATTTCCTCACATGGCTTCGTCACTGTAGTCGTAGTTACTGCAAAGAAAAAAACGTCCTTGCAGAGCTGTTTGCAAGTTTCCCATTTGTTTTGACTTCCGCGCACAAGCGCTTGCGTTTCCTCTGTCGCGGTTTCACTGTTCAGCGCAACAGTGGGACGAGCTGCGAAAGCTTGTCAGGGGATATGGAGCATGTGGTGCCAAGAGCAGATAGAGGGGAGCTCAACTGTGCGCCGACACATTTGCTACCTGCAGGCCATTTCACTGAAGACGATCCTTGATACCATAATAAAAGCAGAGCTCTGCGTCGCTGCCACTTTATTTCATTTTAAATCAAATACACGGCTCTGGCCTGTAATCGTTCACAAAAACTGATGTTTTTATAATTATATGTAGCCCACCTATACATATATAAAGCAGCTGAATGCTCATGGGTCTTTAAATCAGTTAATAAAATGGGTAATGAAAAAAAAACATTGTTCTGCTGCTGTTTTCCACCTATATGCTCCATACATTTTATCTGGATGTATGTCAATAGTCAGTCTTCTTACTTCTAATTAAGAAATAAACATTGCAAGATAAATCATTGTCTTATTCTTGTAGCGCAGGTGTCTGGCGTGGTCTTCTCTGCACAGCTTTGACCCCATCGTTTTAACGTCTCCTACGTACCTTTAGTGAGACGCGTTAGCGCGATGCTGATTCAAGGCCGCTCATTTTGCTTTAGAAATGCTCTGCAACTGCACAGCAGAGTTCAAGCAGAAATAATCAAGATATGTTGAAAGGACGTCTGTTAAAGACTGTCGAGTGGAGAATCTGAGACACCTGCTACACACTTGCTGCTAAACGTTTTTTTTTTTCTTTTCATTTCTCAGCTCAAAGCAGCACAAAGGACTTCGTTTTAATGCAAAAATATCAGTTTCATAACCTGTCGTTCTATTTTAATTCCCTTTGAAACAATACAAATCGCCAATTAGTGATTATTCCATTGTAGGACATCTTTGTAGATGGTAACTTATATGTGTAAAACTTAGGTGTTATTGTCTCTGAAGAGCTCCAACTGTCTCACGGTTGAAGATGATTCATAAACCTCTTGGGTCCTTGAGGTACGACAACTCTGAAGGTAATTTTCTATAACAAGCGTGTCAGATTAGACACACAGTAGTTTACAGTCATTAGGAGAGTTTTTTTTTTTTTTTTGCTTTTTAAACAAGTCATTGATGCTCCCGTCAGAAAGCATTAATTAATCAGAATTTCAGGAAACAGCTGTTGGGTAGAGAGTGTTTAATACGGCAAATAAAAGCCCCTGGGAAAAGGTCAGAACTGTTTCTGGCACCTCTAAAGAGAACTAAACTTGATTTGACTTGTTTGGAAATTCTTGTTGCCGCTTGAAAAAGAAAAAAAAAAAAGTGCAAAAGGTTCATGTGCTTTGATTTTTTTTTTTTCCCATCCAGAACTTCAAAGGTGTTTTTTTTGTTCCTGCAGTGCTGTGCTCCGTGACTGAGCGTCTTGTCGTTCTCCGGTCCTGTTCGGACCGAAGACGGAGCACGTGCACCGGCAGCTCCTGGCTCCTCCACAGATTTTGATGATGTCTGCAGCCGTGATGTGATAAATTGTATCTAACTGCTGTGGTTGCATTTTGAATTGCCGGAGACAAGAACGAGTAATTCGGGTCACCTTGGCAGTTGTGAAGTTATTAGGAATTTCATCTGTTATATTTGTTATGACAAGAACTGTTATTTCTGCTTCGTAAGTTCAGACAGTGCGTTCGTTTAGTTCTATGAGGACGTGTATATTGATTTGAAAGTTAATAGTCCTTGTTTGGTCCGGGAGGAACAGCTTAAGCCTGCCTACAGTCATTTGACCTCATTCACCTTTTGTAATGTCACTTGTGCTCCGTAAATCCACCGTTAAGCTCCGTCGTCCTCCGGTCGCGGCTCCACCTCACTCTCCCTCTGTTATCTTGTACACGACTCGGACGGAGCTGCACTTGAGCTCTGCCTTCGTCCTTGGACACCCTGACTGCATATTCCTCAAGTGTCAGTTATGATGCCGCCGGATGAGAGATCAGAAGCGCGTATGCGACGGCCGTGATAAATCTACACTGTCATCGCTTGTGGTGTATTTCATTCGGCATGTGGTTTGGCAGGGAGGCGACGGTAAAGCTCAGATGAAATACCTGACCTGTTTCTTTGTCCTTTGTTTTCTGCCCTGCGTCGCCACATCTCTCATTTCAACAAGACATATCCCTCTTGTTTCAGACTCGGTTCCTCTAAAACTCCCTGCGTCAGCAGCAGCAGCAGTTAAATCTGCCCGTTCTAAAGCAGAGAGCCCAATTAAACTCTCATATCCATGCAGAGAGAACATTTTTCTCCTTCCCTCCCTCCCCCATCCACTTAATCAATCTTTCATATCGGTCCCTCCCACCTTCCTCAATGACCCTGCCATGTAAGAACAACAGACATACCCGAGTACAAATATATAAAACGCTAAGTAAACTCTAAATGTGAGACACAGATTTAAATAATCAGCACATTTTTCTCACTTTTTTTTCCAAAGTTCCTGGTCCTTCCCACCTGTACGCCCCCTCCCTAGTTGTTCCCTGCAGCAGATGGCTCTGGTCAGAGGTGGACAGGTAACAGATAACCCTGCACATCCCCCCCAGGGCTAGGCCCCGCCCTCCTCGCCACCAGCTTCCAGCAGCCCCGCTTCGGCTTCCAACACTCCCAGCCCTTTCTGCCCCTTCACGCAACCTTGCAACCCCTCCCCTTGCTCCTCAGTGCCATCCTCGCCTCCCGTCGCTCCTCTCGCCTCACAACCATCTCGTGGGTTAGCTGGCCCCGCCTCCTCCCCAGTGGTGCGGGCCTTCTGGACGGAGCAGATGGCAGGAGAGGGCCAGGAGGAGATGTCCTCTAACCTGGGAGCCCGGCCAGACCGGGCCCACAGTGAATGCCTGATGGCTTCCTAATAGACCTGGACTGAGTTTGGAAGAAATCGCTTCCCTCTGTCTGCGAGCACGTGTGTGCGTGCAGCTTTCACGTGTCCGACATGAATGTGATTTCCCCCTTAAAGTTAACTTTTATTGGAATGTGTGTTGCTTAAAACTCAGTGTCTTCTCACAGCAGCAAACAGGAGACAATGTACTTTAATTGGGTATCAGAGCAGCGTGGTGAGGTTGAGGCAGAAACAAAGGGCTTTTCTGGGGTCTTCTGTCGTCACAATTACATCATCAAAAACATGTTTTAGGTGACAGAAATGTCACAACTGAATCTTTTAGACCGACCGCTAAATTCACGTTGACTGAGGAAAAAGCTCGCTCCTCTGGGAGTGCAGCGTGGCGGAGGGAACGTTTTCTTTATGAAATGCTCTTTCTAAGGTGATGAAAGCAGCTCTAGTTTTAACACATCTCTACACTATCGATCGTGCAGTTTTGAATGTTACGATTCTGTAAATTAACAACCGTAAACGTCGCCCCGGGACCCGGGCTGCACTGCGCTAGCCGTCGTGAACGTTCTGGTCCGTGGGAGCGGTCCCACCAGAAGTCATTAACTCTGGCCCGCTGAAGACGTGGCACGGGGATGTTCACAGACCGGCGGGAGGTCAGACACAAGGATAGCATCGAGGAACCAGACAGTTTTATTTAATTTTATTTTTTTCTCACGAGTCGACATCATACCTGTCAAGTTTTGGATTTGAAAATAAGGGAAATATTCTGGCGGCTCGCTGCGAGCAGTCCCACCATCCCAACCAAGCACCAGTATCTATTACATTTGTTTCCTGGGTGCCATTAATTAACAAACTGATCAATCCAGGTGTGTCTGAGCATTGCTGTGAGGTCAGACACACCTGGATTAATCAGTTTGTCAATTAATGGCACACAGAAACAAAGCAGCAGGCTGAAGTTCAGGAAGTAGTGCAGCTGCGCATCAAGCCACATTGACACACATTGTTTTCATTTCATATTGCTCTTCTTTTACAGTTTTTCATCTCATTTCATGTGACTTTTCTTTACTTTTTTAATGACTTGTTGTACTCATTTGTTGCAGACTTTGAATTCTTTATGACTGTTTTGGAAGGAGTGCATTTGTGGACTGGTCCATAGGAGTTTATTTTACATTAGAGAAGAGCCCAAACAGTTCTGTTGTCTAACGACATCCTATTCTCTGTAAAAATCGTTTTTTCTTCGCGCGCTGTCGCTCATCGGATTTCACACACTAACCTCTCGACATCTACCACCTACAGTACCTGCAGTAGCTACTGCTGTGGCAGTTATCGCGAGGCCTCTGATTGGGAATGTCTTTTTTGTTTTTTCTTTTTTTTACTCCACCCAATGCAGTATTATTGTTTTTTAATAACGCAGGTTAAAATACGGGAGATTTACGGGAAAAATACTAATATGGGAGGACGGCAGGAGAGAAGAGTAAAATACGGGAGAAGAGTAAAATACGCAAATAAGGTCTGCGTGCTCCCAGAT
Organism: Hirundichthys speculiger; assembly: GCA_018398805.1. Classification (NCBI taxonomy): domain Eukaryota; kingdom Metazoa; phylum Chordata; class Actinopteri; order Beloniformes; family Exocoetidae; genus Hirundichthys; species Hirundichthys speculiger. Next base: position 1,996,182 of record JAGFBZ010001790.1, on the reverse strand, counting down.
CTTACCGAGCCAGCGTTAACCTGACCAACCAGCAGGTGAAACCAGGAGTTAAACGGTTACAGGATCCTGCTGTTTGTTGATGAACTCTTCAGGTTTGTGTCAGACGGATGAATTTGACAGTTAGGAGAGATATCTTGGCTGATTAAGGTGCATTTGAGTTAACATTTACAGTCTGCACTCGATGTAAAGTGACTTATAAAAGCAGAGGAAGCACGTTGGGCTGCACTCGCACACTGTAATTAGGAAATATCTGAACTGTTTCTATGGAAACATGCACTTCCATCCACTGGGGTTAAATATACAAAGCGTTTCTTTAGATCGTGGTCGTACGCCGGCGGTGTTTTGATTATTTTAATAGGTGTCGTGAGTCTGCAGGTGTCACGCAGAGGTTGAAAGAACTCAGAAGTTGTGCAACCTCAGATTTTGTTTTGGCTACACTTTTTTTTCCAAGACAAACCCGATTTACATACGTGGGCGAGTTTGATCCTCGTAAGTGAACGATATGATGGATGTGTTGGATTGGGAAACATATTAAGTCAAAAATGTATGCGCCCCAGAGGAGAGGGGCTTTTCTGCTGCAGCTGGCAGAGAACGAATGTCGATCAGATCCACCTCAGAGAGAGCTGATCCAATCCAGGTCTCACACGTCCGTCTCCTCCTGGAAGCCCGGAGCTGGAGTTTAAGGGCGACTTCCTTGCAAATACGCTGATGTTTAGTCTCTGCACAAAGCAGCGAGAAGCAATCTGAGTTCACAGCTCTTGAAGCGTATTTATGGCTATTCTGTAAAATTCATTTAAAATTCATTAATACCACGGGGACAACTCACTGAGCTCTGCCTAGATTCCCTCATTTGCCCAGTGAGTCCAAACGGATTGTTGTTCTCCCCAGACGTTTCCCATCCACTCCAATCTCTTCCTGTTATTAAATATTCAAATCGCCACTGCAATCACTCTGTTTAGTAAACACTCAGGGGAGCAGACTAAGACTATTAAAGCCGAGACGACTGCAATAGTTTGTTTTTGTTTAGTTTGGTTCCCAGTAAGGCCGACACGCTGATCGCTTCAGGGTTTCCACTTAATTGTTTTATCATCATGGAAATGTTCCCGTCTCCGGACCAGATTTTACACTTTTGAGTTGTTTTTTTTTTTCAACTTATCACATCTCCTGTATTTATAGGGAGTGTAATATCACAGACACGCATCAAATGTGCGCATCCACACGCTGGAAGTGAGTTAACCCTGTCTCCTTTGATCTTTTATTCCTGATTCCTCAGCAGTCATCAGATTGCATTAAGGGGCATGGCATTTATCTACTTCTGTATTTCTGCGTTTTACATCATTTGTCATTCACGACCACTCTGAGGGCTCCTCGTCTTTGCTGTAGTCGAATGTTCCTCGTCTGATCTCCAGCGTCACACTGTTTTCTAAAAAGCACCACAGTAATTTCTGTATGTTAATATCGATGGCACACGCTGCCATCCGGAGAGCTCCAGCTGTGATGAGGCCCCCCCCACCCTACACACACACACACAGACCACCACAAGCTCTGCATAAGAGAACCCACCGCCCCCCCACTGCCACCTGGGGAGCATGCATTCCTGCCCTGGAGGTGATGCTAATGGGAGATTTTAACTACATTTCCCTCCTTCCTCCCTTCCTCGCCTCCTCTCCCACTGGTGCTGCGGATATGAGCCTAGAGCAAACACAGGGCACTCTCATTAAGGGACTCTTGCTGGTATTAAATTCACCGTTATTAGAGAGGCCTGCTTTCATTTCACTGGCACAGCAAACTGTAGACACCCACAGGAGACTCGGGGTGAGGACTAGATTACACTCATACACTCAGAAAGTGGATGTCAGGGATTCTGGGTTAAGGCCCAGATGCAGGAGAGCGGGGAGGCAGGTGTATCCAACAAAAGTTCTTTATTTTTGTCCTGGAGTGCAAACAAACCTAACTGAGGTGAGTCCTCAACAAGCAGAGAAATAACAGGACATGGCAGGGCCAAACTGAGACAGAGCAGAGGGACCAGCAGGCAACAGAAGAAAGGATGAGACTTAAATAAGGAACAAATCAAGACCCAGGTGCAAACAATCAGGGGGATGAACAAAGGAAATTAAACAGCTCAACAGGTGAAAGACAGACTTTCAAGGTAAAACAGGAAGTAAAGCAGACACCAGAAATACAAAGAAGGCAGACAAAACTAGAAATTGGGAGTTGCAGCTGGATCCTTTTTTTTTTTTTTTTTTTTTTTTTTTGTGTGAGTGGCAATTGCGCCGATACACTAGCTTAACAATAATAGACTAATGTAGCGGGGTGGGGGGGCGCTGCTTTAATGGCAGGGTTCCCTGCGTGCGGCCTTTCGGCTCCGCATCGATGGCGCTCTGCCAAGAGAGGGTGGTCATTTTTCACATTACAGCTCTCCCTTTTTCTGACACGTCAAAGATGGACAAAATCAATATACATACAACAGCAAAGGCCCGGCTCCGCAAAATCAATGTCACTTATTTGATTAAAGACCGTTTCCACAAGCCACAGTACGTTCGCAAAATGCCCTTTTCCAGCGTGCAGCTGCAGTTTGCACCACGGCTTCCCGTGTGCGGGGAAGTGGCCTGGAGGACCTCGCTGCGGTCCGTCTGCAGGCTGAGAGGCGGGAGTGAGCCAAAGCCGTGGCGACAAGGGAGCAGGCATCAAATTCTGTGACAGCTACCTATACAACCCCCTTTGATGCTGCCATTTCACATGCATAAGGAGATTACTGATGGCTTAAGTGAATGTGAAGAGTGAGCGAATGCCCCATGCAAATTTTAAAATTTTATTATTATTATTTTTTGCGAATTCATTATTTATTTATTCATTTTTTTATTGCTTTCCTCGGTGCTGCGTGTGTGATGTGCCGCTATCTCGCGCAGACACTTGGCCGCGTCCTCTAAGGGAGAAGTCAGAGCAGGTGGTGAGAAGATGAAACTCAGAGTGAGAGCGTGCCGCATCCTCACTGCAGGCGTCCTCGTTGCCTGCAATGGTCAAAAAAAGGGCAAAAAAAAACTGAAACAAAACAGTCTTTACACATCTTTAAAGATGCAGACACACCTAATTATATTGGATTTGTTCTGCAGAAGGACCTCATTTGACCCTGTGTGTTTGCGGTGGAGCCTGTGATTGTAGCAGGCGCTCGGTTTGTCATGGTGGCAGGCCCTTCTGTTGCTGCTGTAAAGCACAGCGGTGTGTTCAGCTGTGACTGGGACTCATTAGACGAGGAGAGTGCCCGTCATGGTGCCTGGCTGTCTGTGCTTTGGTCATCCAGCAGGAGTCTGAAGGAAAACGGGGAGCAGCTTGAGCTTCCAACCTGCTCAGTGCTCTCTCTCTCTCTCTCTCTCTCTCTCTTCCTCCTTTGCACCTCTGCTCTTTCCGCCATCCTCGTCTCCTTCCCCTCTTCCATCTCTCAGCGGGGGTTCATCTCTTGCGATTCGCCAAAGCCCATTATCCGTCCCCCCGCCAACTTCTGTCCCGAGCTGGCCTCTCAGCAACAACACAAAACCACTCCATCAAAGCCCCGAGAAGCGCGGCAGCGTGATTGATGTTTACCAAAGAATCCATTGTTGTTGACCTGTGTAGCCAATCACAGTCGTCATCAGCGCCGCCGTTATTTCACATCTCACACTGTATTGTACTGGAGTATTGTTAGCCAGGCATCAGTCCTGCTCCATCACGAACAATCTTCAGTAATGAAAGATGGTGCCAGGTGTGGCCAAACAACTATGACAAGTCTGCTGTACCTGCCATTCCCTCTTTTTTTCTTTTTTTACCCCAGTAATGCCATTTCAAATGCTGTGTGATGGACCTCGCTGTCAGTAAATCTGCGGCTGCCAACGGCCAGAAGCACGAAGCGACAAAGTTGAAACAGATTACGTACATAATGTAACGGGTTGTTCATTTTCACTCCGGCAGACAGCCTTTTATTAGTGGAGCACGACAATTTATACATGGAAGTAAAAAGTGTTCAGGGCAGGAAAAGAGAAGTGCGTAAAGCTGCTTTGAGTCAACGTGGAAACAGCTGGAGCTTCAAATGTTCTTCCTCATTCAGCCTTGAGAGCTTCATGCTTTGAAGGACGTTCTGTTAGTGCTACACATAAATGAGCCCATGAGCATGAGAGGAGTCATATCCAGATAATCAAGCCCCGATTACCTGTTTATCTTGACCTAAACCTAACCAAAAAAAATGTAAGAAACTGGAGACAAAAAAAGAGAGAAAAGAATAATAGTCTCTCTGAAAACAGAGACTCATCAACAGACTGGACTTGAACCTGAACCTGAAGGGGTTAAAGTTTTTAACATGTCCACTCACCACTCTTTCCTCTCTACTTATTGGTTACGTCATCAGTATTTTATGTTGCAAACATCAGTCTACATCAATCGCTGTGACACCTTGCGTGTATCTCATGATGAGGCAGCTTTAACACCCGTTAAAATAAGATGGTCTCCATGTGTTTGGGAGCATGTGGACTGGTTTAAACTGTACAAATCCATGTCTTTCTCTCTTCTTCTCCTTTTTTTTTTGGGGAAAATTAACATAATTCAATTTACTGCGCACCACCATAATTACACACCAAAGAGTAAATTAAAATACAGGAAGATCAGAAATAGGATATTGAGCAGTTTATGGCTGGTTGAAATCAGGACGGAGGAATGAAAAGGCTTTTTCCTTTAACTGCTCTGTGTCTTTATTCTTTGTCGTAATCACTACACATTTAACTTATTATCTTTCTCAACTTTTCATCATTCTGGTCCCTGTGTACATGGTCTAGCTATTATATAAAAACTTGTTTCCCTTGGATGTTTCAGACCAGAGGAGCCAGCGCTGTTTCAGTGTCATATCTCCATCCTTGTCTGGAGCCGCTCAGACACCAGCTCAGTCTCACCCAGACTCTCCCTCCGTTCAGTTTACTCTCCCTCCTCCCCTCCCTTTCTCCATCCCTCTCTCTTCTGTTTCCCACTTAGCTTTCTTTTAATCTGTTGTCTTTTCTTCTAAAGGAATATTATCTCCTCCTTGCAGGCTGGGGCTGATATTTCATTTCCAAATTGCTGTGGCTCACAGTTGTTTTACCTCTCTCCTCTGTCTTTCCTCTGTGTAGTCAGAGACAAATACAACGGAAGCGGCGCTGGAGCACAGTGGCCAGGCTGACATGTGAGGGGGGGGGTGGCGTGTGATAGGCCGAGGCCTCTGTGGCACTCAAATGAGAAAAGGACATCACTCATTTTCAACCTCAGATTGCCTTGCTCTCGTGTCTGACCCTGGCTCAGAAGCCTCACCCAGGCGATACGTCGCCTTTTTCCTCGCACGCGGGAGCGAGTGTGTTTACACAGCATCATGCATAAGTGTTCACAGAAAGAGTGAAATATAAAAAAAGCAATATGCTGTGTGTTATGCCCAATGCAGCACAAACAAGTGCTACAAAGACCAGGCAGCCGCTCATTTTTTTTTTTTTTTTTTTTGAGATGTTGTCTCCGTGGCTATAGATTCAGGAGGAAACGGCAAACCTGAATGCACAGTGACTGACTGATGTTCGCCAGGAGGCAGAATCGGCTGAACTGTGGATGTTTCTGGATGTTGCAGACTCATCTACTTGACATTTCACCTCCTGGGCAGCGATGAGCAGGTCCTCCAGCAGCATCGCCACGTCCCTCCATCCCTCCACCTTCTGTCAGACTGCCCTGTGGAAACGCTGGGCCCTGCTCATATAACTTCATTACTTTTTAATGCAGCCGTAATTACTCCGGCATGTTGTAATTGGACAGAGATGTGAGAACAATAAAGGATGTCGGGACAGGGAACAGGATTTTAATTGTGGGTTAATGATATTTATTTTGCAGCGTGCTCTTTCTCTTCTGAGTCACGGCTCAGCCGTGTGGGCTAAGTGTTGGATCTTCAGGGAGAGTGAGAGGGTGTGCGTGTGCATGTGTGTGTCCTAGTGAGGAGAGGATATACTTTCTCCCCTCTTGTTTTTGTCATAGAGAAGCAGCAGCACATTAACCTCGGATCAGATTAAAGGTAGCAGCAGAACCAGGTCACGCGGTGGCCAAGCGGCTGGGCTCCTCTGGGCTCAGATTAGGCCCGACCCCTGACCGACCTGTCAGTAACGGATAATGAACTTAGCTTTATCAGCCCCATTTGTCTCCCCCGGGGGTCAACACAGCAGCAACGCCCTGATGCGTTGGACGGGTGAAGCGGTACAGGAGTTAATGCTCAGATAAGGATCGTGTTGGTTTATCAGCGCTCACTCTGGGCCTGTAAGCTGAGGGGGCGCTCCAGAAAAAAAACATCTATTAATTTACGGAGGGGGCAGCTGGGGAGTGAGTATGCACTTTGAGAATAACGGGAACACTATTGGTAAAAAGATCATTTTGTTTCATTCATTTTCTATATGTTCCACAGAGTGGATATTTTTAATGTGAGAGAGAGAAAAAGAAAGGGTTCTGTGCATTTATGCTTTCCAACTCATTCAAATGTAAGATGGAATTTTCCAAATGATATTGATGAGCGTTGATGGGAAGCTGCAGCTGCAGAACAAAGGGAGGTGTTGCATTTATTACGTCTTTGTGCAGCCTTCCTTCTTCTGGAATGACTCACACTAAACTGAGTCAGTGTTGATTTCCTCTTTGACATCAGCAGAGAAGTCACAGATAACTTGTTATAACTGACTTAAGGCCTGACTGGTAAATTATTCACTTACAATAATGTGCAGAGGGACTGACAAAACAGGAAAAAAAAAAAAAAAAAAAAAAGGAAAGAAGAGGTGTGAGGGGAGTTTCACATCCTAATCAATTACTCTGCTCGTCCACCTGTGGTTTAAATATGCCGTTGATGAGGAGGGGATTATCAGGCAACGAAAAAAATGATGAGATGAATGAAACTGCTAGATTAATATCCTGCCACGGCAGCCTGGGGAGAGATTAATTTCCTCTTTACCTCCATTTACGAAAAAAAAAAAAAAAAAAAAAAAAAAAGACGCATGCGTTTTAGCTGCTTTAAATGAGCAAATGAGAGTCACAGCCATCACAGCCTTGATGTGTAAAACAGTGGATGTCGACGGATGTCAGGTAGTGAACCTACAGCATATCCAGCCAGGCCCTTTTCACCCTGTGTGTGTATTGTGTTTTCCCTGTGTTTGAGCAAAGGTGTGATTGATTGGGTGTCTGAGCGCTTGTGCCACTGGGAAGCTAAAGAAGGAGCCCGAGTGTGTGCAGGCATGTGAGGAGGCTGAGAGCACGGAGGGAGCGCGTGGCACGGCACGCTTCTTCAGATTTAATTTGATTAAATGAGAGTGCTGTCACTGTAACCGATGAGAAAGATGATCTCGCTCCCATTTCTTCAATATTAAGCTGATAAAAATGATGGCGTTTTTAGATCTTGAGCTGTGCGGGTTGTAATATTTGGAGGAGTCGGAGCAGAGACGTTTGACATCACTGGAAGCCTAATTGGAAATGTATGAAACAGAGAACTAATTGGACAATAAGTGAAGGGTTCGAACAATTTATTAATAATGACGGATGCATTCACCAGCTCATAGATGTCACTTATTACATACATTAATATAAAAGCTTGGATTTCATCAAAAATGTGAAATTTAATTTTTTTAAAAAAAGGGAGAAAAATGACATCATGTTGATAGCATAAACATTAATCACAGTCATTTAAACAGGATTCAACTGACTGTCTTAATCCATGAAAGATTTTTGGTCTCTTTTCTCCTCTGAGATGCTTATTGTTCCAGTGGTGTCAGCGAGCGCTCGGTCATTAGTTAGCTGCCGTTATAAATCTCCCCCCTTATTAGGAACGCAGGAGGCTCAATAGCTGAAAATACAGCCACTCACAAACACTCTATCAAACCGCCGCCATATTGATCAGCCCCTCTCCTCTCATTCACCTGGGCTCGGATGGATTGACCTGCGCGCGTTAGTCAGCCGTGTGAGTCAGACGCCTCCTTACAGGCGCTTCCTGCGACGATGGCGCCGCTCAAATGTCAAAGCAAATGAGCTGGCCAGGCTGTGCCGCCGTATGTGCTCATCAGGCCTCTTTCTTTTTTCTTCTAATATCTCCAACATTCACACACACACGCACACACTTCTACTCCACCTCCACCCGTCTTAGCTCCCCAGGGGATCTGGGGTCATTTGCTCGCTTAAAGGTGTAATTAAAGGCCTGTTAATTATTTAGATCGCCCCAGGGGGTGAGGCCATCTTCTGGCCTTCAGTTTGATCAGTTTGTGACTTGGGCTAAGAGCGGAGTAATGGCTCGCAGCTAAACATCAGCTTCTTACTGATCTCACGCTCGCCACAGACAGTGAAGAAAACATCATTTATTTCTCAATCTGAATTGCTGCCTTTAATGACTACCTTTGAGTGTTAATTAGTTTTTTAATGATAATTAACACTTAATTCTGTTTTTCAAAGGTTTTGCTAGTTATTTCTCTCAGCTGTTATAGCGCTGCACCCAATAAAGGAGCCGCATCTATCAGGGAAACAGCTCCATAATGAAGCCGCCGTGTGCAGCACGACACGGCGGAAAGTCTTTTCGTCGAATGTAATAATTGAGATCGGTGCTTAGGGTGATCATTCTCCTGTCTGTGTTTGGATTTCGTACCATTCTTGGGATAGGTGAAGGACAAGTGACTCAGTGATGGAGAGCTCGAGGCTGCTTATCCAATTATGCAGCAGGGAAAGTTTTTGTGGGAAGATGTATGTGATGATATCTTGAGCCATGAATCTTTAAAGTAATGAGAGCAGCATGATGCAGCCAGTTGTGTTTACTCTGTTCACTGAGTGTCTCTTTGTCATGTTGCCCATTCGTCTTTTGAAGACCTGGTTTAAGTGCCTCTTTCAGGGCAAATGCATTTTTTTTATTATTGTTGTTTCCTTTTTTCTTTTTTCTTATCTTTTGTATGTGCTTTCTTGTTTTTGTGGGGACCTTGTATTTTGGTTTTCTGCAAAAATATATTTTTTTCCTTTTCTACCTTTTGTTAAGGCAGAAAACTCTCAAATGCTCCCTTTTACGTCAACCCTGCTGCAACCTTTCTCCTAGTGTCTGTCCCAGCTCTCACCAGGTGAAGGTCCATTACAGGGCTAATACAGACAGAGACAACAGGTTGAATCACCAGTCAGCCCAGTATTTAGGATTTCAGATGAGAGACAAAACCTGATGCCAAGAGATCCAGCTAATATGACGACCGTTGAGAGTGAGAACGGGCTCGCAGGACGGTTGAAGGCGATTACGTGGAGAATGTGTCAACTGCAGCTCGCCAGGTTTTGATTGCTCCAGTCCCATTTCACTCAGCCCTGACCAACGTCTCGCCTCCATCCGCAGTGGGGATAATGACACTGATACCTGTAAAAGGCACTCTGGTTTGGAGCGGGCCAGAGAGGATGTGTACTGGAAGGTGTGGGGGTGGGAGGCAACAGGCAATTTAAACCAATTCCAAGCCCATCAATTAAGCGTTTGATTTATGTTGTACAGAAATGACTCGGGCCCTGCCACTTTAGCAGCCCCCCTTTTTTCTCCGCACACACACACTGTTCCTCCTCTATTCCACAATCTTTGGGCGACTCAGAGGGCCATTGATTGGTTGAGCTGTTCACCCCTCAGACAGATCGATAATCACTGTGCTCTCCCGGCGCTGAGGGTGAGGCTGGGTAGACGCTCCTTCACTCGTTCCCATGGGAACCTGCTTTGAATCCCACCGGGCACCAAATGTTTCAAAGACCTTCTTAATTTTTTAATCTTAAAGTTTCTGCTTTTGAAGTTTTACAAACTCAGCCACTGGGGCGGTTGACATCCTGGCCTCCAGCCTCGCAGCACGTCCTTTAAATCCCCCCCATCTCAACATACCGGTAGTCTAATATGATGATGTCATTCCATAGTTAATTAGGAGCACCTTGTTACTGTAACTGTGCTCCATTTTCTTTTCTTTCCTGTAGTTTGTTGTGCTGTTTTGCCTCCTTTTTTCTCTTTTCCTTCTGTAGTTTGCAGGCCAGAGTTTCCTGAGTTTTATGATGACTTGCAGTTCCATCCGAAAATTCAAAGACTGATCCGGATCTGATCCAGAATGCGGATTTTATCGTAATCTGTAAATCGCTATATAGGGGAACTGTTGTGCTTGGTGGAGGTCTGCGCTCTCAGAGTCCTTTTCCTTTTAGGATTTAATATTATAATTTTAGTTAATGATATTTGCTCGGGGGTAATGCTCTGGGTCTCTGTAAAAAGCCTAGAGACAATTGACATTGTAACAGATGCTATACAAATAAAAATTGAATTGAATTGATGTGCTTGCTCAGGAAAACACAAGCGGGCTATATGTCATTTCTCTGTACTTCATGAGAGCATCTGCTGCACACAAACCACAGACTGTCATTGCTGTGTAGGGATGTCCCGATCACGTTTTTTTGGGTCCCGATCCAATTTCCGATCTTTAATTTTGATGATCGGCTGATTCCCGATTTTTCCCGATCCGATTTCATTTTTTATGAGTGGGCAAACAGAGTTTAATTTCCCATGCATTTTATTTCCTGTGTACATTAATAAATAGGCCTGCATCAAAGCTGAGATTAATAGCTTTTATCATCTCATAAAATAAAAATAACTTATTCAAACACTCTTCTTTCTTTCTTTTTTGTTTGGGAGAATTATTATAAAACACATTTAGTTACAGAACAGTGACTGTTCAACAGTCTCAGTACTAAAGAACAAAGCACTTACATTTAAATAGCAGGAGGTAAACTTGGCTAGCAGTTTAAGGCAATGAAAACACTAGCAGAAGTCTTTGCAATCAATGAAATCACATCAGAATAAAAATAACATAAAATATTAACTTAACTTCTTTAAAGACCCGCTGCACATGTTCGCGTACCTTTGTGTCCTTTGTCGTTCATGTAATGACGGGAACAAGGCTCGAGGTAATTAATGAGCCGGTTAAATGCCTTGTATTCCACAAACTCCGTGTCCTCAGTAATACATTCCGCGATTAGCTCGGTGATTTTTCTGTATTTCTCCGAGTCTTTCGGGAGTTTGTCCTTTCTTTTAAAAGTTTCACAGAGCGTTTGCTGCCTTACAGAAGGCATCCTGCTCGCTAGGATGGTGCTTTTTTAAGTGTCTGATTAAATTGGTGGTATTGTAAACTCTGTTCTTACTTACCCCTCATGATATATCAGCCTTACACACGTTTCAAGTCGCAGTTGAAGCGTCGGTCTTTGTAATTTTATAGCGCTGCCTCACTGCTGACATTTTTGCTAAAGTTTAGCCTGACGCCGCCGGTCTTGAGAAACTTCATTTCAGTGCAAATTATTAAATGTATATAGTTTAAAAAATATTTTTGTTTGTGTAATATGATTACTTTATTAATTTGTGTTAATTAGGATCACTTTTTGAGAAAAAAATAATGAAAAAAAGATTGGCGTGTTAAAATAAGGTTGATCGGCTGATCCGCTCCACCTTAAATTTTTAAGATCGAAGGCCGATCCGATCAGGGGATCGGGATCGGGACACCCCTATTGCTGTGCACACGTTTTTTTCAAAATCAAAGAGTTGCAAGTGAGGCTGGAGGTTGTAAAGTTGTGGTGAAGTAAAACTGGGAAAACCTTATTTCAAAGCAAATGAATAAGACAAACAACCGACTTATTAATGATAATAGAAATACCTTAACGAGACCTAAAATCACTCAGGAGTCTGATAACCTGATGGGAGAGAACCATTAACGCCGGATAGAAACCAAAGAGCACATGGCAGAAGCTGAGCGATTGGACATGAAACTTATGGTCAGGTGCACTTGTTGTGTTCAAATATTTGGATTGTCTGAGCACAACAACAGCTTTTTGGGCTCTAATCTAATCGTTTCAGAAATGAGAAATGTAATTTGATTTTGGCTGCCATGTGATTGCATCCTTGAGCAGGACTGGAGAGCAGGAGGAGCAGAGGAGATGAGGACTGCTGCAGACAGATGGTGCCCATAAGAGCTGGACAGGTGAAGGAAAAGGGAGAGTTACATTTAGCGGTTTAAAAGCGACCCCTTATTACAGGACAGTGGCAGACATTTTGAGACGTGTTCACGTTGAGAGACAAACTTTTAAGGGAGCAAAGGTCGTCACCTCCTGAAGGTCCTGACAGCAGCCCTGATTAGCGGGAAAACTGTAACAACAAAAAAATCCTTAGTGTCTGACCTATGTAGCTTTTTGTTGATTATTCTGTTTTTTTTTCTTTCTTTTTTTCATTTTTTTTAAGTAGAAATGTAGCTGCGTGTGTATGGTTCAGTGAAATAATGAATTTCTCTTGATTAAAAAATTCTCTTCGAGAGCGACTGCTGAAACGCTATTGATTTCCATTAAAAGTAATCAAAGTTTTCATTGTGCGAAATGGGTGTGAGATTTTTTTTTTTTTTTTTTTCCCACGAAAAACTATCTGACTTCTGCTTTTAAAATGACCACCAATCTACACGCAACTGTTTAAATCATTGCCCTCATCAATCAACTCTCCCGCGCTCGGCTCTAATGGCGGCTGTTATAGTCTGAGCTCTGAACTCTGAAAGCATTGGCAGGCTATTGCCGAAGCCTCAAAAATCCTGCAAAGTTTAGAGCTGTATCTTCTGATTCATCATTCTCTAAACCAATAGCTCTGAGTTTTCTCGAGCATGAATCTCCTCTCTCAACCAGCCCCGAATTGTTTGAACCATCAATCTCCTTTTCTATTATACTTCCACTGTCTGCTCCACAGCGATGTCTTCTCACTGGAGTTAAGGGAGTGTTGGACTGCAGATGGATGACAGAGACATGTGGGGTACGAGGATGAGCCGAGGTTAGAGCGGCCTGAGATATGCACGGTATTTAAGCAGCCATACATGAGAAATGACAGCATCTGTCACTTCCTGCCCTCCTGTCTCCACTCCGCTACTCTGTCCATTCATGCCGACGGCTCATAAAAAAGTCCTGTGTGGCCCTATGTTCAGGTCGTAAAACCAAATTAAAATATTAAATCTGCCAGGGCCTGTCCTCGTAAATAAAGCCATATATTACCCCTCCATCTATTAAAGTGAAAAAGAGTCGAGGCACTTTATGAGGCGGAGAGGATTGGACCTATTTCAGGTCAGATTGCAAAACGCCACTGCATCACTACCCCCACCTGTAGATAGCGCTAATTATTTACCGTGGAGCCTGATGGAGATTAGAGAGGGATCAATAGAGAGCAACAAGCTGTGGAGAGTCAGACTCAGGGCCAGTGCTATCTATCTATCTATCTATCTATCTATCTATCTATCTATCTATCTGTCTGTCTGTCTGTCTGTCTGTCTGTCTGTCTGTCTGTCTGTCTGTCTGTCTGTCTGTCTATCTATCTATCTATGTCTGTCTGTCTGTCTGTCTGTCTGTCTGTCTGTCTGTCTGTCTGTCTGTCTGTCTGTCTGTCTGTCTGTCTGTCTGTCTGTCTGTCTGTCTGTCTGTCTATCTATCTATCTATCTATCTATCTATCTATCTATCTATCTATCTATCTATCTATCTATCTATCTATCTATCTATCTATCTATCTATCTATCTATCTATCTATATCTATCTATCTCTCTCTCTCTCTCTCTCTCTCTCTCTCTCTCTCTGTCTGTCTGTCTGTCTGTCTGTCTGTCTGTCTGTCTGTCTGTCTGTCTGTCTGTCTGTCCTGTCAATCACAGCTTTAGATAATCAGATTGGATGAACCAACACATTAATGGTTAGTGCTATAGTATAGCAAAACCTTTTAATTATATTTTTTTTAAAAGTTGGACCAGCCCAGAACCCAGAGAGGGCACCAGCCAGCACAACTACACCAGCCTCCGCACCATCACACCACAGAGGGCAGGAGAGTGCAGGGCGCCCTCCTGAAGGACACAGAAGCAGAAAGAGGGCAAGGTGCCTCCTGGACCCACAAGGAGGGGCCCCAGACCTCCAACCCGATCATGAGACCTAGTGCGTAACTCTCTTGTAACCCAGTTGTGTTTATAGCCCAGCTTTCCATATGTTTTAGATCTGGCTGTAGAGCAGATAGTCTCAGTTAGAAGTTGTACTGGATTTATAATGTATGCAAAGTTTCCCAGCATGCCCAGTGGCTGGTTCTACGGCACCCCTGCAAGGCTGCGGTTCTGCCCACAGTGATTTCTTTCTTTTTTTTTTTTCTTTTTCGCAACTGACCTGCCTCCCCCAGCGGTCTAGTCCAGTGGTCCCTCAGATCATAGCTATTAGCATTAGCAGGTGGTGGGGATGTTGGGATGGACGCGCACCTGCTACCGGGCAGCTGCTTCTGCCCGCTCAGCTAATTGGCTGGCACGTGGCCAGGACAACGCAAGCGCGTCTCACCCAGGAAGACGAGGAGCGAGGACATAAAGTCTCCTGGCATCCCGGACCAAAGATGAAAAGGCTTCTGGAGGATGAAAAAAAACAAACACACTCTCTGCGCTCGAGGCTGCAACACACTCATAAATGCACAAACACAGTCTTGCTGCATTTGCTCTCAACACGAATAAATCTGAAACAGACACGTGCGTGCACGCGCTTCCTCGCAGGCACACGAGCGTAGACGCGTACTTACACAGTCATTGAGCTTTGTGGGATAACCTTGGCATCAGCATGGTTCCTGCTATACCAGTCTGGTAGATAGATGGTCCTCCACTCAGGCTGGCACAGGCCTTTCATTATGTTCACCACCTTTCCATAGGAACTGGCCTTGAGTTTTGGATTTCAGCCCATTTACTTCTTTCACATTTGCTACTGGTTTGCAATTTACTCCAATGTACTTCTCCTTTTTTCTCTTATCAGTGAGCATCTTCTTTTGCTCCTCTGCTCTGCTCTCCTGGCTTAATTAGAACGTGGAGGAGCTGGGTGTCGGTTGAGTAAGCTCAGATGATTAATCGTGAGAAGAGAAGGTACACCAGCTTCACGGCCAGAGAAACCATAAGGTTATATGATGGTGCACGCCCCCCTCCTCCACCTACCATCCCGTTGTTTTCCTCCCTTCGTTTGTCTTTTTGTCTGAAAAACTCGCTGTCTTCCTCTCATTCTCCCCTGTCTCCCTGTTTATCTGCTGTAAAACAAATTTCTCACATTTCCTCGTCTGACCCAGCCCTCAGAGAGGGAACATAGCTGCGCATATGTTTGCTGTTAATTATGTTAAAGGGCCAAAGGCAGAAGAACTGCAACGCAAACCAGCTGTTCATCACTGTAATGATCATTAGCCACATGTATTAATTAACAAGTCTGATTTTAGGCATTTCAGGTGGTCAACATGCTCAGCCTCTCACAGTCTCCTGTTGTGGTTTTCAGCAGTTTTTATCTCATGTTTGTGTCACTGTGGTCAGTGGTTGGCTGACCTTGGCTACCAGCAGGTTGGATGTGTCAGACTGTGGCCATGATTAGCTTGCAGATAGCGGACCTTGTCGCTGGTCGGCCAGAGGGCAGAAAATCTATTATGTGATTGGTTGCGTGGCGCTGCGCTCGGCTGTGAAAACATCAAGCTAGAGCCGAGTCCAGGCTCTAAATTTAGATTAATGAAAGCATAGCTGGCTAAGTTTGTAATTAATAGCGGTGACCTGCTGGGGCCATACGTATTACTAAAGCCTGAATGGAGCTGGACACCTCACACACGCCTCACACACGGTTACAGGGAATGGAGACCTCATCTGTTTTCACAATTCTCTTCTAATTTATGACTAGTTTGACTTCACTGCTTCTTGCAAAATATTGCTCTGTGTGCATGGTTTATTATGCAGACTCAAATATCTTGTGTTTAAAATGCTGCTTCAGCACGTTGCATGGAACTCATCTTTGACCGTCGTGTTTGTACCTGAAGTCATATTCCCGCCCTTGACTGTGTTTTCAGTTGCATTTGCCTTTTTTTTGACCCCCTTTCCTTCATTTTCTTCCTCGTTCACTTCTCGGTGTTTTCACTTTCTCTCCCTTCGCCGGCTGATGCCAGCTTTCCCTCGTTCCATCATATCGAGCTGTCCGTCAGTGTGGGGCCTCATGTCTCCCCGTCTTTGATGGATGGGCAACACGTAGGAGGAGCAGCCGTCCTTAATAGACACGGCGGATTGAAACGCTGGGGAAGTAAATGTTAAGGGCCTCATAAAACATCCGCTTCCCTGTCTGCGTCCTTCTGTGCAGCCCTCCCCCACATCACCCACACACCTTCCTCCCACAATCTCCCTCCCCTTTCTCCGTAAATCTCCACCCACACACCACCGCTGCCTTATCGGTCCCCTGAAATTTTGTGAGTGACTATCTGTCTGAGGATTCACGCGGGTTGTATGGTGAGATGCCGAGGCATTTTGTAATTGTGTGCGTAATTTTTTTTTTTTTTTAATTTACCTGCACCATTTGTCACCTGACGGAAACCTCCTTTGGTGATGGAAGAAGTGGCGGAGAGCAGAGCAACTTCCAACCTGTGTGCGAACTGTACCGTATATCAGATTGTAAGGCAGTCACCAACGGCGACATGTCCCCATGTTTACATGCAGAATCTTTAGAAACCGCTGTACCCCTGACCCCAGATAACCGTGAGCTCCTACTCGCTTGTAGAGATGTACTGGTAAAGCTGATTTATTTTCCTCGTGCCTCAGGCAGGGACAAAAGATGGATGTTAAATAGCCTGCATCAATAAACCTGTGCTCTGGCTACCATGTTTGCGAGAGGCGTTAAGGTCAGCTTTTAAAGTCATGGCTGCAGGGCGATAGCTGCACCACCGAATAACTCAATTCCCCTCAAGGTGGGGGGGGTCAAGAGGAGTCAAGGACGGTGGCAGGCCAGGGATGGGGGGAAAGTGAATTAACGGAGGAGAAGAGGGTTGCTGTTTCATCTGGAGCACTGACCCTGGTCGTAATTCCAATCGCCTGACTCGTTTGATGCAGAGAGAAATCCCTCAGTGTGAAAGGAATTGCCTTGCTCTATGTGTGTGAGTGCATGTGTGTGTGTGTGTGAAGAAGAGGCTCTGACCACAATTCAGATCTTCAAAAAAAAAAAACTGGCACTGAACTGAAACCTCACCACAGAAAATATCTGAAGCAGTATTATATGTATGTGTCTCAAAAGACAACCAGAACCCAATAAGGGGGCTCTGCAGGTTCGGTCATTAATCATCATAATGTAGGAGGCATTCAACGATGAATTAGAATCCCTTGGCCCATGTCACCCCAGTAATCCAATTATTTAAAAGCCAAAATAGAAGTTATTTTTTTTTTTTTTAGAAATACTACACAGTTCATAGGCTGTTCACTGGAAAAGATGGCTGTAAAAAGGAGACTTTCTAGCTGAATGGAAAACCTTCCATCAGCAGCGGCTAAATTAAGAGTCACTATACAATATTGATCTTGAAAAACCTTCCCATGTTTTTATGTGCACTTTTACAGAACATTGCAATGTGATACATACGTTTGTGGATGCAGAGAAAAGCAGGTGTCAGTGATTTAAAATGATGACGAAGCCATGTCTCATTGTTGCAAATACATTTTATCTCCTGGAAAAACCGGTTGAATAGATTAGACAAGACAGAATTTACAACCGAGGCTACGTCCACACCAGTGTGGTTTCATTTTAAAGCAGCGTCCCCTCGAGGTGTGGGGGTTAAGTTACTTTAACAGCATTAAGAATTGCTGCTGTTTGGTCTCTTGTTTTCTCCTCCTATCGTTGCTTTCTTCTGTGCCTTAGCTTCCTCTTCCATGTGTCCACTTTAATTCTGTAAGCTAGTTTCATCATTGGGGGTTGTTTGGTTTAGCGTCATGAAGCGATACGCAGTTGTGATGAGAGGCATCCAGGACTAGAGTCTGAAGTTACTAGAAATGGAAGACTGCGAGAGCTAGACGACTCTTCCTAAAAAAAAAACAAAACAAAACCATTTTTTTGTGCTGCTTTAAAATGTGACGCTTTTGATATAATGACGCCTGGTGTCCACCCGCAACATCAGCGCCTTCAACCCTTGATAATAGTTGCTGGGTTTGTGGTCTAAGCGTGGACACACTAAAACTAAAAGCATTAGTTTCCTACGTTTGTCCTGGTCTCCCGGGATACTACGTGGTCTCTGATTGGCTGAGCCCGTACCATGTGACCACTACCAGAGCATGACAAACATGGAGGTGTGGTGTTGATGGAGCTCTTTTCAAACACAGAGCTGAAACACGAGTGTGGACACGTTTTGAGATGAAACTGCACTTGTGTGGATGGAGCCTCAAAAATGTTTGATTGTTTCTATCTTGCCCTTCAAAGTGAGCGGTTAATGTGACCAGTTAATCAACTGTGTCGCGCTGCTCTGGTTTATTAGCCAGTTTAGCTCATCTAACAGACGAGCTCATCTCGTCCTTTCTCTCAACTACTAAAAGAAAAAAAAAAAACAGGAAATAAATCAATAAAAATGTGTCATGTGTCAGAAAATAAATGCAACATTCAGCAGTTTTTGAAAGAAAAGAAAAAAATAAGATCTTATTTAATTTGGTGATGTAGTGCAACTTTGTTTTAAGCAGGGCTCTTAGAAGGCAGAAGAGATGGAGCTGACGTTCTCCTACAGGTAATGATCAGGAAAATATTTGCTGAATAGAGATATCTATCACTGAAACGAGCGTGTCAGCACATTGTAGAGAAACTCTCTATGAGAAGTCAGACAATTGTATACTTAAACCATCTGTGCATTTATATGGAAATATGAGTTAGAGAGGAACATACGGCCACGTTGAGATACTGATGAGAAAATACGATCTCTGGGATTTAGCTGCAGCGGGATCATGCTGAGTTTTCAGGTAGACTTCACTCTGGACTGTTCACATTAGTATGACTAAGGTAAAGGTAGATATTTTTTGTCTTCATTTGTGTTGCAATAAACTGTTGTAACAGTAGAAATAGCAGTGACCTCTGGTCTGACTGGAAGAATAAGGAGTTTAGCTTTACAGCTGTTGAACTGAGAGCAGCTAATGAAGAAAAAAAACAGCCAAAAGGAATCAAATATCAGCATCAGTTATTTATGCTTCAATTTTATGCATGTTGCCAGATTTTCTGAGTGTCAAAACATCGACAAAGATTCCCAAGGTTCATTTGTTCAGGTTAAAAAAAAAGATAAATGCTGAGTCAGACCATTTAGTGCAGCCGTGTTTGGAAAATATGTGTTCAGTGTGAAATGGGTCCAATATTTTCTGCTCTTTCAGTATAAAACATCCCTTTTCTTTTCAATTGTTTATTTCCCCTTAAAATCCACTTTAAAATCTAATTGGCTTGGGTTTCTGCATTTGAAACAAAAGAATAATAGTCTTTTTTTCTTTTTTAAGTAAATAAATTACTTGCTCTGACTTTTTTGTGCCTAATTCCCATTTCTAGCGGGTACGATCACAACAAGCACGGCCGTTGTCCCCTGGTTCCTTGTAAATGAGGTGAGGCCACTGTTTGCTGATTTTGCTCAAATTTGTGTTGAACTTTAAATGATAAATTGCCAGTTTTGTGTGTCCAGCTTATTGAAATGACAACGAGTGGACAAAAATCTATTAATGCAGCTTCAAGACGACTTGGAACACAGGTTCATTATATGATTTAATACCTTCCCAATATGATTTTATTGTTTTTACATTTGTAAAGGTTATGAATAATTCTCTCATTATTTTTGAAGTCATCATTGCTGGAGGAGCCACAGCCAATTTGCTGCCCTTTTTGACCAGCGTTTTAAATATTCCAACACTATATGTGACATAATTAATTGAAAAAGCTTTGATTCCCCCCATAATTTTTTTTTGAAATGTCAGACTGGGACCTGCTGCACGTCTGTCCGCTGTCATTGAGAGGTCGCTCTGAATTGTAGTCTTCCAATTATCCTCCTTCAAGGATCCTGCTCTCAGTTGCAGCTTTGTCTTTTTTACTGAGTAGTAAACGAGGGAGAACGGCAACCATTTTCACTTCATCCGGAGCAATGAAAACAGCAGGAGTTTTACTCAGACCTCTTATGACGGGATGACAAGCAAAAATTTCCATTTCCATTTGGTTCGGCAGGATGCTAAAACAAGATTTGCTGTTATGTCTTTTGAGATGAGCCGTCAGGTGGATGTTTGCACTCCAGCTGCAGTTTACTTGTATGGAGAGTATTTTCACATGTCTTAGATAGGCGAACGCACCAGGTGCAGGGGGGATCTGCGGGGGGATGTGCCACCCCTAGGTAGCTTTCTTTTTTTCTTTCCAACAGCCTGCAGATCAGCTTTGTGCCCAGCAGGACCCAGGTCTGAAACACGTCTCATAATATGGCTTGTACAAATTCAGCGGTTTGGAAAGGAGAAGAAAGGTTCTCGTTTAAAGGATCCCAGTTTCTTACCCTCTAAATAAGGTTCCACGTCACAAATTAAAGGGAGAAAAGCCTAAATGAAGACTGATGAAGGTGTTCTGCGTTGGTTGCAGCTGAGCCTGCGCATCTTTGGGGTTGTGAAAGAGCTCACAGTAGTAGAAGCCAGTAATGACGGGCCCCGAGAAGTTAAAATGAAGTGTGTGCGGAGGGAAAAACTCCATGTGAGAATCTCCAGAGATAACGTAAAGCACTTCAGCCCCTAACTATGTGTCTGACTTATCTAGCAACAGCCCTGCAGTGCTGAAGACTGGACCGTCAGCGGAAATGAAGCTGCAGAAATGTATCTTATTTGGGGCTTGCAGGTGAGGGATCTTTAAGGTGGCGGAGCATTGCCAGAAACATGGCAAAACAAACAGAATGTGTTGGGAAAGATATAAGCAAAAACAGCAACCCTCCCCCCAAATAAAATCCATCAGCCTGTTTCTGAGGGACAGTTTTACGATGAGAGTCTCATCCCATCAACCTTTGGGCAAGGCTTCTGTCTTGGCTCAGTAGGTAGGAGCTCCTCCTCCTGAGACACCGCCGCCTCTGACAGAAGGTTATAAAGGAAGGAAAAAAATGGATGCAAGGAGACTACAAGCTGGAAAGAGACAGTGACAGAGGGCTGGGATGCCAAGTTTTACTCGGTCTTGTTTTGTCTCCCTCTTAAGTTATGAGCCTTTTGCTGAACATCCTTACTCTGAAGACTTTGGCACGAACGTTTCACTGTTACGTAAAAAGAGAAGAAACCTCAGCATTTCACACTTCCCTTGCTGCTTCCCGGTTTACTCAGTCACACAGGCAGATGCCGACACCAGAGGCACGTGCACGGCCACACGTGCACACCTGCTCATCTTCTAAAGGAGTGAATAATTACTTTGCCAAAGGGCACAACTGTGATCCCTGGCTGGTATTTAAAGCCTTGTCACTGAATTTAAATCACTCCTCCTCTTCATCAATTCTTCTAGTTAAGTGGAAATGTCCTCTTTGCCAAGCCTGATGCAGAGATCATAGCCTCACATGGACGGGAGGCACAAGGGGGCCAAATCTGGGCTTCTTTTAATGGCACTGGTAAGTGTTATGAGGGCCAGGCTGACCCAAAGGTCATGAGCTATTTTTAGGTTGGGTTTTAGCATGTAATGCATCTTAAGTGCCAGATGTGTAAAACATGTCATAAGCTGGCTTTGTGAGGGGTGATGATAAGCATGGTGAAGACAAGGCATGGATCAGACTGGGGCCACATCAGGTGAATATATCTCCCTGAATCAAAGGCACCAAATGTGGACCAGAGAAACCTGCAGATGAGGGCCATTTCAGGAATCTTTGCTATCTGGGTATAATGGGCCTGTTCTTCCGTTCTCTCCTAGGGATAGCGAGTAGCGGAAGAACGCTATCTTCCACCTTGCTAAATCCGCTATACCACCTACTCTACCCGCTACATTATGCATAGGAGTGGTTAGGGCGTTCCACCTGGTTAAACCAACCAGTGCGTCAGTAGCCATTGCCTTTAAGAGCAGGTTGCGCTATCTGCAAACTGTACCTATGGGCAAAAGACACGCCCATTGCCACCACCTACAATGTTAGTAAGGGAGTGGCTTTAGGGAGCATAAGATTGCATTAGCGGCTAGCTGAGGTCCCTAAACCCTGCAATTTGCGGGTAGCATTATTGGGTAGTGGCTAACGGTAGGTGTACGATCGGGGCCAATGTCTATTTCATGTTCATCATGGCTTCCATGCCATAATACTCCCGCATTTCATGTGACAGATGCCCAGCTTGAATATCCGTGTTGATAACGTTTAGATGAGTGAAGCTATTTATTGCAGTTCACTCGAATGTAAACTCTATTTTTCATGTTATTGTATTACAAGATCTATTGAAGCGTAAAACCATGGTCTTTGTTTCCATTTTTTAAAGATTTGCTTTCTCTATTTTCAAAGTGATTTCTCAAAAAAAAAAAAAAAAATCCTTAGTTAGATTGAAAATGTTGACTTGGCGGATACGTGTGTGAAATATTATTCTTTCCACCACGGTGCACCCTTAAGACAACAGTCACTTACGAACACACTCTGCTTCAAGACGTCAGTCATTGCATTTTTTTCTAAAGGAAAGTATTTTTTTATTGAACTGAGTTGGTCTGTGTGGCTAATACTTTTAGTTTAAGAAGGATCTAAACTATTTTTTCATTGTTTTTAATTGTTAGAGAGAGGATGAGCGTGCTGACCTGAATGTTGAAACACCTGACGTTGATGGGACCAGTTCAGGCTCATAATGAAGTCCTGCCATCACGAGCCTGTTCTTTTTCTCTCTTCATAGATGAGAGGATAACCAAACAGGATCATGGATAGCTGCTGCCACCATGTGGCAGTCATGCGGATCAGCGCAGATCATCTTTACGTACTAATTTGGACTTGAGAACCACTTTGTTCGTAGGTATGAAAGTTCGCACCTTAAATGTAAGAAATGCATAACTTTGAATCTCAGCAGGTTGCTTTGGTGTTCAGACTACGCAACTTACTGGTTGGTTATCAAGGAGTCTTGAAGTTGTCTGATAACAGGTTTTTGTCTCTTTGATATTCTAATGCATGTTTTGTCGACAAGAAAACTGCAACAACTAGCACGAGAAATGATGCAAAACGACACGAGGTGAAACCATTCTTGGCTGGATGTTGAACAGTGCCTCCTTCTGCTTTCCTATCTCGTTGGCTGCTGATTCGGGTGTGGAGTTAGCTGAAGCTCAAGAGATTTAACATATCATCTTTCTGGCATCAAACATGGCTTGGCAACATGTCAGGGATCCTCTTAGATCGTTGACTCTTTGGTAGTTCACACATAACGATCTAGAACCGATTAGGTTTGCCTCTGATAAAGGGTTGTTGTCGGTGAGCTTGTCAACTTGCTAAGAATTTAAAAATTGTGTAGCGTGAAGGCAGTTTTAGGCCACCGTCGCTTCCTGTGCTCCCACATCTGCTTGTCTCGCTCTGTTTCCTTAACATTTTTTTGAATTATAATTTCCTTGTGGGCAGTGCGCTTGCTTGGTAGTTCTCACCATTGCCTCACAGGAATGACGGTTCATGGTTTGAACCTGCCTTTCTGTGACGAGTTTGCATGTTCTTCTTCCACAGTCCCAATGCATGTTTTCTAGGCTAACTGGTGATTCTAAATAGCCACCAGAATAAGCGTGAACTTTTGTGGTTGTTCATCAATTTGTGGCCCTGCGCCGTCCAGGGGGTGCCTCTGCCTTTTCCCCGGAGATAAGCTGGGATAAGCTCCAGCAGACCCCCATCACCCTAAAATAGGAACTAGCAGGGATGGATGGATGGATGGATCATTTCTTTTTCTGTCTTGGCCTTTGTTCTGGATGTGTGCCCTTGCTTTGTCCATCCAGTCTGTCCAGTAAATTGCAGATATGGTGAAAGAAGTTGGGATTGCTGTTGGCTGATCCTGTATCGGTCCTTGTCTGATATAACCTCTCTCCCATGATGCTCAGACTCGGCCCACCTGACACTTTCAGGATGCTGGAAAATAAAAGTCCTTTTGATGAACGTGTGGGCAGTGGGAGAATATGTACATTTGCATTTACGTGTGTGCCGGCAGAGAAAGCTTGACCATGACCACCCTAACCCAACCCATTATATCAAAGAGCGGCATTAGAATGAGGCGAGCGCTGTGAGGTAAAGTATGATAATAAATTACATCTGGGTAGAATTGGTATCCAGGTAACGGAAGCTCTAATCACTGTTTAGAAGACCTCCAGTCTCCAGCAGAATGTGGACAAAGAATACAGAGACAGTAATGGTGCACTAGGTTTGTTATACAAAATATGAAAGATGGTGTTTCTTTGTTTTTTTTTTTTTTTTTTACATTGGAAATCCATTTTGTACAGCCAGAGCGGATATGTTTTTAGATATTTGTTCCAGAGCTTTACCATAATAAGATAACGCAATTTCTAAAACCCGGGACTAATGACAATTTCAAATGGATTAGTAGGCTGACCTTGTACACCTACTTAACAAGAGAAATCTCATTTCATAAATTATTAACAGAAACAGACCGAGAAACCAAATTGTGCCGAGACGATTATCCTCAGTCCGCTGTTAGCAGACCGGTTTAATGTGAGAGTTGTCATTCGGAGACCTGTTCCATATCAGTGACGTGAGTGATGAAATCAGGTTTTCCAGAGCCTCTGTGTATATCAACAAGCTGAAACACGAGACTAATCCCCGCTGCTGATTTCAGAGTGTGAAGAAATAAAGCTTCCTGGTTGAGCTCTGACTCCCTCGAAGCTGTCAGCGAGGGTTTGGCGTTGCAGGGAGCAACATCTACTGGCAGAGACGTACTCCACTTTGTGGTGCAACATGTCAGAAGAGAAAATGACTCATAATTATTTCTCAGTTAGACGAACCACGAAACTAATAGCCTTGATATTCAAAACAAAGTGGCAACAAGGGTTCTGTCTCATCCTGTATGTTTTCACTCCCCCTCATCTCTCGTTACTTATTTTGTGAAGTCATTTCAGGGACGTTTCAGGGTTGTTATTTTGCATGCCCGTTTACCGTTTTAAACCTTCTCAAACCTCCTCGCACCAGAACAAGATATTTTCTCAAATGACTATCATCCAGTTTCCCCATTACTCGTGATAAAACACCCTTTCCTCTGTGAGACGTGAACACTGCTGATTTGTCTTCTGTTTTAGACAACCAAATGGCCCCTGTTGCAAATCTCTGTGCCCATTATCGATGATTGTTGCGTGCCGTCTGCGTCCATGTGCACATTTGACCCATTATACTGCTCTCAGTTTTCACATTAACCTCGGTTGCGCTTTCTCCCGAACAAGGCTCCTTTTCTTCTGTTTCCATGTTGACTTATTTGCTTTCCTTTCATCATCTCAGGGAAGGGTATCCTGAGGCAGGCAGCACTTTTATGGGAACAGGGGGCTTGGAAGCAGTGGGGTGGAGGGCCTGGCTTTGCTCGGAGTCATGCCTTAATCGATCGTGTTTAAAAGGATGTTGTGAGCTGAATGTTTGAACCCAGCCCCTCGTTAACAATTTTCTGGGATTTAATTAAGAAGTGGAATGAATTTAATGTCAGCTGCGTTTTAACAAGAAAGAGCCATGCAACGTTGCACAACAAAGACACAGAAAGTAGGAGTCAGGAGAGGAAAACAAGAAAGAGGAGGCTAATTAGCAGATGAAGTTGTGTTCATGCATCACTCCGGTTGAAACATTTCCTTTTTGTCTCTCAACCCCATTTTGCTTCTCGTCTTTGACCTCCCTCCTTTTTCTCTCACTCTGCACGTATATATCTGCGAGAGCCCCCAGCAAAAAATTCTGTCATTTCCTTTCTTTGTTACTCACACTCGGGTAGGTATGCAAATACAAAATGGAAATGAAAAAAAAAAAACCCAAAAAACTACAAATTACCACCTGCACTGTAAATATGACCAGATATAAGACTGGAGCCTGTTTCTGTGTAGTTTAAGTGGCTTAAGTACATCTGTGTACTTTATTTATTTTATTTTTTAAGATGTTGAAACCACAGTAGATGTCATCATATCATCCATACAGTATATCATCCACATGACACAGAAAAACAAAACTGTAAGGAACCAAAAGGTGAAACAGACAACCTTCACTTCATGACCCACATTTAAATACAACTTTATTCAGATCTGAGGACTCTTATCTTTATATATATATATATTTATTTATATATATATATTTATATGTATTTTTATGTTTTTGACAGTCTGGTTTCGTAACTAGTCTTTGCTGAGTGGACCAGCGTTTTCGTGCAGTCTCTAAGGCCGAATGCTCACGTGTCTGTTGGCACCAGATGGGTAAATAATAAGGCTGCTGCCGTGGCAGCACTGTCCATCCCACAGCAGCACGACTGTCTGTCAAACTTAGTTCGGCAGCCTTTCACTAATTCACCCCGGAGACGCGGAGAGGGTGGAATCTTAGTGAGAATATTGCGGTAAATCTGAGGAGATCAGTAAAGAGCAGAGAAAAGGAGCGTCTTCTCTGCGGGCGGCCCGACATGTGTCCTTGTTCTCTCTACACCAGTACAAGCGCTGTAGGCTCATGTTCCCCAGCTTTTTATCCATCATGTTTGAGTCTCCAACTTCTCGCCAGATGCCCGGTGGGATGGGGGGTGGAGGTGGATGGGAAGGAGGGGAGGGGAGTGGATTGAGGTTACTGGGGCATATCTGTGTTCAACACTCTGTTGGCATGTTCTCCAGGACATTTCACATCCTCTCAATCCAGGGGCTTATGTAAGATACTCTGAAGACAAGAGCAGGAAATACCTAAACCAATACACGTTAAGACTGTGTGCACCTGTTTGTTTCATGGGTAAAGAGATGGTGAGACATAAAGGAAATAAAAGAATCTCAGTGCCCGTGTTCTGTTAGAAATCTTAAACTCGTAGAGATTAGCCGGGTCAATTCAACACTGTGCAGGAGGGTTCAGCCCCTGGGTAAGGGGAGGCAGACGGGGCTGTATGGATGAAGAACATGCAGATGTCTGCAGAGGAAATGGGCAGGGAGAGCAGAAGGCAGTGGTTCAGTCATGCTGGTTGCTGCAGTTGAAACCCATGAAACTTTGTATTCCATCCAGCAACGCATGAGGCGGACTTTCAAACGTGTCAGGCATCGGGCTGAGCTGCTGCCTAGCTTATAATGTATGTTCCGCCGGGACTCTGTATGGATGCTTCCACGTGAACAGAGCACAAACTGCTGCTGAGGTGAGAGTGAAATCAGGGTCGGTTCGAACACGTCTCAGATTCTTAGCACAGATAGCAGCGCTCACTGATGGTGAGAGAGCTGTAGCGGGAGAGGAGGCAGACAGATTTATGTGGTGTCAACAAGCAGGGCACCCAAGCATTTATGAAATATGTACTCACATAAAACAATCATGCACAAGAGGAAACAGAACAACTGCTTCTTTTTATTTATTTTTTTTTAATGGCTGCAAGTCATGTCACTATCTGTCCCCCGCAGACATGTTTGTGCACTTCTGCCATTTGCTCTGGGCCGCGAGTTGATTTGGTTTCACATGGAGAGGAGCTACCTCCCTCTTTAAGAGCAAATTAAAAACTAAGAGCTTTGATGTGCAGATTTACGGGTCTTTGTTTCTATCTTTAGCCCTGTGACTGTGTTCTCCCACTGCTGCTCTCCGTGCCCACACTGCGCAGCCAAAGTGATGCATTTATGTCTGGCCTTGTGCTACCCCCCATAGGAGGACATACCTGGACATACAAGCATACCCGTGCTCGGACATAGGTTTGGTTTCTCTTTTTTTTTTTTTTTAACAAAGCATTTGCATCAAACTAGCTACAGTATGTGGTACCACTGTTTTATGCCTCTTCACACCTGTCTTGTGGCTGATCATTGTTAATTACCCAAGAAGTCGCTGTGTCCCCATAAACGGGACAGCGGTAACCTCTCAGCGCACAGACAGGCAGCGTAATTCATTTCTCCATTGTGCACTGCTCTCCTCTGATATTGTTTGTGAGAGTAACATGAGATGGGCCAGCCAGTGGCCATTTATCTTAATGAGAGCAGTTAACTCCGGGCCGAGCTTTGGCTGCCGGCTCCACGCGAAACCATCCCAACACCGACCTCCTCTTATCCTTCTTTTCCCGCTGACTTGATTTTTAGAAATACATTTTGCCCTCTTCTCGAAACCTTAATTAGTTCTAAAAGAGATTAAATTATATGTAATTATTATGATAATATTTTCATTTGTTCAAGATAACAGGCAGACTTTAGTGAACGCTAAGAAAGAGAGCAATCTCCCTCACACAGTTAAAGTTATCAAGGCGTGAAATCAGGAATCCTGACGGCAACAAAATGTAATCTTTTTCATACAGAGGGGACAAAAGAAGGCGCTGCATACTCTACGTCTGGTTCCCCACTTTAATTAAAACAGCTCACTGAATCTCTCCTTCCCTCGCTCCCTTACCTTAAGCGTGGAGGGCCGAGTCCGTCCCTGCACAGAGTCTCGTTATTCCCCTCTCACTGAACTTGTCCTGAGCCCCGACTCTGAGTTGCCGTTGAGCAATTTCTCTAGCTTTTTTTAAATGTTATTTGGAGGTGACACGACTGAGGGATATATTTCGATGAGGTTTGGCAGGTAAATGCACGTCGGTGGTGACATGGAAGGATGTTTGAATTAGATGAGAGAGTTATCAGAGAACGAGGCAGACCTGTGACATGATCTTGGAGAGATGTTCACATAGAAATATGCCTTTTGAAAAGTCTGAGCACAAACTTAATGCAGCAGTGTTTGGTTAAAAATGGATGCTCTGTGCTCTCTGTGGATATGTTTACCTCATGATTTAAAGTAAACAATGTCAAACATGATATCATAATTGTAATAAAGTCTGAATTTGTCTGCAGTTCTCCAGTGAATCATATCGTGCCACTGAAAAGCCCTGTTTCACTTCACAAACTGCTTTGAGACTTTCCAAAAGAGCAATATTGCAGACAGTGATTAAAAAAGACATTTGGACAGAATTCACAAATGACTGGATGAGATGAGGGAAATGCTGACGAGAAGTTGGATTGTAGAAACAGGACTGAGGTAAGAATGTATAAGTGGGTGGTGCTAGATTTTCACAACCAGTCCAGTTAATGAATGCTGCGCTGGAGCAGTTCATATGCCTCATTATCTGCATACTGTAGGGTTTGTTTTGCATATATGTTTTTACATCATACAATAGTCAGGCTACAGATGTTTTTTTTTTTTAAGGAGTATCGTTGCCACCACGGCGTTTACAGCCCTGGTTACTCTTCACATGTTCAGTCACTCTCACTCATCCCCCTTTTTCCTCTCTCCGTACCTCCCCATGTCTTTCCTAGCCCGAGGGCAGGTAGGGCATCTCATTATGGTAGTTGTAGTCCGGGCAGACCTTCTGCACCAGACGATAGTCCGTACTATAGAAGGAGATGTAGATACAAATGACTTTGAAGGGCTTGGAGCAAATCCAGGACACGTGGCTCTGGATCTGCTCCTGAAAGCAGGTCTTAGATGGGTCGTAGTTGCACAACGAGGTGCGCTTGCTTCGATCCACCTTCTCATAGTCCACGCGGCAGTTGAAGATCTTGGAGTCCTTGGGGTAGACCACGCTCTGGCGCTCCAGGTCAAACTCCACTGCCTTGACAGGCGGCACCAGGCTGACCGAGATGTTGCCCTGGCCCGTGGAGTTGTGGCGAAAGTATACGCTGAATGTGCCGTTACCATGATCCACAATCTTTCCAGTTATCAGCAGGTTAAGCCTCACTGTCTTGATGTTGGAATAGAAGTCTCCCCAGCCAAACATCTTCTTGAACTTTGCCGGTCTTGACGATCGGCCGGCGCTTGACCCTGGAGCTGGAGGTGTCGGGTTTGAGCAGGTCACTGCCCAACATCTCCCAGAACTCCTGCTTGGAAAACTCCTGCTTGGAGAAGGGGACTGGGGTTTGGTAGGGCAGCTGCAGAGACGTGGCGTTGGCCGCTCTGCTTTTACTGTGCAGCATCCAGCGGCTCAGGGGGGAGAGGGAGGCCTGCCCGGTCAGCAGGCCCACCGTCTTGGAGGAGTCATCCTGAAGAGCTCTTGGGGCTGGAAGAGTCACCTTCTTGACCCATCGCCACCTGGAGAGACTTGTTGGAGGAGGAGATTGAAGAAGAAAATAGAGAAAAGAAAAGTGTTCTTAGCAAGGTAGAAAGAAATGTGCACAGAAATCCAATTAAAGATTTAATCGATACTTAATTTACTGTTCACACCTCCAGTGTTGTTAACTGTGACATTCTATCACTGTTATACATACAGTATATAAATAAATATAGGGAGAAACGGCTGGAATTTACAGGCACTGCTATTATTACTTTATTTTGTTTACTCGGCTACAGAAGAAAAATACTCCTTTATGTCTGGTTTTCAGAGCCGGCGTAATTCCCTGAGCTCGCAGAGTGACTGGTAGGGCCAGAGGGATCAAAGAACGGATTCGAACAGAAAATCACCAAAACTGAATTCACACACGCTATATTACTCCCGTGCTCCCGCTCACTTCAATCAATATTTGAGGGCGGACCAATTTCTTCAAAGTCTGAAAACAATAAACCACCACGATTATGACCTACTCTCTCAAATATTATAGGTTGAAAACGCACTTCCAATTAGTGTAGACGCACCAAGAGCCCACATGACCAACTTTGTCCAGTTTACAGTCCAGCTCGTGATCTAGTTCCTTCTGGAACTACATTAGAAGGCCGTCCAGCCTGAAAGAAACTGCTCTCATGTATAAATCCGGAAGGAACTCAGTCCAAGTGAGAAGTGTACCCTGTTGTGTTTTTGGTGTTAAAGTGAGCTTTTTGCTTCTTAAGCAGAGAGGAAACTGTTAGTGCCTCCAAACATTTCGTTTGAGGATCAAAGTGTTGCAGAAAGGGGAGGTGGGCCAGCGGGAGGGCCCAGGAATAAAGTGTTATGTCCAATTAAGACTTTCAGTGTTTTAATTAAAGAAAAAAAAACAGTGTGTGTCAGCACACACGCATACACACACACTCACACACACACAGCTGTCAGATGCTAACATCAGCTCAGGGAGGAGGGAGAAAGCAAGTCAGATAAGATCCCGCTGCTGAGCTCAACAGTAACTTTGTGAGGAGTGTTTGAATGTGAGAGCAAAGCATTAGATAATTATTGATGGGTAATAGACTATGAGCAGGTAGCTTCTGTCTAATGTGCCGTGAAAGGATCCAGCATTGTTGTGTCCTTCGAAAGTGGCGATGAAAAAGCGTGCACACACACACATGGGTCGTTGGTGAGTTATGAGATGCTGTAAATGCGAACAATAAAGGATGCAAATGTGAAATGCCGGGGTAACTGTGTGTGTGTGTGTGTGTGTTTGTTTGTGCACTATACCTGAGGAGATTTCAGAATGATGCATAATGCATGCATCCCTGTTCGTCCTCTGATCCATCTACTGTCTTGTCTGCCAGGGCTTCCTTATACAGGCTTAGTCAGGATTATTAAGTCTGACTCATTTCTATTCCGTTTTATGCAGGTTTTTCAAGCTCACTCACATTTCTCGGCTTGTACTGCAGTCAGTCAGATTATTGATTTTCTGTCTTTCTTAAGACATGCATTTCCTTTAATAACAACATGTATCGCATTTGAAAGGATTCCTGCCGATGTGGTTTGATGTTTGGACTCGGTAGAGAGGACTTCCCTCTTCCCTTCATCTGGCAGAGGACGTCCGTTAGAGGACAGGCACCTTCTGCTCTAATTACTCATCTGCTGCACACACGACATTCAACACCTGAACATGATGTCAGGAAAAAAAAAAACCTACATATTGGCGTTAGCTCAGACTCCTAAAGTACATGAAAAAAGATCATCATTTTAAATTTCCCAAAGTTGGACCAACCCACACAAAAAGAGCTGCACATGCTGAATGTGCTCAGTCAGATCCAAACTGATTTAAACCATCCCCTTAGGTCCTGCAGCTTCTGGCTTGGACGCTGAGGTAAAAGAAGACACTGGTAACAACAGGTAATGACTTCATCAGACAGCGTGGGTCTCATTGGTGGAACAAGAAAGCACACACAATGCACAAAATCTGCAGTGCTGTAAAACTCTCCAATTTAGTGCTCCACGCCGTACCAATTTGCTGTCAGCTAAACTGTTTGATCTAGTAGCATGCGACGTAATGAGTCTTCTAGAAAAAAAAAAAAGTCCCTAACTAACGAGCCTTTCAGCTTATATCCATGTTGCCACCTGTCGGAGCGGAGTCTGACGTACTCTGATCCACCACGGCCGGCGCTGGACTTACCCGTGGATGTAAACTACCGTGAATCAGAGTCTTTAGCTTCTCTACCAGCGACCAGTAAAAGTCTCGACAAAGACTCTTTCCCTTTATAATATCAGACAGTTCTGATGGCATTTTTAAGAGAAACACAGACTGTTTAATGATGAAATGAAAACTTGGAGGAGCTGACGACTTATTGATTTTAATCTTTGTTTTTCAGAGAGGAAAGAACAGACTAAATGAGATGACTTTGACGGCTCACCCGTCTCAAAGCGTCCTATTGATGGACTAGTGTGCGTTTGATTTTCTCTTCTTCAGTGGGCTGGTGGCTGCAGGGCAGTGAGGGAGGGGGCGTGGGGGGGGGCATCTCTGACTCCCAGATGGCACTCAGGGGCCCCTGTGGTGTGCTGCAAAAAGCCCCTCTGGGTTCTTAGAAATATGCCACTCTTGATTTCTTTGAAACCAACCCGTTGGAATTACATTCATTATACCAGTGTTTTTCTGAATGTGCCAGGGCTGTATCTGAACAAAAACATATTGCAATATCCTTTGTAGTTTACACATTAAGCGATGTACCCCCCCCCCCCTCCCCCCGTGCACATCCTACATCACAGAGCCCGAGAGGCTGTGCAGCACGAGGAAAGGGGGAAGTAAGCGTTACGTTATTGTTGAACAGAACATTTGAATGTCTGGTATCACTGGCGATGTCAGATTCAGCACATAGTGTTGTTGACAAAGACAAATGTTATAATGAGCCTAGTATTGATGTGGAAAGAGCCTGAGCAGCGGCAGTTATGATCACTACTGCAACAAAACAGCAATTATTTTCAAAGGTAAAAGAATAATTTGACTTTTTTTTTTTCCTGTTACTTTTATTTGCGTGATTGTAGAACGATGCATTACATGTGATATCAGCTCAGAACGTATATAAATCTTCATTAAGTGGTTTTACAAGCACCACCGTCCCTTTCCATTAAAAAACACGGCTACAACTCTTCTCTGCATTTAACAAGGCAAGTATATGAGCTGCAGCATCTCCCCATCAGCCCTCTTTCCACTTGGTCTTCTGCTTCATAAGCAAATTAAAACAGAGAAGAGCAGCCCTGGAGTTCAGTGTTTCACGTTACTAAAGATTAATGCACTATTTTGCTTTGCTCGGATATTAATATTTTAGAGAAAGGAGCCCAACATTGTTCTGTTGTTCATTGTTGATCCAGTCTTATTTAGGCATTCGTGTCACTCAGTTGCTTTCATGTCTAAAAGTAGATCCTAAATGTCATTCTGTAATGACAAAACTGCAGTTTTATTGTTCAGCAGTTCAGATCAATCGCTCGGCATAATGCCACTTTGAAAGGCCAGTACAAGTTCCTTCCAGAGTAAGTTTGTTTTGCTCCCTGATGCTTCGCAAGATGCATCCCGCCTTTAAGTGCTGTAGGCAAAGTGTGGGCGATGGGCAGCTGGGTCTTAGCGAGGGGGCGGAGGTTCAGGGTGATTTTGTCATTTGTCATGCTCGCTAAGTGAGTCAGTGAAATGGCTAGAGAGGATAGGAGGTGGCTGCAGGCCCTGTCGCCGTGGTAATTGTGAGTCATTCAGGCTCAGTGAGCACAGGCCCTGGGCCTTTCTCCCAGCGTGAAGTACGGGGAGGGGAGCGGCTTTCACCAACCTGCCCGCTTTACGGCCAGTAATCAGCCTGATGCTGTGACAGGTACGCCGTGTTAGCTCCAGTCCCCGGTGACAGAAGCATACTGTCATGATATAGAGCAGAGATCAGGGGGTGAATTAGCTAAAATCTGCGCCATAATTCCCACAGTAGCGAGGGACCTGTGACAGACCGGTATGTTGAAGGCTCCTCCTCCAGCTGAGGCCGTGAATCATTTTCTAACAGAGATTAAACACATATGCTCAAAACACTTCAGTAAACATCCTGTACAGTAGAATATTATGTGCAACTGAAAATTGTTGTTTGTGATGACAAAACCACGAACCGTTTTCTGTGTTGTTCCTGTCTTTGAGTTGATTGTTTTGGTTTTACTAACCTCACTTTTTTGGGACAAAAAACATAAAAATATTTAAAAACCCACTGTCTAAGCTCTATTTACATGCCATTTATTGGTGCCTCTCCTATAGAGGGTTTTCACCTACGTCACGTTTTGGTCAGTGACCCGGATGCATCTTGGAGGTACTTGGATGTAAACACACCGCTGGATCAATGCAAACAACCGTGGATAAAGGATGGATAAACCACAGAGAAGCTCTTCAAAAGGCGTTACAGACACAAAAACATACAGAGAAGGACTTGGTCCACGGGAAAGGGAACGATATTCTGAAAAGTTACAGTTTGTCGGTGGTGCCGATCTGTACGAGTTATCTCCCTCGTCTTGGAGCAATGACGAGCCGGAGAGCCTCCCTTCGACTGCATACCCCGACATCGTAAACTACCTGGTTTTCTCGCCAAGCCCATACACAGCAGAAGATCTTAATTCTTACAAAAGTTTGGAGGCCTATAACCAGATGGTCTGTGGATGGGTGAGAGAGCTGCAGTATCAAATAATCAACGACAGATGTGTTGTGAAGGCCAAAGTAAGTAATGCCATGACGTCTTTAATCAATCTAATCTTAACTGTATGATATCCGGGGGTGGGTCTGGATCATCCTTTTGATAAAGGTCAGACCTTTTACCTGGAATACAATGAGAAATATAGCACATTGTGGCTCTACATTTTAAGAACTGTGTTGCTAGTGTAGCTAGGTGGTAGCTTGATATTATCATTAGACTAGAAATTAAGAGCTTTTTTTCTTGATAATTGTTCATGTGTGAAATTAAGAGCTAACAACATTTCACTTAACTTACCTGACACGAAATGGGCTGAACAGTATCGGATGTTTTCCATGCACGTCTTGGTTTAGCTTTGCTAACCACAAGCGCCTCCTTTCCTCTGACAACTTCTGGCTTTGTTCTCCCTGATATTTAATAACCTTTGGAAGTATAAAACTCCAAGTGTCTCTCGCGGTCTGTCCGGTTGGTACAGCCGAAAACACGGCAATAAATTACCACTTTCAATGAAGACGTCCGATTTACTCCAGTGTGTGCGCTTTGTTTACGTTGCCGCGTGCTTCCAAGATGGCGACTTCCGGTTGGATGACGCGCTAATGACGCACCGTGAAAACCGACTATACAAAGGGTTAATCTGGTTCCTCTGGGTGTGACTTTGATTTCCAAGAGGCAGCACTCATAGACGCAGAAGAAAATGCCTTTTGGACGGCCATAAAACCAATCAGAGGAAGACAGCATGTCCATGAAGGCAGACTGACAACTGACAACGTCAACAAAAGACATCCAACATGGCATGCAGTGGAGCAGGAACAACGGCGACTGACGGTCATCGGTTTTACAGTAAAAACCTGCTAAACCAAGGAGTTATTAGTCATTTTGCCACCATCCATGTTGTTTTGAGCAACGCTCCTGTTATACTCATTACCTAAAGCCCACCCCTGCCCCCATACACCCCCCACCAGTGGCAACACAAGTGACTGTGAACTGGAGGACTACCAGGTCCATTTCACAGTAGAGCTACGCCTGTCCAGGCGCCCACCTTATACGTCAGTAGAGTATACGGTTTGTGTGTTTAGCTGAGGTCGTCGGAAAGCAAGTGAGGGGAAAAAAATTATTTAGGAATGATGGACTGTGACGGTGTCCGCTTTTGTAATCCTAACCGAGTAATTTGTCATGAGCAAAACAGCAAGTGAGAGGAAACAGGGACTGGATCCAGAAATGACACGCTGAAGTCATTTTAAGACCCCCGGGGCTGAAACATGAATTCAGTTGTTCTAATTAAAGTGTGTGTGGCTCCCCCACCCAGCCCCATGAACCTCCAAATGTGGATTTTATCACCACCTATCACTGTCAGCTTTTTTACTTTTTATTAACACCTTTAGCGACACTTTTAATCCACAGTAGCGTCTATTATAAATGATACTTTTATCAGTTCCCTTTTCCCAATTATTCTGGGTGACATTATTGTTTTAATGAATCTGTGTGGATTTTCCTGAACCATTATTCTAAATTTACATTCTGGTTTTGGTGATGCTGAGACACCTGTAAAGGGACTGCAGATGAAAAACAGCCCGCTGGCACATTTATAGCAATGTTTATTAATGTGCAGTATCCCTGTCAAATGCAATAAACTAAGCTAAAGAAAAAATGTGACGCAATAGTTTCTTCATGAGTATTTCATGAAATGCAGCGTGCTCACTGATGTAGTTATTTTTGTGGCCATTATTACTAAAAAAAACACGGTGGGAATCCTGTCTGTGGATGCAAACGAGCAGATACATTTCTGTGACCGTGTCAGGTGTTGCTGTGGGACCAGGTGGGACATGCAGACGAAGCCCTGGTCCAGGTGCTGATCAAAGTGGAGCGTTTAGCAGCTCAAGAGCCTCATATATCCTGAGCGCTGAGATCAAAGCCAGAGCTAAAATAGGAGTGAATACTTGACTTTACCAGAATGCTAATGTGGCTCTGTATCTGCTGTAGGCTGTTTTAAATATTTATCCTTCTCCATATGAAATTAAAACTGATCATTTGTGACTATTTTGTTAACAGCTTCTTTTTGTTGTCCAGCAGTCAGTTATTGCAAATTTAGATAAAAATTAGATATATGAAGAGAGGGATGTTGGAAGATGTTATTGGAGCCTTCCAGGACGCCTCCCGAAGCCAAACTGAGTTAAATATGACCTCTCTGTAGCTTACTATGTTGCATTTGTCCCACGTATAAAAACAAGATGTGGAGTTAACATCAGTTGTTGTCTGTTGGAGCCACTCCAACAGACAAGTCAGCAATGCTTAAACCACGCCTGGCTAGCAGGGGGCAAGGAAGTTCATTAACCGCTCCACTTTCTTCTGGCTGTTGGGACGAAATCTTCGTCCCTAAAATGACACCAATTTTTAATTGAAGACCGAAGCAGCCCAGATTTTTGAACGTCCGTCAGTGCTTCATTCTTTTTTATGCCCCCCTCTCTCCTCCAGATGTAATATCCTCACTGCGGGAGATTTCTCACTTATGTAATTAAAGCCTGAAAATGACAAATTATCCATCCAGCCAACATGGATCCAAGAAGAGGTGGCGGAGAGAAAGGTAATTTCAAGAAACAAGCCTTTTGACCCCAAGTGAATAATTTTCTCCAGCTATTTGGGGGGGGGTGACGGGAGTTTAAGTTCTGCGGCAAGTGACCATCTCGCTTGAATCTTCTCATTCTGAACCCTTTTTCCTGATCCATCCCGTCCCTCTGCATCCTCGGCCCTTTTACCCGGCTCATTTTGGACAGGTTCACTTGTGTGTGGGTCCCTGCGGAACAGAGCTCATTCTGTATGCTCAAAGTGAAGCTGGGCTCCGAATTGGCTATCAAATTTTTACATTATATGATATCGACAAGTTGGCATCGCAAGGAGGATGGAGAGCGGCGGCGGGGGACGCTTTCCACCGAAGTTGTTCCCCCGGGAATCTGCTACCTGTCTGATAGAAGCTGGAGAAGCTCCACACAGTCAAGTCTGAAAAAGCTTCACTTAGATGCCTTCTTATTAAGGGCTGTCATCTCACTCTTGCCTTTAAATCGTTTAACAAAGTAGATAAACAGCTGAAAACACGGAATTAAAAGGTCCGATGAATATAGCTTTAATCACTGTTACATGATAAATATTAAGTCCTGAAGATGCCGATACTGAGCCTTAGTTTGGTGCATTAGTGAACTCAGGAACTGTTTTTTCAATAACCTTTAATTTTCAGGGAGACTTGTCAACATTTCCTTGGAGGCCAGAAATACACCACTCATCTCTTTGATGATTTGTTGAGCCCAATAGGCTGCTACAAACTACATCCTCTCCTACCAGTTTGTGTCCTTATTACAGACAACTTGGACCAGACATCTAAGTGCCAGCTGCCTCGGCTGTCTTCTAGCCATGTGAGTTTTTTTTTTTTTTCTTCTTCTTTTAAACCAGTAAATGCGAGCAGGGAAGTAAGATTTGATCACAAGCACTCGCTCAGACATCTGACACTCACCCTGCGTGTCAACAAGTGGGAACTGCAGTCCATTTAAAATGGATTAGTAGCAATCTGAAAATGTCACCAGATAAACAAACACATTGTTCTTAAGATGATCCTGATGTAAAGAGACTCTAGAGAGTCGGGCAATGAATGAGGGCCTCCTTTTATTCAAATGTCACTTTTCTAACCTTCTAACATCATCTGATGTTCTAAATAAAGTCAGCCAATACACGAATCTTTATCCTAATCGAGTAGCTGCAGTCTCCAAACCTTTTCATCTGCAGTTCTGATGCTTGTATGAGTTATTTTCTTTTAAACAACTTAAATCTTTTTCACACTTCAGAAGCCCCTGCGTCGTGGGGCTTGGAATAGCGCATTACTGCTCAAGCTTATGTTTTCTGGAGCGGTAAAGGGTAACACACTTGTTGTTCTGTGCTCTGCAGCGACGCTTTCTCAGTTCAGTTCAAAAATCAATGCAAAAAAAAGTGTTGCGCTCGGTCAGAATCTTCCCGTCCCCGTGGCTGTCCACTGCTGTAATTGGAAGCCCCCGTAAAGACCCTCAGCAGGCCCCGTCTGGACAGGCGCACCACCCTGACCCTGAAAATCACCGTACCGTCACTGGCTGGGCAGGCTGGTCAACTGCCCGCTGGATGTTTATTCACGCAGAACTGACTGTTTATAGATTGTTGGGAAATATGGAATATAAATGGACTCTTGCTCACCGGTTTTACAACAGTGTGATATCAAGCAGCTCCAGTCGCACGACCGACGAGGTCGGCGTGAGCCTCAGAGCCTGCAGCAACGAGAAAGCTGTGGTTTCCCTCCGTTCTGTCCGCTGACAGCTCAGTGTTCCCCCTTCAATAAACCCACATCCCCTGATCCCACGGCGCCTTTTTCTAATATCGCCGAGATGCCAACAGATCTTAAAACAATGAAAAGCTCATTCAATATTGACTGTTTCCACGGCGGTTTGAATTTTCACAACATTTTTTAAACAACTTTGGGCGCTGTGAGCTCCAGCAGCAGCTCTGTGAAATTAAAATGTCTGTTGCGGATTCTCCCATCCTTAGTTATTCATCTCTGTGTGAAAGTCAAGAGCATCTTTATCTGGATCCCCTGGGAGTTACGCCCACTCATTCAACCCGAGGCTGCGAGTCGGCTTCCTTAAAGCCCTGCACTGTAATCCACCCTTCACAATCCGAACCAGGCGGCGGATATTCTTCCGGGGGGTGCTTTGTCTCCCAGAGAGCAACGCCACAATAAATTGTGCTGGTTTTTGAGCCGACAACATATTCTGTCTCAGGGCGGCTCGGCGCTTCTCTGTGAAGGGCTGTCAGTGTGTCAGGGAGCAGCTTCCTCTGAGCCTTTCTCCGACTCTGCCGCCGTGCTGCTGGGAGCCTGGGGGAGGGGGGGATGGGGGGATAACTGGGTGGTCAGAGGGGAAGGGGTGCACCTCTGGGGTCACACATGCTGTGGTGGTGCATAACTCAAGCTGTTTTACCCCACGGGCAGGAGGTCCGACTCTGCTCCTCCACCGCTTCCTCATGTTTATATATTGATTCTGCAAGTGCTTATTGTTGAGTTATTTGTTTGAACGGAGCAGAAAAGGAAAAGAAACATCCGAGCGGAACCGGGTTAAAGTGCCAGAATAAAGAATCACACAGTTACACTTGATGTTCTGGCAGAGTCAAAAGGCAAAGACCCCCCCCCCCCCCCCCCCAATCCTTTTTAAGGTCACACATAAGGCTGATGAGCAGCAGTTCCACAGCTGTCCTGTGCTGCTGCTTCTGTAATGACGCTCTTAATAAAAGGATATTTAGCAGTTATGAATCACTTTATTTCATTTGAACTGCTCTAGAAAGAAAAATCACAATCAGAAAACATGTTTGACTGTAGATTTGATGTTTGATAGAAGCAGGAAATGACTAAAGCGAGAGCAAACTGGACATTTATCTTTCTGTGATTTTTTGGAATAACAGTGGCAAAAGAAAGATAAAAAAGTAGCATTTTTACAACAATTCATCCATCCATCCATTATCTATCCCCATTTAATCCTTATACAGGGAGCGAGGTCTTCTACCGTCAGCGTTTTCAGTAATTTAATGCTCCAGTATGGAGGATTTAGAGACACCTAGTGGCACAAACTGCAAACTGCAGCCAACTTTATAACCCTTTCTGGCCCCTAATTTCCTTTACAAAATCCCAAATCTAGAGACGGATGTTCCTTCTAGGATCTGTACTAACGGAAGTATAGGTCTGAATACATGATTTCTGCTATTATTATTAAAAAAA
Organism: Hirundichthys speculiger; assembly: GCA_018398805.1. Classification (NCBI taxonomy): domain Eukaryota; kingdom Metazoa; phylum Chordata; class Actinopteri; order Beloniformes; family Exocoetidae; genus Hirundichthys; species Hirundichthys speculiger. The sequence goes on along the minus strand of JAGFBZ010001790.1, from coordinate 1,955,718 downwards.
TACCTGCGTAAAAAAATACCTACAACATTGTGTTTGTGTCCAGAGCGTGCTCATCTCAAGTTTAATGTCGTGGTTATTTAATCCCAGGTTTGTTGGAAGATCCCCTACAGCAGAGGAAAATAAAAAGCTCACATCATGCTGATGATCTCAGATCACCAGTTCATGATCTTTCATGCTCTGGGCAAGTTTGCATGAGGAGTCCAGTCCACCTCCAGTGTGGGAACATTAACAGAACCTGCCTCATGAAAGAATTGGGGAAATTATGGGATGGTTTTGTGGTTTGATTGCATGTGAGGGACACGAGGAGGAGATGGGGATCTTCATGGGTCCTAGCGTACACTCCTAACAGCGGCGTCAAACGTGGGAGCAACGAGAAGTTTTGTTTTCTTCGGGTTATTAAGGATGATTTTCTGCTTATGTGAGGACGTATCTGGATGGACAAGGTGACTGACCCGGCGAGGAAGACGGGTATCTGGGAAACGTGATTCTGAGGCTTTCTGACAGGCTAAAACCGTGGGGCTCAGTCTGCAGTTAGAATTAGTGTCAGATAACTTCTGCTTTTTTTAGTGCATGTTTGAGATTTGTTGCAGCACTCGGTCCCGTGGGGTTCAGGGCAAACTGCGAGCGGTGTGGATGTAATTCTTTTTGTTGTCTCAGTTGTTGTGCTTTTTTGTTACGGTTCAGTAATGCACTCCGTGGTGTACAAACCCCTCTGGGTCACCGAAACGATTGTATCCCTGTGTATACTTAAATGTTTGAACATTATTTGTTTTAAATTATCAACTGTGTTAAATAAGTCTGTCCTTGCCGACGGCAAAGTCGAATGGGAGTTGATGGTAAAATTGTAGCGAGGGAAGTTGTAGCAACACTACGGCCTAAATTTCTGGTCTGAATTCTTTTAAGAGTCTCGTCTTGTTTATGCTACAAATTGCCTGCATGAAAAGAGAAGCGTGGCATTTAGACCTTCGAATATGTATGAATGTCTCTGCAGAAATTTAATCTGCAAACGGTGAAGGTTTGTGCTCAGCTACAGGGCTGAAATTCATTTATCAAGCGCGATGGCCTGTGTGCATCTGTACGGAAAGCAATCAGACTGAGAATAAAGCGGCTCTGTCTCTCACGGCCACTGAGAGGCTACCTGAGGCTCCCTTCCAGAAAATTCTTGTGGGGAAGAGCATCAGTGAGCTCAACGTGAGCGTATATGACGAGCCGAGCTCCTGCATCTGCAGCGAAGGCTACAGCCCAATTACCCTTTCCGGGCGCAAAGCACACATGAATGCCCTCTTGTTTAATTATAATTACGTGCATCGACGTCTTTTTTTATTAGAAATGAAGGTTTTACCTGGCGAGGCCGAGAAAGGAAACAAAGAAAAGTGGAGTGACCTTGAAACAGTTCCAGGCGGACAGCAGCTGAGTTCAGTGCCTTGTTCGGGGGCGCTTCATTCTTCCATTGATAGTTACTGGGACCTGTTGAAAGAGAGAGGAGCGCCGCCCTTTGACCCCCCACCTCCAAGATTTCAATGGACAGCCCGCTAATTCAGATTGTCAGCGCTGTGCTGTGCACAGCTTAGATAACATGTTGCTGTTGTGTGTGAATGAGTTATATAGTTATAAACCATTATTAACATACATGGATTCAAAGATGGGTTTTTTTGGCAGTTGTCAGTGAGGATGTAAATCCATGAGACAAATCTTTAATAGATTCCATTTTTAGTCTTTCACCTCCTCCTCCCTTCACCTTCACTCTTTCCCTTTGTCTTTACACCTGCCTGTACTTGACTACATGCAATGTGTCACTTCCTGCATCTGCTATATGTCTTTGCAACGGCTGTCGTTGCAATTTTAGAGCTGAAGCAGACTGCAGTTAATTAAGAACAATGACTGACAGAAAGAGAAGCATTTTTTTTCTCTCTCTCAAAAAGATGCCAAATATTTCTCAACTTCTTAAAACTGCTTTCCTCAGAGTATGGGGAATTAAAAACTGTAAAATCTAAAGAGGATATGTCTGATTGAAGTCTTTTAGACCAAATAAGAAATGACAGAAGAGACTTATTAGAATTTAAAAAATAGTTGCACGCCTATTTCCATGTTGACTCAGCCTCATGCTGCAAGGACAAAATAAGAAGACTCAGTATCAAAGACTCACATCTAATATCCCACAGGTGATCCTCCTCATACGCAGACTGGCTACTTAGTTCAGTTAATTAAATCGTCAGCTTTCCGAGCCTCGCCATGTGAAAAATAGCTCAGAAAACTGCCAAAAGAAACTATTTCTCACGCAGCCAATTATGCAACTTAAATTGTTTCGATTATTCATAACCCTCTGTTCAAACACAGATAATTAGCATTTGAAACACATCATTAGTCATGCAAACAGTGATCAGAGTGGCACCTTGTATTAAAAGTCATCAATAATAGTAGCCATTTGCCAAAGATCCCTCGAGACTGAACCCTCTCTGAAAGTCGCAGAGCTGCTGCTGTCGAAACTCATCCAAATTTTTTAATGCAAAGTGAATTAATCTGATTCTTAATAGCTGCTCTTCTTGTATGATAAAAATATATATATATATATTAATTGTTGTCCAATTTATCAGTGTCACACAGCTAATAAATTACCCAAGAGCTCCTGCTGAGGGATGTTGGGCACATTTCTTATAGAAACATGGTCTGGGGAGGAAGACAGAAAGCCCCCCCATTTAATTTCATTATCATTAGCCCCAGACCTTCTGGGTTACAATAGGCTGAAGCCCTGCAGCTCTGAAAAAGCTCCCGGAACCAAGACAACAAGTGTGTGTTAAGCCTATTATCCCCACTCTGGTGTCTGCTTCTACCGCTGCTGAACAGGCAACACATTCCCCTCATTTTCAAACAGCGTGTGGTCCCTCCTTTCAAAGAAATCTGAAGAATCAGTCGGAAGAGCTCTGACTCCACAAATTATGTGTGTATTCATTTGCAACTGCTGTCTGTTATAACTCACATCACCAAAAAGGACTCCTTCTTTCCCCGGAGCTTCAGAATAATGCTCTAATATGAGAATCACAAGGTCGCCTTTGAAGGGATGCCAGCACAGAGGGGTGCATCGAACAGCTACTCAAACTCGCCTGAATGTTTCACTCCACTTATGAGTTTTTTTTTTGGATCTTGCTCGGTCCCTGGGCTCCGTGGCGACTGAACTACACTCAGCCCAAGGGTTTCCGAACAGAAGGAAGTTTTCAAGTTTCCTCATGTGAATCATGAGCTGACTTCTCATTAAAGTCTGCTTTTTAGTACATCTGCAAGCCTACATGAAAGAGGAGTGGGTGATCTAAATTTGATTGTAGGTTATGTAATGCTGGAAGTATTTATTAAGACTACAGAAAGAGTTCAGTGCTTGTTTTAATCTTTTTCCACATCTTTGAGATGGAAAAGTAGCAGCTTTTGTCTTGTAATGCTCTGCAGTGTAACCAGCGGGCCATTAACCTACAGTGGACCCTCGGGAGTGATGCTGCTGTTTAAAATGGGAGTCATGATAAAAATGTCTTGAAAAATAATTTATATCTCTTACACACAGATTAACACAGGTTAACAGCAGATCATTGAATAAAAGTGTACATATTAAACTGATAACATCTTTAGATGATTAGTTTTTAGTACTTTTACAGCTTCTCCTTACCAATACCTTTAGTGAAATTATATAAGTGATTATTTTTAAATGTGTTTTCACATGCTTTAAGTGCCCTCGACTGTGTAGAGCAGAGAGGTCGGCTGAAACCCCGAAGCAAACAGAAAACGAGCCGCTCACAGACTGCTGATGAACACCGACGGCACCGCGCGCCCTGCGCGCTGCACGCGCAAGAGTCCCGAGAGAATTGGCACTAACACCTGCCAAATCCTGAGCCAGCCAAGTGGGGCCAGTGCCGGTGCTGAAGTCTAATTATTTCCACAAACAGAACACATTCAACAGAGCCGAGAATGCAAGAAGTGGGTTTGGATTACAAGGAAGTTTTTTTTTCATCCAATTTGGACACCGCTACCTGGTGACGGCGGCTCGAGGTGCCACACGCGTCGCTTAAGAGGTCGCTTAAGAGTTAATTGGAGAAAGATGCGTGAAGACCCCTGAGTGACTTTCCCACCCAAACATACTCTCACATGATTTTCTTACCAAACAAGCGGTTCCGTTGAGGAGGAGCAGGATGAAGCCGCGGTTGGGACGCATCATTCCTTCGCTTAAAACGCACAGCTCCCCCTCCCCGGTATAAAAATAAGTAGCTTATGAATCTAAAGAGAGAAAAAAAAAAAAAGGAAAAAGAAGACGCCCGAAGACGGGCTTTTTCCTCTCTCAGGAAGATGCTCTTCCTACAGCGCCGGATCCCTCTCGGCTGACGCACGGTCCCATATCCGAGGCGGGCTGGAGTGCTGCTTCCACAAACAAAAGAGGGGGGGAGGAAAGAAAAAAAAAAGAAAAACTCTGGAAAACACTCGGAGTGCTTCTGTTCTGTCAGTCAATCCCGTGTTTAAGTCAAATTAGTCGTGGTGTGACAAATCCATGCATGTGTGGTGGGCTGTTATCATCCATTCAGAGATCCCAGCTCAGAGAGACGAGACTGCGCTGGTGCCACTGGCGATCCTGGAGAGATGGAGCTGCAGCCTCCTGCACAAACTGAGCAGTGCTTAGCCTGGCAAGTGCAACCAGACGTTTTCATAGTTTCTCTCTCCCTCTCTCTGAGTGTGTGTGTATGTGTGTGTGTGTCCCCCGACTTTCTCGAATCCCTTCCCTCACTCCCCCCTTTCCTCTTTGACTCCCTCCCTTGTCTGAATTTCTCCCCACCAATCCAGCATTTCCTTGTTTCTCTCTCTCAGCTATCTCTTTGAGCTACTTTTCCATCCACTGAGCACACAGTAAGATTAAAACAAAATAGTAAAATAAAACTCCAGACTCTCGTGAACATCTGGTCTGCTTGTTTAAGCATTCCATCGCTCTCTCCAATCACAATATTTCTGACATCCATATTTCAATCCAAACAAGCTGTCCACCAACAACTCAGCAGCCCAGTGCTTAAATGCAATCATTATTGTGCAAAAAAAAGATCAGTTTTCTTACTGTGACATCATAATGAACTCATGTCATGAGGTACCTTTAACATGTTTAAGCTCCAGGAGTTCAGTCCACAGCCTGAAGAATAGACACTGCAACATCATACATGCTGTATTAAGCGTGTTTGTCCTCTACACATTGATCTGGAACCCTGCCGGAGAGCGCCGACGATCACAGTGAGCTCAGATGAACTGCTGACCGTCACCTCGGTGAGTTGTGATTAATAAAGACTTTTTCCAATAACGCACAGTTCATTTGGAGCAGGTTAATGAACTGAAATGCAAGATATCACCAGGCAGGTCGCCTAGTTCCCAGCGGCTCCGTTTCTGCTTAATTAGACTCATAGATGAGTTTTACTCACCGGGTCCTGTCTCTGTCTTTCCTCTCACTCGTCTGTCTTCTGTCAGTCGTTCAGCAGCTGGAGATAACCTGGTCTGCATCTCTGCGTCTTCAGGTCAGAACCTTTTGTTTCAGTGTTCTTTTTTGTATTGAATCGGCCCATTTAAACAGTTTGCCTGTGAAGTCACTGCGCCCGTGAATGCACGCGTGCTTGTGCCGCTGTTAAAAGGTTAATTGATCTCAGATCAGAGGTTAATTGGCTCCACAGATACCCAGACTGTGAGGGTGCAAGGTCAAATCTGTGTGTTCAGGAGGCCCTATCAGTCTGGCATGACCAACAGATCAAAGAGTTTGGGTGCAAGACATTTCTTCAAGGTTGCTTTTTTTTTTTTTTTTTCCTCCCACCAATCTTATGCACAAACAAATTCACTGCCCGTTATGATGCAGGAGATGCTGATGAAAAGTGGGAACAAGCTCATTGGCTTCAAAGGTTGCTTCATCTCTCCTTCTGTGTCTTTCTTTTTCATTGGATTGTTTCTAACGCTAAACGTGCCTCTGTATAAATCGAGCCTGCCTCTTCAGTTTGCTGGGGACTCGGGGAGCTCTTTGGGAGACGAAACAGCAGCCCATAAAGGGAGATCCAGTCCCAGACCCACAATCTGAAGAAACAGCAACCATAATAAAACTCCTTTTAAAATGGGCCATGTTCATTTATACACATACTTTCACTCCTGAACACAATTATGGGGTCATAACTCAGCCTGTATACTCTCTGGGGAGCAACCAGACAATCAGCTGCTATTTTTCTGCTCCAAAAAAAAAAAAAAAAAAAAAGCATTGTGGATGATAAGATACCCATCATTTGACACCCAGGATCGACTTATCTTAATGTTGTTCCACAGACAACTCACATCAGCATTATAAATAGGAGTGCGTGTTTGGATATATTTCCTTTTTATTCAGCTCTTCTGCCAAACCACAACAATTGTGCTCAATCATTGCATTGCTCAGCACGTAATCCAATTTCACAGTATAATTCAGTTTGAATGTGGAGCTGCAGGCAACAGACAGCCCAGCGAGATGACGGCGACCCGAGCCCTGCAGCTCATAGATTAGTTTCTGCTGACCTCTAGTGACCAAAGACAGCTTTGCAACCTCATGACGGAGGCTCCGGTCAATGAAATTCTGTTTTCTGTCTGTTGAAGCACAGGCCTTTATATACGTACAGATTTTAGGACACTTATCTTTGAATTCTCTTCAGTCACCCAACAAAAGGAAGGAAACCAGACACAGATAATATTACCAGGGCCCTGTCGTACCACCACAAATGTCTGTCTCACCGTGGCGTGATGATATATTTGCCTTGCATTGCGGTATTTATTCTTAGCGTGTGAAGCCTCTGGACTCTTGTGCGCTATTTTTGTGAGTGACAACTTTCCCATTTCCATATTTTCTTCATTAGTTTCAGCGCACAGATACTCAGTTGAGCTGACGGTCCTGGCAAATGTCACACTATTTGATAGCAATTAATAGCTAACTGTTAGATGGCAGGCACCAAAGGAAGAAATGTGCCAACAGAAGTGGTAAAAGATGCTTTCAGCATCTTTACACATAAATGTGAATCAGCCATCATCAGGATAGTTGAGTATTGTGACGAATACACTCCAGGTAGAGTGGCTTTCCTCCTGCTGAAAGATTAGAATACTGATGCACTGATTTCATCCTGAAGTGCCACTTAACAAGATAGTGTGATGTTTAATAAGAAAATCTATTTTTGTCTCAGTCTGATTCAGAAACGTCCACCTCTGCAGCGCCTGCTGACATCAAATGTTTCGGTTTTGTTGGGACGTCATTCATGGTTTGATGTGTAAACACGTTAAATACATAGGACATCTGATCGGTGACTGATTTATATTAGTATAAATCAGAAAATACTGTAAAACATATGATCAGAAAATATATATTAGAATTTTTAAAATACCCTTTTTTTAAATCTTCTTCTCTCTGAAGTGAATTTTAGCTGAAACTAGTATTTTGAATATGGCTTTATCAACTGTTTAGATGTTTTCTTCATCAATCTATTCATCTGTGAGTTTGGGCCATGAGGTCAGCAGCTGGAGCAAAGAGGCCCAGAGTCCCCTGGGTCTTCCAGGAGAACCCTGAGACTCTCCTGAGCCAGCCAGGAGACATCGGGCCCAATCTTCCGCCAAAGCTCCTAAAGCCGCTATTAAGGGATAGCGGGTAGCGGGAGGGGCGTTCCCCCGCAAAGATCGCAATCTCCCTAAACCCGCGATCTTACCTGTGCTACCTTGCTATATTATGCATGGGAGTGGTTAGGGCGTTTCCACCTGTTAAACCAATCAGTGCGTCAGTAGCCATTGCCTTTAAGAGCAGGTTGCGCTACCAGCTACCCAGCTACCCGCAACCAGGGGCGGCGCTAGGGGGTAGCTTGCAGTTGCTATAGCAACCCCAAAATATGGCCTAGCAACCTCAAAGCAACCCCAAGAATGGAGACTATTAAAAATGAAAAAATCTTAATTGTGTTAAATAAAATAAAAATGGTGACAATTTAATTTAAAATTAATTTAATGTGTTTTTGTTTTTAATTAATATAAAAGGAAGACAATTAAAAAGGATGAGAGAGAGACTCGTCTCGCGAGAGCTGGCCTGCAGGGGTCACGTGAAGTCAGTTGGGAAAAAAAAACCGGGCCGTTAGAAAAGTGACATCAAAATGGAGCGCTATCTGTTGAAGATCTGCTGATCTCTTCTGATGTTTACTTATGTAAATATTAACTGGTTAAAATGTGATGAACAGGTTATTGTTAAATGATTTGTAGTCTAGGCTGTTAATGTGCATTTTTCACTGCTGTGAAAAGCGGCATGACTATATGGTAAAATTATAATAACGAACTTCAAATTGATTTCTTTTTTTATCTGTTTCATGGCATCTGCGCTAGTTTCAGATAGCGCTGATTAGAATGAGTATGCCGGTAATGACATACATTTCCATATTTATGCTATTTAATTGGTATTGCAATAAATTGTCCAGCAACTCCATACAATTGTTTAGCAACCTCTAAGCAACTGCAATGAAAATGTTTTGCTGCCGCCCACTGCCCGCAACCCGCTATGGAGCGTCTTTTCATCCAGATCGGAGCAGCTCTCATGTGCAGCTCGTCAGGGACTCTGCTGTAGAGCTTCCTCCTCTTCTTTTCTCCTCCTCCTCTGCACTGATATATACATATAAATATTTTTACACAGACAATTTCTATTGGCAACCTGAAAGTCCCAGATAGTCGGTGCACTCCCGATAAACTGGACAGGCAAAGCCGCGTCCACAGGTGGACGCAGATTTATGCCATTTGGACGACATGCGGGTTGCGCTTTCCGCAAACTCGGTATCTTGCGATCGAGGGTAGCTGGTGGTCTGACCACCCGCTACCTGCGATTGCAAGATACTGAGTTTGAGGAAAGCGCAAAAGATACGCCCATTGCCACACCTACAATGTGAGTAAGGGAGTCGGCATAGCGGGTAGCGGCTTTAGGGAAGTGGAAGATTGCATTAGCGGTTAGCGGAGGTTCCTAAACCCGCAATTTGCGGCTAGCGGCTAGCGGGTGTACGATCGGGGCCATTATCTCTCCAGTGTGTCCCAGATCTGCTCCGGGGCTTCTGCCCAACTTCACCTGGAGAACCACTTCCTGAGGGAACCAGGAAGTGTTTCTCCAGGTGAAACACTTCCTGAGGGAACCAGATCCTCCTGGTGTGGAGTAGCAGAGTCTCTAGTCTGATTTCTGATTTAAGAAAAAAATTAGATTATATTGAATTGACATTAATATCTTATCTAATATAATATCTTATGCGTTTAAAGGCTGTAGGGAGCCTCTGAAGTCTTCATGCTGAAGTCACAGCCAACGTGGGCCTTCCTGTACTTGGTTGCTATCAGCAACCTTTACAACTAGATTGGTTTGTTGAGAAACATAAAATGTAATCCTTTGTTTTGCTTACCAGAAGCCTCCACTAGGATTTCAGTAAAAGCTGCCTGTTTAGTCTAAAATATCAATTTTTACTGCCTGAAGGAATGTTTGTAAATGCTTTCACAGCTGTCAGACAATCTGGAGCCTTCAGATCTTCCTGCAGTCAGGCCCAAACGCACACAGGATGAGCAGATACAAGCCAAACCGATTCTTTCTGTGGGCTTTTTTTATTTTGTTTCTTTTTAAACAGATGCCTCTTGTTCAAGGGTTTGCAACAACTGGACCAGAACTCAAAGCCCGGCTGCGAAGCATTTGTCACCAGCATGTGAGTTGTCACGGAGGGAAGAAACTACATCTCTCCATCCATTTCCCATCCTGCTCAGGGGAGCGAAGGGGGGGTGGACTCGAGCCCAGCCGTCTGGAGGTGGGTAAGGTACGGCACTGACATGTCATCAGTTCACCGCAAGGCCACAGGAAAACAACCATCCGTGCACAAAATCACACCGACCAACAATTTAGGATCTCCAGTTTCTAACAGAGCACCTTACCGATGTTACTCGCTTTCTCCTTTTATTTCTCTGTGTTTTATTCCCACAGATGTTTCTAAAGGTGTATACAGGCCTCTGACGGTTAATATATACCAACAGACTGATGCACAGAGAAGAGCATGTGAATTCTTAATTTTCAGAATTTCATTACCTCCTTCATGTATCAGTCATCAAATCATGCAGGAAGCAGGTGCAGGAGGGGCTTCCACTAAACGCAGACCCTCATTGGCAAATGCAGCGCGTGAACAAGACATATGGAAGCTCAAATTGGTTCAAATGGGCCGTCAATCAAAAGTTAAGCATGGAGACTCCACTTTGAATTGTGGTATCACAAATGTTAGCATGCGAGCTAAAGTTAAGGCATAAGAAGATGTGCTTGTCTACATCTGCAGGCGATTTTTAAATGATGCACCGCCATTCAGTTTTCTATACTGCAGATGTGATCACGTCTTTGGGTGAAAGCTTCCTGGATCTGATCACGTGGACTTGTTGAAATGCAGAAAGGTTTCACAGGTGAGTCGCCTCAGTTTTGTCAGATTCGTCTGATTGTTTTTGCCATTGTCGATACCCTGCTGGTGACTGCGTTATTCAGGAATCGTGTCAGGAACAGCAACTGATTTCTTGGAATGGTAAGTGGTAATTAAAGCTGAAGTTATGAGCTATAAATTGCACCCAATCATTCTGTGTTAATGGTTCTCTTTAATGATCATGAATGCAATGAATCCAGTGATTAAAGTGCCAAGCATTCACGCTCTAATGCGAGCCACATGTGTGCCAAACAACACTGACATGATTTGTTTAAAAGTGAATTCATGAACGCAGATGACCGTCCGTGACAGAACAACAGGAGGACCATCAAACACATTAAGATTTAACCACATATATGAAGTTTTGATTATACATCATCTTTCCATTTTCAAACTGACCTTCATAATACTAATTCATACAAATGTGCTTCCAGACCAGCAGGAGCTACATGAATCTGGGTTTGATTAGGGAACGAGCAACGCCGGCAGCAGCCACTGAGAGGCGCTGTAACCAAAGATAAGCCCTCACAGAGCAGCTCTGGCTCCACCTGCGTGGTTAACGACAGCCATCCGTCAGACACGACATCTGACGAGGTTTCATGTCTCTGTTTGTTCTCTGCTACCAGTTTCGCTTTATTGTGAGAAATGTTTCAGCTGAGAAAAATCTCCGCTTTTGGTTCCTGCTGTAGGGTGTACGCACCGTATCAGACGTCAAGTTGTGGCAAATACTTGAGTCTGTCTCATTCGGATCTGCGTTTTTAAAGAACAGAACACACTAATAAAAAAATGGAGGAAAATCTCTGTGAAGAAATGTCGGGCCAACAACAGTTGTTTTCTCTTTTTTTGCTCTTAACCCCTTTTTTTTCCACCACTCCTGCTCTGCCTTGATGTTTCATCTTCAGAGATAGAAACACATGAGGCACTTCACACTAACAATAGACTGATTGATCCACACGAGCTGCTCTGTGACAGCAGCCAGTCCCCGTGTCCCCCTGCTAATCGATGTCTTCGTCCAGAGGAGAACCAGCCACAATAACAGAAGTAGGAGTAAGGGGGAAAAAAAATGTAATCCACAGATGAAGAGAGGTTTAAATGTGGATTGAAGGATTAAATGAGGCCTGGATAGATGGGACAGAGTCAAATCTCAGGCTCTGGGGAGGTCTGAACAACCAGGATCATTAATCCCTCTCATATCCCTCTTTTCTTTGTTTAATTTCCTCCTTTTTTTCCAGAGAAAACAAACTGCGTTCCCTCTCATTTATTAGGTATTCCCCAAATACCAGTCTCTTCTCATCACTCAGTTTTAAATGTGTCTAATAAAGCTTTCTCTTTCCACTAAAACGTCACAAGATGACGACTCTCCCGTTAGGTCCAACTCAACATACCATTAGCTTCGAATATACCACAGGAGGTTCATTAGGTTGGAAAAAAGGAAGTGAAACACATTTGGGACTTGTGAGTTTAATAATTCCCCTTCTTTTCTTTCTCCTCATTGAAAAGAGACTCGATTACTTCCAGACCTGTTTCACATAAATGGCCCTTTTTCAGCCACACGCGTCGCATAGCTGTGAGGACGGATGGCTGTATCGCCGCAGCAGGTCGGTGGCGGCTCATACCGCATGATAAATAGGTTTTTCTGAACTTTGTTACAACACATACAATCCCCGGAGAATTAATTTTACATTGCTACTTAATGTTCATCCAGTGTGACAAGCTGCTCATTTCCTGTTAAAGAGCAGTTTGGTTTATTAAAACGCACCGCTGAGTCCTAAAATGTTTCAGATCGTGAACTGCCGTCATGGTGCTCAGTAGCTGTTGAGCTAAATGTGCTGTAAACAAAGCTTTTTCTAGACGCGCCGCTGTTAACTTTTCACTCAGAGCACTGAAAAGCTGAGTACTTTTTAGAAGATTAGGCATCATTATTAAGCCTGGTTTATGCTCAGAAATCAGGTCAGGTGCCCCCCCACCCTCCACAGACACTTTGGTGCACCTCCCCAAAATTGTAGGAGACCGCAGATAGTGCCGCAGAGAAGAGAGAAAGGAGGCCTCTGATTGGTACAGTTCGAAGAAATACATCTGTACGATTCTCGTTCTCCACACTACAAAGACAGCACATATTCTTAGTAATTCATTGAATGAGATGAATGTGGGTCTGGATACGGCGAGACGGTGAGGAAGTGGAAAAACGCAAGAGATAAGTTTAATAAGTTTAGCTAGTTTGCGATTGTCCCTCTTGCGTTGTGGCGTGTGAATAACAAAGCGAAGACCTGCGCTTCAAAATTGGAGCATAAATCAAAAGTAACTGCGACGTACCGGCGACAAGCTAACTGCAACACATTGCTGCGAAAGTATACACAGCCCTTTAGTTGTAGAAGTGAGGACCTCAAACACAGGAGGACGTCCTAGATGAGGGTTAAAAGGTACTTTAATACACTTACCACTGATAAAAACAAAAGAACGGGGGGGAAACACGATCAAACTGCTGCAAAGAAAAACAAGGCAGGTACCACATGTGTGATGAGATGATAACCTAACAATAAAAAAGAAAACTGGGATGAATATGTGCAGAAGGAGTTGATGATGGACACAAAACAGCTGAGTGGAAACCTGCCGTGGAGGTCACACAAACAAAGATGCAGACGGAAAAAACGAAGTCAGTTCAAGCAAATTAGAAAACAAAAGGAAATGCTAACAAAACGCCGAATGGAGCTTTAAAAAAAAAAGTTAAGAGCACGAGAAAACCAACAGCGACCTCACAAAACCAGCAGAGCTCAACAAGTCAGACCCCATGAACCACCAGAACCACAGGACCCTCCGGAGCAGAGGCAGCGCCACAGCTGGACGTGTAAACGCAGACGCTGACGCTCTAAATCACAGAACTTCTGAAAAATATCCATCTATCCAGAGAGAGAGAAAAGGAATAATAACATACGATAAATTATAGGTTCTGCTTTTCCCGAAAGGTCTAATGCTTTTCCATGTGGGATATGAACATTCCTCAACCCTCCAAGGTTCACACAAGTCTTTTAAAAAAAGTTATGCAAGAATTGTTTTGAAGCCAAAACCCAAACCAGATTGTTTCTTACAGTTTGAACCAAACACTGCTGGTACTGTGGTCGCAACTGTTTTTATATCTTATAGTACCAAAAAATAACAAAGAAGAAGAAAAATCTAAACAGCAGCTTTATAGTTTAAATAAAAGGAGCTCCCTTGGATGACGTCTAAATCGTTCTGCTAAATCATTGCAAATCACTCTTTTCACACTTTGACCTTGAACAAGCAGCGACGTGCCCGTGACCGGTCACGTGCGCCCGGTGACCTGTCCTTAACCCTTGTTTGGCTGCTTCAGTGTTCAGAGGTGTGAGTGTCTGAAGGGCTGCGCTGCTGTTTGGGTCTTGACAGCGTGGGGGAGGGGGGGCGTGACTGAATTTTAACACCTATGGATTTCAGTTGTGGCACTTTCCCTCTCTGTGCTTTTTCTAACTGAAAATAAACATCTCAGCGAGTCCACAGGGCCAGTTTAGGATTTCCCACTGAGAGACATGACAAACTCCCTCCAGTCTGTTCTGAATGACCCGTTTTAAACCAGTCTGACTTTTTTTTTTTTTTTCTTTAGATGACCTCCGACCTTAAACAAACCAGTCGGTCCGGTCAGATCCATTTCCTGGTCTGTTACGGGCGAGTTGCCGCAGGGGCCGAGCCTCAATGCATTTACATTTCTGTCATAAGTCCTTCGGTGGTAGATCTGTTAACGCCGGCCCTCACTTTATCAGAGTGACTGATGGCCTTCAGAATCAATTAAACTACGGGGAAAAATGGAAGCGGTGTCATGAGTTCCTGCTCCACTTTCCTCTAATGGAGCAGCTTTTTTTAATACATCCATCATCTGACAGTAAAGGAGGATCTAAACCGCATTTAGAGTTACAGCCCATGAAGGATACAGGACGAAAGCTTCGTTCACGCCGACCCGACGACGATCTTCTGTTGGGGTTGTTTTGTCATTTAAAGTAATTACTCTTCTCTGAATTAAGAGAGCGCTCCCAGTTTTAACCGTTTTTGACATGAAAGAAAATCAACACGCGCACTGAAAACACGAGTAATCTGGGTTATCGTTTAAAGTCATCAGATAAAGGAAATCATTCATTTCACCCTTGAAAAGGTCGGTGAACAGACAGAGTTCTGACCCGGAGAACAAGCAAGCCTTTGTTGTGGTCATCGTACCTTCCTCTTCTTTTGTCATCTACCCTGATAACAGACAGGCCTGCAATATGTCTCAACCTATATAGCATCTAAAAGCTTCCTTTTAAAGATAGCGGTCCGCAGCAGGTTGTTCCATATGGCCTGTAGGACTGTGGTGGAGGAAGTATTGTGGCCTGATGTGGCGTCCTCGAGTTACACGCTCTTTAGGACTCATCGAATTAAGGCTACCGTCGGCTGAGATGCTCTGGGAATGGGAGGCGCTGGGAAAGGCCACGAGGACGGACCGCTGTGAAGGTGTCCAACTTCAAGGCCTTTCAGTTGGACCTCCTGCGTCATAAACCTCTGAGGTGGGCCAGTCGATTGGGAAAACAGCAGGTCGCCCTTGGGGACGCGAAGGACAGGGACTCTTTGAAGTGGGTAGGGTTGCAGCTCTGAAGCTCTGTGACCCTCCCCACCCCCCCCCACCGTCCCCAGAGCCTCACCCTGCATCCACACACCACATATGGACATCTCTGAAAACTACCCCGGGAGCGCTGTGGCTCCCGGGCCGCGGCGCTGTAACCCGAGAGCGGCTGTAGCAGCCTGTCAGAACCACTGACAGAGTCCTCCCATTGGTCCAAACGGGAAGCAAGCGTGACCCCGAAGCCCCGGGGTCAAATACGTCTCTCACAACAGTGACAATTGGATTAGTGTCTCATGGATGCCAGACGGCCTCGGGATCCCATAAACGCAGACACATTCGCGCAGGTACAACCGGCCGGGGAGCACTTAAACTTGCCCTTATACGCGTTCAAACCGATACGTCTTCTTATAGCAGTTTAGCACCGAGGCAGGCAGGGGGAGAATTGATTATTTTAAGTGTACTTATCCATTTTTAGTGAATGAGACATCCAATCTGCCTGGCTCTGGAAAGTCAGCCTTCTATATTTAACCCACTTTTTTCAGTTTCTGATGAGAACAACCTGACACTCATCTCTACTTTCAGTAATGGTGTTATGTCGCTTTGTTCACTTCCGCCCTTTATCTACCTCCGTGTCTCTCTCTCTCTGATTTATCTGCCTCTTTCTTTTGTTCTTTTCTTGCTGTCAGTCCCCCCCCCCCCCTCTCCTGCTTTGATGGCCTCCATCACTTTTGCGAGCCTCAGCAAAGATGATTAGACAGTTTTAAAGCCACTGGAGCCAGGTTGGTTTTCCTGGTCAAAGCATTTCTGTGCCCGCAAGTGCATTTATGTTCGCGCACATTTGTGTCGACTGTACATGCACTGCATGCGTGTTTGTGGTTGTGTGAGTGCATGGAGGCGTGCGGCCGCCTCAGAGGAGCAGCGGTGCACACATCAGCCATCAGTCAGAGCCAGGAGCCAGGCCTGCAGTAATGGCTGCAATAATTAAAAAAAGCTTTTAAAGAAGGGCGTGCCACTAAAGGGGGACAAGGTGGTGGTGGTGGGGTGGCTGGAGAAGAAGAGAGTGATGGGATATGTGTATTTCAAAAATGCCAGAAAACGTCATGTCTTCTGACTGCATGCCGACAACCTTCAGTGTAGAATATGATGAGCTTGCTTCTGCTGAAATAGGATATTAAAATATTAAACCGGCACCTTTCAGGTTTCTGGTCTAGTGTGATGGAAGGAATATGTGCATCCTTTTTACTGTCTTCCTCTGGAAATATTCTGGAAACCTTGGTGGCAAACAGCATCGCCCTTTACATATATCTTGGAGAATTTGAGTCTCCGATCTCACGTGAATTGTGAGAAAAATGCCTCTTCATCTGCTGAAGCGTTGGGTCAAAAATCTATGAAAACAGCCATTTTCTCCAGATGGATTATTCTCAGAGCTGTGAGCTAAAACAGTCATTTTAGGCTGAACAGCTAAAACATTGCTATGAAACTCATTATTATGTTCTGTTGAGGATCCTTGAAGGAAGCTGCAGATCTGAGTGATGGATTTCTTGTTGGTTCAAAGCTGCAGGGAGACATTTGTTACCGTTGCATAAAACTGGAAATGTCTCTTTGATATGCTTTTTTTTATTACCTTATATTACCCATGGCAATATCAAGGAGAAAATGTTCCATAGACTATTTTCTTTTCTTTCTTTTTTAGTTGAATGTGACACAACTTCCTATAATCTTAATGAAATTTGTCAAAATACTGCACTGATCCAGCACAACGTCTCCCTTTTCAACCGCGCCTTTGATGCTCTGGTCAAAGCTCTTGGGTTTTAGTGGCTGGTCAAGTCATTCAAGAGGCAAAATACACCAGTTTATATGAAGGGGAGTTCAGATTTCCAAAACAGATTTTCTGAAACAAACCATCTCATTTTTGACAATGTACCTACAGTAAAGCTCCTTCATTTATTGATTTCCAACAACGGAGAGTGATGTTCAGAGACGAGGTGGTGCTTGAGGCTGTATCAGCTGTGACTGGGTGAGAAGTGAGGTGATGGAAAGCTCCATCAGTGTGGTGGACTGAAAAGGATATTTACCTGTGACTTTTGCTCCAGTAACAGAAACTATCTGGAGAAATCTGTTTTCCTTTAATGTTGATTTCTACAGCATGAAGCGCTTGAGGAAAGTCAGGAAATCAGTGCCGATGCAAAGAGGAAGCTGGAAGTGCTTCAGGCTGTCTGGAGCAGAGACTGTGACTTCAGAAAATGACTCGGTTAATCATATAATAGACGTTACCTTGCAGTTTTTGAGGACGTTCACCTGCCGTTTCCACATAATTGAGTCAACATTTTGACAACATTACACTTAATTGTCCAAATTGTGTACCGTGTTAATAAACTGAGCAGCCTTTGGTGCCATTAGGGGGTATGTTTACTAGTCAAGAAAACATTTAGTTTGATGGCAATGCTGCACAACAGCATGAATGGAAACAATTACACAACTTGGACGTGCCGCCAGCGATAGCAGTGATGGTCTGCAATCTGAACGAACTGGAAAAGTAAATATTCAGACAGGGGGGAGTTGGATTAGATGTCTGGTATAAATAGGATTCAAAGGTGTCTTTATTTTTGGCTCGTGGTGGAGGAAATGATTTTTCTCTGCAGGCTGGGAGACAGCACAGTTTGGTTTTATATTGATAACCAGCTAGGACTTTAAAGGCAGCTGATCTTGACTGTTTTATCAAAAGCAGATTTGTGAATGGGATAGTTTTTCTTCTGTGTAGCGGCGCAGGTTGTTCTGTGGTTTTATGGAGGTGTCTATCCACCGGGTTTGTGAGGGTTCAGAAGTGTGGTTGTGATTAGCAAGGCAACACCCTCCTTCAAGAAAAAAAAAAAAGATGTGAAAACACTGGAAAAACAGTTTTCCATTTCCGTAGCTGGGAATGAGGAGCATCATGGTTGTGATCCTTCCACGGTTTTTCCACATGAAGGTAAACGATCCCGCTCTCACACCGGAGACCTGCAGAGCAGACCTGCGCTGTCGTGGCCTCTCGGGTCCAACTGAGGAGGTCAGAGAGTTAAAGAGCTCCGAGGCTGCGGCGCAGAAGCGCTGTGCCCCACGGCGTAAGCTCCACTCTGGCCTCTTGAACATCACCAGAGGAGGGAAACGTCCCTCTGTGTACCGCTGCACCCTCAGGTGAGCGCAGCGATGGGGGGGCAGAGGTGTGAGTTTTAGGTTCAGGCGCAGGTCAGAGGTGGTCCTGGTGATGCCCGACGTGTGAAATAACAGGAAAGTCCTCTTTCGAATCACTTATTGGACCTTTTTTTTTTTTTCAGGAAGGTTTTGATCACATGGGCGGTGCAGAATGATCTTATTTGAAACTTGGCTACAACTCAGGTCCAAAAGTATTCGGATAATTTGTTTTTATGAACTTGCTTGTACATGCAATCACAGTGGATTTGTAATAAAACAACCAAGATGTGATCTTTGACTGATCTATGACTTTCAGCTTACACGAAATAATGACGTTCATCATTTAAGAATTCCAGCTATTTTAAGCATTTTCAGCAGCACAAAGGCACCAGACAAAGTAATTTACTATTAAATGTGTTGTAAATGACAAACTATGATTATGAAACAATAGAAGAATATTTTTAGTCCTTGGATGAAGGACTACCTGAGTTTCCTCTCTGGTTCTGTCTTCACTGCAGCCTCCTCCAGTTGCTGCTTGTTTTGCCTTCAGTCATGAAAAACGTTCTCTGCTGAGGTGACATCAGACCAACTGACCTGGTCATTGATAGAATATCTCATTCCTTCGCCTTCAAAATGTCTGGAGTTGGTTTTGCCCCATATTTAGAGTCATTAGTCGTCTAGTTTCGTCAGCAGTCACACCATTAATAACGTTCATGCCCCACCGCTGCCTCCATGCTGGATACATGAGCTGCTGTAGTTTGGATCATGAGCCGTTTCTTCCCCTCTCCATAATTTCCTCTTCCTTTCAGCAGTACAAAGAAAAATTTTTTTCTTTCTTATCTTTCTTATCATTTTTTATTTATAGATGTTTTCTGGCAAAGTCTACACACGCTCTTCTGTTCTTGAATGTTAACAGCGGTTTGCTCCTTGTCGTATTTACAGCCATGAATTTCTCTTGACTGGAGGTTTCAGGACTGATTCGCCTCCCTTCTCCAGAGAAGCCTTGACTTCTCTTGATGTTGTAAAAGGATTTTATTTCTAGATTCTGCGATCATCCACTCTACGTGTCTTCTATGGTCTTTCAGGCTTTTTGATGTTGTTCTTTTTATTAATGTACCAAACTGGCAACTCTTAAGGTTTCTTCTATCTCTTATAGAAAATGTTTTTTGTTTTGTCTTGTTTTCAGTCTGATGATGGCCTTTTGAGCCCTTGAAAATGCTGGAACCTTGCTTGACGTGGTTGTAATCCCTAAATGGTAGATGCCATTTTTATTCTGTCTTATTTTTTTGTGAAATGCCTTGAATTAAAGCCGGAAGGCCACACTTTGTTCACATCTTAATCGTTTTATTTCAGACTCATAGTGGTGGTTTCTAAAGGAAAAATTGTATTAAACCCAGTCATTGTCCAAATAAATGGGAATCTAATTGTACATTTGGAAGGATACGAATAAAGAAGGGTCGAGGTTAAAGGCCTCTGTGTCTGACAACTTCTACCTCTAAACCAATGGTGCGCAAACTGTGGTATGTGTACCACTGGTGGTACGCGAGCGCTCTCTGGTGGTACGCGGGGGAACGTCAGGACTTTCCACATTTTCACTTTTTTTTTATTATTATTAAACTGGAAACATACAATGTTTTATAAATACTTTTCAAACGAAATTCAGGTAACAATAAATAACCACAATAAGGAATAAACATCTCTCCTGTGAATTTAAAGCTAATTAAGAATGCATATATGGCTATATTTTAAAATTGGTCATCATGGTGGTACTCAGAGAGCTGAACAGTTTCTCAGGTGGTACGCAGTATTGAAAGTTTGAGAACCACTGCTCTAGACTATATATATATATATATATATATATATATATATATATATATATATATATATATATATATATATATATATATTTACACCCACACATAAATAAGGAGTATGTTGTGGAGGTAAGAATTCCCATACCTTTAAGCATTTCTTATTTGCATTCAGCACATCATATTTTCAAACTTTGCTGTCTCATTTACTGCCGTTTGTTTGACTTTTTAAATGACTGGCGGCATAACTTTAATCTGGCTTTTGCTCTGCTCTCTGACGTAGTCTTGCTTGTTTTTTCTGTGTCCTGTTATCTGCTGCTGGAATGGCCCCAGCTCCCCGTGGAGATCATTAAATATTAATTTGGACTGATGTTGCACAGTGTTTGGCATGAAGTCGATGGAGTGTGCGGGAGCGCCGGACCCCCGTGTCTCGTTCCATAAATGGGAAGAGGGTGGTTGGAGGGGCGGGGGTGTGAAAAGTGCCGGGGGCAGACGGAGTCTCCCGTACCCAGGACCAGGTGGGGGGTTTCTATGCACGTTCTCATGTTCAGGAAAAGAGCAGGCAGGGATGCAGGATCTGAGCAATTACACTATTTGGGTTACTGGGGAGCTATTTATTTGCCCGATTTGACATGTTTCTGTCGACCTGGGGAGCTGCGCAATATGGAAAAGCGATAGTGCTGTGTATTTATTTGTTCTGCAGGCCAAGCAGCCACACGGAACAAGGCTGGGGAGAAAGAGGGACAACCCTCCAAGTTTTTCAAAGGGTCGTGCCTTTAAATTTTGCCCCAGCACGCCGTGCACCGAGTCCTGTGGAGCTGAAGGTGATCGAGAGGACATGTCCTCCATCTGCCTATGAAACTTTGTGGACCACAACATGACGCTGGCAACTAACCACGATGAGATGAGCAAAGGTTCAGAGCCCTAGTGATAGCGATAACCATCTGCTTTTAGATAAGCCCAATTCTGAGAAAGCACAACGGAGAACCTTCATTATTCATCACCTTAACTCAGTACGTATCAGAATGACAGTGGATGTTTATTGATATGGTTTAACCTGCTTCGGAGAACGTTTGAGCCAAATAAAACTGTCCATTACGGTCTCAAAGATCATGCCGCTGATTTCTGTCAGCATGTCATCGACCTTTCTGCACTTCTGTGTTGATTTATGTGTATAGGTGTAGGTGTGTACCTACATGTGGTTACCACCTATAGCACAAGCATCCACATTAAATAAGTAAAAAAAAATAGAAAAGTAATCAGATACAGGCGAGAAGTCTGAAGGGCCGTCCTAACACTTTAACCATTATCACATGCACACACATGCACATCCCCCAGAGTGCTAATGCTGTCCATGTGTATATCTGGCAGTTATTTTAAACCCTAAACATTTGCCCTTGAACTGTGCTCAGACCAGTATTGGGTCAAAAACCACTAATCCAGCATTCAAGCAGCTACAGAGGACACAGAATCAACACAGCTAAGCGCAGGTATTATTCTCCAATGTTGTCAGCTGTTTACATTAATAATTTTTTTTACTATTTATGGCATTTTCTACAGTCGGTTTTTCCCTCTCCCGCAGTGGGAAAGGCAGCTTGTTTCATATCCCACGGCATGTCAGTCATGAAAGCAGCTCGAAGCATGAAGTTAAGTGTGACAACTGCACCCAGATCCGGCAGATATACCCTCCAGATCGCTCCCAGCACCAGATTACAGCTGGAGTACCTGTTTTAGCACCTTGACAGTATATGAAACATCTCACGTAATTCCCCTCCGGGAATGCAGTCTTTTTTTGACAGGATGGGAGAGGAGCCTGACGTTGAAGGACAGTGGGGTTTTTCACCACTTTGAAACTATTGACTGTTTGAGAGCATGGACTCTGTTTATACGCCTGCATGTGTCTAATCCTGCCGTGCTTGCTGATTAAATCATTTCTGCGTGGTGACTGATGAAAAAGTTGTACAGGCGTAGCCGTCTTATGGGAGTCGAGGCTGTTATCAAGGCACTCTGTCAAGCTGACGCTCATTAGAGGCTCATGATCCTGATGGTGACTCACAAGCATGATTGATTAATCCTCATTGCAAAAATCAACTGCAGTGTGACTATGTTCAAAGAATATGAAGAGGCTGTAGAGTCTTTTGATTGCACTCAGGGTGTGGGGGTGGTTCATCGCTGCAGGACGGCCTTATCAACATAATTCTTTTGTTTTGTCGGGATGTGAGTCACGTAGACCCCAGTGTTTCACTTTTAATCCTTCTCGTGGCAATTGTCCTTGTCTCCGTTTGTTCTTGATCTCCCTTTTAGCCTCCAAAGTGAACTTTCACAATGAAAGCGACTGTACATTTTCACTAATCTTAGCAGTGACTGGTGGTTTACTTAGATTTCTCAGCGTGACCTAGTCGTGATCTGGTTGCACTGTGTCCTGCAGTCGAAGCAAAAACCTTTAACTGTGATCCAGATTTTGTTTTTTTCTCGACTTTACTCCTTCCTAACCCCATCAGGAACCTGTGGTTAAAAATCAGGAGGACAAACAGAAAATTACTAACTCATGATCAACTTGGAAGGCTAATATAGAAAGACTGGAGCTCCATCACCAAAGACCTGGTTCAGATTCATGTCCAACGTGCTGTAAATATGAGATCTTCAAACAAATCCATTGTATCTGCCTTTGAAACTGATGAAATTATCATGTTCATCAGGATACCACGGCAGCATGTGAAAAATATCGAAAAGCAGCAAACGTTGGGGAGGAAGAAGCGACACCCTAGAGCAGTTTGAAAACTACAGAAATCCCAAACTTTAACCTCTTCAAATATCCAACACTGTCCCAGAACAAAACCGAACCACTGAGGTCTCCACCCTGCAGCTCATGAGACCCAAAGGATCCTTTACTAACATCCTGGTGCCATGGGCCACACTGCATTACTCAGGTGATATTATTCCTTTATTTATGCATGCACATTTATTTTCCTGATCTTGTTTTTTTTTTCTCATATCCTTGGAGATGCAAAACTCCTTCCAGTCAAGACAATTCATCATTAACATAGTCGCTTATGTTTGGGTATGTGACTTCTCAGTGAATTATTTTGTACCAAATCACAGATATTCAGTTCTTTTGAACGAATAAGTGCGGTCCACTTAGCTAATATTACAGTTAAAGAGTGTGCTAGAGTCACAGACAGAAGAGGATACCTGAGTTCTGTGCTGAAAGGAGCCTGTAGAAGGATTTAACACACAGAGCTCCACTATTAACACACGGAGTCCAAGGAGGCATGTCAGATGGAGAGAGACGAGCTGATGAATGAAGTGTTATTTGGACAGGACCTACGTTTGTGGGTACTTAGGAAGCCGTTTCGTCAAGGTGATTCGTCACGAGCCGGATCTCCTATACGTTCTTATCTGGTGCGGTTTGGGTCGCGGCCTCTGCCCCCCCCCAACTGCAGCTGCGCCGTTCTGCCCCGTGATGGATAGAGCGGAGGTGCAGCGCTGGTGATCCACAGAAACACAAGCCTTGTGAAGGAAACCTCCTGTTGCTCTGGAGCCACAAATCTGCAGCTGTAGGACTTTAGCTGTTCGTTGATACCTGTTGTAACATAAGCTTTTGTTACATGCACAGGCTTTCTGTATCAAACGCAAAGGAGAACGGCCTTGAGCTCAAAATTTGTCAGTGTCACATCTGCAACGTCTTGGAAAGCTTTACAAGATGTTACGAAAGCAAATAAAGCCCAGAAGAGTGCGGCTGTAGAGAGGAAACACTGCTCACCAGTGTTGGAGACGTGTTCACTAGTTTGTTTTTCCATCATTTCGAACAGCTTCACGGCCTTGACTCCACCGTGCTGAGACGCTCGCCAGCGTGCAGAAAGTGGGGTAAGAGCACAAGAACGGGTGGCCTCAGAGCGGGATAACAGTTAAACTGATGACTTGGGAAGATTTGTTTGCGGACGTCAGGAGCAGAGTTTCTCTCTTGGCTCTGCAAAGGCAAAGAGGCCCTAATTTGTCCAGTTAATGCCGGCTAATCCTGCTCCTGGAGATTGTCCACAGCCTCCCTGCTGTAATGCCTTCCAGGCTGCTGTCACCAGGAGCAGAAAATATTGTTATTAATCTGTTTTTAAAGGCTCACAAGGTTCTGCCGTAGAGGGCAATCAGACTGAACGATGACCAGGCTGAGACAATAGGTTTAGGATGTGCATCAGAGAAACATAATGGTCCTCTTTATCTTCCCTCCCTGGCACACACACAGATATAAACTTCACGCTGAACATGCCATCACTCACATTAATGGACACAAAATTCACATGAAAACACACATGCAAGCACACAGTTCTTCACAGCCGAGTGTGAAAAATCTTTCGTCGGCGTCAGATTACAGATGATTTATAAAAAAGAAAAAAGAAAGGAGAGTGAGTGAAGCGGGACATTAGCCTATTTTCATTTCAGATCTATGTTTAGGTGAAAGCAGCCAGTTTCCATTACAGGCTTCTGTTTCTGCTTCGACTGAGCCAGGCGGCCGTCCAAGACTCAACACAACTGGGAGAGAAAAAACAAGAAAGAAAAACAAAATCCTTCGTCTATTGTGTTGCTGTTTGTCTGTGAGAAATGGTTCCTTCTCCACGTAACCGGCTCACTTCAGGTCTGTTTACAGTGGTGGCGCTCAGCATGAAGCTGAGTTTGCAACTGATACCACTCCTCGACACAGTAAAATATATTATGACTTTTGCATTGCGATGTTTAATTTCCTCCTTGTCTTCCCAGTGATTGTAACAGGCTGCTGTTGGAGCTGTGGAAGGATGAGGAGGTTTATTCAAACAGATGTGTGACGGACAGGTTTATCAGAGGGTCGGAGTGAAATATTCTCAACTCTGATTACAGCTGATTTTACCAGTTTAAACTTCCCTCTGATCATACAGACCACCATCAGCAGGTTTTTTTTTTCAGTTCTTTGAAATACTCAGGGAGTGTTTCTGATTTGCTCAGTTTCTTCTCTCACCTGTCTCGCCGCTCTTGTGATCCCATTTTGCTTTCACTTTTTCTTCACTTCCCACTGAAACGAGTGATTTACTGTCAAATACGCATTCCAGCTCTCACTAATGCATCCCGACACATGCATTTTATTTCTACCCATCCCACCTCCTTTCTCCTGCTGCCACAGTGGAATGTTAAAATCTCTGCCGTGTTGTGTGTTTTGTGTGTGTTTGTGTGTGTGTGTGTGTGTGTTTTCTCCTCTCTGGGCGCATCTCTTCATCAGGGTGTCTGTAATCATGAGCAGGTTTATCTCCACAGCCCTCTCGGCTTCTCTCGGGAGCGTTTGTTATTCCGTTGTTTGTGTATCCTCCAGCTTCGCCCCGATTGCGTGCTGGCTGTCCTTTCTTTCAATTCTCGTTTTCGTGCTTTAGAGTTGCACTAAATGTGCAGAGAGGAAACCTGGGAAAGCGAAGCGCCACAGTAACGCACAGCGCATCATCATTTACACATTCCCTGTTTGAAATGTGGCTCTTTTCATCAGCTCTTCTCTGTAAATCAAAAGAGAAGTGCCCATTAAATCTCCCATTTGATTTTTGCACCACACCATAAATCATCACATCACACCACATTTCTGAGCTAATTATTTCAAGAGCTTGTCTTTTGCAGAACTTCTCTTTTACCTCGGCGCTGTCTCTTCTCCCTCAGTTTATCTAATTCTCACAAATATAACTCACTCTTCATTTTTGTCCTCCCTTTTCCTCTCTCCTCATCCCAGCACGCCTCGCTCTTGCTCCTCTTCTTCCCTCCTGTTCCCGCGTCCGAGTCAGAAACATCCTGCTTATGGCTTCGCGCTGACAAAGACACAGCTGGTCCGTGTCTGCATGTGGGCCGGCTGCTCCAGATTTATTTATGTCTTTCTCCTGGTTAGGCTGCCGAGCTCTGGACCAGATGGCTGCAGCATTCACTTGGACTCTGCCATTGTGCCCCTCATAATTGCTACTTGGATGTGAGTGTCTTGTTAATTATGCAGAGGGGACTGTTTTTATGCATAGCGAGCTGGTCTTACCGAAGTCTAATACTAATCAAGTGAGTGCTTTGCTGCATTATGCATTAGCAAATTAGATTTATTTTAATTGCGGGCTTTTAAGCGGATGGTTTTGGTGCTGAATTTTTTTTGGGACAAATGTAGGTAAGAAAGAAACTGAGTAGCGTTCATCATCAGTGTCCCTCAGAGGCCTTTGAGAAAAGTATTTTTGAATGTTCGGCACACAAGAGGTCTGAAAACTGGTGATGAGCAGTTATTTAAAAACCAGGGGGTTCATGCTTGCACTGATCTTTATTGACGATCTGTAAATAATCTTCGAGTCCATAATAGAGAAAAATATTGAATTAAACCGGTCTTCAAGGACAAACTTGGCCCGTTAAGCTCTAACTCGATCCAGTACCAATAGATTTAATACCTCCCTTGATGGTTAATCATAAAAACAGCTGCGGCAAAAACAAAAGGACATTTTATACTGTGATTTCTTTTTGAAATTACAAGAACCGGTTTAATAGAGTAATAGACAAAAACTGAGAACTGATGTTGAAAATAAAACTGTGGGTTGTGGGTTGTATTGCTTTCTTTTATGAAAAAGCATGTTATTTTGATTTGAGAACAGGCTTTTTTTGTTTCCAAGGACGGTTGTTGTAACTCTCAGCTTCAAAACTCCGCAGTCAGACTCTACAGTCCCTGTTTGGAGAGCAGATTAACTCTGTTTCACGTCAAAACTGTTCCTGCAGATTCACGGCTGCATGAATACAAGTCTTACTCTGGACCAGACTGGATATGGAGCTGATAGAAAGGCAACTGTAACTCAAATAACCACTGGTTACAACCGAGGTCTGCAGTAGAGCATCTCTGAATGAACAACACGTCGAACCTTGAGGCGGATGGGCTGCAGCAGCAGAAGACCACACCGGGTGCTGCGACATTCAGATGGTAGGGTCAGAATTTGGCATCAACAACATGAAAGCATGGATCCATCCTGCCTTGTATCAACGGTTCAGGCTGGTGCTGGTGTAATGGTGTGGGGGATATTTTCCTGGTACTCTTTGTGCCCATTAGTACCAACTGAGCATCGTGTCAACGCCACAGCCTACCTGAGTATTGTTGCTGACCATGTCCATCCCTTTATGACCACAGTGGACTCATCTTCTGATGTCTATTTCCAGCAGGATAACGTGCCATGTCATAAAGTGTGAATCATCTCAGTCTGGTTTCTTGAACATAACAATGAGTTCACTGGACTCAAATGGACCTCCACAGTCACCAGATCTCAGTCCAATAGAGCAGCTTTGGGATGTGGTCTGCAGCAACTGCGTGATGCTGTCATGTCAATATGGATCAAACTTTTCAGTCTTGGTTTGCAGTGACAACCTCCCAGTCAGCTGCGCATCAGAAATGACGCTGACATCACTGCTTCTTTGTGGGTTTGCTTGTTTTATTTTACAGCTGTCCCTCCAGCGGATTAGTTCAGTCGAACAGATCTTGCTTAATTCTATTTTAATTGATTTCAGAGCAGTTTTATTTATTCTACACAGCACAGATTTACAATAAAAGTCCAAGTCCATTTGTGTGCAGTTTAGATCATTATAATTAAACTAATTTCAGCCCAGTAATGATGCTATTTTCTACACATCATTGTTCATGAACAGAAGAGATACTGGCAGCAAAAATGATCTTGCACAGTGAAAACATGCGTGTGTACATTCAGCTGCTGACGACTGAGGAGATCTCAGCCATCCTGACACTGACTAAACTGCAGCTTTTCTTCCAAACTGCATCATTTTGGTAGTTTATAGTTTGCAAGGCGATGCTGTGAAGTAAATACGATATTTGTACGTGCAACAGTGAATCTCTGCATAAAAGCAGTTATTGGCTGAAGCAGAGCATATTTGCATGTAAGCGGAGCTTGTTTTCTTTTACTGTGTTTTTTTTAAGTGTGAGGGCAGAGTTTTGAAAGAGAGCAGTACAATAGAATATCTAATAAAAAATTACTTGAAAAAATCCCTCAATTCAAAATAATAAGCTCTTGATTAAACACGATAAACACCTCCATAATGAAATACCACATAAATGATCTTTAATTAACAATTACCTGAAAGTCGAACAGTTATATCATTGACTGCAATTTGCAGATGCAGGTTTTATTCTATTTTTATTTTTTTGAATTGGAATTAGGCTGTTTAAGATAAGAAAGTTCATCTCTGTCCTGTAACTGAGCTTAAATCCAGGCTTTAGCATCACTCCTCAGAACCACTTGTCTGTTCAGTAGCTCTGCTAGTTGTCACAACAGCAGTCTGTCCAGTTCAAACATATATTTATTTTGATTCTGCGGCTGATTTGTCCGGGTGGTTAATGCTTCTCCATCTGCAGTTTCAGGGGTTGTGACCACAGTTCAAATGCTGTTTGGGATGGAAACATTACACCAACTGGAGCTCTGAACGGTTAGCAGAGATGGGTGGCGGTCTCCTGTGGTTCAGCTGGTGTGCTAACCTGTGGTACCGAGTAAAATCCATCTGGGATTACAGTGATCCTGTGGAGTCAACCACACTTATGCATGCATGAAATGCTCTGAAAACATTGGGGCTCCTGATTTCTTTACGTGTCACCACTGAATCCCTGTTTCTCTTTGTGTTCTACTTGTGCGTGTGTTGTAAACTACTCAGAGTTGTTGGTGATATTTAATTCAATTAACGAAAATGAACTGATGCAGCAGTGCATTTGTTTTCTTAGTTATTCTTAGTCAGTTATTCAAATCCTGTCAGACATGCTTTTAAAGTGAAAGAAATGTCAACAAGTGTTGATATTGTAAAAACAAAGTCCAGTAGCAACAGGAGGAGTCCTTTTAGGGGTGTGGAGGGTGTGCATGTGTGAGCAGGAGGTCTGTGGAGTGTGTCAGCGTTAACCTCATGTGTTTATTATAACACACTGTGTGAGGCCCAATTAGCACCAAGAGTGGTGCGCAGTTTAGTACCCCGAGTTAACTTTAATGACTGTGTTAACTTTTGTCAGTGTTCTTTATCTCTTTAAAGGGAATTTCTGAACTTGTTTAAGTTTGTCTTGGAACAAACACTGGGTGGCCGTATAACCACTGAAGATGGGTTTCCTTCGTCAGACCCTTCCTGCTGTGTACACGAGGCACTCGGCGCTGAAATCAGAAGGCTGGGCGGTATGGATTTTTAAAAAAAAGTACCTTTCTGTTTTCAGACAGACTGGTTATGTGGTAATAGTGTTGAGGGAGAACAAAAGAAATTCACATGAAAATTGGGATTCATGTTTTCTAAGTTCTAAGCTGAATGTATAAAAGCAATCCAACTAACAGGAGCGATTTCAGCGTTGTATATCTGCGCTGGCACCTCTACTTGGTCTATTCCAATTATTCCGCCAGCTTATTGGTCTATTTAATGAGCAAGAGGTACTGGCGTCTGGCATGCCTCCTGATGTCTCTGGCCCACAGCTTGCTGTTGTGCTTAACCCTGGCTATGGTTTGCTCCATCTTGCCTTCTGGTGAGTTTCTTCCTGATGTCCGGCACCGATCTCTGTCCTGTTGATGCTCCTCTTCTGCAAACTTGCAGCAGCAGGGCGCTTCTGGTAAATCCACCTTTGGTTTGTTGCTTTTTCGCCTTGTTCCATGCATGGTGGTTTTTCTCTTCCAGGCCTCTCTTTCTATGGCTCCAGTTTAGAAGAGCTCCCCTCTTGGACTTTGTTTTCTTCTGGTCTGTCTCTCTACAGGACTACAGGCTCATGGTTTGCTTTGTCCCCGTGGGGCTGTTGCCTTTCATGTGGATTAAGCAGGTCCTGACTGCCTGCTCCATCGTCACCCCAGCTGTCGGGGCGTCAGGTGGCAAAGCTCCCAATGACGTCGTGCCTTCGGTACTCTGGCTAGCTGTGAGCCTCGTCTGACCGGAGCACATGATAAGGACTGTTTGCGCAGACATCTCCATCCAGTCGCTTGTTGTGGAAAAATATATTCTTTATGTTTATTCATGTCTTGTATCTCTAAGTAAGACTAAAAGTTAAGGACTGGAGACTTTTGCACATTTTCATGAAGTTTAATTCCGTTACATGCAAGAGGTCAGACGGCAAGCTGCAGCTGATGGTAAATGGCCCTGAAATGGGATATCACAATGGATTTAAGCATCAGGAGAAAGGTTACAGAAGGTTCTAAAAAGGTCCTGAAGGACAACAATATCCCATTAATGCACGACAGATTACAGGAGCCTCTTTCTGTTTACGCCAACTAATAAGCTGTCTAACAGCACTAACATTTTTAAATATCTATTTCTTTATGCATTTTCTAGATCCTATCGCATGTGTTATTGGGATAAAGGTGGGATACACCCCAGACCTGTTGCCAACGAGGGTTTTCTTGACCTCTCCAAGCCTGCGGAGTTAAATGATTGTTTTTATGTGATCATGTCCTGGATAGCTGCAAGCTTTTTACAGCTAAACTCAGGCAAACCTGAAACTATTATTTTTCCTCCCGGACATTTAACAGAGACTTGAGTCTGATGGAGCTTTTTCAAAATCAAATCTGAGAAACCTTGGGGTGATTTTGACCAGTTCTCTCTCCTTAGACGCACATGTTCAACAACTGACGCGCTCGGCTTTCTTTAATTTAAGAAATGCGTAATGTCAGGCATGTTCCTGAGGCAGAAATGGAAGTCATTATTCATGCTTTTACTTCTTCATGGCTGAACTGCTGCTGTTCACTTTTTACCTGCCTGAACCAAAACATCCCTGAGGCAGCTGCAGTCCATTCAAAATACAGCTTATCGAGCTCCAGAAAGAGAAACCACATCATTCTGGTTTTAGAAACTCCCCACTGGCTTCCAGTCAGTTTCAGAATTCATTTCAAAATTCTCATTCTTAACTTTTAAAGCTCTTAACAGGATGGCTTTTGCAGCCATATCCTTGTCGTCGGTCTCTGAGGTCCTCTGAGCAGATCCTGCCACTGATGCCTCGTTCTCTTTTTAAAACGTGATGATCCAGCTTTTGGTGCAGCAGCACCTGGACTCTGCAACTCTCTACCACTCTCTCTTTGTTTCATATTTTCAGAGGACACTTTAAAGAAAGAAAAACAGCTGAGAGCATTTCTTCTTCAGGCAGGCTTTTAGCTCATCCAGGAGGTTGATGGGGCTCAACTTCTCTCACAGCTTCGTGCTCTGCAGCCAGTTTCCCAGAGAGGGACTGGACTGGAAACTACTCAACATTTCTGCTTTCTGGTGAATTATTGTCATTTTTAATCCCCAGTTTGCTTATTCTCTGCATCCCTTTCATCACAGGACTAACAGAGTCGTGTCTAGAGATGATTACAGGATGTAAACTCGTAATCAGTGTTCCTACGGTCAGCTCATATCAGGTTTTAAACAAACTGGTGGATTTATCCTTTCACGTGTATGACAAACCTGACACCTGGCTAGTGCTCATCCTGTTAGAGTGAGACATCCTCTGTGCATTAGAGCCGCTGGGTTGCCATGGTAGCATCGTGATTGAGGGTTCCCGCATGACAAATTAGTGTAATTTGTGTTCTGACCTCAGGTCTGATCACAATGATGATGCTACATGTGTGAGACGAGCTTTCTACATCTAATACCCAGCAGCCTGAACATCAATCTCCTGGGTCACTGCGAGCTGATATCTTGCAGGCTGCCTGTCGATAGCTTGCGCTCCAAAGCCAATTTTGAACATATTTCCAATTGAAAAAGCAATTTCTTGGGCTGATTGTGTTCAGCTTTTATTGTGGATTATTTTCTTGTAATGTAAAAATAAAAACAACGACTAAAAAAGAGGTCATTTATATCTCCGTACTTTGTAAAATCTTATTACTTGTTGCCTTCAACACAATTTGCATTCGACTACGGTGGAGGAAACCCCGGCCCTTCCTGTCTGCAGCTCCCTCTTCAGTTACTTTATCCTCGTGTCTGCAGGCAGTGACTCATCTCTGCATCTTTACATCACAAAACACAGAACGGGTCTGATTATAGCTGCTGATCAGGTGTGATCACGTCCTCATTGTACGTCTGTAAAGACAGAAAATACAACATCGAGATGGCGTCCTCAGAAAGCTTCAGCTGATAAATGTGTCCTTTTTTTTTTTTTTTTTTTTTTTTAAACCAGAGTCCAGTCTGCATAATAACAAGTCGCTCGTCGTCAGATGAAACACAAAAATCTCTAATGATGATTACTGTAATTGCTGCTCAATTTGTCTCCCTCCATCTCCCCTGTCACCTCCGGGTCACCCTGCCCCCCCACCCCCCACCCTCAGTAATCTGCCGTCAGAAAAGTTTCCGCGAGTTTTCTCATCCAATTACGCAGAGGACTGTGTTATTGGTTTCCATGGTGAGCTTCCAAGATAAACATCAAAGTGCGTGATAGGGGAGTGGCTTATTGATTTAGGAGATTTAAAGGTTGCTCTCATAATGTGTCC
This sequence comes from Hirundichthys speculiger, assembly GCA_018398805.1. NCBI lineage: Eukaryota > Metazoa > Chordata > Actinopteri > Beloniformes > Exocoetidae > Hirundichthys > Hirundichthys speculiger. The sequence continues at coordinate 1,923,233 of JAGFBZ010001790.1, read as the reverse complement.
GCATTTGACCTTTGACTCGTCTTTATGTTCTTTGAAAACACAGATAACTGTGGTTGAACCGAGGACACCGTGAGCCCCCCCCCCCCACCGCTGCTTACAGATTCACCTCCTCACTTCAGCTCGGTCTTCACCGACATGGAGTGATGTCCTGCAGCCTCTGTGATGACGTACAGCGTGAGTTTGCCGCAGATGAGGAGGCGGCGGTGGGACATGTTTGAAAACTCACGGTTCAGGCTGACAGATTTATCGTCCCGTGTTCACGGCACAGCTTCTGCCTTATTTGACTGATTGACGATATGCAGCATAAATAAAGTGCAGGTTTGTTACCGTGACACATACGCCCCCGTTTTATTTTTGTCAGATTGATGAGGTATGATGTTTTAAAACGACCGCTTTTCACAAATTAAGCATGTTTATTACCATTCAGGTCTTGTTTTAGTTGTGTTGACCACAATTTCTGTCACTTCCTTTTGACAAAAAAAAAACTGTGCGGACCTGGCAGCAATTATGAAACGAAGCTGAAAGAGCAGGAAACATGATGTTTGTTCACATAAACAACTGGACTAAACTTAAATGCAGTCATCTGTAAAATGCTGCTGTTCACTGCAAACACTTTCAGATTATTTTTCCTTTTCTCTTCCAAATCAGTTTGGATGTCTGGATCCTGACTTCACAAACTGGATGACCCTCATAGCTTTCTTCCCATAAATAAATGTTTCACATGCGTGAGTGAACATGAAAGCATCACCAATTCTGAACAATAAAATCAAGTTTTGCAGAAACATTCTGTTACACAGATGTTTTTTTTTTTTTAATTTCTTTTTTCTTTGTTTTTCTTTTGTTTTGGGAAAGTCTCATTTATTCTGGAAAGATGGTGGCAAACCACACTCTGCCCATATTGCATGAACATGTAATATGTTATTAACACGTTTCCTCCGTGATCCCAACACAAGTGGAATGCTCCAAGTTGGGTTTTGTTTTTTACACCTGGCATTAACATGCTGCTCCACATGCATTTTGAGTAACTTCCTGTGGCTAGTCAGTGAAATAGAGATAAAGACAAGCCAGGCTGGGTCTATTCCTTTGTGTGTAGGTAATTTTAAACCAACCAAAATGTGTCTGTCGCTTGTCAAAAGTCTCTAGAAATGTGTTGAACTTTTCAGAAATTGCACACATGTGCATTTCAGGCTAGGATGTGGTATGAGCCCTTGTACGTCCACCTATGGACTGATCACACTGAATGCATGTTGATAACATGCATTCAGTTAACATAAGAAATATACGACAAAGGAGGTAAGAAACAAACAACCCTTTATCCAACAAGAGTCAAAAAACTGGTGTTCTTTTAAAGCTTTAGCAGCTTTATTCCTCAGTTCCCATCAGTTAGAGATTTCTATTAGAGGTGATGCAACACAATACTTTGCCCAGTTCAACAAAAAATAAAGAAAAAACACATTTTGGTCAAAACTACTCCAACAGCAATAATAAATGAAGCCAAGCTTTCCTTGGATGCCAAGAATATCAAAGGCAGCTTGCATGGAGCAACAGTGAAACAAACTGTTAACTTTTCTTACAAGAGGGCAAAATTGTCCGTCCAGAAACATAGGAGCAAATAAGCAAGTGTGAAGTTATTTTTACGATCGTTAATACCAGTTGAGTTGGCAGTGGAGCTCAAAGCAGAAGTTAAACCCTTCTTAAGTCCTTGCTTATTTTGCCGTGAATTTTAGAGATAATTCAAGGAGCGTTTGTGATGAACCAGCTGGTTTTCTGAATGCTCCTTTATGAGAAAGTGCGTAAACTTTTAAACGTGTGTTTTCAGTGGAATAATATAAATGCTGCTCAGCAGTCTCCAGAGGACGACCACAATCCTCACCAAGGCCTCGCTGCACCAAACCTTCCGTCTGCTTTTCAGGCTTCTCTTCTTGCCGCATCTCCCCGTCTCTCTCACGCTGTCATAACGCTTTTTCATCACTCTGTTTCTGATCACGGCGATGCTCCCCGCCACGGTGAGGCGTGCTGATGTGGAGTCTTGGGAGTGAGGGGCCTGTCTTGTCATGTGATTTCCCGGACTGTCTGGAGACGGCGTGGGCGTTGGCAGACGAGGTTAAGTTGTGCAACCTGTGAGCTGGCTGTGGTTTAGTCATTGTGAGTGCAGCTTACTAAATTGCCTGCTTAGAGCGACTTTTCTCACACTCGACTGCCACACACCACCAGCTCATGCCTGACCTCCACTCCCATCGCTGCTCCCTCTCGCCCTACCTTTAACTCTGATGGCGGGAGTGTAATTACGCTGACTGCATCTCCCCTCATTAGGGTCCTGCGGTGGAGCCCATAAACAGCTGCAGCGCGTCGCCCCCAGTGAGCCGCACATTGTTCACTCGCATTTACATTAAACATGAACGCTCGTCACTTTTTTTTGCTAAAAACTGTGCCATCCAAGTTGCGGGAAAAAAAATTGTTTTTGTATCAGATTGACAGTTTTAACACTAAGCACTTGGTTTTCACTTCCCTCAGCCATAAATGAGATAAATCTGCACTTTTTACACAAAGCCAGTCTGGAGATCTGCGCTGGTACATACACATCCTGCTGTCATCAGTTACCACAGCCAGAACTGGTTGGAGACTCTCTGCACAAAGCTTCCCAGTGTTTATGCTGCGACCCTGATTTATGGTTTGTTTACTTCAGATCTCGCAGCGGCTCACGCGCGCCGTCACCTGCAGGTTTGCTCTATTAAGCTCCGGTTTTGTTCGAGCACCCTCGTGCTCAGTTTTCTTCATTTTCATAAACCCTAGACATTTTTGATTGGGGAGAGTCAGTCTCTTTGACCATAAGTGCAACAGACTGAATCCATTAATAAAAAGTCAATGAGCGTGCTCAATACGACAATTTAGCCAAATACATGAATCCACAACAGTGTATTAAAGCTTTTACTGGGAAGTGGGTCCAGGGGAGGGGGGGGGGATTTGCTGCACTCTTTGAAAAAGCTAATGCAATTATGATCAGAATAATGCCTGATATTGACTGGTGTGCGAGGCCGTGAGGTGCAGAGGTGGGGCTGCTCTGGGGATGACCCCTTCCCACTCCCAGATTGATCGGGTGTGTCGGGGCAGCTCCAGCCCGAGTGATTCAGCGTGGGCTTGTGTGTCAAGCTGCGTCCAGGCCGGACTCGCGTAATTAACTTACCCAGGAAGAGGGCACTGCATCGGAGCCTCGCTGGGAGACCCTGCAGAAATAAAGGAGGGAAAAGCAGCCCGGCGAAACTCAATTTGTAATCTAATCCAGGGAGCTGCCATCGATTGAGATGCGCTTCTGCAAAAGCAGCCAGCCAGCAGCTGGGCAATGGATTAAAGTCCAAAACGTATCATCTGGAGCCTGCTGGCACCTTTGCAAATAACCACAGGGTTCTCAGTGAGTTTTATTTGTTTGTCTTTTATTTGTCATGTGAATGATATTCCCAATAACTGCACAACTCCACACCCACACGGTGCTGTAGTTGAGACAGCCCTCCCCATTAAAATCTTAAATAGTCACAATATAATGTAATGTTCCAGATAGAAATATGACAGAGGGTTGAGAAAGGCAGTAAATAAAAGATCAGTGAATCCACATATAAAATAGCAGATTTTCTAATTTACTCAATTTGAAGGGCTTCTCATCATGCTGATATTTATTATCCTGGTTTTGGAGTTCAAAACAACAACAACAACAACAAAGACACTGCCTTTCCTTACTACAGGCTAGTGGGCACCAGTGGAATCTCATCTGTGGTTTTCAAACTGTTGCTCAACTGCAAAGACACTTTGAAAAAGTTTCCCACTGAAGAACATGAAGACATCTACTGGTGATGTCTTTCCCCACATAACCAGGATGTGAGTGGTGCTGTTGAGTGTGAAATATAATGAAAAAAAAAACTGAAAGTTCAGGTAACTTCTAATAATGATCATTATTCAGAAGACATCTCTTTCTGGTTCATTCTGCAGGTAAAACTGGCAACAAGCGACTCTTCCTGTTGTCATAAATTCCAGTGAACCTCCTGAGGAAGCTTGAACATAGCTTCCTAGTTTTCTTTCTTTCTAAAAAACTCAAAACAAAGAGGACATGTTTCCAACTGGTGAACAGCGAGCTTTCTAGCTGCTGCTTTGCAGGACGTCGTGACTCGTCTCACAAACGTCTTGCAAAAATCAATAAGTGTGATGCTTTAACAAATATTTCATTCACCAGTAACATTATTACTGAAAGGGTTAAGACTGCTCTTTACTGGGAGACGTAATAGTTACACTTTCCAACAGTCAGTCAGCTATGTCAGAACCAAATGTTTTCGGGGACACGTGTCTGATGAACATGGGAAATATTCTGCGTAGCTGTTGCTGCAGGAAGTTCTTTGAGCTTCTGTGACGTCTGTTCTCTCTCTGATCTCCGGGCCGTTTCTTTCTGTTCTGGGGTCAAGTGTGGGCCTTCTGTCAACTGTATAATACCCACGTCCCCGTTCACCTCCATGCCGTTTGATCTGATCTCGGTGTCTGAGGGACAATACCTGCGTTAACGACCAGCTGTCAGCCCGCACTGGTTGCTCTCTCCACTCCGGATAGAGCGTTTACATCAGTCACGGACGAAGTTTTATGGCTCTGCTCCCTTCTAACCCCCAGCCCCCCCCCCTCCTCCCGGTACCTAAGAGCGTGACTCCAGAAAAGCTGAGGCCATTGTGGCAAATTAGTGCGGGCTGTGGATTTGATGGATTCCCTGTCTTGTCAGATGGGTGGTACAGCCATCACCCGCTAAATTAAACCTCATGTCTGTTGTTTCTTGAGCGGCATCAGGACACCCTTTTCTGACAAAAAAAAAAAAAAAAGAAAGCAAGATCTGTTTGAGCAGGGTAAGATAAACTACATCAGTGTAATTCGACTCTGCAAACACACTTTGCCTGAACTGTTTGGCATATGGAGCCAAGAAAGACTTTCCCGTTTACACGTTCTGCCACAGTTGTACGGGGTTGGAGGCGAAAAGGGAGAATGCGCGGCAGCTTTTCTGTGAGGTACGCTCGATTCCCCTGCAGAATTTTTATTGGCTGCACGTTTTGCTTGCAGAATCCCATATAACGCTCGAGATACTGTGCTTTTAGTTTTATTACGCCACCCATTAATCGGTAACTCATATTTTTCCTTTTATTCTCTTAAGGTCACAGTCCTTGTTAAGGGTTTCATTCTGGATTTCTTTCGCTGACTCTGTGTAAAAGGTAATGCATTGCCGTGTGCGACTCTCAGGAAGCTCACGCTGTCACTGACCCTGCACAGACTCCTTCATTTTATTTCCCACGGGAGATGAGGAGAATATATCCAATTGTGGGATATGAGTGAAAGACAATCCCAACATGTTTCGCATACTCTAATAGACATCCCTCCCCTCCCTTGTGATCACTTTTTTTTTTCTCCCTGTGAATTTCCCCGCATGTAGTCCGTGTTTTCTCTTTAGCAGTGCCGTATGGCTTTCAGCTCTTTATCGGTTCCATGTGTTTGATGCCTGGTCTGGGACTGGGAGAGAATGAATTGATCCCTAAAGAAACAGTCCGCTGCAATTCTCTGCACTGCTTGAGCCAATCAGGTCTCCGGCTGATCCCCACTCACTCTATTGTTGGTCTTACAGCATTTTTTACTAAAATCTCCAGGAATGTTTGCGAACACGGCCCCTTCATCTTTATCCCTCTTTTGAACAAAACTCTCACTTGTGCACTAAAGGAAAATGAAATATGGGAGAGTGGCATCAATCATGCGGTCATATATTGCAGTCATGCGTGGTCTGCAACTTATTATAGATTCTTATTACGTTACAGTTTCCTAGATGTTAAATGAGGCACTAATCTGGTACTCTAATCTCAATGCTGCACACTTTCTGTCTTTTACTGTGGACTGAATTTATGGATAAAGGCCAACCAGCCCATGAATCCCTACATGGCTGCGTTGATGTCATCCCGACCTTTGCCCTGTATTTATATGTCATTTTTATGATTATGACGAGTATCTAGAATTAGCAGCTGCATAAAGTGTTGAGGGAGGTTGTCAATTTAAAGATTGGGCTGCGGCTTTGCAAGCAATTTATAGCAAGTAGGTAATTTCTTCTGCAATTGAAAAACTGCCTCATTTCATCAGGGGGTTTTTCTCACCGCACATTTTTCTTGTGCCACCATCTTTTTTCTTTTTTTTTCTTTTCCAGAGCGCTTTTCTTTGTTTCGTCCTGATTTATGCACCGGCTGATCCATCACAATCGCAAGCTGGGAAAGATGTTTTCAGCACCATCGCACGCTGTCAAGACCGGGAGTCGTGATTTAGGGCATGTAGACCTGTTGCCGCTGTGAAGGGAGGAAGAGGTTCCAATTGGACCTGGTTCGCTTTGACATGGGTCAGTGGAGAATGCAAAGGCCCTGGAGGAAGTGGAAAGACTCTCTCGTTTTCTGAGGTTTATTTTCCTGTGAGATGGAGGGTGGAAGGGAGCAGGTTTCAGTCAAACATTACAGATCAAACAGTTTGAAAAATAAGCACACACTCACTGACACTCGCACTTTGTCATTCTTTCTATTGGTCATGAAGAAATTAGCTCCTTCAGTCGTGCACATGTGCACAAAAATAGTCAGACACACAGACCGGTGAGAGGGCGGCAACGCTCCAGCTCCCCTGATGCTGACTGTACTCCCAACAAACCACCATCAGAAAGCTCAGGCCCACCTCAGTTAGCTCCACCGTAATGAGCTGGCCAGAGCGTAATGCATTACTCATTTACTCCAGTCTTACTGAGGCTTTTTAAAAGGAGAAAGCTATCATTCTCTGACTGTCAACTGCAGTGAGATCTTCCACTGCTCTTCTGTAGACTAACTGTGAGGGAATTAGAGGCTGTTAAGTCCACTGGAGTCTTATGAATGAACATTTTATTTAAAGCAAAAGTTATGAGTATGTTAATAATAAATGATGGCAATTATGTGGTTTCAGTCACACAGTGTGAGATGATAAATGATGTGAGGAAACATGTGAGTGGATGTCGAAACATTTGGGTGTATAATACAGCCTTGTGCAATACCATTAAATGGAGATACATTTGTTGTTATTTGAAAATTATGAACAGGATCCAAACTCAAAACATGTGCATGTTCTTGTTTTCCATGCATCAATTTGTCTAACTTTTTGAATAAAGCTAGGGCTCTGCTGATCCGGGTCTGGGTCTGGTGAAATTTAATAAAGTACTGGAACAGACCCAGATTCTGGAGGCTCACGTGTACCTGAGCTTTTCTTTTTTTTTTTTTTTTTTTTCACTTTATGTAATTATTTGGTTTCATTGCTTTAATCAGCTCTAATTACCCATACGGTTATAATGTACAATGCGACGTCAAAGAGAAAATCCACAAGACTGACCACTCACTGTCTTCAGCACAGTGAAAAAAAAAAGCTTTTTGAAGAAATGTTGTAGCCTCCTCACTTTTAAAACTTCACAAAAATGACAATAGAGGAGACCCGAGTACCACTGATTATGTCCTGGAAGAGGACAGCACTCACACTCATCTGGGGCTATGGAGATCTGCGCTGTTCCAGTCTGCGGCATCGCAGTAGTACACCGTGGTCGTTCGGAAGTAGTAAATGACGCAAAATGATCTGTATCACTTATTGTGACTAATTACTTTCTTTGCCAGAAGTGGTCATGTCTGCAAAAAGCCCTAAATGCAACGGCATTACTGCCACCTAGCAGATAAAATAAGCACCATTTCGCAGCCCACAGGTTGCCTCGACTACAAAAACAGTCGTCCAACCTCTGGTCAGATGCACCTTACAAACACCGACTGAAGGCAACTCGCTCATTTTCAAGTATGAAACAATCTGAACACATTACTATGGACTGATGGGTAAATTCAACAATGTTGTGTTTTGAAATATGGACCATTACTTATACATTTATTCACTGAACTGTTATAGATGTATTTTCTTTTTCTTGTTACTCAGTGCATGAGTTGATGCTGGAAATCAATCACCTCAAATATCAGCATGACAGCTTTGACATTTCCATTTGTTTTTTTTTTGGCTATTTTGCTTGACATGCTTTTCACTAATGACTGGATGTTTTAAACCCATCTAGCCATTGTCCATACCCACTTATTCATCTTCATGGTCAGGTCCCGCCTGTTTGTCTCTTTGGAAACGTATATGTTTTGATCTAGAATATTTATCTTCTGGAGAACTGGAGCAATCTGGTGTTTCTGCATAATTGCAGGGAGTTAGAGGTGCAGCCGATGACATGCTCTCCCCAGTGTGCTTTACAGTCATGTAGTCCCATATCATCTTACTCCCACCTCAGTATTTCACTTTTTGGACTTGGCTCTGGTTGTGTTAGGCCTGTTTATACTGGAACCCATCTGGGTTTCACGTTATCAAATGATGGACTCTCAGTCCTCATCTGGCCTTTTTTTTCGTGTTCCATCATGTTTAATATTAAAAACAATCATGCAAATGTGACATCCAGGGAAGTTGTGATCTGGAACGATTTTGACTGAGCCTTGAGCCTGTGGTGAGTCTGAAGTATCTGTGTGTTCTGGTTTCAGAACTAGACTGGAGGAGGGACTGCAGCTCTGTTTAGTGGTTTTATGGTTTACACTAAGCCTATAAAAGCTAAATAAGCACTAAGATGTGACTGAGAATTAAGGATAACAATAAAGTTAGATTACAGATTAGATATGATGCATGGAAGTAGATAGATAGATAAATGTATTAAGCATAAAAGACAAAGATAAGAAAGAAAATGGATGAGATATGAGACATGAAAGATGAATACAAGTGACATGTGCAGCAACCCCTGAGGGATACGAAATCAAAAACCAGACATTTCACCAGACACATCTGAACAGAAAACATAAAAACAAAAGTTAAAACATGATGACATTTCAGAAAACACAACATAAATAAACACGACAACATTCTTTTCATATATCCTTCTGAAATGTGGCTTCTGTTTTTGTCTCGTTTCTTCTGAAATGTTATTTCATCTTTTTATTGTGTTGAGTGTTGTAATGTTTTACACCTGAGGGTGTCAACAAATGACAGTTTATATGTGGTGTAACATGTGACGCAATGCAAATATATACAGATGCAGCTAAGAAATGAGAAATAAACTGACTATATGCTGGTAAATTAGATGAAATATTAGACAGAAGCAATAAAATTAGCTGTTTCATGAGGGAGAAGACACGTTCTAAGATATATGACAAACTGAAAATGTAACTGCTAAAGAGCATCTGTCTCAGTATTTATGTGGAACAATCCAAAAATATAGACAACTTAAAAACATAAAAGTGCAGTTAGTGAATCCATGATGGGAAAGGTGACATGACAGTAACAGTAGTAACAGTAGCACGACAGGAAACAGTTCAAACATGCACTGAAAGTGTAGAAGAACCCCAAAATAATACATATCCTGTTCCCTTCATGTTAAAATGAGAAGGGAAAACATCAGACAAGTGAATCTGTGGTGTTCAGTTAGTTTCAAAACCTGCACATGTGAAAACTATTGCACAGTTTTCATATGTGCAGGTTTAAATATATATCTTCTTCTGTCTTCTCCTTTTGGCTGTTCTCTTCAGGGGTCATCTGCCTCCATCTAAGCCGATCCTCTACATCCTCTTCTCTCACACCAACTAACTTCATGTCTCCTCTTTCACTACATCCATAAATCTCCTCTTTAGTCTTCCTCTTGGCCTCATCATCCTTCCACTCAAATATTCACTATCCCACCTCTGTACATGTCCAAACCATCTCAGTCTGGCCTCTATGACTTTCCCTCCAACCTAACATGTGCTGTCCCTCTGATGTTCTCATTCCTGATCATGTCCATCTTCATCACCTCATCATTTTAACCTGCTACCTCCAACTCTGCTTCCTGTCTTTATCTCAGAGCCACGGTCTCTGAACCACCAACGTCATGGGTCTCACCGCCTTCTACCCCTTTCCTTTCATTCTCGCTGATACTCTTTTTTTGACCCAGGCCTCGACTCATCTGGAATGGGCTTCATGGGTCTTGGAACTGTTATCTCCAGTAGTAGCATAACGGGTGCATCACCCCTCCTCTTCCATTCCCTCATCCACCTATAGCAGTGATGTGTCTCCTTCAAGCTCAGGTCCCTGGTAGCCTGAAGGTTCTGCGCAGGATCTTAGCTGTTCCCAGCCATGCGCTCTTCCGAACAGAGATCTCAGATGTTGTTCCTGGTATCACCAATCCAGCCTGGGGGTTACAGCTCCCAGTGCTCCGATCCGATCCACATTTTTTCCAGCTCTTCTTTCATCTTCTCGAGCATCTCGTGTTCCTTCTTTCTGATGTTACTGTCGCTTGGCATGGCCACATCTACCACCACTGCTGTCCTCTGGTGTTTATCCACCACCACGATGCCAGGCTGATTAGCCATCACCAGTTTGTCAGTTTGGATCTGGACGTCCCACAGGATCTTGACCCGCTCGTTCTCTATCACCTTTGGAGGTGTCTCCCATCTTGACCCTGGGGCCTCGAGTCCATACTCAGCACAGATGTTCCTGTGTATTATTCCCAGCTACCTGTTCCATGTCGGCTTTGCCTGCCAGCATCTTACACCCTGCTGTGATGTGCTGCACTGTTTCAGGGGCTTCTTTGCACAGCCTACATCTGGGGTCCTGTCTTCCTCAATAGATCTTGTGTTTAGGGCCTGTTATTGCGCAACCAAGATCGATTTCTCTGTGCTGTCTTTCGCTTCAGCTTTTTTCCTGAACATCTACTATGTTGCCCTCTGGTATTTCAACCCCTTCAGTTCTGATCATCCTTCCTCAATGAGACACCATCCGTTCACACTTATCAAGTGTGAATAAGAAGATAAGATATTCCTTTTAATTGTCCCACAATGGGGAAATTTACATCCTGATGTCATGTCTGTAGATCCTGTTGAGGTGAATCAGGGAGTCGATGTCACGCCTGTTCTTGACATACAGCGTGATGTCATCCAAGTAGAAGAGGTGGCTGATGGTCGCCCCATTTTGGAATTTGTACCCTTAGCCCCCCTTTTTTATGATCTGACTGAGGGGGTTCAGGCCTGAGCAGAAGAGTAACGGGGACCGGGCATCTCCTTGGTATACAACATATACAGTCATGGAAAAAAATCATTAGACCACCATTTTTTCTTTACTTTCTTGTTCATTTTAATACCTGGTACCACTAAATATCATCATGTGACTAAAACAGACAGAAAAGAAACACTGAATGCATAAAAGCAGTGTTTTTGGCAGTACAACGCCATAGCTATTGATGTAAAAACTTAAGTGATTTAGGTTATAATCAAGAAAACCATGGAAAATGGTAAGATATCAGCTCTTAAATAAAACTCTTATGAACAATATTTGTGGTTATCGTTATGTTTGTCCAAACAAATGTACCTTTAGTTGTACCAGGCATTAAAACGAACAAGAAACTGAAGAAAACAAGGGTGGTCTAATAATTTTTTCCATGACTGTATATATTTATAAATAGTATACTGAATAATAATTGTGGAAATTCAATTCAAAATATGTGGATTTAGCTTCTTCCAAGTCTTTTATCTTTAGATGTTTATGTGTATTTATAAATTTGTATTCATGGCTAATGATGTCCAATGGATGTGAATATAGTCTTTAAAAGATGCCACGCTACTGTCATTGATAAATACTGGCGAATATCAGTGGATATTATTAGAATCAGCTGAGCTACTACTCTGTCATTCAGGCAACACCAGCAAAATGAGAAATGTTCAAACTCTCAATCTAACAGCTGTTCATCAATGAAAGATACAACAAAGATGAAGGTCATGAAATAAATTCCAGACGTCGCTTGAATGTGCATGTCAGCTTACGGGACATGTGACATTTCATTTGAAGACAGTTTTATAGCTGCTTGCTAGTTTGAATAGTTGAGAAATGTTGGACAGTAGATAAAAACACCCTGTCTGGCTTACATGGTTTATATTCTCATGGTTTATAACCCCTAACACACACACACAGCTCATTATCCTGGTTGGCCTCTAGAAGACAACCCAGTCCCCTTCCTCCCTTCCTGTAGAGCGAGGCCGACACGGCCAACACCTGCCCAGGAAGAGCTTACAACAATTAGAACTCACTGAAAATGTTGCCTGCCAAGAAAAGAAAAAGAGATATAAAAGCATGGCGGCGTAGATTAAAAATCCTAAATTAAATCAAGTGTGCCATCAGTGTTCGCTGGAAGGGAGGGGAGCGGTGGGCTAATGGCAGACTACTCATTCTTTTATTTTATTAATTCCCTCTTCTTGGTCCTTGTTTCCCTCTCGTACTATAACAGCCTCTCTGACTCATCTGCTGCAGGAGAGGAGGAACGAAAGCACCCGGGAGTGGAGGAGTTGGGGTGGGCACAGTGCCCGCCTGAGGCGGAGTGAGTCACGACACACCGCAGGACTCATTTATCACAGTGTGGCACCGGCACTTTCCTGCATCTTGGCAGTGTCCATCACAGCCTGCATGGCCAGATGTGAAAATTAGGCTGCTTCATTTCTGCACTCTGATGTTATTGTTGACTGTCAGCCCCCCCGCTGTAGTCCTGTGGTCAAGGATAAAAGGACACGAGTAAAACTCCCTGGTCAGGAGACAGATATCAGGATGCTGGTCGTGGATGTGGACTTTCCACATACAAGGAGTTGGGCTGCGGCTGCTTAGTTACTTCATCTCGACATAATGAGACTCCAAATCTTTCTCACACCAACTTTCCAGCTACCTACATGAACTCCCTCATTCACTTAAACATCAGTCACATTTGATGTAGATCAAGAACCGCTCTGTGCTGACACTCGACTACACAACACAAGACTATATATTACTGAAACCTCTTTTCCCAGAATCTCACCTGTTGACGTTTACAACCCAGCTAATATTAATATATTTTGAACATTATTAAAGCTGCAAAAGGTATATTTTATGATTTATTATCTAATATAGCTGTCGTTAATATTTTGTGATGCAATGACAGCAGCAACTCACTTCCGAACAAACAGTCAAAACCAAAACTCAAACCCATCGTGCAGTCTTGATTTAGACTCGGACCATAACCTTCTGTTTCTATCTGACGAAGGTGCGTTGTGGAGCAAAAGCTAGAATCTAACTGGCTCCGAAAGAGATGTGCATTTGTTTTTGTACATTTATTACCTCCGCCAAGGAGGTTATATTTTTGCCGGCGTTTATCTGTCTGTCTGTCTGTGTTCAAGATAACTAAAAAAGTTATGGATGGATTTTGATGAAATTTTCAGGAGTTGATCCGGAAGAAATCCTGGATTCTGGATCACTTTCAAATTTTCGATAACATTGCGGTCAATGGGGCCAAAAATTTTGTTTCTCAATATCTCCTTTAACTATTGCCCACAACTCATGAAATTTGACTCAATGGGAACCTCTATCAAATTTCAAAGGCTGATCCGGATCTGATCCAGAAGGCGGATTTTATCACAATCTGTAAATCGCTATATGGGGGAATTGTTGCGCTTGGCGGAGGTCTGCGCTCTCCGAGTGCTTTTCTAGTTGTGTTTGCGAAGACATTCGGGGAAGACAAATCTCGGCGCGTAAAGGTCCGAGGCCAGAAGACGCCGTTGAAGAGGGGCAACTTTGCAGCGCTGATGGAGAAGCTGTCACAAACCATGATGAATATGGTTCTACGGCCTCAGGGGTACCATGGGAAAACCTGTGCCAGTCATCACAATCCCCCGTTGAATCCAGGAAATGTCACCTGAAACTCTGTTACGTGAGGAAAAAGGCATAAGGCTGAAATGGCCCGAGGGTTTTCTGGACACGAGTTCATCTGAAATAGACAAAAAGATGGTTGGAGTCCTGTTCTGTGTGCTCAGACGAGTCAGACTTGCCTTTTTTTTTTTTTTTTTTTTGGTGCATGGGTGGTTTACGAGTGTGTGAAGGTACCGTTGATGCCGAGGTATAAACTGGAACTTTGGAGAGACGCACTGTCATCAAGGCTCCCTCTTTTTGGTTCCAAAGAGTACCGTGTCTGTTTCAGTGGGACAAAGCCAGACCTCATTCTGCAGGACTGACGACAGCGTGGATTCACAGACACAGACAGCGTTGTGACTTATCTGCATGCTGTCCGGATCTGGCAGAAGATGTGTGGCCCATAAAGAGCAGAATCATTTCAGGACAACCATTTACTGTTCAGCAGCTGACATCTTGTATTCAGCAAGAGCAGCAACATTTATCATCTTTAGTTCCCTAATGATTCAATGTTTAATCAAATGGAACAGTGACATGCCTCTCCTTGTGAACTTCAATCTCCATGTAGATTTGTTCTTATTATCTCAATGAACGGTGCTAATCAGGGAAGACCAAACGGTTCATACCATTTGTACGTGAATCTGTTAAATAAACTTTCAAAGGAATTAAGAAATAGCAGGTTAGACTTACAAGACCATGTTGTAACTTTTCTGTAAACGAGGGTTTGTACTTAACAAAACTAACAGTGATTAAGCCCTCATACATCAGTCCTGCTATTAATGAAAAACTCAGTTGCTCCCAACACATTTTAAAACATGGTGTTAAAGAACAACCAACACTGACATTTATAACCTTAATCCTTGAAGTTTGTGTAACTGACTGATCAGATCTCACAAACATGTATAACAGAGGGTATCCTATATACTATCAATTAAGACATGAACATTTGTGAAATGTAGAAAACATCAAACATTTCTCTTGAAACAATTCCTAATTCCATTTTTTTTCTGAGGAACAAAAGACGAAAAAATAAATACTGATCTTAAAAAAAAAAACAGTAGATCTGTCTATAGCTTCTGGAAACCTCAGATTTCATACCCACAGAGTCGTGTTTAAAAGGCCTGGTGAAACAGTTGCAGATGTTCTAAATAACTTCTCAATCTTGTATAAGAGATGCCGAGGAAGCGATAGCGTTGAGGGATGAGACTCTAAAGGCTTGTTGTGTGCTTCTTGTGCATCTCCACGAGCTGAAATAAGTGTGTTTGTTACTCGTTATTTAGTGAAACCACATGTATGTTTCTGTCTAAACAATCACCGCGTACAGACAGAAGAACAGTAATGAGATGGGATGATGTCTGGGGCTTTTTACTCTCCTGAGCCTGAGACTGTGGGATACCTCTGGTGTGGAGAAAAGAGGCCGAGGCATGTTGATTTAATCTTACCTTTCATGCCCCTTCGCGATTTCGAGGATCAGAATCACATGTCTGACGTTACATTTACATATCCGCTTTCTGTTGTCTTTGATCAAGCTGTCACTGTCAATTTTTCTCAGTTGATGTCACGTATGAATAATGCATCAATCTGTGATCATTAGTTTGTTTAAGACATCTACGCTCGTCCGGACAGGATTGGATTTGTTTGAGGGAGGGATTTACAGCCGCCCCTTCTGCCGTCAGATGTTCACATGTGGCCCCAGGGTGTTTACTGGGGCTCTCATTTTGCCGTTAAATGAAAATGTCACGGTCAGCTCATGTGAAGTGTGGACTACATGCTTCACCGATGTTCGGTTTTGATTCAAAAGTTTTCTACTGATGCACTCGTCACACATACGTTGCGTCCCGCATTCCTGAGTGCGCTCCAAAGCCCCCGGGTGGTTTCATTTCTATAAAATCATGGATGGACATTGCGCGTCTTTAAGAGGCTGCGTGGCAAACCGCAGAGCTCATAAAGCGCTCATTTACAGCTGTTGAATCACCCCTCTGTCTTCTTTGTTTTCCACATCATTCTCCCTCTCCGTGCCCACACTCTCACTGAAGATGACAGGACTGGCTACCAAAGGCCGCTATGTTGCTCACCACTCAAAAAAAAAAAAAAAAAAAAAGAAAGAAAATGATGAGACTGTTGCCGCCACCTCCCCTCCCATTACCCTGAACACCACATCCTCTTCTTCAGCTCCATCTTCTACCTTCTCGAGTGTCTGGTCCGCCTCACTCACTTTAATCTCATAAAGGTGGATGTCTGATGCAGAGAGTGAGAGGGCTTTTAAGTGGATGCTATTGAGGTTGGTATAGTGTGTATGATGGGTGAGAGGCAGGGGGCAGAAGGAAGGTGTTCCTGTAATGGCTTCAGCCCCTCCGCTCCCCACCCACCCGCTCCCCCTCCAACTCCATCAGCCACTAACGAGCCCGTATAGACGCCCAGTAGTGGGTTGATGATGTTGTGGCAAAAATCAGAGCTGGGCACAAAGGGAAGAAGAAAAAAAAACTGTGGTTCCACGGAGCAGCACAGCACGGCCGGTCACTTACTGACATTGATCCGCATCCCAATCCATCTCAATTTGGCTTATATGCAGTCGCATCCAATTATGGCCTGAAAGCAGCATGTTTCAGCAGAGGCATCCAAAAGCTGCATTCAGTGATGAGCTCACATGCGGTATATACACTGTGAGGCACACAGAAGAAAAAAAAAAAAAGAAAAGAAAAAAGCCCCCACCGCATTTAGGAACTGAGGGCCGGACAGGGAGAAGTGTGTTCATTCTTTTATGCGAACAATCCACTCCTCTCTGTCCAAATGCCTGAAATCCCCAGGGTGAGTGTGCCGCTGTCTGTGTTATAACATTCTCCATTTGTGGAGAAGATGAATGTGTTCTCTTCTTCATCCCTCCCCCCTCCTCGTCTCTCCTCTGTCCCCCGTCGACTGAAGGCTGCTGTCTGGGTGGTAAACAGTAAAGGTGCACTAACCCCAGAGAAAGGCGTGTGGGGGGGGGACGTGTTCGTGTGTTTTCCTGCACATGTGATGAATCATGAACACAAAACGAGTCGTGGTTCTGGATATTTTCTGTTTCCTGTATTATTCTCAAGGATACACAGAGACGGACTCTCTGTCTCAATGACAGCAGACGTTTTAAAAACAGGGCCCATTCAAAACTGAGACGTCCACAGATAAAAAAAAATATATATATACTCTTTAAAAGTCTAAAAATCCTCATCAATCTCAAACCAGTTTTTCCTTTACATTACCATGTATATAGATAGATGACTACATATCTCAGATTTTTATCATTACTAAGAAACATCTTTGATTACCTTTTAAAATGTTCATATGAATGAACTGTTATTCCTTTTATCCAAAACCAGGAAATCTATTTTCTTGTCCTACAAGCAGAATAAAGTGTTTGAAATACTTTTAATCTAATTTGGTTCTACTGCGGACCTGGCATTATGGGTTGTTTTTGACAAAAATGTTAGCTTAATCAATTTTAAATTGGAACTTTAACAAAAAGTGAAGTCATGGTTCCTCTGTACAAAACACTTAATACGTTATTTACACAGAATCGCATTAAGATGTTGTTTTCCTGTACGGACGGAGCAAAACTGAAATGTGATACGACACTACCTTGAGTGTGTTGTGCCCATTTGATTTTATGAAGTTCCGTTGTGTTGAAAGTTTAATCAAGTTCAAGTTGTTTGCAGTTGTTGTACATTTAACTCAGATGCTCCTGTAGCTGTCTGTAATACATCCCAGAAATGAACTGGACGGAGCAATTATCCTCAGATCCCTCTGAATTACTTAGTTAGTTACTTCTTGTTGTTTGGCAGCAGTGACCGTGTGAGGTTAATGCACGTGTGCCCCTCTTCATCCCCTGTGGCCTTGCAGTCAAAATCCCCAAGTTTTGGTCCAAGGATGTAATCAGTTTAACCGGCTCCACCTGTGAGGATGAGGAGGCTCGCAGTCAGATTCATGTGTGTGTTTCATCTTCCTTAGCTTGAGTAAACTCTGAAACGGTGCTATTCTAGCTAGCAAGAACCACGTGGAGTTTCTTGTGGACATCAAACCCCAATGATGGAATCACAATTCTAGTTATCAGTTTGGTAAGTAAACCTGTTTTATTGTCGTTTTAATGTTAATGGGTGTCCTGAGTGTCAGACGGCTAGTTACACTCATGGGTTCAGAGCTGAATATTTCTCATTGAAAGAGTTAAAGTAGAAAAATAAATAAATAAATGCAGGTGTTTTTAGAATAGGTTAACCCTTTATAGGTCTCTTAATAAAATAGTTGAAATGCAAACATTTCAATGCTAAATATCAGCAGAATATTACTTGATGTCACCAGTGTGTGTGTGTGTGTGCGTGCAGGTGTGTGCATGCATCTTAACTCTTGTGTCGTTGCGTTTAGAAGTCAGCCCACTGCTGGTGGATTAGCTGAGCTGGGTGCATGAGCCCGGGTGGAGTTGGACCATAACAATTGTAATTCGTAGTGTGTGTGGGTGTGGATTCTGTAATTGGCTGATTTTTATGGGTTTTTGCTCCAGTGACAGTTATGGAACTAGTCATCTGTGTTATAGGACCAGTGTGTGGCCATTTATGTTGTGTTCACAGCAGTTTACCCCTGTAGCCGTCTTTTAACTAAACATTGTGTCAACTTTTTGCAAGTGAGCACTTTGGCTCGTGACGGCCGGACTCCGTTTTATGATGGATGGTCCCGTTTTAATATGCTGCTCTGGTCTGACGTACTGCTTGAGCTCTCTTTGTTTTATTTATTCTTCTTTGATAATTTGAGGTGACTGCAAGTCATCTTCATGCATCATCAGATTTTTATTATTTGCAAATCAAAGTCAACAACTGACAAACTAGTTACTTTAACAGATATAACATAAATCCAAAGCACAAACATGTCTTTTGATGGGTTTATTTGGTTGTTTGTTCCTCCTTCCTGCTGTTTAACACCATAAACCCATCCAGTATGCTACATTTTACTCATCGCTACGTATGTGGGGGCATCTCACTTAATAAGCTTTTCCCATTTATGTATGTTTTCTGCATTTTTATCTGAATGTGTCAAATAAATGCAGGTGAGCGTCTTGTTTGTTGAACGCCTGCTAATGTTGAATAAATTTCTCCTGGCCTCCACAATTATCCTCAGTTCCAGACAGGGCTGTTGTTCTGCATCTAATTTACGTCCCGAGCACTTTCTGAAATCTTGCATCATAATTTGTGAAGCTGTAATTCATACAAATGAGCTCATTTTTAGCAATGAAGTAAAGAAGTTAGAAGTTGGCCAAAAAGATATGACTTCAAGGATATTTTACAGTTTATGTTCGCAGGAGTGTGATGAATATCCTGTAAGATTTGAAACTTGATACTTTTTTTTGAGGAGAAAAAAGGTCTTTAACAGTGTTGTAAGAATGGAAAACTTTCCAGAGAACTTTTTGTTCTTTGGTGCAGAACTCCTGCGGGGTGAATAATTCATTTTCGATCATATGGGACTAATATGTGACACAGTTGCAGAGTTTGAAAGACCTTCGTCATCATAAAACCCTTTGACAGCCTGACCTCTGCCATGTGACAGTCTGTAAAAGTGCTGTGTTGTAAAGTGTAGGTTTTTTTTTCCCCACGGTGAGTTAACTAATGGAGAGACCTTCACTGGTTAACTCATTTCATTCTCAGGTGAATGTGAATCATGAGTGCAGACACAGAACAGCAGGTAATCTAGATTTACCAAATAAAACCATGAGCCGACTCACAGAGATGATGATGATCACGGTCAGTTCCTGTTAATGAAATGTCAGGTCTTGAAACTATAGTTTAGGGTGAAAACGTTATATTATGTTGATTTAACGCTTCATCAATGAAGAGAGCGATACAGATGTGCAATGTAAAGTTTTTAGATGTTCTGAATCATACAAGACAAAGCTCACAACCCTTCTCGTCCTTTTGAAGCTCAGTCAACTGGGCTGTGAAACATTTTGTTTCTGGGTAGAAAGAGCGTTGTATAAATCATTCTGATCTCAGAGTAGGATTGTTTAAATGCAGCTGAAATTAAACATCTCACGCTTCCTTGGTTTGGTTGTCTTAGTATAGACATTTTCTTGATGACGTCTCCATGGGTAAAGCTGTATTTTTATTTATTTTTTCTTCATACTTGCATCCGTCAGAGCCACAGTTGTCAAGTATGAGGAAGTTCTTATTTTTGCTGATGGTCAGAACTGATCTGTAAGTGATCGACAGTCCAGCCATTAGAGCAAAACGGGATTCTGTGGCATTTATCCGTAGATGAAGTTGATGAGAAGAGTAAATCTCCCTGGGATTTATATTTTTAAAAAAAATGCACGTATGGAAGGTCAAGAAAAGACCTTGAGTATGGATTCATTTTGGCTCTACTGTTTAATTAAGAACTGATCGGGCAGAAAACATCGAAAGCAAAGCGAATCTCCAGTTAATTGTCAGAGCTTTTCCAAGCTGTAAATCATGACAGTCTTGAGCTCTGGGAGAGATTTGTCCACATTTGCAAACATCGATTAAACTCTCCCAAGTCAATTGTTTCTTTCAGCTTAATTTTATTCCCATTTAACAGATGACGCAACTGCAACAGATGCAGAATAATGAACGCTGTAGTTTGTTTCTATTTCTTTGTTTGGTTGTGTCAATAATCATTGCTACCTCCTGTCCATATTCGATAAACACACATGGTTTGCAGCAGGATACCCACAGCGTTGCTGGAATAAACAACTTGCACACTAACCATCACCTATGGTTTCAAAAGCAAATGCACACAGAGATGTTTAACAGTGTTGATACGATGCGTCACTAAACTATACAAGTGGAGGCCATTTCTGGTAGTTCACTGAGGGTTCGCTCACACACACATGTCTCCAAGGTGAACCATCATGAACACTTGCACTCGAGCGCTGAACCCTGGACTCACGGACACGTGTACATTTCCACAAGCAGCCTTTCTTTATTGGGAGCAGGAGAAAAGTGGGGGCTGTCATTCTGGATGGTGTCCAGGTGGGCCTCTCCCACTTCTGCCATTAAACTCTAAGCCTGTGGGAAGGACGGTTTACTGGGCTCCTCTGAACCTCGAGACTGACCATCAGGTCACTGCTAACGGCTCGCTGCCATAACTCAACAGCAGCCAGATGTGCCAGAAGTGACGAAGAACATGTTCATTGCAAATATCCTGCCATTAAATTACAATCTGTCAGATAACACTGCATCAGCCGGAGATAACATGCTGGACGTCTGGAAGTTTTCTTACATGGATGGATGACATTCATTTATCCCACGCTTTGTCAACATCTGTAGGAATTCTCAAACACTTGCCAATAAAACACTTTTTTATTTAGTAGAAAATGTGTTGCAAACATGAGTAGTTGAGGAGCTGAGTACCTCCGAGAATATAAAATGGTAAAGATAATAAAGATAAGCCACATTATGCGTAGTGCTGTTTTTTTTTTTTTTTTTCATGTTAAAATGTCAGTTTAGATTTCATTTGAAGGAGTATTTGACTATTTTTAGAAAGCGTCCTCTAGCACTCTTACGGCTCGATCTTCCGCCAAGATCTCCTAAAGCCGCTATTTAGGGATAGCGGGTAGCGGGAGAGGCGTTCCCCCGCAAAAAACGCAATCTTCCACCTTGCTAAACCTGCTATCCCACCTGCGCTACCCGCTACATTATGCATAGGAGTGGTTAGGGCGTTCCACCTGTTAAACCAACCAGTGCGTCAGTAGCCAATGCCTTTAAGAGCAGGTTGCGCTACCAGCTAACCGCTATGGAGCATCTTTTCATCCAGATCGGAGCAGCTCTCGTGCACAGCTCGTCTAAGACTCTGCTGTAGAGCTTCCTCCTCTTCCTTCCTTCTCCTCCTCTGCACTGATATATACATAAAAATATTTTTACACAGACAATTCCTATCGGCTACCTGAAAGTCCCAGATAGTTGGTGCGCTCCCAGTAAACATGCTCTGGTCGTCTGTGGTTTAACTGGCGAGCAAGCCATTTAAGACGATCTCTGCTATTTTCTCAGGGCTTCAATTGAGGCCAAATTACGCTTTTTATACAAGAGTTAATTCGAGAGGTAGAGCCGTTTGTGCACGTCCACATGTAACCAGGTGGACGCGCATTGATGCCATTTGGACGCGCTCTATGCACCGACAAACTAAGGGAGTCGGCATAACGGGCAGCCGCTTTAGGGAGCGGAAGATTGCATTAGCGGTTAGCGAAGGTTCCTAAACCCGCAATTTGCGGGTAGCGGTTAGTGAGTAGCAGCTAGCAGGAAGTGTACGATCAGGGCCTTAGTCTCCTCCTGTTGTCAACAAAAACCACTCAAACTTTACGCTCCAGCCCTGGTCGCCGCGTTACGGCACGTGAGTAAAGATGGAGCGAGCTTACAGAGATGCAAAGGCAGCTAAGAGTCTCTCTGAGTCATGAGCGTAGAGGACGTAATGAGAACTGCTTACTAAGGGGAACTTTTTGGAGGGTTCTTTGTGAGTTTGGTGTATGAGGCCTGATGCAATTCTGAATGTTTTATGGCTTTTAATTTGTCCCCTTTTGTGCTGACCTTCTCCATCGGGGTCCTTTTGCCACTGTGTCTGTTCATGTCTTGGCTTCAGTCATCTTTTCAGCTGGTGAAGTGTGGAGAAGTCGAGCGAGTGAGAAATGGGATCCAGTCATGGATTCCCTTATTCCAGCACGCTCTCTTCCAGTCTGTGTTGTTGCCTTAAGTGGAAGAATTTATGTGGCCGTCGGCTCTATTCACAAGCTGGAGAAGAGCAGGAGATTGACGGGGGTGTTGGTGAGGTGTCCACAGTAAATTGTTGCTGCATCAGTCTCTCACAGTGAAGAGAGCGACGAGCCAAAAGTCAAAGCTATCGATGTGCTGGGAAACCAGTGTTACAGTATGAAGTGTTGACAATAAAAGCCAAATTACAGATCCATGAAAGGCAAAATGGTTTTCTTGAAAGTGTCTAGGTTGACTTTTTCTGCTGCACAAGCTCGGTAGCTAAAAAGTTACTTGGACTCGAGCTGTTGCCCTTCTGCGTTTGACCAGCTGAAGTGGAAGTCTGTTCAGGTCGTCTTCAGCTTTGACAACGTCCAAACTGATTTTTGGAAAGTTAACTTTCAAGTCGACGTAAACCAGGAGTGTTAAAAGTGCTCAGAAAAAAATGGATGTGAATCTTGACACTTGACAAACAATACTTAACAAGCACTCGTGAAACGAGTGTTCGATGGGGTTTTATGAGTTCCAGGAGACTAAAATGATCGACTCCACGAACGGTGATGGTGTCCTGCGAGTGTGATTCTGCAGCAGCCCGCTGCCTGGCGTCCACACGCAATAAACTACAAGTTTCTGATACACAAATCAAATGTCTAGGTAACTTCATGTGCACTTATATGTGATGATTATCAGAGGTACAAAGTCAAGCAAATGTCCTGTCACGTTACTGACAGCAAATACTGACTCCTACATGTGCAGTGGTCTGTGAAGTCATGCCAACTGCATGTAAAAACCCAGTTGAGTCAATTTCTACTAATTCATCACGTCAGCAATGAGGCATTTGTTGTAAACCATCTGTCAACTCTTTCATGTTGTCTATATATTCCATTATTAAAAGGGAGTTTTCTCGTTCTGGTTCACGGCAGAGAGAATCCAAGCAGAGAAAACGTGCACGTCTTACCGGCTTCTTCTGACATGAGAGATACTGGAGGAAACCAGTCGAGGCTAATAGTTATATTACATCCCAGCTCTGACGATATCTGCACGCGTGGTTAGCCCTCGCCTGCCTCTATAATTTGATGTTACTGTGGTGATGTTTGTACATCTGTGTACTCTGAGAGATTATGTTTGTCGGTATGACATCATGCATCTTTTCCCTCAGGAAAAACAACTTTTTTTTTTTTCCTAAAAAAAGAAAATCATAATTTTTCTTGTGTATGTTAGTAGCTGGCATTTGAATGATCCCAGTGATTGGTTTATTTTAAATTTCTCTTAAGTATACACCTCCAGGCTACGCCGTGATTAGAAAAGGGCATCAGTGATGCTGGCATATGGGAAGCATCAACTCTCTCTCCAAGCTGTCACTTCCTTCCTCTTTATTTTCTCTATCATGATGAAGAACCACTGCCTGCATCCATCCCTCAGTGACTCTGCCCATTAGAAAGGTCACCTCAGGTCATTACGGGCTGCTCTGTGAGCTAGAAGGGCTTCGACCAAAGACGATGCAACAGGATACGGCAAGCGAATGTTAAGGGGGCTAGTACCTGTATCTGCGCTTACGAGGAAGGAAACGCTCATTTGTAATGAACTGTTTACTGTTTACACAGCACTGATCCTTTGATTAATGTAATTGCCCTTTGGCTCAGTCAATTAAAGTATCAGTCAGTGTTCTGTGGTTTAAATAAACATATTAATAGCATGATTCCTGCTTTTGAGTGCGCTCCATGAGGGGAGAAAAAATTGGTAACCGAGTAAAGAATCTGGTGTTAGATAAGGTTACCATAACAGAAAAACAGTGGTTAAATAAGCAGCAGACATCATAAAGGATAAAGAGTCTGTTGGGTCCTTTTTTTTTCCATAAACAGCAGGTATCTGTTTCAGTAATTCAAACAGCCGGGCTCACCATGTGTGGTTTGCTTTATTGTTGGTGGATGCAGAGTGGATCCTGATTCTCCTGTAAATGTGGTTTATATGTGGATTTTAAATGCATTATTGTCATTGAGCTGTACATGTTTCAGATGGTCACTATGTCGCCTGATATTGTCTTTTGAAACCAAGCTGCCAAAAAGATTAATTTTAATTGAGGGTATGACGATGGCTACCTGCAGTGTGAGGGTTCATTGTCTTACCCAGAGATACCAGGAGGAGCTTGGATCGACCAATCTTCACTCGATGACTTGAGCAAAGGTCACAATCGGTTGAACTGGGCAACTTCTCTCCAGAAGAGTATGATTCTGCCTGCATGCAGTCACACTAAGGGACAGACGGGCTCGGCTCTGGGTGAATATTAGTTGTCGTATGTCCGTAAACTGTAAACTTAGAGAGATATGGAAGAATGTTTCCTAAACGTTGACAGCAGTTTCTTGTTATATGAAGTGGAATAACACCTTTTGAGATGCCTTTGCTCAGCAGGTTTAAACACTAGAGTATCATTGACTCCTGCTAGCTACTGACTACATGTTGTACAAAAACTGTTTTTTTTTTTTTTTTTGAGTCATTACTCCATCCATAGACATTATTGAGCCCACCATCTACCATCCAGTCTCTTGGAAGACAAATATTGTGCTTCTTTCATCTCTTTTGAGTTTGTGACTGAAGTCCTTCCATCACTTAAGCAGCTTGAAGTTTGCAATATAACCCGTCCTGTATCTTAAAAGATGGATGATTTGTATTTTTTACTCCTTTTCATTATTCACTGTTCTGGATTGTGTGATCATCAGTTGTTCCTGGTGCCCTTGCACGCCTCCTACTCCTAAAGGATAAAGTCGGCCAGTAGGATTTCCTTTGCCACCCAAAAATGTTTGCATGACTCAAATTACAATCTGCCTCTTGCATTTACTCATTGTCGCTGGAGCCTAGTTATTCTCTGAGGTTTTTTTTTTTTTTGGTTGCAACCATCCTGGTGGTCTTTTACTCCACTAATTGCAGCCACCCACCTCACCCCCATCCCCACCCTTCCCTGGCTCGCTCTCCCGTAAGATTCCTCCAATCACTGTCGCCATCCAGTGTGACAATAAAACAAGTAGTTTTCGTAATGGAAACGCACAAGGAGTCTGACCTTACAAGCCCAGTGGAGTGTTGCGCATCAACATGACGTCTGATCAGCTCGCTGTGACCAATCAAATGTAGTTCTTTATAAGGATGTGTGTTTGTAGTAACACTGATCCCACCTCCACCGAGGTTGAAAGGACACCTTGTAAAGTCAGGCCGAAGATTAAGTAGCTCATACATCATTACACTGCAGTTGGGCCACTCCAGTCATTAGACAGAGCCGTACACTACTGTAACCACAGGGACTGGCTCAGCTCACACACACCTCTTAATGGTTTTTCCCAGAATGCCCCCTGGCTGGCCCAAACTCTTGTTATAAGAGGTTTGGACTTTAAAATGAAACAGGCATGCCATACCTCCAGCAGGGCATGGTGTTGTACAGAACAGCAGAGCGAGGCCAGGGATCTGTGGGACAATAACGGAGTAAAGTAACACTGAAGGGACTGCAGGGGAGGAGTGGGATACGTCTCAAGATGCTACTCATGAGATCGTAACCTTGGTGTCCGTCCAGACATCCACTCCGGCAATTTCCCTCCCTCACGTGGATGCACTTCACTCCCCACTTCTCAGTTTCCTGTGTCCCAAGCTGCTTGTCTCCTAGCTCAGTTGCAAGGTCGAGCGTTTCCTTTGATTCATCCATTTTCTATTTATTTATTTATTTATTTTACCACCGTGCAGCCACAAAGGGATTTAACACTGTCACAACCTTTTCCTCCATCAAACCTCAACAAGCTCAGACACACAGACAGAAAATCCGAGTCTTCCAAACTGCACCGACGGCGAGCCATCACTGAAATACAGCCAAAGTAAATCTGAACTGCCTTCTCCTAGTTGGACCATACTGTAACTCAACTATGTCTATGCATAGAAAGCATTAACCTATCATCAAACTACCTCATAAATTAAGTTCCCTTTTTACATTAAGAGCACTCTTAAAAACCACAGCAGTCCTTGATAGTTGAGCCCATTAAAATCATTTATATAAAAGAATAAATCAAAAAATATATTGCACCAGTCATGCTGTGCCACAATAACATCCTTGCGTCTTTGCACTCTCACTGGACAAGAAAAGATTCATTACCAGTCCTGAAACTCAAAGAAATGAGCGACGTTGCTGGATCTTCTCAGTACGACACACCTTTTTGTCATTAGCTAACGGAGCGCTACAGGAGTACAATAATTAGTGTGGTGGCATGATGCATCTTCTTCGCAGCTGGCAAACAACTTTAGATTAATTACTGCCACCTACCAGCTGCTGGAGTGTGTGCATCAGCGTTACTAGTGCGCCATAACGTAGGGAGCCGAGAGGTGTGATTAAATGCCTTATTTCACTTATTGTGTTAATTTTGATTGAATAATTGAAGGGGGGGTTAGAAAAGACCCAGCCCCTTTTAAAAAAATATATATATATTTATTTCAGTTGCTTTTAAAATGATTTGCCCTCTTGAGAAATTATGCAAATATTCCAGTGTGTTCACACACTGAAAAGATGTGGTTGAGTCCTTGTGTCCAGCAAAAATATTCCAGACTTGTTGTGGGTTTGGTTTGTGTGTGTTGGATTTGTTTTCTCACGCTAAAAGAGGCAGGGGAGTTGAGTTTAAAACACTTACGTACATGCTGATATTATTACCGTAGATCTCAGGAGAGTGGAAAAGATTGAAATACTTTTTTTTTTTTTTTTTGGAGCAACCCCCTCCATGATGAGACAAGTGTTCAATCAGGTCTTGTGCCATCATGTCAATGAGGAGTTTAGCTCAGGGTAAAGTTTGGGGGTGGATGAAATATGAGGAAATGGTAGAAATAAAAAAGCGTGTCCAAATTTCTAAGGCTATTCTGTTGCTTCTGTGTTCTGAAACATCCACCAGTGTTTGCAACAGCAGCATAAAAGCAAAGGCATTTTACTCTGAACATCAAAAGAAACACCTTGAATAATTAGGCTGAAAATCAGAAAAATGTTCCACTGTGAAACAAGTCAACAAAGTCATCCCGTCCAACTGTTTTTAATCGACACATTTCCCCACAGAGTTAAGTCCTCAGCCAGTGGGCGTCTTGAAGCCCCATTTAAGAAGTGTTCAGGGTCATGAGAAAGAGACTCCTCTGCGCAGGTAAAGGTATGAATCTGACCTGTAGCACATTTAGCCTTCAGCTAAAATTTAACAAAGGTGCTCTCAATGGCCCGACTGCTGCCTTTTATAATGCAGTTCTATAAACTCAGCATTTAAAAGGGCGGTCTGGCAGTAACTTTCTTTCTACTCGGCGCTGGCTGTCAGGAAGCTTCTGTGGCTTTCATAAAATTTCCCAATACCAAAATGTTCCTCAGAAGGTAGGGCTGAACAATCTATCGTTTCAGACCGAAAATCGCGATCTCTGACAACGCAATTTTGGGATCGTCAAAATACACGATTTTTCACAGGGGTGGGTGTTGTCAGTTACATATGCAGTGCATATAGTTCTACTGTTGTTTTTCTTCAATTTGATCTCACCAAACGTTTAAGTGATCACCATCACTGAGGATTTTTTTTCCGGCCACATTTCCTTCTCGAAGACGATGGGTCTCCACTATCCTTCCAGTTTTTAATAATGCGTTGGACAGTTCTTGGAATC
Organism: Hirundichthys speculiger; assembly: GCA_018398805.1. Taxonomy (NCBI): domain Eukaryota; kingdom Metazoa; phylum Chordata; class Actinopteri; order Beloniformes; family Exocoetidae; genus Hirundichthys; species Hirundichthys speculiger. The sequence continues at coordinate 1,895,103 of JAGFBZ010001790.1, read as the reverse complement.
TCCTTAGATGTTTTCTCTGCTTGATGCATGCCAATGATTTGACCCTTCTCAAACAGACTAACATCTTTTCCACGACCACGGGATGTGTCTTTGACATGGTTGTTTAGGAAATGAGAAGCAACTCATTGCACCAGTTGGAGTTAAATAACTTGTTGCCAGCTGAAAGATAAATCGCCCATGCAGTAATTATCCAATAGGAGGCTTGTACCTATTTGCTTAGTTAAATCCAAGAGGCGACTTTCTGTTTGGCCGGGCAGTGTCTGTGAAAGATTAAACCAAGTTGGCTTTGTAGCATGTGAGAGGACTTCCAAGATGGCCGTCAAGGTCACGTGGTAACCACGTTCCCTGACCAAGATGGCCATCACATCTCGCAATAGGACCTCAAGATAGCGGACGAGGTCACTTGGTAGCCTCGCTCACAGAAGGTTGTTAGTAGGAGGAAGGAAGGAAAGGAAAGGCTAAGCTGAGGAGATTTCCAACCACCGATGCTGTGGTCGATCCCAGCATTTCCACAGGAAGGAGAGTGTGAAGTGGACTTCCACACCATTGTCCTGATCATTGATTTGGAAGTCAAGGCACGACCACCCAGTGGTGAGGAAACACGTCTGTTACGTGGATAAATCCGTGCCAGCAGGCTCAACAGTAATAACAGTGTAACAACGAACAGAAAAACATTAACTACGCTAAGTATTTCTACCCAGACACAAAAGCCTCTTAGGTGGATCGCTCAGGAGGCGATCGTTGGGGTCGTGGTGTCCGCGGAGGATGGCCGATACTGGTAACGGCTGAACCGCTGGTCGATTATGCTCGGCTCAGAAATCCGGTCTCGGTCTCAGAAAACCATGTGGTCTTTGAGAAACACATGGTGGCCCAACAAGAGGTTTTTGGCATCACGTAATCCATTTCAACATGCTTTTTTGATTATTACTGTTGCAGTGGTCGCAACATTTGGCAATACTTTACCTGATGTATGATATATTGCGCAACTCAATGATTTCTTCTGAACAAAGCCTCGCCTATTAGAAAGAAACGTGCTTCTCCGATGTTTAGTAATAACGATATGACTGGTGTGTTAAAGATTTTACATGTGTTTCATCTAGAGGAGAGCGCAAAGATTTACTGTCCTTTTATCAGCTGTCTCGTGGAGACTGAGAGGTGAGCGCTGATTTTAGGAGCCTGGAGGGGTTTAGTGGTCGTCATGACTGTCAACAAGGAGACCCCAGTTTGTACTATTCAGAGCTTTCTTTTGTTTGAAACAAAGCCTTTTACTCGCTCTGTGGTCATGTTTATGCATTTAAAAACCAGTTTCGTGAAGGAAAACATTGTGGTCTGCCTTAAAATATACACGCTCATGAGAGTTGCTGCCTGCAAATCTTTTTCCTTGCTTGTTAGTTTTAGCAATGTGAAGCAGAACTGTCTTTCTTCCCAAAAATAACCCAGTAGTTGAGCTGGGACGACTCAAACATAACTTATCAGAACAATGGACATTAAAGCAGGTGTTTTAACTCTGGATAAACATTGTTGGTTGTTGCACATTAACTTTATGAGACGGGTCAGGCGAGTGAAAGTAACATGTATCTGTATTGACCTCTTACTCCTCACGCTCTGATTGGTGCTCCCGGTGAAATGTGACTGATCCTCTTGGACTTGATGAGCTCTACTGAGCCAGGCAGCCGCTCCTCCTCCTCCTCCTCCTCCTCCTCTTCACTGGGAGCACTGCTCCTATTGATCTCATTCTTTAAGTGTTACCATAAATTCCCTCCCCATTAGTTTAAACTGGGTGATGTTTGATCCACCCTGTGATTAATCTGGAAAGTCCTCCACAGAGAAAGAACCATCCTCTGCGTGCTAACTGCTGCTCATCCCTCCTGCACCGGTGTGGGCCCTCGTCTTATATTACCTCTTCATCCACCTCTCTTTTCCCACTTTTTCACTTATCTCCCACTCTTCTGTTTATGCTTCCTGTATTCCTGCAGAACAAAGAGCTCCTGCTAGAGAGATTAAATTTACACCTAATTTTATCTGCTTTATTTTCCTGTTGGATGTGTGGCCACCGTCTCTTTTTGTTGATGGCTGTAATGTACCAGGCGTACCATTTTTTTTCTTTCTTTTCTTTTTTTTTTAAATATTTAATTCTGAAAGAAGAAAGCAATCCGATTACAGAAAACTGACAGAAAAGCTTTCCATGAAACCAAAGAAGTCCTCAGGCTGTTTAATGGACTACAGATGAGTTTCAACGGTGCACATGAGAACTGGCTGAAACTGCATTTGCAAATATGTGGTTTGCGTAGGCCTGCTTGGACACCGCATACGTGTAGATCTAGCACAATTTAGATTATTCCTTTTTACTACACTACATTTTCCGGGGTTACAGACTAGTATTTGACCCTCTCAGAAATACAGACCCCTACCAGACATCATAGAGATGTAGGAGGTGTCAGATACGTTCCCTCCTCCTTGTCACGTACAGTATCTCATGGCAGCTCTGTCCTCTGTCAGCTTGATGGCCTCTCAGGTGTCGTTTGTGATCAAAGAGTCCCAGGTTAGCCCTCCAGCTCTGTGTTTTTTGAGAACTTCTTGAATTATGTCGCTCAAGTGTTCGGGGTTCATGAACTGTGAAAGACCAGACACACAAATCATTCCTGGGTGAAGCCATATGTGAGGCTTTAAATGTGAAGACTGCAATAATAATGTTGATCTGGGGCCAACTTCTGCAGGAAAGGGTTGGATGGATTTGTGTTGTGTGCGCCAGAGCGAGCTTCGCTGCAGATAAAAAATGTGGCAGGGATTTCAATGCAGGTCTGGTCTGTTATGTCCACAAAAGGTGATCTGAACTCCTTTTTTTCCCCTGTTTTTCCTTTTTTCTTCCATATGCACCATCTTATTTGTGTATTTCTTTGCCTTTCATACATGGTGTGATCTGACAGGAAGAGCTAAATCTGCCACAGGAGATCAAAGCTGTAATCTCATCTTCGTCTCTGCAAATTTGTGCAGGAAGTTTTGATTAAAAAAGCTTCCGTGCATTCATGTGAGGAGCCTTGCCCACCTCCAGTTAGCTGATTAATACCCCAGAGGACCTGACAGTCAACGGACAGCCTGGCGCTTCTCCTGCTCCGCTGTTTCAGAGGCCGGGGGGGGGGGGGACGAATGGGGACCTGAGCAACGAGCTACAGCAGAAAACACTTCCAACACTCATATACACAACTTGATTGGATTTGGGTTTGTGAGAAGAACAGTCATTTAAACATTAACTGAAAGACCAAACCAGTGCTGTAATTTGTTTACACACTTGAAGAACAAACACCAGCACGTTTTTCAAATTTCAGGGGGGGGAGGGGGGTAATGCATGCAACAGCGCTCAAAAAATTCTCACCGCATTTGGCTCCATTAATCCACTCCTGTGCCTCCACTGCTGCTTGTATGAACCTCTCTCATTATCCGGCTGATTTACTGCTCAGGACCGGTGCGTTCAAGAGTCACTTGAATGTCCTGCGGTGGAGGTTTGATTCCTGATTCCAGGTGCTTCTCCACCCCTGCGTGTAAGGTCTTGAAACCCGAAGTGCAGAGTTTAATTAGACGGCAGCGTGACTCACTCTGCAGCGATTGTGGGGGTCACCAGTTTTCCACAGTGTGATCCGGGAATGAAATGTCAGTGAGTATTTTAATCAATTTGATTCCGCGCCGAGGTGGCGTTGCAGGTCTGGCGGCGTGTAATGACGCGTTAGGCTCATTATAACGTGCGTTCAGCAGGTTACTCTTGACCGTTTGTCCTAAAAACTGCATCTGTTAAACGCGTATGTGAAAAAATAATTTACTAATTTCAGAAGAGCGGTGAACTAGACATTAAATACAAAGTAATTTGTTAGCTGTCATTCTTGGCAACGTTTCAAATATAATCACTCCGTTATTTCAATTAGCTGGGTTCAAAACCCCACTACTTTTTATGAGGTTAATCAAGAAAATGTTGCTGAGAGACGTTCCGCCCTGCAGCAGTATCTCTGTCAAATAAACGCTTAACATTGATGTGACGACAAATCCGAGTGGAACATTTTATTGGGTTTAAACTAATGTTCCTGATCTTCGATGTATAAAGCGTAGACTCTGTTTTACTGAGAAAAGACAAGGCTGTGGGTCCGTTTGGAAATATAGAAGAAAGGTCAGACAGCTGCCTCGGTTTTCCCCACACACACACACACACACACACACACACACACACGCTCACTGACCCTGTTCACGAGCATCTCCATTAACCAGAGCCGTGTGATTTCATTACATCGGGCTTAATTGTGTTCAGTGCATCTCAACATGGTCTGGTAGAAACAGTGGTGTGAGGGCGGCTGCAGGAAACAGAAGACGGGAATGGCTGCAGGGATGCAGGGCAGAGGAGATGTCAAAGCTTTTATTCACAGGCTTTTAAAAAGCTCTCTATTCCACACCAGTGCATTTCCCTCTCTGCAGGGCTGAGAGCATGTCTGCGCTGAGAAAATAACTTCCAGCCTCCATGCTGCCGTGTAAATAAGGCACAATACGGGAATGGCTTTTGCGTACAACGGGGCCAATGAGATGCTTTACATTTTCCAATTTACTCAGGCAGACGAGAGATGTAATGGCTGTTGATGTTCGTAAACTCTTAACTGCGGTACGCTTTTTATGTTGGAAGTGAAATAAGTGCGTGATCTTGAAATGGAGTAAAAGATAAGTGGGTTTTGAATGAAGGAATTGAAAATGAAGACGCGGAGACAAGGGCAAGTCACTTGAAAGTGATTGTGGGCTTTATCGTTTTACTTGAGGTACTTTAAAAAGCTGACGGTTGGCGCTTGTAAGTGCTGCATAATCTGCTTGGACAGCTTCCAAATAAGAGGTGGCAGAGGGAATCAAGTTGGGTCGAAAAGAAAATCAGCCGCACTGGGGATTTAGAAGAAAAAAAAAAAAAAAAAAAAGGAGCATTTCTGGGCCGTCTGCGGTTGACACCCAGCTTGGTTTGGTTTCGGCCTGAGCTGAAACACCTGCCGTGGAGTTTTATTCTCATGTCAGTCCACCAAGACAAACACCGCTGTTTCAACTGTCAAAGCACAGCAGAGACTCGGGTCTCGTCTGCCAGTTTCATGTCAAATAACCTTCCCAAAGGTGTGACCTCTCGTCTGTGCGAGCTCACATCCCAGCGAAGGCATGGTGGTCCTCCATGGTGACTGGACTCTGCTGCTCACTAACAAAAACCCTGGTTTTTATCTAAACTTCCTCTTTTTTTTTACTTTACTGATGCTTTAAAGTCGGAAGGTAAGCGTGCTGTTTGTCTGAAAGGTCGGCCAAATACTCTTCCAAGGAGCCGTTTGTGAGATCAGACTGTTCTCCAATTTGCAGTAAGAGAGGAATCTACCTCCAGACCAGTTAAAAGGTCTGTGGTTAGGTGGCAGCTTTGAGTGCATCTAAGGCTAATCTAAAGCAGTGGATGCTTTCAGACAGCTTTTAAGTTTATGAATCGGAAACTATTTCACGTGGAAATTACATCCAGGCAAGTTCAGAGTGTCCAACCTTTTGAAGGGTGTTTTTATTGTGCCTGATATGGTGTTAACTAAGAAAATGTTCAACTAAATACTGAAGGAAAACACTTTGTGTGTCGTTTTTTCACGTCATTTCCATAAATAATTGCTTTGGAAAAAAGGCAGGGGGAGTAAAAAATGATAGCCTGCAACCATGGATGGACCTCCTGGGCTTGTGTAAGAACATTAACACCATCGCCTCGGGCAGATGGAGGTTTGCTGCCATGTTCAGCAGACAGTTTTGAGGTTTTTCTTTCTCCTTCAGTTAGATCTGTCATTTCTTGTGCCTGTAAAATGTGCAGAGTTATACAAGCCAAGCTGAAAGGAGTCGCTCTTCCCCACAAATGACCATACCCAGGCCTTATAAAGTGTAATTTTTGTGTACATTTGTCTCAAAGCAGACACAATAAAGGCTCTCAAACAGTGTTTCAATACTCAAGCTTCACTAAACACAAGAGCATTTAAATTCTGGTATTTAAAATGGCAAAACTGACCAATGCTTGTTGCTAACAGAAAGCCTCTTATCCCTTAAAGCAGCCATTCCCAAACTTCGGAAGACCAAGACTCAATTTGAAATGTGAAAAATCTCCGCAGCCCACTGAAACCTGTATTTACAACTGTGATCAACATCCAGGACTAGAAGCTATGTTCTGATATTAATGTGAGGGGTCAACAAATAAGGTGACACTTGTCATATTAAGTTAAGATGACAGTAGAATAACACTTAACTGGTTTGTTTTGTTACTTATTAATGTTTTTAAATCATGTCGTCAATATTTTACAGTAATCAAAAGCATATTTAAAAAAGATCGAGGATTTAAAACATTTGTTTAATTTTAATGACCTCTCACGGCCCACCTGCAGTACCGCAGCAGCCCACCTGGGGGCCGCGGCCCACAGTTTGGGAATCACTGTCTTAAAGGAATATGGCAACATCAGTTTATTGGGGGGGGGGTTGTTTTCCTCCAACTCTCTTCTAAATAATTCACAACACGTCCTTTGGACCAACGAGACCAAAGTGGAAATGTTTAGTCATGATGCCACCATCATGTGTGGTGAAAGCTAACCAAAGCAATGATGTAATGGTTGGGCTTGTTTTGCAGCCACAGGATCAGGGCTCCCTGCAATCATTGAACTGACCGTGAACTCCTCTGTACCAGAATATTCTAGAGTCAAACATGAGCCCATCTGTCCATTATCTAAAACCTGACTGGGTCGTGCAGCAGGACAATGATCCCAAGCACACTGGCAAATCTACAGCAGACTGGTTGGGGGAGGGGGAGGGGGGGGCACAAAATATTACAATAAATTCCATTATGATTAAATGACCTGAAGCAGTGCTGTCAAATTCCTCAGAAGATGTGAAAAATTCAGATTGCTTCACGTTGTTGATGTTTCTATGAACTGTCTCGGGTCAGTAAATGTTAAACAATAACAGTGCAATACTTCATTTATTCTTCTAGAGTCGTTTATCCGTGTTTTAGAACCTGGGAACGCCCAGATGACTCGTGCGCGCTGGTATGTTAAATCTGAAACTTGAAAGAATTCACATGACTGCATGGAAGTCTCTGCAGACCTGGATCATGTTTTAAACGGGAACGTGACTCATGGACAGCGTCGGTTGATGGAGGGAGGTGAAGATGAGTCTCAATACCAAAGGCACCATGCAGAGGACAGCATCTGCTGTCTGTAAACTGCAGAACACGACAGCCATCATGACAGCAGTGTGCAGAGACCTTTGATCCTCAGAGCATCACATATATGTGTAACACATGCTACATGCTGGAGGCTGGATATTACTGAGAAGAACAGCACGAGGTCTGGATCTGATTTTATTAGAAAACTTTGCACATGCAGTTTCTGACTTTGAATTATATGACTCTAAATCCTCAATGACCTTTTCCTGTCCTAATTATAGATCTGCAGTATTAAACAGCTGAATGATGCCAAACAGAGGGGGTAGTCTAGATAAATAACGTTCTTAACTTCGCCATCATTGAGCTCATTATCAACAGAAATGGAGAGCTCTGTGCTTTCATCTCAGCGCATGAATGCTCTATTTGCATTGATGTCTTAAATACGCCGCAGAGATGGTGAGCTATCTAAAGATGTGATATGGTTGAGTGATATCTTGAGAGTGGCATTTATAATGAATATGACCACTTTCCTGGACAGCCCCGCGCGTCGGCGCTCAGGTCTTTGTTTTTGATCTGCCCCCGGCCGTCTGATCCATTAACTCACTTCTTTCAGCTGATCCGCTCATAAATGGGTCGCATCATTTTTCATGTTGAGGAGCTGCGCTTAGACCCATTGTAAAATCTGGCCCTGAAGCCCTCACCGGGCAATGTGACTCTTCAGTACATTAAGTCAGCCATCTCCACACAGGCACATTTAAAAGCAGACAGTGACATATCGCTGTTACCGTGGTGCTGTGCATTAGCGGGGCATTATTTTGTTCTTAGCACATAATGTTATTGAAGTTTGCACTGAATATAAATTACTTTTTTAAACAGCTGGAAAAACGACTAGGGCAGATTTACAGGCCGTTTAGTTAAATATATATTTTCAAAAAATAAAGGTTCCCCTTTGCAGGAAATTCACAGTGAGTGAGGTAGGTCTGATTAACTTTATTAGACAATATATTTCTAGTATTTGAGCATATTTAAATTGAGAGTGGATCCAGGGTTGTTTCATGTCGCCATTGTGGTTTTTGTTTTTTTTTTTTTGGTTTTTTTGGGGGGGTCTCCTAACATTATTAGCCTGACATTAAAGTGGACTCTAAAGGGATGATTGTCCAGCTGAAACTGTACTAGTTTCAGTTTCTCAGTCAGACCAACACGCCCCAATAATGCAGTTGAGATTCAAACCGGTCCTGTGTGTGGGTGAGCCTTTAATCAGAACCCGGAAGGTCAATTCAATTCAATTTTATTTGTATAGCGTCTGTTACAGTGCCAATTGTCTCTTGGCGCTTTACAGAGACCCAGAACATGGCCCCTGAGGAAATATCATTAACTAAAATTATAATATTAAATCCAAATCAGGGTTAATGGCATTAAAAAACTCCCACAACAGGGGAAAAAAAAAAACCTTAAGCCAAACAGTGGCAAGGAAAAACTCCACTTTAAGAGGAAGAAACCTTGAGCAGGACCTGACTCATATGGGGGGACCTTCCTGCCGGAGTCGAAGCGTTTTGCTCAGTTTCCACATTACTGTCCCGAGCTTTGACCCTCAAATAACAGATGAAGCCAGTTACAATCAAAGATGGCCACAAGGGATAAAATGCATCACATTTGTAAGAACATCAGGGGGACAGCACATGTGCACATACAGAATGGTTGAGCCATCCTCTTCAGCCCCCCAGTATGGCACCAGTTCGCCACCAGCTAAATTGTTTTTGTCACTAGTTTTGCCGCCTGGTCTAACGGGCCATCCGGAAAAAAAAAGCACAACACCAACAAGCTGAACGAAGGGTACTGCCAGCTCGTACGCACTAGAGTACATAAATCAGTTTCCCCGTCGAATGCGTATGCAGGGTCAAGAACAGGAGTCCAATTAAACAGCCTGGTCAGTCTGTAACTGTAGCTGGACTTCCTCTGACGCTTTTGAGACGTCAGAGGAACATTTACAGTCCAACATTAATATGGACCATCGTTTGGCTCCAGACACTTCAAGGTTGAACTGCTAAAGCGAGATAAAGTCACAGCAGCTGAAAGAAAGCAGTTATATCTACACCGACGTCCGTGCACGAATCCTTTAGATTTTATATATTAGTAACTAAAAGCTTAATCAAAAAGTAAATCATTAGATTTTCACAAGCCCTTAAAGTCAAGAGATACTGATTAAAGAAACTACTTTCTTTTCATTTTTACAACACATTTATTCAGGACAGTTAACAGCTACTGCATATATGTGAAAAGGATCTGAAGCTGTATGTGTTTGTTTCTAAATGAGCTTATTTGTTGTTCTGATCAGTTAAATGCATCAGCCTGGGATAAGAGAAGTATTTTCACATTCTTGGATGTTGACGCTTCCTCACACAAACCACTTCGGTTTATTTGTGAGATTCCTGTAGGATTAAGTTCAAGACTTAACTTGCCATTTCTGAAATATTTAGTGTATTATCCCTTCACTATTCTTTGATAAATATGCCTTGTGTGTTTAGTTTCGTCCTGCGTCTTTAAGGATGGATGTCCTGACATGTTGGTGCTGCAGGTCATTCTGGGTAAAAACAGACTGAAACACACATAACAGACCTCATCCATGAAATCTTCATAAAGCTGCTCCTGATTCATGATTGCTGTGTATTTTATTTTATTTTTTCTCCAGGGTGGTCAAAAATCTCACACTTTGACGAACATGTGTTGTGAAACGTAGACCCACTGTTACTTTTCACTTTTGAGTAAATGTCTGTGGTCTGTGGAGCCTTCACCATATTGCTCTCGGTTTTGTGTGCCAACACCACCAGTGCCATAAAACTAACAAGTATCCATTTAGCCACTCTCTTCGTAGCCCTAAGTACAATAATGCAGTCCAAATGACTCTCTCTAAGCTCAACTTAGCTGTACATCCAGGGTGCTGTCAGTAGGACCTCTGGGTGTTTACTGTTACAGAGAAGAGCATCTGTTTGTTCATCCGAGGCCTCATCAGCACCACACGCCATCCTGCTTCATCCTGCAGTCCTGACGGCCCGCACAGAAACCAGGATAAGAGGAATACTGGAGTATTAAACAACTTCCATGAAGATTGTGAGTGGATCCATGTGGGCTGAGTAACGACAAGCGCAGCTGCAAATTTTCTCAATCCCTCAACTTAAAAATTTGGCCGTCTAGCTGTCATTTACTGCTTTTGTACGGTTGAGCTTCTGCAAGACGGGGCTTCTTAGCTTGCAAATTCTGTTTTTCTTTCGGGTAGAGAAACATTGGGGATATTCATGGTAATTTTCAGGTGACGCGAGGTATCGGCGAGTCGGTAGCGGTGGGATTTCCTCGGATATCTCCGACAGCGGCTTGCATGTGCCGCGGTAAAATCCCATACATGTAACACATCCGTATTATGAAAATGTTTATTGGCAGAGTTACAGAATAGGTTATGTGATGGCCATTTGGAAACTATTTGCTTTTCCATCTGTTTAAAGAGAGTTCATGTTTAAAGGATCCCACAAAGTGGCCAACTTTAACGGGGGATTGTGACGAACAGATGTTCGTGGACTTTGTTTATAGATCAACCTGTTCGTGCAGAGTCATGCCACAGTGAAACCCATTTCACCATGTCCTTTTCTCATTAGCTCTCAACAAGTAACAAGGCAAGTTTTGTCTGATCATGGGGGTTTGGGGAGTCTCCGCAGGTTAATGCTTGACTGTGGTAAGTCAGAGGTCTTTGGTTGCAGTTTTTTTTCTTTTTTTTTCTCCCGGAGGCCCGAAGGGAAACAGAACTAGCAAAGCTCTTCAGGGATCCAGTGACTATTTAGGAAAACATGGTGTAAAAATGGATGGGAACACTAACTCCTCCAGACAAATGTGTTGATAAGACCTCAAAAGGGAACGAATGTGAGAGGCTGAGAGGCCGAGAAGAGAAAAGGAGGGATATGGAGACGGGAAAAAAGTAAACTGGGAAAAGACTGAGTTCACAAATGTTCGCTCTTCTGCTACTTGCTCAGTTTTCTTTGCGGCTCGGTCATATTCTCCACTGACCCAACCCTTCATCCCTCCTTCTAAATTAGCAGTTGTCAGACCCTCTTGCACTACAGCTCTGATTGATGACCTCATCTGGGAGTTAACATGACACACTTTGTGTCAGGTCTTTTTCAGAGTGCTGCACCCACAATCTCGTATGGTCCTCTCTGCTCGGCACACTGAACCTTTCATTACAGTGTCCACAAAACGGGATTCATTGTTACCTGATCTCTTTAAGGTTTTGCCACACAGCATGTAGTGAACATACAGGCACCCTACATTTTCTGAGCTAAGAGACCAGCTGTACTGTCATGTGTAACAGAGAGTTACACATGACATGAAAAAAAAAATATATATATAGGCACAAAATGAACATTTTGATCCTTGTGAGGTCTTAAAACCAGATAAATACAACTTCCGACACTAAGCCAAAATTCTGAAAGAAGTGTGTGAAAAGTCAGTTTGATCCCAACAGCGTTCTGCAGTAATGAAGAGGATAAGTAGCATCCAGGTGTTGCCAACCAAATGCACTTGATTTAGTGGGAGCATCTCTTGAAAAGCTGAAATTCTGGCACTTCGGTGGTTGAGAGCATTCAGGATATGAGGAGTGATCTTAGAGGAGTTACTGCTGCTGTCCACTGATCGGGGAAGAGTTTTATAGGGCCATTTCCAAATAATATGGAGTTCATCATTCTGCGCTGTGAAAGCTTATTCACAAGTGGAAATTCACCACAAAGAAAAGAAAAAAAGCTGCATGTCAATCTCCTCAGGCTCTCAATTAACATGTTAAGTGTTCAACTGCGTGACAATAAACTTAAAAGGGCTGTCAAGATAAAGGCTTCCTAAAGGGAACATGGCAGCGTGGCTTCAGTCTGTAAAGTAGCATCCTAAACCACAAGACATCTGGACCGACGTCCTTCGGGCAGACGAGACTAGAACGGGGATGTCTGACCATAAAGCACTTCAGCATGTTTGAGGAAAACCAAAGCAAGTCATCAACAGGCAGTTCATAGCAACTGTCAAGCACGGTGGTGGAGGGGTGGTAATATGGGTTTGTTTTACAGCCAAAGAACAGTAGAGAGCGTTGAGTTGACCATGACCACATCTGGATGCTGAGTGTTCAAGAGTTTAGAGTGAAACCATCTGTCAGACAGCTGACACAACAACAATGTTAAACACTGGAGCATCATACAGAAAAGGGTAGTTTCAACCCGTCGCTGCTGAAGGTGGATCAATAGGATTTTGTAACGTTTTCTGGGCTTTTACGCACTGATTCTGCCTTTCAGGCCCGTTTCTGTTGAAGGCTGTACTTTCTCTTTTGACTCAACTGTAACAGCAGAGTTGATGAAGGCGTCCTGTTTGACTCATCAGGGAGAGGCCGCGGCCGTGCGGTCTCTCTGCCTCCCATCACACCCACAGACTCATGTAGCTGATGACTGTGGAGCTCTGATGGATGACTGCACCTTCACTCCAGCACTCTCGGGTTCATGATCTACTGTACGGGCTTGTCCTCCTGAGTGGAACTCCTATTTCCTGAAAAGACACGAGGGTGTGAGGGCTCAGCTTACTTTTTTCCCACCAAGTTTTGAAACTTTTTTTTCCCCCCCTTTTTTACGGTCAGCTTTCACTATTATTATAATGGATCCTGATGCCTCTCCTCACCACTTTTTCTCATTAAAAGGGGCCAGCAATCAGGGCTGTTCAGCAGAGGATTTTATTCTCTATATCTGTGCACGTGTGCATGCCAGCTGCGGCGTCGAAAACTGTGCAGCGTTGCTTCATGACTTTTCAGGGCAGTAAAAGTCATTGTGGTTGGTGTTTTGTTTTGTTTAACAGGAGGTAATTATCCACTACATGGGTCAGATCTATTATCTGACCTCCAAATGGTTTAAAATGCATGTGAGGCATTTTTGTTTTTCTTGGAAAAACAGAAATTGACAGTTAATTTCATGACCTGGCCACATTTAGAAATTAAGTTTTGAGTAGTCTGTTGTTTTTTTTTTTTTATAGGTGTGTGGGGGAGGGGGGGACATATAGTTGTGTACACTTCTTCATTGGACTCTAGTTTTGTCAATTTAAATGTAAGAAGGAATGAATTTTGCAAAGCTGATAATACATTCAGTAGTAATTATTCTGTGCTATTGTGACTTTCTTTTCCCACGTCCCTCTTTGAAATATTTGCTCCTGAGCTGTTTAATTTCCTGTATTCTGTCATTCCTGATGAAGTTTTAGCAGGATGGAGAGAATGACTCTAAGTACCTGGTTAAAATGACTGCTTAGTTCTTCCGTGCAGTCAAATTTAACCGTTCACCTGCGGACAGCTCCCATATTTATTCAGTGTGTGTGGCCCCGGGACCAACTGGTGACCTGACCGGGCTTTAACCTGCCTTTTCTTCTGACGGAGAAGATCCCCGTGACCCTGGATAGGATGAAGTGAACCTACATAATGGATGAATGGATGGATAGATTGGAGAGGAAAAGAATCAGTCACTCTAAAGGGCACTTCAGTTTGACAGTTGAGGAATCTGAAAGCATCTACACCGACTTTATATCCTGAGACAAAAAAGAAAGTGGGGGGGGGGGTTGCCACTTAAAATATGTTTCACTTGTCAACACTATTTTGAAAATTCCCGAACAAAACCTACAGCATATAGACAACAAATTCTACAGTTGTTTTATTTTTGAAATAATTTTCTTTCTTGTCAAGAGTGTAGTTATCCGTTGGTATGAAATATTAGATATCACATGATTTTTTTTTTTTCTGACTCAACTGGTATTTGTGCTGTTCTCTTTTTTCTGTATCTCTGTATTAGACTTCTGTTTAGCTCCCGTCAGTTCCGAAGCCAACATGGGTTTGTTAGGTTTCTTGACAGTCTTTGCTGTAAACTTGAAGTACAGCTTCATGTTTTAATGTAGAAAATATCACGCAACGAGTTCTGAAATGAGCTGGTATTTTCCGGTGTGGACCGACTAAAACACAGACGGACATCATCATCTCTGAATCATGGCACCGGACAAGACTTTGAATATAATCAGTGTTTAAAGCATTGCCAACCAAGATGTCTGCAAGTTGTTCATGGAGGAATAAAGGGAGATACGTGGGATTAAACTGGGCATTTAAATTGATAAAAGTGTGAAAAAGACCTCCAGATTGTTGGTGTTTCAGGATGTTGTTCCTGCACTAAAAAACAAAAGAGGGTAAAAGCACGAAGGTTTGAACATTTTAACTGGGACACAAGAGACAAAAGTTTCATGAGGTGATCTGACCTTTTGAAAATGATGTGATTTTTTTTTTATTGCTGATTTTAGTAAATGTTACATTTGGCTTTTCAGGTATTAAAATGATTGTTTTATTTTATTCCTTCTTTCCACCTCTATAAATGGTTTTTCTTTTCTTCCCCCCCAAACTCAAAGAGAAATGGAAATAATTCTTTCCCCTGAGCGACGGCTGTGTTTTATTGCCTGTGCAGCCTGTGCTCTAACAAATGCAGGCGATAATATTTTATCATGAAACAGATTTCCAGGTGTACGTGTGCTGTGGAGCACAGCCGGCTGTCGTCTTCTTGCCGTGTGCAGACGCAGCAGGACGTGTCGTGAGTCCTCTGCATCTCCAGAGCAGAGGGGGAAACTCCCAAGATGCCCAGCTTGTCGTCGGCTCCCGTCTATCTTTACTATCTTCAGAACAGCCTTTGTTCTGCTGTTTTACTGCACGTTTCTGCTCTGAACGGTTTGTCCACGAAACCTTTTCTGCACAAAAATAAAAAAAATACACAAGGGATCCATTATTTTGTTATATATACCCACTGGATACACAGTTTAAAGCTTCTGCGTGCTGCAGCTCCACCATCGAGATCAAATGTGGGGAAAACCCAGCAGATTTGCCACAGTAGGTTCTGTTAAGGAGTTCAGAAACCTTTTAATGGATTTCAACAATGTTCCAACAGCTGGAGTTGAATATAATGATGGAAGGTAATTTTTCCCAGCTCTGCTTTTCTAAATGTGCTCAAAAATGTCAAAAGGCTGCTGTGACGGTTTCCACATCAGTCCAGTCTGGTAGATGCAGGTGTTTTCTTTAAATGGAAGGAAACTTAATTTCTCTAAGAAGATCTTTAAATATATGCTTGTATCTCAGCGCTTTATTTTCTTGTTCTTCAAGTCTTTTTGCCCGTGATGAAAAGCAAAGATGATTAGAGGGTCAAATCAGGTCTTGTAATCAAAGAGAGGAGAAGGTGTCTCAGAAATTAACGGTCTGCAGCCTGATTGCTTTTGTCTGCTG
This sequence comes from Hirundichthys speculiger, assembly GCA_018398805.1. Classification (NCBI taxonomy): domain Eukaryota; kingdom Metazoa; phylum Chordata; class Actinopteri; order Beloniformes; family Exocoetidae; genus Hirundichthys; species Hirundichthys speculiger. The sequence goes on along the minus strand of JAGFBZ010001790.1, from coordinate 1,879,615 downwards.
GCTTTTGAAAATGTAAAAAAGTAAGTTGAGCCACCGTGAAACCAGGCTTCCAGGCTTTAGACAGCAGCAGCGAAACTAGTGGAAGTTTTACGGGCTCAATAAGGACCATTTACAGCACTGTAAAATATCATAAGAATGCAAAAAATAATGATAAAACCACTATACTACTGTAGAAAATGAGCCTTGTGGAAAAACAAATTTCATTGGAGTGAGGAAAAGTGCAGACGTCCTGACCAACTCCATGCTGATGTGTAAAACTTGAGGCACATAATGTGCATGAATCGCATTAAAAAAAAAAAAAAAAAAAAATCTTGTCATCTTTCCAGACCTTATGCGGTGGCTTTTCTAGAAATGCCTTTCCGTATTCCCAAAGGGGAAAGTAAAAGGCGCAGAGAGAAGGGCTCGGCAGACTCTTCTCTGTCCTGCAGCCGGGACAATGTCCTGACGGGAGCTACTCAAACACAGAGACCAGTTGGGTCCAGAAGGATCCTGTGACATTTTCAACAGTCTGTTGGTCACATAATAAAGAGGGTGCACGAGGATATGAGCAGGAAAATGTGACCATACACATACGAGCACAAGCGACAATACAGTTTTTTAATGCACGCTAACAGCAAAGCTAATAGCTGTCTGGAACTTGTTCACAGGTTATATTTTCTGAATGAAGTAGGTGCACAGTAGATATATGGGGTGACTGGATGGGACTGAGGGGTTGCACACTTCTGGACTTTCTGGAGGTTTTTCTTTAATGAATCCAGTTACTGTCGTGTGTTTGTAGCTCATGTTTACAATGAACTTGTTGTTTAAGTGTTTTTCTGTGAGATATCAAAGATAATTGTACCGTAGGGGCTCTTCTTTTTTTTTTTGTTTTCTTTAATACAGTTATTTCTGTGACGCCTCCTGCCTTGTTTACTGGGTTATAAAATATCCTCCAACATCCAACAACATGAATTCGTGCCAGACTGAAGGGTTTAGACTCTTGCTTGCACTTTCCATCTGTACTTCTGTGAGGTTGAAGACTGAAAAAGGAAAAAGTGAAATAATTCATTCTCTGTCTTGATTTGAAGCGACAGGCACTTTATGAATGTAGGCAAACCGAATCTGACCAAGTTTCTCACTACAGGTCCATTAGTCAGCTGAGGCGTCCACACGCAGAGGAGGAAATCATCAGACAACATCCATGCATGAGTTGCTGCATCAGACCTGTGCAGAGATCAGTCTTTCTTTTAGTTCACTAGATAAACGGAGCGTTCAACACTTGGAGTAACTCAGTTTGTTGGTCACTTGTTCTGACGACTGCAACCGTGAAAAGGTCAGCAGAGGTCACGTAAACATGTGCACTTGGTTTTTATGTTTGCACAGACTGGAAGATAAATGCCAAGAGTTATATTTTTTAGTGAGAGACAAAGCACTGTTTTGTTTGTTTGTTTGTTTGTTTTTGCTTCCACATGTCAAGCTTCGCAACGTGAATAATTCCAGCAGGCCTGACTGATAGATGTTTGTGGTTGGTCGTGTTTGGCTGTGTGAGGTGTTACAGGAGGAGGCTGGCTGCCATTTCAAGTCCATTTCTTCCCATTTCTTTCCACTTCCAGCCTCATATTTTTTAAATCTGTTCGATGTTTTTATGCATGGAGCTGAGATGGGACAGGGTGGTCCCCTCATCTGGATGGAGGCAGATTAGGAGAAACTGGGGTGTTCTGCTGATTAACTGCTGCTGCGCTGGATGGTTTCCTCGTGTGCCCGACACATGATGGAGGGCTGGTATTAAATCACTGATTTCTCACTCCAAAGGGACTCGTAAGAAAACATTGATAACATCTCAAAGATATTTGTAGGAATTATTTTTTTGTTTCATCTCCAACCGTTAAAGTGGACGGCATGTGTATTTTATGATAACGGGTCCTGTATATTTATGTCAGGCATTTCAACATGAGACTGAAAAGTTAAACCGTTCTCAATCCTCCGAGAGGAAAAGCGATTTTGTCTAAAAATATCCCTCACGATGTGGAGCCACATTGCCTGCAGATGTAGGTAGACGGACTGAAACCACCTTCCAAAACACTGCTTTATAGCTGCATTTGATTTGAAAGTTTGGATTTCATTGTAAAACTGTGCACCAACTGCAAGTTTGGGATGCAACATGTGTTTCAAAACTAAAATAAAAACCACATTTAACAGAAATGTTTCATGGGATGTTGCCCTCTCTACCTCATCCATGTTGTTGTGTCATTTTAAATTTAAAAGAAAGAGATGTTGTCTAAAAACTCAGATGATGAGCTGATAAGACATGAAGGTTAAACCTGCAGCTGGAACTTTGTTCTAATACAATATATAAATCAGCCATTCCCAAACTTCAGAATACCGTGGTCCAATTTGAAATGGCCCACCTAAATCTTTAATCAACATATAGGACTAGAAGCTATGTTCTGATATTAATGTAAGGGGAACAACAAATAAGGTGACACTTGTTCATATTAAGTTAAGATAACAGTAGAATAACACTTAACTGGTTTGTTTCATTACTTCTTAATTTTTTTTAATCATTTCATGAATATTTTACAGTAATTAAAAACATATTTGAAAAAGTTCAAGGATTTAAAACATTTAATTTTAATCACCTCTCATGGACCCACCCTGCAGTACCACGACGGCCCACCAGGGGGGCCGCGGCCCACACTTTGGGAATCACTGATGTAGAGCATTAAGTTGAAGAGCAGAAGTATCCAGTGTTGGGCAAGTTCACTTTCTAGACCAAACTAGTTAAGTTCATTGTTCACAGATTTTAAAATGAACTAGTTCAGTTCACCATTTCAAAAAATGAACTAAATAGTTCATTTTTAGTTCATTTTTTTTATTATTTTTTTTAAATGTTGCTGCAAGCAATTATTTGGTTACAGTGTAATCAGTATAAACAGCTTTCATCTTCCTCCATGCTTGTTTTAAACATTTGATGACGCAATTGTTAGCGTGACAGAAGCGACAGCCCAGCGTTGCCAAGGTGTATGATGATTATCGTATTTGAACGATAATTTGGCCCTCTGTATGATGTACGATCAATAATCCAAAAAAAAGTCCAAATGTACAATAATTTGACTATTTCAAATTATTGCCTGCCGGAGAGGTTTTTTTCTTTTTTTTTTTTTTTGTGAACCCTGAAGGCATCTGTTCCCATGTGACATGTTTCCAGCCATCATGCTTTGCTGAGCGTGAGATACGAATGTTTGTCTCAGAGCAACGAGTATGATTGGCTGAATGGTCAGCTTCGCCTTCTATTTAACACTAGAGTGATTAAATTTGACTATAGCGTGCTATATTTTTTTGGGCTTGCTATTTTGGTTATGACAGATGTATCAAAATGTATCAAAGTATCCTGGCAACGCTGCAACAGCCCGTGTTGCCATGTTTGATTGCTTTCCTCAGATACATATCGGGCTCGTTTGTGGTGTATTTTAAATGGGGTTCGCTGGAAACCTGGCACGGTTTTGACCGTGGCGTGAACTTTGAAAGAGCGTCGTTCACAAGTTGCCCAAATGAACTCGTTCACACCCGATGCTCTTCAAGGGAAAGAGAGTGCGCATTCAGTTCATGTTCGCACAAAATATGAACTAGTTCGTGAACTTTTATTCAGTGAACGCATTCAGGTACAACAATTTGGAAGTGTCACGGCAGATGCCAGCACTGATGTGAATCCCAGGATGCCAATAAAGTTGGCACAAGCAAGAACATCATCACACAGGACAACAGAGATATTGAGGACTTTTCCAGACACAACTTGGCCTACAGTCGGGAAGTTCAGTGGTAATATCAGAAACTTTTGTCTTTGACACCCAGTCAGAGCTTTGGTTAAAAAATGAGAACTAGACATATTAATGTGCCAGACTTTTGTGTATAAAATAAGTCAAATGAGAACTATAAAATGCCTTTTTTTATTCTGTGAAGCATAAAAAGGTGTTGTGACTGCCTGGCGTGTTAAACGTGTTTTTGTCAGGTCTGTTAGGTCTTCAACTGTGTTCTCACAAGCTGAAATTTGTGCTGCCTGTAACTAAAATGTTTCTAAACTAAAATACTTCACTTCATGAACAACTTCTCGATTTCATCTCTAAAAACATGTCTTTGGACTTTAAATTCAGAAATTGTGAAATCGTGTAGAAGTAGATGATGGAGCCCAAATATTGTCATTTCATTTCAGACCACAGGCTGAATAAAGCAATGATTTCTTTAAATGTTTATATAAATGTCATCTCTGAATAAGAGCTGGGCTTTGGCTTGGTGAGTAGTTCCTCACAAACATGTCGGTCCGCATTTCTTTTGTTGTTTCTTTTCCCATGGCATCTGTTTCTTCATCCGTTGTATTGCGTTCGTCTGGTTTTTACAGTGCTGATTAGCCTTGACAGATGAAAAAAAATGTTTTACGATTTGTTTCTCTTCCCGCTCATCGAATTAAAGTTGTTCAGTCCGTCCGTAAACCCATCTGTGTGGTTTGCTCCCTTCAGGGTCTTTTATATAGAAATCATCTGAGAGAAAAAATCTATCTCAGAGAGAAACATTTCAGCACCGTTTGGTTGTAGAACTGAATATCCTGGAGAAATCCAGGCGTTTACCTGCTTGGCCACCTTCTTTGCCTTTAGTCATTTCTGTGTGAGGAGGATTTATCAGTGAGGATCAAACTGACACACTGGAGGAAGTAAAAGACGTCGGACCACAGGATGTTTGCCTGATAAGCCTGTAGAGACCCACACTGGGGGTCCGCTGGCGTTCACATGTGGTTCTGCTTCTCACCGTGGTTTGGCTGCCAGACCACCACTTCAGACTTCATGGCTTCGGCATCTTATTTTCATTTACTATATCATTTCTAACAAATGCTTTTGGGTGTTTTGGGGGAAGAATACAGCGTTTCAAAAGCCGCCGGACACATTTCACTGGACGGGTCACTGTGGACAAACGTGCTGGAAATACCTGCAACAGAGAGATTACTCTTTTCTCCGCTCTGAGACTTGAAGATTGTCAAATCATACGGACAAGATGTGAACAGGAAAAAAAAAAAAAATCAATTCTAATCACGATGACCCACATGGCCAATACTTCTATCACTGTGACAGTAAAGTAACTTTCGAACCTGAAGACTTTAAAGCTTTCTTGCTGGAAAAGGAAAAGTATTTTAAATGGTGCCCATATGCTTAAATGAGCTGCCAAGAGGATGAGATCAAACAAATTCCACAAAGGAGATACAAGAATTAAAACGTTTCACAAGTCATGCATGTAGAGAACGACAGACCTGGATCTGTGTGCTGCCACAGTTTTAGGTTTTAAAGTGGTTGTGGCTCCGACGCTCTGCAGCCCTGGAGAAAACATTTATAAAAAAAACGCAAAGATTTCCTGAAGACCATCAGGTGTCTTTTCAGGGAAATCACTTCCTCAAACAGAGAGCAGCAGGAGGACTGGGCTGAATCAGTGCTGCCGCTGGATGATTACAGGGGACAGCGTGGAGAAAAATCTGTGAACGGATGCTGGATTAACTCTCCTTCGAGCCCTTTGGGACACGGTTCTGTGTAGGCAAAGAAGGAAGGTACTTACGATGGGACAGCTGTCTCATGGGTTAATGGCATTTAGTGGAGTCTATGTCATTAGAGGAACAACTTATATTAGTGCACAGAGCCAGTCCCAGAGATCAGCGACTCTGCAGGTTGATCTCAGACTTACTGTGGATGCTGAGGAGTTGTGTACTGATGTGGTAGGATGCTTGAGCTTTGGCCATGTGCAGCTGCTTTTCTTTCAGCAACATCAGGTGCATCTACATTTATAGCCTCTGTAAACATGAGCGACATGAATCCTCAGTATACAGAGCCGTTCTTTAACCAACTGGACATCAGACTTCTTGTATAATTGGTCTGATGAATTTCTGTTTTAAAGATGAATTTCTGTTTTTACTCAAGACAGACAATAAAGAAATCTATCTATCTATCTATCTATCTATCTATCTATCTATCTATCTATCTATCTATCTATCTATCTATCTATCTATCTATCTATCTATCTATCTATCTATCTATCTATCTATCTATCTATCTATCTATCTATCTATCTATCTATCGACAAATTGGACAAAATGCAATTGCTTCTTTTTTTTCAATTTTTAATACTGATGTTCATTTCACCTTCACACATTTTTGTTTTTAACATTTTATAGCATATTTTTGTATCTCGTATCAACTCTAAGAATGCAATTTTACATTGTAAGTAACTACAGATAACATTCAGTTTTTTTTTTTTGGGGGGGGGGGGGGGGGGGGGACCAGGTCCTGATGTATCTGTATCAAGTAATAAAATGACAGTGACAGTGAGCCTCCCCACAGACTTCAACACACTGCAGATGACACCGTCTGTAACGTAATCCTCTGCAACGGAGCTACATGATAAAACTACTGTACATGCAAAACATCTGTACAGTAGAGCTGACCTCTGTCAACAAATAACCTATGAGCTTTTTACTAGAAATACTTTTGCAATGCTACATGAGCGTATATTTATAGCATGTTAATATACAGTATTTGTTCGTTGGCAGTCTGTACCGTAAAGCTTCTTGCATGATTTCCACGTCTGTGTGCATGAACCAGCTGGGGCTCTGCAGATGCACATGTTCTGTTGATGGTACGTTTGGGGTCAGCTGTAGCAAAGCATGCAGCTTCATGCAGCTAAACCCACGAAAACACTGATGCAGGTGATAAAATCACTCAGGCTTTGCTTACAGGTGGACGTGGAACCTTGACAAATTTGCCACAACGTCTATAAGGCTTGGTTTACAGTTTTTGTGGATCGTCCTTTGTTGTAACTATCAGTTCACTAAAAACCTTTGTTTTTACTCTGAAAATGTAAAAAAAAAAAAAAAAATCACATAAAATCAGTGGGAAAATAAAGATAAAACAACATAGTTGAACATCTGAACTCAAACACTGTTAAAAGCAGGCACTTGAACTGCAGTACACTCCTCGAGTGCATTCATTACATCTAATAAGTGCTACAAAATAACATCAGTTAGAAAAAATACTGATTCCAAAAGTGTGGTACTATTCATAGCATCGTCTAAGCAAACACAAAATGTAAAATTACAGACTGGGGGGGAGGGGGGGGGATCAGGCAGACCAAACCTTAATCCTTGAATTTATCTTCCAAATGAATTCATTAATACCTAGGCTGAACATTCTTAAAGTTTCTGACTTCACAGGCTGTCAGAGGGGATGCGTCATCTCAGGGAGGATGACTGTTTTACCGGAGGGCTGGTTGGGCCTCGGGGGAGATTCACTCAAGTCTTTTTTTTCTTTTTTTTCTTTTCCATTTCAGTCACTCTGGTCACTCCACTCATACTGGAGCACAATCTGCTTCACTGTCGCCGCCACAGCGAGGATCAGGATGAATCATGCTGGCTCTCTCAACAGAAGACTGAATCACACACGTGTGTGTGTGTGTGTGTGTGGATGTGTGAGTGTGTGTCGTCACGTCCACACAGCAGCTACAGAGGCGCGAGCCACCGCAGTTTTCTGCCTCCATTAATTACGCTGCAGCGACTTGAGGAGTTGGTGACCATGTGATCGATCATGATGACTCATTTTCTCTCTGCATGGCACTTCCTATTTATCACAAAACTCTCCAAGTGCAACATCTTACTCTGTCTTTAAAGGGGACATATTAGGGAGGGAGGGAGAGAGGGGGGTGCTTGAAAGCATTTATTTGGCTGTTTTGAAGTTCCTACCAACTAAAAAACTCCCACATAACCCAGTAACTTTATTAGTGACGGCCTGAGACTGACAGGTTCTGTGACATCACAGACTCAGATCCAAGTAGAATAATCCCACCTCCCCACCTTTTTCTACCACCCAGCATCACATCATGTTATATTTGATGTAACTTAATCCCCATCTCAACAGAAGCACGTCCAGCTGAAGAGGACTGTGGAATAAAAAAGAAAAAAAAAAGTCAGCTGCTAAGACCAGAGAAATAAAGGTATGGTCAAAAGGGAGCTTTTGTATTAAACCTCTGTGACATTCATGGAGACCTAGGTAAATTGTCAGCTTTTGAAAATTATCTATAATGTGTCGCCTAAATTACTGTTTGTGTCTTTGACATTTTTGGTGAGAATTTTGAACTATCCATTGTTTTAGTCCCCAAACTGAGTTGGTTTCTGTTCATATATTTTAAGAAAAAAAAAAAGATTAGCTTGACTATGATAACAGCCCTACTCAACATACCTATCAGCTATATCTGTTATTACCGTTAACTCAAATTTTCTGAAAGTCTCGGTCACACCGGAAGAAGAGCGTCCTGAGAAGGCCACGCCCCCGTGAGGAATGAATGCAGGAGCACAGTTGGCTTCTCTTATATTGCCTCTAAGCTGATCGCTGCTACTGTTACTGTAAGCAGCAACATGAAAGAGGTCTTCCATGATGAAAGGTGCCACCCAGCTTTAGGAGTGACCCTGGACTAAGTGCTCTACATGTCCATGGAGACGTGGTAAATGTCAGCGGCCCCAGACTTGGATAAGGGATGTGTGAGGTCACACGGTGGCCATGTCGCCCCGTTGCTGTCCTCAGCATTAATCCCGATGAGAGCAGAGGGTAAATGAAGCCGAAACCCTGAGGTAATTACTACCTGCCAGTCAGAACGTCTCCGTAATGGGTTTTTTTTTTGTTGACGAGTGACGAGTGGCCATGTGGAAATGTAGTGTTTGCATCATCTGAGGAGTGTCCCAATTTCCCGCTCAGAACGTGTGAATGATTAGAGATGGGATTCCTCACTGCAGGTTTGTTTTTTTTTCTTTTTTTGAGTCCCATATTAATTCAAGCAGCAGCTTAATGAGCAGTGATGACGTCGCTGCTCTTTTTGCTCCACAGTCAGGTCCCACTTCCCTTCAGGCAGCTCCCTTCAGTGACTCAGCACAGCTCCAGAGATGTTCCTCTCATGTTGCAGGGAATATGCTGAATCAGCCATGTAACTCAAGCCACAAAATGAAAGCACTGCACCGCTAAACATGAGAAAATCGTTTGGGTGTGTCACATTTATGAGCGTGAAATTGCTGATATACAATCCCTGGAGGCACTGTGGGAGGATTCATGTAGTTTTAAACTGAGGGTGAAGCGTCTAGGTAATCTTCTTTTCCAACTAATTATCAGTCACTTCCATCAGTCAGCGCTGCCAGTCTCAAACAATCATTCCATAACATGACAATAAAAGCATCAGTGGTTAAATGACAGAAGGAGAAACTTCACAAGTTGTGAGTCATGGCTTCACTTCTGCTTCCTGTCTCAGTAATGACGGTGGGTGTTTAATAGAGGGAATCCTGTGGAGAGGAGCTACGGATGATCTGAGCGAGAGGGAAGCCACAGAGGAGGATATGAGAGCAAAAAGCTGCTCCAGTCTCTTTGATGCAGGGGAAACATAATTGGAATATAAGAGTGCTTTTCTATTTACCTTTCAAGCACTAATGTTTCGTGACAGCTGATCATAGAATTGAAATCAAAACAGGACACTTAAAATGGGAAGAAGATATTAAACTGGCAGCTTGTCATATGTCGGCATACTTGAGAAGGCCGTTAATAGGAAATGGCGTACATCTGTGTAGTCACTGGTTCAGATGGTGGTCGCCGTCGATCCGGGCGACCCTGAACGCAACGCGCAGGGATGAGTCGGATATCGGCCCAAAGCTGCTGGGAGGTTCATGTAAATCTGTTTCTCTGTGATCCATCGGTGTTGAATCGAAGTCTCTTTTTGAAATTCTCCGTGCGGCATCACTCCCCCTCTGCTTTCATTTGGGTCCACAGTTCAAATCCCCAGTTCACTCCTCCGTGTCCTCCGACGCCTCCCCTTCTTCCTTCCTCCCGCTCCTCAGACCTGAGGGGGAGGCGAGTCAGGCGGGGGGCTGCCGTCCACTCTCACCACTGCAGAGAGAAGGTAGAGAGAAACGTGTCATGGAAGGAAGATATCTCAACCCCACCAGTAATCTTCTCCCAGTGAGCAGTTCTTTTGTTTTTTTTTTTTTGTTTTTTTTCCCCCAAAAAAAATCACATTCATGGAAAAACTAGAACCTGACAAAGATGTTCCTCCCTGCAGAGGGCCCTGTGGTGTCATCTGAATCTGTCAAGCTGGACTCATTAGCTAGATGAGGACAGGGCAAAGATGCTCTCTTTTCCCACAAACCTCTTAACCTGTTGTCTATTGAGGGAAGCCATGGAAACGGCTGGGGAATGCAGAAACGTTTCTGAGAGGTCTAACAAGTGTTTTCTTTTCTTTTTTTTTAAACTCTAGTCTTTTTATCAATGCCTCCTTGTGCCTGGGAAGTGTAGCACTGCAGAGCTTATCTTCAAGCTCTAACAAGATGGAGGTTTTGTGGTTTATCTGCGATGTGACACCCTCCTCCTCCCTCACTGCAAAACCTTTTCCAAGCATTTCAGAGTCGTCGCTGCAGTAAGATTAATAACTTCAGCCTTTCTGCTTTCTGTCCACAATGATTCTGACCGGTGACGACCAGAATCTGCAGCAGTCCTCTCTCTTCCTGTTTCTTTTTTTTTTTTCTTTTACAGTTACCCTACAGGCATAATCTGTGACGCTGAGCAGAAACACCCTGACACTGACCAGTGCACAGTCATCTATCACACACACACACACGTGCTCAGGCGTGCACACAGTGGCTTGCACCTGTACTCCGGCTTCGCTCTAACTGATCCAACTCTGGAACTGCAACTCTTTTCAGAGGTTTCATTGCTAATAAAAACCATATGGATGTCTGACGTTTTATAGTCAGTCACGTCCACTCTGAAATGTCTAAACCCAGTCAGGGCAAAGCTTTACTGCTGACCTTTTATTTAACTTTCGTAAGCGCAGCACAGTCACAATCGTGATTGGACCTTGAACCAAGATCAGGATCTGACCTCAGGAATTAACTTTCTATGGTTTCACAGTAATGATGATGTTTCTGGGTGAGTGGGATTGTGACTCAGAGGAAGTTGCTCATTTGACAATTTTCTACCTTGAAGACACAAAACTCTAGTGACGGATGATGAATCGCTAGCCTCTGGGCACCATCTTACCGACCAGAACATCCTGCTTTTCAAATGTTCCCAAAATGGGTCACTTTAGTTGTAATGGTTAGTTTGTAAACCTCATAAATCACTAAGATCTCAGTTATGGGTTTTTAGTTTAGAGCAAGACAGTTCCTAGAACCTAAATTTGATGAAGAACTTGAGGATCTCCAAGCTTCAACCTTAGTTGTGACTTGAAAACAAGTTTCTTGTTGGAGCCTGAGAGCCAAACAAAAAAAAAAAGCATTTTGATGTTATAAGTTTGCTTGATCATAAACTGCAGAACGAATCATTGATGCAATTCGTCTTTTTCTGATAGTTCACTACTCAACTCTTGGAATATTAAAGGCAGGGTAAGCAATTTCTAGGTCCCACCACATCTGTTGATATTTGAACCAAAACACAGGAGCCCAACTCCTCCCCTCTACCTACAGTGCTGCTCAAGAAAAACCACCTCGTCACGACCACCTGAGCCCCGCCCACCCATGAGTGTGAACCTTCGCCCTGTCAGTGACTGGCTGGAGCAATGTTTTCTTATACAGTGTGCTCATGTGGTGGGCAGCTAGCACATAGGGAGGAAACATTAGCTGAATTTCATAAAGTGTTGTGGGTTAGAAATCTCACTTCTCCTTCTCTTAACACGGTGTGAATGAAGCATTACTTCAGACTCATGTTGCAAATATTTTCAACGCACTATTAGTTTTTTGTTTTTGTCTTTTTAAGAGTTTGGTTTAAAGCGAATGTTAAGGGCATTATTGGATTATGACTTATTTATAGTCCATTATTTCATTCGCTTGCATGCATGATGGACATCTACCGTGGTCGTCCATAATGTTTGTTTTCACAACAACGTGGGAACATGTCCAGCTGCAGACAGCAGCCATGAGTCACCGCTGCTGTATTACTGAAACTGCATCAGCAATGACTCAGCTACATAACTGTAACCTGCATCTATATCATATTACATGTGACTGGGAAATGGAGGTGTTGAGCACCTGCTGGAACGTCAGGCTCCTGGACCGTAACGTAAATGCTCACTGCCATTAAACTGGTCACCTTTCAAAGATTTTGATTGTCATGCTGCTGAAGATTTATCTTTTTTATAATTTTATTTTGTCCTGCTTTTCTGAGTCCTTACTGATTGTGTGTTGAATGCTGTTTTGCTGTATCTGCACTTGTGCCAACCTGTCTGGGAGAAAGGTCTTCAGCTGTGACTTTGATTTCTTTTTTTCTTTTTTGTTTTGTTTTTTTTCTCCAACTTTCTTTTTGAAAAGCCTGGCTTTGCCTCAACTCTTGGTTGCAGTTTGGCTACATGTTAGGATGCTTGCATGCTGTCAAAATGCATACATTAAAGGAATTTGCCGTGATAAACCCTTGACTGTCATAGATGTCAGTTGTGCCTTCTTGTGAGATAATTTTCCCTTGGATCTCACCTGAAGACCAAGCTTGCTTGCTTCCTGCATCCCTTGTACCATCTCTGAGACTTCACATCTCGTGCTTTCTGATGTTTTCTCTGGCAGTTTGAATCTATAAAATCCTTATTTGTTCGTTGTATTGCCAGGATTGTAAGCAATAATCCTGGCAGACTTTCGCATGCTTTTAGGATTGGTTGCACTGTTGGGACGTCTGAGTGAGAGTTTGAGTCACGTTCAAACTTTAAACATCCTCTATAGTCACGACTGAGAGGGGGAAGCGGGAAATAAAAGAAGCTGTGAATGGGCTGCACAGACTGATGCTTCTTTGCTGACAGAGATGAGGCCAGCCGGCCTTCATGAAGGAGCTCTCACCCCTCACAAGAGACTCATGAAAACCCTCAGTGAAAGTTGTGAGTCACAGTGAGGGGCATTTTCACTGCTCTAATTCTTTATTTTTAAAAGCTCATTTGATGTGTTTTGACTGAAGGTGTTCCCATAACTTCAGCCACCAGTAAAATATGCCTCACTGAAAGCAGGAAACTCCCTGCGATCATAATGGAATTAGTGCATATCCGCCCCCTCGCTCTCCTGTGTATTTAATAGAGAGGAACCAACAACCTCCAAGCGGATTTGCTGCCTTGTTTAATAGGTTTCACGCCGCCAGACGGAGCTAATGCCAATTATCGCTGGCTAATCACTGATGCAACATCGGATTTGTAAAGGCAGAGAGACCAAGCCTGGACTCCGTCTCCTAACACCTGCTAATGAGCCAAAAGGTTGAGGACGCGAAAGGGTTAACCGGGCTCTCATCTCCTCCCTGTCCCGATGCCAAGACGCTTCCGCAAAAGGAATTCCTTCTTCCCTCCGTCATGAGGCTGTCGACCAGAAGAATGTAAAGAGGCTCTCAAATAAAATGCAAAAACAAAAATAAGCTTTTCCCAAGCCTCAGAAGAATGTTATGGGTGTTCCAGAAAAGGCATGGATTGTTTTAGGAGAGCATGGTCAACCGCTTAGTCAGGTAGCATAAATGTTAATAGTCAGTCTCTATTAAAGTCTAAACCATTTTTAAAAGTTGTCCTCTCTCTTACTTATTTGGTGCTAATGTTCAATCATATTTTGTTTTAAAATTTTTGCCCTTTTGCAGACTCTCATAGAATTGACGGTAAGACTGTTTTTAATCCTTTAATCATGTGCTGCCTGTAACTAAATCCACGTTATTCCTTTGATTAAAACACTATCACTGCTTTTCAGACACTTCCAAATTTGTTTTTGAGAACCACCTTGAACCACCGTTCTGCTGCTTGAACTCTCATTTAAATCTGCAGCTGAAATTAGACCCCATAAACACAGCTTTCTATTGCTCGAATATTTGCAAAGACCTGTCGTACAAAATTAATGTAGTAATTTATGGGACTTCTGATTTAAAATAAACAATAAGTAGCCTGTTTTGACGTATTTTTTCTTTCACTGACAACCGAGAGACGGCAGCCTGAGAGAAATGGGCTATCAAACTGAAAAACTATATACTCTCAGACATGGACAGATATTTAATGGGTTTTGTGGGCACGTCTGGGGGGCCTGGCTTTTGTCCTGTCAGTGTACCACATACGCAAAGCACCTAAAATGAGACATCACATTTGTCAGAAAGGAGAGGAGATGGCAAACGAAGAAGGGGGAAAAAAAAAAAAACTTAATTGGACCTGAAATTCACACAGAGGTAAAATGGTTAAAATAACAAGCAAAACTGACGAAAGAAGATTCAAGAGATGTTAAGAGACTAAAGACATTCGATGAGAAGTGAAGATGAGAGGATACAGGCTCCTTTTCTCATGTCTGAGTTCTTGAATTTAATGTCATGAGAGAATAATGAAAGATCCTGCAGGTCTTAGGTCTTAAAGTTAGGTCAAAATAAACTCTAACGAGCAACAGGAAACAATATATTACACTTATGTATACAACAATGAAGAATTAAGTTTGCTCATGAGCACCTGGCACCTTTAAGGGTCTGCAACTCTTTCACTTGGTTGAGGTTTGGACTTGAGTTATTGTCTTTTTAGGCTGTTCTGTTGTAGATCTGCCGGAGGGTTTGAGGTCATTGTCCTGCTGCATGATCCGATCAGCTAAACTGTAGCTGATGCACAGATAATTTCACACTGATTTAACAATCCTTCCGTATACAGAGGAGTGCTCAGGCTGTGTGGCTGCAAAACAGGCCCAAATCATCAGCCCTCCACCCCCATGCTGACAGACTGAGGTGTTTCTGCTGGTAGCTTTGTTTAGTTTCTGCCAAACATGGAACTGTGGGTGTTGATCAAATAAATGACATTGTTCCAGAGTCGTATTTGTTTAGATGGAACCTTGAAAACTTTGCTCATCTTTTTCAAAGCCGTACTTGTCTTTTCTTTTTCCATCTTAACTTTTTTTTTTTTCCGTCATCAATTTCTTGGACTTTCTTAGAATTTAATGGCCAGTCAGCTTTTTTTTTTCTTTGTTTTATGTCCAGATGTATATAATCTTAGAACTGAAAGGTGGTGTGCTTTTTAAATGTCAACTCTGACTGCACTTAAGAATCACCAAATAAATGGCACAAAACAAAACGATTACATCACAACAACCACAAAGAAATAAATAATGACAATACAGACAGAAAAACTGAAAGACAGTGTGACAACAGCAGAGAAAGGGAGACGCAAAACATGGTGGGGCAAAGTCACTAAAACATGGTCACGAAGAGTAAAAGAAGATGTAAGACACTGAATGAGATAGATAAAATTACCACA
This sequence comes from Hirundichthys speculiger, assembly GCA_018398805.1. Taxonomy (NCBI): domain Eukaryota; kingdom Metazoa; phylum Chordata; class Actinopteri; order Beloniformes; family Exocoetidae; genus Hirundichthys; species Hirundichthys speculiger. The sequence continues at coordinate 1,864,351 of JAGFBZ010001790.1, read as the reverse complement.
ATCAGACTAAATTAATCCCAGAGATCCAAAATAACCACCATGGGACATAAAGAAACCGTAACGAGAAGAAAAATGACCACAAAGTGACTCAGAATGATGCAAAACATCTGCATGATGCTGTTGGAGACAGAAAATACATCTCATAACTGCTGGGTTTGTGGTAGGACAAGCATACAGTCATGTCTGGACCCAGGTTGTTTGATAATCTAACACGGTCACAGCAGATGGCTCAAAAAAGACTCCATCTATGTCTGCTGATGCAGTTAATTGAGACAGAGGTAAATAAAACAGTATAAATAGCTTTTAAATAGATGTGTAACGTGCTTCATGTTGGTTTGAAAGCAAGACTTCCTTTGTTTGGTTCATCTTAAAACTGCTTTTGGTTTTTGTCTGATATCATGGCAAACTCTTTCACCCAGAGACAAAGTCCTGCAGGAGGAGGAGTTCTGCTGATACAGATCAGATGTGTGGAGTTGCACACGCTGACGTTGTCAACATCTGTTAACGGTGATTTTCATCTTTTTGACCGGACTTTGATGATTGGCTTTGATTTTTTTGCAGTAATACTCACAAAACTAATATCGAGAGTTCATCTCTCATCAGTCTCACTGAACTTCCTCTGCGTCATAAACCCTTCACTCCGGATGTCTGATGCGTCACGCATGCCTCACCTGTCTGCGTTCGGCAGCTACATGTAGGCACCAGTCATGCAGTTAAGTGATGGATTGTTTTTGATCTCAATTCACAAAAATGTATTTTGCTCAGAGGGAAAAAAAAAAAAACCCCTGCACAGCACTTGTAAAGCCGTAGCACGTCTTAGTAGAATATCTTGATGTGATCAGTGCTGACTGTCTGAATATCAGCCAGTGAAAATAGATTGTACTCCCTCAGCGGTGAGCCTTGGTTCCTGTGATGGGAGGCCAGGTATTGCAAAGTGAAGAAGCACCTGAAACCCATTATTTTCTCGAGTGCGCTGAAACAATTCCCAGCTTATGATGTCAAGTACCAAAGACAGTTTTTACCACAAAGAGAATGAAAATCTAGATTTCAGGTTTGCAATGTGCTTCTTATTGTTGCTTCCTTTTTTTTTTTTTTTTTTTTTTTTTTTTGATGCAAGTTGCTAAAAATAGTCAGTTTCATACCACTGTTTGTGGCTTACCTATCTGTTCCTGCGTGTGTGAGCGTGAAGGTTGAGGCTGGACTTCAGCCTGGGCCTGCTGCTGCTGCTGCTGCTGCTCCTGCAGACTCTGGGTGTCCACCGAGATGCCGCTGTCGCTGTGCAGCTTCTCCCCCTCTGGCGTCACCATCTGATTGTTTGTAGCTGCGCGGTTATTAGCCGCCTGCTTATTCTGCTTGCAGCTATTCCACCTGTGGAAAAGTGGAACGTCAAATAAAACATGGATTCGATGTAAAACCATAACCGGAAACGCGTTCATTTTCTCATGGCAATATGGAGATCTGTCTCTATATTAATGAGTATATCTTGGATCAGATTTGCATGTCCATATTTTCATGTAAGGAGCAAAGGTAAAAGCGTTGCTCTGAGCCTGGACGGTCACTGCACCGTCCACACTGTAAAGTATTGCCTGTTTTGGAAGGATACAGCCAGAAGCCTTTACGCTTTCACTTCCAAATACTGAAAGTTTACCAGTAACACAGTGAAATGGGTGCATTTACATGTGAATAAAGAGATGTTTCATACCAAAGTAATCAGGTATTTCTAATCATGTGTCCTACTGATGTGGGCTGTATCGGAGCCAAACCATGATGATGAAAAGAATCCTTTATACTAATCCTTTTTTAAAGTAGTCCAACTCTTTTCCATCAAAACCCTGGTTCTGGACCAGATGCTGTGAGTCCATAATAAAAACACTGCTATCTGATGAATGGACATGAGCTTCTATGCCTCGTTTATTAAGAGGGTTTTCCCTAAAAGTTGAGATTATGATAAGAGAAAAATGAAATTGCACTGCTACAAAATAAAACAAAAACTTAAACCATTGTCTCGGACCACAGCCGTGTGTGAACTTGATTTTTGTTTAGTTTTTTCAAAGGAAGAAAATCAGGCAGAATCCGTGCAGTAAACCTCAGTGCTGGTGGTCCCAGATAAAATCTGATTTAAATCTACCACAGTGGTTCCTGAATGCATTTTCAACATAATTTAGTTTATTTCTTATCTTAATAGTGCATCTAGGGAGTGAAACTAAGTAGGCTTAAAAAAACAAACTAAATCATTATCTGATTATATTATTAAGCTCATATTATTAGTCTTTTTGGGGAAAAAAATAGTATTAATTCTCAGTGTAAAAGATCAACAGACTTTTAAGATCCTTTTTTTAGATTATTTGTAAATGATGCTAGAGTCAAGGTTAATATAAACTAAATATGTGTTGAGTTTATTCTTTACTTTACGACACTAAAATGCTTCTGAAACGTGCAGAGAGCACAAACACATTCCTTTTGCTGCGGCTGCTGCTCCCGTTGAACGCGACTCATTTGTGGATCGGTGGCTGAAATGTTCACGAGGTATCGAGTGGCGCAGTCGAGCTGACGCCTGCTCTTGCAAATCGTTTTCCGTTGGAGAAATTCCCAACATTTCGGCGTGTTTACGCATGACTGCATGTGTTGTGCCGGCCAAATGTGTGTATGTGATTGCGTTGATAAATCTGGTGCTCAAATTTCCCCTGGTCGGCGCTTTTCAAACAATCAATGCCCCTTAATGAGCTTGTTTACTTGCTCTGAATGTGTTTTAGCCTGCATTTGTATCTGTCGGAGCTCCGGCATGTGCGACTGTGAACTGTAATGCATTAAGCGTTGGCTGCTGCTTTCTTTTTCCTTTTATTACTCATGTTTATGTATGTTTAGCAGAAGTGGGTCAAAGCCACTACAACTGGACTCTCAATGCCCCCTCCCCCCGAATCCTGCAGAAGGTAACATCTTTACTGGAGTGAAATTACCCCAACAAAACCCCCAGACGATCATCAAGTGTCCACTACTTGTTGGCCAGTGGTGCAAAAGCACCTTGAGCGGTCACCCTCCCTTTTTTCTGTCCACTGACCTCTTAAAGACGATGTAAGCCACCAGGCCCACCACCACGGCAGCCAGGATGGAGCAGTAGATGGGAATGAGGTTTTCGTTGAGGCCGTGGCCGAGGAAGCGTGGAGAGCCAGGACTCGGCGTGGTCGTCTCTCCGCTGGGCATCGGGCTGTCGGAGCTGTCGGGGAATGGGTAATCGGGGAAGGAGGAGTCAAGGGGATCGTTGGTCGGGGTGGTGTAGGTAGGGAGGTTCGGATCTGTATGGAAGAAAATGGAGGAAAAGGGGGATTCGTAAGGATATGAAGGTGTATACACATAGAAATAAAAAGGTGTTGATGGACCTGAACATCTGAAAGTTCTAGTCAATCCAAGCAGCAGGGGGTTGCATTTAGCTCAAAATGACAATTAACAACTGAACGTTTGCATAATGCACAATACAATCCAGTTCAGGGATAAAGTCCTGTGGACCACCAGCCACGATGTTCAAAGATGTGTCCTGAGTTTCATTTTATTCAAAGGCTGTTGCTAAAATAAAATCTTCTCATGATCAACGTCATGTGCCTTAGAGCTTGTTTGCTGGGGTGTGATTAGAGTCCCCGGCCAGATGTCTGATCCAGCACACATGCTGCAGCTGTTTCTGATAGACAGATGGGTTCCGGCTGAGTTGTTGAATGCAGGAGGAAGAAATGTTTCTTAACCAGCTCTGGGGAGGTGGGTGTGTTCCACCAGCCCACCCCAGACCAGGCATGTTCTCACCACATCCTAATCTGAGCGATGTCTGCACAGCGCTTGACATTAGGGCAATGTGGATCCTAGAAGAAAGGCATTGTGGGCTTTAGGGAGGTCATCTTTCTGAGTGTAACCTTTGCTGAGGCCAGAGAGCCAAGGAGAGCACTGTGCTACTGGAAGGGTCTGGTTTCTATCACAGCAAAGCCTGGAAAGAAGCTATTTTCATTTATTGTCTTATTTCCTCTTTCGCTCTGTGCTCATTCGCTGACTCATTAATGAGTTCCCATCTTGCAGCAGTGTGACAAACACAAGTTCTGTCTTACAGCCCTGCCATGATGCCTTTTGTTTTGAGAAAAGTCTGTTTGCACCACCGCAATTATGTATATTATTTACAATGATATCGTCAAAACTCAGACAATAGCCTGCAGATTTTTACGTTCCCTCGGGATATGTCTCACCAAAACCCCTCTGAGCTCATCTGCCTGGTGAGGATGGAGACGGTGCAGATCAGAGCCTCCAACTCCCAGCAGAAACTCAAAACTGCTCCTCATTAGTTTTGCACTGCTGCTCACGAGATTAAAGACCCTCAAGGCCTCTTTCGAGGCCAGAGATTGGAAGGCTCTGTCCCAAATACTTCAGGGGTTCTTAGCAAATAATGGAAGTTTTAATGGCTGCTCGTTTGTTTCCCCTTTAATAAATGGTCTATTAGTCACATTAATGTAGTTTTGACCAGATGGAAGGATGTTAAAGTGTTAGCAACCCTGGATTTTAAACACATCCTTCTAAGACCCAGAAGCCCCGTTATATTACTGCAGCTGTGTTTTTTTTATTATATCATTCATTATCTGTTCGCACCCCGCCCTTGAATTAATGCAATAGATGGGAGGGTTAAACTATGAAAACATTTTTAATACGGGGCTGTTTCATTTCAGCAGTGGGGATGAATTTAAGGTTTAACTGTTCCAATGACATTTAGGCTCGAAAAAGCAGATACTTCTCTCAAATTTGTGCCTCCACCCTTGTGCGTTGGTGGCAAATGGAATTTCATTTGTGGTGCTCACAGCACTGAAAAATTGCATTTCAATAATTCAGCAACAGCGTTCCTTTCCTGGAAACAATGTTCTGGTTACTCCCATGAATCCTCAAGCCTCTTTGACGGTTTTCATGCGAACCACAAAGAGTAAAGATCAGTAAAAACACATACTGGGGGGGTTCTGGAGATTAATAAGTACATTGAGGTAGTGCATTATAAGCATTTATAGAGGATCTATTAACCTGAATTGTCTCAAAACTCTATTAGAGGGTTCTTATCAGATTTAAAAGTTGTCACCTCCTTCTCGTACGCACTGATGTACGTTCTCATCACTCTTCTCTCGTGACTCCACCAGTGTGGTGAGTTTCCTTTTTTTTTACTCTATATTTAGCATTAAGGAGTGCAATCATCCTGTTGATAGACTAGAGATGTCTCCCAAACAAAAGGAATTATGAGATAAGAACTGCATTAACTGATTGTTGTGGAGAACATTCAGTGGACCATCACAGCCAGACGCTGTCTGCACTTAATGCCGTTTCTCTGACATGGCGGATGGTTGAGTTTCTCCACATTGATTTCTTGCATAATTTACACGCGCTTACTCTTAAATAGTCCAAAGGGATCTTGATAGACAACTCGCATGGACATATTTGAGAAGTTTCTGTTTTATTAAGAGGCTGCGTTGGTCTGTGTGGTAATGGCGGGGCAGTCCCACCTCCCATAAGGGAGTTGGTTGACTGAAATAGTGGAGAGCATCTCTCAGAAAAATCCAGCACATGTGCATGCCATACTTAGAATCATGCAGGCTGCAGAGGCCTATTTAAAGCGGCACTATTGATCTGGATCTGTCTAAACGGAGGGAGTGTTCATAGAGGTGGAATATGGGTGTCTGTATTACATGCTTTTCTTGACCTTGCCTCGGATGTAGTCAGGTTTCCTCAGCTCTCCCATGGATCATCCGGCCGATGCGGGCCAGGCTAATGGTATTAGCAATGCAACATGAGCTTGCAAATGGAATAAATTGTTGAATGGGAGGTGTGAAAAAGAGGGAGAGCGTGCAGACGGTATGGGCCTATTTACTGTTGATGAGGGAAGTTGCAGTCTGTTCTTTCAGTCGGTGCTTTATCACTCCAGGTTGTGTCATCCTGCACCGCTGTCGGTGCTCAATGGATGTTCCTTCTCAGACGTACGCTTGCATCAGTCGCACCTCAGGATGTGTTATAAATTGCCTTTCTCATTATGAGGCAGGATTATGTCTTCTCTAGAAGCCCTGACTCGATGCAGAAAGGTAAAGCAGAGGATGCTACACCGTTGTTTTAATGCACTGTTTTTGATTTTTTGGTTTTTTTTGGGGGGGGGTTATGTTTCTCCACTTTAAGGACTAAAACATAGTTAGTTGTAGAGCCAAGCACAACCCGAGGCTGCAGGGCCTCTGCACTATACCTCAGCTGGAACAGAAAAGGTCCTTAAAGGAGGCAGTGGACCTTTTTAACAGTTCCATTTTAGCTTCATTGGGTTTAAAAGACTTGTGAAGCAAATTAAAGCTAGCCCAGGATTTTATGAGACTTGGACTATGTGGACTGGGAGATGTGTTTATTAGTGGGGTGTGGACATGAGAGGTGGGGGGTGGGGGGGTAATTTTCATGAGCCCCTGAGGTCTTTATGGTGAAGTTAACCCCAGCATCCCTCAACAGCCCAGTTCAGGGTGGAGATGAGCGAGTATCAGGCAGAGCACATGTACAATGACCTCTTTATCAGCCTCCAAACACACTGCCTCTGTCTCAGCTCAGCCTTTATCTCAACTGGCTGCTGGACACACATCCATCACACACACACACACAAACTCACGTACCGCAAATTATTCAAGTGAGCGCTCTGTCTTCAGTTGGGGTGGGCTAATCGGAAGAGTGGAGGGGAGGGCAGACAGAGGCAGAGTGTTAGGAGCGAGTGGGGGGGGGGTGCAGATGAACAGAGGAGCGGCTGTAAAGTGCTCTGATTAGCGGGAGTAATTATACTGCAGCGGTGAAGACGCTGAGTGGCACACTGGCCCACCTTCTGCCACTCCTCTAGCCCAGGCACTCGGGGACGACAGCGGGAAGAGACGGCGGAGGTGGGGGGGACAAAAGTTGATGAGCACGGCCTGATGAGCTCAGAGTAATAAAGAGAAAAAAGAGGCCAGCCTTCATCTGTGGTTTTGATCTTCCCCTGTCTGGCTGTCGAGGAAGACAAGCACTCAAAACACATGCTCGATATTTCATACTCAGCTGGAGCCTGAGCGGCACCTTTTCTTCGGATAACCTGCAGTGACACCAAGTTGGACAGTAATCTCCATTAAAAGATGGAGGAGGTGTTTTCAATTTTAGATGAAAAAGATTCACACATGCGTGGCTCCCTGGGTTTAATGAAAAACGCAGGAGTTAAATTGCACTTGGCAGGAGGAAGGGCATGCATGCACTATGCTAGCCTGCCATCAGCTGCATCGATTCTGAATGCTCATAAAAAGTGTTTGTGTATCTGAAGCTTCCCGTGTGTGTGTGTGTGTGTGTCTTTGCAGTTAAGTGTGGATGTCCATAGAGGTCACTCAGCGAAACCTGAGCGTGAGCAGAAGAAAAGCCAGGACTCATATCGACCTCTCAGCATAGAATACCAGCACAGCACATATGCTGCAGTCCTTCGTCTGTTTTCATCTCCATTTCTTTCTCTCAAAGTCTCTGTCATTGTATCGCGTAATTGACACTTGCTGACAGCTGGATGTGAACCAGGGCAGTCACATCTTCGCTAAAGCGGGCATAAGATTGAGAAAGGCAGCGAGATGGGATTAAAATATGTCTGTATGTGGGAGTAAAATGCACCGGGAGAGAACCCGCTGAGAACTCGCTGTAAAAAAACATGAAGTATCTATGTGCACGATCATCAGAGACCACCATGGAAGCCTCATCATCAGACCACATGTGACTCAAGAAGCTATTACTTGCCTGTGGTGCCATTTGACAGGGCTCTCCTTTCATAAGATCACTCGTGATGCCATCTCCCATCTTCAGCGTTACTGCTGCTGTGGTGGCATCGGGACAAAGCAGGTCAAAGGTGAGCCGCTTGGGTGGGCGCTCAAAATGAAGCAAAAGGCTGTTTCAAGAATACTTAGTGGGCGTCTAAGGACGCTCTTGCTGTACGTACATGACATGGCGGCAGTCGCCGGAGGCCACATTTTCTGTGTTACTTTCTCTTCTTCCGCCCCATCTACCTTCCCAGGGCTGATCCTTCCACACGCCAACTTCTCCACTTGGATTTACAGCCAATTAAAAGTGGAATTTAAACCATTCTTGTGGTCTGTGCACATTTGCGCTGAAGCGTGGGCAGATTTTTATAGGTTTATTCAACTAACATATCCAAATAGAAGCCAGTCTGTGAGGCTACGGGATCCCTAAAAACCTCAAGCAAGTCGGCGTGGCACGAAACTGCTTTCAGCTGACTGTAAATTAATAAATAAGGTTGTCATAATGTTAATATCAAACAAATGATTCTTTTAATTTAGCTTTTTTTTTTTAACTTTTTGGAAGCAGTTCATGCTGGGAAAGCATAATTAGAACAGAGCGTGACACAAGCAAACTTTAAACCAGTGATTCCTAAAGTGTGGGCCACGGCCCTCTGATGGGCCGTCGCGGTACTGCAGGTGGGCCGTAAGGGGTCATTAAAATTAAACAAATATGTTTTAAATCTTCAATCTTTTTTAAATATGTTTTTAATTACTGTAAAATATTAATGACATGATTTAAAAACATTACTGGTTTGTTTTATTACCAGTTAAGTGTTATTCTACCATCATCTTTACTTGTTGACCCCTTACATTAATGTCAGAACATAGCTTCTAGTCGTGTAAATTTTTCACAGTTGTGATTAAAGGTTTCGGTGGGCCGTGGAGATTTTTCACATTTCAAAGTGGGCCTTGGTATTTTGAAGTTTGGGAACGGCTGCTTTAAACCATAACCTTTGTCTGAAGTCAGAGTGAATCATCAGGAGGGTTTTAACCACGAGAACGGAAGCTCTTCAAGCCTTTTGTTGCACCTTTGAGAAATGTGTGGATATAAGGAAAAATCTGGATTCAAATTGATTAAAAGAAAAACAATGACTCTTAAGATGACAAGGAGGAGGTCGATTTCAAGCCTCGCCTGGCTCTGGAGAGTTTACAGCTTCCTTGGGTGCAAGCAGCCTTCACTCCTGGACACAAGGAGCTTGGGTCTGTTCTGTGGGCGAGCGGAATATTGATCGTCTCCTTGTTGACACCGCAGTTGTATTTGACCTTTTAATGCTACAACTTTCAACTCCCCAGCTGTTTGAAAATCTGACCGTCCCGACCTTTAACCACGCCTGTCCTCACAGACGCATGTGGAAGTCGCCCCTGGTGGACGGGTCGAGCCTGACTGAGTCATGTATTCAGTTTAACAGCAGGGCCCTGTTATCTTTCTGCTCCAAATCAATAGATGGCTTGATATACCTTCTTACCAATAGGATTTTTTTCTTCTTTTTTTTCTCTAATGACACATTTTTGTTAAATTTAGACCTCATTTCAGCCTTTTGCTCATGTTTTCAGTTTATAACTGTTAGATAAAGCAGAACTCATTCAAACTAACAGCACTGAGAGCGACGACAAGCCGCCGTTCTGCTCATCTAAAAGTTCTCCAATAAACTCAGTCAATCTAGGTTTGAGTTTAACTCTGGAATGTCCCTTTAATAGCAGACGTTTACGACCAGGCAGCAAACTTGGTGTGTTTTCCATTCTGGTGGATTTGTTGGTTCTTCTTACTAAGCATTTTGTTTTCGTTTCCAAGGAATTGTGTTTTTAGTTGTCAGGGAAAAGTAAAGAACGTTTCAGATGCTGAAACTGACATTTTACCATTTCACGGAAAATATTCGTTTTTTTTTACTTTAATGGCAGCAACACATGTGAAGTGTTTCATCCCCTCTTCTTTAAACATGTGTCTGTAAACATCTGGGAAGTGGAGGAGATCAGTTGCTGGAGTTTTAGGAGAGGAATGCTGCCCCGTTCCTGTCGGATGCAGGATTCCTGCTGCTCAACAGTCCTGGAGCATCATTGCTTTATCTTCTCATGATGAGCCAAATGTTCTCTACTGGTGAGAAGTTCTGGACTGCAGGCAGGTCAGTTCAGCACCCAGACTCTTCTCCAATGATGACACGCTGTTGTAACGGCTGCAGTTTGTGGTTTTGTGGTATTGTCTTGCTGACATGTGCAAGGCCTTCCATGAAGTAGACGTCTGGATGCGAGAAGATGTTGCTCTAAAACCTCTATGTACCCCTCAGCATTGATGGTGGGGTGGTCCCTCTCCCCTTTAGTCCAAAGGACACAGCGTCCATGATTTCCAAAAGAATTTCAAATTTTGATTCATCTGACCACAGTTTTAGTTTTAGATGAGCTGTGGCTCAGAGAAGATGGTGCTTCTGGATCCTGTTCATGTATGACTTCTTCTTTGATACATGATACAGCTTTAAACGTGCGCCTGTAGATTACATGGTGAAGCTGTGTTCACAGACAGTGATTTCTGGAACGTTTTCCTGAGCGTCTGCAGAGATGTCCAGGGGAGAATCATGTCTGTTTTTAATGCAGTGGTGTCTGAGAGCCCTTTGACCTTCATCCTTGTTCCTTACGTACAGACACTCCTCCTGATTCTCTGAATCTTTTGATGATTTTATGCACAGTAGGTGATGGGTAAAGTCTTTTCAATTTTACTTTGAGGAACATTTTTATGAAATTCTTCCATCAGTTTTTTGGACTCAGTATGTTGTAGATTGGTGAACCTCTGCCTATCATCACACCTGAGAGACTCTCTGAAATGTTCCTTTTATACCCAGTCATGTTACTAACCTGCTGCCAGTTAACCTCATTCAGTTGTCAAATTCTCTGTTTTTGATTTGCGTCAAATGCTTTTCCAGCCTTCTACTGTCTCCGGTTTCCAACTTTTTTTTGAGATGATTCTGCCATCAAAGTCAAAATGAAAAATGTTTACCATGAAATAGTAAAATGTCTGTTTCAACATCTGATATGTTTATGTTCTACTGGGAATAAAATATTAGTTTATGAGATTTACAAATCTTTGTATTCTGTTTTTATTTACTTTTCACACCACGTCCCAACTTTTTTTAAAACTGGAATTTAATCTCATTTAATTTCATGCAACACAGCACTGAGAACTGAGAATCTGCTGAAAGACAGAAGCTGCTAAATGTTGGTGGTCTACCAGCACTAGGAGCTTCTGGGTCTGAACTACAAGTAAAGTGTCTGGAGTTGTGTTGGCAACCAGCATGTGTGTTTTAGTGCAAACACTGCGAGTATAGCGAGTCTCTCATCTCTCAAAAAAACGATCACTTTAATCATCAAGTCAAGACAGCCTTGATTGTTGGCAACTATGGAGTCAAAAGCAGCGATGTGATTTCTCGTTGTAAATGTGTGTCTCTGACCAACTGTAGGAGCTGTGCACGTCCACGCGCCAGCCGGTCTGCTCGCTGGTAAGCCTCCACTCATTTCCAGGAAGAGCTCTCCTTGTGATTCTTTATTTGTAGAGAATTACAGTTATTCTGGGTGCAAAGCTACTCTAGAGGTAGCACAGATGGAAATTAGATGGCTTAAAATGAAAGGAATATGTCCGCTTTGAGCTTGAATTTTGATGTCCGTGAACACAAAATTACTCAACCATTTAACTGTCCAACTGTACAAATGTTGGGGGGGGCGACTTCTTCTTATTCAGACCTCAACTACCAAACAAACCATTATACAAGATACTGACACTTGGACCGTCATGTCTCTTTTTAACCCAAGCCCTGTAGTTTTGTTGCCTAAATCTAACTAAGTTAGTGCTTTGCCTAAAGCTAAACAAGTAGTGATTGAAGCTAAACGGATGCCCAGCACTCTAGTTAGAGGCTGAGTTGGGAATAAGTGCGTTGCAGTTCAGGCTGGAGAGCAACTCGAGTGTGTGGCGGACTTACTGTGGCAGATAGAGTCGCTGGTCGGCGTGCACACGGCCAACTCGGTCTCCGTTTCTTCGTCACAGATGGTGCAGGGCAGGCAGGGTTCGAGGGAGCTCTCCCGGTCAGAGAAGGTCTCGTCCTCGCACTGCTCGCACACCGTGTCGTGGTCGTGATCGCAGTGAGAGTACACGCCCTGTCCTACGGGGCACACGGTGCACAGCTCGCAGCGTCCAGACACCCCGCTGAAGTAGTAGTTGTAATTGCAGACACATCTGGCATCGTTGGAGTCGGTGCAGGGCGTCTCCATCCGCATCAAGCCGGTGCACTCGGTGCACGGCCTGCACTGCTCCGTGTGGCTGTAGTTCTCTGAGAAGGTCTCACCTGCAGATCAGAGGACAGGACATGAGACGGAGACACCAGAGAGGGAAAACGGGGGATGGAGGGGGGGTAAAGGAGAGAGGGAGGTTGGAAGACAGAACGAAATATGAGTAGATAAACAAGCAGATAAACAGTGAGTCTAATGATATTAATCATGTTTACTGCACATTCATTAGAAGGAAGGACACATTGATCCGCAGGGCTCTTAGTGATTTGTGCTCCAGGACAAGAAAGGTGCTCTTGTTGGGGAGCGAGTCTGAAGCCTGCTGTGCTCATTATGATATCGATCGCAATGTGTTTGTGCTGCACTGAGTAAACTGTTATAATCTGCCTTCGCGTACAGCGAGTACATGTGCATGTCTCTGCTTAAACTGGAGATCTGTATTTAAAACCACTGAACCAAAAATGCCTCGTTAAAGCGCGTTAGCCGTCCTACCAACACATGCAACATTCCTTAAACAGGTCACATTATGCTTTTTGAGAGTTTCCCTTTCGTTTGGGGTGTTGTGGTTTATGTATGTGTTTAAAAAAAAAAAAAAGAAGTATGTACGGTCCAACGCCAAAGGAAATGGTTGTCCCACACAGATCTACTCCTGAACTGCCAGAAAAGCCTCTTTCGTGGTCCAAGTTTTTTTTTTTTATTATTATTATTCTGGATCACGAGGTGATACATTTGCATAATTCCTGCCTCGTGGCAAGTTTGATAAACCTCACAGCTGCCTCGCAGCCCAACGTTTTCATCCCTGTCCCATCAGCTGAGCAATCGGAGCTGACTGGGCCTTCAGGAGGCACTTTAGAGGCTGCAGCCGTCGTTTTTATATGCAAGTATATAAACCCCTTCAGTAGATCCCATGAATGAAATCACAAACTTGTTAAAGAGCACAATGTGGCACAAATTTGTACAAAAAAAAATTTGAATTTAAACTGTTCTTGCTTGCATTAAGTCAATATTTAAAGTGGGTTGTCGATGCTTATTTGTCCATTTAGTTGCTGATATCCTAAAGGGCTGCAATTATATCATTTAGTAAAACACATACTGAAAAAAGTGAAGCAAGTGAACCTTGTATTGCTGTTTGACATATCCAGAAAACTGTTGATTAAATTTTTTAATCGCGATGAATCGAATGATTATCTTAGTTAACTCGAAATCAATCACATATTAATTGTATTTTTTAAATGTTCTGTTCATCCATCCATCCATCATCTATACCCATTTTTTCCTATACATGGTCACGGGGGTCAACTTTGCTTTATTTTTTTTTTTTTTAAGCCTTTAGTTTGAAAACTGGAAGTCCACCAATGCTGCTGTATTTTTGGGGGTTTAATTCATCAGCTTACTTAGTGTATTTTGTCGGGGCTGCTGCTGCTTGACCGCAGTAATTTGCTGACGGTCCCTAAACTCCACAGCAGCAGCGAGGTACTCAGGACATTCAGTGCTGTTCCTGAGAGTGACAGCCCTACTTTAAATACATAAATGATCCATCCTAAATTATTTATGGGTTTCTGAGTTTGGGGACCACCAGTCAAATTCTCCCAAGAAATGTACGTTTGAGCTCTTGAACCACATCAAAACACTTTATTCCTTTTTTATAACAGCTATAAAAAGAAGAGGCGTTATAAAAGTCCTCACCTCTACAGGAATTGTTTGGAAAATCCACGGTTTAGAGGATGTTACGCAGTCAAGAGATCCCAGACGCTTTCGACATTTCTTCTACTTTTATGTAATATTTTCAGGAAGGAGGGCAGCTTTGAATGAAAGTAGAACCCAAAAAAAACTAACAGACAGGCATGCCAGCTTCATCTATTTATACACTTTAACCAGCAGGTGATTTGTTGCCTTTTGTTAAAAGGAAAATGAATCAATGGAAACACTTGATGCCATAAAGGGATCCCCAAGTCCAGGAGCAGTAATTGTCTGATGAGCGTAAACATCAGCATAAAACTTGAGTGCACTGCACTCAGTTACTGTATTTAGACACTTGAGCGTGAGCTAAAGTGAAGCTGGCTGCTGCTGTCAGGCCCACGGCACTGGCACGTCTGAAAGACTGTGTTACGTCTGGTTTCTGTCAGACATTTGCTGAGTCCTCACAGGGTTTAGACAGTCTGGAACAAACTCAGCTCCGTGAACTGGCCGTCCTCTCTACTGTAGGATGTTTTTGGAAAATAAATCATATTATGAGTGCCTTAAAAAAAGCGTTTGTCCGAAAGAAGTCATTCTAAGGTTAGATGTCATAAAAAAAAAAAATGTTTTCTAACTTTTAAGAACTGTGAGCAAAAAAAGATTGCAGTCCACAGGTGATAGATGTGGAGCGCTGTGTTGAACACAGGGATCTGAAAGCCGTGGTGTCTAATTGCCTGCTGCTTTTCAATTACTTCAGACACTTCAAATTTGCTCGTCGGGAACATTTGGCGTCAGGAGGATTTAGGAGTTCATCACCGAGGAAGTGATGACCCCCAAATTAGCTTCTTCTTACGCTGAGGGTTCCTCGGGGCAGAACGTTTTCTATTAACATTCCTTGTTCATATGGAATTGTTTTCAGGTATAATTGGATGCTTGCTGAATTATGCATATAGTCGGGGGGGGGGGTGTGTTTGTGTGCCAAAAGAGTGGTGCTTCAGTGGCTGAATGAGATGGGGGAGTAGCGTAGAGAGGCTGTGGGGGGGGGGGGGGGGGGGGGGGGGGGGGGGGGGTACGGCTCAGCTTCATTAGAGAAGCAGCTACATTGTTTTCCAAATCCTGTTTGACTGTTTTTGCTTAACATGACGGCGGTCGGGCAGCGCGGTGGTGCAGTAGTCAGCACTGTTGCCTCACAGCTAGGTTTCTGGTTGGCAACCAAACAAGCATGCAGGTAGACTGGCCCCGCCCCCTAGCCCCGGTGTATTTTAATCTTGAAAATGAAACAACGGCAAGTTGTGTAGTTTGTAAAAAAGGCTGTAAAATACAGTGGAAACACAACAAATGTATTTAAGCACATGAAAAACCATGCGCAAGAAAACGAAGAGCTGCAGAAACGTATAGAGGAGGAAAGACGTCCCCCATTCCTGGACAGACTGCCAACCCTGAGACAGAAGTGATTGGACAGACGCCTTTTCAGTCCAACAGGTAGGTATCCAGGTAGATCAGAGTCGTCATCTTCAGCATCAGTTCATATTAACTTTCAAAGTACATGTTATTTAAGTCATATATTACTGGAGCCAACTCAAAAAATCTAATTAAGACCTTGAAATAACCCAGTACATGTCATGTATCCCTTTGAAAGGTGTTATCTAAGATAAAATAACATTAGATAATCCTTTATTTATCCCACAATGGAGAAATCTATCGAGTTAAAGCAACAGGAAAGGGCACACAGTGCAAAAGAAATTACACAAGTGTTGAAAGATATAATATCATAAGAGGGGGACTAGAAAAAAAAAAACGTGAACAGAATAATTCAACTCCAAGGAGTATTTACACAAAAATGTTAATAGTGATAAAGTATTTTGAAGTCACCTATAAAGTTTGCTGAAATTCTATCCTAGGTTTTAACAAAAAAAATCCAAAGACAAAAATCACAAAAACACCAAAAGATCAGCAGTTTCATGACATATCAAGCTTAATATGAAAAAATATCGGTATTGGTTTCGGTATCGGCAATACTGGCCCTGTGTTTACTTGGTATCGGATCGATACCCAAATTCCCAGTATCGCCCAGCTCTACTGAATATCAGAAACGACCTGTTGTCACGAAACGAGATGTGCTGAATTTACGCAGGTTAAAGTTTCCAACGATCATCACTGTTTAAACACTTGGTTTAACAGTGAAATAAATCATCAGAAATTGGAGGAAAAATATAAACGACGCTGCATGACTGCCTGGATGTGTGGGAACTCGCTCAACTCTTATCTGCGTTTCCATATGTTTCAGAGGGTTTTGTTCCCCCTCCCCCCCCTTCGGTCATAAAAGCCACTTGTCGGCTGTCGTGTTGAACAACAGCATAATGCCAACTTGGTAAAAAAAAATAAAAATGAAAAAAAAAAAGCCCCTGTGGCTCCCAGGAGTTGCTGTTGCATTGTAAGCAGCTCTGACAAGTAAACACTGGCACCGACTGACGCTCTAAACACCTTGTAAACAGCTGCGCAGCTCGGCGGCCGAGTACGAGACCTGTCACATTTCACAGACGGACCGAGCGGAGCAGATGGAGGTGATGATGGCGAGGCAGGTAGGGAGGAGGCCGAAAATCTCTCTCTGTGTTCTCGGATGAATCTGGAGACTGTTTGTCGCGACGTAATTGAGGCAACAGTCTTTGAGGGTGGTCTGGTGCTGGTGGAGCAAACCTAAAACCTAAAGAACCCAGTTCAGTAATCAGGGGCTGATGTATGACTGGAATGTAAGGCTCGGAGGAGGAAATGGATCAACAAGGGGTTTTACAGTTACTTCTCATATTTACCATCAAATAGTGTTTTGTTTTTCTTCAAAACTATTATCACCCGTCGCCTCCGTTAGCAATAAGAACAAAGGTGGAAGAAAGGAGTGACGCTGACTGAACAGTTGAGGAACCCAACAAGCAGACCTCCAAGGTAAACAATAATTTGAATTAGTGAGCTCGAAAGCCTTTGTTTTCTTTGCAGTGAAGCTCCTTCCTCATTCATTTCAATTATCCTGCAGCGCGCAGGCTTCCTTGCTAATTTTAACCTGCATGCATGAAGCCCTTCTGCAATCCTGGCGTGTAAACACTTATAACTGTGACCATATGCAGCGGGTGCACAACAAGCACAGACGAGGTGTGCACGTAGGCTTTATGCATCGGCGCTTTAATCTCAGGCAAACACGAGGAAGTTGAAGGCCATCAAGATTTAACATGTACCCCTTTAGCCCCCCTCCGTTAATAAAACATGATCTTCTCTCTGATTTCTGAGTTTTCTTGTTGCCTGTGGACGGAGGGGGCACACTGCACTTAACATGTACCCCTTCAGCCCCCCCCACCCCAAAAAAGACTGATGTGTTTCTGTCCCATTAGCATCATCAATAATGTAGCTTTGGATGGCCCCAAAGCTGCCCGATGATGTTCTCAATCAGCACTCTGGGTGTAAGCTTTTAGCAGAGCTGGACGTTGCTCCTGGTCCACGTTTCAACGGAGGCACCATTTACCTGAACTGCTCACCCCGAGTACCTGAGAGTGAACTATCAACATTTGGAAAGCTGCTCGACGGCTTCATTTGTCTCTTTGAACTCAAAACATTTCTGTACGTAATTATCGCCTTTCTCACTGGTGGATGTAGGCTCTCTCCAGATTTGAAACAGGTGTTTTTAGGATATTCCTAGCGTTGTCATTAGCTGCGTTAAAAAAAAAATAAAGTTGGGATTTGAGAATCAAAGTTTTCTCTTTCATCATTTCCTAATAACAGATTTGCCTTTTTTAGGAGGAAAAAGCCGCCCGGCACACAACCACTGAAGACTTGCCAGTTGTAAATCTGCATTTTCTTTTGTCTACATCCGTCCTGATCCATTGATGCTCTGCTTCAATCACGCGCATCTGTGATTCCACTTTCCTTCCTCTTTTTAAATCCCCAGCGAGCCACAGTCCAGTCGCAGGGCTCCTCCTCCTCCTTTTTTTTTTTTTCTTTCTTCTTTACAACCTCAGCCGGTTTTCAGGGCGAGCTTCTCTGAATGGTTCATTAAGTGAGCCAGGTCCAGTTGTCTTGTCTCCCTTGACAGCAGACTAAAGTAGAGGAGACTGATAAATATTTCAGGACTGCTGATGCTGGCACTCATCCCGAGCTGGGATTGGAAGACCCCGAGTAGTGGGGGGGGGGGGGTTACACCGACAGGAAGTGGGAAATTAAGAGGCGTTGAGCAGGGGGGGGTTAATGGTAAATACAGAACTGTCCATATTTACTGTGAAACAGGAAATGGATTTGTTGAATTCAACCTATCAATTATTCATTTTTGTACATTAGAAAGAGTATTTATGACAATAGTTCTAGTAAGGTCAGTGTCTCGGCCTCTAACCTCGATATAAATATATAAATTCAAATCGGCTTTATCTTAGCTGATGTTAGGCCTCGGGGGGCTTTGAGATTTATCTGCTGAAAAGAAAACAAAATTTGAATTCATGAAGATGCGCTCACACCGGAAATTGAGCGCAACCTCCTGAGTATTCCAGCTAAATTGTTGAGTGTTTATCAGCAGTGAATACGGTTCCTGTACTGCAGGGAAGGATAATTGTTCACTGTCAGGAGCACAATAGGCTTTTCAGTAAGGTTTAATTAGCTGGATTAAATGAGTAAAGATGCATTGATGTAACAGTATGCATGATAAATGAGCACGTCGTGCCCTTTGGTGCCTGGCTCTTTAATACCATCTTATCTGCCGCCGTAGCCGATGAGTCATAGCATTAAGGAGGAGCCGAGGCTGGCACGCTGGCTGAGAGGAGGGGGGGTGGGGAGACACACGACAAGAGTTGGTGGGATTTGTTGGCACAGAGGACTGGAGGACATGGGACTGAAAGAGGAAAAGAATTCAAATCAGCACAGTCCTGAGGGCCAGCCCTCATTGTTTGAAAACTGAGCTGCGGTTTACTGCAGGAAGATGGCACATAAGAAAAAAAACAGTCGTGATGTCGAAGCAAAGATGAAAGCCAGATGCTCGTGAAGCAGCGACATGCTTCTAATCCAAGCACCTCATCATCCAGCACCACATCATCAACTGCATTATTTGATTACTGTGTGTATCTGGACCTTTTAAACAATGTCGATCCAAAAGTAATGGTAGACCGCCTTAATGCACTTTTCTTTTTTTCTTCAGTAGCCATGCATAGTTGTCTTTTTTTAAATACCTCTAACACTAGTCTTTGACCAAAATTTTTTTATAACGAAATAGATGATGGCAAAAGTGGCATTTGCTCTTTTTTTTAACCTATGGCACATTTGCACCTGAGACATAGAGAAGCAGCTCTGTAGCTCCACTGATGTAGCTTAACTTCAAACATTGCATTTGTAATGCAAACACAGTCGTCATTTATTTTCTTGAGACTGAAAGTTTTTCTTCGAGGCTGCAAACACTCTTCCTGAGTGCAGTCATTTTACCACAAAATGTCATCCATTTGGCATTACTCAGTTCTGCTTTTGCACAAAAGACGTTTTTTGGACGTTAAAATCTCGACATCTTTTGCTTATAGACGCAACTTGCAACTGCGTTTAAGTGACAGTTCGGTTCAGCCAGTCGATGCTCAGCAGTTCAGCAGTTTCTACCTGTTGGGCTCTGACGCTCACGACCGACAGTTCGACATTTGCTCAGCGCGCTGACGCAGCCACGGACCGAAGTCTTGAAGGGCAAAGATAACTGCTTGGATGCAGAGAGACTTCCAGATCCAGCAGGAAGCGTTTGTTTGCAGCAGCGACTCGTCTTTGCGTCGCTGTGATGCTGGCAGCTCTCCCAGCTCTGCTGAGTCAAGGGAGTGCTAATGTTTCCCAGCCTGAGCACATTTGGACCCACTTACGAGTATCACACGTATGATTTCCTGACTTCTTTTTTGGGAATGTTCAATAAAAGGGAATCAGTGGACCGTGATATTTTATAATTAATTTGGAGCTTTGAGCTGAATGCATGTTGTTGGAGAGAGATTTTAGGATATATTTCATTATGCCTGCTACTTTTTCGTGTAATGAAATGACGTTTATCGTACTGGGAAGTAAAAGTTTTTGCGTTTTGGTGTGTGAGGTTACTTTTACAGTCCATCTTGCTGGAACTACACTGCACCAAAGAGGAAAACTGTTGCTTGTGGGAAGACCAACGGGTTTTCCCTCCAGATGTGGTTTCAGTTTGTCAGCAGTTTGCAAGGCCAGGTCTGTCAACATCATTTCACATCTGCATCTCACCGGATGAGGATGCAGATGAATGACACAGCCTTGTGGATGTTGAATGGGTGGTGGATTAATAAGTTGCAGAACTTCCAGCCAGGAAGCTCGAGCACCACAGCTGGACTTCAAATGTCTGTTCATGTTGCACTTCCTCTTTACGTTTTGTTTTCTTTTACATTTCCCAAAGTTTTTCTTGGCAACGTAAATGTAACTCTTCTGTGTTTTGAGCATCATGAATGATGGCAGCTCAGACTTAATGGGCACTTTGATGCTTCATTCTAATGAATGCAATTAAGCATTTTTTACGTCTTCTTTCATGTTTTCATCATTTGAGACAAACTGGACATCAGGGAGACCTTTTTGATTGCTCAAACTGACAGGTTCTTGGAGAAAAGGTGGACAGACGTGCTGCATAAGTCAGATGTTGGCCTTAATCAGAGTAATCAGATTTGGCTCAGTTCTGGTGAATCTGGACTGTTGCCGCTGAACATGTGGCATTGCTTTGATATGTTTGTGACCACATCTGGAAAACAACCGGACTGCACCAGTGGCATCATTCCAGGGACTGTGTAGCCCAGATCAGGATCAGCTCTGGTATGTTTGATTTCATTGTATGTTGACATCGTTGGTCGACATGCTAAAGTTTATTTGCTTCACTTGTAATCTTTTCACCTGGAATGAGGGCTAAATGTGTTAATAGTATAGCACAGTGATTCCCAAAGTGTGGAACCTCGGCCCCCTGGTGGGCCGTCGCGGTACTGCAGGTGGGCCGTGAGAGGTCATTAAAACTAAACAAATATGTTTTAAATCCTCGATCTTTTTTAAATGTTTTTAATTACTGTAAAATATTAACGACATCATTTAAAAACATTAAGAAGTAACAAAACAAACCAGTTAAGTGTTATACTATATAGCGTATAAGATGCTTTTCTTACTTGCTAACCTTGTAAGACTGCTTGTTACTTGAAGGGGAAAGAAAAAAAATGTTGTTTGAGTTCTGTGAGCATGTACGTGTAAATGTGGGGTCAAACAATTAAAATAAAATGTATTTAAATGAAAAAAATGAAAAGAATGACTCACTGTCCAAACACTGCGTGCAGACGGTCTGAGTGACGCCACACTGCTTCACCACTCCCTCTCCAGGTGGACACTCTTTGCAGCATTCCCCATCCTGGGTGAACTGGCCACAGTCGTGCACGGCCCGCTCCGTCTTAGACGCCAGCACCAGCGTCGCCTGGCGCACCGGGACAGAGGTCAGTGAGTCAGACAAGTACATGCAGACACTTTACTTCCATTCAGTTTTAAACGCACATCGCAGAACCGCCGTGACTTTAAGCATGAACAAATAGATGAAAATGACTGCCAGGTGTGCAGCCTTTTCCTTACATCCAGCCTCCATCAGGATTCATGATAAATCACGCCGCCTCCTCCCATATTAGACTCACTTTGAACAAAGCTGTCATCTAAACTGTCTTAATAGCCCCCCTGCAGGCACATCAGCTCCAGTCGAGCCAGAAACTGTGAAATCAAGTGTGTGTGTGCAGCATTACACACACGCCTATCCTAATTACTGTCCAAAAGGTGAGATCTGCTGTGAATGTCAGCCTCTGCTTCTGATCACAAACACACACACACACACACACACACACACACAAACACACACAGAGAGATGTACTCTGGTATTTGTGAGGACTTTGATTTGAAAGGGTTTGTTCATTTGACCCATCACATGGGTGTCACATCCATCTCCCAGTGTGAATTTTAAACCTAGGATAGAAATGAAAAACTGCCAAAAAATGACCCAAAAACATCATTTCAAACAGAGTATTAGATTAAAACATGCTGAAGCTGTTTTCATAGTTTTAATGCTGAGTTTAAAGTTTTTGTGTGCACTTTTCCTTTTCTTTCTGGTCTTGATAATGCAGTGCATCAGTTGTTGCTGTCCTCTCTGCCTCCCTGTCTGTAGTTGCATTTTCTCAGTCGTCAGTGACATAAATGCCACGCAGCCTCCTGGCAGAGGAACTGAGGCTTCCTCTCCTGGTGTGTGTGCATCAATGTTAAATTAAGAATTCCTATCGAGACGTTTTAGAACAAAAAAAAAATCCTGATACTGAATCACTTTCATGTCCTGTGGCTTCTATTATATAACAAGCAAAGTCTCATTTCCACTTAATTCACATGTGCTGAGACATCATTTCAGATTTTTCTGCCCTCTCTCTCTCTCTATCTCTCTCTGTCCCTCCTCCACCCCTCCCCTACCTGCTGTCCCTGCTTTCATTCAGAAACAGATGTACTGAGCAGCCAGCAGCTCTCTCTCTCTTTCACTCTTGCTCAACCCTTCCCCACTTTCTCTCATTCCACTTTGAGCTCTTGAGTTGCATTTCTGTTCCTCATCTTTCAGAGTTGAAGACAAATTCATGTTGGGCTGCAGCCCAAAACCTGAAAAGACATTGCAATCTGCAGGGGGAGGGTTTCAAGTCTCTGACTCTCAACTCCTTTTCCCGTGACATCTCCTAGAAATTCCCTTAAGTTAAAAGACAGATTAATGACAAAATCAGCGGGAATTTTACTCTGCACCAGCAGGAATATGCATAAAGCTACCCAGTGACGTAGCTGCGGCGTGCCTGATTTGTATTCTCCCCAATTTCATGGTCAATTTGAGAGTTTATTTCTAAATTTAATTCCACCAAAGTGCAACAGACTGCCGCCACCCTTCACACCAGCTGTCATAACAGAGTATCTCCTCACATCCAGGGCTGTTCACACGATGACTGAGCTGCGCAGCTCAATTAGACCAGCTGCTGTGGACGTACCAGAGAGGGAGGATGTGCCCTCTGCTCTCATCTTTACCGTCTTCCATAACCAACTTTCTTTTTTCATGCCATCATAAGAGCCTTATCGTGCAAAAAATGTGCCAAATTATGCAGATTCTTCCTTGATACATTTTTAATTTATCTATTAACTTTCCACTGGCAGCAGATGGTTATTATTCTCTTATTTACAATCTGAAAATATGTCTAAATGACAAAGAAAATTGAACTCCCTTTGATTCATGAATGCTTTTAGAGTCTGGAGGGAGGCTGTCTGCTGCTGGATGTCTGGACTGAAATCTCAATCCTCTGCAGCTCCAAGGAGCACCGTCTTAAGTTTTCCTCCACGGTCGTAAAAACAGTCAGGGAGGAAGGAATCAGTGTGAGGAGCTCAGCATAACAGCAACAGTCTGTCAACTACCTGAGACGATCCTCTGCCATCACTGCAGCAAGCGATCAGAATATTCTCAAGCTGTCACAGAACTTTTACATGAAATAGAGATTTTAAATGCCACTATCAACTCAGTTTTATTATTGGCTCTCTTTTTTTTTTTTTTTTTTTTTTGTATCTGCACTGAGCGTCTTATAGCAGAAGTGCAGAAATGTAAATGAGAAATCTGAACATTATATGGTAGGTAGAAATTAAAGTAAAATCCCTGCGTAAAGCCTGCAGGCTACTCACCAAGGCGCACAGCGTCACCAGCGGTAAGGTAGTAGTCATCCTGCCTCTTCTGTTGGAGTCGCATAAAACGGGTCTCGCGCAGTGAAAGCAGCACTATGTGCATGTGCGGGGCTGCTCAGCAGGAGAGCTCATTTTCATTCCAGCGGCGCGACTTTTATTTATTTATTTATTTTTTTTTTAAATCAGCGCCTCCGCAGCATCGCGCGTCTGTCCGGGACCTCTGAGCTGGAGTCGGATGCAACTGTCGGTGCAGCCCCTTAGCGCCGCCAGCATGACACTCACCGGCACGCGAGCGAGCGCACACACACACACGCACGCACTGCACGTATGCACGCGCGCACACGCAGACAGAGAGGGGGGGGGGTGGAGGAGACCGTCCTGCTCGGAGTTGCGCTCAGCTGCAAGTGCACTGCGGAGGAGTCGAGAGACCAGAGAAGAGGGGCGCGTTCAGCCTCCAGTTTATTACACCCCCCCCCCCCCCCCCCCCCCCCCATAGTTCCGCAGTACAACCTGGTCCTCCTGCACGCGCACGCGCGCTCTACTCACGCGAGCTCTGGTTCATTGCAACACGAACCGGTTACATGTATTATGACAGTTAAGAATATCATCACATGTGGCGCCCTGTCCACTTACTTTAACTTATCCTGTAATATGAGATAACATAATGTTACACCTTACAATGATTTTTGATATTGTAGACATTAGTGACATGCCATTAGTTTGTTACAGATCATTTCATATTTGATTATCATCATAGATGGATTACATAGCGGACCCACCAGGTAAGAGGCTCGATGGCCCCTTTTAACTAAATATCCAAGAAAAAAAAACGCAAAACAATCTAACTGAGATGCAAAAGAGACTTAAATGGTCGGAACATCGAGGAATAGTTATTAAATTTCCACCAAGAGAGAAAAAAAAGCGTAAACAATTACCCAGTGAGACAGAAAATAATCAAAATACACTGTTGAATGACATTTTGTTGTATTTTTACAGTAACTTACTGGCGACACTATTGCCAGTAAGTTACTGTAATTACTACCCTACAGTATTAGTCCTGTAATAATGTTTTACGGTATATTAGCTTTACTGTTATGTTTTATAGTATATCAGTATATATTTTTTCAAATATATTTGAAAAAAACACCCCCAAAACCACAGCGATGATTATAACAAGATGCAACATGAAAATTGTCAAATTTAAATACAGATGAACATGAAAAGATGACAAGTTAACAGTTTAAGATACAAACCAACTGCTAACAGATGCAAAAATAACCACAAAGAGACAAAAGAAATGTCAAAATGAGACATGAAGCACCACATGGCAACAATAAGTATCATGAAACAATGAGAAGCAATACAGCAATAAAGGGAATATAATTCTTTATGTGAGCTGAAGACTGACATTTTTCTGCTGGAGTCCATGATGCTCAAGTGTTTCTAATGTTTGTACAAGTTCATGTATGAGAAACACCTGTGCGCTCTGGAACAAGCACGAGCCCCCATCAGCTCAGAGCTTATCTGTAGATATGGGTCAACACACAAACTGCATTTAACACACACACACACGCGCACACGCTCGGGCTCCGTCGCCACATCTTCAGAGACGATGACCATCATCTACCACAAGGGGGCGTCTTCGTTGCGCTCAAGTCAGCAGCAGTCCATAATTTCTGGTGATCTCGAGCCTAATGATGACAGATGAGCAGCTTTTCTTCGTTTGTCTCCAAAGAGAAGTCGTTTAACTGAGGGGTGTGCGCTATGAAAAGACTTCATTTTTACAGAATTGAGGTTTCGAGCGCCCTTATTCAGCACTGTGTGGGTTTTGAATCCCACAAAGCAGTAGAATTAGAAGATAATAGGGTCTTTGGTCCATAAAAAGTGACTTTATTGGAATTTTTTTTTTTCCATATTGTACACGATGTCATGTTTTAATTATATATTCTGTTCATGGTACTCTGTTTCAAACAAATGCCACAAACTGGAGCAAACTATTGTTTCATTTAGCACTGTCTGACATGATAGTGAATTTGGCCAAACTACTCCAAAACCACTAATGCATATTTCACAAATGTAATTGTGTTGACGCTCACTCAGGTACTTAGCCTTTACACTTCAGGAAAACCAGTGTTGATGGATATTGATCCAAGACATTGTGGCAATGAATCAGCTGCCATCGCCACAATAAGAGCCAGTTTTCCTGGCTCCAGACCTTCCCAGAAACTTCTTTGACAGTCTTCCTGATGCTGCTGTATTCAATCAACTCTGCGCTGACCATCAGTTCAGGGGACACAAAGGCTCATGTCCCTGACGTAGCAGCAGCTGCCACAAGGTGATTTAGTTACACCGTTGAGATCCAAATGCCCTCCAGTATTGATCTTGGAACGCATCAGTTTTTCCACTTCCTACATCCTCCTTTGAGATCCCCCTGACTAACCAACATTCTCATGACTTTGGGGGGAACTCTTATCCATCAGGGGCATTTTTGTTGATTTTTGCGTCCACGTGTTGATGGATCCCTACACCAAGAGCTCCCAGTCATCACCCCAGAAGTACAAGTAGAACTTCATAAGCCTTGTTAAACCCACTCATGTGTCAAACAAATACAAAGTTAACACTTTCCATCCTGTCAACAATACGTTCTAACAGCGTACCAAAGATGTCCAACCCTCAGGGGAAAAGTATCCACTCAATAGCTAGAAATAGAAAAATGCCCCTCTCTCAGGAGTGTCACTGATATATTGATGCTGTATTGATGTGCTGAACAAGCCTTTATTTGGGATACATGTTGTATTTTTGGACAAATCGAGACACATGTCTGCAGTGTTTGTGAAGGTCCTAACTTTTTACCCGAGGGCCTGACTGTAGGGACGGGGCAACGTTTGGTGTCATTTTAAAGAGAAATTGGCAGGAACTCAGCCATGCATTGTTCAATTTGGTCCAAGATTGGCGAGTAGGATTGCAGCCCCATCCTGAACACAATGTGTTTTGTAACCTCAGAACGAGCGAGGATATTGCAGGGAATAGAAACCCATCCCAGTTGCCTTTTGAGGATACATGAAAAGTAAAGCAAAACCTTCATCATTAACAGTGTTGAACAGAGAGAATCTCTTTGTACAATAAAACTGTTTGAGGCTGTGTGTGCTTGAATTAGAGATGTTTCATAATGTGCATTATATAATAAAGATGCAGCTACTATTTAGAATTTAGAATTATGATAATAATGGAATTAGCGTAAGTGTAGTAAGAATGTGATGGTGGCAAAAGTATCCTGTCATGATGTACGAAAAGAAATCATGTTTGACATCAGTCAAATGAATGTAGCTTAAGAGCAAACGTGTTAATGGTTTAATTTTGATGTCTTTTTGAACCACTGTACAAGATCTTGCCGTTCAGTGAGCTGACAGTAGCAGTGGCGACTCTAGCAATATGGGGCCCTGGGCCAACTCATGGCCCCCTTAGCTGTAACTCAACTATGCATCGTTTAATTTGGTCCAAAATTGGTGTGTGTGACTGTAGTCCGAGCCTAAACGCATCTACAGTGTAAAATTCAGGAAGAATTACAGCGCCACCTGTTGACAGCAGGAAATGTCATGTTTTGTATTATGCATTGCATGATGGCCTGTTTCAGGAACAGCAGTAATGAGCTCAGGTTTCCTCGTTTTATCTAACGACTCTACCAGCAGCGTTCTGAAAGAGCTGAAGCCGTCTAATCAGATCTCTGATGTTTTATATTTGTTTGAGGTGATAAAAAACTGTTTTAGTTGTAGCCTTGATGTGGGAGCTTAAAACTCAGCTCTGAGTAGATCCATAACCTGTTTTTATTTTATTTTTATTTTTTTGTTCTAATATCTCTGGATTCAAGCTGGGCAGCAACTTTCATCCTCCCCATTTTATTGAAAAATAGAATTATTTCCGTATTGTCTTTATTTCCAACTGGCGTGGGAAGGCGGCGGGCACCTGGGGGTGGTGGTGATGGGGGCAGGGGCCTGATCGACGCTGCTTGCAGCTTTTATTATCTAATGTATTTTTCAATTAGATATTTTGTCTAAAAAACTGATGACAAGGAGACAAAGTCACTTCCATGCCCAGGACCATCATGAGAAAATCACAACGCCAAGAGCCCAGATGATGGATGAACTGTGAGATTCTGTTGTTGTTGTATAAATTACTGAAGAAAGATGAGACTTTAGGAATAAAACTAGTTTTCAAACTGTGGGAAAGTAAGAGGCGTCACAGAGAGCGATGTTGCAGAGACCACCGTGAATGCAGAAACCGAGCTGCTGACATCACAACGAAATGTCGGTGGGTAATAAAAAAAACTCATCCATGAGATGAAATGACTTGTTATCTTGTGCAGTGCGTGTGTCCGCTCTCCGAGTATCACCTGTATAAATACAACCTGTGACCTGCGCCTCTCAGCTTCTGGTTCCTGCGTCTGCCGGGTGCGTCTGTCCTGATGGGGTCACATGTTTTACAGCCGGCTGCCTTCACGGTGCCGTCTGCCCACGCGGTGACAGCAGGGGGTCTGCGGCTGAATCTGGAGATGCACTCTCGCCATGACGACGGTCCAGGAATGTAACGCTGCACCTGCTCAGTGATTTTACTCTTTGGTTGTCTCTGTCTGGGTTTTAGCAGTTATGAAAAGGCTGGTGTTTTTGGTGGCTGCAGGTCACTGCGGATCACTGTAAATACAGTGAACCATCTCAGGAGCAATATGACACCGCTCAGATGTTTTACTGCAGCTCTGCTGCTTCCTGTGGCTTCCTCAGAAACCCCCCTCAGGACATATTGGCTTTCTGATCAGATATGATCATCCTGAAGACCTGATCACCTCAGATATCACTCTGAGGTGATCATGCCGGAACTTCTAAATGATTTATTATCCTTCTAAATATTAATTGCTCTTCATGTGATGAGTTAGGCATAGTTTTTTTTTATATATTCTGATGATTTTTTATTTGTAGAGTTTAATTGAAACACATTTCCCATCCGGACAGTTGGTGCTGTTCTTTCCAAAACACTGTCAGAACAAACTGATAAAACAAAATGATAGATTATTCTCCAGACACAGAGTGTCTGTGCTCTAATCTTCTGATAAGGAAACTGAACAATCCACAGCCAACAATCCATACAGAGATAAATACTGTATCTCCTCAAACTCATCCCCACAGCATCAGAGCTGCTGTATAAGGCTGTTAAATAAGTCATGGCCCTCATGTCCACATATGTCATCGGCCACGGAGGTTTTAATGCATTTCAAGGCCACGCTGGCTCCCCTGTGAGGCTACAGCAAATATACACAGATGTATTGTTGGATTTCTGGTTCTGAACATTTCTGAAAACGTCCACTTGTCAATCTGACATGCCAGCTTTTTTTTTTTTTTTTTTTTTTTTTTTTTTTAAAGGGTGAGCGAGGAGTCATTTTCACTTTTTCTAGCTCTCTCTTTTTTCATTTGCCATGAGAGGATTTCTTTTCAGTTCCAAATTGGCACTGCGTCTCTGCCAAAAATGTGTCATACTATCCTCATTTATATATGACACCATGTCACATTTCCACCCCGCCTTTTAACTCAACTGCTTTGAACGAATAACAATGGTAGCACAAAAGCCTCGCTGTTACAGCAAGACACATTATTTATTAAAATAATGAATAATTTCAGGAAGCTCACAACGACAATGGTGATATATTCATATTAGTCAATAATATTGCTTTGTTGTCTGCTCGTTGATAAAGAGTTAAAAGGACTGACAAAACCTGCACGAGCTCATCCTGAATGTTGCATTATTATCTGAATATAGTTTTAATAACATTTAATACCAAATACTTGAGTGTTAATAGATTAAGGCCCATATGAGATTATCATTAGCAGTCCTATGTGATGAACTGTAAATTATTAAAACAATTCACTTTTCTCCTCATTTATTGCCCTTAACTTTGCTTCTCACTCCTCCAACTTTAATTTACAGTTTACAAGTGGAAAAAGCATAAAAAAGTTCTTTTTGGCCGCTCCCAGCAGGGGTTGCCAAAGCAGTGTGATCCGCATGATTGAATTATCACAAGTTTCATGCCGGATGCTCTTCCTGACACAACCGGGACTCAAACCCAGACCTCCCAGGTGGTGAAAGCCAGTGACGAATTCCTTTAAAACTGATCACAGCTAAGAAGATCATAGTTTAGCTTTTAATGTGCTCTATTTGTACTTGGAAGTCAGATGTTTCAACTGGAACGACCCTGTGATCAGAATTCCAACATGGAAAGTTGGAGAAACTTGCGTAACCTAAATCCAAGACGGCTGTTACTCACATCAACTGAGTCCTGTCTTATTTTATTAAAGTAAAGCCAGAGATGCAAATGGTAGTGCTTGATTTTTATCGACAGACATGTTGCTACACTGGCTCTGTGTGCTGGATACAAGATGCAGCGCTGTTATGAATTAGTTTCCCAACATTCCCAACAATGGCTGGCAACGGCCAAGGCTCGTCTGACGCTTGGAAGGGTTTATAGTAAAAAGTGTTTTATCAAACAGCAAAATATGGCTTTCCTTTAAGCATCCATATTTTTGACAACTTTGTAACTGCAATGTGATCAACTTGGATGAGGCAGCATTCGTAGTGGGTCCAACTTCTGAAGTTTAATGGAATACGTTAACAATTATGTAGATATCTTAATAAATGAAGGTTAAACTCAATGTTTGTCATTTTTAAGAAAATATTCAGTCTCTGATGAGATGTTAATTAAACTACAGTTGTAAAAGTCTCATAATCTTAGAAGCACATTCTCAGATTGCTGCCCCCTGTACACGGGGCTCTGGTGTTGAAAGGGTTAACGGGGTTGACGAAGGTCTGCTGCATATGACTTCAGATAAGAGATGAACGTTGCCGTCCAAAACAAACAGAAGCAAAACCAAAAATGATATCAATTTGATCTTCAAGCAGCTTGCAGATCTGAATTAAAGGGTCTCTGGGTGGGATCTTTGGAACTTTCAGCTGAAGAACTTGTTTTGGTTTGTGATATGAAGGAACCATCATGCTGGACAATCGACCATAACAGTTTACAACACATACAGAGCAGCTGTGCTCTGAACTAGCAAACTCAAATTTCATGTGAAGGCATCTGATGCATTTTTGTAGATTATCATCACCAAAATTTGATATAATTATCATAACAGTAACTTTCAACAGTACATTCATAATCATCATATACAGTCATACATATTCATATGCATATACATTTTCACTATACTGCCAAAAGTATTCACTCACCTGCCTTGACTCACATATGAGCTTTAGTTCATCCCATTCATAATCAATATGATGTGGCTCCACCCTTTGCAGCTAGAACAGCTTCAACTCTTCTGGGAAGGCTGTCCACAAGGTTTAGGAGTGTGTTTATGGGGATTTTTGTCCATTCTTCCAGAAGAACATTTGTGAGGTCAAACACTGATGTTGGCTGAGAAGGTCTGGTTCTCAGTCTCTGCTCTAATTCATCCCAAAGGTCTTCTATCAGGTTGAGGTCAGGACTCTGTGCAGGCCAGTCAAGTTCATCCACACCAGACTTTTCCATCCATGTCTTCATGCACCTGCTTTGTGAACTGATGCACAGTCATGTTGGAAGAGGAAGGGACCAGCTCCAAACTGGTCCCACAAAGTTGGGAACATGGAATTGTCCAAAATGTCTCGGTCTGCTGAAGCATTCAGAGTTCTTTTCACTGGAACTGAGGGGGCAAGCCCAGCTCCTGAAAACCAACCCCACACCATTACCCCCCTCCACCAAACTTTACACTTGGATCAATGCAGTCAGACCAGTACCGTTCTCCTGGAAACCACCAAACCCAGACTCTTCCATCAGATATCCAGATGGAAAAGTGTGATTCTTCACTCCAGAGAACGTTCCTCCACTGGAGTCCAGTGGTGGCTGCTTTACACCACTGCTGTTGTTGAGCTGATCTGAAGGCCACATGAAGTTTGGAGGTCTGTAGTGATTGACTCTGCAGAAAGTTGGTGACCTCTTCACACTATGCTCTTCATCATCCTCTGACCCTACTCCATCAGTTTACGTGTCCTACCACTTCATGGACTGAGTTGCTGTCGTTCCCAAACACTTTAATTTCCTTATAATACAGCTGACAGTTGACTGTGGAATATTTAGGAGCAAGGAAATTTCACAACTGGATTTGTTGCACAGGTGTCATCCTATCACAGTTCTACACTGAGGGGAGCTCCTGAGAGAGACCCATTCTTTCACAAATGTTTGTAGAAACAGTCTGCATGTCCAGGTGCTTCATTTTATACACCTGTGGCCATGGAAGTGACCGGAACACCTGATTCCAAATACTTTTGGCAATATAGTGTACTTAATTAGGGTATATCACATATACATATACTTGTTCATTATACCTCGCTTTCCTCATACAGTTAAAACCAAATTTCTCAGGAAAAACTTTGTTAATGAGCACTTCATTTTTGGTTTATTTCTTATTTGTTGCTAGAGAACTACTCCAGAATTTGAATGACTGTATGGTAAACTGTTTTGCTTTTGAATCTAATTTAGATTTCCAACTTCATCCTGTATGAGCTGCTGGCAGCAGGTCATGTCTCATGTGCTGTCACTATGGAATGTGCAGTATATACAGCTGAGTGGAGAGGGCTTTGAACATCCGAGCACAGCAGATGAGAGGGAAACTGCATGATGAAAAGTTCTGAATTTGGACTCTCTGCTTTGATTTTAGCCAAAGCTTGTGTTTTCAATAACCTGCTCTTTAACTCTGAGAAAAATCTGGGTTTGTAAAGTTGGATAGTAAACATGAGTCACTGCGGCACGGTACCCAAGGGGGCTGTCACTTTAGAGAAACAAACACGCATGCAGACAAGAGCACACATGAAACTAACAGGAGGAGAAACCCAGTTCAGTGGATCCACATGCAGAAAAAGTCAATCACTCATCTGATGTAAGTAGCAGGGAGTTAATCTGTGCTCAAGCAAATCACTTTAGAATTAAAACGAAATGATAAAACAGACATTTGAGAAAACTTGGCTTTTTGAGGTTTGCTTTTTTTTTTGTAAATATACACATTAGCAGGAATCTTGTGACCCTAAATAAGAATAAGCATGTATACAGTGATCCCTGTGTACATGTATACATGTATCCCTGTATACTCTTCCGCGGTTTTAGTTAGAAATATTTCAGAAATATATAATATGATTAAAAAAAATTTTTTTAAATCGTGGAAACATCAAAGGGATGTTGTGCGCGTTCTCTCACAGTGAAGAAATGCTGTGAGCCAGCCTGGCCCCTTTAAGAAGGTGGCCTTATGGGTAATGGTGTGGCGTTTTTGGTAATGTAGTGTGTGTGTCGTGGGACGGCAGAAGAAAACGAGGTTAGATGAAAAGTGGAGTAAACATAAACAGCAGCCCAGCGTGTATAGATTTACATTCTCTGTTAACCGACCTGAGCCCAACAATACAACCTGTGTGATGTTACAAGTTCCTGCAGTGACACAATAAAGTGCTCGTTCCATGCAGAGAAAACCGGACTTTTTGTTTTGTTGTTGTTAGCGTGTTAGCCACTAATTAAGAGCCAAAAAATAGCACAGTACCAGCAGTTTCTTTACTACGGTTCAGAGACCAGAGGCTGTGAAGGAAACAGAAAGACCACAGTTGAGCCTTTGTCTTGTTTTGCTGCAGTGCCTCGCTACTTTTTCGGGGGTTTCAAACATATTTTAAACACATTATTGAGGCTCGGGGGGCTCCAGCTCCAGTTCTTGGATTTTGATTTACGCGGTCGGTCCCCATTAACCGTGAAAAATAAGGGATCGCTGTAGATGATGGACGGACGAACGGACATTAGCAGGAAATGTCTGTTCACTGTAAGGAAGCCATGGACAGGCAAGACCTCTAGATTCAATATTACTGCTTGAGACAGGTCAAAAATGAACAGATTTTTTAAATTAAAGGCTTGAGCAGCCGTTTATGTTTCACATCAACGTATGTGACATGCAGAATTGTGATACGTTGACAGAAATGTTCTCTGTGATAATTCTGCGACAAACTCTTGAGCTACTTTGGAGCCACCTGTGTTACATTTCATTTTTATTCTTGTCTTTCAACCTGATATTTGAGAATAACACACACATCACACACAATCTTTCAGAGCTGAAGTTAAACTCGGGGAGGAAAAATGATATTCAACAACGACTAAGACAGCATAAAGACAGCCTGCCACCAGGAAGATGTAGAGGTTCCCCTGCTGCTTTGGCCCGTCTCCAGCCTTCAACATGTATGTTTTGTGGGTTATATTTGCAAACGATTTGCGGAGGGTGAAACCAGCCCCTCCTCTTTGTTGAATCATAACAATAATTCCTGTTTTCAGATGTGTAATCAGTCACAGGTGAAGTATCGTCCCCTGCTTGGCAGTCAGTTAAAAACATGTGTGTGTCCTTTCTGAGGACCCCCTCCCTCAGCAGGTTCCCCAAAAACATACAGGGTGATGGCTTCATTTCAGTGACATCATCCGATATGTCACCTCAGCAGCAGAAAGATAAGAAATGACTGTCATGACTTATGACTTTTCATGTAATACCAGGGTCACTCTGTGTTTAAGCTCCAGTCCTCGTTGTCTTGAAAGACTTATCTGTGTTTATGCAGTAAAACATCTGGAGTTTATACAGACTAAGTTTAAATACTTAACACATTTCCTCAGATGCGAAGCCATGTTTCTGACAAAGCGATGTTAACCTGAAATCAGAATGTGAATGAGAGCCAAGACGTGATTGATTCTGTCGATCGCATTTTTCTTTATAGTTTTCAACTTATTCATCACACAGGACAGTTAATTTAAAAAAAGCGTTTATCACATTTGTATCAGCCAAAGAGCCTGGATTATGATCAAGTTCTGTGGACGTTCAGCCATGTGTGCTATGCATTTTGTGTTTTGACTTTTTACTATCGGAACCACAATGAAAGGAGCTCTCAGCTGAGGGAGCAACATGTTTTTGCCAGATGTAAAACCAGCAGTACGAGGTTCTGAAGTCACCTCAAATCTGTGGCCTTTCAAGAAGCAGCGTTCAAATGACGGGAAAAAGGCCGAACCCAAAAACGGTTTATCAGTAGGAATTGAGGAAATCAGTTGAACTCGTAGACCGTTTACCACTGTGGATGGACAGGATGGTGCCGCCAGGTGCAAAAGCTGCAGTCCATCATGGGCTTCACGGCAGATGGACCGGCCAGGACCCTGCGTTATTACACTTCGAAGAGCCATGAAAGGATTCATCATGCCAACAGTCAAATATGGCGGCGGTAGTGTGAAGCTGCTTTAAGACCTGGACACCTTGCTGTGATTGATGGAACCATGAGTTCTGCTTTCTACCAAAAGATCCTGAAAGGAGAACATCCGACCATCAGTTCATGATCTCAAGCTGAAGCACACTTGGGTTCAATGATCCAATGATCAGTCCACCTCTGAATGGCGTTGGAGAGGCCTGGTCATAGTCCTTAAAAAGGCTGTATGTATTTAGAAACCCTCCAATGTGGCTCAACTGAACTGATTCTGCAAAGAAGAGCGGACCAAAATTCCTCCACAGAGACGTGAAAGACTCACTGCCAGTTATCACGAATGCTTGGTTGTAGTTGTTGCTGCTAAGGGTGGCACAACCAGTTAGGGGGAAATTACTTTTTCAAACAGGGGCATGTAGGTTTGGATAGTTTTGGGGGTTTTTTTGTTTCCTCTTAATAAAAAAACCACCACTTAAATATTAGACAAAGATAACCCAAGTAAACACAAAATGCATGTTTAAGTGTGGCAGATGTGCAAAAACACAAATCAGAAAGGGGCAAATACTTTTTTTACTGTATATGACTTTACTTAATTTAAAGTTTACCATATTGGCCCGAATATAGGACGATATTTTATTCTAGAAGTCATATTCTCAAAAATTGGGTTGCCTCTTATAATCGAGGACTAGATTTTTCTATTGTAATTACACATCTGCGCCACTAGATGGAGCCCTGCACCTGAGGTAACCAGTGAGAATGGAGGAACCACGCAGCCAACTCGAGCAAAGGGCTTTGAAAGTTGTTGAAGTCCAGAATTAGTGTTTTACAGACTTAATTATTTATGTTGTTCTTGACTAAAATTTACGGTGGCCCGTACGGTCAAACACAACAGAAAAGCGTGACACGCTATTGCAAAAACTCACAACACAACACATTAACCCACAACGGAAATGCGACGTACTATATTTTCTGAGGGACCGTTTTGATTCGAGCTGACAGACTGCTGTTTCTTTGGGAGAATTTAATGAGAGGTAAGTAATGTTTATGTGTTTTATGTGATGTTTGTGCTTATAGAGATTTGTTCTTTTTCTGTGAACTTTAGTCAGGTCTTTGCATATTAATGTAATCTCTGCCAGCACATTTCTTATAAAAGTACATTGTTTTTAAAAAAGACATATATATATATATATATATATATATATAAGCCCCAGAAACCCGCCAGCTTTTCCAGCATTTTGCTCTTTTGTTGCTTTTGTAGGACCGTATACACTGATCCCTTCGCTCAGTCTTCACTAACAAGGCTGCAGTGAAAAGAGAAAATCGTGTCCTGACCAACACTGAGTGTAATTTCTCACCAAAATGAGATAGAAGGTGTCCTCTGGTGCCGCTGCAACGACACCTGAAGCCGCTGCCATCTCTGATGCTGCGAGCAGACACGTCCCTGTTTATGGATGAGACTGTATCCATTAACGCACGTATGGTCGATTTTTGAGATGTTTTATAAAGTTTGAGTCAATCTGGTGGTGAGTGATAACGGCTGTTACATTTTTCGTCACATTTACATCAGCACCTGCATAATGAAATGATATAAATGTAGCCGTGAACGTGTGACGCTGGACAGTTTACGATGACTAACTTGTGAAGGACTTCATACAGTGTTGTTTTAGTATTTTTACTTCAGTGAAGTCTTTAAACAGTCGTTCCACCACTGACAAGCTGCTGCAGACTCTGGATGCCGTTTAACGAACTCTGCTCTTGAAAGATAAAATTGTTTCAAGTTTTCTTCTTCATTTCAGAGAACATGATTAAGCAAAAAAGGAGGTCATGATTCACATTAACAATTGACACTTTTTGAGTTAAGCTGTTGTCGAGCTCTTCTTGTCCCCCTCTTGCACCAGTTTGTGTCAGTTGTCTTATTGAGTTCAGAAAGCACTGTTTATCTCTACCGGATAATGCAGTTTTTTTGTGTATTTTTTTGGCTTTTCACTCTCCCCTCAGGTTCAAGTGAATTCTAGATCACTTTGTTATTCACCTTACACAGAAAGGTCACTCCTATTTCTTACCTGATTATCTCTATTTTCTCCAGTAGCCTAAACAATTATCCGAATGAATGCGCTCATCACTGCACGTGAGAGATGATGGACTGTTGACGGGAGTGTGCGGTTATTCTCTGCTCTTCAGAGATGAAGAGGTACACCCATTTTCCTCCAGCATAAACCAGAAACGCTGCCACTTACGGACCACGAATCGATTTTTAAATAATTCAAAAGATCTTTGCAGTGATTATTATGAGCACGCAGAAGCAGGATTTTGAGTCCCTGCAGGCAGCAGTTTGTCCGGTGCAGCCATGACGCCCTGGGGGTCAAAGAGCGCCCGCGCAGCCATGCAGACACTGGGGTCAGAGAGGAGGAAAAATGAAATTGAAAAGAAGAACTGAGAGACAAGAACTGTCAGATCAGAGAGGGAGAAAATGAAATGAAAGAAAAGAAGAACTGAGACAAAGAAGTGTCAGATAGGCGTGCTGGTAAAAGAGAGGCATTGATTTAGGGCAACCTGCGGAAGTGTATTGGCAGCCAGGCATTGAAATTGGAGAAATACAATTAGCTGGATGGTGGATATTGAATAACAATCATCCATAACCCGATCCTCTTCCTCTACCTTCCTCCAAGCATTCTTTACCTCCTGAATATGATCTTCCAGAGATTTTGAACTTCCACAAATGAAATAACTCAATTAGATTAAGTGAAGCCCAATAATGAAAGCTCTGGAAGGGGGAAAAAAAAAAAAAAAAAAGTTGATTGTACTGTACGCGGAGATATGTGCACATTTGTCTCTGTGCATGTTTGTTAGGTGTGTAGTCATCTTACATTTCCATCCCATCATGCTTTGTCTCATTGGCAGTGATGAAAGGCCATAACCGGTTAGGTTTACTCAGCCAGCATACATGGCTGGCCTCTAATGTCCTGGAAATCCTCAACATGGAGACTAAATAAACATTAGCATGCCTGTTGTGTATGTGCCACACAGGAGTCGGCTTAATGTACTAGACATGTCCATTTTTACCACAATTCTTGGCTCTAAACCATAAATCTGTATTCGTTTGCTTCGTTTTCTTTCCTGTTCTTGTTTGTTCCAGTGTCTCATTCTGCAGCAGGCGCCGTCACATATCTGTCGTTACACA
This sequence comes from Hirundichthys speculiger, assembly GCA_018398805.1. Classification (NCBI taxonomy): domain Eukaryota; kingdom Metazoa; phylum Chordata; class Actinopteri; order Beloniformes; family Exocoetidae; genus Hirundichthys; species Hirundichthys speculiger. The sequence continues at coordinate 1,826,404 of JAGFBZ010001790.1, read as the reverse complement.
GCATGCATCCCAATAACCTCTTTACATCCCTTTATGTTGTTGTCATTCAGGCCACAGAGCTCCACTCAACCATTTCCCCTCCGCAGATAAAGGACCGCTGGCTGAAATGCAGGTGATTAAAGTCATTCATCCACGTATTATGTTCCACGTTTGTGTTTACACTTGGATCCTGTCACGTATAAAATAACCCATATAAGTGTCCTAATGTGTCACAGCAAATAAGAACTTCATTCTTCGCCTCGCAATAAATGATCAAACCTTAAACCGGAGATATACGCCGTGACTCATCGTCGCACCGTGAGAGGTGCAGGATACGGTTATAAAACTATTTCCACTGGAGATGGTTTTACTCCATTTCTTTCCAGGGCACATGTGAGCGTAAAGGTATAAAAGTGTCCAGCACTTCACGGGAAAAGAGGGAGGATCAGAGAAGAATCATTTCTCTCAAAGGGATAACGAGCCGCATCAGGAGCCCCCCGAGTGCCACGCGTGATTGACTTTTTGTTATAAAACGAGCAAAAGTCATCGCGGGATTTAAGCTACAATCAGTTTAAAACTCCTTTACCCAGCCCTCTACTTCCACATCTGTAGGAAAAACTAAACCACTCGTAAAAGGGCCCTTCCCGTTTTCCTCTCCGCTGTAATACTCTAGTAACGTACTGAGGATGAGGAGTGGTACTCCGGGATACTGTCTTTACATATAAACATCAAATTATAAGGTAATGGAAACCTTTTTAATACAATTTGATTCTAAAAGAAATTTCTTTCAACTTTTCCCTCTGAAAGATCATGTTCCTCGTATTCATTTGTCATAGATTTTATATCAGAGGCCCTTACTGGCATTACCCAACTAGACAGAGGCCTACATTAATACATTTAGCAAATAAAAAGAAAAAAAACGATTGTAGGAACCCTGTGAGTAACAATGCTCTCAGTCCATTTTCAGTTTCACTGAGCTGCCTTTGGTTCTTTTCTGCAGTGGGGACAAAGAAAAATAAGCAGCACAAACACAGGTGTGACCCACGTTTCTGCTTGGCGGCGCCGTCTCCAAGTGGCAGCAGGCAGCTACAATAGGTGAACCAGCGTCTGTGCTGGAACCTTGAGGAGTTTGACATGGTGGTGCTGCCAGCATCCTGGTGTTTAATTTGTAATATTTACCATCGTCAGCATCTTTGATAAGCCTCTCGGTACGCAAATGTTTGCTAATTTCAGCTAAAACCAATGCAGCAGTGGAGGCGTTTGCAGGCTTTTGGTTATGAACTAAGATTTTCGGTTGGTGATGTTCTGACCTGCTGTTGCTCTGGCAGTAAAAATCAAAGAGGCTGTTGGCTGTGTCCACAAGGTGTCATAGATTCCCAGCCTGAATCCTGAAACCTTGAGTGAGGCGCTCATAGAAAAGACACCGAAGCCATTATAATATATTATCACAGTCATGAAGCATCTGCATGTGATTACTGGTAATTCATGCCGTATGAGTCGATATATTTCAGTTCAAACTGTGTGTCCAGTGCTCTTACGCTCATTGTAATCCTGTGCAAAAATGTCACTTAAATCGTGAGCGATGTTTGAATTCCTAGGATTTCTTGTTAATCATGATTTCTTATTTGAATACAACTTTGCTATTTACGGTGACCTGAATTTTGAGAGTTGGGATCCGAACATGTGAGGATAAGACGGACTACAAACCCGCTGAGCCGTCACTGATTCACGTGCTGCATTCCTCTCAGGTCTGTCTACCACTTGCAAAGCAGATGGCGTCTCCTCTTTTTCCTCTTTTGTGGCCTCCAGTTGTGGGGGTTAATGATTTAACGAGTGAAACTTTCTGAGATACGGACAGGTTTCCAAAAGGGTGCTGGGATTTGGTCAACTGGCATGCAATCATTTCCTTTAATTGTTTCCTGAACTCTGCCCTTGAGGTTTTCCAGTGACCCAGCATGTCCCGATTCTGCAAAATGACAGACACAGATTTGGGAAGATGGAATAGGGGAGGACATCCCCCCCCCCATTGGTGTGTTTTCGGTGCTCTGGGCCAGGTGGTAGCAACGCCAAATGTATCTCATTTAGTTCTGACATACACTACTCCATCACCTTAACACCAGAAGCCTGGTTTTATTCAGGCCACTCCTGAACTGTTCCACTGAAATTGTTCCCAAAGGCTAAATGTGATCTTGTAATGGCCTCTCAATGAGGCCAAAAGTTCCCACATTTGTTTCCCATATTTTTCTAGTTCTCAGAAATCAGAGGTGAATGTGTGACACCTCCCAGAACCTCTGTCTGAGTTTGTCACAAAAACAGACTTGTTTTACACCTTTCCTGCTGGTTATTTTCTGGCTCTAAAGGACTCTGAGATCTTCCTACCTGCTTCCATTTGCCGCCACCTTCTGGGAAGAAAAAGTCTCTTTCAGTAAAGTCTCTTTAACCTGTTAAATGTTGTGAAACGATGACAAATGACAATGTAACTTTTCGTCTTTGGAGGTCTTAATCCCCCCTCCACATGCTTTAAGGATTGATGCCAATCTTGTTGGGGTATATTGATGATCTTCATCAAACTTTAGCTTAACTTGTCTTGTTCAACAGTGTTCATATTTTCATTGTTTTGAATGGTCACGCTGGACAATGACTGATGTAAAAGGCCTGCTGTCAATTAATGTTCTACCTTTAACGATGCCTCTCAGTCACCTCTGTATTTAAATCTGGATCATAAATCATCAAAGAGCAGCTGGCTGGTTGACTGCAGTGCTCTTACACGTGGGGGGGGGGTGAAGAAGATAAGGTAATATGTTAAGTTCTTTTTTTTTTTTTTTTAATTATAATCTAAAAGAATCAATAGAGGTCAAAATTATGTGACCACAATTTTTCATGCATGTTAAAAATGAGTGGCTGTTTTCTGAATTATTTGCCAGACGAGACTGATCAAAACTGACAAAAAAGTCCATCTCAGAAGTCTGGTGGAGAGGTGATAAAAGCATCAATAACTTTTTCCAGGTCTTCATGTTGTCAACCACTTCATTCTTTCAAAAAAAAGAGATTGATTTGACAACTGTGTTGACGTGCTTCTCCAGCTTGAAAGAGCTGTCAAAAATTATACAGAGGCTTTTGCAACCGAAACCAAAAGTCCCTCGTGTACTTTTTATTTTCCTCTTGGAATTTTCTACCTTTTCCTGGTTTCAATGTGTGACGAGTCCCGAGAAGATCAGACTTTCCAAACAAATAAATTCAGTCTTGTTTTCCATGAAGATCATGAAAAAGTTCACTTACTGACGGTTTAGTTAAGGTCACAGTGGGCTTCTGCTGTCTAATTTAATGGGCCTAGAAACCTGGAGATCATCAGGTGAAACGACAGGAATGAGTATTATACGCTTCCTGAAAGTAGACCCCAAAGGCAACATATGAACTGAAAACACTGGGCCCAAATTGGACCCTTGAGGTACTCCGCATGTGAAAGGAGGAACAGATAAGGAAGATGTGTACAGAAAAAGTCCTCTCTGTAAGGAAGACTAAGACTTTAACCAAATAAGAACTGCATCTTTGATACCAACAAGCAGTTCATGGCTTGGATTACAGAATTTATGATCCACTTTAAGACTGCAGACAGTTCGAAAAGGGAAAAGACTCAACCTGTACACTTAGACTGTTGTCAAACGATCATCTGAACATGCCTGAAGATGAAAGGTTGTTATAATAAAGATATTGCATCATTCAAACGATGGTTCCACAACTTGTACGTTATGAGAAAGGCACGCTGGTTTTGGTCACATAAATGAACTGATTGGGGAAAATACAACCCACAGGAATAATGAGAGAGTCATGTGACTTCACAGCTCCACCAGTCAGTTTGAACTTGTTCTGGATGGAAGGTAAAGCATCTTCCAGGACAAAGGAAAAAGAAGTCCAGGTGCCTTGATTGAAACCTTTTGAGAAGGATGAATGTTTTGTTGCCTGAACCTTCACTCAAAAACTGAAAACAAACTTGAAGCCAAAAACAGACAGAAGTTGTCCTGTTTAGAAAAATAATCATCCCAGAAAAACTAATGCTGATACTTCCTGTTGCAGCAGGAAAGCCTCTATAGAGTTTGTCTTTGTAAATGGGATTATACTTTCAGTTTATTGTCTCATGCACGACCTGCCCTGGTCATCTAAAGCTCTTTTCTAATGGAATAGGAATGTTTTCATGTGAAATCTGAATTTTTTTAGGACTGCATGTAGTAGAAAAGATCAGTCCTGGTCATCTCGGTGCAGTGTGCCAGACATCACCCTGTGGTTTGTGACGGCATCACTGGACGATGGAGGACTGGCTTCTTTGTATCTAAATCATCCATCGCGTCCTCATTCTCATCCTCCGTCCTGGTTCCCAGCCTTTGCCTGCCTCTTTGCCCGGCTTTCTCTTTCCACCTGGAAAAACAGTATGCAGTGAAACATGATACAGGGCAGTCAGCCTGGGGGGGAGGGGGGTCGCAGCGGTCGCTCTGCTGCCCTGCTAATGGAGATGGATGTGGGCTCAGAATTGTCTCCTGAAACGGCCTCCACAACATCGAGGCAAAGAGGGGAGATCCATTTCTCCCGTGCCTCCTCCCTCTTTACAGACCTCCCGTAATGAGCGGGGAGGGCTGAGTGCTCACGACTTGATTTGAGAAAAGGAGGGGAAACCATGAGATGGAGACCTGCAGAGAGAATGAAGAGATGGAGAAGGAGAGAATGAGCAGCAGGAGAATAGAGTGAAGGAATGGCATGATGGCAACAGAGGAAGATGGATGATAAGACAGCAGGGAGAGAGGATTGAAGTAGTAATGATGTTCAAAGAGGTATAATGCGGAAAAGAGAAAACACTAAAATGAAGACTGATGGAGAAAAATGGACCGTGATTGCAGAGAAAATCACTCCTTTGCTATAATGCATCCAGTAAGCTGCCGTTGCCTTTCTGCCTCCCCACATCTGAGATTCTTTTCTTTTTATCACAATTTTTTGGTTTTTTGAACTGAACCCAAGTCAGCTGCCAAAAGAGGCGAGCGATTCTGGGTTCAGAAATCACAATACCAGCTGATTAACGGGCAGCGATTCAGGGCAAGAGGCCTGAGAACCATGCTGAACGGTCACCAGACATTGACTATCTTACTCTGATGCTTGGCTTACTCAGGACCGCTTTACAAAGGTGGTCAATGTTTGTCTCCACTCGTATTTCCACACCCTGGTCTGTGGCATCTCCTTCCTCAAAGGAACCACCCAACGTCAGAGGAGATGGCACTATAAATGTAGTCTATTGCATCTTTTGGCTAAACCACTGAAAATATTTATCCCTCTGATCTTGTGATCTGAAATACTGATCATCTTATCTGAGATTTTTTGTTTCTATATATATAATTCTGAGTCATAAAGGGGTCCAACTGGTATTAAACTGAAGCTGCTTGCTGTAGTCTGGTCAATTTAGCACTAAAAGCTTTCATCTAAAGAAAGAGGAACTATGTTTATCTGTATTTTCCGTCATACAGACAGTAATCTTGCAAAGACGGAGAATTAAACTGCAGGAACATGACCTGAGACGTGTCCTCACTTCACATAGCAAGAATGTCAAGACGTCAGTTTATATTGGGAAAAAAATCATTTTGATGGCTCATTAAAATGCAGATTCAAAGATATACACTCTTGATTAATGTGTAGCTAATTCTTCAAACGACCATAATGCACCTGACCTTTAAAATGCTGGATTTACCATCTGGATTTAGTTCAGACTGCTTTTCAGCACAAGCAGGCTTGAAATATATTCCCTTATGTTCCCTTATATTATCTTTCTTCAGTATTTGATGATTTCTTAGATATTGATACAGAGACTGAAGTTTCTGGAGTCGTCATGAGACATTTGTTGTTTAGAGCAAAACATCTGAACACATGTTGGACATTTAGACAGATTGATTAACTCCGGTCATCTGGTTGGGATCTGGAGGTCTCTGTGGACTAATTTTCCTCAGACGTTGAGATCTTTTACGTGTTATTTTGATGTCTTCGTAAAGTTCTTATTCACAACGTCATAATTGTCTTTTTCATGATGTTTCTCTCTCTTTGTTCAGTCCCGATGGAAAAGAGCTCACAGGCCCCTGCTATCTGAAGGGGAAAAAAAAATATCAAACATCAAAATCAAAAATTCTGAACAGTAATAATTCAGACAAATTGTGTTCAGCTCAAAGTCTCTTAATGCAGCTTTCATGAAAGAAATGGAAACTCAGTCGTGTCGCCTCAGAGGATTGAGCAAACCTTTGATGCCGTCAGAACCGTCACTATTATATATTTGCAGGGGAAAGAAACCTACATCAAACAGTTACTAAAACAGTTACTAAAACTTTCACCCGCCTCCTAGTCTTGCTTTAAATTCGTATTTAAGGCAACACAGCCTTGAAAGCGGTGGTCTGTTTCCTGCCAGAGTCCTATTAGTCTCTGCATTCTGCTGTGTGTCATTCACTTGAAAGCCCTCGATGGAGTGTGGAGGAGAAAAAAAATAAAAATACACTGAATGAAAGCTGCACAGCTTCTCTGTTTCTCTACTAAAACATATTTATATATTTATTATTAGGCTGGATCCACTTCCTGTTTTTTAACCACCATTAGATTCCTGTTTGTTTGTGGGTACAGAAATAGGTTGAGGAAACGCACGGCCTCTCCTGTTTGAAGAAAAGCAGTTAGGGCTTTAATGCTTGCACAAATACAGTCACTTTTGTCTGATACTCTCTTCTCTTATGGCACAATAAAGAGATTCTCTCTGTATGCTTTGTTTTTTGAGTTTTGCGCGATCAGGCCAAAATATCTGGACAACCGTTTTTGACATACGTTAAAGTATTTTTTTGGGACCGTCACTGCCAAATACTGTGAAAGAGCTCTCACTCTGCACATTTACAGGTGCAGATATTTGTAGAGAGGTCTACTGATGGAGGTTTAACTTTTTTAGTGTTCATAAAACTCATTGTTTTCTTCAGCGCATGTAACTGTGCACATAAAATACATTGTGCAATACTCCATTTTAGCGGCTAGCCTTTTAAGGTCGCATTCAACACCCTCCCCAAATGGATGAAGGCCAGGCTGCTTCAAGAACTGATCATCCACTGTGCTCCATTCGAGTTCCAAGGTTGGAAATTTCATCTGGAATGCCCCCTGAGGTCAAAATTCCAACTCGAAGAGTCTGAGAACCCTCAGACTCTCCGAGTTGGAAGAGTCTGAGAACCCTCAGCTATGCTAACTCCAGAGTCCAGCACTGCTGGTACTCGCAGAAATAAAGTAGACACTCTGCTAGTTTTAATATCATTTTATTCACTTTGAGTCAGATATACGCAGAGCACTGTTTGATTTTTATCAGCAGACATGTTGCAACACTCTGAAAGTGCAGTTTACATGTACCGCATTGAAGAGAATTAGTATTTGCTGATGATGGCAAGCAGCGACTTGCCGTGTTTGAGATGTTTGGAAAGGTGCATTTTCTGACTTTGCAGTCGGAAAGTCTTTAACGTCATTCCAAGTTCTGACTTCCCAGGTAAATTAGGAGCACCATAAAACAGTTATTAGGCCAACATTATGCAAAATTGTTTCGTAGTAATGTCATTAAATATAGACACGACAACCCTATGAATCAAGTGAGACACTTTATGCAATTCAAAAGTAATGCTTTCTTTGAGAGACATTTCTCTTTGATATAGACTATGGTCTTGTAAGTCTGCAGACCACTTTCCATGATCAACCATCCTGCATTGCTGGATGTCTTTATTCTGATTCTTTTTCAATAATCCTAGTGGAGGGACACAGCTTTTGGTCCTTCTTCCAAGGCAGCATCTGGGTCTTTGTAGGTTAATACTCTTCAGAGTTTTACAACATGTTGACTTTTTCATTTTTGTTTCTCTGAATCTGTGCAGCGTACACTGTGTGACCCTTCTCCCCTCAGCTGTATACATGGGATTTACTGGCTTGCAGGGGAGCATCATTTGTTGATCTTTGACCTTAAAAGACCAACAAAGGTTAAGGGTGTCTAAAGTCCTGGCATATTTTGGGCCAGATACAGAACTGATACAATACTGAAACAAATCAAGCTTCCATTTCGCTGCAAACTCTATTCCAACTAATATATTTCAAGATTTTTAGTAATTTAGATAAAAAACATAAAGGAGGTAGAGATGACCAGAGACATGCATGTGCATGCATATCCACGGTACATATGCATGGTGTATAGTCTAGTCTTATACAACGGCGCCCTCTTGTGGAAAAGCCTATTAAAACTGTTGTCCCCATTTTTTTTTCTTTTTCTTCTTCTGATTCTTTACACTTCACTTGAGTTCAACAATATTTTGTCATTTCCTGTGGGGAAGTTACATTAATATACACATAGATTGCCTTCCTGTGTCAGCTGGTGTTATCAGAGCCCTTTTTGCTTTGGTCTCTCAGTTCTTGTATGGCCCTCCAGCTGCGCTCCTGATTCAGCCTCATTTCTGCCAAATCGCTCCTGATCTCCTCCAGGAGTTCCAGCTTTGAAAGTTTCCTGTCAATCGAGTGGAGGACTTCTTTCTCATCATCTTGCCTGACAGCAGTGTCAAGCTCTGCAGCGGGACGTTCAAGCTCGGGGGGCTGAATTGACTCCATGGTTTGTTCCCAAACCATCTCAAAGTACGAGTCTATGAAATCCTCCAGCTCCTTCAAGCTGCTGTGTCCCCACCGGTCAATCAAAGCCTGCAGGCCTCCAGACTCGGAGAGCCTCCGGAGAGTCCGCTCTCTCAGCAGAGGATGGCAGAGGGAGCGTACGCCGATGACGTCCTCCTCTGAGGGCGTCCTGTGTCCTGCCTGACATGAGACGAGAAGCACCGTCGGATGTCTGGCTGAGAGCATGTCCCTCTCACTGCGAGGAGCAGGGAACTGGACGGGCAGATCTCCCATCGACCACCTCGGCCTCTGTTTCCCTGAGAGCATTAAGGCGATGTACGGAATGAAGCTCTCTCTGTCCACAAATGTGAGGCTGGACCATCTTCTGGTTCTGCTTGTAGGTAATGCCACAACTTGAGCAGCAGCATGGGAACCCTCTGAACAGGTCGCTGAAGGACGTGACACTGATTCTGATCCGCCAGAGACTGTAAGGAAAATCATGAGACATAATATGAATTTATGAGTCCAAGCCTTTAACAACCGCATCCACCCGCTCTAAGATATGGTCTGCTTATCTCTTATTTACTGAGGAGCCTAACTCATCATTTAAACCATAAAACAGATTTGATTTGGTCTCTCCCATGTTACACCAGATTGGACCTTTTGAGTTAATCTTCCCTGTGTCTTTTGACTGTTAAATTGCTTCTCCCCACAGCAACATTACATTCTTCATATTTTGTTCATGAACACTGACCTTTTTATAACAACTATTATGACAATAATTTTTAGACGGTGCATTGTTCACCATAGTACAGCTTGTGTGTGTGTGTTTTGTTTTTTTGTTTTTTTTTTTTGAGAATTCATCTATGAAGGCTTAAAAATGCAGCAAGGTTAGCAAAAGTTGACTTTCCTAGGTACTTTTATGCCTTTTGTTGTTGTTGTTTTTACATAGAAATCATATTTTACCCCAAATATGATATTCAATATTTAATTTTAATTATTATGCTTACATAATGGTTTTCCAGCTTATGAACTAAAGTACAAAATGAAGTTTCAAACTACATCTGTGAGATCTTTCCTCAGTACCGGTCCTCTTTGTTGACACCATATAAATGATCCAGTTGTGACTCTCTTCTCAATATTTTCATATTTCTCTGGCTTCTAAACCAGGCAGCCAGTAATCATCTTTTTTGTTTTTAACTCCCAACTTGGGTCAAAAAGACACACTAACAGCTTTTAACCCAACAAAATGGCAAAAACTAAAATCTGAACAGTCTAAAACACAGGAGATCAGTGTGTCGGGTTTACTCACAGTCATGGGAGAGCTGATGACTGCTGCTCATATGTTCTTTTAACCCCTCCTCTGCTGCCGTACAAACACTTTTCCACATGTGATCACCTCCGTTGACTCCGGCCAGACTTCCTCCAGCCAGCATCTCCTCCACCAGTTCCAGTAGCTCCCCGGCCTGAGATCCATTTCCCCAGTTCTTATTGTCAAAAACATGATATCTGTTCCCACACTGCTCGATGATCCTCTGCAGCGGTTCTCCTTCACTCTCAATGCGCTGCTCGATGCTTGTGTCTCCCAGCCAGTCGCCGTGACTGAACAGGAACCATTGCCCTGCTCCACATCTGGCCTCCTCCAGCCTCCAGCTGTTTCTCTACGGCTGCCCTGTGGAGGTTTGTGAATGAGGAGCTGACGTTGACCACCAGCAGCAGAGCGCAGGATGCTGTCAGAAGATCGGAGGCCAGGGTGAAGCGGCCTGATGTGTCCAGCACTGACACTCTCTTCCCTGTGATTTCTCCTTGCTTTTCAGCGTAGGAGGCCATTTGGGCGCCTGCGTCAAAGCTCTCTCTGTTGAGGATGGTGTTGCCACAAGAGCTTTTGCCGACTTTCCTGCCACCAACAAGAATGAGTCTCAGCTCGGGAAGAGGGCTGAGCTTCTCTGTCAGAATGAAGATGTGATTGTTAGAAAATCTGATGAGAACATTTCAGCAGCTAAATTTTAATTTAATTCAATGGACTTCATCAGAGGAAAAAACATCACACTGAGATTGTTTACCAAATGTATCCCGCTCACCCAGCTGAGACCTCGCCATCTGCCTCTGTTTCTCCTTCTTCATCAGCCGTTCTCTGGCTCTCTCCGTCTCTCCTTTAATCCTCCTCCCCAGCTCCTCCAACGCTTTTCTCTCTATCTCGTAGTGCCAGCCGCTGTCGCAGCCGCTCATCATTTCCTCAATCTTCCCGATCAGTTCTCTGACCTGAAAGCCGTCCCCTTTAGTTCTGCTGTTCAGGACGTGGTACCTGTTGCCGCACTTCTCAACCAGCCACCGCAGGGCGTCTCCCTCGCCCTCGATGTACTGCTCAGTGGTCGTGCCCGCCAGCCAGTCGCCAAAACTGAACAGCAAGAAGACGCGAACCCAGATGTGTTGGCCGATGAGCTCCAGGTGCTCCTTCACCACTCTCCTGTAGTTCTCGGTGAACGCCCGGTCCACACGGACCACCAGCAGGAAGACGTGAGGCCCGGGAGGACACAGGGACAAGCCGAGCACCATCTCTCTTCGATCGAAGAGGGTACTCTCCTCAAGGAAGTAGTTCATCCACCAGCCCGGCGTGTCCACCACTGTCACCTGTCGCCCGAACACCAGTCCTCCTCCAACCCAACACTTTGCAGTTCTGCCGAGTGTCTGGCTGCTCTCTCTGCCCAGGATTGTGTTGAGGACTGAGGTCTTCCCTGAGCCCTTCGCTCCAAGTAGCACAATCCTGATATCAGTAACCGGCCTTGACCTCTCTGGAAGAACAAAAGAAGAAAGAAACAGCTGAGGGGGGGATGGGGGGGTGTTTTAGTATCTGATGTGTTTGTTCAGACTTGTATTCAGTAGCTTTTCCAGCTTTTCCAGCCTTTGATTTGGGGATTTTTATACCGAGAAGCATCAAGAAGCTACAGGATCACAGGAGCTAAATGCCAGTGTTTTATCTCTCTATCCGATACACAACTGGAAGCAAAATAATTCCCACTGCTGCATAAACCAGATTATGTCAGGAGGATGTCTCTCACCTGGAAATGTTTTTTTTAAAAACCAGCAGGCGCTTGTGATCTTATTCAAAGGGTTACGTCTTCAAAAACATCAAAGTTTCAGCATTTTCAGCAGTTCAGTGGATGTCTTAATACTGAGTTCCTGGCTTTTTTTTTTTTTCTATTTTAAAGTCTCTGGGGACAATTTCCTCTTTACTCAGGAATAAAGGTGTCTGGACCTCCATGTCCCTCCAGTCCTCCATGACTGCCGTACTCATCCACAGGCATTGGGAGTCTGGTTAGACACAAATGGATGTACCATTTCTGCCTTTTCAGTTTGTTGTGACTGCTTGGACATGATTTGTTTTGCACATGTTCAATACCTCTCATTCACTATGCAAATGTGAAACTTGTACATTCCCTCCAAACGGATGCAAATGACTAATAAACTATGCACATTACAGATGTGTAGGTGCTAAGAGTTCACTCAGATCATATATCTACAGAATAGTGTATTCTGTTCACACCACACACACACACACACTATGACTAGCACATTTAGATCAGGTGGACTCTCTCCTACTGTTATTTTACAGGAATAACTAAGTATTCTCCAGCTGCATCTGCAACTGAAGCGTTACTGGACCTTTGAACTTACACCTGCAGGGGTTTGCATCTGTATCTCCACAGCGGTTTCATGTATGTGCTGCAGGTAATGGTGTCTGGAGTGAACAGCAGAACTCAAAAACAATCAAAGGAAAGTTGATCCATATGACAAAGTAGCAATGAGGGTATCGACAGAGCAGAGAGGCCTGTGAGAAAAGTCTCATCAGCAGCGATGGAGGTGCAGCATCAACAGAATAAAAATGAAAGAAAATGCCCCTTAGACAACCAAATGAGCCTTTGACTCACCTCGCATGAGAGCTCTGTGTTGTTTCATCCTGATAAACCTCAGCTGAGCTCTCTCATCCACCCTTCTCTTCTCCTCTGCTGCTGCCCGTAAAGTGTCTTCGTGCATCTCAAACACTCCGTTTCCGTTTTCTGCAACGAGTTTCTGTATCTTCGCCAGCAGCTCCGTTATTTCAGAGTCATCACTCAAGACAACGCTGTGACACCTCTGACCGCACCTGTCGGTGAGCCAGCGGAGGGCCCCCCCACCTCCGTCCACACGCTCCTCTGCTTTTGTGTTGGTGAAACGGGCTGCATGGGTGAAGACGACCAGGACAGTGGCTCCACACCCCGTCACCCAGAAGGCTCACGTGCTCCTTCCACGGCCCTCCGCCGGCTCTCTGAGAAGGCTGAGCTTGACTTGACTACGATGAGAAACACGTGAGGCCCCGGTGAGCACAGGGAGATGCTGTTCACGATTTCCCTCTTCACCAGCTCAGGTGTGTCCTGTGCGCTGAAGTCGCACCACCAGCCAGGGGTGTCCACCACTGTGAGCCACTGTCCAGCCACCAGGCCCAACCTGCGCAAGCAGGACGTCCTCTCTTTGGTCACAAACTCTTCTTTTCCCAGGATTAAGTTGCCCACAGATGACTTTCCAGAGTTCCTGCCTCCAAGAAGTACAATCTGGAGCTGCGATGTCCACCAGCCATCACCTGGCACAAAGGAATCATCAATCAATCAATCTAATAGTCTTGAATAGACACTTTCAAAACATCGAGTAGTTAGTAAGCAGCATCAGATATTGAAACTTACATGCTGACAGCTTGCTGGTTGCCATCTCAAGTTCAGTACACAAACAAACACCCGAGTCTCATCTGTTTCCGCATTCTGAATGAAAACGTCCGCCGTCAGAGTCTTGATGAGTCTGAAGGTCATCTGTAATGAGTAATCAGGCTCATGTGCTGGACAGGAAGAGCCACACCTTCAGCTGCAGGTTGACAATCAGCTCTGGGGACAATTTATCATTTACCAAGAACAGACAGACAGGAGAGGCAGTCGAAGGAGCAACCTGACCCTCACCGGAGAATGAATATGGACACAAATACTGTGAAATTAGTGAATTTATGTACTTGAATCGAAGGTTCAACAATAATGTAAAATGTTACTCTGGCATCTTTCAGTTTGAGTTCTGTGTTATTAGAAGCCTTTTCTAAATACCACAGCATTTCTGACATGTTCTGAGTGCCATTTATAAACATATTCAGCCCATCAAGTGTCATTTTGCATCACTGAAATGGCACAATGACAAACAGAAAGCATGAAAGCATAGAGATAACTCAGATCATGAATCTATGCTGAATGGTTGTTGTCCTTAAAGTGCCAAAGAAGTGTGTTTGTTTAGGAGATTTAAAAAAAAAAAACAAACTGTAATATGCAAACTTTAAGAAAATCTGCAAATGTTGTGACAAGTTTCATTCAGGAACTATTTAGTTGACACCCAGACTGACAGATAACTCGTATGAAATGTAGTGGTGCTGTGGACAAGAGGGCTTTTGTTTCCAAGAATAAGCTGCTGGAAGCTTTCCCAGCCTTATCAACCCAGGAATTCAGAATCTTTATTTATCTCTGTTTCTGCTTCCCTCCACAAACCAAACAGCAAATAAAGGGAAAAAAATGTTTTGTTTTTTTTTTGTATTCAACTCTTGTTCTCAAAAACTGTTTCAATTATCATGACATAATTTTCACCAGAATACAGTATTTTTTCTAGGGTTTTTTTTGTTTTTTTTTTTTGCTCTTTTTTCTTAAAAAAAATAAATATCCCCATTCGATCTCTGCTAAATGAAAGATCAGCAGGCCAGCGATTCAAGGTAATGTAACAATTAAGCCAAATAGAAGACAGCGATGTTGACATCCTGTCACGCAGTCACATGCGTGAACCGTGAAGTCATGAGTGTTCATGCTTCCCTACAAACACAGAAAAACTTATCAAGTCACCTTCGTTTATATTCCACATCTGAAAAAACAAGAATTCCACACAAAGGACTTTCCATCCAAGATGAAAACCAATAGTTATGAAACAAATATACATGAATATAAAAGTATAAAACCTTAAATGATAAATACAACACAGCAACGTTCATAATTCATCAGGAAAATTACTGTATTTGGTAACCTGAGCTCCCATGAATACAACGAAAAATTCTGAAACAATGTATGAAAGTAAAAAATCTGTGATGAAAATAGAAACACCAATATTCCAATAACTGTCTGTTTTACCTATGATATTTACATGGCGTTTCTTTGTTTTATTCTTTGTAATTAACTTTGTATAGCAGACTTATTTTTATGAAACTGCACCGCTTTTAAAACATGACGTTCCTGTGTTGTGGATGAATTTTTAGTAGATCTCAGTCATCTCTGCATGTGAAGGTAGTTCAGCAATAATATGTCTGTCGGTTTCAGTTGTGGCATTTAATGTCATTTCAAAATGACTTGTGTTTTTTAGATAATGAAATGAAAAATACTTTATTAATCCCAGAAGGGAAATTCAACATTGTAGTAAGGGTTTATTTTTTTTATTTTCTAACACACCAACAGTAGTGTGGTAGTATAGCTGGGTCATTCAGAGCTGGGCGTTCATGTAACATTGGAAAAGGCACACGGCTCTGTGGATAACTCACATGATATTGTCACTTGCACGTATCCTATTTTTTTTTTCATTTTCCATAAAAGATCAATCTATGGAATTTTTGTGGAAACTATCATGCCATGGAAAAGGCACACAGCTCTGTGAAAATGATTACAATCCACATACAGTAGAAACTCCCGTGACATACACTCCTGCTCCTAGTTTCCATACGTTTGCATGTGTTGGAGAAGTTGAGGGTACGGGAATCAATTAACAAAGGCAAAGAGAAAATGAAATGAACTATTGTTTTTTGTTTTTTCCAAGCTAATGGAACTTAGTTTCACCGTGATATAATAACATTATTAAAGGAAAGACTCATGACTGCTTGGCTACTTGTGACCCAGGACAGGCCGTGCATCACAGGACTTACATCTATTTACAAATAATAGTCTAACTAAAGTAAAAACAAATAATTGATGATTGGGACAAAAGTAGCAAAATCAATGCAAGAGTAGTTATGATAGCGAGATGTATTTGTAGAAATATGAGGGAATACAAAACCTAAAAAACATGCACGAGGCCAGAAACTGGCCCATAGGTCCCTGGGGGGTGGAGCCCTCCGTCAGTGGCCTGTGTTACCTGTCCAACACCTCGGTGTGGGTGCAGCACAAAGAGGGAATTATAGTTCACAGTAAACAAAGGGACCATCCCAAACACTGCTGCTGGGCAACACATCTGATAGTTGGACAACAGGGTTTAGTTATGTTACAGCTTTGGATACTTGTTTGTTTGTTGTTGTTGTTTTTTTTTTTTTTTTAGATATATTTAAGTTTTGTTTTAGAAATATACAATCACTTTAACAGACATGTTTCCATTTGAGTAGTATATTAATAGCACATTAACTCTACACTCTGGTTAAAAGCCAGTTTGCTGCTTGATAAGTAGTTTACTGTAGAGATTGTTTTTTTGTTTGTTTTGTTTTTGTTTTTTCTGATGCTGGTATGACATAGATGCAATTTGATAAGCCACTTGTGCTGACCTGTGATGTGTAATACCTTTTAAAAGTAAGATATTTACTGGAACCATTATATCCAACTGGAAAATGTAATGACAGTTTAAAAAACATTCAAAAGTGTGTTCTGGATTAAACAAGTGAATGACATAAGGAAAATTAGATATTAAAAATTAGAAACAGTCTATGATTACATGAAAATGTACATGTATGAGAGCTGTAAGGCAATGATGAGGTGCTGGGGATGTGACAGAGTCACGTGACACGGTGGAGGTGGGAGTGCATCAGGGATCAGCTCTGAGCCTCTTCTTGTTTGATATGGTGATGGACAGACTGACAAGATGAGGTTAGACAGGAATTTCCACAGACTGTGGTGTTTACAGAGTAGATGAAAGGAAAATCTAGAGAGGTGGAGGTATGCTCTGGAAAGGAGATGAATGAGAGGTTCCATCCCAAGTGGAATGGTGAGGCTACATGGAGCTGAGGTAAAGAAGGTGGAGGATTTTAAGTACTTGGGTTCAGCAGTCTGGAGCAATAGAGAGTCTGGAAAAGAGGTGAAGAAACGTGTGTAAGCAGGCTGGAACAGGTGGAGAAAAGTGTCAGGTGTGATAAGAGTTTCAGCGAGAATTAAAGGAAAGGTGTATCAGATGGTGGTGAGATCTGCAATGTTGTATGATAATAAAACAACTGTGTTTATCTGTGGAAGTCAAACTTTTAAAGGTCAGGAGGTCCTGGTGTAAACACTAACTTGCCTCTTAGGTCATAAGACCTAAAAAAAAAATTGAGAAATTGGAACAAATTGGAACAGAATGTGGACACCACGGCATTCTTGAGGACCATAAAAGTTGAGTCTTGAACCAGCTGATTTGCACTTAACTTTTGAGCTAATTCTGAAATCCTAACCCTCTTTAAGAAAGCTCTTCCTTTTTCTGCTTCATAATTTCACCCTTCTTTTAATGCTATTCGTTTCCAACTGTAGACAAAAAGAAAAACGCCTTTGTTCATCCTGTATTTTTTTTCTCCAACTTCCAAAGCTCCCTGGTTTTAGTTGACTTGACAGTATACGTAATGCATACGTGTTACGTGATTATAAGCCACGCCCTTCAAAGGAGCTTCATTACACAAGTGGTTCGGACCGGAGTGCAGGGGGTTCAGCGCCGAGGACGCACATCTTTGGATAAACAGCTACCATGGGGGTTACTATTAGAGTTGAATACTGGTAATTATCCAGAGTCATGCTGTTCTCGTTTCTGTATGCTATCATTTAACATGTGTGTCGTTTCTTTTCTCTAATGCGGTTTTAGCAATCTGTTGTGCTATTCTTGCTGCTGTTAGCTCACGGCTAAGCTAATTTGTGTAACAGCCCGGTTGACACTGCGAGCTGTTTTTACAAAGGCATCTTTTTGCTTTGTTTTTCTTTTTTTTCCCCTGCAGTGGAGCATGAGGATACGAACCCCGCTATCGGGAGCTCGCCCAGACTGTAAAGGGCGAGTTTCCCGATGCGGTTTTGTCGGGCTTCGTGGGGAAGACGAGGTAAATTATTACTTGAACGCAGTATCTGGACCCTAATCTGACTGTAATAGCGATATTGACCATCAGTAATGACCTAAAATAATTTCTGTTTTTTTATTTGCTTGTCTTTTTCTTAAAATCCAGCCAGCTTTGAAGTTGAAATCAACGGGCAGCTTGTTTTTTCCAAGCTTGAGACAAAAGGGTTCCCATATGAGGATGATGTAAGTTACATTCCCACAACTTGAATACATGTTGGGGCACAACGGTGTGGTTTATGCTGTGTTTTTCCCTTCCGCAGATCATGAACGCAGTCCAGGCCGCATATGATGGGAAACCTGTGGAGAAGATCACCAAAAGCCGCCCACCGTGCGTCATCATGTAACCCTCCATCTGTGTGGCTCCAGCATCCAGGCACTGTGGAGGGTGCATGGAGATGCACCGGTTCTGTCCCCATGACCCGGTTCTGTTCTGTCCCCATGACCCACCCAAAACTCTCTCTAAACTTCTGGCTCCTCTCTCTGCTCCTATTAAGTGTTTCGGGCTGTTAATGATTACTGTATCTTAAAATATTAACGGTTATGGTTTGATGAATCAGTTCCTGGAACTCCCTATAGGATCAGAGACTGGGAGAATTAGTTCCCAGCGGGTTGGAAGGATCTCTGAATTGTTTTTTTATTTTTATATTCCCATTGTTTAGCATCCTCCAACGTCCCAAGTATGGCCAATTATACACTGAACAATTTTCAGCAAACACAAGAAAGGGACAAAGACACCTTATAAAACTTTGAAGTAAAAGTAAAACTGTAGTTTTTTTTTTTTTTTTTTTAATTAAATTAAAATAAAACTTTAACAGTTTACCAGGTTTACAGGCAACACATACTGCTGCAGTGTTTAAAAATCTGCGGCAGTTAAATGTAGAATTAATCTTTATATAGTTCTCTAGTTATTCATCTCATTTTGAAATTAAAAAAAACTGGTGACTCATTTTCCGTTTATCAACTTGGTTGTGTTCACCGAGATGTTAAACTGCTGATTTTTTTTGAATAAAGGTGGTGCTTGTTTAACTACAGTGACTGTTGCCTTTCTTTGAACAGATTGTTACACCTATTTTCTAGCAACTCCTGCCTTGGCTGTTTATGCAGCAGGGAGCTTCTCTGGGTCTCTACCTTAGTGAGTCCTGCCCAGGTGGTTGTCAAGCAGGTTTTTTTTTTTTTTATCCCTCCACGCTCAACTAACAGCCTGTCAGCTGTATCTGTAGTTATTTTTGTGTGTATGTTTCCACATGTAAGGTTTCCACTGATGAAACAAATTGACTTCTCATGACCACTGGACAGAAAACATTACTGTATTTGTGTTTGTGAAAAGATTTTTTATTACCTTTCCCCCTCAGATCTTTATCACAGTGAAGCTCTTTGAATCGTTTAGTCATGCCTTGTGTTTTAATAATGTTTACACTAAGGGGCGCCAGACTCAAAGACAGCATTTCTTGGTGTTTTGCATCTGGCATCCCGTCAGCCAGAGATAATGGCACTGGAGTCATGCAACGAAAAGACCAATGAGGAATTGGATGCACTGTTTAAAAAAAAATAAGAGCTACACCTTCATTATTTTTGCTCTGAACTGATGAGGTTGTTAAACTGTGATCCAAAATTGGTCACTAAAACTTATTTCATATGACTTCACTGCTATGAATTTGCTGAAAATTAAAGTTGATTGCCATTATTTATGTAAAGTGAGGCACAACATATTTAATGCGGTGGAATTAAAAAAAATGAATGAACACTAGAGGTAAAATGATCATAAATTCAGTATAAAGTCATGAGCAGGCATGGACGAATATGTTGTTGCAGTTTTGATTTGAAGTGACTTAACGAAGTGTTTACTTCTCATTAAAAGGATACGGTGTGTTGTGTAACGTGGACTAGGTGGGTCTTTGACTCTGGCTCTCAGTGATAACTCAAAGCAGCCTGCTGGTTGAAACGCTGATAGAGCTCATCCAAGACGTCTCCGCCAGTCCTCCAATAAAAAAAAATGAATATGAAAAGGGAGGGCTATTAATTCTGAGTCTCCAAATGAAGTCAACCAGGGAAGCATCTGACTGTTTAATGATGATCATGTCTTTTAATAAGCCTGAATAAGTCTTTTTACACTCACTTTGATCTATAACATGATAAATACTTTTCCTAATTTACCACATTGTCTTTCAGCCCAATAAGGGTTTTAACGTGTTTTTTTTAATTTTTTTTTATAGTTTGTTAGTAACAAGGCTAAAAGTACAAATCACATTCTGTCCACATAACTGTTACATGGTCCATTTTTTTTTAACTTTAAATGTCATTTTGCATTTTTATAAAAAGAGATTTTGAAAGATTTCAGCTTGAGCTTTGAGTTTATGTGAAGAATCTCCTGAATACTGTTTGAAGGCCAGTATATATATGATGGTGTGTTTGGAAATGTCTATAAGAAGACTGGGTGTGTCTGAACGCTGTATGTGGAGACACATGGACGCAGCAGATAGCTTTAATGATGGACGATAACGGGCCTGATGCCTCCATGTCTTCAGCTGGGGCCCAGCGGGCCTCAGCTTGAAGGTGTACGTTCTCTGTGTGACAGATATTATGGCACAGACTGTTTTCTTTTCCATCTAGATAATTAAACAAGGGTGTACAAATATGTACAAACCTGATTGTATCCTTATATCTCATTTAAACAACACTTCACTCCTGGAAAGTCATTAAATCAATACCAAATGTCTCATGTATGCCTGCATGTCTTCAGTATGTGACAGGGTCAACTATTCCAAAAATTGAATAAAAATAGTTGAGGTGCACAAGAAAGAGTGCTTAAAATGTAATAAGTTAAAACTAAATAAAAAGCTATGTAATTAGGGTGCTATCCCTGACATATATTTTTATAAACAGATGCTTACAAGGCATCAATTTTCAGACAACCTGCAGGCAGATCTGATCAGCTCCTCATGACTTCTTCAAGAAAAAAAAAAAAACAATTTACTAGAAATACAGGAGAAACTGGGTTTTGCTTCAAGTTTCCAACATAATTTTCTTTCTGAGTAGCACTGCGGTTGTGGAAATCATCAAGTCACATTGTTATTCTCAGCAAACATTGCAGATCTCAGCATGTAAAGGTGACTTGTTTTGTAGTTTTTATTGGCACAGTTCAAGGAGCTCTAAAATACTTGCTAGACTGCAAAGCAATTTCATTACAGAGAAAGAATTTGCCAAGTAAACTAAAGCCTCTGATAAGCAATAGTCCCTGCAGAGGTTAATTTGACCGTCAAAAGCTGTTCTCTGGAGGGAAGAAAAAAAAGAAAGACCTTTGTGGTGGTTTAGATCCGTCAGTGTTTGTTGGTGGATAATAAAAAAGCTGCATGGTTAACCCATTAATGCCATTTTTTTTAGGTTTGTGGTAATAACTCAGAGGTGAAAACAGAAACATGGCAGCATCCCATGGTGAAAGGTTGGGACGGTAACAACAAACAACTGTGAGGCAGGAAAGTTGCAATGAAGCAGCTCCATCAGGACCAAAGAGAGGCAGCCCTGCAGGAACACGCTCCATCCTCCGGTCTTCATCTGGAGGTTTATTCTCATGGCTGAGAGCCCAAACACAAGTCACAGATTTGAAAGACCTCAGAGGCCCGACAGCGATGGTCTTTCCTCCACAGTCAACTGACCACAATCCTTTCAAATATTCTTCTGACGTCTGAGAAGACTGGACGTTGCCATTGTGAGGTTTCAAAAACCAGCTGGAGCATCAGTACTGCTGTACTGTACAGTACTGAGCTTATGTTGAGACACATTTCTGCTCCCTTTGTGGATTAAATGACTCAGAATTAGAGCAAAGATTTTTTTTTTTTTTTGTTTTGGTTTTTTAATTCCTACATAATTCTTATTTTCCGTCGTGAGAAATAATATTAAATGTGTCAAGCTATGACATAACAAGAGCTGAATTTTAACAGTGATTTTTAAAACATTTGGCAGGTTCCAAAGCAGTTTCATCAGGGAAAGAGGAGAGCCTTGTTAGAGGTCGATGGGTGAAGCCGCCTGCTGACTCGATGCATGTGAGACCATCATTAATGTTGAGCTTTGACCTTCAGAAAAATCAGCCTGAAAAATCAGTTAATGTTGCTGATAGAATTAAACAGCTATGTGCAGAATACTTCATTGCCAATCGCGGAGGTCGCCGTTCTTGAAAACTACAAGAGCCTTTAAAACTTTTTTCAGGTATTGTCACATGATCAAAGGCAGTGAGGGAACCTTCTCTGATGAGGACCCATCCAGGGATCCAGTCTGACAGTCTTACCAAAGAAACCAAAAGCAGAAACCAAAGCTGAGGTCTCATCAAGTGTAAAGTTCACAGATCGGACTGAGAATGGAACATTAGACAACTGGGAATCTAACCGTCAGTCTGATGAGTCCAATATGAGGGTGCAATGTGGAATTATGAAGGAGGAGCTTTGATGGATGGTGTTTCCTTCAGAATTCAACGTGGCAACCTCCATCCTCCACTGATCCAGCATCCTATTTTAGCGGAAACATCCTTTGTATTTTAGCAGGATATTAAGTCAAAAAACACTCCCAGGCTCTGAAAGGACAGTTGGAGCTCAGAGTTCATGTTCTCAGTAGACTCCTGGTGATGAGCTTCTAATGAGAAAATAATGGACCTGGGTGCTATCCAAGTAATGACCCTTGCTAAAGTTTAGCCTGTGTTTCCTATTTCAGTGATTGAAAGTTACAGTACCAATGTCGTCAGCTAAATGTTTGAATCTTAATTATTTGCTGGGGTAACCCCCCCACACCCCCACGCTCCCTTTTTTCTGCTTCAGTTGAAAGCCATGTACTTCTCAAAGACATCTGCTTGCTTGGTTTTACTTCATTGGCCTGCACCTGGCGCACCAGCTTTTCTCCTTGTGTACAGCAAAAACTGCATTGCACCTTTTGTTTCTGTGTATTTATGGTTTTTAAATTTGTCTTATAAGGCCTCCTTCATAAATGTAATTTTTATTTTTGTTGCACTGCATTATTAAACGTATATTCTTTTCTTTACAGGCAGAGTCCTTGCAGAAAACATTGACAAAGACCTTCAATTTTTGCTTTGATTTTTATCAAGCAGTTATTTTTTCCCTCTTTCACCTGTGCAGCCTGGTTGTATTTGTATATCTGTCACCAAACACCAACCCAGTCTGCAGCAGAGGAGGCCTTTTTCTCACATCAGCTACAGACAAGCCAAATGAATTTGAGGTTTGGAATGAAGAGAAAAAAAAAAGTCAAGTTGTCAGGTCCCTCCACTTGGAGCTACCCCCCTGTTTATCTCCAACCTTCATCAGGGAATCCCCAGTTGGTGATCAAGATGACGCAGAAATGCTCTCCTCCTGATACTGTCTCTTGCCCCCTTGACGGCCCTCTTTAGGCCCGTGTGCCCCCTCAGACAGGACGATCAGCCCCCGTCCAGCCTTGGACCTGGTTCATACAGAGAGGGCGGTGCAGGCAAATTAGGGTTGGGATATCCCTGTGTCAAGGTGTTCCTGGCTGATAGATATGTTTGCTTGTCATACCACCCCTCCGCCCCCCCCCTCGTCACACTTCTCAGAGACCAGAGGAGTTGTGGGGTACTGCACTCGTCTCCACTGACGTACTTTCATGTGGGTGTTCCCACTTCTCTGGGTCTCTCACTGTACTCATCTTTTCGCTGGTCCGCGCTCACTTTGTCACCGGGCTCGTTTGGGCTGGCAGAGCAGTGATCGTCCTGTTTCCAGGGCCGGAGACCAGGTGGGAGTACCTGCATACAGGTAGGGGTGTGTCCTCCTCTGGACCAGAAGGTAGAGGTCAAAGAAGATGGGTGTTTTGACTGTACTTCAACAGTAATGATAGCCAGACGTTCAGGCCGTAAATGGGCACCTTAAGTTATCTTTGAGGATTCAAACCTTTAGAGATTAAAAATAACTACATGTTTTTGCATACTCTTCGAGCATATTTTAAGATTCTTATTTTTTCTTATTCTTGGAAGACAAAAATATTATTAAGCTTGAAAAAAAACTTTTATTTGGCAAATGTCACAACTGACTGTTGATCTCTGTGTTATAGAGGGAAAAGTGATTGTTCAGTGGAACATAAATGTTAACCATCTTTCACAAATTCGTTTAAAAAATGACAAGAGTATAGAGTCAGTATGTGTGAAGACATTTCAGTAGCACTTGATGATAGTACCTGACCTTCTCAGATATTTGTAAAATAGAAAACCTCCAAATTATTCTCAAATGTTTTATGCACTCTATACTGTTTTGAATGGAGTATTCTGGTCCAAAATGTTGTGTATTAGCAGATGATATAGTAGCTGTAGAAATTATTTTGCTGGGCTGTAACTGAGAAGAACAGGAGTATCTGGTTGAAGGGTGTAACCCACAGATAAGGCGCCGTGGTCTTCTATTTAAACTATAACATACTTCGAATTGTCAACGGCTGATTATCTGTCCCGTGCTATGGCTCCACAGAGACATAAAGCGCAGCATGTAAATGCAGATGGTTGTGTTTTTCATCAAAACTGTCTGGAAGTAGGTCTGATTGAGAACCAGCTGGTAGCTGAGTAACATTCACTTCACCAGTAAAAACACAAACGGACAGCGTTAAAACAGACAGTCACCTCAGTAAATAAAGAATGGAAATCCTCTGCTCAGGATGTCGTAGATCTGCATGAAAAGTTTGCTTTGAGTCAGCTTTAATGTGATTGGTCCCCAGTGAGCTTCCATGTGAAGGAAAACTTCCATGTGGCTTGCATTAATATTTCTTTCTTTGTGTGTGTTAGTTGATTTGACACCTTATTTTTTGTATTAGGGAATGCATAAACTAGCTGGAAGTTGAAGGACAGACAAATCAACATCCATGGAGAACAATTTCAGTTTTGAGGAGGTTGGTCTCTCTCTCTCTCTTTTTTTTTTTTTTTTTTTTTTTTTTTGTAATACAACATTTCCATTATGCTTTAGAACTCTTGCAACATAAAATTCAGGATGTAAAGGCACGGATTTTTATTTTTTATTTTTTTTTTGCAAGAATAGATACTTTGCCATGTCCATTTTTATCCAACAGCTTTCAGTAATTCTTTCTCAACTTGCCTCTTATGTAGGGCAGTGACATGTCATATGAAGACAATGACCCAGCCTTCCCTTCACCAGTAAGACTGTAAGTTTCTAATCTCATCTAAGCCTCTCTGTTCTCCACTGTGGGTTTACGCAGAATTTCTGAACCCTGTTTCTGATATAATGGCTGTTTCTTGCCCAGGACTGAGCGTGAGCTTGCACTAATCCATCATGTTCTTCCAATTAAGAGGTTATATTTAGGATCAAGTTAGAAGCCGTTTAAGCAACTCTTATCGACACTTATCACCAGTAGTCAAATTATGTGTATGATTTATTTACATGCATTTGCACAAATACATGAGTTTCCCAACACATAAACAACTGTTTAGGAATATATGTAAATTTGGAAATCAGAAAAATGCCAGGAAGCATCTCACAAAAGTTCAGTTTACACAAATAAACCATTATAAATGTCGCACTTCCAGATGAAATCAAGATGTAATTGTCGATGCTGGCATGCATGTTTATGGGTAAGCCCTTTAAAGGCACGTTTTACACCCAAATAACATTTCAGACACAAAGACAATGCAAAGTGATTTATATTAATTAGGAGGAGAAAAGTAGTATAAAAGACTTAAATAAGTCAGACTGGGGGGGGACCATTACATAACACAATTTTTTTAATGCAAATTATGAATAGCAGAAAATAAAGTGTACAATTAAAAAAGTAAATGTGTTTGATAAAAACAGAATGTATTTTATGTAAATACATTAATATGTAAAGTATTTCGTTTTTTTATGCTTACAAATGCCCAATGGAAGCAACATAAACATTTGACCTAATAATTAGGGTCAGACACTGCCAGCTCTGCTGAATAATGTACCACACTATGTGGTAAAACTGTGCGCGTATCTTCATGGCCACGAAAAGATAAGAAGCTCCCAAATAAATGTTAGCAGTGCTGCCATCTTGTGGCCATATGACAAATAGCGCGAGCGCATATTTAAGAGCCCAGTGCTCCTGGGGCCCTTGGCAAATGATAAGAGGCACATTTAATTTGAAGTTTAAGCTTCTGCTCTGGAATACTTATTCAGCTCCTTGTCTGAACGATTTCGTATCCCCAAATCACCAGGACCTCACCGTGGCAGAGTGGCGGCTGTGATGCTGACGGCGGAGGAGAGGAGGAAAATGAGCCTTCTCCAGAAGCTGTGGCCATTCCCAGTGATTCAGAGGGTAAGTTTTCCTGACAAGCCTCTGAAAATGGTGGTGATTAGTGGTGAGGTTTTCATGCAAGAACACTTTTCCTTGCTTTTTTTTATTTTTTTTTTAGCTTTTCTGAACCAGAACACCAATGCCACCACACGAGGGGACGCTCAAGTTAGTCAAATCTTTCAAATTAAACATCCAAGTTCATCATTATAACCTCTTATATGCTGAATTGGTACGTGTATTTTACCTTACCGCAGGCCTACGTGGAGCTGAATGAGCTTCAGGGCAACACCTGGCAAGAGACCAGCCGATGGGTGGGCTACGAGGAGAACCTGGACCCGGCAACGGGGATGTGGGGTCCGTCTCATGTCTCTTACCTCACCTTTAAGAGCTTGATCCAACTCCGCAGGACCATGAGCACGGGTAACCTTGGAGCCTAAAATACCATAGAATTCAGCACACATGTACAAATAATATCGACATCTGCTGTGACTTGATTGAATAAAGTGACATAAGGCCCGCCTCTACAGGTGCTGTCATCTTTGACCTGAACGCTGGAGGTCTGTCCTCTGTGGCTGAGAAAGTAGTGGATGAGCTGCTGGACAAGGATGAAATCCGCGCCAGCGATCGAGAGGGGATGCTTAGAGCTCTTCTGAACAGACGCAGGTGATCACATGGGCGCAGATCTTTCAGTTTCTTTCATCATATATGCTGGAAGCTAAAACCCGTTTGGATCGTGTCCTGTTTGCTAATTTTATCTGTCCTTTCAGTCAGTCTGACCAACCCGTGGTTACTCCCTCCGGAGACATTCAGATGCAGACTTTTTCTGTCGTGAAGAAGGTACACATTTCGGGGGAGTTTTACTAATTTTCATCTTTTGGGATGGCTGTGCATTAACATAACTGTTCCGTTTCGCAGAGAGAAAGCTCTGACAACATGGAGGGATCGGTCGTCCTCACTGGTAAGTTATTCTGCTCCATTTTTGTGTTCCTTCTTTTTTTGTTGGAACAGATCTGCTTTAAAGAGTCTTTCCCGTAGGTGTCCTCGAATTCCTGCAGAAACCAGTTTCTGCCTTTGTCAGGCTGTCTGACTCTGTAGTGATGGAGTCTGTTCTGGAGTCTTCGGTCCCCGTTCGCTTCGTCTTTGTGCTGGTGGGCCCCAGCCAGAGTGGAATAGACTACAGTCAAAGTGGTCGTGCCATGGGTGCTCTGATGGCCGACTGGGTAAGAGAGAGGAGGAAGTAACTCAGTAGTATCTTTAGCTGTGAGGGTTAGTCCCACGTAACTGATGAGAGCTAACTGTAACAACCCCTCCCCTCCATTAGGTGTTCTGTCTGGAAGCATACTTGGCCCAGACTGACAAAGATCTGACCAACGCCATCGCTGACTTCATGGACTGCAGCATTGTGATTCCTCCCACTGAGATCCAAGATAATACGATGCTTCAGCCAATTATTGCATTCCAGAAGAAAATGCTGCAGGACAGACTCCGCCCATGTGACACCCGACTGGCCTTTGGAGACAGAGTTAAAGGTCAGCATCCTTTACAGAGGTTCCTGTAGTGTGTGCTAATATTCTATATCCCAACAGACTTGACGTATTTAGTAATTAAACAAACATCAATTCAAATGAGTAAAACTCAACAAACATTTCAAAAACCCTCTTAAGTGTAATTTGAACCAAGTGGGTTTAATAAACCTCCTGAGTTGTTAAATTCGGTACCTTTTTAATTCATTTCACTGAAAAGAAAAGAATAAATGGACAACTGCTTTAGTGTAATCAATGTAAAAGTACTTTTTTCTTCTTGTCCAGTTGATAAAGGTGACGAGGAGCCAAGGGAAGACCCACTGGCTCGTACAGGCTACCCTTTTGGTGGGATGGTGAAGGACATGAAGCGCAGATACCGCCACTACATCAGCGACTACACAGATGCTCTGAACCCTCAGGTCCTCGCTGCCATTATCTTCATCTACTTCGCCGCCCTGTCTCCAGCTATCACTTTTGGCGGGCTTCTAGGTAAAAAAGAATCCAGGACAGGAGGATTCATTTGCTGTTCAATAACTGCATGAGTTGACAATAGTTTTCTTCAATTCCAACCCTAGCTGACAAAACAAATAAAATGATGGGCGTCTCGGAGCTTATGATCTCCACCAGCATCCAGGGTGTCATCTTCTGTCTCATTGCTGCCCAACCTGTCCTCGTCATCGGCTTCTCCGGACCTCTGCTCTTGTTTGAAGAAGCCTTTTTTACTGTGAGTACAAGCTCTAAAATTTTAACTCTTTTGAAAAAAAGTCGTTCAAAAAATACTTTCATTGATTGAAATCTGTTTTCTCTGTTTAATTCATGTCAGTTCTGCAAGGGCCAGAATATTGAGTACATTGTGGGCCGTATCTGGGTTGGTATGTGGCTGATAGTGATTGTGATCGTCATCGTGGCAGTGGAAGGTAGCTTCCTTGTCCGATACATTTCTCGCTTCACCCAAGAAATCTTCTCAATCCTCATATCACTCATCTTCATCTATGAGACCTTCGCAAAACTCATCAAGGTGTCCTCAAGTCATTCTTTCATCCATTTCACACCAAACTTAATTTACCTTAGCTTAATTTGTCTTAGCTGTTGCTGTCTCATTTATTTACTGTCTCTCGATTCATTTTCCCCAGATCTTCCAGACCCATCCTTTGATCTTGAACTACGACCGCCTGAACGCCACACTGGACGACCCCTTCCACCTAATCCTGATAAAGCAAAATGAGACACATCCAAATGGCACCTGGTATGAAACACATAAGGAGCATGAGAGGCCGTTCCCCAACACTGCCCTTCTGTCCATGTGCCTGATGTTTGGCTGCTTCTTCATTGCATTTTTCCTGCGTCAGTTCAAGAATGGACACTATTTACCTGGCCCGGTAAGATCAGGCTTTAGCAGGCTTTGAAGTACCAAAGATAAAATAAGAAGAGCATTTTTTTTATTTTTATTATTAATACATGACCACGGTGTATCTTTTGGCATGTGTCTGTCTCTAGCTCCGTCGTTTGATTGGAGACTTTGGCGTCCCCATTGCTATTTTTATCATGATCGCTATTGACATCAAGATTGAAGACGCTTACACCCAGGTAAGGGTCTGGAGAATATAAAAGCACTCTTAAAACTGCTAAACGCTTTATTTTTCAAGTAGAACATTTCAAAGATTGCACTGCATGCTGTTAAGATCCTTTGTTTGTGAAAATAACTGTGAATTTACATTTTTGGCAACTGATGTACAATCAGTGACCTGGTGATGGTAGATAATAACCTCTAATCATGTCATCGCTTAACATTTTTAATCTTGTTTATCATGTATCTTTTGTAATCTCCCTACCTGCAGATGTGTTTAGTTAATGCTCATTCATCTTGTGTTTAATGCAAGGGTATAACTTTGAGTTGAACATTGGGGGGGGTTGAGTGACACAGGCTGCTCAGGTAGAGAGACAGATCAATAATGAAAATATAGCATAAATCACATTTACAACTAGGTTTAGGTTTATTTGTCCAAAGAACACACAGAATAATAAAGTATCAAAGGTTTTACCCATAAACCTCAACTTTACAATACAACACACTTTACAATCCAACAGGATTGTATATTTTTTGAACTTGCTAACTAAACTTTGCTTTACTGATGTGTGTTTTATCTCACTGCCCACCAGCACCAAATAAAAACTAAATAAAAACTCGTCTATTCCTCAGAATAAAAACTAAACTAAAACTAATTCATCAGTTCATCACTAAAACTAAACTGAAAAAAGAAAAGCAAACCAAGAAACTAAATAAAAATAAAAGTTTAAATTTAAATTATTGGGTGGGTTGCAATCCCCCCCATAAATTACACCTATGGTTTAATGTGACACGAACAAGCATAGGAGGGTCACCTTAGACATAGTTGAACATGGCAAAAACCTGGTTGCTATTTTCTTTAATCAAATCAAATCAAGCTTTATTTATATAGCACTTTTCATACATGTAAAATGCAACACAAAGTGCTTGACAGAATAAAAACACGGCTAGGCATTGAGGATCCAGGTGAGGAAAGACCACCTATGGTCTTTAATTTTTAGCTTCAAGGTTGGCTAAACCCAAACCATGTTCAGAAACTCTCACTCAAGCAGAATTAGATCCTGAGATCCACATTTCTTTCGGTCAGTCTAAATAAATACCATCCTGCCCTCTTACAGAAACTGATTGTCCCAAAAGGTGTGGAGGTCACCAACCCCAAAGCCAGAGGTTGGTTCATCAACCCCATGGGAGAAAACAAAGATTTCCCTGTCTGGATGATGGGCGCCTGCTGTGTTCCTGCGCTGCTTGTTTTCATCTTGATTTTCATGGAGTCCCAGATTACCACGTGAGTGATGTTATATATGACAGCGCCACTTCAATTTAATTCAGACGAGACTTTTCACGACAATCCATTTTTTTCTGGATCCCAGGCTGATTGTGAGCAAACCTGAGAGGAAAATGGTGAAAGGATCCGGTTTCCATTTTGATCTGCTCCTCTTGGTCACCATGGGGGGGATATCCTCCATCTTTGGGGTGCCCTGGCTGAGTGCTGCCACCGTGCGGTCAGTCACACACGCCAACGCCCTCACTGTCATGTCCAAGGGCCCCAAACCAGAGATCGAGAAGGTGATCGAGCAGAGGATCAGCGGCATATTCGTGGCCGTCTTGGTTGGTAGGTGCTGCCATCTACAGTGCTGACACAGTCACAGCAAGTTAAGAATTTAAATTAAAAAAAAAAAAATAATAAATCAAATTTCCCCCCTCTGGTAACTATTCTCCCTCTGACTTTCAGGGGCTTCGATTTTCATGGAACCCATTCTGAAGATGATTCCTATGACAGCCTTGTTTGGCATCTTCCTCTACATGGGTATCACATCTCTGAGTGGAGTCCAGATGTGGGACAGGATGCTTCTGCTTATTACTCCCAAGAAGTACCATCCTTCTGATGCCTATGCCACCAGGGTACCTGTCTCCCTTGATTGCTGTTTGTTTTTTATTAAACCGAATAACAACTGAAGTTGAATGAGGCACACCCGTATGCCTGCTGATAAGCCACGTTTCAAAAATGTATCTGTTTCTGATCATCTTTTTTTTTTTTTTTAAATATGGATATAGATGTCAGTCTTTCTTTTAAACCACTCCTTGAATTCCCTCCCGTGCAGGTGAAAACAATGCGGATGCACCTCTTCACTCTGATCCAGCTGTTGTGTCTGGCGGTCCTGTGGGCGGTGAAGATGAGCCCATTCTCTCTAGCTCTGCCTTTCATTCTCATCCTCACCATCCCTCTCCGCATGTTCATGACCGGCCGGCTCTTCTCTGCCATGGAGATGAAATGCGTAAGTTCTCCTCTGTATTCTCTCACATTTACCTCAGGCCTGATTCACAGATTTCTGTAATAAGTGCATGCGTTTGTGTTGCAGCTGGATGCGGATGATGCCAAGGTGAAATTTGATGATGAATTCGGGGAGGATGCATTGGTATAAGCATCACAAACTTGAATGAAAAGTCACGCCTTTCAAAACTTCAAACTGTTCTGCTGTTATTTACCCATAAAAGACACGTCAGTTCTCGTATTCACACAATTATTCTTGCAGCTGAATTTGAGCTCGTGACCACAACTGACAAGCTCTGCTCATTTTTGGCATAAAGTTCAAGCAACTGGTCATGACTTTTTATCTTCAGGGAGAAAGGTGGCATTTTGACTCACGAACAACATTTAAACCTAAAAAGTATCGCGACCTAAGATGTGAGATCAATATATTTATCTATTTATTGTTTTTTTTTTTTTTTCCAATACCCAATTATAGTATGAATAAATTGACCACAGTGTTGTCACATTTTAGATCTAGTCATGTTATATCTTAGGTTTACTCTAACTCAACAAATTTGACCTCGTTATCTCTATGAACTCACACAAATAATAATTTTTGTGGTTCTTTATTGGTGCCTTTTACTCATAGCCTAGTTTATTATTCTTAAATGTTGTATCTCAAGTTTGATTTGATTGGTGTATGCGTTTTGCTTATGAAATAGTTTTATCCCTTTTCCAGTTTAGAATGTGTATAAAACATGTTTAATTCACGTACATTTGATTTGCATGTGTGTTTATTGCTTTTTTAATTATAAAATGCAGCCTTAAATAACAGGTAGCAAATGATGAGATTATAATTGGTTGAGTCAGCTGTTGCACTGATGACATCAGGGAGTTATTTTTTTTGTAAATGCCTTGCTATGAATTTTGTGTTGCCTATCACAAATGTGTGCTTGAAACACTGTACGTGCTTTTGATTTCTCTTTATCAAAATAAAATAAAAAACTTTTAAAATGCTTATTTTCTTACATGCAAAAAGGAAATGCAATGTGACACTTTTCACAACTTTTTTCTTCTCTTTAAATCCTGTAAGTAAAAGGAAAGGAAATCCATTTGGATCACGTCTTCCACTCAACTGCACGTTGCCTTCAAGGACATCACGTAAATTCTAGATCTCAGTCTCAACTATTGTCTAATTTCACAAGAAGAGTAAAGGGAACACAACACATTTTTCCTGATCTGCAATCTTAATGCATTTCTTTAATACATTATGCACAGTATTTAATAATAAAATGTATTACAAACCAGAAACAGATTGAGAGTATCATACAAAAATTAAAAAGCAAATGGAAACATTTTAAATACTATTAAAACTTGCAAAAAAAAGTTGATTTCATTCTGCTTGATATAAGTTGAAACTGGTCAGCTTTATTTGACATTGATAGTAAACGACAGTTTAATAATGCCACTTGGAATCAATGTTGTTCTTTCTAAAACAAGTAAAACAACATCACAAAGATCAAAGCATTGCTTTAATGCTACTACATAACTTTGGAAAACACTGACTGAAGAAAAAATATAAAGGAATAAACAAATCTATCAATTAGATACATGTATTAAGTGTTTAAATTACTCCTATACTATATGTACCTTTCTATAATTTATTTCATAAACATTTCTTAACATTTCTTTAAACTCTTTTTTAACATACATATATACACACACACACAAATATATCACAATTTTCTTTTCATTTAACATAGCTTTTTTTCATTGTGTATTGTACATGAGTCATTCAATGCATAATGCATGTATAAAATATCTTATTTTTATATATGCATTTATTTCTGCATCGTCTCCTCTCCATCTTTTCCCACTTACTTTCCCGAGCATTTTGTTTTAGAGTCTGCAGTTCAGCTTCAATCCCAAATATGCAAGGTCATCTTTTAAGCTGTCAAACAAGAATGTTGATATTAAAAATAAAAGAACGATTATCTATGTAAAAACATTTTTTTTTAAATAATGGATGTGTATTATGCAATGGATAACTTGTAACTAAACGTAACACCCATGCTTTTCCTGGATTCTTTTTAAATACATTTTTAATTTAATTAATTTAATTAGCTGACAACTGTAAGTTTTATGTCGTCACATCTTTTTTTTTTTTTTTTTACCGTCTGAGTAATAAATCCTGACAACTTGTGATCAGGACTCCCTCCCTTCTCTTGCAGCGATTATCATTTGTACAGCAGCAAGTGAACACAGCACACTTTAACAAGGCCGAGTGCCTGTAAGTCATTTGTTTTCCCTGAATCAAACCGACTGGATTGGATGTCCGGGGGTTCCGCCCACAAACACACAAGGTGGAGTTGAAAGGAAAAAGCACGCTGGACCGAAATGAGGCTGTCAAACAACCGCTAACAATTCACCAAAAGAGCGTAAATACCGAGAAACGGCACATCCGCTACCAAAAAGCCCAGTGTGACGGCTGTGTTGTAGGAGGAAATCTGAAATGGATCAATGTTTTTAAATTGTAAACTTTTGAAAGAAACTTTGATGCTAATTAAATAAGTTTAAAGTTAAATGATCGCATTAACACGTTCAGCCACCTAAAACATGAAGCCACCCAACTTTGTCTCTCACCCGTCTGAGAGCTCTCTGATAAAATATACGAGCTGCAAACTTCGGCTGGAGATGTGGTGAAGTCGGCGTCAGCCTCCCTCGGTTGTGTTCAGGACCAACAGTGCGACATCGGAAAAAAATGTGGATGTGTCGGCGTAGCGAAATGGTTGGATGGAGAGAGGAGAGCTGCTGCGCGTTGAGTGGAGGGAGAGGGAGACGGCGAGTGAGATGGAGGCGGGGGGAAGGACCATCTCTGCGGGGACTGGAGCCCAGGACCGACGGCGCAGTGCTGGCTATCGTTCAACCCTCCCCTTCTTCCTCCACAGCGACGCGGAGGCTCACGACGAGACAGGTAATCCAACACAACCGCCGCTCCGTTTCGTAATAATACTGCGAAAATGCGCGATAAACAAACGCAAAAAAAGGCAACTAAACGCAATATATACATTTAATGTTCGCATGTACTTCCTTACAAAAGGTGCTCGTGCGGCAGACTCTTTGTGGTAGCGAAATAAACCGACCGTTGTGGAAGGGTACAGGCGAGGTCGGCCATAGCCGAATTTCTTGTCCCTAAACGCGGGGAAGAAAGTAGATGCAAGACCCGGAGGGGTGCGTTATATTTTCTCAAAATTAAACCGAGCGAGTATCTTAAGTGAGTCCCTTTCATAAAAAGTCGGCTGTTTGTGGCGCAACCATGTTGTTTGCGTGGGGGAATAAGCGGTGGTTTCCGCGCCGAGACCTCCATGCGGCTGTTGTCGGAACAGCTAGCCGCCTTTCTCGGTCAGCCATCAGGGATCTCGGTTTAATATCTCACCGTGCAGAGAGACTCGCCCTCCCTCTCCCCCTCTCTCTCTCACTGACTAGCCCAGAACCACCGACGAACCGAGCTGGGAGAACCCGCCTTCTCCTCCTCGCTTATGCGCTTTTTGGATCGTGGTAAGGGAGTCTGCGACGCCCAGGCTTTAGCTCTAAGCCCCGTTTTTCAGTGTTTGCAGTGCGCCATTGGACCTTGTCACGGTAGGTTTCCTCGCAGAGGGCTGAAGCATGGCGGACCTGGAGCTGTTTGTCGCGCCACAGAAGCTGCTCTGCCTCGGACGTTAACGTGTTTCCTTTCAATTACAGCCGTAGTACGTAGAAGTCATTTAACACCGAAATTGTAGTCTGGACTGTGAATAAATTATGTTAAATTTAAGTCACGTAATCTGAGCTCGATGCAGTAATGTTTTTAGCCGTTGAATATTTTTTAAATTTTCCTTCTTTCTTCCCGAGCCTTGGTATGTCCTTTCAACCGAATATCCCGTTGTTGTTTTTTTTTTTTTACATATTTGGGACAATATTACGATTCGTTGTAACTTTTTTTCTTATTTAACCACGATACGTCATTAAAATAAAATTATAGTGAAATAGTAAGTATTGTAAATTATTTGTTGTAAACATCAGTTAATGTGGTCCAGGTCTCCTCGGCAGTACACTTTAGATTCACATTATATGCCAGCAAGTTTAACGGATTTTAGACTTTTTAAAAGAAATAATTACTATAAATACACATAACGGTCCGATCTAAGCGTCTTCTTGGTGTGCCAAGTTGTCCTTGGTCGTGAAATGCCCCAGAACTCGATTTTACATTATCAATATGTCGTATTTTTTGATTAAATTCTCTATTTTCGGTGTCGTAATAAGTCCGGGTTTGCGTTCTGAAGTCAAAACAATGTCGATATCGGTAGCTTTAGTGAAGCTAGGTCACACGGTTGAACGGGGACCATGAAGGACAAGACGAACAACGAACATCCGCCATCATTGGAGCACAGCTCGGCTACGCCTCGCTGAAGAATGCTCTAGGTTTTTCCCCCCTAAGTTCCGCTGTGTAGCCTTAAAACCACGAATAAAGCTGGCTGAATGTATTCTAGAAGCCCATTTATTCACTGTAACCGAATGCTATTTTAGTTCCCTCGCTCCCCCGTGTTGGGAAACGTTTGAGAAGATTATACGTTTGCATGGCGGAGCTAGACGAGCGTCCAACGGTGATGAGGCGCCTCTGCCGAATGGCGCATTTGGCTGCAGTGCTTCCAAGCTACCATTCCTGCTTCTCGGAGACCGAAAGCAGATCCCCCGTCCGTGGTCAGCTGGTTGCCTACAGCTGCCTGTCTGTCCACGTCCATTCGCTTCCTCCTTCCGTGGATCCTCCCCAACCTCCGCTCCGGCAGAAAATCCTCCATTACCGAGCAGACCGAGCGAGAAAATGGTCGCTTCTACGTGTCCACGATAGTTTTGTTGTGGAATAAGGACAGTGCTAATTCGCCAAATTCCGGTTGGCAAAATTTGCTCGACGAAGACTCCCGTTGTCGTAGCTAGTTGTGCCAGTTGAAGCCCTCCGCAGTGTTATTTGAGATTTGAAGCCGTCACAAGCAATAGCCTATGTCTCACCATGTAGCGTAAACGTTTTAGGGGCGGTGTAATGAACATAAACCATTATGTCGAGGCACATTTAAATTCACTTGGAGTCGCCAGTTCGACTTTTTATACCTCAGATAAATCACTTATTTGAGAAATCACAGACAATAAAATGAACATTAAACAAAATAAAAACATTAACTTTATGAGCCTATAAGACAATATGTTTGTTTGATAACGAAACTTTTAAAAAATTCTTTTATAGACTGAAGGCAATATACTTTTCAAATGAATGGAGAAATGGAGGCAACGACCCAAGACCAAGGTGAGATTGCAACTACTACTAATTTAATATACAGTTTTAAGACTCAAAATTCCAATAAATCTATTCTAGAAACTTGTAAATGATAAGAGCATAATCTTCAAATTTTGTAGAGGTTATTGCAGTGACTACACATTTTTATTGCATAATCCCCAAATCTGTACATTTCTTTTAACCTGTTGCTTTTTCAGACAGCTCGGCTTTATAGTTCCATTTGTAATGCTTCTGTCTCTTCTCCTTCCTTCACGTCGCCACAGTGTGGGCGCAGGACGACCTCCTGAAACTGCTGGAGGCCATGAAAGTGGCCCTGCCGCAGAAAGACCTGACTAAATACAAAACATCAGAGTCCCACCTGGACTGGCAGAAGGTGGCCTTCAACTCCTACACAGCAGAGATGTGTAAGCAGAAGTGGCAGGAGGTCTCTAAAGAGGTGAGCCACTTTTAAGTTGTGTTGAATAGATTCTCATCTTCTCTGACATGTGGTTTGGTTGGGGCCAAATTTAGTGCTTTACCGCATTTACGTAAGTGTTGTTTTGCTGCCAAACAGATTCGTAAATTCAGAACTCTAACGGAGCTGATAGTCGATGCTCAGGACTACATCAAGAACCCCTATAAAGGCAAGAAAATAAAGGTGAGTTCGAATCAAAGTTTGACATTGCTCACAGTGAATGGAGCCCAAGATTTAAGTCTGTTTCCTCCCTCCATAAACAGAAGCACCCTGACTTCCCCAAGAAGCCTTTGACTCCATACTTTCGATTCTTCATGGAAAAGAGGGCTAAATACGCAAAATTGCATCCTGAGATGAGCAACTTAGATCTTACCAAGATCCTCTCAAAGAAGTACAGGGAGCTGCCTGACAAAAAGAAGGTCAGACAAAAAAAAAAAAAAGCCTCAACTCTCAGTTTTGACTAATTCTTGATGCAGTTTGAAGAAAAAAATATCTTGTTTTCTTGTCACAACTACAGAAAAAGTATGTGGATGACTTCTTACGAGACAAGGAATCATTTGTGCAGAGCATGATGAAATTCAGGTGAGGTTATTTCATCCAGTGTTTTCCAAAAAATATTCCTGATACTGAGCACATCAACCGAGCCCCTGCAGATTCATAAGGATTAGAAGTGTGCCTTTAATAGTGGTTTGTCTCATCTAAACAGGGAGGAGCACCCGGACCTCGTGGAGAGCATGACAAAGAAAGGTTCAAATGTTCCAGAAAAGCCCAAGACACCCCAACAGTTGTGGTACAACCACGAAAAGAAGGCCGTCCTAAAGACACGTCCAGATGTAAGTTTGGGAGTTCACCACAAAAACAACACAGTCTCTTTAAGCGTAATTGTGTTTTTCCAGAGATGCTATGTTTGTTTGTCTGACACCAGGCAACCACTAAAGACATTAAGGATAGTCTTGGCAAACAGTGGACACAGCTGTCTGACAAAAAAAGGCTAAAATGGATCTCCAAGTCGCTGGAACAGCAGAAGCAGTACGAGGTAAGAATTTCTATGGTGATACGCCACATTGTTGACAAACTTTAGTCTTTGCATCGTCGTTGGTGACTGTGCATGCTTATTTTATTTTATTTTTTTAGGGAACAATGCGGGAATACATCCAGCAGCACCCAGAGCTCAACATGACGCAGGAGGATATCGTCAAGTCCACACTGACCAAGGCAGAGCGGCACCTGAAGGATAAGTCTGACGGCCGACCCGACAAGCCTCCTCCGTGAGTTCTGGCTGCTCTGCCGGCACATCTTGAGTTTGATGATAACGTGGTCTCTGCCGTGTGAATGAGTTGTATCATGTAAATGCTTCCAGGAATGGTTACTCGATGTTCTGCGCGGAGCTGATGTCGAGCATGAAGGACGTTCCCAGCACAGAGCGTATGGTGATGTGCAGCCAGAGGTGGAAGCTGCTGAAACAGAATGAGAAGGATGCTTACCAGAAACGCTGTGAACAGGTCAGTTCAGGATCAATTCATACAGATGGAAAATCAGCATCGCTTTTGTCTGATGTTGGCTTTTTTTTTTTTCCTCCCTTCCAGAGGAAGAAGGAGTATGAAATTGAGATGAACAGATTTCTTAGTGTAAGTCTTAATTTTCTGGTTTTTCTTCAAAAAATTGTTTTCTTGTCTTCATTTTGTCACGTGAAAGCATTTGATTTATTTCTATTGATTGTGTAGACGATATCAGAGGAGGAGCAGCAGCGGGTGTTGGGCGAGGAGAGGGTGGGCTTCAAGAAGGGCAGTGGAGCCAACAGTCCTGCCTCAAAAAAGCAAACCTCTAAAGCAAAGGTATGTCTGAGAACACGGTGGGTTTGTGCTTCTAATTCCTCCGATGTAGCATTACATAAGATGAAGTTACATAAGCACAGCTAATGTAAGCTTTTACTAACACGTGTTGGAACATTTTTGATGTTGCCTTATCTGTGATTTGCAGGTCAACCCAGAGAAACCCAAGAGGCCCATTTCTGCCATGTTCATATTCGCTGAGGAGAAGCGTCCCAAACTGCAGCAGGAGCGGTCAGACCTTTCTGACAGCGAGCTCACAAGAATGTTGGCACGCATGTGGAATGAACTGCCAGATAAGAAGAAGGTAACATGTCGATGTCTCAACAGCAAAACTGTTCAGGAGGAGCATGAACATTCTGAAATGTACTGCTGGTAATCAACTTTTTAACACATTTCGTTTTTGTGCTTTAGGAGAAGTATAAACGTTTGGAAACTGTCCTGAAAGCAGAGTCGGAGAAAAAAGAAAGGGAGGACCGAAGTCGTCTGCCGGATCCACCCAAGACTGCGCAGGACATCTGGCAGCAGAGTGTCATAGGAGACTACCTGGCCAGATTTAAGGTAAATATGGGGCGTTAGTAGAGCTGAGCGATTTTATCGATTCTGCGATATATATATCGATTTTTCAGCCGCGGATATTGATATTCTAAGCTTCTTTCAAAACCTCCGTGTCCCACCTTTAAAAGCTTGCAAGTAACAATTTGCACTGTTTAAATAAATGAACTATTTTTCTCAACAAATCTTTTATTCATTTTGTCCAGTATTTGCAAGCTGCCTGTCAGCCATATAATGTGTAATTGATGCTTTCAGTTCAGTTAATTAAAAAAAAAGTCATTGGAACACTCACAAGATGTCACCAAAATCCCTTTGTCCCTTTAAAATCTGTTGGAAAATGATGTAAATGCATTGTAAGATGATATATATATATATATATATATATATATATATCGTATCGTGAGCAGAATATCATGTATCGTATCGCAAGATTAGTGTATCGCTACAGCCCTAGGCGTTAGGAACACAAACCAGACGTTTTTAGCTTTGTTCTTCCACTTAAAGCTCACTGACAAATATTTCAGATCTCTAACACAAATGAAGTTGATTAAGAACAACTTCAATTAAGAAGTAAAAGCTCTGAAAGTTTAATTACATTCATGTTTTTCATTTCACAAGTGTCAAAAAATGAGATTTGTATAAAATAATGAGAGGTAACTGCTAATGGGAGAGTGGACATATGTTTGGCTGAATTTTAACAATGAACTGCAGCTACGTGAGCCTGTAGCTAACGGCATGATAAAAATGGCCACAGGTGGATTTAATGAGTCTGTGTTCTGCAGAATGACCGGCCAAAGGCACAGAAAGCAATGGAATCAGTCTGGAGCACCATGGAGAAAAAGGAGAAGATAATGTGGATCAAAAAGGCAGCAGAGGACCAGAAAAGATATGATGTTAGAGGCATACTCCATTTTTATCTACATCATCCTGTACGGAGGGCCAGTGAGATATCTGCTAACTTAATTGTCTTCAACAGAGGGACCTGTGTGAGATGCGCTCTCCTGCTGCTGCCGCCATTGCCTCAGGGAAGAAGATGAAGTTTGAGGGCGAACCCAAGAAACCCCCATCGTGAGTTTGTTACATCTTGAGTATCAACCTGCTCCTGTTTGAACCAGTGAAACCGTTCTGTACATGTATGTCTATACTTAAACTTTGCTTTTGACCTGCTAGAAACGGATATCAGAAGTTTTCTCAGGAGATGCTGTCCAATGGGGAGCTGAACCACCTCCCAATGAAAGAGCGGATGACTGAGATCGGCAGCCGGTGGCAGAGGTTGCCTCTGAAGGAGAAGGACCGCTACAAGAAAATAGCCGAGGAGAAGCAGAGGCAGTACAAAGTCTTACTGGAACAGTGGCTTGCTGTAAGAAGTGTTTTTGGGTGATGCAGGGAAGGAAAGTAAAAATATCTTTGACATCTTTTGGAAAAAAAAAAAAAAAATTCACTTTTATCTGTCCACAGAGCTTGTCTTCACAAGAGCGAAACACTTACAAAGAATACAATTCACAAGTAAGATTTTACTTTCACGCTATTGAAGTTTTGTTCTTGTTGTTTTGCTCCTGGTTCCGTTTAAATGAGAAGTGTCCTTTAAATTTTTCAGAAAAGGAGAGCCCCAGTAAAACCAGGAGGCCCCAAAGCAAAGTCCAAGAAATCTGTGAGTGCACTCTGAAGCTGTGAAGGACCCAGATCGTAGGTACATGCATGTTTAGAGCCTTACCTGAAGATGTGTGTCTTCACAGGACACGGAGGAGGAAGAAGAGGAGGATGATGACGACGACGACGATGATGACGACGACGACGATGATGATGACGATGAGCAGGAGAAGGCTTCCTCCGACGCAGACTCATCCAGTGAGGACGACGACGAAGACGGGGATGATGATGACGACGTGAGCGGCATATCTTTGACATGTATCTACATGTTGGTAATGAAGGAGTGAGACGCGTGTTGAATTTTATGTATTTTAATTTTTTTTCAAAGAAGGAGGACGACGACGATGACGATGATGACGACGACGATGACGACGAGGCGGAGGACAAGGAAAACAAGTCAGATGACAGCAGCAGTGAGTCAAACTCAGCAGGATCATCGGACTCGGATTCGGACTGAAATGGGTCCATGTCGTCCTGAGACAAACTAAGCAGCGCTGAGCTGAGCCACGAGTCCAGGGAGCTCTGCCACTGTGCCAACCCTGCTCTCCTCCCACCACCAGAGGGAGCCCCTGCATTGCTTCGTCCATCTCTCACTCACACCCATTTTGTGTTGCTGCTTGGTAACCTGTATTTGAGGAGGGACCCTGCCCCCAAAATCAGTCTAATTCCCTCCCAGGTGTGGTGGTCATCTCGTAGCACGGGTTATCTCGCTGACATTGTACCAAAAACAGCATTCCACTAGTTTGGTGAGGTCATGAACATTTCTATCCCTGAGTTCAGTCTCCATTTATAATGGTTTAAGGTTCGAGTTTTAATGTGTGGGGTAATAAACTACCCTCTGATGTTTCTTTTATCGTTCCAGTAATTAGTTAAAAAGAGGTGGCATGAGTTGTGGACAGGCTTTATTGAGCCAAAGACAGTGTGGTGGATCACTTTAGGGCGTTGGTGGGTGGGGGGCACTGAAAAATTGCACTCTTCAGAATGTTTCTTTTAATATTTTTTCTAGTTGCTTGGTTCTCTACTCTCAAGTTATGATGTAGATTTTATAATTTGGTTCTTACAGAGGTGGTATTTTTTCAGGAAAAAAAAACAAGTCAAGCCATTATGAATGTCTTTTTGTTGCTGGAAAACTTCAGATCTCTTTACAAAAAGGTGTCTATAAAGTGTTCACCTCCCGTGGACTTCTCATGTTTTATTGTTTTGCAACAATGGGTGCTTTCAGATCAGAAGAAACTTTTTGTAGTTCTTATACGTTTTGGAGGCAGTTCCTTGTCTTTTTTTTTTTTTTTTCTCGTCTGTTGGCCGATTGTAGTTTATAGATTTGTTTTTATGGGTCTTTTTTTTTTTTTTTTTTGTTAAGCTCCAACTTCAGTAGGAGCTCTCCCAACATGAGTGGAACCATCTGTTACGCTATCTGTGAGGCAATTGGTTGAATGTATGAGCACAACACCGGAACTCGCCATTTTAAAAAGAGGAAGTAAACACAACTCACCTGTAAACATCAGTAAAATGTTGGATACATGAACAACAATTCTTAACGGTTGTCTTTTAGCAACTCAAGGAATACAGTGATGGTGTATGTGACATGGATTACCACCCCTCCTGCTGGCCGTTATGTCACCTCAGCGTTTCAGTTCATACGTTACCAGAGTTAAAGCCCATGAAGGTTTGTTGTTCTGCTGGGAGCTCCGCGGTGCCCACGACCCTCAGAGGCCACGCAGATCGGTTTTGTTCGATTGCATCTATTGAATCAGAGTGGATGTAATTCCAGCTTTGGACATCAGTCAGTATAAAAATAAAGGAAGTACTGCAATGTTTATGAGAAATTTACTTCTTTGCTGTAATGGACCAGTACAAAATCGTCATCTATGATGGCATTTAAAAACTGTTGTAGCAATGACTCTTTACAAACTAGAGCAGAAATAAAGAGGAAAAATGATTACAAATATAAATAGCATAGGTGCTAAAGCTAACCTTCATGGTCTTACTCTAATCACCCAGCTATTCAGTCCAACGTTCCACATCTTTTCCTTAAGTTGATCTTTTTTGGTGGGGAAAAAACAACAACAAATCCATTGAACTTCCAAATGCATTAAGTTTTGTATGGGTCCTTAATTTAGCTTGTGAAGATGGTTTTCACATGAAGATTTAGGAGTCTAGTGTCAAGATTACGTCCTGTGTTCATTGTATTTTAAAACAGTTCCGGCGTGCGTGTGTGTGTGCGCACGTGTGCTTCTGGGCTCTACAGGAACCGTTGTCACATGTCTCATCGTATCAATCCATCAGTCTTAAACAATTCTGTTTGACCTCAAACTGATGAATGGTGTTAACCGTCTTAAAAGGCTTCTTGTCCACATTTAGTTATCAGTCTGACTTTTTAAAGGAAAACCTACATTTTTCTCTGAATATTTCATTCGGTTTATTTGCTTAAAGATTTGTTTTAACTGAGCGTTTGTGTTCCAATCGATCCGGAGCTGTTGTGGTTGAAGAAACTGAAAGGTTTCAAGTTGTTTTTTGTTTTTTTTTATAATTTCCAGGCTGTCTTGATTTTTTTATTACTATCCATATGAGGCTTGTCTGATGCTTATCCAAAAAAAAAAAAGTGTGCACTTAATGTAAATGTGTCTCTTTTGAGTTTGTGTGCTTGCATGCACAGAACTGTGTATTTGAGGATGTGTGTGGTTCTTTGCTTTCATTTGTGCTCCTCTTTCTGTTGGATACCATGATGTGACTGCAGTGTGCATGTTTGTGCCTGTGTGGGGACATCACAGCAACACCATGAATGTAGATGTTAATTTTTTTTATTTTTTATTTTTATTCCTCCAAAGGTCTTTGCTGTCACGTCTTTGATTACCTGAATATGAACTGATGACAAGACTGAATTACTGTATTTTGTTTCCAGGCGGATTTATTACACAACAACTGTTATTGATCTGTTAGGATTGGATGATGTTGACCATTCTCAATCTCATCACAGACTGCAACAAAACCAGCGTGGACTATTAAAATAACCGTGGGAAGGAAAAGGAAAATGATTGCTTAAATTGACTGGCGGTAACTTGTAAAAGGGATTTGAGGAGCTGAGGTTGCCAGTGGACTTGGAGTATAAAAAACATGTAATTTTTCTGTAAATACAGTTTTTGTATTGAGTGCTTATTGTTTTGTTAGTACGTTAATTTTGCAAACCCTCATCTGTGATTTCTGAAGCCAGTGAGTCTTTCACTCACGGGGGGAGAATTTTTGGTTAAATTCACATGTTTTGTTTCTTCTCTCCCTTCTGTTGGTTTATAGAGATATCTATAACAGCAAAGCTTTACAAGTTTGTACTGCTGACCATTTGACAAAAGTTGATGTTTTATATGGCTGAGGGTGTTCTTATGTCCTTGTAGTTTAAGTATTTGAGCAAATAAAAAAGGACCTTTAAGAGATCTACTCGTGTTGTTTTAAGTTCAGCAACCGGTAGCGCAGTGGTGAATGTATATAAGCCGGACTCCCTAAAGACATAAGCTTAGCTCCTCAGTTTCTAGAACAGCTGGGAGCAAAGCTTTTAATGTTGCAATCCAGTAGTCTTTCAATTCTTTCTTCTGGATTTTTGACACAAATTTAATTACACAAATTTCCAGCTGTGTTTGGACCAGAAGATTATCAGAGGCCATGGCAAAAGCTACAGCTTGAGCAGACACTCAGATTCTATACTTGAGTAAAGTTACAGCA
This sequence comes from Hirundichthys speculiger, assembly GCA_018398805.1. Lineage (NCBI taxonomy): Eukaryota > Metazoa > Chordata > Actinopteri > Beloniformes > Exocoetidae > Hirundichthys > Hirundichthys speculiger. Next base: position 1,781,564 of record JAGFBZ010001790.1, on the reverse strand, counting down.
GCATAAAAATACAATTAATTAATTCAGCAAAACGAAAACACAGAAAACAAAGATTTTTTTTTTAAAGCGCCAATAACTTCTTTAATTTGATTTAGTATAAATTAAGGTGTATCTTTGATAACTGATTATTTGAAAATAATAAAAATATCAAAAGGATGAAGGAAAAGCTGGTTGATTTATTGACGTAAGAAAGGGGAAGGTACGAGTCAAGCCTGTCAGGTAAACCGGAAGCATGTTTTTTGTACCTTCAACGTAAAATCCTAAAACACGCACAAACTTAAATGTTTCAATGTCATATAACTTTTATTTAAGAAACAGGTGAAAATTATGAGTAATTTTCTATTTATGAAAACGTGACAAAACACCTTTAAAATATCTTGAAGAAACTCTAAAAACTAACAAAAATATCTTAGCCATCAAACTTATGAGAAGCAGCTGTTATATGTTCAGTGGCTTGTTTTCAGTTTTTTTTATGTAATTTATATGTCTGCAGGCACGGAAATAAAATGCGAGTATAAGCGAGCATCTTAATGATAGTACGGCTTTAGAAATCAATCACTGTATCTGGAGCCCGTCGTCGGAAGTGAGGCTTTTACTTCTAAAGGTGAAACCGGAAGCAGTTTCATCTCAGTTTTTCTGTTTTTGCGGCGTTGGCCTCCCGATGACAAGCGGGTCCTCCGCGTCTGTTAAGCTAATCGACACCTGCGGTAACAGTCGCTTCACACGAGCAGACTGATTAACTGACATTGTTAACGATGGCTGCAGCGTAGCAGCGAGCGGCTGGTTCACGTATTTCACGTCGCGAGGTCCGATTATGTTGCTTTTCTCAGAGAAGCCGCCTGGTTCAGGCTGAATTTTCGGTATGACAGGGTAAGAGGAAACAGTTTTTGGTTAAATCATACACTGTCGCAACATTATTTCTGACCATTATTTGAATCCGACAAACGCTGTTTCTTTTATCTCTGTAAAAGAGTAACGACATGAGGAAGTAAACTGTGCATCAAGCAACATCAACTGCCAGTATGAAGGATGTTTTTAGCTAAGAAACTGTTAATAATGTTTATATTCTGGTGACATTAGCTAGTCGGTGGGGAGCTTTTAATTAGTTGATGCTAATGAAAACATGCAGACGTGAAAATGAAAGTGCACCTTCTTTAATTTCAAAGGTTTTATGATTAGTTACCTGGTCTTTACCATTTTCTTTTAGAAACAGGACAACCTGGGAAGAACAACACAGACTTTAGACTGTTATTATTTCCTTAACCAAACCTAAGCCAGCAGGCAGGATCAGTGTTTGAAAACCTAAGTACATCCCATAATTCAACAGCTTGCAGAACCACTTTTGGCTGAAATCATTTGAAGTAATTCTTTTCTCTGTGATGTTATCAGTTTGCCACATTGCTGTGGACATTTCTGACCCACTATTATTTAAAACATAGCTTCAGTTGTTTGCAGTTCACAGACATTTCAACTGTTTTTTTTAAGGCCACAGTATTTTAGCCGTTTCAACGCCTCTCTCCTTTCTCCGCTGCTCTGTTGGAGATTTGCTAGTCTTCGCTGTTACACGCAGGGCTTCACATTTAGAGTCCTTTCGTACACGGAGGGGCTCGTGGATGAATGGGCGCCCAGGTCGTGTGGTTGTGAAACAAGCCCAAATCAGCACCCCTCCGCCGCCGTGCTTGACAGTTGGTATGAGGTGTCTCTGTCACGCTTGGCTTTCATCAGTTGTGACAAGGAATAATCATGATTGCATATCTCCACTATCCAGGGAGCATTTTTCCACAAGTCTTGTAGTTTGTTCAGAACTTCAGATGCCACTTTGCAAACCTAAGATGTGCTGTTGTTCTTTTTTCTGCAAACAATCCTTCTAAGCAACTCTTTCTGATAGTTCAACCATGATCTTTTTGAGTTGGTTTTGTAATTTCTCTGAACATTGCATGATCTGACACTTTGACCTTGGGGTGAACATCTCACACACACCTGATGTGTTTAACACACCTGAATGCTCCAAACCAGGGTGTACTTAGTTTTTCCGACACACTGCTTCCTCATTTTGGCTTATGTGAAATAAATGACGACATACTGTAATAGATCTCATGTTGTTGGTCATCTGAGGTTCTCAGATTGAATGTTTACTCACAGATTTGAGTGAGGTTTGTGTTATGCAAGATGAATGGAATTTAACAACTGGCATCTAGCGAACGTTACTGGCTTTCTACTTGAGTATATATTTTCTTTTGAACAGAATGAAGATAGATGTGCAACAGGAGTTTATACGTATTTTAAAAGTAGGTATTACTTAAATCAGTTTGACTTGACGGAGCGTCAGACTTCCCCTGTTGATTCACGGAGCATTATCTGATTAAAATGTTGTCTTGTTTCGTTCCACGTCTTCAGGACAGATTCTTGTTGCATCACTGTCCAGATTTCCAGCACAGAGTTTCAAATGAAAATGGAGGATATGCCCCTCTCAGGCCCAGACAACACCAAGCTGGAGGTTAACTCTTCTGTCTTGAGCCGTTTGCCCAGACACACATCACATCCTGCAGAGGTTTTAATCTAATAATGGGTATGTAAATGGTGTTCAAGTCTGTGTTTGGTGTTTCAGACCTTGGTGCATGACATCTACTCTGAGCTGGTGGAAGATGCCTGTTTGGGCCTGTGTTTTGAGGTACATCGCGCTGTTAAACAGGGATATTTCTTCCTGGATGAAACGGACCAAGAGAGCATGAAGGAGTTTGGTTGGTGCAGTTCTTTATCGCTCAAATTCAGTCTGTGCTTTATCATGTTTCCTGACCATCTATGCGTTTTTTTTTTTTTTTTTAACTTTGCCTAGAAATTGTGGATCAACCAGGAGTTGACATATTTGGGCAGGTGTACAATCAGTGGAAGAACAAAGAGTGCGAGTGTCCAAACTGCAAGAGATTAATAGCAGCTTCCCGCTTCGCTCCACACCTGGAGAAATGTCTAGGCATGGGGCGCAACAGCAGTCGCATTGCCAACCGAAGGTTGGTCAGTAACGGTCTTTCAGGACTGATTAGTCTCTTGTTTCAAAGTTTGATATGATAATCTGACCTTCCCTGATTACTTTTGTCTAATTAATTTTCTGCTTTTAATAGGCTAGCCAGCAATAACAACATGAGCAAATCGGAGAGCGACCAGGAGGACAACGATGACCTTAATGACAACGACTGGTCGTACGGGGCAGAAAAGAAAGGTGAGCCCTTGAAAATCATTTAACTCTGCAATCCTGCATTACTCTGAATTATGAAAGAGAGCTTCAGCTGCTTTTACACAATAAACTAACTTATTGTGTATTCCTTTGCAGCCAAGAAAAGAAAGTCAGACAAGGTATCTGTACGACTGTTTGAGTCAAGTTCTTCCTATATTTATGTGTTTGTAATGAGCTTATTTTAATCTTTAAAAAATGTTCCTTCTGCAGAACCAAAATTCACCAAGAAGGTCCAAATCTCTGAAACATAAAAATGGTGAGTCAGTCGGACATTTAGTTTCTACTTAAGGAAAGAAGATTACATCAGCACTGTGTTATGCAGAATTGGCTATAAGACTGCTGTAGTTGATTTCAGTATTCTGAAAACCCGTTTACTGTGGTTCAAGATGTTCAATGCAAACAGTTTTTTGTCAGTTAGAGGAAGTTTATCTGCTTGTATACGAAGCCACCCACAGAGAAGTGCAAACGGCAAGATAAGCAGTGACGGTGACATCTGTGTCGCGACGACTAACTGGAACGGTTGGAAGCTTTTTGATTGTGACTTGAAACAAATAGTTCATGTCTTGAAGAAGCTGCCGTCTGCGTGTTTCCAGTTTGCCCACAGCTGCATGTTTTCAATGCGACTGTGCTGCATTGACGCACAGTTCAGAAACCAGCGTCTGTGTTTGGGCGGTGGCGCCATAAGCCATCTTTTTTCAGTGAAGGTCTTTCTGATTTCAACAAAGCAATGAGCTTAAAAAACATTTGTGTTATGAAATATGACGAAGGAGGCGCCGGACTGTTCACTTTCAAAACTACAAGAATTAAACTGCTCAAGTTACTAAAAGCTAAACCAACAGGTCGGCGGTTAATCAGCTCCTTGTTTGGAGTCTTCGTGTGAACATCTGAAAGGCTTTTCAAAGATGGCCGATGGGTATTTAACAAGCAAGATATCTGAAGTAGCTTTGGCGAAACCCCATTCAGGCAATGAATGAGGTTGTTTTGTAATATTTGAATTAAAAAAGTAATTTGGATTTTTTTTTTTTTTTTAAATAAGATTATACATTGTCAAGCTATTTAAATCAGGCTTGTCACAAATAAAGACCTGCATGTGTGTGAATTTATTTTTGTTTTGCAGGTGAGCTTGGGAGCAGCATCAGCTCAGAGCCTTACAAGGTGACAAATCCTCCTTTTTATATGTTGACTAAAAGACCATGAACTGTTATTAACGTTGTGTTGTACTGATAATGATTTTTCTGTATTTCATTTCAGTACAACTACAATACCGGGATCAGTTACGAAACTTTAGGTCCTGATGAAGTCAGGTCCTTTTTAACAACGGTGAGCAGCTTTCATGAATGGACCCCAACTATAATCATATTTAAACAGTTTATTTCAGATCTGTTGATATTGCTTTGATTTGACAGAGTGATCATTGAAGTGATATTTGTTTCCACAGCAATGTGGGGTGATCTCTGAACACACAAAGAGGATGTGTACAAGGTAATTATGACATAATCCTCTGACTTAAAGACAAAACGGTGATTAGACTTCTCCCTCTTCTCTGTATAGCTCTGAACTGGGTTGATGCAGTGTAGTTAGGTGATAGTCTGGCGTCGGTACCTTCTCAAATTCAAATTCTGAAGATGTTGTGTCTATGTCCCATAATTGTGTGAAAAAGGTGAAATCTAGAGATGCTGATCAACTTCTTTATCTAAGAAACTGATCCTGTTGGGACTGTGCAGGGATACACAAGTGGCAACTTGTCATTTTGTATAAAGTTGTTTTGGGCCTAAAAAAAAAAAAATTCACCAATATATATTTTTACTTAGACAATGGAGAACCCTGTCAATTACCAAATCCACCCCATCCCTCTCGATTGGTCATTGACTGTCTCCCAGCAATCCTGATTCCTGCAGACTGGGATGCTTTTCATTGTGCTAACTGTCTCTCTTTTCTTCTCTTTCTTCCTGTTACCTGTAGACGTTCCCCCTCTCCACTGGCATTGGGGCTTATAGGGAACAATAAGGTTTTCTCTATTCTGGCGTTCTCACCGGGAGACGCTAGGAAGAGAGGAGACATGCTAGCATAATGAGAAGCACCCAGAGTGATCCGTGAAGCTGCAGGGTGGGGGGGGTCGTCAGGCAGGAGTATTTAATGCCACCTTGTGTCCCTCCAGGTCTCAGCGATGTCCCCAGCACACGGACGAACAGAGGATGGCTGTCAGGGTGTTCCTCCTGGGGCCGTCCGTGTGAGTCTGCTTTGTCCACATTTAAACCATCACTTTACAGTCACTTAGATCATGTTTGATGTAAAGTTTTGTTTGTTTTTTATATATATATATATACAGTCGAGCGCTTCTCTGGTCAGGCCTGCTGTTAGACGGTTGAAGAGAGAGATGTATGAAAAGTGAAGTTGTGCATTCTCTTCTCTGACCAGTAAAACTGGTTCCAGATGGAGGTCTGAAGTCTTTTGGGGAAGTGTATGATTCTCTATTATTTATTTCCTCAATGAACATTTTTCTAATGTGTCAATCACTAGCTTTAAGACTCCTTCTGTAACAGGTAATGTGGATTTATATTTTCTTATTTTTTCAATTGGGGTCACACTCAGACTTAAGAAGATGGTAAAGGAAGTTCATCCTGATTTGTCTGTCAAAGAGGAGTCGTCGTAACGCAGCAGGCCCACAGGATGATGATTTCAGATCTTATTTATCATGACCACCATCTTGTTTGTCCTAAACTATGTTCTTTCTCCATGATTTAGTCACGTTGGCTTGAAACAACTTCCTTTTAAGAATGATGAAAATTATGCTTTTGAGCTTTTTTTTTAATGCTGCAGAAGTTTGACCTACAGCTGACCCTTGCATGGCCTGGTTTTCACAGATGTAGGTGTTATGAATTACCAAACCATTCCACACAACATTTCTTTCTTTTTGGTAAATAGTGTGAAGATGGATTGGGGAAGTAAAGAATATTGAAATGGCATCCACAGCTAGAACACAGAGGCCTTGTTGTGTGGATTTGTCTCTGGGTGCCGCGGCTTCCTCCAACAGTCCAAAATGAACCGTAGGACAGTGTTAGCATCATTGTTGCTCGTGTCTGTGTGGCCCTGTGTTGGCCCAGCAACCTGTCTGTATCCCCTTACATCCTTTTTTGGTTTTTGTTTTAATTTGCAGTTTTTTGTGAAAACATTTAATTGAACTATCTGGAAGGAAGAAAGCCAAGACTTTCACTCCTACCTCATTTTGTTCAGACATTCAGTATTTTCCATTTGATCTGGAATAATGTTACAGGTGAAAAACATCCCTCAGACCACAGTCCGGCCTAGAAGGCTTACATCTGGTCCAACAAAAACAGGAACAGGCAGCTTTGGTCCAGGTCTCAGCTTAATCGTGATTCAGTAGGTCTGTGCTGTAAAATATTTCAAGGATATCTGTTTTCAGAAAATTGACGGTTGTTTTGTTCTTGAACAGAAATGCGCTGCGCTTGTTTCTGAGTCTGTGGTGGGGAGCGTAATGTTCTTTGAGGAGGCAGCATCAGGGGGAGCAGTCACAGAAACTGAATAAACTGGTTTTGACTGCTGATTCTGCGTTGCCGACCACTGTCGTAAAGAGTTCTTATTTTCCAGTGTGACTGAAGCGACCATGAAAGATCTCTTGAGGTCTGAGTGGGTTAGAAAGTTCTGATCTGTTCAGCAGCTGCACATAGACTGCAGTTCATTTGTGCCGTGGCCTTTTAAATGGGCCAGAAACACAAGAGTAGAGCAAATGCAGTCGAAATATTAGGACTTTTGTATTAATTTTGTGTCTCAACTGCTGTCTTACCTGTCCTCACCTGTGTTACTGCGTCTGGTTGTCATGTGACAGGCCTGCCCTGCCAGACGCAGATGCTGCGGTGGAGGGCGACAGCTTTCGACATTCCTGATGGACAAACCCTAATGAGTCGCCTGCAGTGGGAAGACTCCTCGGACATTTCCCCCGCTGACTCAGTTTCATCTAAAGCCAGTAAGGAAGGAACAGCCGGTGCGCTGATTGTCGCTCTCGGATGAAACTGAACACCGCTCATAAATGGATTTCTGTCCCACTTCCAGGCACCAACCATCCAGATTCCCGGAAGCCCAAGAAGAAGAAGAGGCCGTCCATGGGTTTGAACACTGGAGGGGTAATGGGCGGCCTGACAGGCGGCGGCGGCGGCGGCGGCAGCGGCGCTCAGAGTAACGTCAGTTTGCCGACCAAAAAGAAGAAGCCCAAACTCTCAGCACCTTCAATTTCCAGCATCTATGATGACTTAAACTAGCAGGGGCCTGTTTGTCAGAGCTGCCCTCGCCTCCTCAGTTAAGTCCCTCCTTTCATACCAGCATTTACAGGTTTGAGCAGGATGGGATTAAACCCTACTGAGTAGTTTCTTAACTATTTGGATTTGATAAGTAAGATTTCTCAGAACGCATTGTGAATACAATGAACTAAGGACTGTGGCCAGCCAAAGCCTCTTTTAGTTCCACCATCAAGCTCAGTTTACTAATATTCAGTAACTGTTTAACACATGGAGTTTGTTTTTCTCAAGCTCTAAGTCATGGTGGCTTGATTTTTGCATTCATGTGTCGATCGTAAAAGCTTTTCTGCAGCAAAATTGAATCAGTCGAACTTAAGGTCAGAATTCACCAGAAAACAGATTTACCGCGAGTGGGTTGTAAAGAACAGATCTCACTTACAATAGGTTGATAGAGAATCTCTCATTCGTCCAAAACACGAGAATCCCTGAAGATTTATGCTCCATCATGTACTCAATTAAAGAGGGAAGGAAAATAATGTATTCTGTGCTTGATACCACATATTTTGGTGTCTGAAATATTGACTACAGATTTAAAACCTCAATCTTTTCTTTTTGCTCAGTTTCTTGGGTCTGAAAATAAGTGTTTAGTCAGTACTTCAGCTTTGCAGAACTCCTCAAATTATAATGATCCAGCCTCTCCACTTTATCCCCATCAGAGGAAATTATGCTGTATTTTCTAAAACTTGGAAGTGGTGAGGCATAATTTTTTTTTTGCTTTCAAAAGTAAGTTCTTATTAGCAGTTACATAGCTCAACTTAAGGAGCTGGTTCAAGACGGTCAAGAATATCAGATGAAAGATTTTACATTTATGGTCATCTTTCCTTTCTACCTGACCTGGAGGTTGAGGCTAAAAATCACAACAAGGATACGCCATTTCTTGTTGGCATTTTCTCTGAGTTTTCACTTCTTGGGAGTTGAAAATTTGTTGTTAAAAGTGTGGGGTCAATGTCGAGGTTTCAGTGCAAACCACCATTACCACAAAAAAAAAAAAAAAAAGAAGAAAATGTTTGTAAACTACAGTGAGATATTTCTGTTATAAACAGAAAACTTAAGTGAGAGCTCAGTGAAGCCTCGTCTAGATAAACTATATGTGGCAAAGGAATGATGATGTGAGACTTCTAGATTAAGCACCGGCCGCTCCTTTCCTTCAGCATTCCTGTCGAGCCGTGCCAGTTTAACATGATTTGCTGCAAGATTGTGCCTAAAAAGAAGCATCAATGCTGTCAGTAACCGGACTACAGATGAGAGAAATCAAGTTTTTGTGAATGAAATGGTCAGTCAATTATTTTTCTGAGTTCAGTTTGGTCATGCAAAGCTGTACTACTGATTACAAATAAGGCATACCATGTGGAAAACAGGTGGAGTCAGGTGGCCCGCCCCAGCCTTTATACCTGGCTGCCAAACACAAATGTGAAGTGAGAGAGGAGAGAGCTGATGTACTGTATCCCTGTCGTATTTTGACCAGAACGTGTCAGACATTTCATAAATGCCTCAGGAGACTGAATCAACTTGTGAAAAAGGGGCGTGTCTCCTTTAAAGTTGTAAAGTTGATTTTCATATTTTTCATGACATCAGAAAAAGCTCATAAACTTCTCTGACCAGCCTCCTGAAACCTTCAGGGTCTTCCTCACTGGCAGTCGCCCTCCAACAGACCCACTTCTTTTTTTTTTTTTTTCTTTCTGAAGCACTCTGTGTTCACTCCAACTCAGTTCTGAGAAAACTGCTCTCAGTCGACACACTTCTACTGGTATATTTAATTGGTGGCTCTTTAATTTTAGCATAGTATTGCACAGTTCTGCGTGTGTGTCTGTGCCTCTGTATCCTGACTTATTTATTTCAGCGCAAACATCACTTTATTGTGTGTGTGTGTGTTTTTTTTTGGGGGGGGTTTAGAGGTTTGTGTGTCATATTTATTTTCACAAAACTATGCATCGAAGAATGTGACATTTTTGTGAAAGTACGTGTGCCATTGAAAAGGAAAAAAAAGAAAAAACTTTGTTTACATCGAATGAATATTTGTGTATTTGTCACTGCCTTTTTAGTGTATGTGTGTGTGTGTGAAAGTGGATATTTTGGTGTTTTTGTGAGCCAGTATGCTTTCAGGGCACATGCACAGAACATTTAAGTGACGTAAAGTGAATCATGAATCGTTAGTTTTTGATCCGACATAGAAATATTGTTTATTTTAGTCACTTTGTTCTTATAATTTACATTGTACATAAAGGTAAATCAGTGCTGCAGTTGTTTGTGATCCAAGCAGACCTGCAGATGAGCCTGCGTGTGGCATCTGACCAATAATGTGATTTGAACTAAATATTAGCACATTCTTCGAAGGCCAACACCTTGTATAATTAGAAGAGCTTTTTTTTATTCTCAGATTGCTCTCATTAAACTTTCTTTTCAGTCGATTGGCTTTTGAAGAAGTCTGTTTCAGATCAGTTGTTAGCTTTTATCTTTCTGCAACATGTCACAAACTATTTTGTTTTTAGGAATTGCTTCTTTTTTGGGCTTTTTCCTTGTTTAAGATTTTTTTTGGCCCGTGTGAGGATGATGTACATCTTTCAGTATTTAAAGTATGACATCTTAGATGGGTTTCTTCTTTCAGTTGGACCAAGAAATGAGTTTTGTGGAGGAAGTTGAAGTCCTCAGTGCTGTCAGCTGTATTTTAAATGCCTCAAAAGTCATTAACGTGACAATCAGCCGAAACCTGATTTAATTAGAACATTTATTTTCACATCAGATCCTGCTGCAAAATTAGACATGTCCTTGTGAATTCTGTCCAGTAAGGTCCTGTAACGTGCACTATTGATAGACGAATATTACTGACATGATTTTATAAGTATATTTTGATGCTAATGCCACCTTATGTGAATGAAGCTTGAAGCTCAAGTTTTCTTGTGGCTCCTTGTGTATTTGTATGCAGTACAAGTGCAATGATAAAGAATGCAATGTTGTGTTTCTGAAAATTTAAAGCACACAAGTGCATGTGTAACATGTATTTGAACACAATGTGATACATAGGTAATTTTTTTTCTTCACTGCCATGTGTACTCATGTTTGTATGTAAATAAACAAGTACTGTACAAAGAGACTGACCTCAGATCAAAAGTTTTAACTGCTTTACCAGGAAATGCTTTTATTTGAGATACAACTGAAACCAGACATGGCTATTATAATCATAAGAAATAATGTCCCTCCCAAACCTGCAAGTCCCAGATTCAGCTCTGATGCATTTTATATACAGAAAATACACTTTTTTTTCTTTACAGTATCTCCTCGAAAATTGTTTTCATATCTAGTAAATGTTTAAATTTGCCTATTTCCACATAGCAACCAAAAATGTTCGCCTTGCACTGAGGCAGCTGCACAGTTTAAATGTGTCTACGGAGAGTTCAGCTCATTCAGATAATATACAATCTTGAAACTGACACACGCAGCACAACAGTGAGTGGTTGGTTTCAAATTAGCTTAGGTAGTTGTAACTATTTTTTAAACATTATAAAAAAAACACAGAGGCAGTAATCTAAAAAGAGAGAGTAACGCAGAAGAAAGCCTTGTGTAATTTAAACTGTAAAAAGAACAGACAAGATGAGGCCAGAGTGCTTCAGCATGGTTTTAACCATGCAGTCATGTTGAAGAGATGCTAAATAATGGTCCGGTTAAAGGAAATTGTCACTCACTGGACTTCAGCTGTACAATCCTTTTTTTTTTTTTTGTTGTGGTACATGCACAAAAGGCTCAGCTTGCAACCTACACATACCCATCAACTGCAGTGCTACTTCATCAGTCCGTCTCCAAACAGTCACCCACTGCTGTAGTTATTTTTGATTTTACCTCACAACATTCAGCTGCAAATGTGAGCCCTATATCCGCCGTTATCAGCGGCTGTGCATTCCAAATATCAGAAAGCTAAAGAACACAGTGACTCCCACGAGGGAGATGGTCGCAGGAGCGGTGAAGAACTGCCTGTAGTTGATCCGGAAGTACCACACCACAGCTAGTATCACCACGAACACAGGCACCACCAGGCTACTGGTGCTAACGGCTACACCCGCAGCCCTGAACCCTCCGGAGACCCCAGACCCGACTCCTGCCCCGGACTGAGCACCTTCCTCTGGGCCGGGTTCATGCAGGGCTGGGGAGATGTGGCAGTGGATCACGCTGTTGTTGGTGATGTTTAGGGAAAACAGAGTCCTCTTAGGATCCTGCAGCAACTGGCCTCGGTAGATTAATTTAATCTGATGCTCTCGACCTGAGAAGAATTTGCTGAACAAGAAAAAAAAAAAAAAGCAGTCAAGACATTTTTCTAAAAAAATAATTTCATGTTTTGGGAAACATGCTCACTTGAATTCTGCCTAGGAGTCTAGTATCTTAAAATTTTAATTCTGTTATCTATGTTTGAAGTTTGTTGACTTATATTTGGGGTTAATTTAACCAACCTTTTCAGTCTTCCAACTGTATCTTGTGGTTCTACAACAGCCACCTCCTCTGTGTCATTTAAAAACTTCAGACGGACACTGATGGAAGTTGTGGTCCTGCTAGTGGTAGTAGTGGATGTGGTCCTGGTTATAAGTGATGCAGGCTTTTTTTCTACCACCCTGATCACTTCCTCGTCGTCATCCTCATTCTCCTCCTCATCAGCCTCATCATCCTCTCCACCAGACGAGTGCAGTCTTCCAGCCCGAGGTTGCTTGCTCTGTATGTCCAGCAGCAGATCAGTCCAAATCCCCTCAGCTCCCTCCCCCGCCCCTTCACCCTCTCCTCTCTCTGTGGACGCCTCGCTGTCATCGGGCTTGTTCTCCTGTGAAGGCGGAGCCGTCTGCTGTTCGGGGGCGTCGGCGCTAGCAGGCCCGCCTGCTGTAGCCGTCGCTGCCTCCCAGTCCTATCAGAGAGGCGTGAGCCCCGACGGTGAGGATGGTCCCCAGTATGTGGTCTCCCCGATCAGCCACGTGGGTCGAGAGCCAGGCTAAGATGAGGGCCAAGACCAGGAGCAGGACCCCGCCTGCTGCCGTCACCTCATCCTCCATTCCATCCAACATGGTCAGTGCACACACTGCCATCTCTGTCCTCCAACCCTGGACGAGAACACGCACATGAAGACTCCAAGAGAAAACACGAGGTAGATGAAGCTCATTTTTACAACACAAAGTCAATGTTGGCTCCCAAGGTTTTACTGCTACACAATTATTACACAGAAAAGAAAAAAAAATCATTAAGATGTACGATTTGCTGCTTAACTGACAGGATGTACCAACATTTAGATCCAGCTTTACCTGGTTTCTTCTGATATTTAATAACTCATGGTTATAACCACAGACTTGACATACAGTCATGGAAAAAAATTCTTAGACCACCCTTGTTTTCTTCAGTTTCTTGTTCATTTTAATGCCTGGTACAACTAAAGGTACATTTGTTTGGACAAACATAACGATAACCACAAAGATTGCTCATAAGAGTTTTATTTAAGAGCTGATATCTTACCATTTTCCATGGTTTTCTTGATTATAACCTAAATCACTTAAGTTTTTACATCAATAGCTATGGCGTTGTACTGCCAAAAACTACTGCTTTTATGCATTCAGTGTTTTGTTTTCTGTCTGTTTTAGTCACATGATGATGTTTAGTGGTACCAGGTATTAAAATGAACAAGAAAGTGAAGAAAAAATGGTGGTCTAACTAATTTTTTCCATGACTGTATGCCAACTACGTAAAGTTTTTTAGATAAATAGCTCAAGTCTACCTGTAAACTGCTTTAACCTCTACCTCTGTACATTTGAACATCCGGTATATCTGCTCTAGTAGAATATTTGAACTACATCCTGTCCTCAGAAACATCAGAAAAGTGTGACAAAGGCTTGTTTGGAGTGGTCGGTGACAGAAATCTAACATGAAATGTTCTATTCCAGTCTCTAGTTCATGGCCTTCTTTGCATAATATATCCTTTATGGTATATAAATAATGCTTTTCCCTTCAACTTATAAACCGTCAACTACGGGCCCTTAAAGTTCAGTTGTAACATATTGTCAGACAGAAGTATAACAGGCAGAAGTCAAGAGACTAGAGAAGTCACTTCCGTCATTTAAGGAGCTTTTTCATGAAAATCCGCATCAGCAGCGTCAACAGCTGCTTCTTCTACCCGAGAAGCTACAAACCAGCAGCTGTTTACATCCGTGTCGCGTTTATTACACTCGACATTTACTCGTTATCCACACGTCAGCCTCCTTGAACGCTAGACTGTTGTGTCTTCAGCAGTCGTGTTACAGTTAACACCTCACATTTACGTGACTTAGCTCACCTGCTAGCCTACCTAGCTAGCTGAAAAATGACCTTCGGCTGTTTACGACCCGGCACAGCTCCGCGTGTGTTTTTGCCGCAGAAGATTTCACATTTAACGTCGAGGGGATGGATAAAAAGGTCTTAATAAAACGACGTTTTTTTGAACGGCCTTACCTGTCCGCCGTAAAATCAGAGCATGCTTAAAGACGAGGCTGTCGGCTAGTCAACAGCTGCTGCTGGAAAAGCACATAATAAACACGGTCAGGAGTTACGTCACGAGCGCGAGCTGGAGGCGTTGTTTTGGTAACAGTACGCGCTTGTTGCTCCTCTTCCTCCTGTCTGGTAAAAGCTGGAGTCGTTTCTCTTTTGAACCATATGCAGTTGAAACGAGAAGTTTACATACATTGTATGAAAATACACTGTGTATCTTAATAATTTCTTTAGAGTCAGGCGTTCACTAGTTTTGCTGTAATTGTGGTTCATTCCTCTTGACAGAACTGGTGCAACTGTGTCAGGCCTCCTTGCTCGCACGCGCCTTTTCAGCTCTGCCCAGAAACTTTCTAAATTAGGGCTTTGTGGTGGCCACTCTAAAACATTGATTAATTTTCCTAAAGCCACTTTGTCACTAATTTGGTGGTATTTTTTAGGGTCGTTGTCCATTTGAAGACCAGTTTCCAGCCAGGCTTTAACTTCCTGGCTGATGTCTTCAAATATTGCTTCAATTTTTCTATATAATGTTCTTTCCTCGTGATGCTGTCTGTTTTGTGAAGTGCATCAGTCCCTCCTGCAGTAGGACACCCCACAGCATGATGCTGCCACCCCCGTACTTCACAGTAGGATGGTGTTCTCAGGCTTGTTAGCTTTCCCTTTTTTCCTCCAAACGTGACAGTGGTCATTATGGCCAAACAGTTGAAGTTTAAGTTTCATCAGACCACAGGACATGTCTCCAGAAATGAAGGAATATGTCTCTGTGTGCATTCTCAAACTGTAATCTGGCTTTTTAAAGTTTGGTACAGGACTGGTTTCACTGTGGATAATGACACTCTCTTACCAGCTTCAGCCAGCGTCTTCACAAGATGTTTTGCTTTTGTTCTGGGGTTGATTTGCACATTTCGCACCAAAGGACATTCATCTCTGGAACACAAAACCCATCTCCTTCCTGAGCAGTGTGATGGTATGTTTATATTTGTGCATAATTGTATGAACAGATGAATGCGGCACCTTCAGGCATCTGGAAATTGTACCCAAGGATGAACCAGACTTGTGGAAGTCCACAGTTCTCCTCCTGATATCTTGGCTGATTTCTTTTGATATTCCCATGGTGTTACTCAAAGAAGCAGTTTGTTTGTGATGGGCCTTAAAATACATCCATAGGTGTGCTGTCTAATTAACTCAAGTGTTGTTAATTGACCTATCAGAAGCTTCCAAAGCCATTAACATCATCATCTGGGATTTCCCAAATTGTTTAAAGGCATAGTTAAAAATTGTAAACGTCTGTCTTTGAATAAGGCAAAAAAAAAAAAAAAAAAAAAAAAATCTCACTCTTATTATTCTGACATTTAGCAGATAGAAATAATGGTAACACATAATAATTGGTCGTTCTAACTGACCTAAAACAGGAAAGGTTTAGTCTAATTTAATGTCAGACAGTAAGGGAAAAATAAGGTTATGTGTGTTTTTATACTGCGTGAACCTCTGACTTCAAATGCATATTTATATATTTGATATTTATTGATATTTACAGTAAACTAAACATTAAGAAACCTGCTGGCAGAAAGACAAATGCCTACATTTTCTCTCTCTACTAATATATATATAAGTATTCAAACATTTTATGACACAATTGAACTCAACTTTTTTTCCCCTCCTTTCAGTGGTGCCTTTAATGTTTCTACGACCTGACAAGACTTCCTGGTGCCTCGCAGAATCTTCTGGGCATGATCAGGGAAACACACACCCATCTGTAAGGCCTCCAGTGTTGGGCAAGTTCACTTTCTACATGAGCTAGTTCAGTTCATAGTTCACAGAAATTAAAACGAACTAGTTCAGTTCATAGTTCACAGAAATTAAAACGAACTAGTTCAGTTCACCATTTCAAAAAATGAACTAAATAGTTCACTAAAAACTGCGATGGACTGGCGACCTGTCCAGGGTGTACCCCCTGCCTTTCGCCTGTAGACAGCTGGGATTCCAATCCCCGTTTCAAATGAAACGGGTAATGAACTAATGGATGGATTCAGTTCTTTTTAGTTCTTTTTTCTTATTCCTTTGTAATGTTGCTGCGAGCAATTATTTGTCAAAAATGATTGCCACTGCCCATATACTACACCACCATAAACGGCAATTATTTTATCCATTCTATCTGTCGAAAACTATGTGTCCAATTCGGAATCTTTATCCAACCAGGGTTCACATTAGCATTGAAGGGACAGCCCATGTAAAACAGTAATTTCCCTTTCAGCTTCTCTCTACAGTATGTTAAAGATATGAGGAAAAACTTGCTGCCAAATGGTCTTTATTATAAGACAAAAACAGGTCCTTAAGGTGCAAATGTTTTTGTCCCCCATGTCAATATTTCAATCCCGCTCCTCCGGCTCTGGGCGACTGCAGCTTTCATCTTCCTGCTTGTTTTAAACGTTTGATGATGCAATTGTTAGCGTGACAGAAGTGTTGTCATGTTTGATTGTTTTCCTCAGATACATATTAGGCTCGTTTGTGGTGTATTTTAAATGAGGTTCGCTGGAAACCTGGCACAGTTTTGACCGTGGGTGAACTTTGAAAGAGCGTCGTTCACGTGTCGTTCACAATGAATTAAATATAATAATTTTGGAGCAACAAAATCCAACCTACATATCATGATAGTTTTTTTTTTTTTTTAATGAAACTTCAAAACAGTAATAGATAAATGGAGGAACATTGTTGTTCAAATTAGTGGTAAAACAGTAATACTGACAATAATGAAAAAGATAATCCAACAGGAGAATAAAGAAATGGATTTTACATAATGTTTCCAAAGAGGCACTGCAATGTTAAAACTGTATGGATGACACAAATTCAGTGAAGCGTCCCGTCATTACACAGCAGCAGGTAATTCCTCACTGAGCTGGGAATGTCCAGTTCACTGACTGCTGATAGACACCGGACTCCTAAATGCTGACGTAGAGCACATCGACAGAGATGCTGCAGAGATCGAGGCTGGCCGCTCAGCTGATGCACCAAGTGGAAGAAAGAGCGGTGTTCCTGAGGCAGAGAGGCAGGAACACAGACAATACAGCCTGGAGGGTAAATGAGGTGAGATGAGAGGAAATATAACTACTGCAAGAGCTCACCTCATACATCTCATCAGATACAGACTCCATCCATTCACAGGGAGGGATGGATGTGTATGAGTTCAGCATCACCTCCAGAGTGGCAGGAGATAAGATACACTGCTTCAGCGTCTGCAAAAAAAAAAAAAAAAAAAAAAAAGGTGAACATGAAGGTTAACTTGCACACCCGTTAATATCTATTATATAACCGGCTTTTGACGATACGTATACCTCAGTTTAGAGGACAATATTTTCAGGAAAACTCCTTAAAATAACCACAACCTGCTCTTATTACAACAGAAAGGCTACTACAGAGTGGGATTTAAAATCTGACTGGAAATGTTCATATTTGACAAAAAGCAATAAAGTTTGTTAGTTTAAATTTTCAGTGTGTTGTCTTTAAACTGAGTTTATTGAAAAGAAATAATTAGAAAACAGTTGAATTTGGCTTGAATCCATTTTTTCCCACCCCCCTGCTGGTTTTTCTTTTTTTTTCAAATATTACCAAGAATGCCCTAAAACAATTGTTTTCATTCACAAATGTCTTCACTGTTCTTTAAAATATGGATCAGATGTAAACTATCTTAGGAATGTTTTCACTTGCAACTTTTGAAACAATAGATTTCTGCTTAATGGATTTATACGTTTCTGTGCTAGATACAGTACCTTCTGACTGTGTTGCTCTTTTATTTTGACATTTATACCTTAATAACTTGTAAACTATACAATTACAGACACAAGACTTTAGCCCAGTTCAAATGTGCTTTTTGTCTCATTTTTTTTGCTTGTATTCTTCTCTCCGTGTGGCTGCTTGGTTGAACCTTTGGGGGAACGGGTTTAGCTCCGTGGTTCAGAAGTGACCGAGCTATCGCCTCAGGTTGCTGGTTTGGATAATCCTCCACCACCTTCAGGATCAAGAAGAACAGCGGTTATTATCTCGGCATCTGAAGTGAAATGTATTTCTCTGCATGGTGACTGTATTTACAATGGGAAACTTTTCCATCCTTTTCTTGAAATCCACCCAGATCTAATCTGCTACCTGCAACAGACAGTCCATTGGTGTGTATCCTGCACAGTTGACAACATCCGCCTTTGCTCCGTGTTGCAGGAGGATGTCGACAATCCTGTGGCAGCAGTTTGCGCAGGCATTGTGCAGAGGTGTGTGCTGCTTCCTGCCTGCCGTTTTTGGGTCGGCTCCTGCATCCAGAAGATTCTGGATCACGCGGAGGTACCGTCCAGCCTCTGACGGCCTCTCTGCCGCGGAGCACGCAGCATTCAGAGGCGTCTCCCCTTCTCGATTCGTGGCCAAAACGTCTGCTCCGTGGCTGAGGAAGAGATCCACAAGTTCATCCAGGCCTCGCCGAGCCGCCACGTGCAGGGGCGTGAGCCTCGACTCTCTGGTCCTCACATTGATATCTGCGCCTCCGTCTAAAAGCAGCTTAGCACAGCTTGAAAAAAATAAAATAAAAAGTTCAAAATGTGATAGGCAGCAGCATTTTCAGCGCATATATCATTAGTTTGAAAAATTAGTTTTCAGCTTCTTTACCACTCACTGGAAGGACTGGGCGGAAGTGCACAGATGAAGGGGAGCGCTGCCGTCCGCCGCCAGCAGTTCTGCATCTGCTCCGTGAGACAGCAGCAGCTGGACACAAACAGAATGGCAACCTATGCAGGCGTCATGGAGGGCGGTGTGACCTCCAGGGTCAGCGTTGACCTCGGCGCCGCGAAACAGCAGCTCCTCCACGCACGCTGTATGGCCTCTGCTGGCAGCCAGGCGTAAGGCCGAGGTCTGCTTCACCTTTGAGCTCAGCGTCCACATGCCTGATAGAGAAGCAGAGAGGCAGTGTGTTTTTTTTTTTTTGTTTTTTTATCACAATAGTGAGAGACTGTAAGGCCTTTGAGGTCATACCCATCTCTGGAGCCCACATCATCTCCTCGTGCACCGTCTCCATCAGCGCGTTGACCATTGCGGGGTCCTTTAGTACTGCGTACACTCCTTTCATGTCCCCACACATGAAGGTGTTGTGGATGGTTGTGTCTCTGCAGTGGACCTGGGGTGGAGGGACTCGGACTTCTTGGATCCGCTGCTGCCTGGGAGGAGGCCTGGGAGCCCGAGGCAGCGGTGCCCTGGTCATGGCTCGCCTCTGTGCCAAAGCCCGCCGTGCATCCTCCCACTCTTGAAATTCCCGCTCCAGTCTCAGGGACCGCAATGAGGTAGAGGTGAACGGAAATGTGTCCTTTGACATAGCACCTGAAAATCAGTCCCACAGAAATGAAACCTTTGTCAACTCTTGAAATAAACACTGGTTTAAAGCTGGGAATTTTATGCCATTTTCATCTCAGCAGAGGTTTATGAATTAACTTCCCTAATCTCTCGCCTCTGAAACACTGAGCAGTACTGCTTACCTAAATGTCAGCACACAGCTTTTACTCACCCTTTAATGGAAATTCTGTGAGTCAAAAAGGGATCCAAGCAGAGGTCAAGTAAACTCTTTTGTTTGGAATCAGACTTATTTCCCTTTTGAGGAATTACCAGATTTCCAGAGTAAATGCCCTTCCTTTATGGACGCAGTCACAAGATTGTTGTTCAAATACATGTTCAACTCGAGATATTAATAGATCAGAACGCAAGCTGATACTCGTCTCATCTTCTGCGACCACTAGATGGCAGCATTGACAAGACATTTATGTCCTTAAAAGCCCAACAAAGAGCCAAGAACTGTACAGAGAGACAATTTAAATATCCAGTTTATAGTGGACAATTAGATGTTTATCTCTAAACAAATGAAATTGTCTTTCACGTGTCTGTTATTTGGACCATTTCCATAAATATTATTTGTCTGTAAGCTTCTTTATCTGCTAAATCGAAACAAAACGCTTGTACCTCAGTCGAGCCTCGGACGTGATGGGGAGTGAATCCTCTTGATGTGCTTCAACACTCTTTGCAACAACAATCGTGACGTCATGACGTAGCGCTTGAACGCGGTGGCGGGGCTACGAGCATCAGAGCGGCCGAGAAAAAGTTACGAGCTGGCAGGTTATAACCGATGTCCGAAAATACAATAATTTAAATGTGTATATTGTTATTGAATGGCAGCCAGTGTTGGTTTAGTGTATTTGTCTAAACTCACTAAACACGGCTTTCATCCCGACATCCCATGACTGCAATGGTAAGTTCAACAAACTGAAGCTAACTGAGGTAGCAAATGGTAGCTGAACTTTGGTGTTTATGTTTCACTTTATTCTTTGCTAAACGACATTTTGACATTTACTGACGCCTGTGGTTCGGGAGGCATTTCATTGGTGTGTCGTTTCTGTTACAGACCTGCAAATTAGGTGGTCTGTTCAGCCTTGGCGAGGACTTTGATGATGAGGTGACTCTCAGCACACCTGATTCAGCTGTTAGTTAACTGTTAGAGCAGACTGCTCATATTCTGAACTGTAATGATCCTCCCTCTGTTCCTCCTGTCTCTCCCCTGTGTGTTTCACAGGATTTGCTTGGCACAGATTGGACAGCTGCAGTGCCATCTTGCGCTCTGCGGGCTTCCTCTGTTACTCACAGAGAGCCGGAGAAAGTTTCCCATCAGCAAACTGGAGAGAGATCAACTGCTCTGCATAATGGTGCTGCACCAACTGTTGCTGTGGGTTTGAGACAGCTCTCAAACTCCACTCAGCCTCCTCCTCCGCTCACACTGATTAACTCTGAAACAAAACTGGGACTGGGCCAGGGCAACACAAAGGGGCTCCTGAAGCCGTGTGTGGATGATTTTGATGATTGGGATGTTGACCTGGCAGACTTGGATGAGTGTGACGGCCAAATAGGACAACCACCTAAACCTGCTGCTGCCACTCCTCCTGCTGCAACAGTTGAGCCTCCGTCTTCAGCTAAAACACAACACGCTCCAGCGTATGGAGGGAGTCAGACACTTTCTAATCGGACGCTAAGAGGTCTCAGCACTGCATCCAAGACCTCTCAGAACCTCTCGGTTGGACGTTTGCAATTTCCAAATCCCTGCATCCCATCCCCCTCAGCTCCTTCTAAGAGTCCCGCTGTTTTTCCTGGCCTCACTGCAACATCTCCAAACCACAGCAGCCTTTCAAAGACACTCAGAAATCCCCAACAGCACCAGAAACCGTGGGCGACTCCACCAGCTTCCCTTCAGGCTCGAGGCCTTTTTGAGACGGTCTCCCCGGCTCCCTCCCCCTCTGTGAGCTCCTCCGCTCTGAGCCCTCATCCCCTGCACACCCCCATCCTCACCAACCGCCTGGTTCAGCTGGTCTCTGCCTCAAATAAACTTCCCAAGAAGAGGCCTCGCTCTGAAGCTCACCAGCCCAGAACGCGCCGCTTCCCTGGACCAGCAGGACTTCTGCCACAGCAGGTTGGACTCACACACCAGTGACTGTGGTTCCTCTGGTTAGAATTACTAAGAACTGAGTGCCAAGGAAACCTGTCTGTTTTCTCATTACTCTTCCACCCTGGTGCCACCTCTCTAACTTGAGTCTTCTCTCTCAGCCTCAGGGTCAGAACCTGGACCAGATAGTGGTTTCTGTTCCTCAGACTCCTGCCCACGGGGCGGTGGCTCGACTTCCAAGCCAGGTGAATAAAACTTTAGATACAGGGATCCTCACAGAACACACAAGCTTGTTTCCAACACTCCAATGATGAATTTTGAAACTGAATTAAGGATTTTCCAGTTGAATAAATTCTTTGGTTTTATCCAGTGTTAGTTCAGGTATTTGGAAAATTAAATTCTTGCAGCCCAATTTGACTCATACTGTTTTGTACGACTGTAGACTAAACCTAAAAGGTGAAACAACCTGTAAATATTCACGCTAGAGAGACCCTAAAGACAGAGGTGCTCATTTAAAAATGAGCTGGTAGTTTATACCACGTTTATTATCTCATTTATCATGTAGTCATTTCTTAAATGCAAACTCATGCTCAACGTGTTACCTTCCTCTGATTATGTTTAATTAATCAATGGTTAAAAGGGACTTTGAGGCCAGGATATTATCCAGAACAAGGAAATTTGATCATATTACACCCATTTTAGCATCATTGTGCTGGCTGCAGTATGTTTTAGGATTGATTTTAAGATTTTATTGATTATTTCTAAAGCACTCAGTGGTCTCTGTCCCTCTTATATACCCTGATCTTTGAAAATCTTACACTCCTGTGTGCACTTTGCACTGCTCGGGCAGAGGTCTTTTCCCATTCATAAAAATTTAAAAGGGGAAAGAGCATTTTTGGTCCAAGCCCCAAAGCTCTGAAACAACCTGCCTGAGGAACTCACCTCAGCTGACTCGGTGTCATCTCTGAAGAGCAAATTACAAGTATTTTTGTGATCTAATCTTAATATTCCACTGCTGACAGTGAAGCTGCAGAAACACAGATTTGTTGATAGCTGCGTAACGATTATGGGATATGGTATAAAAGGCTGTGAATGTGTTGGATGCCATCTGAGATCAAACAGAACAAAGAGGACACATAGACTGACACAAATGCATGTTCCTCTTACTTTTATATTGACCATTCATACAAGTTATAAATAAAACTGGGCAGACATTGAATTTTTAAGATGAAAATGTGTTTCAGTGGCTGTTATGAGCCGACTTGAATGGTTATAGAAAAGGGAACACTCTAGACAGAAAATCTGATGGATAGAAATTGATTTAATTGAGATAAATTTGCTAATTAGAATTTTAAATCAAGGTTTACATCATGGCTTGTGTATATAAGTCAAATAATTAGCTGCAAGCCGTTTATCAGTGAAGGAAATGTAAGTGTTGTAAGCTGCAAATTTATGGGTGAAGCAGTCAAATATTTATGATCTGAAACTGTTTCTTAGTGAAGTATTGACCTGGAAAAAGGCAGCTCTTGGTTACTGAGGCATACAGAGATGTTACAACGTCTTGATTGTTGCTTAGGAAGTTTTGTTGTTGTTGTCTGAAGTATTTATTGACTAGTTAGTATCTAACCAGCTGTAGACAGCAGTCACAGTGTTTTCACTTTAGAAAACCGTGGAGAAATTCTCCTGGGTGGTGAAACTAACAGCTATTCAGAATGAGTAGCTGAGGAGGAGAGGATTGGCACCTTTTTAAAACTACTCAAAACAAGCCTGGAAGATTTTCTGTGCCACATGCAATGGGAGAAAAAAAAACAAACATTCATGCAGTTTATCAAGTTTGTGTCTCTATGGCAGTGATTCCCAAAGTGTGGGCCGCGGCCCCCTGGTGGGCCGTCGTGGTACTGCAGGTGGGCAGTGAGAGGTCATTAAAATTAAACAAATACGTTTTAAATTTTCAATATTTTTAAATATGTTTTTAGTTACTGTAAAATATTCATGACATGATTTAAAAAAAAAAACACTAAGAAGTAGTAAAACAAACCAGTTAAGTGTAATTCTACTGTCATCCTAACTTAATATGACAATTTATTTGTCTATTTAAGACTTGTCTGTATTCACCAACTCTCATAGAACAAAACATGGCACAACATATCACCACAAGACAAAAGGGCAAAAGTAAGTTTGTCTGTGTTCAAACAGCTTGATCTTCTCTTAAAGGGTTCCTGCTCTCAGACTGAGGAAGATGAGTTCAGCGCCGGTCCCTGGGCTGCGATGAAATCAGAGATGGGACTGGATGAGAGGAATCCATCCTGCTTCCTGCACACCTACAGCGTGGTCATGGTGCTTAGGAAGGTAAACCGCCGTACTCGCTGTGCGGCCCCAGTAACCGCTGTTGTGTGTGGAGGGATTTTTAGGTCATTTGTTTTTTAAACAACAGCAAAAAAAAAGAGTCATCCTCCAGCTCAGCAGCCTGTGTGGATGCTGGTGGCCTCTTGGCATAATCAGGACAAATGACGACGCTGCACTGGAGGTGTTTTGCAGTCATTCATCAGTCATGCTAATGGAGACCGCTGCTGTTGTTCTCTCTCTCTAACTACTGGAGGCAGTCTCCGTGAATTTTCTGAAGTGCTTGCACATGCTGGTCTGTACTGTGTCATCACCAACTCCAGTGACATGCACACAGCCACTGGCAGGATGCTGGCTGAGCTCTTTTCAGCTAAGCTGGTCACATGAATATTTGCTCCTGCAAATCCTTGTTTACAGTGATAATCAAATTATCACGCAGCCTGAACATGCTATATCTAATGCTGTGGGTGGTGGTGGGGTGATCTCAGCAGGAAATCCTGCTCCCTTCTCTTCATTTACATCTGTGCATCCTTCTAGCTTTTTGTGTAGCGAAACCATCAGTGTGAAGAGTGTAAGGCTTGAGTGATTAATTTTTCAGTTGGTTGGTTATACAGCATTGAGTAGAAAAGAGAAGATCTTGGTAAATAAGGAGATGAAGTGGAAGCATTAGTTTTAAAATAAAAAATGGAGTTTTATGTGTTTTTGGTTTTCTCTTCTCCAATCAGGCTGCACTGAAGCAACTGGCAAGAAACAAGGTGCCCAACATGGCTGTGCTCCTGAAGAGCCTGATCCACACTCACGCTGACGCCAAGGCTGTGTTTAAAGACCCTACAGGTAGTGGCCAACACGCAGTTAAAAATAAAAAAAAAAAATAAAATAGACAAATGCAGTGGTCCATTGTTGAATGTGAAGTTCAGGACTCCAAGTGAGAAGTAGGAAAAGTAAAACATGGTAGTGAATGAGAGAAAGCTGAGCTGCTAAGGCCTCACTTCACTCCTTGTTTTTAACAATAGCAGAGTGTCAGTCGCTGTAACGTGCACCACCACACGGATACATGCAACACACGCTTGATCCAGCTCACGCGTGTCCTGTCCGTACAACAGGGAGCCCGGTTCTTTCCTTGACTCGTTTTCTCTCCTGCTCTGCTTTGAGCCTCTCACCCTCCTCTCTGATGAATCTCCAAGCAGAGTTTGTTGCTATGGCCTCCTGAATGTAGCCACATGTGGTGGACTGATTATCAGCAGGAGTGGATGTGCTCGATACCGGACTTAAGTGCTCATTTGTAATTCAACTGTAGACGTCTCCAGTAGCGGTTGGCTCTTAAGTGCTCCTGACACCAAGATTGACTAATCTCCCAGTAATGGCTCTCCTACCTGCAGGAAGGTTCGCAACGTTCCTCCCAGCAGACGTTCAGCATTTGGTCCTCTTTACTTTTCAAAGTAATTTTTTTCCCCCTTCATCTCATTAAAAATGTAAGTTTTTTTAATATACGATGCTGCATTTCAGTCACTGAAGGCATATGAAAAATTTAAAAAGGATTTTGTAGATGAGAGTAATACTTGCAGCATAATCTTCTGAGATTAAAGTAAAAATATGACAGCAATTTTGTGAGTTCAAATATGTAAATTTATATTTAAAAAAAAGTTAAAGGAGAGAATTAACTGACAAAAATATAGTTTTAGGTCATATTAAGGAGATATTTCATGTCATAGATATGTTCTACTGTATCTGCAATTGAACTTTTTCCACCTTGATATTTGGATAAACTCTAGAGAAATATAAGTTTATAAAACTGATTAACTTTATCCTTAGATGTCAGTGGTTCGTTCAGTTCAGCTTTAAGTGTTATTAATGTATGGAAGTGTGAACTGGTGAAATCCATTTCCTTGTGATGAGATTATTACTGATGGTTTTGTATCATCTGATTTGTCTGATGAGCTTCAGCATCTTTATCTCCGTTCAACTTCACAATAAGCAACAGTCGCTGTACCTGACCAGTTTCAAAAGAGGCTCTACCTGTGGAGTAAAGACTTGAACTGAAGTCAAGTGTGTGACTCCTCACCTTTAAACCAACTGCTGTAACCTGAGCAGTTAAGACATGGCTCAGAAGGGTGTTTTTGAACAGGTGTCTGTGGTATTTTAACTAAAGCGTGTCACAGATGTTTCATCAAGTGCTGTCAACTTTTGGAAAAACTATTTTTCCTTTAAATCTGAGGCTTTTGAGTTTTTCCCTGGAATATTAACTCTTCCTCAGGCTTTGAGTTTGAGTTGACTTTAGCTTTGAAAAAGTTATGAACTCTCACTAACTTCTGATATTATTATTTGCGTCATTGACGCATGTAGCTCTTTAATTAAGTGTGATTCACATTCGTGGTTTCATCTTCACAGGTTGAATGATTTGAGCCCAAAGTGGGTTGTTGAAATATTTAATACATCATTTGTCTTTAAATATTTACATTTTTAAAACTTTTGAAAACATTCTTTGTGGATCTGACTTTACTTTTTTATTTATGGTAAAGCACCGACGTTCTGACTGACTGGAAAAAAAGCTCTAAGTGATGATTTCATGCGCGGGCCCATGTTTTGTTTTTATACCGTTCTGAAGGTTTCAGGTGATCAGCTGGTGACGCTTCCACATCTACAAAACTAAAAGACAGCCACTGAGAGATTTTAAAATGTCTTAAGAGATGTGCTCATGTTTTGTCTTTGTTATTCTTGTGGGACGGAGGGGTGAGGGGTGTGTCTGTGAGTCTGACTACACAAAAACATTTATTCAGAGAAAAACAGAGAAGGATGAAGATGTTTAATGCATCTCAGATCCAATTCAGTTGTGGAGGTCAGATTGATTGCATTTGCAATGTTACTGTACTCTGGTAGTTCATTACAGCTGAGGTATACCTGGAGAGCAACTTGTAAATAGTCAGTGTTTGATATGATAACATGCTGCTGGCTCTCATTTTGTCTTTAATATTTTGGGCTGCAGGGGAGATCCAGGGAACTGTGCACCGACGTCTCTTGGAGGACAGAGTGGAGGAGCTGAAGGTCGGCGCTGTGCTGCTGCTCAAACAAGTGAGATTGTAGTCGTCTGTAGTCATAAATGAGCGTCATCCATGATGGTGGCTTCAGATCGATTTATCTTGTGTTTTGTGTGAACAGGTGGGTGTGTTCTCCCCCTCACATCGTAACCACTACCTGAACGTGACACCCAACAACCTTCTAAGGATCTATACCCCTGATGGACTCGGTCTGTTCTCCACTCAACTCCCTCTGCTGGTCCTGGTGAGCACCAGCTGAGAGGAAAAAAAAAAAAAGATCTAACAAATCTAGGAGTTTTCCCATCATTTTGTCATCTATGCCTTTTAAAACTTGTTTTCCCCCAATCCAGGAGCCCATGCAGCTGCCAGCTCCTTCAGCTCCCGCTGGCCTCCAGGAGCCGGTCTCTCAAATGCAGCTGGTGTTTGACGAAGAAGACGATGAGGGAAAAGAGGAGGAAAGACGTATGGGGAGATCTGAAGACCCTCCAGCGCAAACGCACACAGAGAATGACAAATGGGTCAGCTCCAGTAGAAGCCTCCAGAAGAGTGCTGGGAATCCATCACCGCAGGACACCGTCTGGGATGCAGGTGGGGCCCGAGTTTTGTCAAAAGACACGGAGCTTGACAAAAAGATTTTTCTTTTTTAGTTGCGTGGCATAAACGTGGTCAGAAAAACCTGGTCAGACATTAAATGTCTCCAAATAGGCCCTTGATGATCGGTGGTTTGAGCTCCAGGGCTCTTTCCTAATGCTGTAAAACGACTGTGGGACCCAATCTGAACGGCTTCTGATGGTCAGACCTCCAATTTGCGCGGCAGCTCACCACCACTGATGTGTGGGAAAGAGGATAAAAGAGCTTCATGCAGCACATTTACTGTGCGGACCTGTTTTGATGTAGTTAACATGGTATTTGATTTGGCACCGCCCTTAAGCTTAACTTTGAATTTCTCTGCTTGCATCTGAAGTTCACCTGATTTGAGTGCACAGATGTGCAGAGTCCCTGCTGTGATATGGCCAGCTTTTTATCTCAGCATCAGGCTAATTATTGCTCTCTCCCTTTTTCTCTTTCACTTTTTCACCACTACACTCTAGCTCTTTTTAAATTTTTTATAAAAAGCACATTAGTTATCAACTTAAACTTTTTTTCCCTTTTAAGAAAGGAAAAAAAAAGATTAAAGCATGGTGATCAAATCTTGACGACATTCTCTCAGGGCAGAAGAGGATGTCTGTAGCTGTCCTTTTTTTTTATCCAACTGATTAGAAAGGGTAAATCCATTATTTAAATTCTGTCTCATGCCCTCACCTGTCTGTGTTTTTCAGATGATGACCTAGATGAACTGCTGGGAGAGTTGCCCGAGGACACCTACAGCCTCTGATGACAACTTTGCATCAAAGCTTCTGTACAGATTGTCACCGTCTTTAAACGCGTCATCTCTGGTCTCCTGACATCACCTCATAACATCTCTGGTCTCCTGACATCACCTCATAACATCTCTGGTCTCCTGACATCACCTCATAACATCTCTGGTCTCCTGACATCACCTCATAACATCTCTGGTCTCCTGACATCACCTCTTTAAAATCACTGTCTGACCTCTGAAGAATCTGGTCAAAATGTAAGCATATGCTGAAAAGAGTTTTCCTTTTTTCATAAGATGGTCATATCGTGTTTAATTTCCATTAATACGCATCAATCTTCTGAGTCACTAATGATTGATGTCAGTGTGTGCTCTTTAATCAATTAAAAAAAAAATCAGCCTTGTTTGACAGTGGATGCTTGTCTTATACCCTTGCAAAAAATGTAAGTCTGTTTCATTCACAGTGTTCACTTTGAGATTAAATACTGTTTTACGCAACACTAATTTGCTGTTATATAAGAAGGATGATTGTTTCTTTGCCTGTTATGTTTTCCTGCTCGTGTTTATCATTCCATCTCCATTTTCAGTCATGTGTCTAGCCCTGAGCCTCCAAGTAGAGCAGATAACTTCCCCTGGCTCGTTTAAAGTGCTCCGGCAGGTTTATCGCCGTTTTTTCAAGTAGATATTTCAGAGAGGTGTCATTTCAGTGTCCGACATGGGTTTGCTGACCAAGAGGCGATTACACAACCTGTCAAGGTGGAATTGGACAGAGATTAACAAGCTCTTATGGAGCCTTTCTTAGCAGATTTTTCCTCTGCTGATACAAACTGTACCATCACCTTTTCTCACTAAAAGAATAAGTTCATTCCTGAATTTTTGTCATTGATACAGGATGCCTGAATTTCTTGGTTCATGTTCAGAAAAGGGAGAAAATGGGTTGTATTTTTAGACTCTGTTTCATATTACTGTGGCTTAAATAAGTGCCTGTGTGTGTGGGGGGGGGGAAATTTTTATATATATATATATATATATATATATTATATATATATATATAAGGAGAGAGAGAGGGATTACACATCAAAAAATTTAGTAAACAGATTTTTCTCCAATATTATGTTTATCTTTTAAAGTCCTTGACTTGAAACTAACTCAGAAAGAGGAAATCTCATGTTCACAACCAAAAAAAAAAAAAAAAAGTTAGGAGTTAATCACCACCTTCATTTGGCATCAAGTTCTGCACAAGTCTCACAATGACCCCTTAACTTGAGCCGGGTGGTGAAGGAGCAGGAAAACACCTAAAACATGCAGGGCAGTGGTACCTGAGGACAAACTCTGGTCTCCAGAACATAGAATCAGAAAAGTAACAGTAGAAACACCAGTAGGGGGTAGCATTTAACACCCTCCCTGCCAGTTTAGGTCCTGGTCGGCATCAGTAGCCCAGTTCATGAGCTGGTGGAAGCATGCAGGCATGCCAAACAGTTAAGAGTCCTGAAGATAGTATTTCTAAGTGGAGGGATACTTAATTTAATCAGGAAGTGTTTTTAAAAGGCTGTGTGTGTTGAGGAGTGGTTGTTTTTTCCCTTATATGAATATCTGCCAATTAAGAGCTTTACAAATGGGAGGCATGGCTTCAAAAAAAAATCTGTGACAGTTGCACACTGACAATTTTTTCTTTTGCTGCTTCTCAGCAAATGTAATAATTAGCCGTGCCCCATCTGGCACTGATGCATCTTAATTATCTCCTAGTAAGACTTTTTTTTTTTTCCTCCCATAGTCCAATAAGATGGTTAAAAAGTGTAATTACCTCTCCAGAGTTATCGTGCATATTAGAATAGAGGTGCGAAATAAAAAAAGAAGAATGACTTATCTGTGGATTACTGTGGTGCTTTCATCTGATAAAAATAAAAAAATCCTGATAAGAACATGAAATAGGACTGAAAAATCCTACAGGTACAATTACCTTCTAAAAAGGCCTCCTTTTAATGAAAGATTGATAACTTGATACTTGAACAGTTGGGGGTGGGGGGGGGGGGTAGCTTTCTGCTGTTTTTGAAACAAAGGAAAAGAGACTTGTTTTTTACACTGAAGGGAGGAAACTTTATATATTATCCACAACCCAAAACAAACATATGTCAAGTGATAAGTGGGTCTATCACATCATCTGTACTGACTGTCTTTGAAGCTGGGTGAAGTTTGAAGCTTAAAATGAAAAAAAAAAAAAAAAAGTTGGATTCATTTGAGTTTCCCTCATTTGTGCTGTGTATTATCTCCATATACTTACATGCTGCTTTTTCTCCCAACACCTAAAGTTTGACGGATTATCAGAGAAACTGATAAGACACATACTTATGCCCCTAATCAGAGACAGAAACAAAAAACCACAGACTCATATTTGTGAATATTCCAGTCAGGATTCCAGTATTAATACCATTTAAATTAAAAAAGAGAAGCGGGAAGAAAAGGCTATCGGTCCTCCTGCGTTTTTCTAATCCTGGATGAAAGTTGCTTCATCGGATGAAGGAAGATAAGATTGCTAAAGCACAAAGACTAATTTTCAGCCCTGGAGATGGTTTAATCCCTGTTAAATTATGCTCATTACCTCAGTGGAATAAGGCGAAGATTTGCTTAATTAAGTTGTTAAGAAACCAGCAAACCCTGCAGCTGTCTGAGACCACAGCAAATTTCGTTTATGGGAAAGACACTGTGTGTGGGTGAGTGTTTGACAGAGAGATAGAGAACTCTATCTTTCAGTTTTACTTGTTACTTTTAATTAGAGTTTTGGTGGTGTTGCAAATGGCTCAACTTTGACTGAACATTCTGAATGATGAACAGATACCCTTGAATGGGTTTTAGTTTAAACATAACCAGATAAACTGAATTAAACAGGAACAGTCAACTTAACTGGAATGAAGTTATTTTATTTTTGAATTAAATTAAATCTCTATAAGCTAAGCCGGTTTAAGCATTCTTAATGCAGATTCAGTTAGACAGAGTGTCATTGTTTCTTATAGCGTTTATTAATTATTTTTTTTTAGTCAGTTACTATGGAAGACATTGAAATGCTTTTTCTTGAAAATAAAATAGTATAATACAATGCTTTGGGTGTGGTGTAGTTTAGTTTAATTCAGCTCTGTTGCTATTATTTTCAATATAATGGCCACTTTCTGCACTTTTATTTTGGTATTCCAATTGAAAAGAGTCATTTCCGGTTGCCGTCTCGTAACCATTAGCGTTTAACGGTTTCTTGGTCAAAGCCACAGGTGTACAGGTGTTAAAAATTAATACTTTTGAATCACCTGTTAGGCGGTCTAACCAGTAGAAGGTCTCTGAGCCAAAAAAATAGATATATATGAAAGGAAATGAGACGAATTAAAAAAAAGGGGGACATCCACCGCCTCGACTGCAAAAAATAAATTTCGTCACAGCTGAAGCAGGTAAGTTAATTTACACACACGCACACAAAAAAATTTAGAAAATGAATTTTTTACAATAACCTAAAGGTGATTTGATGCTTAGAAGTTCTTAATACCAACTAAAACTTGGAAATAAATAACTGGCAGTAATTATTTTTATTGTCAAATTACTGCATTTACTGCTTGTAGTTTATATTTTAACTGGACACGGTTAAAATATTAGTTGTGGCACGTCCTAGAGGTACATGAGGAAATAATTTTATCATTGGAGGTTTAATTTGGGTCGTACATTACGTTTTAATCACTTAATTAAGGATATGCAATCATTGGGAATAAAACGGGGATCTTACATTTTTAATATAGTTTGAAACTTGAATTGACTAACCTGCTTAGAGAAAAGAACAAAGTCAATCTTGACTTTCCAAGTCCTGCTCTGTTTTTTATAAGCAGGTTTTAGTCTTTTATAAGGTCATAATGTTCTGTAATTGGAATGAGTGTATTGTCACTGAGATGAGCTGCAGCAGATGGCAGAAACTGCAGCTCCATCTGCAAAAGTGTAACACATCTAGTGTCAATTAACATTGAAGTCTTAGGGTAATGATCCACATAATCTCTGTTAACAGTAATTACAGGTTATATTTTTGATAACTGATTTGATAATTATCAAATAAGAATGAATGCTCAAATAAATAATTAATAATTTGATAATTTGATAACACAGTGTGTGTGCAGAGCTTGGTGATATGGCCTCAAAAATAATAATTGTTTTTAATAACCTCACTTTTTTAAATTAAAATAAATTTAAATTTATTTTTAGTTAAACCAACAACAACAGAGTGCAGTATTAACTTTGATATGTTATTTATTCTAAGATAAATGTGATGCAAAACTCCTTTTATCAGATGGAATACTGCAGGAATAGATTAGTCGTGCCACTAGTTTTAATTGCTACGGGCTATAGAGAAACTTTACAGCAATGTCGGACATCACAAGCAAAACCCACTTCCAGGGGATGGGAGAAACTGTGCCAGTTTTGGAAAACTTTGGGAAAACTGTTCAACATTCAGCACACACTGCTACAATATGGTTTGTCAATGGAAAAAAAAACTTCATCTTGAGGATGTTATGGAAAAATGGAAGCTTGTGAAAGCAGTGGTACCATACCACAATTATGTGGTTGTTGTTACTGGTTGCTGAGGAAGCGTTAGAGGTCAACATCACTGCTCGATGTCTGGCTGCTGAACTGGATATGTGGATATGGGGTGACAAACTGTCCCAGCACAATTCTCCACACATTCACCTTTATGCACCACAGTGCAGTACACAAACGCACACCACATCATCACTGTCTGTCTTGTGTCTTTACGTGTTCTGTCCTTTTGTGCTCCACTGTCGATGATTTTATTCCTCTGACAAAAATCAAGGTTTGGGAGTTAATAAAGCATGTTAGACTATCAAAGAGGACTTTTGAAGGATACACTTATGCAAGAGAAAACAATTGCTTCAAGATTAAATTGTGTATATGTTCAGGTTTTGCCACAAACTATTATTGTATATGAACGACAGTTGTTTTTTTTTTTTTGTTTTTTTTTTTTGGGGGGGGGGTGGGGGTATTCCTTTGGTTTGGTCTTTAATTACTTACTCTGCAGTAAAAATTAACTTTGACAGCAGTGGTGCTTGTAATATGTCAAGAGTTTACAATGAGGGACACAAAGGTCACAATTTGGAAACAGTGCCTAATAGAGGCTTTCACATGTAAACTGTTAATGGTTTGTGGAGAAATTGGTATTTGGCTATTAACAGCCCCCCACCACCATAACCGCTACCACCACATACCATATTTAATACTGAATTTGCCTAAGTGCAGTGTGTGGACTGTGAACAATTGCACAATCTGCAGTATGTGGAGAGAAAAAGAAAACAAAACCTGATATGTAAGTAGTCATAAACACTGTTATATTATTATGTAATGGGCCACTACAATGGAAGGGGGTTACAGTGATCATGTGACGATCTTCCATTTATGCTGCAGTGTCATCACTTTTACAGTAGCATTGTGCGTACTAACGACAACCACCACGTCATAATACTGTACATGCTCTATTGTATGAACATTATGCTTTATGACAGTGGTTCTCAAACTTTTAATACTGCGTACCACTTGAGAAACTGTTCAGCTCTCTGAGTACCACCATGATGACCAATTTTAAAATATAGCCACATATGCCCTCTAAATTAGCTTGAAATTCACACGAGAGATGTTTATTCCTTATTGTATTTATTTATTACCTGAATTTCATTTGAAATGTATTTATAATGCATTGTATGTTTCTGATTTAATAAAAAAAAGAAAAGTGAAAATGTGGAAAGTCCTGACATTCCCCCACGTACCACCAGAGAGCGCTCGCGTACCACCAGTGGTACGCGTACCACAGTTTGCGCACCACTACTTTATGGGGTTCTGAAAATGGCAACAGGCAAACTTTAGATCTCCAGTGCACCAGCAACATGTTGCCCCTTCAGTGATGTTACATACATGTCCGGTGCTCATTGGACGAAAGTAAGGTTGATGAACAACTGAAAAAATGCAAACAAAAGTACCCTACATGTAGAGCTGGATCATATGGGCAAAATGTATATCACAATATATTTAATTTTGATTGATACAATATAATTCTGATATTGATATGATAAAATTATTATATAACTTAAATATTCCAAATAATTTGAACATTGATTATTTTAGTTTTATGTGACTAAAACCTTCCTTTTATTTCACTTGACACAAACCTGTTGGCAGAAAGACACACAAACAAGTTACACTGGAAGACAGCTACCTTGATATACACACTTGGTATGATTATATATTGATGGGATTCAGACTTAAACTATTGACTGTAAGGGATTTGAGTGTGTGTGTAAGAAGGTAAGGCAAGTTTATTTGTAGAGCACAATTCATACTCAAGGCAAATCAAAGTGCTTTACAGATGCATAAAATCACAAGGCAAATAATGATTCCATAAATCATACAAGCATAAAAAAAATCATTAATAACTTAAGTTAAAAATTAATTTAAAAGAAGAATAAGTTAAATTAAAAATGAAGAGCGCAGATAAAATCCTTTGCACATCTAAACAGAACTGTTTTCAGCCTGGATTGAACATTGTGAGAGTTGAGGACTGTCTCAGATCTTCTGGAAGACTGTTGCAGATGCAGTGACACAATGAATCCACAGGGGGGCAGAGTAGAGTCAAAACCTGACACTTTCGAATGGAACTGTTGCAAAGTTGTAATTGTGAGCACTATACACACACACATACAAAGCTTAAATTGAAAACACTGTATACGGAGCCTAGCTCTTCTTCAAGACTGGGTCTTTAGAAAATATTTTTCTATACTGATCTGTGTAAAGGGGTGAACATAAGCAGAGCCGATGTATGTAGGCGACATTACGGCGCTACGGCAGCAGCTCAACAGGTGCCTGTCGGCTAATGTACATTAACAGCAGGTTAACATGTCTCTGCACATGTTGAGCATCGAGATTTGATACAGATACAGGCTGGTATAACATGAGTTAGTTTTTTGGACCACCTTTGGGTTTATTTTACCACTTTGTAAGGGCACGTCTTACCTTCGCTTAGACCGTATCTTCGTCGCTTGAATTAAGCCTCTTCCACCACGACTTCTTCTGCGTCTTCTTGATTTATATGCATGTTTGCATGTCTATTAACATAATTGATTGTGCTGCACTCGACTCTACTGCCTTGCCTGTGTTGTGATGGGTGCGTGACTTGGAGTTCGACTGGTTAAGCCTATGCATTCATTCTGTTCGTGCATTCTGGTTGTTGTTGTTGCTGCTCTCACTTGTGGAAGTAAAGTGAAGTTGCTGTGTGAAACGGTTTCGTGCCCTTGTCATTCTTGGACAGTTCTACTTCTACGACTTATAAATTTATAGACGGCGTCACAATGCATACCGCTACCCAATGCAGCAGAATTGAAACGACACGTCATTCACAAAGTTAATGAACGCCACGAATTAATGAACGTGTGGGAAACACTGGGGTCCCAGGATTGACCCCTGGGGAACCCCACAGGTCATGGCCATTTGGTCAGAGACACAGTTACCAATTTCAACAAAGTATCTCGTGTCCCTGAGATAGGACCTGAACCAGTTTAAAGCAGTTTCAGAGATTCCCACCCAGTCTTCTAATCTCTGTAATTAGATCACGTGGTCAACTGTGTCAAAGGCAGCGCTGAGGTCCATCAGAACTAAGACTGAGACTTTGCCTGCGTCTGAGTTCAGGCGAATATCATTTATCACTTTTATCAGTGTTGTCTCAGTGCTGTGATGGGACCTGAAGCCTGATTGAAAACAAGACAGGAGAAAACCAGTAAGATACCACTTTTTCTAGGACTTTGCCAAGGAATGGCAGGTTTGATATGGGCCGATAGTTCTTCAGTACTGTGGCATCAACACTGCTCTTCTTTAGACGAGGCTTAATGATAGCAGTTTTTAAGGTCTCTGGTGTAATGTTCCAGTCTGAAGTCAGATGTTGGTTAAATCAGTAAGTTGTGGTAACAAACTGCTTACCAGACTTTAGAAATGTAGTGGGCAACTCATCAAGGCAGCACATTGATGCTGCAGATGATTTCTTTGACTGTTTTGTCAGTTACAGGTGTGAAATGTGTCAGCTCTAGGTGTCTAGTTGGCAGCAGAGTAGTTGTTTGTGTTGTGGAAATTATTGAATTTTTAATACCTTGAACTTTGTCATTAAAGAATATTGCAAACTCATTACACTTTGTAGAATTGAGTTCTCAGGGCAGTGA
Organism: Hirundichthys speculiger; assembly: GCA_018398805.1. Lineage (NCBI taxonomy): Eukaryota > Metazoa > Chordata > Actinopteri > Beloniformes > Exocoetidae > Hirundichthys > Hirundichthys speculiger. The sequence continues at coordinate 1,745,108 of JAGFBZ010001790.1, read as the reverse complement.
AACTGGAGGGTTTGTTAATCTGTTTACTGTAGCAAACAGGACATTAGAGTTGTTAATGTAGTTTTTGATGGTTTCAGAAAAATAACTCTCCCTTGTTCTACGCAATGTTTGGTTGAACACACACAACTTTTCTTTGTAAATCTCAATAATGGCACTCCCTTTTCTGTGCCCTGACTGAATCTTCTCTTCCCCATGGCACCTTTTGCCTACTTTTAACCGTTCTAACCTTGACAGGAGCAATGGTATCCAAAACCTTTAAAACACTTGATGTGTAATAACATTAGAACACGGGGGGTATTTTCAAACCGAATCATTTCCATAAACTGTGTTCCTGTGCTGTCATTTATGATTCTTCTCTGAACAACTGCAGACCCAACTGCTAGTTTGGGTGAAACAGGTCAAAGAAAACACAAAAATGATTGGATAAAGCAACATTGATGACATCTACATTTGAAATAGCAACACCCTTTGAGATAAGCAGATCTAAAGTGTGCCCCCTTTTTGTGGGTGGGTTCAGTCACAGCAGTAACTTCTTGCTTATTTGTCATGGGTTACAACTACATGCACATTCAAGGATGCTTATTGCGAATGACGATAGAGCTATTCCTAGAAGTGTTATATCAAATCAAATCAAATCAAATCAATCTTTATTTGTATAGCGCTTTTCATGCAAAACATGCAACACAAAGTGCTTTACAGAATTAAAAACAAATAATCACAATAAAACCCCTTCCCTCCCACCCTCCATACTAAACACATACACACGCACAATCACAACCAATAGGGCGACATGGCATGGCACTGAGGATTAAGGTATATCTATATCTATATCTACGTAACATGATTAAGCTCTTTCTATCAAAGCTTAAAATTAACACTTCCACCGCATCTCGATTGTTTTGATCTCAAATTATTTGTGGATATTGTGTTTTTATAACAAACATTATTGTCTAAACTATGTGTTGATGTTGGGACAATGTGTATATATGTTGTGTAATCTTTCCTACTCTCTTTTACCACCTTAGTTTATTCTTTTTTCCTCTCACCAGCATCCTTCTCCTTTCTTCTTCTATCACTTCAGAAACTGCCTTTTTAGAATTTATTTTGGTAAATAATCTGTGACAAAGAAATATCAGATTTCTTGAAGTATATGTCCAATGTTTTGACTGATGACCAGCACATGGCCTGTACACAATATTCTCTCATTTCTCTCTCATTTCTTCACATCTGTATTCTCACTTTTCTGAATTTGACTTTGCCGTACAGCTTGTGTGACCACACTTACTCACTTGCCCTTTTTAGTTTCCTGTCTTATTTTTGTCCTCAACCTAGATATCTGCCTTTACTCCTCCATCTCCACTTCTACTCCCCCTGTGATACGCACCTCTCCCTCCCCCAACCAGGCAACCACCACTGTTTTTCTTTCTCTCCGGCAGTCTCCCGTGTTGCATCCATCCATCCATCCATCCATCACTCTGTTTTGCAATGACGAGATGTGGAAATATGAAAGGCTGAGAGACAAGTACGAGCAAAGGTGAGGGTGTTTTCTGGGGAAGGAGGAAACGCATTCAATAAGAGACTTCGCTTTGGGGAGATCAAGGGAGGAGAGTGTTGGCTTCTCTCCTCTCTCCCTCTCTCCCCCCTCCTTCTCCACACACTGCCTCTGCTCAAGCATGTGTGTTGGTGTGTGCGCCTCTCCCAGCTCCGCTGTTGTTCGCCACCGCTACAGATGAGCTAGGAAGAGGAGGAAAAGCGGATGTATATGGCCAAAGGAGAACGGGAGGAGTTTCGATCGGCGTGCAAGACTAACCAGCGGCTCTGATCATCGACTCTCCCTCTCTCTTTCACACACACGCACAAACACACGTGCGCTGTCAGACTCGCATACACTCACGCCAGCTGGATGTCTTCGCGCTAGGCTGAACGAGAGAGGTGCTTTGGCTTGTCATTAGTTGAGGGCATGGGAGATCATGAGGAGCCTTGACATGTGTTTGTGTGCTGTCAGCTTGTGTGTGGAAGAGTTACCGTGTGTGTGCGTATGTGTGCATGTGTTTTTTTTGAGTGTAAATGAGGGACTTAAAATACGTGGGCAGATTTTATTTGCTTGTGGCTAAAGTCACTCTCACCTCTTGCTCTGAGTGTCAGAGAGGACTTAACTGGTATTTTTGTCAGTGAAATGGAGCAGATAACAGAGGGAAACTGAGGATGAAAAGGACAGGGGCATGTTGGGATTTGGGTGTGTGTTAAGTGGGTGTTTGTTGGGGTTGTAGTAGATTCGCAGGCAGCCTGGCAGCCACAGCAACTCCAAGTTCAAGAGAGTGAAAGTGCACATGGAAAGGGAGGGATGCCCTTAGGAAGCATTTTTCTTCCCTGTCACTTTATTTCTGTGACTGTTTGTCAGGTTTTAAGTCAAGCCTCATACTTAATACTTCCTCTCCTGTGTCAGAGGTGTTGTGTCAATGCTCATTTGTTGCTTGCTGCAAGTTTCCATTTCAATCTTCTTTTGTTCTTCTGACCTGTTTCTTCCATTTTTTTCTGTCTTTGGACTCTTGTTTCCTTTATAATTATGCATTGTTTCTTCTCAATGTCTGTGCAGGTGTGAGTGCACAGGGGGCTCCCTGGCTGAGGAGGTGGAGGGCTGAGCATGGATCTAAAGGAGAGCTGTGGGAGTCAGGGGAGCCATGAGAGTTCAAGCCTGCGCCCCACCTCCTGGCAGGCCTTCGCCCATACTAGCACGCTGCACGGCTTGCGCTTCATCTTCCCATATGGTCAGGCCAGCGCACGCCGCTTGCTTTGGGCTGCAGCTTTGCTGGCCTGTCTTGGACTGCTGGCCTTGGAGAGTGTGGAGCGACTGGGGTATTTCCTCTCGTACCCTCATGTGACCAGCATGGATGCCGTAGTCTCAAGCAGTCTGGTTTTCCCTGCTGTGACCATTTGCAACCTTAATGCTTATCGCTTCAGCCGGCTCACGCGCAATGATCTGTACCATGCTGGAGAGCTGCTCGCCCTGCTGGATGTACACCTGACAATCCCCCAGCCTCACCTGGCTGAGCCCGATGTGCTTGCTTTTCTGCAGGAAAATGCTAACTTCACAGCCTACAAGCCCAAAGCATTTAGCATGAAGGAGTTCATTGATAGGGTTGGCCATGACCTGAAAGAGATGATGCTCTACTGCAGATACCAAGGCCAGGACTGCAGCCACACTGACTTCAAAACTGTGAGTCCACTCATATCTTCTTTATCTTCTTTTAAATGTTGGTTTTGAGCTGTGCCCAGCTACGTTCATACATTCTCTAAAGTCTCCAGTACATTAGAAACTCTCCTTGTGTGGTATTTGTTTTTTCTCGGTACTTCTGTTTTGCTTCACAGATTGCTCCTTTAGCTTTTTCAACAAATATATAATATTTTGCTGTTGCCTTGTTTTTGTCCTCACTCTTGATGTAAAAGCTCTGTGCTACTGGCAAATACTGTACTGTGACAGATCTAAAGTATTTTAGTCACTGAAGCAAAGTAACTGTTTTGTCATGGGCAATATTGACTGAATTCCCTTGAATCCAGCTGTCAACTTCTTTATTTCTTTAGCCAAGTATTTTCTTTTTCTTTTTTAGAGCAAGTCAGAAAATCCTAAAATCTTTCTGTTATTGTTGGATGGCCTATGAAGTAGCAGTCTTCTTTGTTGGCCGATAAAAAGGAGATGCTGTTAATGGCCTTTATGTTTCAAGTGTTTGGCTTTATAGCAGCACAAACAGAGGAGGTTGTGGAACGAAACTGGTTTTGACACTAAAACATGTTTCCCAACATCCACTTGTTGCACTCTTGTTCCCTCAGGCTCAGTCTAAACGGAGTCCATTTGTGTTTAAAGGAACACCACATGGCATATACAAATTGAATATTAGTAAAGGAAATGCTTATTTTTTTTGTGGGGGGGGGGGTTAATTATTACAAATAACATTTATTCAGACTCTTTAAAATACTGTTTCTGACCTTTTGGATACATTCATTGTGTTATGCTTTTGTGAACTGTTGTGTGATGCATCACAATGACCAGCAAGCATGTTAGTTTCACTGGTATCGCACTGTTATAACCTGACAACTTTTGAAGTTTGTATTTACCCATTTGTCATTGTCATGATTATTAAGGCATGTTTGACAGTGGTTTGGCTTTATTATGTCATATTTTTGAGTCATTTTTTATTTTATTTTATTAAAGATTTCAAAAGTAAGTAAGTCAAACATCGCTGCTTGTTACAGCAACATAACATTTTATAGTCTCAGTCAATAATCTAAAAGAAATTGAACAGCATTAAATGGAACATTTTAGAGAAAAAAAAACATGGCTGTCCCAGCTGTTATGTTGGTGCAAAAAGTCTGTCCATGTGAAACCATTTTATCCTGGAAGTTCACACACTGAACAAAGTTGGCTTAGCACTGCATCGGTGTGTGGTTACAGGTGGCTTGTGGGCATTTTTTATGTCTTTATGATTAAAAAAAAGATGATGATGATGATGATGATCATAATATCTCTTTTCCACTTTTTGGAGGTAATAACAGATGATTAAAAGATTTTAGTAGCTTATTTCGTATTCTTTTTAGTATCTTTATATGTACTGAAGTCAGTACTGTAGAAGTGTCTGTCAAAGCCATTTACAACAACAAGCATCCTGTAAGTATGATTATGGTGGTACTTCAGCACTGAATTGTTTTAATCACAGTTTACATATCACCCTAATTCATGAATGCTAAAAACCTAACTGTTTTTGTATTTGGGCCAGGTCGATCAGTCAAAAAAATTTTAATTGGACGGAGTAGGATATACACAATGCACCAAAGGAACAGTGAACAACTTGGCTTTAACCCAGAAAGACCATTTGCACATAAAACACCATTGTGTATGCTGAAGATATCACATTTCCTTTACGTATGTGTCTTTGGTAATATAATAGGCATCTGCTTTAGTATTACGCTGCTTTTAACTTTTTTTTAGTCATGAGCAGCATGGATGAAATCACACAGCGAGGTTTGAAATGTGAAGGCGTGGCAGCATGGAGTTTCAACAAACATGTTGTGTTGCCCTTTATGGCAGTGGCCCCCAACCTTTTTTTGCGCCACGGACCGGTTTAATGTCAGGCAATATTTTCATGGACCGATCTTTAAAATGTGTCGCAGATAAATACAACAAAATAAAGTGATACGACTGGCATAAATGGGGCCCTATGAAATGTGTTTTCTTTTTTCTCCAAAACCAGTTTGAATTTTTTTCATTTTTGGTGTTTTTCAGTTTTTAATTTTTGAGACTTCTGTTTTAAGCATTTTATGCAAATTTAACCCCAAGACAGTATGTAAAGTAATGAAATATAGAGAATTTAGGGAAACTCTAAACTTTAATGTTTTCATACTTGTAAACATATTGTGTCCAACAAAACATTCATTTTTTCGACAAAAAATTTCAAAAGTTCTTTTTATGAAGTAAATAACTTAAAAAAAAAATCAAAAAGGGTAAAATCAATTTAAAGTGCAAAAGAGAAAGGAATTGCAACAGCAGTAAACAAATCATTTTAGTCTGTTTTATTTCTTCTGTTATCAGACACATAGTTTGTCATGACTTAGCTGACATTTTTCAGGTACAGAAAAAATATATATTTACTGTAGCTTATGTAGATACTATGAAATCCAAAGCACTTAACACTTGTTGTGTGTATGAGTGTGTGTCCGGGTTTTTTTTTTTTTATCTTAAGGTGTTCCAGCTAATACACACATCCGTTTAAATACACAATTGCCAGCCTCTTTGTGTTTGGCTCAGTGAGTGACTCGGCTTTTTACATTTGTGCTTTTCACTCATTAAGTGATCCTCGCACGTATCTTTTCATGTCCATTCAACTGTGTGCTGGCAAATCTTGCAGAACATTGAATCGCCAGACACATAATAACCCCGGAGAAACTGCTCTGCCCTGTACATGGGAGTAAGCTGCTAGTGAAGGGATCCTATTGTATTTTGAAAATATTTAATTTGTGTTTTGTCTGTGAGAATACAGTCGTATAAAATGTTTTGTAATAGATTTCTGTGGAAAACAGTGGCGATTGGGGGGGGGGGGGCACGATCAGTGTGAGGGCCTGATCAACGCTGCTTGCAGCTTCAATTTGAAAATAGGATTTTCCTGTGATATCATTTTGGGCTTAACAAACATTTTTTGAGTATTTATTATTACGAAAGAATACATTTACTTTCATGTTTGAATTACTTATTATTGTCAAATAGCTTTGACGTATAAGACAAGACAAGACAAGTTTTTATAATTTATTGGGGGGGGGGCTCAGAGAAAACCCACTGAACGAAGAGCCTGGGTTGCCATGTTTTTACTGTTGGATGCCAATTACCTTGTTCTCAGTCCTGATCTTGGTTTATCTCCTCATACTTTTATTGATGAATTCATGGTGGAGTGATGGATTTTTTTAAAATTGCCTCGTCAAAGAAGGCTTCTCTTGTCTATTTGAGTTCTTGTCTAACACCTCTTCTGGCTGTGGGATCTGGATGAAACAAGCCCTTTTTGGGAATAACTTTCTGGCTCTTTTAGTTCCATGAATGATTGCAGTTGGCTGATTATCGACTCTGAGCTCCTCTCTCGCGTTAACACTTCCATTATTGCAATCAGCTCTTCAGGAGAACAAATATAGTCTTCTTCATTTCTCCTCTCATGTTTATACTCGCGCAGACATGCTGGTGTCATAAATGTTTTTAAATCGCCCTCACATGGAAGGCTTCTCTTGTCTTGGTTCTTGTTCAGAAACTTCTGGTTTGGAGACCAGTGGTCTCACAGGTCTCCACCAGCTCAGAGACTTCTTCTGGTTGGGAGTCCAAATCAGTTTCACTGGACTCCACCAGTGCAAGGACCTCTTCTTGTTCTGAGAGTCCCATTTTTGACATCACCTAATCTGGAATAAATACATCCTCATTAGGAGTAAAAATATGCTCCTCTTCATTTCTTCTCTCATGTTTGTACTGGCGCTGACATGCTGGTGCCATGAATTTTTTTAATTGTCTCCGTAAAGAAGGCTTCTCTTGTCTTCTGGAGTTCAAGGGTCTCACCTGGTTCTGAGACCAAGTCTGATTCTATGATCCCATCCAGTTCAGAAACCTTATTTGGTTCTGAGACCAAGTCTGATTCTATGATCTCATCTACTTCAGAGACCTCAACTGATTCTGAGATTAAGTCTGATTTTGTGATTTCATCCAGTTCAAAGACCACACCTGGTCTTAATACCAAGTCTGGTTTTAAGATCTCATCCAGTTCAGAGACCTTTCCTGGCTCTGGTTCCCATAATTTTAGCCATCTTTTCTCAACAAAATAAAACTTCGTCTGGAATAACTTCCTGTTCTTGAGGAAATTCTTTGAGGTCCTCACACTGGTTATCATTCACAGAGGGTTCTGTTGTCTTCTTTCTCCATCGATGCTTCTTTCGTTTTTGTTCAGGAAACCCTTGCTGTTTGTAGACCAGTTCTGTTTCTTTGGCTTTTATCATCTTTTTTTTTTTTTTTTTCTTTTTTAGCTGCCCCCTAAGTCTAGGTAAGTGTTCGCATCCAAGGTCACCACCAGACTAGGGCTGGGTTAAACGATTATTTTTGTAATCGATTAATCTAGAAAATAGTTTTTCGATGCATCGATTAATCTAACGATTCATTTTTAAATCCGATTCGATTCGATTTCGATTCGATTATCTCCCCATAATTTGACCTATATAGCAATTAATGCAAATTTAGCTCCATGAATAAAACACAAATTTCTTCTTTCAAGTTCAAAAATGAATTGTATTGAACAATACAACAATAAAGTGCACACAGTTGTAGTGCAATGGAATCCTATAATAAAAACAATAAAATAAAACTTTCTTTCAATAAATAAAACTGCAAAAAAACACAATCTGAACCAAAATCTTATCAACATAAAATAAATAAAAAATAACAGCAGCGGTGACAGCTGCAATTTACAATTTTGTAAATTACAGAACAACACAATGTGTGACAGCAGCACCTTAGCCTAATCATTTAAATCTGTGAAATAAATAACAAATAAATTCAAGTATTAGGCCTATTACAGTTAAGTGAACAGTAGTTTAACTTTTAGTAGTTAGGATGCTCTCAGTAAGTGCAGCAGCCTCCTGGGGGTGCAGGGGGTGTGTTTTTTTTCATCTGATAGTACAAACTTTTCTGCTTATCCCTGTCCCTGAAAACATAAATCACAAACACAGTGCACAGGTTTATAAAAATATATACTTCTAAATTATCTGCCCATACCAATAAAGTATTATAATAATAATTAATAATAATAATAATATAATAATAATAATAATAATAATACATTAACCTAAAAGTTGAAAGTTAAACTAACTTTAGCGTGTATTTGAGGAGTGTGTGTCCGTGTCAGTTAAAAAAAAGTGTGTCAGCAAGAGGCGAGTGTGTGTGAGGGGCGCGTGTGTGTGTTTAAGTGTGCACATGTTCTGTGTGTGCGAGGCTGGAGCACAAGTTACGTAGTTCGGTTTGGATGAATGACGGGGTTAATCACCGCAAACAAGGAAAGAAAAAAAAGTTGAAAACTTACGGCGTCTTCTAGTGCTGGGCGATATGGAAAAAATCATATATCACGATATGGACTATTTTATATCACGATAACGATATATATCACGATATACCATAATAAAGTATGTTTTCAGTTATTCTCTGAAAAGTTTGACAAAAATTTCATTGCTTACTTCTCAACTTTATTTTGAAAGGACATTTAGCTGAACTGTCACAAACATACATTTTAGTGCAGCAAAAACAGGTAGGTACAGAGGTACAGTAGCTTTCACATTTTTTTTTAAAGTGCACAACAGTTTCTGAGAGGAAAAACACATTTTTGCACTGAAGTTCAGCTATAAAAAATAAACACAAATTATTTTTCAACTTTCTGAAATCTGTAACCTTGTAGTGCAAAGTTTGCAAATCAATATAAAGTGTCTAAAGTAAACATCAGGGTTGAAGAGAACTCTGTTTAAGGCATTAGCCATGAATAAAAGTGCAAACATAAAAGGCTACTTTGTAGAAGTAGATATGATTCTATCAAATTTATCGTTGCAGGTTATTTAATTACATATTTGCTGTAATAATTGATAAAATTAGGTTAGAAACGATAGAAACGATAGAAGAGAAATGGCACGATATACACTTTTATATTGTTCCCACGATATATATCGTCATATTGCCCAGCACTAGCGTCTTCTCCTCCACACGAGCAGCTCCCGCGTGCCTCCTCTTAAGGTGCTGGTGCATCGCGGTAGTGCTTTTATGATATGCCGTCTCTATTTTTGCACAGGTCACAGACCACCGAATCGTTACCTTTAGGTGTAAAGTACTCCCATACTTTTGACATCCTGTTACGAGATAGCTTCTTCTCCCCCGACTCGCTGCTACTCGATACCGCGGCCGCTGCCATTTTTTGATTCTGAGTGACGACGCATCGACGTGCAGATTTTGCGTCGACGTATTTTTTGCGTCGACGTAATCGATGACGTCGACGCGTCGTCCCAGCCCTACACCAGACATTTTTGGGGGAAGGTGCTGAATCCAGGAGAAAGAGAAAGGGGCGCTCAGTTAAATTATTTGTTTTTGAACTGGGCTGTAAATATGTTTAATTCTGCTGCAAAGTTGACCCTTTTTAACATTGGGGTTGATGGGGATTTGCTCTGTTTTGCATCTTGCACCTAGTGGTCAGTAGACAAACTACAGAATAATGCATTTAATGGATTAGCATCAATCCAGAAGTGGGATGGTTGCTGCTTGGTGATATTCTGCCTCCATTGATGTGGAATAGTATTGCTGCATTGTAAAGGTTAATTCTTAGCTCATAAACATGCATATGGTAAACCAGGTTTTCAGGCAACTGCCATGTAGTGGAATTTTTGGTGACATTTATGACAGCCAGTGTTATCATATGTTATATGTAGGTTCACTATTGTGACGTAAGCCCCTGGCTTTTTTTTAAAGCATTGTATGAAAGGGCAGGAGGGAATGTGAGTTGGTGTGCGTTTGCACATCTTTGTCTGAATGAGAAGAAGAATAGAGGGTTAATGTAGGTGAACTTAAAATTTAAACATGCAGAAATCTACTTCCTCCAACATGAAGCATTCTGTCAGTTTATATCAAAAAGACTTAACAAAAATATGCTATGTATTTTATGTACCATTCTTGGTTGTGCCTAGAATTTGAGGAGGAAAGTTGTTTACGAACTTGACACTCATAAAAACAAAATGGTATGATGGATGTATTGCAGACACCCAAAACACTGAATTACAGCAGGTTAGTCAGCTGAGGTTGTTAGTTATTTTTGTAGTCAAATAATTAGATTTTATTTAGTCCAGTTAATCAACAAAGTTGTTTCTGTCATGGCTTTCGTAGTGTTTCAGTAAAATGTCACAGATGGTTCACCACTGGCCCATGGACTGTTGAAGATGCTGGCTGAAGATGACTGACGTAGCCTGCTACTGTAAGCCCTCGGTGGCATTGCCAGCTTCAGAGGAGTCACTGAAAAGCTGCATGACATCCAGTGTCTTGGAACGCTGCCGATCTATTTCCTCACTTAATCCTTCTTTTGCTTGTCATTGTTCATATGCTCTTTGTCTCTAATGGTTGTGCAAGCTATACTACTCCCTGCATGTCCTGTAGTGCATTGCAATTGCAAAAGAACAATTACCATTTAGCTTGTCATCTGTTACAGGATGCGTTGATGCCAAAAATGCGGTCAACTAATTTTCATTATCAGTGTAATAAAGTATCTCAACTGGTCAGTGTAGAACTTGTGTCAATGGTTTAAATTTTTTTTTTAGGGCTGGGCAAGTTAACGCATTATCGCGTTAACACATTAATTTATTAACGCCAACATTTATTTTATCGCACGTTAACACATGCTGCTCACATGCTTTTGTTTTGAAAAGTCTGTTACTGGCTGCTGCAGAACCGGAAAACAGTAAACATAAGGAAAAGCTAAAACAGACATGGAGAACGGTAAAAAGTCCATGTACTTTACATAGGTAATTTGTAACAACTGCCAAGTTGAACTCCCCGTTAAAAGTTTCTGCTGTTACCTCGGAAATTAGCTGCTTTAATGTTCTGATTGTGCTGAGCCACAATAATTTTGTTGGATTTTGTTTGTAAAATTATTTTTTTTTAAATAAAAACAGGATGACATTAATGCCCTGGCAGTGGCAATAAGCTTTATTTTATTTTACATTTTTCTAAGATGAGATTTACACTAAAAATGTGTTACTGACAAGTGCTGATGTTAAGTGTTTGAACAACAAATGTTATGACAATTTAGTTCATATGGCAGCAGAACATTTCAATAAAAGTGCAATTTACACTACTTTTTTTTTTTTTTTTTTTTTTTTAAAGATTTTTTTGGCTCTAGTGGCCTTTATTGAAAGTAGAGAGACAGGAAGGGGGGCAGAGAGAATGGGGAAGACATGCGGGAAAGAGTCGCCGAGCCGGGAATTGAACTCGCGACCAGCCGCACGAGGACTGTAGCCTCTGTATATGGCCACCTGCCTGCCCTAACCACTGCGTCACCGGGGTGGCCAATTTACACTACTTTTGAATTAATTATTTGATTTTGCTTATACAATGCGATTAATCGTGATTAATCAGGGAAATAATGCGTTAATCGCGATTAAAAATTTTAATCATTGCCCAGCCCTATTTTAAAGTCTAAATTACTTCATAAAAATAATAAGAAATAACAAATAAAATCTTTTACATTTAAGGTACAGAGGATGTTACCAGAGACTATGATGTGATACTCTTGTTATGTTATTGCCGTAATGTAACAAGGAAGCGCAACCTCCCTGTCAGTGGTAAAATTGTCAAGCGTTGACCGGTCCGCAGTTACAAAAGGTTGGGGACCACTGATTTAGACTGCTGTAATGCCCTGCTCTCTGGTCTTCCCAATAAGGACATTTCTAGTCTACACCTACTCCAAAACTCAGTAGCTCATGTGCTGACTAAGACCAGGGGGCGGGAACACATTACACCAGTTCTGCATTGGCTCCCCGTGTGTTTCAGCATCGATTTGAAGGTTCTTTTATTTGTTTTCAAATGTCTTAACGGTCTTGGGCCATCTTATTTATCTGACCTGCTTTTATCCTATCAACCCTCGCGGACCCTGAGGTCCTCTGGTACTGGCCTTTTAATCATCCCAATAGTTAGAACAAAAACCCTCGGTGAGGCTTCATTCAGCCATTATGGCTCTCATCTGTGGACCAGCCTGGAGGAGAACATCAGGACCAAAGAGACTGTTGAGATTTTTAAAAGGAGGCTCAAGACTCACTTTCTAACCTGGCTATTACCTGATTTCCTTTACTCTTTTATTTCTTTTATTTTAATGTTCTTAATCTGTAATGATTTAATTTATTTTTTAGTCTTTGTGCATTTTATTACCATTAAATCTTTAAATTCTATTTTTAAACACATAGCTTTTACATCTCCATATTTCTACATTTTCATACATTTTATCATTATTTTATCTATTGTCTGTTTTTATCCTTTTTTACTGTATTTTTTAATCTTTTAGTTTTTAACTCCAGTGTTTCCTCATGGGGGCCCTCCACACTGGGAGGTGTGTCTGGTCTCCATGGGGGGGCGTGGTCTTGGAGATCCCTCTGGCCTGGAGGACTGGGGGGCTTTGCACAATGTGTAGAGTCTACGGTGGTCTCTGGGACGGCGCCCCCTGTGGTCGCAGGCTGTGGTGCCTCTCGGTGTGGATGGCCTCCCATAGGTGCTTCCTCCTCACCTGGATCCTCAGTGCCCGCCATGTTACTTTAAACTTGTTACTTTGTGCTGTGAAGGTGCGTGCTTGTGTGTGTGTGTGTGCGTGGTGAGAGGGACGGGTTTTTATTATTTGGTTTTGTTCCTGTTTTATGTCTTATTTTAATTTGTGAAGCACTTTGTTTTGCATTTTATATGTATAAAAAGTGCTATATAAATAAAGTTTTGATTGACTGCTTGATAGATGCAATTCTGTTTTAAAACCAAAATACATTTAATTAATCTGTGACCTGATCTTAGTGCTGAACACAACTTTTTAGTATATGCAGATATAGCCAAGGGCATGATAACAAAACAGCGTTTTTAATTTAAAGATGCATATTAAAACACTTAAATAATTTAACAATTTACCGAACACAAATTCTGACCTGCGGCTGATAAAACCTTCATTAATCAGAAATTCCAGTAAAATCTGCCTAAAATAACAATTTAAAAAAGAACAATTAGTAGTTGCTGTCCATTGAGCTCCACAGCTCTTTTGACACATCAAAAAGTCTGGAAATCCAACAGGAGCTGAAACTGCACGGGTGGAGCAGTTTAGGGGAGAAGCTTGTTTTTGAGTGCTGCTGGTTTTGGGTGCAGCGAGTCTAGTCCAACAAAGAGTCTTTGGAAGACCTCAAATGTCTTTGAGAGTTTAGGTGGATACTCCAGATCTAGGCCAGATATTGATCCGAGGAGTAGGGAGCATGCTCCTGCTTGAGTTTCAAGACCAGTAAGCACTGGGACAACCTCGATGATGATACCAGCAGCATCTGGCTCCTGACAACTGTAGATTCCCATAGATGGAGATTTCAGTTCCACATGTATGCTTCTCTCAGCGGTTCCCTGTGTGGACATACAAATTGTACACAATTAGGATAAAATGTCTCATTTGATTGAAATAATGAATAAATTTAAAAAACCCAACAAAACAAAAACTAAAATGAGTAGTTTTGAGAATCAGACATATTACACTATTTTTTATTTTTTTTATTTTACAAAGACTCAGACTAATTTGACTCAGGTCAGAATGAATGTCTCACCTGACATGACTGAGGTCAGAAACCGAGTCAGACCCGACTCAGTTAATCGGACCTGACTCAGTTTCTGACCTGTCAGAGTGACTGACCTCAGTCCTGACCTGAAACAATACTTACTTTGACGTCAGAGATGAGCTCCTCAACACTCTCTCCCAAACACTCAATGAGGCATCCCTCTTCTTAGAGACTGATGTGATTGGATCCTGGAGTTATAAGTGAATAATTAAATAGAATCGTACAGGCAGGCATTGCCAATCTAGTTTGCCATCTCTACTGTTGGTATTCACTACATTAAATAGAGCAGTGTTCTCCGACTCTAATCCTCGGAGCGCACCCTCCTGCATGTTTTAGAAAGAAACATTGAAACATGCAAGGACAGTGGGCCCTGAGGGCAATGGTTGAAGAACACTGAAATAGAGCTTCCAGGAATCCATACAGAACCGAACTTGGACTACAAACAGTGCTGTTAATAATTAGCTTGCATGTTAGCATCAGGCCCACACACATTTCTGTTAGCGGGACTTTCGACAGTGGCAGTAAAAAAAACAGTAGCTGAATAAAAATTATTCTACGAGATAACAATCGTGAAGACAACATTTCTAGACAATATGAAGTACAAACCACATTTGTCTAAGAAATAAACTTTGTAAGGTTAGTTTTGTAGCTTCTTGGCCTACAATATGGGCAAAACATAGTGGGATAACCCAAGCCATGCTTTTGCATTAAAGTTTGAATTAAATATTGCAGCACACTCATGTCCATCCAGCTAAAATCTTATTTTGAGCAATAAAAGTGGTTACTTACATGTTTGTCGTGATATATAGCCGTTTCAGTGAAGAGTGAATGTTGGAGTTATGTCCCCCTGCAGTATCTGGGCATGTCAGAAATATTTTGTTTTGGTAAACTCTCTAAAACTGAGTTTGCTAAATCAGTTTCATGGGGAGTTTGGTAAAATCAATTTAAAGATGTATATAAAAAATAAGTTAGCTAAATTTTCAAACTGATTACTTATCTGTTACTTCACAATAATCAGGAAATGATGGAGTGTAAGACTGGCAATCAGAAAGAATTGAATTGTGTCAATGAGGAGAACCAGTGGAGAACTGGTTAAATGTGATGTTTGTTTTTTTTCCTAATACCTGGGTATTTGACAGAAACAATAAAGAACCTAAAACATGCTCAGCGGGTTGCCTGTTATATCATAAACTGTATTATAAAGTATCACAAAGGAGAGTATATCAAGATAAATGTACAGGCCAAAGGGTTACATCAGAAATTCACAGTTCCTCTCTGTTGAGTCAGATGTGTCGGTGCTCTGTCACTGTCAGTTCCCAGGTATTCTGGGAGCTCGATGCCATTGGAGATGAGATAGTGAAGTTCTATCAGTCTCACACAATTTTGGCTTCAATATTCTGTCTAGAAGTCAGTCAGATCCTTGATACATATTACTCACATGTCAGGGAAGTCTTCCCTTTTTGTGTCTTACTTTCACAAAATGTTCCTTGGCATGAAAGCTAGTTCTGTGAGGACAGGAAGATGTGAGCCAATGAAAATTGCAAAAAAGGTCAATTGACTTCCTTATCATCACTATGACCTCTATCACATAAACCCATACACAATACTGGAGGAGAACTCTTCTCCCTTGATTTATAATATATAATACATTAGATGGTTTAAAAAAAAAAGAGGAACATTGTTCACAATGCATATATTTTCTTATTGATTTTTGTATTTATTTCTGATAGAGTACATTAAGCTGGTTTGTAACATTTCAAACACACTTCTAGAAAATCTCATGTACATATGTTGTGATCAACACAGTTTGCAAATTGCACTTCAAGTGAGTAGTGGGATGTTGTGCCTGTCTACTGATCTGTTGTCATTAGATTTTTAGTGATCTTAAGTGACCAGGGATGTACACATGATGCAAGTACCTCATTGAAGCTGCATTCAGATTTGATGAGCTGGACTCACTCAGTCTTGTCACTGAGAGTGCATCAGTCGCATTATTCCACCTCAGCTGAGTGCAATCTGAGCTACTAAATCCTTTAGGTCTGTGTCAGTAACTATTGGATTGGTGTCGGCATGTTCATCCTGAGAGATGCTCAATGCAGAGAAGCTAATTGGAAAAACAACAGTTGTGGATCACACATCGGATGTAGTGATTATCTATTCATGCCTTCAGACAGACGCTTCCCCTTGAGCTGATCCATATTGCAGTGAGCCGCGGCAAAACTACAAGTGAGAATTTCTCAACTCACGTCTGCCAGGAAAACGTGATATTTATAAATTCATGCTGTTGAATCTTCAGAGTTATGGTTTAAACTTTCTTTGCTCTGTCTTTGCCTTCACATGCAGCCCAGTGAGTCTCAATTTAACTCTCTTCAGCAGCTGTCTTGCATGTTGTGTGACACGTCTTTCACCTCAAGCAGTGTTCAAAGCTAATCGTGTTGACAGAGGCTACTAGAAGGCACTGTCATCCTCTTTGCCCTCTGCCTGTTGCTGCTGCTGAGATCCTCCTGATACCCCCCATTTCTGTTAGCTTATTCTTTCTCTTCTCACTATGACTGAAGCAACACATCCTTAAGTTTTCAAATGTGTCTTGTAAGGGGAAAAATATGAATAAATAAAAATGCAAAAAGATGAAATGCATATGGATGCGCTAGGAGACTTGCATTCAGGAAAAAAAAAAAAAAAAAAAAAAAAAAAAAAAACTAGACAGATCCACCAAAATACATGCATACATAAATGTTGACACACACAGGACAGATATTGCCATGACACTCCAGGGACTCGAGTCTGTGTGTGAATGGCACCGTGATGAATGACCATGGGGAGGATTGTCGAAACACAGGCGTGAGTATGGTGTGACTGATGGATCTGGAGCGTTGCGCTGCATAAAAGGAAATTGGCAACAGTGTTCACGTTTTCAATTCAGTTCAATTCAAAAATACTTAACTCATCCCTGAAGGGAAATTCAATTATTGCAGCAGTTGTCGTTATTTACTTCTCTCCAGTGATGAATGTTATTGCTGTGGGCAGGAAGGATCTCCTGTAGTGGTCTGTGTTGCAGCAAACTGAAGAAGCCTCTGAGGACACTCTGTGGCTGAATCAGTGTGTTTTGAAGAGTTGTCCATGATGATTTTCATTTTATCCTCCTTTGCACAAAATCTTTCAACCATGTGTATAATATACCACTGAGCATTTTTCAAATATGGAGCTTTCTCTTAAGTTTGATTTATGTTTGTAAGTGAGGCCTTCTATAATGTACTTTCTGTGATTTTTATAATTATTTTTTGTAAATGAGCACCTTGGCACAGTTGCTTCTCAAGGAAACTGCAGCATCCTTCCTTACAAAAGCCTGTTTAACTTTTGTCTTTCTGTGTAACATCTCTGTAAGGATTCTGAGTTCTCACAAGGCTGCACTGTCCTAGTTAGTGAGGTTTTATGACGAGTGATGAATGAAAAACCTGTGGTGCCAGTTGATAGAAGAATAAAACCTGAGTTCTGCGGTCAGTTTATGCCACTCTGTTCAGCAGATATGATTCACTTTATTGTGTATTTTTCTTTCACTGTAAATGGGGACCAGATGGCACCGCTATTGTCCTTTCCTACTAAATTTATGTAAGAAACTAACAAAATTAATGAATGATTTCAGGTTAAAAGAAGAGTTTGCACCACAGAAATGCAGAAGTTTGAGATTGTAGAGAAAGAGACATGATTGCACTGAAATATCCACCCATTATCTGGTTACTGGTTTGACCTTTCCACAAAATCTGTTACACTCAACCAAAGTTCAGAAAACCAATTAAGGATTGAAACTAACTAAGAAACCAACCACAGTTTGGCTGAATTCAGAATCTGTGTGTTGTTTTTTCTTTTTTGTTCTTCATATAATAAATAATAATAATAAAGAAAAAAGTTAGGGTGTGTCAAGGCTGTAGGAAAAATTGAACTTGGAAAAATGACCCGGTTTAAAGGCTGTGACAAGAGTGATGGAGGCAGCACAAGACAGTTGGTACCAACAGTTTATTTTTATTTTAAAAAACAGTCGCACCAGCACAACACAGACAAAACCCCCAGCAAAACGCTCTGCCAGCTGCGGTCCGGCCAACTGGGCCCACAGCCCGTTAGCAGAGCCTCAGACACCAGCAGCAAACACAGAGTGGTGACCAAGGATGAGCTCCACAGAGCAGCCATCATCACAGACCCCCCCAACAGCCTGCAGGTGAACCTCTTAAGGGGAAGGAACCGCTGAGCCCAGGTGTGTCTCCTCAGGTTGACCACTCTCCACCTGCAACAAAACAAATCCAAAACAACAAAACACCACCACCTGGTGTACAGGTGGAGGTCGTCGTCACAGGTCCTGAAAATTGTCTTTTCAATTTGCGGATATACATTTTTTTTCTTTTTTTTAAGATAATGTTGTTGACTGTATAGAAGATGCTTATCTATGTTATCCGTAGATTGAACCAGTTTCATATTTTTCTTTGTTTCATTTGGTTTAAAAGTGGAAAAACTTTTTCACAAAAAAAAAGTGAAGTTTTTTTCCCCATTTGGTTCTGAAACAGTATTACCAAAAACATCAATGGTACATGACTTAAGTAAATGGAGATATCTGCATTTGTGGAACCAAATTTCATCTGTTTGGCACTGGCCAAATTTTAATCTTGATCAAACTGAAAGGTCTAAAACACCAAATATTTTTCTTTTGTTTCAGGAAATGCATCCAGTAACCATGAACCAAAAGTGTGTGCTAATAATATATGAATTTGATTAAATAAGCGAAACTGTCATTTATGTAATCAGCTTATACTTAAATTAATATCTTGAAGTGTAAGGAATTAGTTTTGTTTTTATCCAAAGTTCCCACATTTAGAAGTGATGTTGTTAGGAGATCACTTTTCATGCATATGTGTTCCCCCACGGCTCTGAATGCTGATTTATCAGTGACGAGGCAAAACAGCGTCTGCTACTGTGAATCAGATCAGCGTACCTTCCCAGCGCTCCACGTGCGCTTCAGTAATGTGTGTCACCAACCCTTGAGCTAAGCAGGCTGGAGGAGAATCCTGTCTCACACTCAGGTTTTATATGAGATTCATACAACAGCCAGACTCTGCATCACATGGACACTAATTAGCCACTTGTCTTTTCATCTGACTGGAGCCTTGGTGGAACAGCACTGCCAGTATAATGGTGTTGGCTGGATAAAGCAACAGCAATTAGCTGTTACAAGCAACCCGTGGCCTCAGCACTTTGGTGGCAGCTGATTTGCTAAATTTACTTCATTCCACCAGTCGACTACCAGTCACTTATCTTTGTGGTGTGGCCTGTGTGTGTGTGTGTGTCTAATTTATTCTCTTCATGCTGTGTCTATCTCACTAACTGCATTTTATTACTTTCAAATTCATTTTTCAACATTTGAAAGCCCAATGCATCACATTAAGCTTTACTTAGTAAACTGTATTAATCACTGATGTGGCATTACAGTGGCATTTTAGATTCCTGGCAGGCACGGTGGCTCAGTCTCTCAAAGGGCATGGAAAAGACGAGGCCCATCCACTAGCTTTCTGGTCCAAAACATCCTATAAAAGCAGAAACCTCTGCTTTTTTCCCCCCCCAACTTTGAAGAAAAATTAGAGCACTGTTACAGGCAGACATCTTGGTGTGGGTAGTGGTTATGTGATAGACACTGCAGCAGTCTGCAGTGGTGGATTAACTTCAGCTGCTGATGTGTGTTTTGTGATGATACTTAAAGGAACAAGCCTTGTCTCAAAGCCTTTGCCTTATCTTCAAACAACTGATATTTGGATTGTATTAAAATGTAATGCATCATTAATTAATGAAGTGAATTATTCATTGGATAAAAATGAAAATTAGAGAACATGGCTGCAAGCCTTAAGTCCTACATCCATTTTGAGACTTGAAATCGTGAAAAGAATACGTAAATGCCCTGTCCTGCAATCACTCAAGTAGGTAAAACTGTTATCTGGTCTTTCAGTCCCTACCATAAAAGGACTTGGCAGTTTTTCCCCTGACAAGATTCGGCTAGGTAGGATAAATGTCCAACATGAAGACTGATCGACAAGGCTTTTATTTTTTAATTAATTTGTAGACTGCATTAGTTTGAGGTAATGCAGTAGTAAACCTGATGGCCTTTGTGACAACAACACTTATATTCTATTTAGGTTAATTTCAGTACTTAATTAATGATATTGTAGAAGGTTATAGTTGTGGCTGGGAATGATCTCCTGTGCTGGTCTGTGTTGCAGTGAACCTGAAGACTGAACACACTCCATTGTTTCATCACTGTGTTGTGTGGAGAATCTGCCATGCTGTCCATGTGTGTTTTTTTTTTTTTTTTTACTTAGGCAAACATCCTTCTTTGTACAATCATCTGCAGAGCTAGTCCTGAGCACAGAGCTGGCCATCTTCATCAGTTGGTTCAGTTTCCTTTCGTGTCATTGATCTCTTCGATGACTCCCTGAGACAAACAGACAGGGCATGGAGAGGGGTTCAGTGTTTCCAGCTGTAGGGGGAGATGACAATGGTGCTATTCTAAATTCCTTCACTGAGGTGTGAGATGAGACTGTACAGGTGTGACAGAGAAGCTCTGGAACCAGGGAGGGTGTTTGGTCTGCTCGGCTGGATGGCAGGAGAGAAGAATGCTGTACTTCCTCCTGAGTTAAACCTTTTGAAAAGCTTGTTCAGTTCATTGGCTCTGCCCAGGTCTTTATTGGTCTGATTCGCTCTCCTGCTTTAAGCCATTGATCTTTTTTTTTATCCCTGGTCAAGCGTCCAACACCTTTTTCTGCTGGAACTTGTCCTTCAGCTTTTTCCTGTACAACTCTTTTCTCTCTCTCTGCTTAACTTTAAGCTCCTTCTGCATACGCCTCAATAGCTCTCTTTTTCATTCCCTGAAAAGCTCTTTTCTTCTTTTTCAGCAGCTCTTTAAAGTCACTGGTGACCCGGGGCTTTGAAGCACCTAGCTTTCCTGGTGTGGATGATGATCCCTACACAGACTCAGTCATGTTTTTATTGACATCTCCATGGGAGTCACAGAGGCCCTCGTAGTAGCTTCCAAACACCCCTACAATGTTTCTTTAGCCTCCTATGACCTTGCAGTTCTTTGAGTCTCACAGTTTAAGGAGGGTTTAAATGAGGGGTTTACAGGTGGATAGTTTGCTAAATGGAGGATGAGGCAGAGGAGATGTGCATCTTTAACATTTTCATTGACTGAATCCCTTTTATTTTCCTTGCTGGTGACAAACTGTGGAAACATTACAAGTGTATCTGAGAGTGTTGTAGTTGAATATTTTCAGATATGTTTTGGTGTTGTCCTTGAGCCAAACAACAACTGAAGTCACATGTGGTATCAGTAGTGGCTGATGGAAGAATATACACTGCATCCAAAATAACACTGTTGTACTTTTTCAGTCAATACTATAGATTTAAACAGCGAACGTACAAAGTCTGGGGTGCAGAGCTGCTCCTTCACAGTAACAGGTCTTGGATTGCACATCTGTTCCTAACTAGCTCTGCAGTTTCACCTCCTTTATTTTTGCTGCTTTGCTAGCAGTCTCCATCTTACCAGGTGGTCTTAAAGCAGAGTAAAGAGTAGTTTGGGGGGTGGCGAATAGTTATGCATGTCTAAGTTTTCTGTTATTTTGTCCTAGTTCTTGTTTTTTAATTGCTTAACAAGTTAAAAAAAAATCCTTCAAAGTTATACGCATGTTCTATAAATGAAATCATGCAAACCCTCAACCAATCCATTTTAATTCCAGGTTATGAGACAACAAAATACAGGGGGGTAAATACTTTTGCAAGGAACTTGTACACTTTGTACAATGCAATGTACAATGCAATGTACATATGAACTGATGCTGTTGACTGAGCTGCTACCATTGTTTGATCTAATATTTGGTTTGCTATATTCTGCTGTAGCTTGAGAAAGATTTGTTCCAAGAATACCTACATGTAGCACATTTCTGTGGTACACAGCCAGACAGAACAGACCTGGGCTCAACATAAAGTGTGATTTACAAGCATGGTCCCATCCACCCACCTTTTCATACAGAATTGATTTGTTATCTGAAATTATCAAGGCTGCTGTCACATAAAGTTTATAAAAGCTGGTTGTATAGAGAATGTCTGAACTACTCAACTCTGATGCCATAAAGGAGCTTAAAACTTTGGAGCTCTGTGACTTTCAGTGTCTGAAAACTGTGACTGCCAACTGACTATGGGATCGTTTCCAAACATTGGTCTTTAAAACCACTGACTGTAATGAGTCAGTAAAAGCAGACATGACGATTTGTGCCAAATGAATACTGTATTTTCCGGACCCTAAGTCGCACTGGAATATTAGTTGCATCTGTCAAAAAATATGTTGTGCAGAAGAAAAAAATAGATACAAGTCGCATCATGCAATAAGAGCAGAAGATAATTGCACCACTGATAAGCCCCTTCTGGTAGCACGCTGTTCAAGGACCCATCTGTGGACTTTTCCTCCAGCTCTGACCATCGCACTTTCATCCCATAGTTTGTCTTCTTTGATTTTTTTTAAATTAATACATTTTTTTTTTTTTTTTTGGGATGTCAAAAGAAAGTGTGTTACAGTTTTAAAGGTGCATAAAACAAGCACACCCCTTTAGTGACGCCTGCCATTCACACAGAAGTTATCAATGAACTGATTAACTCAGGGGTTGGGTTTATATGACACTATTGTCATTGTTCAGATGAGCTTTTTTCAGTGGGATGTGAATAAAACGCACGTAAAATGCATTCCAGTTTTCCTCTTCATTAAAACAAAAGATGATGTGCAAAACGTTAGTGCCGAAACCTGGGACATGAAGAAATGAATGGAACAAAAGTCTCTTAGTTGCAGAACAGAACTGAAGACGGAAAAAGAAGAAAATGACTGAAGTCGACCATATGAAGAAAAAAAGATCTTTAATCTGCTCCTCTGTGACAAAACTCCTGAGTCAGATTGAGGATGAACTTGGTAAATCACAGATTAATGGAGACACTTTAGAGGAGTTGTTGGAACAGCTGATCCAAAAGGAGGAATGTTTGGATAAAATGGATGGGGAGATGGAGGAAGAATCGAAGACAGAAAAATTGGAAGAGGAAGTTTCAAGGGTATTAAGAGTACAAAGAACACATAACACTAAAACCAAACTAACGGGCGCTCAGAAAACGCAAGGAGATGCAGCGTCTGTAACGTCCTTTGAATCAGACCCCAGGCGTAAAAATGTGAAACTGCCGAAACTTGTGATTGAAAAATACCCAAGAGATATCAGCCAGTGGCAGTATTTTTAGTGACAGTTTGAGAGGGCTGTGAATAATAATCCCAACCTGACAAAAACAGACACATTTTGCTGTTTAAGATTATATCTGACCGGCGCAGCCGCTAATGTTGTTGCGGGATTACCATTAACTGAAGCCAAATATGATAACTCAGCTGCTACAGAATGGATTTGGACGGAAAGATTTAGTGATTAATGAACACATGACTAAACTTTTGAATCTTAATCCCGTTAAAAATGCCAGTGACATTAAAGCACTCAGATATCTGGATGTTAACTGCGAAATTCAGATTCGTAGTTTGGCTTCAGTGACAGTAGTCTGACACTTATGGTAGTCTGCTTAATGTTGCACCTGAAATAGAACACATAGAGGTGCGAACTCTTCACGTTAGTGTTGGACTAGATCAGGGGTGTCAGACTCATTTTCACTGAGAGCCACATCAGCATCATGGTTGCCCTCGAAGGGCCATTATCGTTGTGGGTAATGACGAAATGCATGATGGGAGATGTAGTTTATAGTCTGTGCTTTAAAGCTGCGTAAACTTATTTTAAGTCTTAAAATATTGGTTTAAAATTTAAGCCAATAATGCCCAAGCTCTCGAGGGCCACATAAAATGACGTGACGGGCCACATTTGGCCCGCGGGCCTTGTGTTTGACACGTGGACTAGATGAACAAATAAATCACACACTGTGCTCCTGGGAAACTGTATCCATCGGGATTGTCACAGAGCGAGAATCAAAGAAAAGTGACGAGGAGACATTGCAGTTGTTTGAAAAGTCTGTCCAGTTTAAAGATTCAAGATATGAGGTGAGCTTACCCTGGGAAAATGACAACAATGATCTGCTCTCTAATTATGATGTTGCCAAAAGACGTTTTGATCAGCTTGTTAAAACGTTTCAAAGTAATATGCCACTTTATGATCAGTACACTGACGTCCTTCAAAATTATGTCAGTCAGGGCATCGTGGTGAGTGTGAAAAATATTGACACAGAAATTCCCATGTACTGCCCCCCCCACAGAGCTGTCATTAAAAGGAGCGTTTAACCACAAAGCTCAGGGTGGTGTTTGATGCTTCCTACCATGCGGCTGGTTGTCTGTCTCTGAATGACTGTTTAATGACAGGCGCAAATCTGAATCCTGACTTATTAAGTATTTTGTTAAAGTTCAGACAACACAAAGTGGCATTGATGGGTGACATCACAAAAGCTTTTTTACAGATTTCAATTAGAGAGCAAGACAGAGATGCATTAAGATTCCTCTGGTTGAACAACTTGCCAAAACCCCATTAAAAAGGGCTGATGTAACCATCATCCGCATGACCTGAGTACCTCTTAGCGCATCTGTCAGTCCCTTTCTGTTGTCAGCAACGATCAGACATAATTTGGAAAAATATCAGGAACAATATCCCACTGTGACATCAATGCTTGATAAATGTCTGTATGTTGATGATTTAATCTGCAGTGCTTCCAGCATTACAGGCAGCCGCCGTCCTCTCCATGCAAACCAGAAGTATCCTAAAAGATGCAGGGATTGAATCTGTGTAAATGGAGCATGAATTCTGAGGAGCTAAAAAACCTGTGAGTGGAAATGAAAAATGACGTGTTAAAAGTTCTTGGACTGACGTGAAGAACTGAACAAGATGACTTTGTTTTTGACTTGAGTTTGATGGATTTTCTGGAAAATAAAAAACACAAAAAGAGGGATGTTGCAAGCTGCTGCGGGTGTCTTTGATCCTATTGGATTTCTTTCTCCCTTCACGATCAGTAAAATGCCTTCAACAGATGTTGGAATGTGGATTTGAATGGGGTAGTGAGTTACCTGATGATCTGTTACATCCTTGGCAGTAGTGGAGCTCAGAATTGCCCAACATCAGAGAAATAAACATTCCCAGATGCTGCCATGTGGCGCTCACAAATCAGAGTGTGCCCGTGAAAAAAGAAGTGCACGTCTTCAGTGATGCAAGTGAAAGTGCAGACTGTGCAGCTGCTTACCTGAAAGTCATCACTGAAAATGGTGAGGGCACAGTAACCCTCATCACATCTAAAACAAGAGTAGCACCACTTAAGAAAGTTACGTTATCCAGACTTGAACTTCTCGGTGCGCCAATTGGAGCTAGACTTAGTCACTATATTATTACGCACCTTGATATGGATAAATTTACACTGGATAAAGAGCTCCACAAAACAGTGGAAACCCTTTGTAGAAAACGGAGTCAGAGAAATTCAGAGTCTCTCAGAACCTGCACAGTGGCATTTCTGCAGTGGAAAAGACAATCCTGCAGATGTTGGAACAAGAGGAATAAATGTAACCAAATTGAAAAAGTTTTTTTGTGGTGGACAGGCCCAGAGTGGCTCAGAGAGAGAAATTACTTACTGTCACAATGATGCCGAGCCACATGAAAATGATGATGCTGTAAAAGAAAATCTAACTGCTGTGGAAATTACCAGTTTGACTGGCGCCGAAAGTCAAACTAAAAACGAAATATTGGAGGTAAAAAAAAAAACTACAGTGACCTTAACAAAGTGTTGTATGTAACTCCCTGGGTCCGATGATTCATTCATAACATCAGAACACTACCAAAACGCACAGGAGCTTTAACAGCTGAGGAGATCACGGACTCAGCTTTACTGGATTCATGTGGACACAGAGTCAAAGTTTCCCTGGAGAAATTGTTCAATATAAGTAAGGGCATGAAGTAAACTTTCAGTCAAAAATCAAGCCTTTAAACCCCTTTTTGGATGAGAAAGGTGTGTTTAGAGTGGGAGGTATATTACAAATGGCCGACCCCTGTATCCACCTGGACAAATTAAATATTATCTGAGTTGATCGTTAAAAAACTGTTATCAGATGCTGCATTCAGGTGAGAGATCACATCTGGGTAATTAAGGGAAGACAGCTGACAAAAGTTGGTGCATGTCTGCTTAATATGTTGTAAATATGAGGTCAAAGCTGCAGATTTCAGCCCCCTTATCTTTGCAGCGCATCGAGGAAGCGCCTCCATTTGAAATAACAGAAGTGGATTTCGCTGGTCCTCCGTACGCTAAAGGACTAAACAAGGTCTTTAATTGCCTTTTTCTCCTGTGGAGTCACCCGAGCTATTCATCTTGAACTAGTGACTGATTTGACAACTGAAAAGTTTTTGCTGGCATTCAGACATTTTTTGCCATGCAGAGGATTGTGTCAAATCACATATTCTGACAATGCAAAAATGTTCAAATGAGCTCATAAGGATTTAAAAATATAATGGGATTCCTGTCTTTTAAAGAATTGCAGGATTTCTTCACTAAAGCTGCTTGGTTGGGTGGCATGTGGAGAGGATGGTGAGGTCTGTGAAGACCTGCCTGCACAAAGTGATTGGAAAAGCATGAGGTTGGAAGAAATCGAGGCAGTTGTTAATTCACAAACATTGGCCAGCGTCTCACTGCGCTCCCATCAGCTGGGAAGACATCAGCGGTCCCTGACACAAAACAAGGTCTGTTAACAAAAAGATGGAAATATCGACAGTTGATGATGAACAAATTTTGGACTAGATGGAAAAAAGAATATCGTCTTGAGCTACGTTCCACACACTGCTCCTCTCCAGTAAAAAAGGTCAAGGAGTTAAAACGTGGAGATGTGGTGTTAATCCATGAGGATAAACTGTCCAAAACGTTTTTGGAAAATGGGAAGAATCCGAGAAGTTTATGTGGGGAGGTAAGTTTCTGCCTCGTCATGTTGCCTTCCAAACTTTCTGTAAGAAGACCTGTACAACTTCTTTATCCTCTGGAGCTGGATGTGTGATGAGCTGCCCTCAATCGGCCTCCTCAGCTGAGAGTCTGTTATGGTTTTAAAGGTGCATAAAACAAGCGCACCCCTTTAATGATGCCTGGCATTCACACAGAAGTTATCAATGAACTGATTAACTCGGGGGTGGGGCTTATATACTACTGTTGCCATTGTTCAGATGAACTTTTTTTCAGTGTGATATAAATAACCTACATTTAAAATGAACTCCAGTTTTTCTCTTCATTGAAACAAAAGATGTGGAAAAAGCATGACTGATAGTCTGGAAAATACGGTACATAATCAACAAGTGAGCTGTCAGTGACGGGGCACTGGGTAGCTAAACTGGTTGAGCTGGTCTTGGATGTACAGAGGCTGAAGGTCTTTGCTGCATGTCACCTTCCCGTCTTTATTTTCTTTCAAATAAAGACCACTCGAGCCCAAAAGTGGGAGCAGACCAGCAGCATTGCAAAAGTAGTAACTTTATGTGATGTGAAAGAAATAGAAACTCATTAAGGAGTAAAGGAATGCAGAGCACATATATGCTGAGGCAAATATTTTTGATATACAAGTTACATGTTGCATGACCAGCCAAATGACTAAAAAAAAAGTGCAACTTATACAAGAAAAATACGGTATGTCAGTTTGATACAGTAGAATTTTATGTTGGTAAAGTCTGACTGGTACCAAGAAGTTTTCCTGTAGATGTGCCTGTATTATATTTGATTAAATTAGTTCCTAGTGTTACACACTTAAATATTTCTCATGATTTACTCAGGTTACATTTACTGTGCGTTAGGTTGAATTAGCCCAGAAATTAGAACGTGATTCTACGAATGTGACTCTTGAGTCAAATGTGATTGACTGATGTCGACAGCTTCATTGTTGTTAGTATGGTTCAAATAAGCCCTTTTTCCTGAAGCTTTTTTGCTTTATACCAATTAGTCCAGAATGGATATCATTGTTGTTACTATCCCTCCTTTTTACATATTCCTAACAACATATTGATCATTTGGAAAATAAAGTAATTGGCAATAAGCGATTGACAATTGTCAACTCAAATAATTGAGTTTTTGGCAATGATTCTAGCAACCAGTTTGAACAGTTAATAACTGTAAGCTCTGAATTATTTAGTGGTCCCACTTTAGTGTGCAGATTCTGCATTTTAATGAGGCACAGTTTGACTTCGGAAGTAAATAGAATGGTAATGACATGTTAAAGCTCTATCACAACATTCAGGCCTATATGATAATTTTGTTTAGCTCAGAAAAATGTATTTTCCTGGTTTGAGGTAATTACCCTGTGGTTCGTTAAGCAACGCAGAAAATTAGATTCATGGACACAGAAAGATGTCGGTGCCAGTTTGGGACATGCACTTGTAGTGGGGATATGTTAACTGGCATTCACGCACGTTAAAGGAGGAGAAATGAAAGGAGTACATCTCATAACCTGAGCGAGCTGTCTGGAGATCTGCTTCATCGTGGCCCCGAGAGGGCAAGGAGATGGAACCTGGGTGTGTGTGTTTGTTTGTGGGTTCTTCAGTGTGTGTTTAAGTGCTCCAGGCTATGTTTATATTTTTATGCGTGTGCGGTTTTATGCTGTAATGTGCTGTCGCATGCACTCAGTCTTGGTTTGTTCTGTGTATCGGTGATGCATCTGCTTGTTGCATGTACAATGAGTTGCTTTTAGCAGATATTGACTTCAGCTTATGAAATCAAAGGTCAAGTGCCTGGTAACTTGAATTCCCCTGGCTTGTTTGGATGTCACTCAGTGAAAATTATATACTGTCAGCATCGGTAGTTAACCTTCGAGAAAGGCTGCCTTGACTGCTGTATTGATTGTTTTCAGGAATCCTCTTTTTGTTCACCTGTGTTTTCAGATAGTAAGGTCAGCCCTGGAGCATCACTTGAGGGCAAGATGAGAATGGAGGTTCACATACCCTCCAACTTAATAATTCAAAGTATATATGCAATTGTTCTGAAGTTTGAGTGGTCTGTTAAGTTAAAATATTTTTTTGTTGCTGAAATGATAAACTCTAAATAGCTGTAAACTAAATGGTTTTAAGTTATGGATAGCTTTCAAACTTCAATGTCATAGTTAAAAAAAATTCTTCGACTGATTCAGAATACATTAGAGACAAGTTTATCACAGTTATCTTCATGGAAACTGGTTTCATTTAAACTCAAAGTAATTTCATTTTGATTAAAGCCTAGTTCACAAACTAAAAAATAGGGAATACTCAAGTGATTGAAGAAACAGCAATATGAAATGATGTGTTAGTGTTTTTTAGCTCCTTCAATCTTCTCTTCCTCAGAGGTATTTGTATGACCTTTGACTTCTTATCCTTCTTTACCTCATCATAGTTTACAAGTCTGAGATTCAGCCAAGCTACAAATGCTCAAACCTCATTGGCTTGACTTAAAAAAAAAAAAAAAAAAATCTTTTTTTGACCGGATTACAGATACTTTCGGGCCCCCCTTTTTTCACCTTTTTTTTTAACTTCTTTTATTTCTGTTAGCTGCACATGAGCTCTTTTGATTTCATTGTTCATTTTCACCTGAGAGCCGTCTACTCAGGGTCTTGTCTGTTTGCTTGAGTAAAGAGATTTAGGAAGCTGAAATGGGATGTGACTGCTGCTTAAATGTGTAGCAGGATATTTTTTTGGGTCATGGTAGCTTGTGTCCTTGTCCTAAGCTCTTGTATCATTCATGGTTTGTTTGGACATCAACAATTGTCATTGTGGATTGGTTTAACCATCAAACTTTACAAAATGTTTGGAGGCTTCATAAACCCTTTAGGTATTCTTTCTTTACAATACCTTTTTTTTTTCTTTTGGCTGATAATTGTGATTTGAAATATTTATACTGTTTTGCAAAGTCACCTTTAAGACTGCTGAAATAAGTACTAAAATTTGGCAGCTCTCGAAATTAACTTCTTTATTATTTTACTTGGCACCAACCAAATTGAGAAAGCACAACTATATATGTAATTAACTCCATTTATTGAAAAATTGTGACTAGGTGCTTGCTTATACTGTAGTCCAAAAATATTGTCCACAGGTTAAATATTGTTAGGTTGACTGCATTAATCATTTAAAAATTAGGTTTAATTAAAGTTATTTTCATTAAAATAGAAAACATTCAGGAAGGGGCAGAATAATTGTGATTTTTTGGTGTAGGCTAATACTTAATAAAATGAAAACCATCATTGACAACCCTGTGCCTCATTTACACCAGTGGTCCCCAACCCCTGAGCCCCGGCCCGGTACCGGTCCGTGGGTCATTTGGTATCAGGCCGCAGAGGAAAGCACATTTTGTTTAATGTTTGATTTATTATCCAAATGTGAATGATGTTTTATTTTGAAAAATGACCAGATTCTCTCCATTACATCCATCTATGACTTACTCTTGATGCATGACAAGACTTGAAGACCCGTGTCTCTGTCACATGATACATTTAAACCCCAAGCTGGCAAAATGAGTAAAAAACAAACTTTGGAAAGTGTCTTTGTGTGGAGAGGGTGTAGGGCTGAAACGATTCATCGAGTTACTCGATTAATTCGATTACAAAAATGCATCGAGGCAAAAAACTCTGCCTCGAAGCGTCGTTTTATTCCGCGTTTTTATGGCGCGCTGGGATCTCACGCGGGGATATTGTTCCACACGGGCCGTTGTCAAGGAAACACACCACGGGCGCGTATTTACTCGGCGGCGGCGCGATGGCGGAGAGTCAGGGTGGCCGTAAACGGCAGAGATTGTCGAAAGTTTGGGATCATTACATCCTAAAAAAGGAAGAGCACAAGGTGCAGTGTATTTACTGCAAAGTTGAACTGGCATACCACAACAGTACGACGTCAGTGAATCAGTATCTAAGCCGAAAACATCCGCTCCATGCTGCTTCACCAGTAGTCGCTGAAAAAAAGGTAAGTTAACGTTACATAGCCTGCCCTACTGTATTTGTAGCGATGTCGTGTTGTGGTTTAACAAAATATGATGTTTAGCTTGATGTTTTTAAGTAGTAAACGTATTCACGTTCAACTGCAAGAGAGCATAGCCCCCAAAAACTGCTGCTTTACACACGTATGCACCTTCATCTCATCTCCCTCTCCCTCACACGACAGGCATACCCCAGACAGAGTTTCCGTTGTCCGGTAAAATATGCCGAAGTCCGGTGTTTTATAATCTCTCCGGTCAAAATGTCCGGTGAAAATACTCCTCCCAAGCACAATTTCAGTTGTAATAAAATGGGTAATTTCCACATCATTTTAAGAAAAAACATATACTTTTTTTGACGAGTGAGTAGTGTGTGAGGACGAGTCAGCTCCAGCCACAGCTCCACTCATTGATGCCACAGGTGCGCGCAGAGACGCATCTCCGTCATGACAGCGCTCCGCGGTTATGGAGGCTTGAACTTCTCAACGGCCTGTGAAGTTCTCATCAGGGATTTCAGTGAAATCTACCCCGAGTGGGCTCAACTGGCCCAGATAGCCTGCTGATCCCTGTCTCCAGTGTGCCAGCAGAGAGAGGTTTCTCTCTGCAGAACCGCATTAAAACAGTGCAGCGGAGTCAGAAGAGCGCAAGCTTCTGCAATATTTATTTATTTATTTTTTTAAGTTACGCTCGTGAGTCAATTGACGGGACTTATTTTTTTTGAAATAGCCTGTTTTTCAGAAAAAAACACTATTAAATGACTTGCATTGATATCGTACTACTGCATATGATTTATTTTTAACCTCAATAAATTCATATAGCCTATGCGACCGGAATTTCAAACATTTGTCTGGTAAATTGAAAACCTGCTGGTCACATTGTCCGGTGCCAATTTTTTCTAGCGGAAACACTGCCCCAGAGATCCTCTCCTTTTGTAATATTTTATGTTCAAACTTGCAGTGAGTTAACTGTGTTGTACTTGTTGGCACTTGCACTAAACACGCTTTTTGAAGCCAATAAAAAAGTCAAATGCTGGATCATTCAAAGCCACATAATTTTTGTTGTTTTGGTTGTTTAAAATACGGGGGGAAAAAAATCCGATTCATCGATTAATCGATCGATAAGGTGCTAGATTAATCGATTACAAAAAGAATCGATAGCTGCAGCCCTAAGAGGGTGTTACTAATGTTGTGTCGTTGGTGCGATGTTACAAGGATGCTGCACGTGAATACACAGCGGATTTACCTTTATTATTATACGTAGAAAATACAACAGATGTTATGCCGGTCGTATCATTTTATTTTGTTGTGTTTATCTGAGACACATTTTACAGATTTGTCTGTGAAAACATTAAACCTGTTTGTGGCACAAAAAAGGTTTGGGGGCCACTGCTTTACACAGCACAGTGATTCAGCAACTGTGTATCGTGACTGCCAGGATATAGTCACGATATAGAGGATATAGTCTCTGTCCTAATGGAAAGTACCTGATTCCCCATCAGGACGTTCTGCTACCTTTTTCTGAAGCTGACACCCACCTGCATGTTGAACATGAATAGACACGACTTTTTCTGACCCCATAATTTGAGTCCTTTTCTTACCTTACTCTTTAGATGTCCAGTTTTTCTCAAGACCCCGAGATAAACGCATAATATATGGTTAGCTACTTTTACCAGTGCTGACGGTCTTTAGAGTGCAGTTAACTGATATCCTGTTGCAGAACAATTGAGGCGAGTTGCCGCAGCTCCTCTTCACTGCCTGCTGTGATCTGCAGGGTTATGAGAAAATCACAGGGAGAAAGATGTGATACTGTGAGCTAAAAGTTAACTGCCATCAGCATTTTTTTTTTGGCACTTAGATGCACATTTCCAAAAATAGACATTTGTCCTGCACTCATAGGATCAAGCCACAGTTATTAATCTTTAAAAGGAAGACAAGTGGGACAGGCTGCCTTTGGTTGTAGGCCATCATCACTTGTCATGGAGGTTTTCAGTGGAAGATTTCTTTGGAGAAAACCAGTTATTTTTGACATGTCACTGACTGGATTTATAGCATCGTGTATTGACTTGTCAAATAGGTGCAATAAACGTTGGGACAATTTCTGGAATACATCACAGATCACAGTATGCAGAGATGTGGTGGGGCGGCAGTTCTTTTAGACTTTTCTTTTAAGTTTTATGGGAAATGAAGACCCTGTAGCTAAAATTTCAATTCATTGATAATCACACTGCTTTACATGCTGCTCACAGGTGGTTGGAGCTATTATGTAACAGAGAAACCTACCACACAAAGAATAGATACACACATTTCCCAGTTTTTCCTCTAGGTTTACAGCATGGGGGGTAAATATTTGGCACACAAATAATAGAAACATATAATATATCAGTATACTTGTATGTTGTTATTATAGTCGTAGAGTTATAGTATAGTACTATATAATAATATACAGTAGTTTGCTTTGTTTCATTTTTATATGCAATGATATGACATATACCTGTAGACAACATATTTGATAAATTCCCGCAGCTGGCTGGTATATCTTAGTAGTATCCAAGTCATATATTAGAAGTACCTATCAAAGCCGTATATGACAATTAATGAATTAAACACATCATTCGATTGGTCAGGAGTCATTCTATGAGCGTGGTTACGGGAGTACTTCAGCAATGGATCGTTTAAATACCATTTAGTATCACTCTGCTTTTTTAAAAAACCTCTTCCTGGGAAGTAGGACTTGGGCCAGACAACACCTTGATCAGTCAGGCAATTTTTAATCACTCCAAGTATGATACACACACAGCTTTAAGCCCATAGAGATTGTTTGCACATGAAACACATCTTCTAACTCTTTCAGTCATCAGCTGCAGCACTGATGGAAGTAGATTCTAGAGTAGCAGTTTAACAAACACTTTGTATTGTGCCTTTTATGGCACTGTTCTCTACAAAGCTTATCTGACTTGGTAAGCTGAATTCGCCTGAATCATCAAATATTTGCATCATTGTTTTTAGTTTTAAGTGTCTCACCAGTAGCTTAGCGGTAGCTTGCTGTCTGTGTACATCACTGCTGTTGCTACTGGTGGGAGAATCGGTGTAGAGAGAGGAGAAACGGGCCGTCCTGCACCTCTGAGTGGAATTCTAACGCAAGAAAAACTAGATTGCTATAAACAATATATTCTCATTGTATATAGCGTGCACAAATAAACAGCGTCTATTTTTTAAATGGAGTGTGCTAAAGGTGGCTCGCTAGATTAAAGCCAAGGGTGTGACTATCGGGGCAAAACCTCACCATGCGTGATGCAGAGTAGAGGAAAATCATGAGCGTGCAACTGTGTTGAGACGGAAATGACATGTAGTTGTCCAAATAAGATAAATAACATGAGGCTATTTAGTTTGTTTAAAAAGATAACAAGGTATAAACCTTTGCTGTAGGAAATGTAACCTTAAATGAAATGACATGTTGTGATCTAGCTCTTCAGAAAAAATAAAAAATAAAATTAACCATCTTCATTGGGGGCGGGGGGCACTGCCAACGTAATGGGAGGGGAAATTTTGCATCCAAATACTGAGCAGTCATTGAGAGCGCTGCAGTTTTTTTTGACAGGTCACTGACCAAACTGGGCTCAGTGGCTCATTGAGAGGTGGTTTTAAAAAACCAAACCAAACAAAAAGATATCAGAGAGAAACAGGAACACCGTGATAGAGAGAGGGTGAGGGCAAGAATGAGAGTGAAGGAGGTGGTGACCCCCCATGGAGTAGGCTGCCCACTGTGGGCTGTCACCTCACATCTCTTTCTGTCCTTACTGCCTGTTTGTTCCCATTGCTCCGCCCCTAAGCAAACTTTTTATGTGTTGGTGTCTTTATCATTTACCAGCCAAGAAAGCCAGCAGGAGGCTGTTGCTGGCTTGCTTTACAGGAAGAGCAAAGTTTGAAAATAAAATAAGAGAATGAACAGCCTGGACGAGAAGATAAATTTTAACTCCTCCTCTGGGCTAGTGATTTTCTAATTGAATAAAGCTTGAGTAAGTATTGGCTGCCCTTTGCTTTGCAGGAGTATAACTCTTCTTTGCACCCTGGGAGTACCGGATTTTTTTACTGAGCCGTTTATACTCCTTCCATAATCAAATTTGTTGATTTATGAAGAGCTTTAAACCCTGAATTATGTGCATGAATACAAAATGGTGTTTGATACCATTCTCAGATACAGAGCTCCAGGCCCACAGAGAGGAAAAAGTCATATTTAGCTTTTCAATAGAATTGCGGAATACGTTTGTAAATGTAGCTGCATTTTCAATTATTTGACTTCACTGGAACTGCACTGTCTGCACTGTAAGGGTGTCTGTAATGAAGTTACAGGCTTAAAGGTGATGTAATCGTTATTTATAATCAATAACATTACAAACTAACAAAAATAATCTTTAACCACAGTGATGTAGAATGTAAATTTTTAGAGCAAATAATAGATCATATACTAACAGACAATATTTTAACCCCACCAGAAAGTCTTCTTTAAACAAAAACTGCAGCATCACTCTGCTGTCGTGGCTAATGTAGTACACTCAACTAGTGCACTACAATAACTAATTAACGGAACTGATGAAAAAAAAAAAAAACGTTATGTCATCCAACAATGTTGTTCTTTAGCTTTATTTAGCCTGTTAGTACTGATCTTTTTTTTTCTATATGCACTCATCTTAAGGCACAAAAAAAATCTTTCAACCTACCAAATATTTTCTGTCTCTCTTTTTTTTTTCTATCCTCCAGGCAGTAGGGAGTCTGGCTGATTGATATTCCTTCTGTGCATGGTTTGTTTTTATCAGATGCAATCAATACAACAGAAATGCACAAAATTTAAATCTTGAGATTCAGTATGCAAAGGGAAGACTGTGGCATTCTTATGCAAATGAAATTAATAATTATTCCTCAAGTTCCTCCTTCATTCCCTCTAAACAGACGCTAGTTAGTAAAGGAATCAGCTGGCTTTAGGCAGGAGATAAAATGAAAGACATCGACATTCAGAGACAATTAGAGGCTTACATATGACACAGTGCATTTCATCAATGCCTGTTAAGTCTATGCTTGCTCTTTGTCTCCAGGGTGCCAAAAGTTTTAGAAAAGAAATAGATGAGAGACATTGAAGATGACAGAGAAACTCCGATACCCAGATTGAAAAACTATGAAGGGAGAGATGTAAAGATGTTACGGTTTGGATCACAGCAACACTAGAACGAGGCATCAACTTGGCAATTAAAAGATGCAGCAGATAAGTGGAAAAGAGCAGGATGGAGCAGTGTTGAGAGTTGAAGGGAAGGAGAGGAGGGCAGGGCATCAGGGAAAGGCTGTCACAATATTCAAGTGACCAACTGTAAGGTGAGTGAGATGGGGGTTGGGCATAAGTAGAAAGTCCTTGTCAGTCTTCTGTACCGTAACTCATCCCGAGTGACTCCTATGGTGTTGATAAACCCGTCATTCTCTCCTTTCAACTCATCTGTAAAACACATGCACTAATGCACCTCCCCGTAGAGGTTATGCTGCCACACAGGTACTGCACAAGGCCATAGAAATATCTGTTTTACTGTTCTGAGCTTT
Organism: Hirundichthys speculiger; assembly: GCA_018398805.1. Lineage (NCBI taxonomy): Eukaryota > Metazoa > Chordata > Actinopteri > Beloniformes > Exocoetidae > Hirundichthys > Hirundichthys speculiger. The sequence goes on along the minus strand of JAGFBZ010001790.1, from coordinate 1,708,653 downwards.
GCTGAGATTACTTACTAAAACTCAAAAAAAATTCACCAACCTTTGCTTTCATGTGCAGAGTATACAAGTCCTTCAGTAAAGTTCAGTAAAGATATGAGAATTTGCAATTTAAGAGATTTAAATATTTCAGAGCTTGCAAAAATTACTACTAAAGTTCACGATATGCTTTGGTAACTTGATAGAGGTTATTGGTAAAGATGAGGACAGTACATTTCAGTTTATTCCATTTACATTCAGAGCAACAAATGAAGCTCTGAGGAAGCCCATTAATGCCCATTGTTCGTCATGATATGCATAATAAAAAAAAAAAAATACCTGATGCATGTGCTGAATTCATGGATTCATAACTCCAGAACCCATACACTGCAAGTTAAGACCAACATGCAATACTGGTGATTCAGAGAAGTTGGCAGGTAGCAGGTTTTATTTTCCTGACAAAGAGAGAGGTCAGAGTGTTTGGGCAGTTAATATATCAAAGGGCTCAAGGTAACAACTGTGATTTGCCCTCCTGGAGAGCTGCAGGTTGAGGCCATGGCTGTTAGTACAACAGCAGTAGAAACAGGAAGAGGGCAGTCAGAGTTAAAAACTATGACGGCATTTGTTGGTCTTGAGGACAAGTACACAAGAATGCTTTCAACTGCTTGTACTTATGGGAGGAAAAAAAAATGAAGTTTTATTAAATCTAGTGGGTGGCAAGATGCTACTAAAATGCTCCCACTGAAAGCACTTTGTAACTTTTGTGTCTTAGTGTATGTAAGAATGCCTAACTTTATAAATACATATTTATCTTTTTTGTCCTGCTGACATCCATGTAGTTACAAAAGCTATAGTGTTTTATTTTATTTTTATGACTCCACTGTAGGCATCGTCACATTGGGTTTCTGTTCATCTTACATTTTACAGGAGGTATTTATTCATGACTACAGGGGATGAATTGATAATGAAATGCAAATGTGACCTGACAAAACATGTTAGGAAACATTTGCCATCACTTGACATGATAACATTGATTTTATTTATACCTTAAGAAAAAAAGGAAAACCATTGAGGAGCGTGGGAGGAAGCAGAAGCCAAGGTCCATGTGCTCATCCCCTGATGGAACCAAGCTGCTCACAGAGTTAATTTCCTGTCAGCCCAGCTAAGCTGAATTTCTGTCTGATGTAAGAACAATATTTGGAATTTTGGGGGTCAAAATAGGTGTTTTGCATTGCGCTCGTAGGGGTTTATTCGGAGAAATACACTAGTATGTTTCTCACGCGAGCTGATGGTAATCATTCTAGCCCAGTCCTTCTCAAAAAGTGTGGCATGACCCGGGGGGGGGGTGCACGTGTGACCCTGGGGAACGTGGCTTTTTTTTTTTTTTTTTTTTTTTTTTTGCCGTACTGGAAGAAAGTGTAATTTCACACATACTACAGTAGGGGGCAGTGGCGCTCTCATTGTCAGTTTGTTCAGGGAGTATTAGCTGTATTGTGTCGGGTTTTTTTACATGGACACATGCAGCACAGAGCAGGAGATATGATGAGAACAAACTCCATAATTGAGAAGCAAAGTTCTAGCCTGTCATGCCACCATGACATCCTTAACTTTAATGGTGGTTTAGATTGGTAAACATCACCCTTCTATCACACTCACTTCATTTTCACATGAGATGGTTAGAAAGAAGGTGTGATGAAGAGAACAGTAATGTTTCTTTTAAGGACAGCATGTGTTTCTAAATATGCTACTGCCATAGTAATGGGTGGTGGAGGTGTTGATGTTTATGGCAATTTGGTGGATGGAACACCAGCAGCAGTTGTATAGTTTTCGATGGGAGCGGCTGAAAGAGCTCCAGTGGCTCCATTATGAAACTGGTGGGAGGTGCTGCGTTTATTGCAAGGCCTGTGGAACAGACATTGCTGGGAACACAACTTTCATGTCAGATTCAACCCACATTAGGTGTGAGAGCTTAACGAAACATGGTGAGAGTGTCAAAAATAAACTATAAAGTGACAAATGTTGGACATAAGAGGACTGAGGCATGGCTGTCAATACTTTGTTCATCTGGATGCTAGTAGGATGCTGGTTGGTTTTCTGTGGATACTTTTTATTAAATCTGAATCTGTTAAATAATTCATGCTGTCAACTGACTAATATTTAATCTGTGGGAATTATTTTGGGAATATTTGCTGGCACCAAGTCAGCACTTTTAAATAAAAACTATATTATATAAATTGTTGGTGCTTTCCAAATGTTGGTTGGCGCACCTACATTTTTGCTTGAGCTCATAAGTTTTTGATATTTGTAGCACTTGTGCTACTAAGTTTGAAGGGAAAAAAAACAACAAAAAGCTCATTTAGAGCTCTGCAAAATTTTGGTTTTTATTTCAGCAGTCTTAAAGGTGACATTATAGAATGGTAAAAATATTTTAACTTGTAATGCACAACCAAAAAAGGTATTTATTGAAGTAACTTCTAAAGGGTTTATGAAACCTCCTAGCATTTGTAAGATTTGAAACCAATTCACAATTACAGTAGTTGATGTCCAAGCAAACCATGAATGATACAAGAGCTTAGGACAAGGACACAAGTTGCCATGGCCAAAAAAAAAGTTGGTGGTGCCCCAGAATATGATATTGGGGGCATTTTGAACTAGTTTTGAGCCCTGAAAAGTTTGAAAGACCAACTTTTGTCTTATTATAATGATCTGCAATGTTATGAGCTGCTATTGCTATAATGTTGTGAAATCCTTATCAGTTTTATTGGACAAACATAATTATGCTCTTGGTAAATAAATAATAAAGTAATAAAGAAAATTGTTCAAAATGAAACACAAAAGGAATTTTGGTATATCTCACTTTGTGCATCAGATGGTATGTCCTTCATTGTTTTCCAGAAGTTCCATGATTTTTGTCCTAATTGGGGATCGGTGTTTCCTATAGAATTGGATTATATTTCTGGTACCAATGTGAGTTACACTGATAAAGCAAAAAGGTGTGCTGCTGTGAGTGTATGCTTGTTTTGCCAGGCTGTGTCTAAGTCCATGAGGAGGAGGGTCCTTATTTGACCCGGCTGTGAGAGAGCAGCTGTACTGAGACAGGATGTCGGGCATTTATCATCATCAGTGTTAAGCACCTGGTGTTCATCCAGGACACAGCAGTTAACATGAAATCTGTTCAAGCTGCAAGTATTTCATACCAGGTCAATTAAAAAACTTTAACAACAGCTTTTATTAAGTGTTGATACTCAGGGAGCACATAGAAATAGAAATTGTATTAGCCTGAGAAAGAAGCAAACTGAAACAGCACATACACACACACACCTTTAAAACATCCAGAAAAATCAATTACAAGCAGTAAGTGTTGTTTGTACCGCTTCTCTGTAATTGCTAGCCAACATTACTCATGTTCCACCCATATTTAACAGTTAATTCCTGGGAGTTAAATGCTAATTTTGTCCTGATTAATGAGGTCTTTTGGTTTGTTTTCTTTTTTTGTGTGTTTTTGTTTTTGTGCAATTGCAAAAAAGCCAAAATATTAAAGGAGAGCAAAGGACCTGCAATTAAAACTAAGGCCGAAGGCAAAATATGCAAATAAAGATTTAACAGGTTCAACAAAAGATATTACAGAAGCCAAGAGAAGTAAAGATAACAATTTTCTTTATTATACTGTTGCAATCAGAAATATTCAACCCCAGTCAAATAACATTGTGGTGCTGTAGATGAAAGATAACGACAAAAGTCAAAAAACACCTTATGAAATGACTAAAGACATTTGACAACGGTACGTGTGCATGTGCAGTATTATTCAACCTCCCAGCTTTACTACTTTGTGGAGCATCCTTAAAATGTTGTAACTTCAAAAAAAAAAAACATTTTTGGTAAGTGCTGACAAGCTTCTCAGTCGGAGAATCTTTGCCTATTCTTTACATACAAAAGCCTTTAGCTCGGTGATGTTTGATGGTTTCCGTGCTACAGCTGGCTTCTTTAAACCTCACCAAAGATTTTCCAAATGCATTTAAATCTGGTGACTGAGAAGGTCACTCCAGGACGTTCCAGGATCTTATTATCAATCAAGCTCCTGCTTGGTCATCAGTTAATTTGCGAACAAAAGATGTTCCTCTTTATGTTATCATGTTCCTCTTTAAAATGGTCAGGGATTTCTTGGAATCCATGTTGCCAGGTACACAATCAAGATTACCAGTTCCTACTGGAGAAAAACACCATGACATCATCAATGATCCACCTCCATGTCTGACTGTGGGATGGTATTCTTCTGGTTAAAAGCCTGGCCTTGCACATGGCTTGCATACTACTGGTCCATATGTCCAAACAGTTCCAGTTTGGTTTCATCAGTCCATAGAACTGTCTCCCAAAACTCTGTAGTCTTATCTAAATTCCTCCTGTCATGTTCTAGTTAACTTCTGATGTTCCTTGTGGTCAAGAGTGGAGTGCATCTTGGAGTTTGCCTAAAGGCCCTGAATTAAGTTTTTGCCTTTTTTCCACGGTGAGGTAAGTTTGTAACTGATACATAAATTTAAAACTCCCTTATAATGCTCCCAGTGGTGTCTCTTTGAATGTTAGATTTTTTTTTTTTGAAGGTTGTCTTATAGCCAAACTCTTCAGCTGTGATGAAATAATCCCCTCTCTGTTTATGAGGAAGCTTTTTTGTCTTTCCATGTTTGCAACTCACCTTGAAAACCTTCATGGGCGATTGACGTATATATATATATCACAGCTGAAACAAAGGATCATTATAGAGTTCCCAAAGGATTAGTTGTGTTTCAATTAACCTCCTCTTCAAGACGAGGTCGTTTCTTCTTCAGAAAATATGTTTCTATACTCATCTGTGTAAAGGGGTGAATATAAGCAGAGCCGATGTATGTAGGCGACGTTACGGCGCTACAGCAGCTCAACAGGTGCCTGTCGGCTAATGTACATTAACAGCAGGTTAACATGTCTCTGCACATGTTGAGCATCTACATTTGATACAGATACAGGCTGGTATAACATGAGTTAGAGTTTTTCAGACCACCTTTAGGTTTATTTTACCACTTTGTAACGGCACGTCTTACCTTCACATAGACCGTATCTTTGTCGCTTGAATCACGCCTCTTCCACCACGACTTCTTCTGTGTCTTCTCGATTTATAGGCCCACCGTGAGTTCTTCTTCTGTGACTTATAAATTCATTGGGGGCGTCACAATGCATACCGCCACCCAATGTGCCAGAATTGAAACGACATGCGACATTCACAAAGTAAACAGTCTGGAGGCGAGTGCGAGTCAAAAGCCGAAAAATGTATTCGTGGCGGGCCACCAGGAATAAATGAAAATGTGGGAAACACTGCATCATCCATTTTCTTTGCTGATTTTGTGTCTCTCAACTGATAAAGAAGTCATCCAAAAGCAGAAACTTACTCTTTGAAAAACCTTTAATTGATAAATCCTTAAAGTTTTTGGATGTTGAATACTTTTGATTGTAACTGTAGTTATTGTGAGAATAGCATGATTAATTATCCTTCAAGATGAAAAAAGGATGACAATTTTTTTCAATGACAAAATCATGTTGTGGCTGGTGTATGTCAAGACTTACACAGATGCACATTTACCTTTTATGTCGCTTGTCATTTTGAGTATATTCAAATTACTTTGGAGTACACAAAAATTAAGTAAATGTATATTTAGAAAAAATAATTCAGTAATTGATATTGATATTGTCTTTTTCTGCTGCCGTATTGTATTGATTATTATCTTATGGTGGTAACACACCAAATTGCTCGACAGTTGCCATGAAATATTAAAATAGGACTTCAGGACTGCCAGGCTCATCTAAAATGTATATGGCTCTTTGAGCTTAGATGCTAAAAAAAAAGGTTCAAAGCAAAGTACCACAGCATCAAAAGATTCTAAGTGGAAGTCGATTGACAGAGAATGAAATGGATTAAAAAGGTTAAAGAGTACATTGTCAGTCAATAATTAACAATAATTACCACATTCTTTCACTTAACTGCAGTTCTTCTACAGTTGCGTGAAATTAAAGCTTTTAGTTTTTCATGAAAACTTGGACTGCCCAAAGAAACGGCATCTTGTTGAGGCTTTTCATAACAAATATGTAAAAACAAATATTGCTTTGCATTTTCCGTCCTCATTCCTGGCGAGCCACATCCATCCCATCTCCCGCTGAGATTAAAGTTTTCTCAGATTACATCACATCATCTGAAACATGCTACCACTGCAATTTATATTCAAAACGCATACTTAAGATGGAAAATATTAGCAGAAATAGAAAATGTACCTGCAAAATGAATTCATGTGTCCACATCATAAAAAGCACAGAGATAAAAAGCATCTCGCTTTCAGGAATTTTGTTTTCTCCCCGTGCACGAGGTTAGCTGTCGGAGACTGAAATGGTTTAACAGAGAATTTGTCTAAATTATCATTAAACCTGATGACCTTTAACTGAGTGAAGGATCCTCTGAGAAAGGAAGGGCATGTCCACACTAGATGTTTACTGGTTCACAAAATTCAAGGCAAGTTTTGGTTATTGCGTCAGAGAAAAACAAAGTATTGCCACAAACATTTGTCATCTAACTGAATATTTCCAACAACTGAAATAATAGACAGGAGTAAGATTACGTTATGTTAAGTTCAGAACAACTGTTTTGAATAATTTTTGATTGATTGCCCAGCTTTGAAATTACAGTTTGGCATCCTTAAGTCTACATTTCACTTGTTTTGCTGGGTCGTTATTTGTTAAAGGTGTCTTTTGGCAAGTGCCCCGTAGATATGTTGTCATAAGAGACCAGGGAAAGTGAAAGACTTTGAGTCCTGTCTTTTCATCCAGTTTGTTAGACAAGACAAATTGGAGCTGTCAGTGTTGCAGTTCAGCGAAGTTTAGTGGAGTTGAAGCACCCTTCCTTCGTACAACATCTTAGAAAACAAAGAAAGCAGCTCAACCACTTCTCAACATCTCACTTCATCTGTGAAAATGAGTGGAAATGTGAATAAACTAGTAGTTTATTATGAGTAGTATTAGTAGTAGTTGACAAATAGTTGGAAACGATGGAAATGAACAGACTGAGGTCGTTTTTGCAGTGCACCTGTTTAGGTTGGCCCAGAGGGGTTTTTGGTCATGAGTGCGGTTCACTTGGTTCAGTGTGAACACAGTCTGGCCTGAAGACGGGGTCTTGGTAAGGCTGTCGCCCAACTCTGGTGTGGTTCATTTGCGGTGTGAAAGCTCGACAGCCTCGAACCGACCCAACGGCAGGGTGTGCAATGCACTGAACATGACAAAAGAAAGTAACGCTAGCGGTTGTGGACAAACGTCTTACAAGCTGGTTAGCTTTTTTAGTGGTACAAGCAGATAATATTGAAAACATGGCCATAGACTGAGCAGTAAGACATATCAGCATCAGATTCGTTTTTCTCCATTTATTTTCTATTTTCTATTCATCTGGCTGTCTTTTACTGTAGCACCCTGTTTAACCTTGATGTGTGTTTTGTAGTCATAGAATTAAAATTGGCTCTTCTGAGTCTGACTGATTTACAATGGTAACTCAGAACTGTGCAGCATCCAGTCGTAGCTTTTTTTTTTTATCATGATACCATTTTAGCAATTATGCTTCTGCAGTATATCTGGGCCAAGCTTGTTTTTGGTGTGAGATGCAATACAGCAACAGAATCTCATTTTAGCGTGGCAGTGTTGCTGAAGGGGGAGAAACTGCCTCAATGCATAAATTATTGGCACTGTAGTCATATCCAAAAGGGCTTTTCATTTCAAATTTCCGAAAAAAGAGAAAAATATTTTTTCTTTTTTTTTTTTTTAAAGCACTTTCTAGTGATTGTGTAAAAGTTGTAAACAATGTAGATAAAATTCAGAATTGATAATTACTGCTTCTGTAGTGATGTATAGGTCCAAAAGGTATTATAAATTGTCATGTGATGGAGCCTCACACATTTCAAATTTTCTTTTACACATGAAAAGGCGGGAGTGTACAAAAAGGCAAAACAGCAAAAAAAAAAAAAAAAAAAAAAAAAAAAGAAAGAAAAATACAAGTGCATTAAGCAAACTGCAAACACATAACCTACAGAGTAAAACATGGCATATTGCAGCAGGTAGACTTGATGTTCATAACTGATTTTCTGTAGTATGCTTGAAATTGATTAGTTGTGATACACTCTCAAAGCTTACAAACTGCCATTTCCTCTTTCATTTCCATGGACTGCATAATTTCACATTTGTTAATAGACTGTACTGTCAGTTATCAATACCAAAAACAGACATAAGATCACATGAATTTCACTAAAGGATGTTTTTCCACCCAGTCTTTGCACCTACTTGTTGGAAACAAAGTTTCTCAGATGCTTCATCGTTTTCTCAGCACATGCATCCGTTATGTTGCTTTTTACCTCCCATGTCACATGCCAAAGTCGTTTTCTTCACTTTAGACAATAAACAAGGTGGTCATTCATATTAGACGATATTGTAAACACAGATGGCAAAAAATTTCACTAATGAATTGGAAGGCAGCTAACGCCAGTTTTATGGAAATTGGTCCTTTTAAAGAAGTTGGGTACAAAGATACCTTAAACCTTGAAGATATCCATAGTGTGGTAGATTAAATTCTTAACTCATCAAGTCCACGATGGGTGCAGAGCACTTTGTGCAAACAGGCATACAACAGTTTGTAGTGGTACCAGCTCTGTGACTGCTCTGTTAGTTTGGCTCATTTAAAACTGTGTAAATGCTGTAATCTGAACCTTGGTGTGGACCAAACAAGCAGGCCAAGACCACTGAACTAGTGAGTCTACTTCTGCTATCCTGGGCAGAGATGTGAGAGAGGGTAAGTGAGGGCACATATGCTTGCCTTTTCAGGGATACTCCAAACACAATGTATTGTTGTTGCTCAGTGTTTCTCTTTTACAGCATGGGGAGTGGGTTGATCACTGTATGTCAGCATACTTAAACTGAATTCTGGGACAATTGGAACCTTTTTTAATTTTGAATAAATTGAAAACTCAAGCCTGTCCAACTATTTAGAGACCTGCAGCAGGCATCAAATTTGAAATGAGCTCATTTTGTGCATGGAATTGTAAAAGCTGTTTGTCATGAATATGATTTGAAAGTCTTTCAGTTTTTATTCAAATAAAAAAAAATGTCCCACCTTTTCTGGAATTCAGGTTATAGAATATTACACCATTGTAGCATAACATTGTATATCATTACATATTCGATAAATTCCTGCTGCTGGCTTTTATAATTTATTAGTATCCACATTGAAGATGTAGAAGTGTCCATCAAATTCATTTATGCCAATTAATTTCAAACACTTAATCTGATTGAAGAAGAGTCATTCTGTGAGTGTGGTTATGGGAGTTCTTCAGTAATGGATTGTTTAACCACAATTTAGTATCACTCTGCTTTTGTAAAAACATACTTCTTGTAAGTACCTGGGACAGACAACACATTCAAAGAATTTTCAATCAACCCAAGTATGGTACACACATTCATCACGCCAGCAAACGGGGAAACACTTGGCTTGAAACTCAGACTATCTGCACACACAAAAAAAAGAAAAAAAAAACCTAAACTTCTGACTTGCAATCAGCTGCAGCATGCCACAGACGGAAGAGGCTCTGAAGGCTCCAGTGTAGCAAAGCATGGTTCAGCAAAGAGTTTGTATTTCCCTTTAAGGCGCTGTCTCCAAATTATATTTTTCTGCTGCTTTATCATCAAATAATTGCGTTCTTGTTTTTAGTTTAACAGACTGTTGTCTGGCTGATAGCTCAGCGGTCGCCTGACGTCTGTCCATCACTGATGCTGCTGCAGGCGGGAGTCGATTAATTTAGACGAGAGAAGAGATGGTCTCCACAATCCTGCGGCTCCACAAGTGTAATTATGATGATGCATTCTCATTGTATACAGCGTGTATAAATATACAGCATCTATATCTGAATCAGTAGTCCAAAAGGCATCTAGAGGGCTCGCTCCCTAAAAGCCTGGTGTGTGCCCATCGGGGGCAAAACTGTAAGGCCCTGATCGTACACTTCCCGCTAGCTGCTACCCACTAGCCGCTACCCGCAAATTGCAGATTTAGGAACCTCCGCTAACCGCTATTTCAATTTTCCGCTCCCTAAAGCCTCTACCCGTTATGCCGACTCCCTTACTCACATTGTAAGTGTGGCAATAGACATGTCTTTTGCACTTTCTGCAAACTCGGTATCTTGCGACCGTGGGTTTCCAGGTAGCAGGTAGCGGGTGGTCTGACCACCCACTACAGTAATGGGACCTTCAGGAAGCCAATCGGAATTGTCTGTGTAAAAATATTTAAATTTATATATCAGTGCAAAGGAGGAGGAAGGAAGAGGATTTGCAGGTTTGCGTGTAGCGCAACCTGCTCTTAAAGGCAATGGCTACTGACGCACTGATTGGTTTAACAGGTGGAACGCCCTAACCACTCTTATGCATAATGTAGCGGGTAGCGAAGGTGGGATAGCGGGTTTAGCAAGGTGAAAGATTGCATTCTTTGCAGGGGAACGCCCCTCTTGCTACCTGCTATCCCTTAATAGCGGCTTTAGCAGATCTGGCGGAAGATCGGGCCCTAAATGTGCAACCATGTAGAGACAGAAATGTCATATAGTTGTTTTGGGGAAGTGGGCCTTCCCTTAACATAATGATTGGGGAAACACTGTTGTTATTGTGAATGCTGCTGGATTATAACTTTGAAGAAATGTTAAGATTATATTTACATGCAGTTTCCAAATAACTAGCATCTCGGTCTCCAGAAACATTCCTTTTTTATGAAGTAACTGAAGACTGACTCAGTGTCATGAACAGCTGAAAAGGCAGAGAGATTGTGAAGCTGAAGACACTGATGTGAACATTCTGAACCCCCAATATGCACTCTATTTTAGTCTATTTTGATTTTTAATTTAACATTATATTCCATAAGTATATAATCCCAAAATATAAGTAAATTGACAATAATACATGCATCACTTAATGTTGCTCTTTGTAGGAGTGAGAAATAAGGCTTTTAAGAAAGAAATTAAGAGGATTAACTGAGTTGCTGGAAAAAAAAATCAGATCCTGGTATATATAACGAAAAATAATTTTGTTTATGTGCATTTGTGTGTGTGTGTGTGTGTGTGAGTGTGTGTGTGGAGAAAAATTAATTTGGCCCAGTTTCAGCATGAGTTTCTCTGAATAACAGATCAAAGTTCAAAGCGAATAACCACGAGGAAATTGGATACAGACCACAAAAAGATCCCCAGTAACCACTTACAGACAGATGCAGAGCAGCTTGGAGCTCAGGGTAGTCAGTAACAAGTGATTGGAGAATACAGTGACAAGTATTAACCGATAAGTGATAACAGATGCAAGAGGCATAGAAGCAAGCCACTTAAAACCCTCGTGTTGCTGTGGGTTTGTAACTAAAACAGAGCGATTTGATTGCGATACGAGGCTTCTGACCAATCGTATTTGGATGTAGTTGACTAAAGGGAGCAGTCGTCAGGAGACTGGCCATTCATGCAGTCAATGTGGACAAATGTGATCTGAAGCCTGAAAAGTTCCTGGTATTAAACACAGTAAAACAGGTTAAGCTCGAAGTAGAGATGCTAAAGGCAACCCTACAAAGGAGGGACCCTGTGAGTGTTCAGCCAAAAGTAAATCAGAAAAAAAGGGATCTTGAGCTTTATTCATATTGGATAAGAATGTGCACAAATAGAGATTCAGTGATTCTGTATTTCTAAGATCACTGACCCATTTCCACTCAGATGTAACAACATTCCCCAGAGTCTCTCTAATTTAGTGTTAAATATGCACCATTGGGTGTTTTCATAACTGTGACCACTTCTGCGCTATTTTTGTTCTGTTCTATATGCCTATCCTCTTTGACTGTTGGATAAAAGGATAAAATATGGAATTTGTAACTTTAGATGTTAAACGTTGATTTATCCACATGACATGCCAAATAGTCCACAGATTTTCTTTATTTATTTTTTCAACAGCTCTGCACATTAATTTCATGTGTTCACTCCATTATGTTTCTGTGCATGATGATTGGTACATCATGCCTCTCTGTGCTCGCCTGCGTCTGTGCTGTGAGAATCCGCCAGACTGATGTCTGATTCAATCACTCTCAGCTCTGGTGGGCTGAAGACCTGAAATGGCAAGAGAAAATAATGGAAAGAGAAAGGAAAGGAAGGTTTTTGGGCCTTGTATCTGTTATAATGTGTTTGGTTTGTGGTAATGTATATTACTGTGGTCAGGGCCACAACAGCAACAGTGAGCTGTGTCACAGATAAAGGAGCATATGATTGAAATTGGTCTAATGAAATTCCCAATTAGTCTCTCTAACATAGGCTGTTTTTTAATATTTATTTATATTATTTATTATAAAATGATCAAAACACAGATCCATATAAAGGAAATTAAAATAAGTTCTCTTTGTGCTCATAATTCTTTTAACAGTGACGAGCAGTGGATAATGTGGTACTTCATAATTGATATCTGCTCACTTTGTTTTTAAAATCTCTTTAGTTGCAGTTCAGTTATTTATATACAACAAACCTATTTATATCATTGCTTGAGGACAAAACATTTCACACCAGGCTTTTCGGTGTATACAAGACAGATATGTAAGATAATAAGAGAATTCAGCAAGCGTATGACAGACCTGCCGCGTGACTGACTCACTTTTAGCTCTAATGTGTTTTGGATTTGGTAACTGGTCACAATTTGTGTGATTTCAGATAATCAAGATAGTCCTCTGGTTCTCCAAAAGCTTGAAAAAGCTCAGTTAATCAGTGCATATTTTTTCATGTGGAGGAAAAATTGGTAAATTTCATTGGTAAAATATTCAGTAATTCTGTTACGTTAAATTATTTCAAATGCAACATAGGATTTGATGGGATAGTTGTCAGATTTGTCATACATATATCCTTTTTTTTCTTTTGTCTTATTTCAGTATTATTAGATTATTTTATTTTATTTTTTTCAATTTTTATTTTATAATATTTTTTGAAATTATTTTAGTTAGTATCTGGGTACTTTTAAGCTTAAAGATATACTATCATGACCCCTTTTAGCTTGATCTGCTGAGTGCAGTCAGTGTTGGTCAGATTTACATAATTTACACATCATGCCCATCATGGGCACAGCAACAGCTACAGTAACATAAAGGCCATGCAGGATAATATTGTACTGGTGTGGAAGTTGTTCCTTATAAGAATACACAAAAATCCAATTTTATTCAGTTTTGTGCACTGTGAGCATGTAATAAATGTTGAGTGTAGAAATGTTACCACAACCATGCAGTGTTTCTTCCAGACGCATGAGCTGCAGTGCTCCTGCTTATTAAATTTAAACTTACTAGAGCCAATAACTTGACAAAACATGGATTTAACGTGATGAGCCTCTGCAGCTGTGGTGAGATGTGCAATGAGCTGGGCCTTAATTTGGTTTGTGTTTGCAGCCAAATGGGAGATGTGTATGTGTGCAGGGACTCTCTGTTTTGGACGATTATGAAAGATGGGTTGAGTATTTAGAAAAGGGTCAACTAATTCCTCGTGCTTTCAAATAATGTTTTTGCTACAAATGCCCATTCCTAACTAAAATCAATATTCATGGATGGTGAGTGTATCCAAAGAATTTCTCATGGGAGGTCTTTTTTCTTCTTGTTCTTTTATTGCTTTTACTACATCTCCTTTGTTATCCATTTCATTACACTCTCAATTTCTTATCGTAGTGTCCGTAACATTTATCTCTTTTTGCCCATTTCATCATTTCAGGTTCTCTGTGTCCTGTTGCTGTTTTCTCTTTCCCCAGATGAAATGTATCCTTCAAATGTTAGAATTGAACCTGATGGACTGTACTGCTCTCATTATTGGATGACTAATATGCCTGTAAATTACCCATGTATTTTGTTAAAATGAGATGAAAATTAAGACCCCAAAAAAGTACTTTAAAAGTCAGTAAGTACACCATTAGATAAACAGGAACTCTTGTAACATATCATACCTAGTCATTATTGATGGACAAAAACTAAATCATAATGTATGAAAAAACCTTTAGCTGCAATAACTTGAAGTAATCTTTTTTATATAAGACATTATCAGGCTCTCGCATAGTTGTGGTTGAAGTTGGAGCCAACTTTGTTCACAATGTCACTCCAGTTCGTTAAGGTTTGCAGACGTTTGTTTATGCCACAACATTTCATACATGGTATATGGACTTTGACATGGACTGAGATGAGACAGTCGGTATCTCTCCACCACTGTGCTTTACAGCTGGTTTAAAAAACAAAAAAACACTGAATTTCTAGCTGACATAATGTCAATGATTCCTTCATTAACACAGGTGAGAGTGTTGATGAGGACAAGACTGGAGATCAGTCTGTCAGGCTGATCGAGTTAGAACAGACTGGAGGCTTTAAAAGGGGGGGGGGGGGGTGCTGAAGTCTTTGTTCTTCCTCTGTTAGCATGGTCAGCTTCAAGGAAACAGATGCAGTCATCGCTGCTTGTAATGGACCTTACAGTCAAGGATATAACTGCTAGTAAGATTGCACCTAAATCAGCCACGTATTGAATCATCACTGCTTCAGGAAAGAGAGGTTCAGTTGTACTGAAGAAGGCTTCAGGTTGCCCAAGAAAATCTAGCAAGTGCTGTTTGTCTCTGGAAGTTGAAAGAGCTGCAGTATTTAGGAACCAACAGGGCAGCACTTCTTAGGAATGGCAGCAGGCAAGTGTGAGTGCATCTACTCACACAATGACTGTGATCCACATGGACCACGGTACGTCAATCTTAATTTGATTAAGGCTATACTTTGATTTAAAAAAACTACTACGTGAACGACAACCTTAATCTAAGTAAGGTCATAATCGGAGTATGCAGTCATCGGATTAAGGCAAGGCAAGTTTGTTTGTATAGCACATTTTGTGTACAAGACAATTTAAGGTGCTTTATATAAAACATATGAAGCATTACAGAACATTAAAACAGGAGGAAATAAAAATAAGATAAAATATTAAAATGCAAAAATGTAATCAACAGTTGTTTTTGATTTAAAAAAAAAAGGCATTAAGGCATGTGGAGTACGCTGATCATAGTCGGATTATTAAGACATGTAAACACCTTAATCTAATTATGATGTCCTGCTAAACATTTCACTGCATTTTTTGTCTATAAGCACGTGGAACATTGAACATAACAAACTGTGCTTGAAGCATCAACACGACCTGAAGCAGAACACTCACAGGGGTGTAATGTACCATCATGCTGGTGAACTTTGTTTTGGTGTTGTCATTTTGAATTCTGGAGAGGACGACCAACAGGATGTGTGTGACGTCAGGAACATCACATTAGTCGTACTATGCTCTTTAACATGTAAACCCGAATTATGAAGTGAACATTTTAAAATCAATTCATGTAAACATCTTAATCGGAATATCGTCTTAAGTATATTCAGGTCAGTAATCAGATTATTTTTGTCCATGCAGACGTAGTCAGTGAGGCAAAGACTTTTCTAGGATGACCTAGAAAAGTAATTGGTTCTCCCAATGATCCAATAACCACTTGATGGAACAATGCCTTTTCCAGCTTGATTCGCCGTAAAGCAAGAGTGATGACTAAGAAGCTCAATGTTTGATCAGGCTCTGAATAGGAGGAGATGCCATTTTCTTTTTCTTTGTATTCTTCTGTAAAGATCTTGCCTGAGTATCGCAGGAGTGCTGCTTTTTGTTTTTTTTAATCAACTCGGTGAGACCACAAGTTGTAACATATTGCATTTGCATTTGGGGCTTTTTGGGGACATGACCACTTCTGGTAAAGAAAGCAATAAGACAAAAGGATGTGTAATAGAGATAATTTACATAATTTATTATTATTTTTTTAACCTAACAACTATACTGTACTACAGTGGAGTGTACATCATGTAGCTCTAAAGCAAAGAGGCTACACATCTATCCATTCGTGGCTGATGTGACCTGAGTGAAATGGCCAGGAGATCTCTACTCAGAGAATGCACTGATCCAGCCTGAGTAGAAGGACAAGATGGACAAGAATGTCGATGTGCTGAACCTTAGAAGAAATTCCAGGCTATGTTCCCATTTTGACAGATCGGCACTGACAGCTGCATGAGTGGTGATCCTGTCGACTTTTCCTGGAATAACTGTAGGAAGCCGCTTGCATGGTGGAAAGAGTGAAAAGGCACAGATCTACAAAGCCCCGGATGAGTGTGTGTGCTGTCACCTCGCACATCATCTTCTGCTGAACTGAGGCAGGCTCTGTTGAGAAGTGTAAGCTGTCTTCGAGCTGTCCATGATCCAACACAACATGGACTGTGAAGCAAAACGATGTTGGAAATTCAACTCCAGTGAGTTGAAAAATAATGACAGATCTATTATTTATCAGGATTTCTCAATACATATAAATTGTCTCAAGTTATTTCAGTTCGGTTGGAAATATTAAGAGAAAGTACAGACAACTGTGATGGTTGACTCAAAAATCCTTGTACTTATAAATTTTGATGGATGCTGGCCAATGATTTCAGGAAAATTAAACTCATAAATATGCATCAAAACAACTTTAATCTTGCACAGCATGAGAGAACAGGCAGATGAGCTGTACAGTTTTAACTTTGTTGCATAACTTGTTTACTGAGGTGGTGAAAGCAAGCATGAAGTTAAGATAAATGTTACTCGCTGTTCTCAAAGTATTTGCCAACCTACTTTTTAACAAGCAGAGAAGTTAATAAACTGTCAAGTTGAAATTGGGTAAAAAATCCATCTTTATCTAGCTGACATCTAAAACAGTGCTGATGCTGTGCAGATGCCACCAAATTACAACATCTTTACTTTTTCTTTTGTAGAACAGAATAAAACAAACATAAAAACTTAGGAAAGGACAGGTCATTTATTAGTGATGTTACAAGTTCTTATCAAGTGAAAAAACAAAAAGACAGCTTTTCCATCTGCACAGACCTGTCATTTTAAAGAAATATATCATCTTTTATCTTTTTTTTATTTCAGTGTCTGTGACTTTTATCGTATGATCATTATAGCTGTGGCATGACATCAACAACAACAATTTCTAACAAATTGTTGTCTGGTAAAATCAACACAGACTTGGGCCCAAAGTTAAAAATCTGGTATCACCCGACTGTCAGTGCTCTCTGGTAGTTGACACATTTACAAAATATAATCTTCTGATGTCAGTTGATGAGATAATAAAGGGTTATATGAGTTTCCTTGCATGTTTGATAGTTGTGGGAGTGTTCACTCAGAGATCCCTGATTTTCTGGTAATTCTAGTGTTCAACAGATCCTTGTTTTCCATTTCAAGCAACTATTCCTAATGGCCACATGAAACCTTGGTAGCTGAAAAAGCTTAGGCTCAAAGCTTGACTGATGAAAATATGTTCTCAAGAGTCACATTGAAACAACACGTGTTCTTGCTTTATTTTTTCATGGCATCTTTATAAAAAGATGATTTTAATGTTAAGACAGAGTTGTTAAGGTGTGGGCGTTCTGCTCTTAACAGTTTCCAGTCAACCATCCATCAGTCAGATTCACAGGTTGAAAAAGAGGTGCTGCACCAGGTTTTCCTTCCAGTATGGCAACATCAAGATGAATAACGGGTTCAGGACAAGACAGGGTCGGCTGGGGGAAGGCCTTGACAGGTGAGGGATAGTATTGATAGGTTGCAATATAAAGGGACTGCGTGGATGGCTTCCCCTTCTCATTTCCTTCTTTGCTTCACTCTGAGAATCGATGGAGATCTGCAGGCTGACTACAGAGAGAGCTGAACATCCCTCAGTGCTTGTTCTGGGTGATTCCCTATCAACCTCCCATGTGATTCTCCTCCCTGAATGTGTCCTAACTGTTCCTCTCTGTTTGGTTCTCTCGCAAGTGAAAGCAATGTGTGAAAAAATCAATTTCTTCCTCCTCCTTAAAAACCCATATGACAGAGTTGTAACATTGGAAGGAAAAAGCTCAAAAGAACATGGAACACTGTGTCTTGATTTTGATATTATATGGAAAAGCCACATCAAAGGCAAATCAAGCTTGTGAAATTTTAGACATGCCATTTTGTGCACTAGATAGATATATCTTTTCAAAATTTAAAGTTAAAATACATCCAATATATGTGCAGCACGTAGGTTATCAATTTGACTTCAGTGTTGCCATCCCAGATGACACCATCTGACTCATGCGGTACATTATTTTTGTTGAGGACAGAAAAATATTCCTCTACCTATTCTGTATCAAGACAACTGTACAGTGAACTGGAATATTAGAGTTAAGATCAATATTAGACTGTGATGATGCCTGAGGCAATGTAATTTTCTCAATACTTCGCAATCTTAAAGGTAATACTTTCTTTGAGCCAGTTCGAGCAGCTTTGTGGGAGTTCTTTGGGATTTGATTAATTATTGACGAGACAAAGCTTTTGCTTTTCAAAAAAGAGAATCGAATATGTCTTTATTGGGAAATGGTAAGACTATGTATAGGGTTTGATTCAGCATTTGGGGGCATTTTCCAATAACTTGAACTTTCTGTCTGTAAGGACAAACCCTCAAGTGTTTTAGATAAACAAGAGATGAGATTCTTTTGTTTTCACTTGAAGATTAAAGCACTTTCAAGCAAGAGAATTAAACAACCAACCTCAAACAAACAGCACCTCTTTCAAGCTCTAGTTATTGATCCAACCAGTTTTTCATAAACCCCTAACTGCATCTACTTTTAAAAGTCTGGTCAGAGCTTTTCAAAACAAGTTTCCCCTCCAAGGTCATGTGTGACATGGTGATAGAAATTGATTTCAAGACCTGCTGCAAATATGTTCTTTGAGCAGAGTAAAAGAAATATCATGTATGGCCTAAATGGTTTGATAGACTGCATTTTCTTCTCTCCTCTTCTCAATTTTCTCAATCCTCAATTGTCAACCACTGGTATTTAAAATGTACAACGATCCAGTCTTTGATAATAACTCACAGAGTGTTGCTGTAGCTACAGTCGGTCCCTTCAGACCCATTCAGTTATTGTAATCAGCATCATGCTCCTTTTCCGCTGCTCCTTGGCAGAATTTTCCGTTATGGTTTGGATGCTAAAAGTTTTCCTTCCACTGCCCGATGACATTTCCAGTCGAGGTCAACATCACCAGCCTTCACTGTACACAGTGTTGGTGAAGCATCGCTTTCCCTGCCTAAGCTGTCTGACAGTTTGCCAGAATCTTCTCTGAGCTGATTGAAAGTCAGTCCCCATGGCCTCTCTGAACAACTCCCACATCTGAATTTTGGCCTCAAACACTGTAGAGGCTGCAGCCCACTTAGCTTGTTGGTACCACTGTCCACTGCTTCTGATATCCGAAAGGTTGACCAAGCCTGGGGGCAGTACCTCTGGACTGGCAAACTGGGGTGGTGGTTCCCCTTTTTAAGATGGGGGACTGGAGGGTGTGTTCCAGTTACAGGGGAGTCGCACTCCTCAGCCTCCCTGGTCAGGTCTATGCAGGGGTGCTGGAGAAGAGAGTCCGGTCTATAGTTGAATCTTTTATCCAGGAGGAACAATGCGGGTTCCTTCCTGGTTGAGGAATACTGGACCAGCTCTATACCCTTGCTCGGGTCCTGGAGGGAAGATGGAAGTTTGCCCACCTAGTACACATGTGTTTTGTGGATTTGTAGAAGGCATTTGACTGTGTTGCTTGGGATGGTTTGTACGCGCCACCCAGCCCCTGTACAAACGGAGCCACAGTTTGGTTTGCATTGCTGATTGATTGCTGAGAGGTGGACTCTGTCAGGGCTGCCTTTTGTCACGATACTGTTCATAACCTTTATGGACACAATTTCTAGGCAAAGCTGGTTCCGGTTTGGTGACCTCAGGCTTGCCTCTCTACTTTTTTCAGATGACTTGGTCCTGTTGGCTTCATCGATCAGGGATGTTCAGCTCTCACTGGAGGGTTAAGGTTGGGGTCAGCATATCCAAATCTGAGACCATGGCTCTAAGTTGGAAGAGGGTAGACTGACCTCTCTGGGTTGGGAGTGAGGTTCTGCCTCAAGTGGAGGAGTTTTAAGTATTTTGGGGTCTTGTTATTCTCCCAGATGAGCTGGAGGAGGTGGCCAGGGAGAAGGAGGCCTAGGCGTCTTTATTTAGGCTGCTGCCCCGTGACATGAATCTGGATAAGTGGAAGTTGATGGATGGATGGTTTGGAGGCTGTGCTGCTTTTGAAGGATTCCCTTTATTACTTTTTCTGTTACCACCTGTTACGATGAGTAACCATAAGAATGAAAGAGTTGTTTACAGTTCAAAATGTACTGGTTAAAGCAGGCAGCTTGTCTCTATTTTTGATGTTTCATTGTTGTTGTTTTTTTTTTAAAATTCTTTTTAAATTTCTTTTATCAATTACTAAAAGATATTACTGTGGAGAGAAGAGTTTATTCAAGAGAAGAGCTTCTTTTATTGAAACGGTGCAAATCTGAAGTATATCATCCTATTCCAGCTGAGATTAAGAGGACATACATGCCCTTTCTGCCGTCAGTCATCATGGGAAATGTCAACTCCCTGACCAACAAGAGTGATGAACTGGAGATACTGGTGAAGAGTCAGGAAGTGTACCGTAAGTGCAGCTTTATGTGTTTTACTGAAACCTGGTTGAATCAAAACATCTCAGACTCCATCGTGAATCTACCAGAATTCACTCTCATACAGTCAGACAGAGATGCTAAAGCTAGTGGCAAGAAGAAAGGAGAGGGACTGGCTTTATTTGTGAATCAGAGATGGTGTAATCCTTCACATGTAACTGTCAAGGACCAGATGTGTTATCCAGATACTGAGTTATTGGCAGTTGGATTGCAACCACACCAGTGTTTCCCACAGGTCAAGGATCTATTTGTGGTGGTGGATCTATTTGAATGGAACTGTTGCAAAGTTGTAATTGTGAGCACATTTCAAGCACATATACAAAGCTTAATTTGAAAACACTATATACGGATTATACATACATTCAACACACACAATTAGAAATATTTACAGAATAGAATGATGTTCATGCTGATGATAATGATAGAATTAAATATGTATGGGCTGCAACTAACTAACTAACGACTATTTTAATAGTCGACTAGTCACCGACTATTAAAACAATTAGTCAACTAATCGGATTAGTAAATTTTTCTTAAATTTAGTATGAGGTTGCTTTAATTATGTGGCAAATGATAATAAACACAAGAAAGATAGGTACTTTAATGAAAAATAGATATTTTATTCAATTTCACTGCTGTTCATACAAAAAGTAAATAAAATGTCCTATCTAAAACCAAGGACAGGACAGTATAGACATAAATCCATAAATAAACCTCTCTCCATTTTTTTTTCATTTTTTAAGGACAGGAAAATGTTACATTTAAATGAATAATAAAATAAAAATGTCAACTGTCCGAGGTGCTTTCTCTTCAAATGCTCGTGCATTACCAAAGTACTCCCGTGAAGAGCAAGGTCTGCTTTGCAAACCTTGCAAAGCAATCTTTTCATTTGCTGTATCCAGGTTAAAATGCTAAAAAAATGCTATCCAGGTTAAATTACAGCATGCCATACAGGACGGTGCCATTTTTGTTACCCACTACCGCTAGGCAGAGACACTATTGTGCATGCGCCACTCTCGGCAGAGATTGTATTGAAGAGAGATGCCTCACTCCATTGGAAAAACATGTCTGGTGACAATTGTCGACAATGGAATTCATTGTCGACAATTTTGATTATCGATTTTTGGATCTGGACTATCCTCTTTATAACGCGTGAGGATCAAAGGAGCAGTAGTTCCTATTGCCTCCTCTCTCTTCGCTGCAGGATGGAGAGTTTTAGGAGGTCTTTTGTTCCTGCATCAATTCGACTTTTTAATTATTCTTTTTAATTTTTTCCGTCTGTTTAAATTATTATTAATTGCGCTATTGGTGAGCTGATGAGATTTTGAATTTCCCCCTTGGGGGATGAATAACGTACATCTAATATAATCTAATCTAAGCAGGAGCATCTGATCAAGATTTCACAATCCCAAATATTACCCAGACTGTGATCCCAAATCCCTGAAGAGTTTAAGAGGAGGTGTATAGGGAGTAAAGCAGGAGCAAAATTAATCTTGATATTGATTTGAGGTTATATTGCTCAGTGTATTTTGGATCAGGTGTTGTATCAAATTTCTAAAATCATGGATTACTGCTAGAAATTCCCTGAGTCCATTCCTAATGATTTTTCTATTGATGACCAGTGTTTCCTACAGAATCACTGTGATTCTGATGCTCATTATTTACATAAGAACAGAAGCACTAAGATGCACTTTCCTCTCTCCATCGATTCATGTCCTTGTAAACTATTGCGCTAGATTCAAGGCCTGGTTCCGAGTTTAATATAGAGAGAACCAGCACAGTGTATTGATCCATGTTGTGTGTGTGTTAATAGGGGAAGAGGCAGATGTAACATGTTTTTGTGAGTTTGTGAAAAGCTGTTACGAAGTGCTGCTCTCTGCTCCATAGAAGTGGATTCCCCTATTTTTGATGGTACAAAATATTTGTGGGTTGCCAGATATATTTGTAGAGCTGTTAACATACTGTGAGAATTGGGCTGCACAATAACATTGATTGTAGTAATTAATTTGAATTTATAGTTTATGGTGATGCTTCGAAAGTTAATACCAGCTTTCACTTCAATCTGTTACCGCCACCGCTTTAACAAACTTAGTTGTTCTGTAATGCCTCCCCTTCTACAAAGCAGCTATGTGTGTTGTTCAAGGTGAACAGCATTACCAGGAAAAATATTGAATCAGTTTCTTCAGTCACCTGGACGTGTTTTTTTTGCAGCAGTGTCATGCAGTCCACTGTCTACTGTAAAGTTTGTTTGCATTTGTGTAGTCTGTAAAACACAGACTGCTGTAATGTTTGTTCAAAGTCTGTGGCAACTCAAGGTAGCAGCAGATTAATTTATTCCTGGATCTGAAACAGACGGTAGAAATGCGTGGCTCTCCCTGAACACCGGGCAGCTGCAGCCTTCAAACACCCAGGCAGCTTGAGCAGCATCATTTATCTGCAGTCAAAGGTCAAAAAGGCCGGGTTTATTTACATGTTGAATACGGTTCACCTCAGGCATGATACTGTTTCATTGCTTATTGCTTTTTTATTTTGCACTTATTTATACGCTTCCTGTTTATTTTAGAAAAATAAATTTAAAGTCTTAAATTTAAGATTGCACTTTATTTACTTGATTACTTGGTCATCTTTAGTCGATCATTTCATTTTATTTAGTTGTGGGTGGATTGTTTACCCAGTAATAGGGAACGTGAGCTGGGATTAGACCGTCGTGAGACAGGTTAGTTTTACTCTACTAATGATGTGTTGTTGCAATAGTAATCTTGCTTATTGCAAAATTTTTACTCAATTTATTAATTATATTTGATTTTTTTTTTTCTTTTTAACCTGTGAAACAGTGAGAGCCTTAAAAAGGTTGGATGAGGACGAGGTCAGGTGTTAGAGCATTTTCTTTGTATACTGGCCCATCCACAGAGTTGGGAATAATATTAGCCACAGCAATGCCATGGAAGTAAGAAAGGATGTAGGAAATGGGAAAAGGAGGGTGGAGGAAGGTGAGGGAGTAAAAAAAAAAAAAGCAAGCAGAAGAATCTGAGACACTGAAACCGCAGTGTTCCCTCTAGCTCTCCCCAGTTTATTAATTTTCTCATTTAGTCTGAACAGTGGAGTGTGCAAACAAGATTGGGAGTCATGCCTACTAATGAGGACCGGAGACGAGAGGACAGTTTCTACAGCGTTTCTGTCAGGAAAAAGAGTGTAAAACACCCATGTAAAGGACATGGATTTCTCTTCTTGTCTTTTAGGTCAACTTCTGTTGTTATCTCTTATTTTTTACCCGATGTCTATTTCTAGACAGCTCTTTTGTTCTACGTTCCATATTATTTTTATTTTGGATTTGGTTCATTGCTTTTGAGATATCCAGTGTGAAGAACACTGTATCTATAGGCTGGTGGAGGGCAGGGGAGGGGAGGGGGTTCATCTTTTCTCCAAAGGGGCAAAGGGAGTTCATCTGTCCCAGAAGATGGACTCCAAAAGACAATTTGAAAAAAAAAAAAAGGGAAACTGATTTAGAGAGAGCAGTGAGTGAGATGGGAATTGGCTTCCTAGAGTGACATGGATTGGCTAGCTGGTACCTACACCCACTGAGCAAGGGACCTTCTCACTGATATCTAACTGAGCAGAAATTTTATCAAAGAGCCAAAGGCTGTTACACTATAAATTGGGCATGGAAGCACAAGCAGTATGCTCTTAGTAAAATGACATCACATTTTCCTGTGAAAGGATCCTCAAGAGTCCTCCCACACACAGACATCCATTATCACTGCGGCTAAGTCCTCCAGAAACCCTGAAAGCCCCTCCTAGAGAGTGAAGGATGTTGTAGCGGGGAGTTTACACTTAGATATGACGTGTGTAATCACACACCTGTCATATTTAAGTATTCATCTATTGCGACGTTCCTATCAATAGTATCTTTCAAATATTCCCAGAAGCCATAGAGACACTTTTACATTGCCAGTTAATTGTCAAATTGTCAAACACTAAATGTTTGTTCACATGATCAGCTGGTTGATTTACAGCGATAAATTGGTGACTTTGTTATTCACATTAATATTACGTTAAACCAACCAGTTTTAAGGCATAAATCACCCAGGGCTCCAGAATGCAGACATTTTTTTGGGGAGTTTTTAAAAAACCTTTGGATACCATCCCAATTGTCTCTTCCAACAACTGTGTGTCACCTACAGCATTACAACACGCATCGTCAATGATAAATTCAGTTCACAGAGCTACAGTTGACATCGTGGCAGAGGGCATTAAGGGACTCAAGAAAGTAATGATGGAAGAGAAAATGAGAGCATGAATGAATATGAGGCCACATGAGCCGTCGTGGACGACATTATAAAAGGGATTTAGGGTCCACACCTATAGGGTCTGTTAGCTGCTTTAAAGAGAACTTAGTGCGTGCCTCGTGTTAAAAGGTGTTGAACCCCATATATAGCCGCTAATAATATGGTTTTGTGTTTGACTTACCGGGGAAGATGGTAGTTACTCACTCCAAAGAATGGAAATGCCCATACCCTGTTGGTAGAGGTTGCACAAGGCTAATTATGATTTCCATTTTTGTTTATTTTTATACAGCCTACAAAAGACAGAGAGAGCATATAGAAAACATGTGGAGAAGAACATATAAGTGATAAGAGAAAGGGCAGTGGGAGGAAAATAAACGTCATTGCCAGATGGTGAATGTCTTGCTTTCTGTTTTTCAGCGACCATGTGTTTCTGGTGATGGTGCCTCGAGCTTATGGTGCTACATTAGCCGTCCTCTGGTGAGCTGTGATACACAGCTGTCATTTAATGACAGTACGTGTGGCACATGGAGGACATGACAAAAAATATCCATTCAAGAAAATCAAGTCATAATTGAAGAAATGAAATGAAGAAGAAGATTGTTCCAGAGAAAATGATGAAGATGGTCAAGAGAGGGATTTTAAAAAACAATTTCCCCTTTGGGAATTAATAAAGTATTTTTGAATTTCAATTGAGATGAATAAAACATGATAAAGAATATTATGATGTAGTAAAGAATTACAAAAGAAAGATTGATTAATTTATATAAAAGGTATGTTTCTTCAGCACTTGGTGAAGACATTCTGTGCATACAGCAGCAGAGATTAATCTGACAAGGAAACTGAGATATCATGATATCATTTATTGTCTAGTAAAGATGAGCCTGAATGAGCTGTGGTTAACTCTAGAGTTGAGAATTGTAAATCTAAATGTATATATTCAAAAAGTCAACTGCTATTTAGTCAAAACTTTTAAATAAATACCCGTTAAATGTTTCTGAAATTGCATAAAGGCATTAATTATGGTCTTGTTAAAATCTGTTTTCCAAAGTATACTTTGAATTGTTTAGTGTGTATGTATGTATGTATGTATGTATGTGTGTGTCTGTGTGTGTGTTAAAATGTCAATATTACAGCATGTACTCCCAAGGTAATTTTCAGTTGCAAATCAAGGTCGAGTGGTTTCTTTCTTATATACATTAAATGTATTATATTATTGAGATGCTGATCATGACCAGTTTTGCTCAGCTTTAACATGTTTCAATATTAAGACATCTGAGAAGCTCTTTCTAACATATTGAATTATTGACAGCAAGTTTCTATTTTATTTCCACCCTGTACAAACCATAAAAGCTTGACTTAAAGTAAGAAAATAGATTTTTTTAGTTAACAATAACAATATTTCACATGACTAACTTTTCTCTAGAAAGTGAAAAAAAAAATGCTTGTGTTGACCTTCTGACTTTTCACCCTCTGTATTTTCCCAGTGTTCACAGTTTGTAGAGAAATTCGCACATTTAAGTGCCTATGCTCCTGAGTTAGATAGCTGTAAGAGGCTGCAGGAAATTTCTGTTACCAGTTGATATAATAACTGAGAGGGTGAGTGGAGGTGGTATCTAGAAAGACCTTCAAAATATTCAGTACAAAACCGAGAAAAGTAACTAGTTTGATTATGAACTCTTTTGATTGATTTGTCAACTAATTTTTTCCACTTCCAGTTAATACTGTATATCTTTGGCAATTGCAGATGGTGTTTCATCCTGATATAAAGACATATAAGGACATAAGTGACATAATGCTCCTCTAAAAGCATATTTAGTCTGTGTAAGTGGTAGTGTATATTGCTCAATATTGCATTCATAGTCAGCTTTTGAAAGATGAACATTTTTTATTTTATTTTTCCAGAAAAAAAAAACTTTGTCAAAACAACTTAGCAGAATTTCATGAAAACAGTTGGAAAGTTAAACCATAGAGCAAAGAAATGATTCAACCCGCTTTAGGTGTGAGAATTTAACAAAATGGTGAGAATGTGGAAAATAAATATATGCTGTGACAAATGTTGAATAAAAAGACTGTGACCCAGCGCGACTGTTGGTGCTTTCGCTGGTCGGGATGATGGTAGTTGTATAGTTCAGTTGGCAGAGCATGTCGTTACAGTTGCAAAGGAAGATCTCACCTCAACAAAAATTAAACCCATGTTGCAGCTCATGAAGAAAAAAAATGACAAGATGATATACAGGAATGATGAATCTTGTACCAGTGTCACTGGTTTTATGGCAGATACGATCCGTGATCAAACTGCTGCAAAGGTGTTGTCGGTCCACTACATCTTTCATCACTGATGGTAAAACCAGCCTCCCAAAGAAAATAGTTCATGTTCCCACCCTTATTGATGGACTACCAATCAACATCCTGGTTGGGCATGTCACACTTCAGTGCTGATGCTGAAGATGTCATTTTTAATAATGCATACAGTGTTGTGAGAAAGTATTTGCCCTTATCCCGATTTCCTATTTTGTTGCATGTTTGTCACACTTAACACTTGGATATTGGACAAGGATAGCCCAAGCAACACAAAATGCAATTTTTAAATGGTGATTTTATTTATTAATGGAAAAAGAGACTGTTGTAAATCACATTTTTCAGAAAGCTGAGTTCAGTTTCACTGGCCACACCCAGGCTTGATTACTGCCAGACCTGTCAAATCAAGAGATCACTTAAAAAGATCCTGTATGACAAAGTCCAAAAGATCCCAAATAGCAAGACATAATGCCACAATTCAAGGAATTCAGGAACAGATGCGAAACAGACTAATTCAGTCTGGAAAAGTTGCTCTTATGCATTTTACTCTCCATTAACACACTCTCATGAGCACACAGGCGGTGCAAAGCATGAGAGATCAGGACCCTTAGCTCGTGTTTGAAGACTGCTTTTTTTGTTTGTTTGTGGGTTTGAGTAATCCTTAGGTGTTCCACGGCCTTTTGCTTACCTGCTATAAGTGAGCAACTTTTGCTACACAGGGTCTGGTTCCTCCTGTATTTGAGCTCGCTGACCTGATATTCTGCAGACATTGAGAAAGTGTGTTTGTTTTGTGGACAGATAATGGAAAAAAGAGGTACTCTAATCCTATGACTTGACACTTTACAGACCACATCAAAATTTAAACCTTTACATGGCATTAATGGCTCTTGTCCACATTATTTAAAGATACCGTAGACCTTGCATTCATTTATACACTGAGACAAATAAAATGAATTGTGTCATTTGATGCATGATCCATTCTTGCTGAATCTGATTATTTGTACAATTGTGGTCAACATAAATATAGATTAAAGGTGCAAAAACATTGAACCTCTGTACATGAGGCTCAACCAGGTGAGCCTTCTGGCACTCCAACTTAGAAGTAGAGATCATAGATTTTGGTTACCTTGCAGCACGAGTGTCATTAAAGGGAAAGTAATTCACCACATGACCAGGCCACCTTCATCCGGTGGTCCATGATCTACTGCTGGCTCAGACTTGTGACTGTTTTAGGTGTCTGCAGTGATCGGCAAAGACTGTCTGGAGCAATAAAAACCTAACAGGTCATATTTTAAAGAGAATATGTTTTTTGTGCTTGCATTGTTGGACTGGCTGTGGTTGGTATGAAAGTATCTGAGTACAAAATTGACGGGGCTTTGCTTAACCATGCTAACCATGGCAGTCATGCACCAACATCATGTCGGCACTGAAACAACTTTTGAGACCGGAGGTCTCACTACCGGGTTAATTACTACAGGTCCCAGCACAGTACCAACTCAAAAAGTCCCGAAAGGATCTTCTATGAGCACCTCAGCTCAGCCGTTTATCGGCTCAGGCACAGAGCTGCACTCATCATCCGGGGTTAACAGAAACTAAACCAGGCAAGTTAAAAGACAAATTAATGACTATTACTTGCAATATATTTTGCAATATGTATCAATATATCCACATAAATGGTCAATGCTTATACTGCAATATATTGTAGGATATAAATACTGAATCTCATAAATGAAATGAAAAATACTTTATTAATCCCAAAAGGGAAATTTAACATTGTAGTAAGGGCTTTTTTTTTTTCCAACAATAAATAAATGTCATATATGGGAATATCTTACCAAATATATTGCATGATATTTTCCAATATACTGCAATATATTTTCCTTTCATAAAGGGGTGCCCGATAGTGATTGGGCCACAGTCCCTGAGCTGGACGGATGGCTCCAGCAGATACCAGGAACAATATCTGAAATCTCTATCCAGAAGAGTGCAATAAAAATATTTATTTAGTATTTAATAAGAGTATTTTGGAGTTTCATTTTCTTCTTTAGTTTGTGGGGAAAGCAATAACACATTTTATTCTGACGACTTCAAAAAATGAATAAATAAATAAAAAAAAACTAATATTCATGTTGAAGAAAATCAAGCCATTGTTCTCCTTGTTGGCAGGCATGATGCACACAAAGGATTTGATTGTGTTCACACTTCAGGAGGCTTTTATGTAGGGCCCTATGGAATCCGCGATCGAGTCCATAATTGTTGTGCAGCCCTACTGCTAGAGCCACAACATCTTTAAAAAATAAAAAAATAGTAAGAGCCCTCTTACTACTTCCATATAGAAGTATACATGTGCTACAAATGAGCAAATCAGCCATCAGTGAACTGATCATCAGCAGATGTGCAAATATCTACAGATGTTTTGGCCCTTTGCTGGTCTGCAGAATTTCAGCTGTGTCACCACAATGCAAAAAAGGGAAAGACATAAGCAACAGTTTTAGAGAAACAACTTTTGCTAAACATTCATTTAGAAAGGGTTATGAGAACTATTTTGAAAGTAGTTGGAGGTAGCAGAGGTTAAATTGTTGAAGGTTCTCTTTGGGAGTGACCAGGATGGATAGGATCAGGAATGAGAACATCAGGGGGACAGCACATGTTAGATGTTCTGGAGAGAAGGCCAGAGAGGCCAGATTGAGATGGTTTGGACTTACACAGAGAAGGGGTGGTGAATATATCTGTAGAAGAATGATGAGGTTGGAACTGCCAAGCAGGAGGTCTAGAGGAAGACCAGAGAGGAGATTTATGGATGTAGAGAAAAAAGACATGAAGTTAGTTGGTGTGAGAGAAGAGGATGGAGAGGATAGAGTTCGATGGAGCAGGATGATTTGCAGTGGAGACCCCTGAAGGGAACGCCAGAAAAGAAAGGAGGCAGAAAAAAAAAAGCATATAATTATTTGAGGTCACCATTCTACAATGAGAAGACTGCTACAAATAACTGCCATTCTACAGTTTGCACATTTTCTTATTACAGAAATACAACAAAGGAGTGACAAAATCAAAAAGAAAAACATAGAAGGACCAATGGGTGGATATTTGTATGGGTATCATTCAGTCCAGGACAATATGAGGTTCACAAAGACTATGACATATGGCAGCAAAACTCAGTTCCACTGATAAAATCAGAAATGATTTTCACATCCTTTCATAGCAGGCAAATAGTACGCCTCTGTTCATCCAGATTTGCTCCCTCTTAGCAATGGAGGTCATTTCATGAAGCCACCCATTGAAACACGGGAAGGAGGGTGACTTCCAGTTAAATGATATAAGGTTTTTAGCTGCAAGCACACCTATCTAAAGGACCTGTTTTTGATAAGAGGGAAGGAGTACTGGCCCTGTTAGAGGATCCAAACAGGGCTAAGATGCAGTCAGGTGGTATGTTTAGCTTATATTGAAAAGAAAAGCAATAGAGTATGTCAGGGCAAAAATGACTGAGGACTGGACATTGCCTGGAATAAATGTAACCCATATATATATATATATATATATATGAGCACAAGGGAAACACAAAGTTAAAGATGTACTCCGTTTGATTTTGGAGTACTTATACTCTATGTATAACTTTAAATTGAATGAACCTATATCTAGAATTTGAGTGTCAACACTGGGACAGGCTCTTCTCCCATAAATCATTGCCTGGTGTCAACTAGCATTAGAAAAGAATAGACAACTTTTGAGTCTGGCCCATGTGATTTTTATGTTTAAACAACAAACTACCGGCTGTTTCTCTGTTAAACCAGCGCCGTATGAAGAATGAAGGTGGTGGATTAAAACACATTTTTCTCAAATTGTCTTGAGTTAATAATAATTCAAAGATCTGTAGCTGATGTAATCAAATGAAACAAACAAATACAGAAACTAAATGATGAACTAAAGTAACGACTATGCAAGTCTTTGAAATGAGGAAATTAAATTGTCTTTATTATTTGGTTAATATGCTGTGTGTGTGTGTGTGTGTGTGGGGGGGTGTTAACATGGAACATTGTTAACAGCCTCATGTTTGTATGTGAAATGACAAATTTTCAGTTGGTGCCTCCACATGTGCTATATTTAATATCTTAAAAAAAAACCTTACTACAATGTTGAATTTCCCTTCTGGGATTAATAAAGTATTTTTTTGTTTAATTTCATTTTCATTCATTTCATTTTCATCTTTATATCCTGGAGGGAGGGGCTTGAGTTTAGATTTGGTGAGAATGATGCAACCATGGTTGCTATGGTGAAGGTTCCATGTCACACAGGATTGGAGCTCCTATGACATCACGAGATCGGAATTCTTTACTAGATCTGATCTGGCCCAGACAACACACACTTACGGTTCTCTGGTGAAAACTAAGACCTTCCTTAGAAATACTGTTCGTTCTGATACTTGTTCTTGCATCGCGTCACAGACCGTTTATTGCTGTAATGTCTTACAGAAGATATCCAGGACAGAGACACGGATTTCCGAGCACGTGGAAACACGAAGCTCAATCCGGCATGCCAGATAATATCAGCCAACTCCGAAAGGAGAATGATGAGTGCAAAGCAGAAATTGTTTTCCTCAATCAAACTAACAGCTGTCTGAGACTGAAGATTTCAGATCTGGAGAAGAGAGTCAAAAGACCACCCTTGACTCACCAGACGGACATGTCTGAAGTCTGCGGACTGAAAGAACAGCTCAGACAGCTGGAGGACGACAAGAAAACTCTTCAAGAGAGAAATCGCAAATTGGAGGAGTTTAAATTGGTGATGGAGCGTCAACAACAGGGTGGGTCATCCCTCACACTGGAGGAGACGCTGGCAAAACCGGAAAAGGAGAAGAAAACAGAGGAAGATTCTCAAGAACTGCAAAAATTTCTCCAGCAGCAGGAGAAACAATTAGAGAACAATCGGAAACAATTGGAACAGGAGAAGAAAAAAGTCCAGCTGGAGAAAACAGAAATTGCAGAGACCAAGATAAAAATGGAGGAAAAGCTTCAAGAAATACAGACGGAGAAAAATTGGCTACAGCAGGAGGTCAAAATTTTAGAGGACAACAAGAAACTACTGGAAAGGGATCGGAAAGATTTGGAGCTGGAAAAAACAAAAAGCTGCGACAAGATAAAAATAGAGGAGCAACTGCTGCAGAAGAAAAGAGAAGAGGGCGAAAAAATGGAGGAAAACCATCAGAAAGAGATGGATAAACTGCAGCAGGAGTTCACTAAATTAGAGAATGAAAAGATACACATGGAACAGAAAAAAAGCGAGCTTGAGAAAGAGATGGAGAAATGGCTAAATGAAAGTAACATTTTGAAGAAGGAGGAGGATCGTATCTGTGAAATGAGCAAAAATTTGGAGAACGAGAAAAGAGAATTGGATAAAGATAAAGACAAATTGTTGAAAGAAAAGAATGAATTCGATGGAGAGAAAAGAAAATTTCAAGAATTTCGGCAGATTTTGGAGAAACAGGTGGATTTGTTATTATCAAGGTTTAAAGAGGAAAAGGATATCCTGAAGAAGAGGCAAAGAGACCTCCCAGAGCTGCCGCCCAAGAAAAAGAGGAGATTCTTCTCTTTTAAAAAGAGCGTCCAGCACAGGAAGACAGAGGAGAAGAGAGAAGAAAAAGTGCAAGAAAAGATAGAAAATGAGGAGGTGAAAAAAGATAATCAGAAGAAAGAAAAAGAGGAGAAACATCTGAAATGTGAGGAAAAAGAAGAGAAGGAGAAGAACAAGGAGGTAAAGAGAAGGTCTTTAAGCTGCTGGTTTCGGAAGAAGTGAAGCAGTGAGAAGACTGAGAGGGCTGCTGGAAACCAGTAGCTCTCTCCACTTTACTTCCTCTTTTCCCACCCATCTTTTTTCAACCTTTCTCCTCATCTCTCCTCATCTTTTTCTTTTAAGCTCTTCTGCCCCCCCAAAACACGTAATTCAAAATTAAAAAAAAAAAAACAGGGCATCATGGAGTGATCAGCGCTGCAGCCTCGCAGGAACATCTGTTCCTGTGTGGAGTTTGCTGTTCTCTCCATGACTGCGTGGGTTTTCTCCGGGACTCTCCGGTTTCCTCCCACATCCCCAAAAACAACATCTATTTTGGTTAATTGGACAATCTAAATTACCCCAACTGCACATTGTAAAATTATCTGCCATATTTCTTCATGTGTGCAGATTTCAGAATGACTTTTTGATGTACAAATGTGGACTGTTTGAATTAAGAAAACAATAAATCTCTTGAAATGTATCATCAATGTGAAATGAGTTTCATTAAAATCAAGGAAATGTCACTTAAAGCTATTATTTTGAATTAGAACCAGACAAATTCATGTCAGATCAGATCAGAATCCCAGATCTAAGATTTTAATCAATCTTTGTTTTATTGTAGGTTCTATGAACATTTTTGTTGTGCTGAACTTGTTGTTTCAGGGTATTTAAAAGTTGTCTGTTGTTTAACAGTTGTCATTAAATTTCTTGCCTACCTGCCAGTATTCTGAGACGCTTATGAATTTTGTGTTTAACTCATTTACATTTGTACATATTCTATGAACTGAAAAAATGTCAATACGTTGCAACTATTACTTTTCATTGCATCATCCGATAAGCAACATGCAGCGTGCCATGCACTGGTGCACTGGACTTCTACATGCACAGCAATGATATTTAAACTGTCAGAAAGAATGCATGATGATGTACCATTCCAGCACTGGTAATATCAATAAATGCCATGTCTTTCCAACTCCTTTAAGAAATGTTCATACCTGAAGACAGGATGTATATGAACTGAATTGAATTATGAAAAAAATGGAAAGAACCAATGATACACAGATTGATAAATTTACGGAACTTTTACATGGACATTTTAATTTTAAAGTTTTCCTCAGATGGAGAATTCAACAGAAACAAGGTTATTTGGAACAACTGCCAAGTTGAACTCCCCGTTCAAAGTTTCTGCTGTTAATCTGTTTTAATCTTATGAATGTGGACTGCTAGACTTGGTAGACTTTTTTTTATTTTTCATAAAAAACAGGATGCCATTAATGTGCTGGCAGTGGCAATAAGCTTTATTTTATTTGACTTTTTTTAAAGATGAGATTTACACTAAATATGTGTTACTGTGCTGTGATAAAAAGTGCTTGAAAAACAAATGTTATGGCACTTTAGCTCATATGGCAGCAGAACATTTAAAGAAACAGTGATCTTTACACTACTTTTATATTCATTATTTGATTTTCCATATACAATGCGATTAATCGTGATAATCAGGGAAATCATGCGATTAATCGCGATTAAAATCGCTGCCCAGCTTTAATAAAAGCATTAAAGTTTACAGTTATAAATGCAGAAATTGTCTATATTTCATTACTTAATATACTGTTTTGGGGTTACATTTGCATAAAATGCTTAAAATGGAATTCTCAAAAATTAAAAACCGAAAAACAAATATGAAAAAAAAATTAAGATGGAATTTGAGAAAAAAATAAACAGATTTCATAGAGCCCTAGCTTTTATGCATTCCTCAGGATAATTTTTGTACATTTTTGCTCCTAAAAATTCACTAGTGATTTGAAACAAATGATTTCTGATTAAGAAGTGTTGTGGTGACGCACCAACAGACTTACTCAAGCAAACACATACATGTATGTGTATTTGCACACACATGTCAATACAAAGCAAACCCAGACCAACAAACAAGTCCACAGTGGGAGAAATCTAACCAGCTCCACATTGCATCAATAATTCAGCACCACTGGTGTGAGAGGTATCATAAAGAGGAGAATGTGAGGAAAAAGCATGAAAAGGGAGAGAACAGACAATTGGAGTAGGCTTGGCAAGCAGAATTAGATAAGTTATGATGGTGAGAGAATGAGGGAATGAATGAGGGATACAAAATGAGAAGCATTTGTGTCATGGTGTTATTAGTCAGGGGTTTACCTGCAGGGAGATGTATTGTCTGGTCTCTGAAGTGATCATCATTCTGATCTCGGAGGAGCTGACCTGAGTGCAGAAGCTCACATCCTATTAATCCATATCACTCTGCCATAATTAGTCTCTCACCAGCCGCCTGACCTCTGCTCATCACATCTGCACAACTCTAATACGTTTTCCTTCTATGCTGTCGTCCGTCTCACCTCAGACACAAAATCATTTTGCCTCTGAGTCAGAGTTGGGTTTGCTAATTGAAGGAATTCATACATGCATATCACTCCTTAGTGTTTTTCAAATACTGAATATGTCTCAAAGCAGCAATTCATCGTGCTACAACGCGTTCTTGTTACAGCCTACAATTCTCATTTTATTTTCAAACTGCTAGCAATCTCACTGAGTTGCTACAGTATAATGTTCATTTTCATGGGTCCATTGCACAGCGCCCATGAGTGAGGGGTGTGGTGGAGCAGCAACAGCTGGCTCATGAGCCTCTGCCATCGACCGAGTTGTTAAACAGTCTGATGGCTGAGGGGACAAAGGACCGCCTGTGCCGCTCTGTCCACGAGCGCAGGGAGATGAGCTGCCCACCGCGACTGCTGCTCTGCTCTGCCAGGGTGTGGTGGAGAGGGTGGTTGGCATTGTCCCCGACGGCCAGCAGCTTGCTCATCATGCTAGCTCTCCACCGCAGTCCTCAGTGGGACGAGCCTCCTTCCCAGCACCAACTCAGCCTTGCTGACCAGCTTGTCCAGCCGCTTGGCGTCTCCGTCTAGGATGCTACCTCCCCGGCAGACGGCAGCGTAAAAGAGGATGCTTGCCTCCACCTGGAATGGTAGAACATCTGCAGCATCTCCCCACAGACATCAAAGGACTCGAGCTTCCTGAAGGAAGAACAGCCAACGCTTTCCCTTCCTGAAAAACGCATCCACATTTGCTGACCAGTTCCAGCCTGTTGTCCAGGTGCACACCTGAATATTTTTAGGTCTGCACCATCTCCATGCTGGTTGCAGGGGAGGCCTGGACCTACGAAAGTCTATTACCGTCTCCTTGGTTCTTGAATGTGTTCAGAAGAAGGCCGTTCTGCTCGCTCCAGTCACTGAAGGCTCCCACCAGGTCCCTGTATTCCCCTTCATGCCCTTTCCACTCACATGCCACAATGGCCTGTATCATCTAAATTTTTCTGGATCTGGTAAGACTCAGAGTTGTAATTAAAGCCAGCTGTGTATAGAGTGAACAGGTAGGCAGCGAGAACAGTCCCCTGTGGAGCCCCAGCGCTGCTCACGATACAGTTCCCCCAACCTAATGACCTGTGGTCATCCTGTCAGGTCGTCCATAATCCAGGCAGTGAGGGAGGAAGCCACCCCCATTTTCTGAGCTTCTCTCTCACTAAGAGAGGCTCTCAAAGTCAAAAAACATGATCCTCGCATAACTCCCCGGCTCGTCTAGGTAGTTGTGAGCCCGGTGGAGCATGTAGTCTCATGTATTCTCCTGATACATGAACTGCAGGGGGTCATGAGCATGTTGGGTCTGCGGTCTCAGCTGGCGAAGGAGCAGTCTTTTTGTTTGCATCATTTCCTGTGGGATAAGTTTGACCGTCGGTTAACTTGATTCATGAGAAAAACAATTCACTGTCATCCTCAGAAAGGAACCCTATTTAGCTTTTTATTTTATTCAGTGCTGCCGAGTTAGATGCACTTCCTTTATAATGGCCTTTGAAATACTTCACATCAAGAGACACACACTTTTGCTGGCCTTCAGGATAAAAAAGTTTTTGCTGATTTGGTAGAGCTCAGGTCATTCAACCTGCTGGTTCAAAAGAAGAAGTAAAATCTGGTGATGTGCAAGTGCAATTACTTGCCTACAGCTCAGCTCAGGTGTAATGAAAGTTGCATTTTCCTCTCTTCCTCTTCTCTGCTCCAGGACATGACTGGGCATATGTTAAATCATTCACAGCACCCAGCATGAAAAAAAAAAACCCAGCAGGCTATCATATCAGGTTATGAGCTGGTTCTTTGGTCAGAAAACATGAACTGAAGAGAAAGGGTTGAAAGAGCAACCATGGTAGGTTGAAATTTGTCTGGATCTGCACTGTGAAACTGAAGGGGGGAAAAAAACGTGTAAAACAGGTTGTAAATTCTTTATTTCTTTTTAACTTTCTCCGTTGGTAGTAAAATTTGAAATTTCATGATTCAGCAAACGTGCACTACCAGTGGATCAAACGAAAAGAATTTGTTTCAGACTCCACATTGACGAGGGGTCTTTTTCCTGGATAGCTTGAGTGACAAAAGATGTATGGTTTCAAAAACTCTCAAAAACTCTCCAAGTTTCCTTTTGCTTTTTCCTTTTTCATCCCAAATGAAATGAGATTCACATTGAGGTTCTCAGTAAAATATACCCCTCTGCTGAGTTGCTTTTAACCACAATCACTGCTCATTCTGTAATGACCACTTTACATCTGAAGGTCCCAAAAGCATTCATTAGTTTTTCAACTCATATTTGGACATGTAGTGTAAGCTTAATGTCAGTGTTGAGCCCGACTTCCCACTAGGTGGACAAGGATGACCAGCAGCAGCAAATACTGTGAAGGACATGACAGGGTCTCAAACCACTGCTAACAGTTGTAAAGGTGAAACAAGACCTCAAAAGTCACAACAAATTAGCACAATGCCAGGGAAATGTGTGTTTAAGAATTAGTGGCTTCATTTAGATAAATTTAAGGGCAGAGCTTACCATAAATGGTCGTAATCTCATTAGGATTTTACTGATGTGAGTGTTACATGAATTAATAAATATTTATTTTGTGCCAAATTATATAATGCGCCATTAATAGCGCTTCATTGTAATAAATTGACTTGAAAAAGTGCTCTTAGTTTTGATATATACTAAAAAATTAGGAACTATGTGGTCATGGAGAAGTGCCAAAACATCTAGGAAAACAGTATGTACTAACCCTGTCGGAAGTATGAACCAGATGGAAAAGCACATACTGCATTTTCTGGTGAAGCAGAGATATGTTTTTTTTAACGTACGCTGCAGAACAAGAGCTGCCACCTACACTCAACATGCATCACTGTGAGCTAATTGAGAACATGCTGAGACCGCTCACACCTTCTGAAGAACTCAGGAAAAAATAAATAAAAAATCAGCTCCTTGACAGTAACTGTAACTGTAGTAAAACAGCTTTTGGAGAGAAGATTGGACACAGACCATGGAGTAGGCACCAATAAAACCACACTGCTGGAGGTGCTTCAGAGGAGGTTTAGCAGTTATTAAAGACGAGCTACTGTACAGTTTGGCAGCTGTTATCAACCTCAGGCTATTAGTTATGCTTCATTTTTTTCTGGCTATTTTTGAAGCTCATTCATTTGACCTGTATTTGCCTTTGTCTCTTAATGCAAAGGTGTCTCTTACTGCAAATGTCTCTTACTGCAAAGGTACAAAGGTGTTAACAAACAGAAGCATCTGCCATTAATAGCATTAATGTTTAAGTAATAGCGTTTTGCCAGTACAAATGTTTGGAATCAAAGAGACAGGCCTTGCTATACAGTACAGTCCATTATTATTATTTTTTTCCTTTTTTATGCACATATTTTTGGAGGATTATGACTTTGTATCCATTACTTTAGTTTCTTTTTTTTGGATGAGCAAAAAAGAGAAAAAAGGCAATGTTCTGTTACTGCTAGAAAATGTGTTGCTTTTCTTATAAATCTGTTGCACTTGAAAATTAGGTGCACGGGGCCTCATTTTCACTTACTATTAATCCCTCTTTCCAGTTGCAGTGCACCTTATTTTAAGATTAGAATGAAGGTTTTGGAATTGCAGCAGGTTGAGGGAAAGTAGTTTTTGAGATGGGGAAAAAAAAACCTTAAAATATGGAATAGTCAGGTCATACAACAACATCTGAGTTCAAATTTGCCCAAAGAAATTGCAGTCCATACATCTTTTTTTTTTTTTTTGGTTTATCAGTAGTGAAACAAAAAAAATAAAACAGCAGTTTCACCTTAAATTTGCACAGTCCTGCACTTGAATAAAGTGCAACACAGTTTGTCCACAAGGGGCATTGTCGGGGCATTGGAAATAAAAAAACCATTACCTCATTCATGTTGCGTTCATTTCAATGAGCCAATAACCTTTTGAGCAAATTGTGATGCCAAGCTGCGTGCAAGGCACAATTTGTGTACAAAGAAATATTCATACTATGAAGGATGTAATGTTAATGCAGTTAAACCTGCCTCTTATGAAGTTTAGTAATGTTTTAAAATCTTCATTTTTGTCTGCGCACCAGTGTTGTATTGAATCTTCCTTGTTGAATCATGAGTAATAAGCAGCTCTGTGAATAAACTGAGAGTGAAACAAACTTGCCCTGTTGCTTACATGTCGTAGACACTGGACTAGTAATGATATTGAAGAATAAGGGCCAAGATAAGTGATGGGACTGAAGTGACATTTAAAAGGCATCATAGAAATGTCATGAGAACTCTTCAAAAATCAAGCTGAAAAAAAAAAAAAAAATTGTCTATTGGTCTGACACATTTACAGTGAAAACAAGTCTTCGGTATGTTCGGTATTGTAAAGTGTGACCATAAAGATACAAGTCTGTTCAACTCTCTACAGTTGCATTTCATTCACAGCTGAGAACGTATTTCTGCGTGCCTCTGGACCCCTGCTCTGTTAGCACATGCTTGGCTTGACTGACTGCACGCTTACTCACACATGATGAATTTTAAGTGAGGCTTGAGAGCTGCGCTGAGTGCAGGCCAGGACACGGGGGCTGCTCAGGTGCGAGTCGTGCTGGATGCTGCTGTTTTCAGATTGGGCGTCTCTGTGGACCAGTGACTCTTTACGACATTATTTTTGGACATGGAAAAGAGATGGCATTTTTATTTCATCGCTGTCGTCTGTGGCACGCTGCAGTGCTGGGTGACACCTCTTCGTCACCTGTCTGGTTCAGTCCTGGGCGTTCACGCTCAGTGCCTTTCCAGTGAGCTGCCTTTTGTGCAAGCTGTTCTTGTTCGGGAGAAATGGCTTTAATTTGCTACATTCAAGATGTTTTATTTCCATTACAACGGTTTTTAAGAGGTTTTATTTGTTTTTACCTCTCTCCCTTACATCAACCCTCCATTAGTCTTGCTGCCAAAGCTTCACCTTTCATGTTGCTTTTCTGCTCTTCCTCCAGATAAACAAGCCTTCCTATAAATGACGAGGAATTGGAGATTAAAGTTGGCACAAAATATTTCCTGGAGAGCTGAGCAACCAAGAAGGAAATGAGCTGACACAAGAAACTTAATGACACAAAGGTGCACTGAATATGAGCACCAAGAGGCAGACAGGCTACTTTAGCTTGTAATAAATGCGCCCCTGTGCATTCGTACCATATATCTGGTTTCCTTTTTTTTTTCTTTCAGCAGTATTAATATTTGTGCATAACTCCATAAGATTATGTCAGCTCTGAAGTGCATAATCACTCAGGCCAGTTTATATACTTTAATTGGCATTGTGCCTCATTAGCACATACAGGGTCGATACTGATTTAGGTTTCTGAACTACATATCCTCTCATTAGCCTGCAAAATAGCAGCATTTTGCAGATTTTCTCAAACTGCCACTCCTGTTCCTCATGGGTCTTTTCGTCTTGTACAGCTTTTGTTTTTTAGTATTCCCTTTTCATCCATTTCCTACCCATCTTTTACTATTCCATCAATTCCTTTTCTGCCCTTCTAAATGTTTCTGTCCTTTATGATTCATCATTGCACCATTCTCTGTTTGATTTATAAGGTGATCATAGCTGTGTGATAAGTCCATATTTTAACTGGTAAAGGGACCCAGAGTGACACATGAGGGGGCCGAGGAATCCCAATCTGTGCATGCACGTAGCAAAGCTAGGGAGATACCAACAGCTGAAAATACACACCCATAACTGTAGTTTTTGTCTGTATCCAGCTATCATTGCTCTCAGCATCATTAAACTTCAACACTATTAACACAGAGGTCATAGTAATATAGTTCACATGTGGATTTTCATTTGTGTTTACTTTTATATTGGCAAACACTTGTGTACATGGATCATACTTGATCATTGATTTAAATTCACTTGAAAAATTACTGACAAAGCTATCTCTCTCACAGATTAATCTTGGCCTCTGTCATTAACCGGATTGATCTCAGCATCCATTAATAAACATCAGATTTCTTCTGCAGGTGTGATACATCAATAGGCAATAAGAACTCTGTATCTGTGCCACCAAAGGTGATTTTTTTTTTTTTAAGCTTAAATAGCAATTGATGGATGCTGACTGTTGGTTCCAGGCACTCAAGGATCCTTCTTCTGTCTGCTGGTGAAGCATTGTGGGTTGCTCAAACTGCTGGGAAAGAGTGAATGTAGACAGACTTGTGTACAGTAAACATGTCACAGAGGCCAGATGAGCTGCATGTTATTTTCTGTTTGCACGTGAAGAAGAGCTCAATTCTAAAACAAACATTTATTTAGGTTAAAAAAAAGACCCATCTTTGAATAAATCAATTCATTTAAAGAATTGATTTTGTCAGTTTTCCTTTTAATCAAACTTAACCCCAATGGGAACAAAACATCTGCCAGGATTAGGTTCCTCAAATGGAAATGTGTCTTAGAAGTTTTTTGTTTTTTTGATGTTCAGAAAATGAACACTGAACATCTTGGTTTGCTGCTGCTGCTATTGCTTACACTTTTGAATCAATACACTATTTCCTGGTGCAGTCATTTACGGTGGTGATTGTTCATGCTCTTCACAGCAGGAGATTCTTTGCTTGAGATGTGGCTTCATCTCTGTGGAAATCGCTGTGCTTTGCTTGCAACATGTGGAACTGCGTATGAGGAAGGCTTTTAGCCAGTGAGCTGTCCAGCCGTCTTTTGGATGCCCTGTTTTAAAAAAAATGGAAT
Organism: Hirundichthys speculiger; assembly: GCA_018398805.1. Classification (NCBI taxonomy): domain Eukaryota; kingdom Metazoa; phylum Chordata; class Actinopteri; order Beloniformes; family Exocoetidae; genus Hirundichthys; species Hirundichthys speculiger. Next base: position 1,666,618 of record JAGFBZ010001790.1, on the reverse strand, counting down.
GCTGAAGTTTTTAACTGGGGCAGCCTAAAAAGTGTTTAATTCTGAATTTCTGCATTTGGATATATATAATATATATATATATATATATATATATATATATATATATATATATATATATATATATATATATATATATATCACATTTTCCAGACTATAAGCCACTACTTTTGTCCCATTTAAACCATGACACTTATACAAAGATGCGGTTTTTCTATGAATTTTTCTTCAGCCCTCAGGGGGCGCTCTAGCAGGAAGTGCAAAAACCAAAACACAAACCGAGTAGTTAAAGGCTATTCTGTTTTTGTTAAGTAGCCTATGTTGGGTATGCTACATTCACTTTGTGAGCATCAATGCCTATTATTGGACAAACTGATTAATCCAGGTGTGTCTGACCATTGTAGCTACTCAGACACACCTGGATTTATCAGTTTGTCCAGTCAGTTTGTTGGTTCCCCAGCGGATTTCAGGGTTCTGAGCGGACCTCGCCGCAGAGGTAAGGTTTTAATCGCAGATGCGGACCAGACGCAGCGTGGAGCCAGCAGGTCCGCGATCCGGCTCCAAAGCGGATCCGGCACTGAGTGCAAGTGGACCCTGATACGGGTCAGTTTCGCAGGTCCGTTTCGGATGTCTTTGCTGTGTGGGGGGGTTTCAGTACACAGGAGGAGGAAAAATAAAGCAACTTGGTTTTAGTGTGCAGGAGGAAAATGAATAAAACCATCAATGACTTTTCTGTTTTCTTTGATCAGCACTTTTACTGCCGTGTTACAGATTCTGTTCAGAAACAATCAGTTCAGGTATATGAATAAACACTTACGGTACAAAATCTTTTGATGTAAATATCTTATTTCTCAGCCTGGATACTGGCGGCTTATAGTCCGGTGCGGCTTATATGTGACAAAATATATATTTTGTTTATATTTTAATGGGTGCGGCTTATATTCAGGTGCGCTTTATAGTCCAGAAAATACGGTATATAATTTCAGCCATCCACTGTATATAACAAGGCCACAATATATGCTGCAATGGGAAGGTTTTTAGGACCCTGGGAGCAGCCAGAGGAACGGCTTTTATTTTACAGCTTTTATTATATGTATTTTTATTTTCCCCTGTTGGCTTGGCGCATTGCTTGTGTGTTTTCCTGTGTGTGTGATCACAAATTGCTTGTATGATTGATGTGTCATCTGCCCCAAGTACCTTGAGAGGTTTTTTAACGTCCATGAAGCAAGATGCAAACTGTGATTAAACAATCCAGTGCCGAAGTACTCTCAAATCCACACTCAGAATACATCCTCTCCAGTCTAATGACATGTTTGGAATTAAGTGTCATATATAGCTTTACTATTAGGGATACTCATAACAGACAAACCAGCTGTGGGAAATCTGTTATGTTATTGTACAAAAAGATAAGATCAAATAATATACTACCTAATAACGCCTAAAAATAAGTTTTTAAAGTTGCAAAATTTGTCCGACAAGTTCCCCCCATGGACGGCCTGTTCCAAAATCCTTGTTGGGGTTTTACTCAGGATCTAGGCGAAAAATAATTGCCATAAGTCAAGAGTGAACAATGCGGACATTTGCATAATTCACTCTGTTTGAGGACAGCTCAAGAGTGGAACCACCCATACATAGATCTTATCTGTCATGGTTTAAGCTATTTACATTCCTTTTTTCAAACTTGCATCCTTTAGCTGACTAAAGGTTAGTAAGATTAGATAACTGACTAGAACTTTAATCTGATTTTTATCATTCTAATCAGATATAAAGCCCAAAGAAAATGTTGTACATGTGGCATCTTTTTCTAAACCTAATAAGCTGAAATTTAGTTAGTAAGAGATACTGCAGGTGCCTGGTTAGAGTGGCTTTATAATTTGGGGAAAAAAATAAAAAGGAATCCAGCAAATTAATCAAATCATTTTACAAAACAGCACTAAAGGGTCTTTTATCTTTTATCCTGCCAGCATACTTGTTTTCAGGAGTATTTATGTGGGTGCAATTTTACCTCTCAAAAATTCTGAAATAAATACCCTCATGACTCAGTCTGACTGTTATAGTGCATAAAGCAAGGCAAAATGAAAAATCCTGGTGTTCAGAAAACACAACAAAATGATACAACTTTTTGGGAAACATAACAAAAAACGTGATGCACAAAAAGTCAAGGGGAAAAAACAACAACACATTAACAAAACCAAAATAACAATTCAGAGACCATGAGACAAATTAAACAAGGAAATATTCACTTCAAAGAAGTATTTCACAACAAAACTAGAGCAGTTCACAATACTTAAACTAAAAGCACAGCAAAATCTAAAATGTATTTTAATGCTCTCTCTTTTTCTCTCTTTCTTACCATGGCAGCTTCTATCCATCTATATCCATTTATTTTTCTCTCAGCGTCTTGGTTTGGCCAAGCTAATATCAATGTTGTTAATGTCCAGTATTAGGCAACTGGCCATTAGTTGACAGATTTATTTTGGAGAAGGAACTGCAGAAATTGGACGTCTGGTCAGGGACAACAGGACTGTTGAGTTATTGACAGTCTCTGTCATTTGCTGTGGAGATATATGCAGCCCCCTGAGCCCTAAAATTAATTGGGACATAAAGACGTCTGCAGAGTCTGGCCTGAAGTCAGCAAGTCACAAATCACACTTTATTAAAACATGACTGTTACATTTTTTTGGAGCACAGGCAGTGTAATTTTATACATTAAATTATGTAGAGATGTTTGAAATATTAACGTATCTTCCAGGTCATGTACAAAGTCTTGGACAGCTAATTTAATCTTGTAATATTAGGTATCCACATAGTACATGCCTTTATATATCAGAATCTGGAAAAAAAAAAAATTGGTTTGAATGTACTGAATGTAGTGTTGAGTTTATTAGAGAATTTGTTGATGCAAAATGAACATTAAGCACTGTGTCTAATTAACCAGGTTTATGTCAGCAAGAAAAGGCTGCAACAAGGTGACCTATTTTAAAACTGCACCCATCAAGCCTCAGTGTTGGAGTCATGTGGTGTTGTGTAATTTCTTACTATTAAGGTATAATAGTTTACCAATAATTAGTGAGTTCTGGTGAGGCAATTGTACAACACTTAACAAAGCACTTGACTGGACAGAAGGTGCAATTAAAATTTAATAAACATTATATACAGCAGAGATGGTCAGGTACTCACAGCAGCGTACAAGACAACTGGTTGTCAGTACAAGACACTGAATTGAGCAAAACAGTCATTTAACCACTCGTTATTAACATTTGAGCCTTGCGCTACATTCCTCTCAGCCCTGCCGTGGTGCCTGGGTCCAGGGTTAGATATCCTAAGCTTGATACGAAGAAAACAGGTCACTGTGACCTGATGCAATTTTCAACCAACATGTGGAAAACATAATGAAAATACAGCATATTAGTTTGATTTTTTTTTTTGTACCAGTTTGAGGATCGAAGAGCCTCCCTAATACATTTTCCACCTCTTCAGGGAAACGAGAGCAGACGTTCAAGTAGAAGCTTGATGTGCATTTTGATTTATTCTGAAACGTTTGGAGAGACTCTGGGCCACATCAAGTGATGCCAGATTCTTGTGTCTGTACTCCCAAGAGTAGCAGATAATAGTTTCTTTTAACAATGAGTCCCATCTGCCCTGAGCACAAACAATCTTGTTCACAAGGAGGGACTTTTCACTTTAATGGCGACTACATTTCTTATGCTGGAATCGAAGTGTGTGTTCATTTATGTCAGATTAAATATCACACCTGTTAGTGATTACTTCAAATGTTAAACAATTTTTATGTCCTATTTAAGTGTAAGATGTAGGATCCTTATGAAATGTTTATTCCTTGCCTAGTGCTTTTTGAACGCACCTTTAGTGCGAGTAAATCATCCCTGAAAGGAGCCTTGAAAGGCAGCAATGATCTCGGATGTTGTCGTCAAAGATGTACACGGAGCATAAACAATGGCTCTGTGTCAGCAGGGTGTTCGCTGCCTTGTTGTATCCTGCTGCTGCCGAGTGACGCAGTTCAGTTCACAGCCATTAATTCATCCTGATCTTTGTTTTGGAGTGACAGTGTTGCCTGCTGAGTTCCTAACAAAAGTGCTTGGTGAATGTGCCCAGGAGACGAGCTTCCATTTATCACATATTGCATGAGTCTCGTAGCCTCCAGTTCCAGCCTCAAGCTTTGGAGGCCTGTTTGGACTCATCTTTTTGCTCTTTGTGGTGATTCAGACTCGGAGCTGAGGCAGCTGGGTGGACAGAGCCAGTAAAGCTGCGATGCCCCGGGCGTGAATTTAAGTTGCTGGGACACAGGACATGTTCCTGTGTTAACATTAGATGCTGTAACAACTGTTACCAGCAAAGCAGCTCAGACACACACTTTCCCACTGTCAACACGCTTATCTATCAGCAATGCATAATTTCCTAAATGGATCTATATTCAGATCTAGCAGAGCTTTGTGTGAGTTCGGCGCCTTAGCTTTCGTCTTGCATCCTCAACCTTCATCTCTGCCCTCCTCCTCTTCCTCCACCCAGCTTCATTTATTTCAGCCTGAAGCAGAGGTAGGTGGCACATGGGCGTTTTCTCAATTTTCCTCTTGCCCCCTGGGCCTCCATCCTCTGGGATTTCTACTGTGGAGTTGCAATTTTCTTCACCTCCATATCTCCTTTCTTCTTCTTTTCTATCCCTGTTCCCACAGCTCTATTCACCTGCAGCCCCGAGAAGAAAACAAGGAAGAAAACAAGGACATCAATACTTTCTCTCATGATGCCACTCTGTTTGCTTTGTCGGATTTACATTTTCGTTTTGCACTGAGTAAAGTGGGTCACAGAGGATTTTCAACCAGGTTGACGATGATTCGAATTTGAACCTCAGCCTTTGAACCTCAGACTGTCACATGTGGACAACAACCCATCAAGAACTGGCTTCTCTTTACAGTGAATCTAAAATTGATTTTGTCAGTCCTGCTGAGGACTGTTTTTGTTTTTTTGTTTTGTTTTTTCTCCCAACACCTTCCTGGCTCCTTCCTCTCTCCCCTTCACCCCCCCCATCCCCACACACACCGCATGGCCTCATTAGCCAAAGAGACAAATGAAAAGGCGAATACAAACACACTAAAAGAGCTGGCTGATAACCTGCATGTACAGCTCTGTGTTCACGCCGAGACGCATGGTCTGAATTGTGTTATTGCTCTTGATCAGTTCTCGTTCTCACACTTTTGGCCCGGGGGCAAATAGTGATGATTGCTGTTTTTTTGCCATCAAGTAGGCAGACAATCATTTATTTTTGGAAAAATGCACGTAAAATTGAGATAACTGAAAGAATACAGTCTGAAGCAACAATTTAAGTCTAACATTATGTAGATGGACCCAGCATCACCTGTGCTGCTTTATGATTTTGTTGTGCATTGTAAATATGGTTTTATAACAACCTACTTTGTTCAATTGTATCTCAATTCATTGGACTAGACTGAGATTTTACTAGAAACACCATTTTAGAAAGATAAATGAATTAATCAGCAGGAGTATTCAAACCATTTATCATAAGATGTGATATTCAGTAGTGGCTGCCTTGCCTTCTGAGGAACGTCATTATATAAATGTTATAAAAAATTCACATTGTGGGCTGCTGGATGGCTCACTTGGTACAGTGGGTAGTCCGTGTGCTGAGGCCATGGTCCTGCGGCGGTCGCGGGTTCTGTTCCTGGTCTTTGACCCTTAACCACATGTCTTCCCGTCTCTGCCCGTCATTCCTGTCTGCTTCACTATCAATAGGGGCCACTAGGCCACAAAATCTTAAAATAACTAATAAAAACTTGCGTGTTCAGTCATCCTTTTTTAGGCATATGAACTAAGGCTGCATCTACACTGCAGGTCTTGATTACCAAATGAAATTCATTACTTATATCTCATGGGTTTTTAATATGTTTATTTATTTATTTTACATCACCTTACATCAACTTTCAAGAGTGACCCATATCTGACACAACCGTGCACGGCAGATGAGCTTGGCTACTCTTTACAAAGTGAGGCATCAAGGGAGAAAAACGGTTAATGAACATTTAATGAACGCAGGTGAGGTGGAAGATGTAGCACGTAGAACTATTTCCATTAGCTTCATTGTCAGTCGGTTCAGTGAAAGTTAATGAGTACAATGAAAGAGCCCAGTCTAGAACAGAACCAACCAAGTTGTTGCTTTCTCATCTGACTCTCATTGATGGGGAAAAATCTGTCCATTTAGATCGGATCCAAATGAATGTATCCAGTTAATATCTGATCACTACATATGAATGAGACCTGAAACTGATCTGAAAATATCCAAATTCATGGAGCTTTTTTTCCCCTTTTTTTTTTTTTTTTTAAAACATGTCCAGTGGTCATATCCAATTTGTGTCCATGTTGTAGGAAATATATGGAATTGGGTCATTTGAACCCCGCAGTGTAAAGTTGTCCCAAATGTTCCACCTAAATATATTTGAATGGAATATCAGCCTCGATTCTAATACATTTATTTTTTCTCTTATGTGTAGTGCTAGTAATTCACCTCGATTGCTTTTGTTGTAAGTTGACAAGTTTTTAAGGCGTCTGCCTTATTGTGATTATTGCAGAACTGAACGACTCTCAGAGAGCTTAGAAAAGCAGAAAATTCATTTGGAGGAAGTCAGTTTACAAAATCATCATCTGATGATTTAAATTACACAACTTAGGAAATAACGATGAAAGGGCACAAATCACAGTGACTATTGGATATAACTATCCTATAAAAGTTGGCTGTTTTAAAAGGACAGAGTAAGTGGATGCGCATCTTTTTGTGTATTGTAATCCTATTTTAATGCAGTAACCTCACTATCTTCCTCGGGCAGAGGGCTGCTGGCTTTATATGGTTTTAATTCTGCTCTGCACTCTTAGGTAATTGAATACATTATGAGGACACCAAGCCAGTTCAGCAGTTATTTCATAGCCAGTCAAGGTTGCTAATTAGAAATTAGCTCAAACATCCTGGTGTGCTGCCCTTGGGGAGCTTCGTCATCAGTCTAAATTTCTGACATACCTGCCTTGTAATGACTCTCACAGCTGTGCAGATGAGTGCGCTGTCCCCATTGTCCCTGTGCTGAATGACCAGGTGTTGTCATACGCAGTCCAAGTCTTGTAAACACAGCAACTCTACAGGCTTCATAGCGTTCAAGTGGAATCTTTTTAAAACTTAGGGTTATTTCATAACAGAACGCTGCTGAATGCTCACTATGTGTCCAAATGCTCCTATAAAAAATTCATCTTTTCCATCTTGAGTTGTCTGGGATTTCATGTTCAGAGCTCTCAGAGGACGCCCAAGTCTCAGGAATTTGTATGAGTGCTGTTTTTCATCCAGTTACATGAAAAGACTGTCTTAGAAATCACTGATGGGGAGGGATTTCTGTGATGTGAAGTGTGACGGTGTAGATTTTTTAGTTTTGGCTGGTCTTAAAATTTCAGTAATGAGTTACATTTAAGGTCTTGTGGAAGCAAAAACAAAAACAGGCAGGAAATAGCAACAATCTTTAAAAAAAAAAAAAAAAAAAAGGAAAATAGCTAAAAGGAAACTTGAACATCTGTGCAACTACAGCATGTGATGTGCTTGGGTTGGTGAGAAGTGTTTGGCAGGCGGAGGGACAGAGACGTTAGCGCTGTACTGCACAGCAGATGCACACCACATAGGTTGAATGTTTTGTTGTGATAACTGGAAAACTAGATTTGTTTAAACAAAACTGAAGTTGAATTGAGACACAGCTCTTGACAGCTAAGATTGATTATGCACAATCACAAATAGTTTTACCTCCATGTTTGCATACAAACACTGCATTAAGCCTGCAGAGTAGTCTTTTTTTTACTCCAAACTTCTATTTATGTCCTAATAAAACCAGGACTATTGCAGGAGAATGTATTCATCTGTACCATTCGTTTTGTAGAACAACTTGTTTAAGGATTGTTGTCTTCTTGCATATCCTCTGGACAGAATTAGGGTTCATTTCATGGAAAGATGTTCTGACATCTGTCATCTTTAAGCTGGTATAATTCAGCATTTATTGCTCCATTATAATGGAAACCCATTCCTAACATAAATGTAGTTATCAGGTTCAAAATGTTAGATGGGATAATGGTATCTGGAATGCATAATGGCCTGCACTCGTCTAGTACATTTCAAATTTGTTTGATAATTTTCATGTTATATTATGTACGGTTGTGTTCTAAATAATTAGCATTTTTTTTAAATATTAGTGAAGCTCAAAATCTATAATAACTTTTATTTTCAAACACATCAATGCATTGGGAACATTGCACATTTTATTCCAAATCAAAACATGAAAAAAAAAAAATCAAATTTGTTTCTGTAAAGAGTAATTGAAAGAAAAAGTAATCTTAGACTTGACTTTACAATATTTTCTCACTTACACAATACGTAAATTAGCATATTGGTAGGGTCCATGGAAACTTTTGGATGGTCTGGAACTTGACTGCCTTTTCCCAACTGGAGGATGACCACTCTGATCTGAGACACAACTGCTTCAGTTTGTTGCAGTTTCTCTTGCTTGGAGCACATTGCTTTTTATTTGGACTACAAAATTCTATTTAGATTTAATTTCACTTTGGAAAGGATGTGGTTTTGAAGGCAGAAGATGTTGCTCTAAAGTCTCAGCATTAGTAGTGCCATTGCATAGTTGCACATGAGCATTGCCAAGGCCCCTGCTAAAACCTCATAGTGTAACAGAAAGTGGATTTTAGGCTTTCCTGCTGGTAACTGTCTGTTTTAGTACATCTCAATGTTCTCAGTACACGGTCCCTACCAAATAAAGATCAAAATGGATAGTTATTTTTTGTCTTTAGCCCAGAGCACGACATCCATTTCTCTCAAAACAGATCTGGAAAACTGATTTGTCTGACCATATTACACTCTTAGACTGTGATGGTTCTCCCTCCATGTGTCTGAGCCCAAAGTTGTTGGCGCTATCTCTGGACAAGGATAACATAAAGTTTTAACAGACATTTGTGAATATAGCTCTGTGTTGTTGTGGTTGACTGAGGTTTACCAAAGTAATTTCTTGCCCATGTGATTAGATCAGCCACTGTTGATTTATTTATGATTCTTGATTTTGTGTTATCTGAGTGATCATGGGCGTCCAGCTTAGTCTTGCTTCAGTGTCTTTCACAAACTAAAATTCCTCAAGATTTATTTAATCATTTAATGATGTTATGTATTACAGAGGGGTTAGGGTTAAATATTTCAATAATTTTCTAACACATTTGTTAAAGTGGAGATCTTCTTCCCATCTTTTCCATTCCATAAATACTGAAAATCCTTATAAGGCGGTTGTAATATCACACTACCACCACCTCCAACAAGACCATGCAAAATTATATTCTGCACACATCGCAAGTTATAGGAAATTAAATATTATTGGTATTCCACTGCCCACTCTCAGGACTTGGAGGAGGATGAGGAAAAAAGGGCAAGGAAAAAAAAAAAACACGTCGACCTCAGTCAACCAGGTCTTTACTTGTCTGACCTACTGCCTTCTGGCTGACCTCTCAGGTCACTGAATGCTTCAGCATCAACCCCCCCCACAGACCGTCTCCCCTATGAACAATTATTCCAACCTTAAACTTAGATGCAATATTCCTTTTTCTTCCTCTCTTTCTTTAACTTGCATGATGCAGATAAAGATGCACCTTTATACCTCCTTATATGGTGGTCGCTGAGCAGGAATTTATGCAAATTAATGAGCAAGGGAAGCACGAATGCCAATCTGTTATTGATTGGCATTCATGAAGATATGCATGTTCTCACAACCTAATCCAAGTTTTACGCCGCGTTCCTGAATAGGTTTTTAGTAAGGAGGTGATTTATGTGCAAGTCTGTTCACAGCTTTAGGAAGATTTCATGAATGAAGCTCATTTTTCCATTTCCTCCATGAGCATGAACAATTCCTTTCTAAGGTCTCAGTGGCATGTGAAATTGGAATATTTCATTGTTCCTTCAAAAGTTCTGACGAAGTGTAACGTGCCTTCTTTAGTTGTTTCATTGGGCTGTCTGATGAAGTGTCGGGTTAAATTTAGTTAGTATGAGATGCAGCAAATGGCTATGTCAAACGAAGTTGCTAAGCAACTCCTCAGTTTATCTCTGCTCTTATGTGGTGAGATATGAGTTAAGTTGCCATTTGACTGAGAAATAAAACCAGCAATACAGAAAAAGGTGTAGAGTTGACATTACTAATGAGTCTTCTGTGTAAGCGAGAGACAAGTTTACATGTTTTGTTTCATGGCTGAGACAACATTCATCCCTGCTGCTACCACCGCAGAGCTGTCCACATCCCATCTGTTAAGATTAGCCTCACTTGTGGAGAATTGTACTATTTTTAACTGACCTAACAAGCACCCTTGCCAACAAAGAGAGGAGTGAGGTCTTTCTCCTCACAGCAATCTATCTGCTTGTTATCAGTATTATCCTTCATTACTGTGCCACTGTTCTCAGTTTTTTTTTTTTTTTGCGGTCTGCTTCTCTTTTGCATACGTGTAAAATTATCCATATTCATAGAACTGCAGAAGATATATCTGTTATTTGATAATATGAAAATGTATTATATGTCAAAGCAATAATTATAAGTCTAATTGACGCCTCTCTGCCATGTTGTGTTCATGCGTAGCCCCAATGCAACCCCTCAGCACTGAATCTTGCTCCAACAGCACACCATTACTAGCTTACTAGAGTCTGTGCAAATCCTTCATCAGCTGGCAATGCAATAACTTCCATGGTTCCTCTTCATCACTCAGTCTGTCTCCTTACAGCTCGTTTCCTTCAGGGTCTCATTTTCCCTTCATCTATAGGCATTTTTTTTCTCTGCTGACATAACTTGCCATAAACCCTTTTTTTTCTTGACTACTTTGCATTCTGTTGAATAACCGTGAAAAAATTGCAGTATGTGTCATCGTCCACTTTTGCTTTTGAAGCCTGCTGCGGGTATTTGAATTCAGTTGAAAACTTAGGCCTTAAAATTTTGAAACTATGAAGTTGGGACTTAGTTGTCCTTGTATTTGTGTGTAAGATCTTGATGAAAAAAAAGTAAGTTGACCTATATTGAATGAGAACTCCTTGATGCATAAGTGCTAATGAGCTGCAATGTCACATAATAGGGAGATCATCTGTCAGTATAAAAGTATTTCAAACTATATGGCCTGTGTTACAGCTGTCACCCTTTTAATCACCTTCCAGTTACTCAGAATTCAGACTAATGACTACTCACTATTCGCACAACTATTCACTGGCAATTTTTGAAAGTTGTTCTAGGATGACTTGGTATGAATATGTACTTCGCCATCATGTTTCTCAAACAAGTAGCTGAAAGGGAATTTCAAAGCCCTTGTGATTAGCAACTTGCTGGGAGTTGAGGTTAATTGAGTTGCTGGTGCAACCTTCATTCATAAGATGGATCAGAAGCCCCCAGTGGTTCAGCAGACTTCCTTCTATGTTACCCCGCTATGATCCCCCGTTGTCTGTAAGGGCTGGCTCCTTAACACTGTCTGCGTTATGAAATGAGTACCTACAAAAATATCTTTCTTCCAGTTGTCATCTCTTCATTGCTGGTGTTTTTTTTTGTGCAGAGGATCAAGTTATTTGACTTGAAAAAAATGAAGGAGTTTTTACAGACTTAAGACACAGATTTCTTCCCTTCGTTGATTTATTCATAGATGCCATTTATTGTGTAAAGTGCAAATTTCTATTTGACTATTTCTGACTTTTAGAATCTGATGGCTATCATTATTTCAACCAAAGGGTACAATTAAGTTTTCATAGAAATTATAGAGTACTAGGAGAGATAATGCTAGAGAAGAGAGAGCTTTAGCTATTGACACAATGATAAGAGCAGCATTTCTTTCTCCTGTAAAAGGTGCTCCTGTACAGAGCTTTTTCCAATTTTTATTTTCTTCCACTTAACCAGAAGCTATCATCCAGGTCTAGTATTAAACTATGGTCTGCAAGTTACCGTGTAGAGACAGAAGTGCTTCTACTCATTGAGGGATAACACTGAAGTGAACGTTCATTGCTATCTGCTGGGTTCCTCATCCAGGCTTTTTTTTTTTTTTTTTTTTTAACTGGTGAAGTGAATGAATATTGTACTCAATTGGAATGAATCTGGTTATGAATTGATTATAATTTGGACTTGATTGTATTCTGTTTAAGGTTGTAAACTTGTAGTGCTTTCTGTGTAAAGTGCCTTGACATGACTTCTTGTGAATTGGCACAATACAAGTAAAGTGAATGGAACTGGAAGTACCACTAGCTTCAACTTTAAGTTGTCCCAGTCATGTGAAGGTCATCTGTTGAATCTTTGGCAAGTTTAGCTCTATTTTTTATGAACACAGATGAACAATTTAGTCAGTAAGCTATTACATTGCAAATGTAAAGTGTTCATTTTGGTATTGCTCAACATGCCTCTGTTTGGTTCAAAAATAGATACCTGGTTCAAAAATGGAGAATACTCTGCAAGGTTATAAGCTTTACTGGCTTAATCTTGTATGAGAGGAGAGCACACTAATACAAGGTTTAAAATATGGTCTGAGAGAACCAACTTCTGAGTACAGCTTTTAAAGGGGTGTTACAAAGTTATTTCTCATTGGTTTGTGACAAATACCAAGTTGGGTGTTGCTTTAAGTAACTTCAAAGAAGTTATCCTGTAACCGTTTGAGCAAGGTTACATGAGGAAGTTTCATAATGAAGCTCTTAACATTCATTTTTCCGAACAACCTCTAGTAACAAAGATTTACAAAATAAATTAGCACTGGTGTTGGATGCTACAGAGTGACAATTTTTTGTGTTCCACATCAACTCAATGCTTCATTACATTTCTTGGTAACAATGTAGCATTTCCAGCTACGGTGGACTTATATTGTTGGTTCCATGCATAAGTATAAATCACCTTTTACAGTGCATCTACACTAAAGAAAGAGAAATGGTATTGTGCCAACCATCAGAGATTTACCCATACTCTTTTTACTGTCCTGCATGGCTGCACTGGTTAAGGTTTGGTTAAGGTCTGACAGGTTGATTCGGATTTTGACCAGTTTCAGTTTTCTTTCTTAGAACTAAACCTTTATTCAGAAAGCATATTTTTTTAGAACAATTAAAATATGAACATCAATAATAGTAGTAGTTTATATTTAATGACTTAGCATCTAGGCAGGGAACCAAAAACAAAACTTGTTGATGTCTATAAGGCATAAAACAGGTTTAAACATGGATTTAAAGTGCTTCCACTTTATGGTTTCTACTAAGACAAAATCTAGAAATGGAAACTGTAGACATCAAGAGAAGATAAGGGAAGTAAAGGACATTCTCAGAACTATATCATCTGCCTTAGATTGGTTGGTGAAAGGTTACCCGTCACATGTGCATCATTGACAATATTTTGAGAGCTTCACAAACTTTGGTCTTTTCAAGCTAATTTTCAAATGTCTACACAGTCTAGGCCCAGAGTCTCTTTCCAGATGCATCCAAAGTAGAGATGCACCAATCAGTCGGTCACCGATTTAAAAGATCCCGTTTTATATCCAACCGGCCCCAACCAGTGACCAGCTGGTCACTGTCGTAATTTCCGGTTTTCCCCAAGCAAACTAACCTGCTTAAAACTAGCAAGACTCAGGGAGAAAACATGTCGGTGATATGGATTTATTTCACTGTGTGCCAGAGCGACCCAAAACACGCTGCTTGTAATGCTTGCAAGTCAAAAGTCAGCCATGGAGCATCAACGCCTAAAACATTTGCAACAACAATCTTAATACGCCACTTGGAAAAGAAGCACCCAGGCTTGTTTAGCAAATATAAGGACGACACTGCCGCTAAGTGGAGGGATGCAGCAGAGTCCCAGCGACCACAACAACCCTCCGCCGTGGCTCCTATGTTCGACATCAACACGGAAAAGTCCAAAGCCATCACTAGGAAGATAATGGAGCTCATGGCACTGGACAACCAGCCTTTTAGTGTAGTACAAGATAAAGGCTTTGCAAATCTGTCGAAACACCTGAATCTGTACAAATGACCAAGTAGGCGCTACTTTTCTGACACACCGCTGCCAGAGTTGTTTGAGAGCGTTTCTAGCCACATGCACAAACTGCTGGACGCCACTAAATCCCCGGTCAGTTTCCCACGGACATTTGGACTTCTAACGTGAGCTTAATATTAATGTTGAGCCTGCCTGCTCAGTGGCTGGATGATGAGTTTGAGCTACATCAAGTCTTTCTACACTGTGAAGAATGCCCCGGGTCCCACACCGCCGACAATCGAAGAGCCAAATTTGAAAAAATGTTGGCGGAGTGGAAAATCGACAAGAAGAGGCTTTATGTCATTTTATGTGACAACGCTCGGAATATGATCAAAGCACTGGATGATGCCAACTTCCCCAGTCTCCCATGTATGGTATATACACTCTAATTAGCCGTGAGTGAGGAACTGCACTCTCAACACACTCAAACCACTGACGCTGTGGCGACAGGCAGGAGAATAGTCACGCACTTCAAACACTCATCGCTAGCCTATTCAAAACTCCACGCTAGCCAGGAGTCAGGAGTCTTCATATGGTGTCTATTATAGGATTATGATTATTTCCTAGATAGAAAATCAGTATCAGAAAAAACAGTTTTGGCAGGTCAGACCTCCTTTAAAACCGGAAATCGTTATCAACCAAGAATTTTACAATCTGTGCATCTCTAATCCAAAGACATGATGGCAACAGAGTAATCAGCCATGATGAATTGTAGAATACCACATCATAAAACTGCATTTATACAGACTGATGTCTCCTGTGAATCCAAATTGCCTACAGAAATTCAATTAATTTCAGGTATCAACTGTTTATGACAAAGGTTAAAAGCTGGCTCAAAGGAAAACAAAGCAACACCCACTAACTTTTCATGCCTCGATGGAGATTATATTTCAGTTGTAGGATGTTATGGTTGATGATGGTGCTGATTCTGTGCTTTGCATTTTGATGTACTGTGTCATGTAGTTTTAGTATGTTTATCATGTGAAGGCCTGTTCTGGTGATTGGGTATGTGCGCTTATTGTGCTATATGATGTAGTATTAAAATGTTGACGTTGATATTGACATGTTGATTATATAAGTAGGGACGAGAGTTCAAAATTTGGAATAGCTATTAACTCTGCACAGCACATCAGTTGCATTCTTTGTATTGAAAGTGTTTATCATCCCTATTTAAGTAAAATTCTATTTTATTCTTCTATTAATTTACGAACTGGATCTACTTGGAAGATTCTGCCTCTTCGGAGGCTCAGTGCTGTCACCCACCATATGGGACGTTCCAGGTTTGAATCCTGGTTGCGTCAAAAAGGGCAGCTGGCGTAAAACTTGTGCCAACTTTGTCATGTGGATCTCTCCACTGTGGCGACTCTGAACAGAGAGCTGCCAGAATGGAAGTTTTATCTACTTGGAGGAGTCAAACTGAGAAAACCAACTCATAACCATTTTACAAAGGTCGTCGCTAGAGTTCTTTGTAAATACATACTGTAGTCAGATTAAAAAAAAAAAAAAGTGATTGATTTGTTGGCCACAACCACCAGTCACCTAGGGGTGGATGAAGTGGTGGGATTTTTGCAGAAGCAGCAAATCACCAACTGTTATCCATCAGAGTGGAAGTATTCCTCTTTGTAATGATGTAGCAGCCTGTGGAAAATCCTGTGGGTCATCTTAAAGGAAAGTATGTTTTCTAAAATGTATGATGAATGACATGTTATTTACAACAAATGATGTGCATCAATATCAGTGAAAATCTTTTGGGAGATGATGCTGTGTTTGCAAAGAAACCTAAAATCTGCGAAAGGGAGACTATTAATTAGTTGGATGCGTTTGTAAGCTCTTGGTTTTCTTATTGTTTATTACCACCATGGTGGGAGAGTGGAATTGAAACAAATCTTAAAAAAAAAAAAAAAAAAAAAAAAAAAACTCAACATATTTTATGTTTTCTCTCATCTTAAAATATCCTCAGCAGGCAACTGAGGGGAATGCAGTAAAGTAACACCAAGGCTAAGATGTCAAGACAGAGATGAAAACCAAAAAGTTAATTGTAGATGAAAAGAAAATGAGACCCAGAAGGAAAGGAACTGCAAGATTGAGTGATTGAGAATTACAGAGTTGTAAATGATTGCAGATGAAGGATTTGCACACACTTCAGTCAGCTGGTAATGGGAAGGAGTGAGCTGTTAGAGGATGACTCAGTGCTCGAGGGTCACACTGAGGCCACAACTGAACAACATCACACCATAGAGAGAGATTACATGTAGACTCGGATTCCTCTGGTATAATTGGATAAAGAACCATCATTCTTCTCCATATGTAGAAATGGGAAGAACATAATGTAGTTATTTTACATATGTTGAGCCTTTGCTGTTAAACTGTGGACTAACAGCTGTTATTTATGTTATGTTGTGATATGGAGTTAGTAGACTGCCTGCAGTCCTAACCTGTCTCCAATAGAAAATGCATGAATACAAAACAAAAAAAAAAAACATTTATGACAGCGACCATGTCGACCTATTGAAAATGTAAAGATGTGTGTGTAGGAGTAATGTTTTAAAAAAAATGACACCAGCTCTGTTGTTTGGTATACTCGGTGTCAGAACCTCTTGTATGTTATGTCAGAAGGCATGGCTGTGCTACATAGTGCAAATTACTTTACTTTCCCACCCTTTATTGCAGTGGTTTGGAGGCTCAAATGCAGGAGTGGAAAAATAATATCTTGACAAGTGAAAAGGAAAAAAAAAAAAACAATATAAAAATAAAGTATTGAAATGATGAATGTGAAACATGAAAATAAATTGCTGAGGAAATACATGTCAAATCTTGGATTCATATTCGTGATGCACTAATTGATTAGATAAAAACTAGCTAGCAGAGCATTACAGCCAGTGGCCTGTGCAGTTTCCCACTGGTATCATCAGGGCTTCCTACAGAATGTTGATCAATGTTAATACTTCAGTGGGTGGCCTTGGTATATTAACAGCTGCCTGGACAGATTTGCAGACCCACTTAATCTTTTTTTTCCCCCCACGATCTAAAACAGTGAATTTCTGTGGAGCAGTGAGCAGCCCTGTGTTGTTCTGTCTCACACAAATGGATTACAGCAGCCCCTTCTCCTCTTAATGCTAGTACACCAGATCAATACATGATCATGCATGGGAGGAATGCTTATTGGTTTGAATTGTTGCCAAACAGAGGATTTTAGAGTTTTTCTTTTTCTTTAAACTCTTTGATGGACTTTTTTTTTAAAATGCGCCTTGAAAAAACAAATGAAATTGGTTAAATTAATTCAAAGACTTTGTGATCAAGTAAATGTGGCTGAATAGTTGACCAACATTGGTTCAGTAGCGCAACACCTTTGAAGGATATGAGCATTAGTGAGACGAAATTAAGACTTTTTGTTTCTTCTATTGTTATGTAAATAACGATGATTGTCACAAGCATAATCCAATTTTGTGGGAAGCACAGATCATCAATGAAAGAAGTGAAGCCATCAGGAAAATCATTGAATTTCTGATGGCTTCACTTTTTCTTTACTTCTCGTCAAATTCCTGGCACCTGATGATCCATCATTTTCTGTTGTGGAGGATAGAGGTTTCAGAAATTTGATACATTACCAGAGCACAAAATACACAATACCAAGCAGGGGTTACTTCTCAGATGCTCTTTTACCCAGAGGTTTTTATTCATGATTCAATCCCCCCCACCCCCACCATCCCGCGAGCCAGTCTCAATGCAGTCAGATTCACAACAGAGACTGAGACACATAATTTCAGTCAGATGTTGATGTTCCGTTAAATCCGAATTGGCAGGTTTAAGACCTTGTGAATTTTGGAAAAAAAAAAATAAAAAACGGCAGGCAAATTGCTGTTGGTGCATCTCAAGTTCATACTATTTGCAATAAAAAGTCAGATTATACACAAGGATCACAGCATTTTTGTTTTATTTTCTCTATATTGTTTCACCTTTTGTCTAATTTGTGGTTGTATATACAATAATATTATGACCAAAATGTGTAGGTGTAGTGAATTGTGTGCTGTCCAGTTCACCTGTTCCCTTAGTGAGAATCAGCATCTAAATATTTGAAAGTGGATATGAAAGACAAAGTAAAAGTGTCAGTAGTGTTTATACTAGAATGCAGGCTCATTTTGAGCAGCCTTGCAAATCAGTTTGTGGAATTTCCTATATATACAGTCTTATTAATTTACATAATGCTTCAGGATTAAGTGATGGTTTTGCACATTTGAACAAATTACAGCTCAACAGTGACTCAGTTCTTTCCTGTTTGATTAAATATCATGGAGAGTCTGATTTGACTTCAGCAGAATTATGTTTGAACTTGTTTACTTTGATGGTGTAAACGCTGCACTTAGTCCTGTTAAAGCCTTTTCCCCCATTTAATGGATGCTTGAATCCTTTCCTGGTCGATACTCTGGCTTCTCATTCTTGAGTGAACTTATGAGCAGGAGCTTGTGGGGCCTGAAAGGGCTTGTGACACTGGGGGGCCTGGAAAAAATGTCTCTTAAGTCTGTATGTGACAGTATTTGTTATTCTGCCTGTCTCTCTTTATCAAAAGTCACTGAGACACCTTACCTTTTGTTGGTAAAGGATCAGATTAACCTATCTCAAAATTAAGGATATGTACCACAGGTTTTTAAAGTTGGAGTAATAAAACCTTTGCTTAAGAAACCATCCTTTGATCCACACATTTTAGCAAATTAGAGACCAATATCTAACTTTCCATTTATATCTAAAATTCTGGAAAAAGTAGTTGCAACCCACCTAGGCGATCACCTGCATAGAAATGATCTATTTTAAGTTTTTCAGTCGAGGTTCAGAATACATCATAGCACTGAAACGGCGGTTAGAGTCACCCACCACCGCCTTAAGGCCTCAGACAATGTTTGTGTCCATACTAGTTCTGCTGTATCTCAGTGCTTATTCGCTACAATTGATCACAGCCTTTTGCTGCACATGTTAGAGCATGTTGTTGGAGTTAAAAGGACAGCGTTAGGCTGGTTTAAATGAGATTTATCTGACAGGTTCCAGTCCGTTCATGTTAATGACATTTCTTCTGCACAGACAAGGGTCTGCTCTGGCATCCCACAGGGTTCAGTGTTGGGATTGATCCTTTTGACTTTATGCATGCTGCCCTTAGGAAAAATTATACAGAGCCGCAGCATAAATTTTCATTGCTATGCAACTCATCCATGAAACTGGAGGAATCTGAACCGTTGGCCAAACTTGAAGCATGTCTTAAGGACATTAGGATCTGAATCTTCTCTAACTTTTTGCTTTTGAATTCAGATAAAACAGAGGTTATTGTCTTTGGTCCCAAACACCTGAGGAACGGATTACCTGATTTTATAGATTAGCGGATTGGCTAACGGATTAGCTGCCCTAAGATTAAATTTAGGGCAGCTGCACACCTGCTTAACTGGAGTTCAAGTGTATACAGACAATGACAAAACTCAAATTATGTTATCAATTTTAAAATCCTTAATTATTTAACCTCTGTTCAGAAGAGGCCTGGGCGATATGGCCACAAAAGTTTATTTTGATATTTTCAGACAATATTGCAATATATACTACATTTGTATATTTGCTTGTAGTATTTACTATTATAGAACAGTACTATACAAATGTAAGTATAAACAACACTTAATTCCTAATAAAGCTGTTATTTACATTTGCAAAGTCAGTGACATCCATCATAACGGTCTTTATTAAACAACCTTTGACAAGATCTGTTTTGATTTTAGTTGTACTTTTGAGCTACACGTTAGTTTATGTGTTGCTCACAGTCTCTGTTGAAAAGATGGGTATGGGAGTGAAAGCAAACGTATTTGCAGTGTTGTTATGGCCACAGTAATTAGAGTTTAGGTGTAGTTTAGTGAATTTAAAGCTATACATTCTTGAAGTGGTTAATTGAGAGTGTCTCAGCAAGTCTGCAGCTCATACAGCGGACAAATACAGTGAAAGTGGAGGAAATGCAATACCACTGAGTGTGAAGTCAAACGCCCACACCGATTTCCAGGGAAATCAGAAAGCATTAGAATATACAGTATTTTTGAATGCACTGATTAATCACCTCAGTTGGTGCCTTTATCAGAGTGACTCCCTCTCCCCGGCCACCTCCTCCTGCTCAACAAATATATTGACATGCAGGTCCTTCTATTGTAACGTAAATAACAAAAAGAGTTAAGTGCAGTGTAATTTTTGTGGGAAACATGGACCAATAATCAGAACATAAACCCATTTGCAATTAATTTTACACAATTCCTCAAACAATGAGATATACATCATATTCTGAATTTGAGAATTGAGGTTTCAGAAATACAACACATCACCTGGTTCTAAAATACACAATGCTAAACTGGAAATGCCTCTTACATGCTATTACCAGAACTTTTAATCTTGTTTCGTGCCATACAAATACAAATACACTTTATTGATCCCCCAAGGGGGAAATTCAAGTTTCAAGTACACCAGACGCTGCAGTCAGACAATACACGCAGCCTTCCAGTCCCAATGCAGCAATTCAGTTTTACAATGGAAATACGGACATTCAATTCCAGCTTCATGTGCATGTCAAGTCTCAATGGTCAGTTTTTATTATCCGATTAATCAAATTACACCCTATTACCTGATTTTTTATGAGGGGAATATCCGCCCGCAGGCAAGGATAGAACTTATGACCTCAATTTGATTTATGCTGCCCCATTCTTAGCTTAAATTGCATTTTTTTGCTTTGCGACTCGAGGGTTTTACTAAACTAAATAAATTGATGTAAGAGTCACTTCCCTTCTCGTCACTTAGTGCCCATTGTTTGAGCTGCATCAGTATATGTTTATGTTCACAGCCGTATTCTGACTTTTTGACCTTATTCTAAATTAGATATTGTTATGATTAAGGTATTTACATGGGTTGGATATAGAATTGCATTTTATAATCATATCCATATCCCTTAAATACCATCATAAACACATTTTTTTTCACCTTTTTTTGCCACCTTTTCAAGAATAAATTAAACACTGTCTAACTCATACATACTCATAACTCAAAAAATAAGCAAACCTGAACGCTTATCTTTTGGGTGATGACTGAAAGTACAACTAAATGTGCAGGTTGTATCTGCTCCTGTCTGGTACAGAATTTCATTTTTCTCATGTCACAGTCTCTTTCTGTGAGCTAGAGGTTGCAGCGTCGGAACTTTTATATTAGAGGAATTTGGAGAACAGTTTTAGACCTTTCTTTCCTTTTGTTTTGCTGACATGGTATTAAGTCACCCTAGGTGGTCTTAGATGAAAGAAGAAAGTAGGCTACATGTTCTTATGAAGGAGAGATAAAAAGAAAGATGAGGTGAATTTTTCAGAAGGATTTTTTTTTTTTTTTAAACAACAATCATGATTGTTGAATGTCTTTTTGACTGTTGTTGCTGCTTTATGACACCATTTCTGGTTCCTGGCAGGTTCTTGTCTTGTTGCCATCCTGCCTCATACTGTTATAACAATTATGTTTTTTCTTCCAACTCCTGAATCATGATGTGATCAAATTTATGCCTTATGTCAATTCTGGAATGATCAAGATCCATTATTCCTCCTTATATCTCCTTTTATGTTAACTAATGTTGTTCCAATTCCAATACCAGTATCGGAAATCGCTCCGGTGCTGCCAAAAATGTCGGTATCTGCGAGCACGAGAGTCCAGGCACCAACCGATACCAAGTAATTTATATTTAATGATTTATTTACTGGTTAATTCTGTTACACTTCCAGCAAGAAAAAACTGGGACGAAATTTGCCGAATTGTGGCTGGAATAAAAAAAAAAAAAAAAAAACATAAAGTCCCAAAATTTTATTAAGTTGCTGTTGCACTATTGTCTGACACTGTTCAATCTAAAATACTGTTTAAAAATAATTGTTCCTATATTTATTTTAGTTCATTTGCATTTTGCAATACCATTTTTATACTGTTCTTTTTGGAGATAAATAAATAGCTTGGATTTGCTGTATTTATCTGTGTTTTACAACAAATGATAATTATATAACAGTCAGGTATGGTGCAATTTAAAAAAAAATATATATCAAACTTGGATCTGTAGTCGGTATCACCCGATACCCACAGCTCAAGAATCGGAATCGGTATCAAGAGGGGGGAAATGGTATAGAAGCATCTCTAATGTTTACCGTCCCTCCTAACGTAGAGTTTATCCTTGCTGAACCATGATGACCTTTTTCATTAGCTTCTTCCTGTTTCTTTTTTAAACCAGCTAGTCCTATCTATTCCTAGCTATTCCTCACTGTAATGCTGACCTTTCATTCCAAAATAATTTCAAAATTTCCAGTTAAAGCTTTCCTTTATTTTGGCGTTTTGCACCGTTGCTGTGCTAAACGCACCGTTAGCCATGTAATCCAATTATATATCCAATTATTTTACCAATTGACTTAATTGTTTCCATTACCTTTTCTCAGATGTCATTCAGCTCTAAAAATGATTTTCATTATTATTATTATTGTTACAACTTATCACTTATTATAGCTTTTCTTTCAAGAGTCATCCAACTATTTATTAGGATACGAGGATATCACAACTGCTACTCTGATTATGGTTCAACAGTGACAAGCTTCGCTCAAGATTAAGCAGATATCTTAGCTATGTTATTTTAAGGCATATGTACATCACCCGTCATACCATTAAGCCAATGATCAAAAATACACAGAGGTGGGGGGCTTATTTGCGTTGTGAGCAGGAAAGAAATTAAATTGGTTGTTTTCGGTTTGCTGAAGAAACATTACAGAATGTTTAATGTAGAAAGTGCCTGACAGTGAGAGTGAAGCACAAAATAATTATTTCGGGTGTTTTTGATGTATGGCGAGAGATGTTTGCACAACTAACCTGGTATTACAAGTTTGGATGGAAAATTGTGTTTTCATTTTTTGTTTTTCACAGAAAGTCACAGCCATTTTTGGAAAAGTCCAAACGTGATGTCACTGTCATGGTTAGTCACAAACATACTCTGTTCTTAGGTGGTTTCCTAGGGATGTTGCTGATTGTCTTTACCACTAGTATAGATGGAAGGATCAAAGAACATCCCTGGATACTCAACCAAGTTTTACTGTACAGAAGACTGGTGTAAACTAGTTCTTCACGTTCTTCCCTGAGTTTTTGGGCAGCTTCTCTGAAACGCAGTGATCCAGCTGTGGGACCAGGATGAAGACTCTGCAGTGACTACTTTACTTCCTTTGATCATCAGAAGAAACACAAATCACACATCCACTCATGCCCATTGGACGTGCACGTACGAGTAGAAACAGCTGAAAACTCTAGAGATCAAACATAACGCCTTCTTTCATGCACATGTAAACATTGTAATTTCATTAATTCCATCGTTGGCTGCAGACCAATCAGTTTGTAGCATCTAGTAGCAGTTTAAAGATACCGCTGCCAGACATGGTACCATTCCTGTGATATCACCATGACAACAAAGCTGGCTGCTGACATTTAAAGTTAAAACTACTAACTCATGTCTTTCTCAGACAAACATGAAACATGCATTTACTTTAGTGCTGCATTTCCTTTTTAAAATGACCTTTATAATCCATAGCTGAAGTTATCTCGCCTACAAAAATAATTTTAAGTTTTCCTTTCATACAGTTATTATGACCTTTGAAGCATACTACTGCATTTTAAACCAAAACGTGATGTTTTCATATGTTTTCCTGTGCTTTGCTTTCACTTGTTCAAATATTCCATAAATGACCATGTGTGGATCATCTGTGTGTCTCCTTCACTTTTTAAAAATCCTATCCCTAGTGTTGATGTCTACAACAAATCCTTGTCAGTAATCTGAGGACAAGATTTCCAGAAGAGAAAAAAAGTAATTTCTTATTTATCCTGACTGAGGTTAAATGTACAGTTAATCATTATATTTGTTTA
The DNA here is from genome assembly GCA_018398805.1 of Hirundichthys speculiger. Classification (NCBI taxonomy): domain Eukaryota; kingdom Metazoa; phylum Chordata; class Actinopteri; order Beloniformes; family Exocoetidae; genus Hirundichthys; species Hirundichthys speculiger. The sequence goes on along the minus strand of JAGFBZ010001790.1, from coordinate 1,642,628 downwards.
AGGTCACATCGCCCAGCCCAACACGTGATCTTCAGTTCCAGAACATTTCCTACATTTCCAAAGTTTCTAACTGCTGTTTCACATTGTCCGGGTGTTTTCACCATTTAGATGTCTTAACATTTCCTAATTGCAAAGTCACCCACATTCACCATCTCTGGCCCAGTCATTTCAAATTCCAATTAGTTTTGGTCTTTGATACGTGTTCTTTATCATGTTTTGTGAGGGTAGGTGGTTTTCCAGGTTATCAGGTCTTTTAATATCGGCTCAGATCTATTCTGAAGTTGTCTGCTTTGATTTTGAGGACGTTTCCACTCACTCTGCTCTTTGCAGTCATCCACATCTGAGCCTTTGGGGGGGTGGGGTGGGGTTGCTTGATTGACCTCTTTCTTGGTGACCTCATTGGTGGATCTGTGATGCTCAACATCTGCTGCTGTGCTTCCTTTCTCCCGCCCATTGCCCATCAACAACCATGTCTGAACAAGTACTGATGTCATTTTTCTTTTTCTCAAAAAGCTCCTTATGATCATCTGTTCCTTCCGTTTTATCTGTACCCTTTTGTCCTGTTTTGAATCTTAGTGCGGGGGTTTAGATCAGGGATCTGGCTTCAGGACTCACCATCTTGATAACAAGCTGCGACCTAAAATAAGGAAAACTTCTGAAATTCATTCAATGAAAAGAGGGTTCGGTTTGAACTTAACAGACAAACAGTATGACAACACAAAAAGCAGATTTAATGATAAACCAAAACCTGTCACAAGTGGCCATGCTAGAGAAGGAAATATTCCCTTTAGACTCTTAAATTTATTTATTTATTGGACAGGCAAAGGCCCGTAACCCACTGAAAATGGGTATAAGACCCACTTTTGGGCTGCGACCCACCAGTTGAGAATTAATGGTTTGATACCTAGATGGCACTTTGTTTGAGCTGAACTGTTGTTGGGACTTCCTGGTACTACCTTTAAGAGTCATCTCCACTCAAATCCTGAATGCCTCAGATCTTCACATAAAAGACCAAAAAAAAGTATCCTGCATTCATTAATGCAGGATATGATTTAATGTTTCATTTAGTGGATTTTCATTTCGTCCTTTTGTCACCAGAATTGTTTCCATATAAATATGAAAATGAAAATATTTATCATGAATTAGAAAATAACTAACTACAGCTGTCATTTTTTTTTTAACAAATCCATTTTCTCTTTTCCTGAATGTTCTTTGGAGGAGCGTGATATCATTTAATTTTGTTCTTTTATGCAAAACACTTAGAAAAAACAAGAAAAACTAACAGATTCTCCTTTCTTTCCCTTATTATTATTTTTTTTTTTGACATATAACATTTTTCTTATACCTGAAAACCGTCAGACATGCATAATAATAATAATAATAATAATAATAATCAACTAAGCATTCTGACAGAATCAGTAGCTTCACATCACTGACATAAAATAACAGATAAGTCTGACCTCCAACCTTCACCTTTGTTTGTTTTATAGTCCTTGTGGTTCTTTACATGGTCAGATTCCAATTTTCTAAATTTTTTGTTTTCTTTAAAGATTCCTTTTATTCATTTCCTCATTGTTTGTTCTCAAAGTTTTACTTGAACAGCAGCTTTATCAACAAACATAGATTGGATCAACGCTTCATATTTGCTTGACGTATTTAAAATTTTCACCTGAATATTTTTGAGCCAATTTGTTACCTCAGGAAGGAATTCAGTCCTCCCTGGTTCACCCATTAGACGCACAAACACACAAAGACACAAACACACACACAGTTCCACAGAGTCAATTCTTGTCCATCCTTCTTTTCATCAGTTTGTATCTTCAGATGTTTTAAATTTACTCTGCTCTTTGCTTTTTTTTTCTTTTTTTTTCTTTTTTTTTCTTCCGAGGAGATATTTTAAAATGTTGTTGGCTCTTCCTGAACACACAGCCCCAATATTCCATCACTCTCAGGTTACCAACCAGTTAACAAAGATCAACTCTTTCATTCCAGCTGATTTTTTTTTTCTGCCAGTTTCAGTTTTTTTTTCTCACTCAGAACTTTTGAGCAAATACAATCTTATACATTAAACTAACAAACAACCTCCAGTGTGGCTGATGTCTGAGGATGAGCTGCAACAGGATCACTGATTGTCTTCTTCAATTATTGTCTTCCTGTACTGATATAAGTCAAAGTTTATCCTGTCTGGTTAAGTAGGTTGTTGGTTTTGGCATTTTTCAATTGTGTATGTTTGTCTTTCAGTTTACTGTTTACTGACAGAATCAAATATTTCTTATTTATTTTAATAATGATGTCATCTTTTGGATCAACTGATTTTGGAATCACACCTTGTAATGGAGTCTGAACTTCCCCTGACCTTTACTTTTATGTAAAGTTCAACTCATTCAATTTTAGAGAGAGTCTTGCATATAATTTTATCAATCAAGTATCAATAAATCATGTTCAGTCAACATTATAGTGTTGCTTAATAAAGCATAAATGCACAGACATTACAAGAAGGGTTAACTTTAGTCTGAGAGAGTAGGCTTGGCGCTCTCTCTCCCTCTCTGTGCAATCCTACGATGCTGTATACTGTTGTTGAAGCATTCCTGTTACATACATGCTGACAGGTATATTTGATATGAACTGATGTGAAACTGTTTTTTAGGCCTGGCTGTCCAAAGTTGGAATCTCCTTACCAAGCATCTGTGTTTGTTTTTCCTGGCATGAGCCTCTTTTAGAGAGAGAGAGGAAGAGAAAACAACACCAATTTCTGTGTTTAGGCAAGTGTAAAATTTCACACAGTTGTCTGATTTGAACAGTACAAGCACATATGGCACCTTTAAATAGTTTTTTGTATTGAAAAATGGTGTTATTGCTCTCGTTAGGAGTGGGTGATCTGGCAGAACATTTCTGTGAAATGTATTTATTTTTTCAATTCATTTCTTCAAGGCAGGGTCACAGTCACGATTTTAACACGATTAATTTACATCTGGTTATTTATTAAGGAATTATTCTCAGTTTATTTGTAAATCCCTAATTTTGAACTGTTTAAGGCAGCCATGTCTTTCATTAGGTAAAATGTTATTGCTTGTGTCATCTTTCTCCAGTTGCTTACGTGTCTTCTCATAGAAGTGCCTTCGTCGAATGCCTGTTTTAGCGTTTTTTCTTGTTTCAGGTACAAATGTCTGATCTCCTCAAACTTTCATCATACTGTTAAGGGTGCTGTCTCTTGATGTGGTTGAAAGCGTTTATTGTATTGTGATCTTTCTGTGTGTGAACTTTGTAAATCACCTTCTGTGTTTTGTCTCTGGAGAAGCCAAACCAGTTCTATATTACTGTCGTCAGCTTCCTTTTGGGACATAACTCTTTGGTGGTGCTTTTGTTTTCATTCATATTTTTGAACTTGTGAAAAAATAGGGGAGGAAATGGGTAAAACAATTCCATATGAATGGTTTATTTCTGTGTCAACAATGTTTTCAAGAAGAGTGCAAGTGCTTCACAGAGACAAAGTTAAAAAGGATGTGGAAATGAAAATAAAAGAATAACATCATACTAATATCAAATGGGATAAAAATAGTTTTTCAACTGAGTAACTATTTTTGCAGACCACTCACACCGTCACATGGAAACCCCCAGTTCTTTGTTGATGCCGTGATGTCAGAGCTCTTTGAGCTGCACAGGTAGATAGGTGGGAGTGATTATGATGTTGTGACTGACGAGGGTAATTTATTCACACCTTTAACTCCACTGATCACCTGACTGCAGCCGCTCAGCCTTGAACTTGCTAATATTACAGAAGCTGTCAGTGGTATGACATGATCTTATGATAAAAAAAAAATGCTCAGCCTTTGATTATTATATGCATAAAGTCACCTTGCTTTCATTTTGTCAAGCAAACGCCAGTTCTAGTTAGGCGAGAAAAGTGTCAGTGTTTGATAAAACTTTTTTGCATCTTTGTCAAGAAAAATAAAATAAAAAAACTGGAGGGTAAGGAAAAAATACAAACAAACTTATTTTCAATGATGAACTAAACTGTCCATGTAGACTCCTTCTCTTCACAGTTATCAAAATGAATAATTTCTTTCTTCTTCTGTAATTTGTTTTCTTTCTTTTCATCTCAGGCACTCTGTAAACACCCTTCATTTGTTTGAATTTTGTAATTATGCCATTGCAGTGCCTGTGTGTTATACCTGTTAAAGGCTTCATAACTTTGACAATTTTCTGGCAAGCTAATTTCTGGAATCAGATATCATTATTCACCTGCAGCTTCTGAAAAAAAAATAACATGATCTCTCACAAATTCAATAAATGTGCCTTTTATTCTTCTTAGTGTGGTGAAAGAGAAGGTGAGATCAATCTGAAGTTAATTTACAACATCGTACGATAATGTAATGACGATGGCCTCACTAAGCTGAAGTCACAAATGCAAACAGACCCTCCTATGTTGCTTCGCCCTCATTGCCTTTGTGCCGTCTGTGCTCATGTGAATTTGACGCTTGCTGATTACCCAGTGAAGACGATGTATTTATAACAGGTAAAGGCAACAGTGGAGATTGTTGTCAGATCAGTCATAAACCACTGTGTGCATGGCTGGATGCTGCACTCTTTAATGCCCTTCTGTGTTTTCTTCTGTTGTTATTTGCAAGATTTACGGCTGTGATTTTGTTTTCATTTCAGCAGCAGTATTGCATTGTATCTCAGAGCAAATGCTCCAGGGTTTCAGTTTACAGGGCTTAAAATTTGGTGCAGGATTGTGCGTATTGCACACAATTAAACAGAATTCTGCAAACTGATAATCTATAATAAAGGTGATTCCCACATGCATTACGAGCTTTGTGAGTCCATCATGCCCAGACAATAAAAGCCACATTAAGAATGAATGTATTGAAAAACAGCAAGATGGACCAAATTCCTTCCTGAAAAACGTAAGTGGATCATCTTTTTAATTTCTTTGCAGGGATTTCTTCTCACAATTAAGTTCTTATTACTCCAAAGCTAAGTAGCAATAGGGTTGTGTTTAGAGAGGATAAGGTGGAGATGAAATACACACAATGCTCATTTTGACATGGAGTTGGAAAAGGAAGACTTGAATGTACCATTAAAATCAAATATATAAATTTTTTTTGGTAAGAGATCTAGAGATCTCCTCTTATAAAAGAATTTAGAAATGCAAGACAAAATCAGTAAAAAGGATACATTTAAAGGATTTATAACACAAACGGTCAGGAAAACGTACCTTAGTTGACAGAGGAGATATGGAACTTGCTGAGAAAAAGAGATTATTTCCTCAAAAAAGCTTTCTTCGAATCTGATGCAGTTTTGTTTTAAAAATCACCATTCAATGGAAACAGTTTTTTGTTATTTTGTTGAATTAATCAGAAAGGGCAGAAATGAAGTGTTTTTCTTTCCACTTTAGTTACTGGAAAACACTGAGATGTTTACTTTCACGGGTGAATCTTTGTAAATCTTAGGTCCAGACTTGATGGCTCTGCTGTACCTTTGGACTTCTTGTTACAGCGAATAATGTTCGCTGTCATGTTCGCTGATTAACTGCAACTGTTATTGCAACTAATCATGATTAATCACATTTTTATCAAATCAAAGACTTGTTTAATATCAAAAAATATTGGACACAATTGCCAAATGTTTAAATTCAAATACATTTAGGTTGACTACCAAATCAATGAATGACAAAAATGTTTTTCGGTCTGTCTACTGCATCCACTGGTAAGTCCAAACTTAAAGTGCATTTATAGCTATTAAGCATTTTTAGACTTTTTGTAAACTTGAGCACTGACCCTTTTGCAGCATGTATGTGGAAGGGTGAACATTTTTATCTGCCTGCGCCTGAGAGGCTCTGCCTGGGAGTGCTTTGGAGCAGGGAGAGTAATGGTAATGCTTGGGGGGTCTGAATACTCGCTAAGGTGGCAACACTGCTTCTTGGCGGCCAGCAAATTAATTTCAGGTGCATTAATGTTACTGGTGTGCCAGAAATTAAGGAACTGAGAGAGGTGTGATTAAATGCCTCAATGTTTTTTTTACACGCCATTTCTTCTGTAATTAATTAATCGAAATTAACACGTTAGACTCCCAGCCCTAATGTATTAACATTCTATTAACGGGGGTATGGCACTTAGCCTGACTACTAAAGTTAAAAGTTTAAATATTTTAGGCAGACTGAATGGCTGTTTCTAAAACTGGCTGAACTCATGCTTCAGTATTTTAAAGCATGCACCATGTATGTGAATATGTCACATCACACTAACTCATGCAAATTAGATCACAGTGCATTCATTTTGGCCTCATAGGTAAAAAGGTACATATTCATTGTCAACATTATGGTACTTTTTAATAAGCATGAGAGGATGACCTGTAATTGGACTTTTAGCCAGTGAGCCTCTCTAGTTGGCTTTTGGACAGACTATTTGAAAAATAAGATGGCTTAAATGTTAAACCCAACCCACTTATTGTAACTTTGAACTTTGGTAGTTGGGCAGTTTGCAATAATTATTTATATATATACCATATTTTCCAGACAATAAAGCACACCTAAATATAAGCCGCACCCACTAAAATTTAAACAAAATATTTTGTCACATATACGCCGCACCGGACTATAAGGCTGATAAATAAGGTATTTATTTTGTACCATAAGTGTTTATGTGTTTACTGATTGTTTCTGAACAGCGCCTGTAACACGGCAGTAAAAGTGCTGATCAAACAAAACAGAAAAGTCATTGATGGTTTTATTCATTTCCGTCCTGTACACCAAAACCAAGTTGCTTTATTTTTCCTCCTCCTGTGTACTGAAACCCCCCCACACAGCAAAGAAATCCGGAACGGACCCGTGAAATCGGGGTCCACTTGCACTCAGTGCCAGATCCGTTTTGGAGCTGGATCACGGACCTGCTGGCTCCACGCTGCGTCTGGTCCGCATCTGCAATTAAAACCTTACCTCAGCGGCGGGTCAGAACCCTGAAATTCACTGGGGAACCAGCAAACTGACTGGACAAACTGATAAATCCAGGTGTGTCCGAGTAGCCACAATGGCGCCGGTCCCCATTAACTGCGAAAATTAAGGGATCACTGAATATATATAAAATATACACACACGGTATACAATAAGAGCTTATCGTTTATCGTTTATAGCAGTATAGTTTTTGTTGTGTTACAGTTACACTCCTACAGCCGTTAGACTGTTTCTCCTCTCCCAGTGTCTCTCACATTAATCCTCCCGCCTGCAGCAACAACATGGTGACATACACAGATGTAGAAAGATAACTTCAGCGTCTGGTATACAGAATGGTGTTTCATGTGCAAATGGTCTTTATGGGTTTAAGGCTAAGTTTTTTGTTTTTTTTTTTTTTGCTTGTTATTTTTTTTCTTTTACTCTCCATTCGGCACATTAAATATGTGTGTATCATACTCTGTGTGATTAAAACTCGCTTGACCTATTGATGTGTCATTTCCCCCGGGCTGCTTCACAGAGCGTAGTTGTAAAGCTTTTCTTAAAAGAAAAACTAATTAATTGGGGGAAAAAAATTATGAGGACTTTTTGCTTTTATTCTGGGCCTGCAACACAAAAGCATGTGATAGCAGTTTTAGCAGAAGAATGATTTCTGAGTAACTTCTCATCATTGTCATAACTTTCCACAAGAGAAGTTGTAAGTGGTCCTGGCCGAGTAACAGCGGTGGACTCTGATGAAGAAACAGTCACTGAGGTGTTGACAGACTGCAGAGGTGAGCCTGACTCAGCAGCTTGTGAATTTCAGTTTTAAAACTGTCACAAGTTGACAGGGAAGGGGGAAGATGGATAGTTTGAGTAAGTGCAGCAGAGATAGATGGACTGATGTACGAACGTCAGTTTCTGTTTGCTTTCAATGGATGACAGAGGACGTCACCTTTTCTCACCTCTCAGGGTTATTGACCAACATGCGTTCAGACTGATGAGTCCACAAACTGCAATCAGTTTTTAAAATAACCAACCAACACCAAAACAGATAGTGTTTTGAATTGATATCATAATTAAATTGATGTTGCACACTAAATTTTTTTCTTATGTCTGCTGCAGTTTTACCTCATTACAGTGGCCTTTTTATTTTTTGAAATCCAGTCTGGTTCCTCTAAATCCCATCAGTCTATCTGGTTCTTTCTCATCCAGCTGTCCTTATTTTCTTGCCTAAATCACACATAATTCCTCCTCATTTGCCATTTTGTATGTGTTTTCACGGATAACAAACTGCACCGAGCTAAATTACAACTGGGAACCTTTGTGCTGTACGTGTGCGGGGTGAATACTTTCGACTGTAATGACTCAAAACGGAAGCTTAGCTACTTAAAAAGCAATTTAATTAGTGATTCCTGGTTGATTGTGAAGCCTAATCACTGAATGCTGAAGGGATGTTCGTTCATCCATTTTATTTTAGAGGAAAAATAAAAATATTGCAATTAATGTTTTGTTTTGTATATTTTTCCCAATTAAACAGAGGAGAAAGGATGGAAGCACTCAATTACGGAGGGGGGGGGGGGGGGTTAGGGTTATAGTATGGAATCACATTTTAATTTGCACCTCTTAAACAAATACTTGTTCAAGTCTAAATATGCAAATGAGTCTGCGGCTTAGAGAGTGTTTGCAGACCTTTGTGAGCTGTTCCATCTGGCTGATTTACAGGAAGCTATGGCAATGATCATAAAACCTGGCGCTTAAGTACAAACAACACCGAGAGGTTTTTAAAGGGGATCGTTGGCTTACAGGTGGGCTGAACAGGAACCTGAACAATTTGGCTCGACAAAAAGAAAATGTACAGTGCCTGGAAAAAGTATTCATCCCACTTGGATGTTTCAATTTTTTATTGCCTTTATAAATGAAATCATGGTTGATATGATTTGGCTTTTTTTTTTTTTTTTTTTACTACTGTCAATCAAAATTGTTTAAGGAAAAGTAAGTTATTGCTTAAATATTCCCCCTCCCCAGATGTCCAGCTAGCTGACACCAGCAGTGTCACAGTTGGACACTGCTGGACGCTGCTCACACAGTGCTTGGACAGGAAGAAGACTGGAGACGGAGGCCACCGAGACACCTACGCCTCTCTGAAGGAGAGAATAACTTCATTGGCCCAGATGGGAGAGACTGGATGGGACAGAGAGAAAACCACAGCTGGGGAAAAAAGCTCACATGAGATCTGGCCTAGAATTTACCACACAGACTCAGTGCTGTAATCACAGCCAAAGGTGCATCTGTTAAAAACTGACCTGAAGGAGGTGAATACTTATGCAGTCATTTAGTTTACCTTTTATAATTTAATTAAGTTGTTTTAGTTAGTTAAAAATCAGTTTTTATGTGAAACAGATTTTTTTTTTTTTTTTTTGCAAATTCTTGTCAACTGTTAATTTATTTTGCCCATAATTTTATTTTATAAAAATGATAAGGTTGAAACATCCAAGGAGGGTGAATACTTATAATAGGTACTGTACAACAAAAGGAATGAAGAACAAATGAACAGAGATGAGTCGATGTTTGTGAATGTGTCAGTGTAAGATCAACTGAAGGAAGTGGGAAATCAATTCTGTAAAATCAGATATAATCCATAATTTATCATATAAACAGGAGGAAAACAAGGTTACAGAAGAGAGTAAACTGGATCTGATTAGATAAAGTAATACAGAGTTAAAAGACACTGAAAGTCTTTGGTGCTTCTGATCTAATGAAATAAAGACATGAATGCGAATGTTCACAGTCATTGACGATATGGGCTTGAATATCAGCCAAAGGACCAAGAGACATGGCGGTCTTACTGTAAATGCAAAGATGCACATCAAGTTTGGACACTTTTCTCATTCCATCAGTCAAAAGTAGTTTGGTGAGGATGCAGTCATTTATCAAAAGAGAAATGCATGTTGTCACAGAGCATAGAGTTTTCTTAAAGACTATCAGTTTAATGGCATAACCTTCAAACAGCCTGGATCTCAGTCCAATTTGAAATATTTGGAAGTTAATTAAAAAAAGAATTAGGACAAGGCTCCATTCTGCAATGCTGACCTTATAAGCTGTTATACAAGAAAACTGGAATGTTGTTTCTGACTTGTGAAGTCCAGAGGTTGAGCTGTCATTAAAGTCAGAGGATGTATAGGCCCGGGTGTTGTTGGGGGGAAAGAAAAAAAACATTTTTTTTGGGTGCTATTGGCCTTTATTCACAGAGAAGAGAGGACAGAAAAGTGGGCAGAGAGAGTGGGGAAGAGGGTTGCAGGCCAGGGGTTGAACCTGCTACTGCTGCAGGAGGAATGCAGCCGCCGTACATGGGCGCCTGCTTAAAGCACCGATCTGTGCAGTGGCCATGAAAAATAGTTGATACCAAAACTGAACAACATGATCGTGGGGAATGAGGAGAAATATTTCACATGATCCCTCACAATAAAACCTTCACCAGTAGTATTTCCAGAGGCCTGATTTGCTAGAAACTAGAACGATGATATTGAGATTTTTTTTTTTTGTCTTTAATATTGACCATTTTGCCGGATCTAAGAATTTTTTTTCTTTTAAACAATGAAACAGCTTAATGAACATCTTCCAAAAGTGGGGATTCTCTGTTTTGTATTAGGGTGTTGAAGAATGGAGTGAGTGGTTGAAATGGACACACAAGAATGTACTTTTCATTTTTACTCTTGTAAGCTGACTCTTGGGAACACCTTAAACGCAGACTACACGAAGTTTAAAAAAGTAAGTATTTCCTAAGGCACTACAACATCAAAAGAGGTGAACCTTACATAAGAGGGCCCAAAAAGCATGCTTCTTGTTGTTGCATAATTGACTTCAGAGGCACTGTCTGTTGCCTTAAATGTTCCGTCATCTCATAATTCATAATAATATTTTGACATTTGTTTTTTGATATTTATTTATTTAAATAGAAGTATTTTATCCTCCTTTTTTTTAAGAGACAAAAAAGAGGGAGTTTTGTTATGTTTGTGGTGCATGGGGGGGTGAGGGGAAATGGGAGGATGGCTTTGCGGCTTTTGGGGTGTGTGATGCTCATTTTGAGTGGATTTTTTTTTTTTTTCATGTTGGTTCTCTTTTGAAATCTGTGTGACTGTAAAAGTGGGAACACTGTCTTTGAAGAAAATGTTGAGTGATCAGCATTTGAGATGGAAACTGATTCAGATAACGAGAGAAAGCTGTTGATGAAGTAAAAAAACCGTGTTGCACCTCCCCACAGCATGAAACACCATGTTTCCCTGCCGTCCGGGTACCCATCAGTGTGTCCATTGAACAAACAAGACCATTCAAGAGTGTGGTGAATGTACAAGTATGATCTGATGTTGTTTTCTCAAAAACAGGAAGACCAAATAAGGAGGTAATGGAGGCTGCTTATATGCTTTTTTTTCAATCAGAAAAGTGTCTTTTGACTTGTCTGGCTCCTGCTGTGATGAAACACAGCAGCTACTTTGCTCCATCAGTGTCTCCTCTCTGTGGGTGCTTCATATAACCTTTTCTAACTACCTTCCCACACTCTTTAGAGCTATCAAGTTCTTTTTTCATAAGCATGTAAGGAATATAATAACTCCACGATTTTACCCCAACATGTTTACATGCTTGTGGGGTATGAATAAATGTCATGGATGCACACAGGATGCTTGTGGATGACAGTGGTGGTACGAGGAGCTGAAATGTCACTGCTCTGATGAAAGTGCTTCCCTTTGACAGACTGTGTGTTTGATGTCACTGGGGGAGAGGAAACCGATAGATCTGCATTTATGCGATCATGTGAATGAGCTTGTGGGTGTGCATATTAGCAGCGTGCTATCACCATTTTTGTTCAAAGGCTACGCTAGCATCTCATTGCCCCTCAGTTCACTTACTACTAACTGGCAGGATGTTGACAATCTGTCACCTAGAGAAAAAAAAAAGTTTAAAAAATTCCTGTTAACATTACAGATATTAACATTAACAGATATTCGGGTCTAATAGTTAGGTTTTCATTATATCAGGTGTAAAGATTTAATGAATCATATGCTAAAATGCATAAAACATGTAGACGAGTAGACAATGGCATGACAATCATACGATATGTACAGTATATTGGCAACACTAGGAATGCATGAGAAAGAAACAGGAGGAGAGTATGTTGCTGGGAAATGCTAGAAGTAGGTCATACTGAGTATGCTAAGAACTTGGATCATTCTCTTTTCAACAGAGATGTGGAAAGCGGCTTCACTCTTTAAAGAGATCACCAGTATGATCAGCATGTGCTGTCTGGGAACCATCATTTTTCTAATCCAACCTGCAAACAAGAAAAATAAAAACTGGTTGACATGCTGAATGAAAATATCTAATTGTCACATTGTTAAATTCACATTGAAATTGCGAGTAATTTTCGCCTTGTTGAGACTTCAGGCTCAGTTTTTTTTTTTTTTCATTTTTGATATCCAAATTGCCTCTTTATCCTCTTGAACAAAAACACCATAGTGTGTCAGCCGACACTTTGCAGGTTCTCTGCTGTGCAGGCACAGCTAAGGGTAATCTGTCTGTGAAAGCTTTGCCAAAAAGCATAGCTACCTGGTTAGTGGTAATGCCGCTGTTACCACAGCAACCCATCCACATAAGTTGTTGATGACATACAAATTTGATCTGTTCCCATGGAAATAACAGTGTGGACATTCTGTCCTAGATTTCATATTTAAGAAGAAATTTAATTGGACTGCAGTGTGTGCGAAGGTCTTTTTGCCACAAACTGGTGGAGCAACCAGCCGACCATCCTGTGCATTTCACTGAATTCATGGAGGGACATTAGATCTACATTTATTACACTACGGTGGCTACGGTGGAAGTCATGATGTTCTTGTCATTGTAAGGTTGAAGCCCATTTGGACCAAACTGTTCTTCCCACCAATTAGGATGGCAGCAAATTTTGGCAAAGAAAAGATCAGCAGCTGTTTTAATATTATTCCACTTCTCACTTTTTCAGCCATTAGTCACGGCGCAGGTGTGTGTGCTCAGTGAGGCTTGAAAGGTTTCTGTGTTGCAGCACACTGTTTAACAAAGTGTTTTTTCCTGTAGGGCGCTGTTCTTTATAAATTACATTTTTCTGCTGCATACCTGAGCCTTTAAATGCCAACCAAAGTCCAACCAAACAGTGCTTCTTCAGTGGCTCAGTGGTAGCTTGGCTGTGTGTGTGTGTAGCGAATTTTATTTTATTTTTGAATTTTTTTTCCCCCATTTTATAAGACGCTGTGTACAACAGCTTCTTGGATGACGTCTTTACAACTATTGCAGGTCTCTAATTGACTTATGATTACTAGTATGTTGAAGCATCACTGCAGGTTCTGAAGCCCACCGTAAAATCATACCATAAACGTATTTATTAACGCAGCTATTATGATGTTCTAAGAAGCAGTAAAAAAAAAAAAAAAAGAGTTATAGATGAATAACATAAAACAGCTTGATGGAGCTTTGCATTGATTGGATTGTATATTTTCCTGCCCCGACTACCTTCGTTTAAAGTTGAAACATGGGACATCTTTCGCCAGCAGCTAAATGTGAGTCTTACGTTGCTGAAATATGTTTTTTGATTTGGTTGTCTCTCTGTGATTTTTATGATCATCGTTGACGATGACTCATGAGTTGTGTGGACTTTTGGGCTTTTCAGTGAGCCTAAAAATTTGTTTTGCATACTGACGTAAACCTGCAAGTGTAAATTTTCCTTTTTCTTAATACCTTGATTGAGCTCCGAGTTCACGAGTTTATGGGTATCCATAATGCACATTATAAAGTAGTTAGACTAACTGCATTTTAATTAAATCAACAAATGCATTCATATCAATATGTCATTTATATCATAGCTACACTAAATGTAAAATTGAAATAATGAAAGGATAGAATTACTGTTAGTGATTAAGACCTGGAAGGAGAACAAAGATCAGGAAACGCATTAAACGGACAACATCTATTTTTAAACAACTGAAAAATTAAAGTTCCTTCACAGAGCAGCAGTATGAACTTTTACACTGTTTTCACCATATAAACAGTCTGAAATTACTGAAAGTAGGAGGCATTTTGTATAAAGCCTCCAGCTATTGATACACCAGCAGACAACGGAGAACTTTACATGAAAACTCAGGTCCCCGGTTGTGGCAGGAACCTGAGAAACGGCCTCTTTGATGGTTGTTTTAGGTTTTGACAGAGCGTATGACTCATATCAGAGCAGAACAGATTAATGCATCAAATGGTCATGCAGCTCTGGTACATGGAATTAAAGAGGGAGAGAGGGAGGATGTCATTTTGCTGTCTGTTGCCAGATTTCTGTGAAAGTCTGCTGGCGGCTGCAGCTATTACTTAGAGCCTCGGTGACAGATATGACTGATCATTATAAAGCTATTCTTCTCAGGGAGATGATACTACCCATCTTTGTCATGTCACGATTAATAATGCAGGAGCAAAGAGGAGCCGTGATCTCCTATTAGTGCATGAATGCAAAAACACGCATGCAAACAGAGCTGTGGAAATTGTAATAGCAAATTAATCTGAGGATAATTGCACAAGCTGTCAGGGTCATTAATAGTCCTCCTGCCTCTTACTTTAATGGCTCAGAAAAATCATGCCTGTGTTATGATAATCTCTGGCTCTCTCAGCATGGGCTGACTTTGGTTCATTGGGTTTCTAATTGGAAGGATATTTGCTGGATCTACATATGCAGAGACAATTAAAACTCTACTGGTGCTGCAATTGGAGGCTCTTTGTAATATATTTAATGTTCAGTTAGTTATGAAAACAGTTACCAAAACAATTAATTCAACAGAGCTATAATGAATGCAAGCGTAAATAAAAGAATGTTTAGTTGGCGCTACATAAATAAATCTTTATTTGCTGACTCTCAACTTTGAATTCAACACCAAGAAAGAATTTAAAGTTTGTAAAATCTCTAAATAGTCTTAATGTAACAGTGACACCTGAATTGCAGTCTTAAGCAGGTCACAAATGATTGTATTCTCCACAGTGAAGGTTTCATCTTATCTGCTGCTTAACTGTTGTGTAAAAGATCAGCTGTAAACTCTGAGACTGAACAAAAAAAAAAGTATGATAGAGATCTCATGAATTCGTTCATTTCTTTGAAAGCAAAGAAATAAGGTCAGACAGTCAACACAAAACACAGCTGGGAATAAAAATGTGACAAAGATGTTTTCTGTCAGTCACATTTTAAAGTATGGAGCAAACATCCTGTTGAAATTAATTATCTAGTTTGGAAAACACGTTTTCCTGTCAGGAACCCTTTAAAAACAGGCTCATCCTTTACAGGTGAAGACAGCAGTTTTTGTGCATTCACAGAAAGAGACAGAAAGGCATGTCTGATACTTAAACTTCCTGGAAAACATTTTCAGCCTGTGTTTCAGCCATGTGACTAAATGAAGAAAATGAACTGAACTCAGCTTGGTTTGCTCAGCATCTTTCACAGCTGAAACATACACCACAACAGCAGCTTTTCTGCCTCAGCTAAACATCAAAACATGTAGGCATTTCAAGTCATCTTTTTTTTTTTTTTTAAATACACAAATTGGACATTTTCATCAAAGGAGGGATGTTTTATGGCACAAATGACATGAGGGGTTCAGGGACCTTCGGGAATATTTCTGATGGTCTCTATGTGTACTGATGTTAAAATTCCTTTATACGTTGTATCATACTGTCTATCACAGATGAAATCTGGCATTTGTTACTGAATTTTTGATGACTGAACCAATTCTGGATCACAAAATAGCTAATAGCTGTCCCACATCTGCACTCAGGCGAATTCAAATATGACATGAAAACTATTTGCAGAGGATTCCTGCCCTCGAAATGTCACACTATTGACTCTTTTGTTCGAATTATTTAATTACAATCCAAGAACATTTTAAAGCCTTTTCATGTAATGACACCTCAGCCACATTAGGGGACTACATCAGAAGAAAGGTCATGTGTCAGCCCCTGGCGTAAGATACAATGTGCATATGTGCATTATATCAGCTTGGACTCCTAATTTAAACCATGTACACCAGTCAGTAAAATGTCAAGACCAGCATAGTTACAGTTTGACTTTTTTTTCTCCACGCAGGCTTACTAGGCTACTGTCAAGAAGATGTTATTTTTCTATTGTCATGGACAATATTGCTGTATAGTTAATGCATAGATGATAATTATATATAATTATATAGAGTGGTGAAATAGTCAGCCAGGACTAAATTAAATGGGAGCATCTTCTGTCAGCTGCCAGAAGTTGTGTCTTTTTATCACCCTATTTTAATGTGAATTGAATATCTTTGGCTTTGAAGTGTTGTTGGAAAAGACCCTAGAAAATTAAATGACTGACGAATTGAATGCCCAAATTAATAGTAAATGATTGAGTTTTAATGATGCTTTCCACTGTTCTGTTCTGTGTTCTTTGCTGCGAAAATAAATCAACTCTACCTTTTAGAAACGCCCGGTAAAATTAATTGACATGCTTAACAGGCTAAAATGAAATTGCATTATCAAATAAATAATTACACAATACTGGATTAATCATTTAAATATACTTGATCCATGAATATTTGGAAAATCTCTGACTAATCTCTGACTAATCTCAGTAATGTAGTAGACTTTCTACATGTGGTCTGTTTCCAGTGTGCATCACAGCCAAGAGTAATACAGGCTTCTGTTTTTCTTTTAATTTAATATAATCCAGGGTGTTGCTACTGCAGAAGATCTTTGTCAAACAAAATTATTTTATGTTTTGTACAACCACCAGATGTCAGATTTTATATATTTTCTATTTTTTATTCAATTTAGCTTCTAGTTTGTGTTTCAGTCGCCAGTCATTTTGGGCCAAACAAAGCCAGAACGTAATTGTACAAAGTAGAGGCTCTCTCGGCCATGTGCAGTATGGGACTGCATTCGTTCTTTATACATGAGGAAAATTAAGCACTGATATCAGAATGTTCACAGTGTAGTTAACCCTCATTCTACCGACATATTTCGCATACATGGATTACCGACTGGGGTCCGTGCGGACCCCAAGAATAAATACTGTAATAAACAACCATCAAAGAAAAATTACAACTTTTTTCTTCTCAGAATATTATTACTGATGTATTAAATGTCATATAAGGAAAAAAACAACAACAGATTATTATTATTTTAAGAAAGTTATAGTTAATTTGCATATTTTATAAAAACGAAAATATACTTTTCTTTAACCCAAAAATGTCAACAGTGGAATTTTATGATCTCCTTTACAGCAATTAAGATCCTATCCTAGCTAAGCACAAATCCATTGAAATTTTTCAAATCAGTTAAAGAATGAGGCTACAGCGCAGCTTTTCCCTCTCTATTACCATCTCTATGGTAGTCACGTTAGACTTGATTCTGATATAATTTAGTGTTCAGTAATTTCAAGTAAACATTATTTGTGTTGTATTTATATGGTGAAACCAACCAAGGTAATTTTGAACCCAATATACAGTCATGGAAAAAATTATTAGACCATTTTTTCTTCACTTTCTTGTTTATTTTAATACCTGGTACCACTAAACGTCATCATGTGACTAAAACAGACAGAAAAGAAAACACTGAATGCATAAAAGCAGTGTTTTTGGCAGTACAACGCCATAGCTATTGATGTAAAAACTTAAGTGATTTAGGTTATAATCAAGAAAACCATGGAAAATGGTAAGATATCAGCTCTTAAATAAAACTCTTGTGAGCAATCTTTGTGGTTATTGTTATGTTTGTCCAAACAAATGTACCTTTAGTTGTACCAGGCATTAAAATGAACAAGAAACTGGAGAAAACAAGGGTGGTCTAATATTTTTTTTCCATGACTGTATATAAAAAAAACTTAAATAAACCCACGATCATTTAAATGTCATTACATTTTAATTTTATTTGAATTTAAATACAAAAGTCGATATTCAAAACAAAGAGTGAATAAATGCAATTCAAATTGAGATTTTTCAATTTATTTATAATGTAAAAGGAATGCACATTATGTCAAATGCAGTTGCCGTCTCCAAGAACTATGAAGTGGACATTACGTCAAATGCAGGAAAAAGTGCTGATTGTTTTCCCCAAGAACTTAAAACTGGTGGCAGCACTGTTGTTTGAACTCTGGACTATAGACAGTTATGGCATACAATTTGTCTCCTGCTATGGTCAGGACATACTGGCATGTGGCAGAAGGAGCAAGTACTTGCTACTTTTCTATCTGTGCTTCGGGAGCAAAGGCAACACCTTTTTTTGCAAGTAGGTTTTTCAGCCAAGTGTTGGACATCAGCAGGTGGAATTTTCCCTTCTCCCATGGTGGTCATTGCTGCACGGATTGGGGCTTGCAGTGGGGCAATCAAATGCACTACAAACTATTTTACAGTCTTATCTTGTAAAATAGAACTTAAACATTCCATTTCCTAGTCATATACATTTTTAGGGTGGAATTATGTATTTTATTCCTGACTTTGAAACTCGTCTTACCTTAGGAGGAGCAGTATTTTGTGTTGTTGACAGAGCATATGATTGAATCTGTCTCTGCTGCATTTGTGTCTATCTCCCTCAAAATGACTGACAGAGTGCCCCCACCCCCCCTGAGAGTGTGTGATACTTTAAATTAGGTCCCATGGCAAACATTGACTCAATAAATGGTTCCATCTATTAAAAATACATAGGCGGAATTAGAGATTTTGACTGGGGTCCTCTTGGACCCCAATGCATTGGAATTTTTAAAAAGCACAGATAAAGACAGAAACAGAAAAAAAATCATATGACATTATTAGGAACAAATTGATTGACAAAGTCATGAAAAATTGGAATTATAGAATAAAGCACCTCTGAGATATGACAAAAAGAACACCTCTGGGTCCGAGAGGACCCCAGTCGGCGGTATGAGGGTTAAATTAACCAGAGAAGTGATTGTTCATGTGAGCCACAGATAAACCAAACCTGCTTGTAGTGCTAGTAATATTAATGGTAGTTGTTTTCTAGTAGTAGTGACACTTAACAGCATTTATTAAGAGCTTATCAGGATATATAGTCTGAGTTAGATTTTAATGTCTCAATTTTTGTGTTCTTTTCCTCAGGTTTTTTCATATAGTTTTTTTCATGTTTCGACGGAACCTTCCACCTTCCTTAGGAACGTCATCAGACTGTAGTATGATGTGAAACTTGATCAGCTGATGTTATTGGGACGTGACCACCTTGTTGATTTGCCCTCAGCTGTCTATGCAACCTTCCAGATGCTGTTCCAGCTGTGTGACGGCATGTATGTCCCCACATCCCGGTTCATTGTCCTCGAGCCTCGTTTCTGTATTTCCACTTCCTCCACTGTAATCCGCCGGTTGTCGGTCTTCCTCGGTACGGATGACTCTGGATTATCCCAGTTCATAATGTTATTTATTTTGCAGTGGTTTGAGGTTCTCCTGTTGTGCTTTTTCTTTTATCGATCTTGTTTGTCTCTTTTTCACATTCCTTTTTAGGGGTGCACAATAATTGTCTGGCTGATAACAGGAAATTATGACGTCATTCAGTTAAGTCTGATATCATGACGAACAGCCCCGATATATATTTTTGTTAACATGGCAGTGCCTCGCTCCCTCTGAGACCCAAACGACCGGCAGTGAATGTTATACTCAAGTGACGTCGACATAATCAGAAAAAAGATTTCTCAATAAGGAAAATGAAGAAAATGCCCTCATGCCAGAAAACAACTTGACTCCATCATGTTTTTGGTAGTGACTGACTTGAATTGATATTTGCAGTATTTTCCCACGTTACACATAAAAAATAGAAAAGGCCGAAAATACGACTAGAATGTGGCACAGTGTCCTGATGAAAACAAACATGGTAGCCATTGTATTGTACTTCGTTAAAGTTTCCGAAGAAGATAGTTCGCTGGTTATTTGTGACAAATGCTCCAAGCAAGTTCCACGAAAAGGAGAAAAATAGCACAAGCTTTAATACGTCAAACCCGATCAGCTACCTGAAACTTAACCATCGCTTTGACGGAGTTAACGTGAGCAAGGCAGCAGCAAGTTTGCTTTTGTTCATAGTATTGATGTAATGATCTTAGGTATATGTGTCTCTTATCGGTTATTGGCCTTTAGGAGCTGAAAGTTATCGGTGTTCGGTTTTAAAAAAGTTATTGTGTATCCCTATTCCTTTTGGCGTTCCTTTTTTTCATATGATGAATTCTCTTCCCGTCTCCCCCATGTAAGTTTTATTGCATGATAAGCATGGCATTTTGTACATGACGTTGCATTTTTTTGTCTGGATGTATTTTGTCCTTGGGGTGTACAAGTGTTGTGTGTAGTTTTACTGGTGTGCTGATGTTGTATTTCTTCATGGTGATGCGCTCAGCGACTCCTCTGACATACGATAAAGTCAATACTCCTTTGTTTTCTGTCCAGTTTGCCTGTTTCCTTTTTCCCAGTTGTGTTGTTTTCTTTTCTCCTGGTGTGCTCCCTTTTGTATGGCCCATTGTGGATATTGACAGTTCTTTAATGTGTTGTGGATGCAATTTTTTTTCTTCTATCTTAAGCTGTTATAATAGAATATTTTAATACTCAATAATATATATATATATATATATATATATATATATATATATATATATATATATGTTAAAGGATTGTTAACATATATTTTAATGTTTCATTATCTTTAACTTTTATACAATTTTTGTATAATTCTATCCTTGAATGTCTGTTCTAAGTTCCCTGTAATACATCCACAAGTCACAGCACATTTTCAGTAGGACTCTGTCGTGGGAAGTGCAGCTTCCAGCCCAGGCATTGACTGCAAACCTGGCACAGTTGTAAATTACACTGAGGGGAAGCTGGCCTCTCGAGGAGTCCTAATGCGGTGCTGGCTCTCAGCAGGTGTAGGGTGTTGAGGGAGACTCTAGGGGGATGTGTTTGGATCTGAGGGCCATCAGGGCGTCTGTTGAATCAGCAGCTCACTCCATTTCTGGCGCCCTCAGCCTGCCAAGGTGTCAACACTCCTAAAGCTTAACTTCAAATCCAGATCTCTGGGGCCTTGGATGTAGTGGGAGGAGACTTGTTTCACTTTCTCTGCTGAATAGCAGGATTTATTGGTTTGATTTTTCTGAGATACCATCTGATAAGAAAGCTCTTCCTGGCAAAGATGCAGGTTTTAGTGGAGAGAAGGAATTCTCAGTTTGTAGATTTATGTCCTTTATCCTTTTTGTACATCTCACCCCACCATGAAGCATCTATTGATATCTTATAGAGCAAATGCATAAATATGGAAACTTTGCAAAGGAAGATTATCTCAGTATAATAAACCCAATATGACATCAGGCTTTATTAAAAAAACGGGTTTTCTCATAAACCTGTCATAAAAACATTACTCGGTATCAGTATATTTCAGTGCCTTAACTGCTGCAGAAAGTGACTGTTTTCAAAGGATGGAATATGTGTCAAATAAGGTATTTTGATTAGAAATCACACATTTGGTCCGAAAAAAAGTTTTCACAATGTGCTAAAACGCCAGGTATCAGGTAGCAGGTATTGGACTGTGACCGTGTGACCCACAAGCACCAGAGGGGGCATTTTCCTCATAAGTTTATTAAGCAATGTTAATCTTCCAGGAGGTCCAGGAGATTAAAACAAACAAACAAAAAATCCAACAGGGAGAGCTGGCCAGGGTGTCTTCCAAACTAACATTTTATTAAAATGCAACATATAAACCGTAGATGTACAAACATACACGCTGCTGTGCAGCTGTTCTTGCCAAGTAAATTTTCTGTGTGGAGGTTTGTATCAGATTACTTGGCTTCAATACAACAAATATCTGAGCAGTTTAAAAAATACACCATCAATGGCTGATGGGACTTAGGGAAAATAATTTTGTACTGTAAATAATACAAATACTAATAAATAAATAACCCATTGTATTGTGGCATCAGAACTCTGGAGAGATTTCCCAGTTAAAACAGCAACAACAGCAGAGCTAATTGAACTCTGCACCATTTATTTATTTATTTTAATTTAACAAATGCACTCGGGGTTGTCTTGCAACCTCTTTAACCCTTCTAGAAGCATTATCTTTCTATTCTGGCCCTTAAGTTAGGAAATATTTAGTTCATTAGCTCATCTAGACCGGCTGTTGGTGGTTTAGTAACATTCAGGGTGAGATAATTAAAGCTAAATTAAAACTTAAGGGTGACATTCTGCACTCTCTAAAACCCAGTACAGTCTTCCAATTACTTTTGGATGGAGTGCTGCATGTCGTATCCTCTTTCCCGGATGAACCACCGTCTTTGTGCAGATTAAGAGTATATTCTTGAGTAAATGTTATTTGGTGGTAATGAAGTGATGAAGGATGCTGTAGATCATGAATTATGAAGTGATGCCTTTATTTCCTTTAGCCATTAAGAAGAGTTTTGAGCATGAATCTGTATTTGTCAGCAGTTCTGTTTCAATAATGTATATTTAGGTCTGTTGTTGTCAAGCTTAATGGAAGAAACTAGGAGAGATGTGCTTCGACAAATTTATTTCCTGGTGATAATGAAGGCCGGTGAAATCGCTCTTGGCAGTCAATTTAGCATCCAGTTATCAGCAGCCATTACTGTTTCTGGATGCATTTGTTTTCATTCCTCTCCTTTCTTTCTCCTCACTTTCCCCACTGTTTTTTTTTTTCCTGAGATGAGTCAAAATGAACAAAAACATCCCTTTGATATAAATTGTCAAAATTTTCAGTGTCATGTAGAGAAACTCATTACCTTGAGTGAACAGATCCATACCAAAGTTTAAAAAAGAAAAAAAAAACTGTCTAGCTCTTGGATTTAATTGCCTTTCTTCTATTGCCTATCAGTTATAAACAGAAAGTGTCAGTCTACTTTATGCTAGGGATGGGCATTTTAAGAAATGTTACGTGTCGATCATCGGGAATATTAACGATCAATTATCGGTTAATCTTTAGTTTGTGTATAGCATAGAGTACTTTCTAAAACTGAGACAGTACACTTCAAGAAAATATTACAGAACTTTGGTTTTTCATTTATTCTTTATTTTCATGAACAGTTACCAGATATGAATTCGCATGTCAACATGCTCAGGTTTGAGACGCGAACACAGCCTTGTGTCAGGCGGCAGAAAACACTCGCTCTGACGGTACTGACGTTGCAGGGATGCAGAGATACTGGCATGCTAACTTCGCTAGCCAGGGAAACCTGATTCCATTTACTTTCCACCAAATGGTAGGATTACAGTCCATAGGTGGTGGAGTCTCCCTCAGGAAATGTTGAACTTCTGTTGCAATGCCGGTGTTGCCACACCAAACTTCACTTTGCTCTCTCATGTTGAAAAGTTTTACGTGTTCTTTACCTGGTGTCAAGAAGAGACTGAAAGCAAAGACCAATTAGAGAGTTTAATACACAAATATTGATACAAGGTTCAATATACCATGCAGAATATTTAATCGGCTGATGGTACACCATTCTCATCACCACAGAGGTTTTGAGGACAAATGCACACAGAATGTTGGTGTCTCCCTTTTTATAGCTCTAGAAGAGAGGGTCTGGCATTCCTCTGCATAATTCGCCTTTATCTCAAAATCCAGATGACCAACAGCTTTAAATCACAATCGACACATGATGTTGATTGTCTCAGTCCAGGAGCTGAGATGTTAATCAAATATGTTTGTCTGAGATGCCTCTCACATCTCAGGAGCCAAAAATGTCATTAAAATGTGTTTATCTGTGCAAGTCACTACTTTTTGGAAGTCAGGAGGTCATAAGACAGCAGTAAACTAGGATAACAGAATGTGGACACTGCGGCATTCCTGAGGACCATCAAAGTTGAGTCTGTAACCAGCTGATTTGCACTAAACTTTTGAGATAATTCTGAAATACTAACAATGTTTACTTTGAAGTTCCACAATAGCCCTGTGGTCCTGTTCTAGTAGCAAATTTGTTGAACCACAATGAAATGTGCCTTCTGCTGGTAGCTTTGGATCATTAAAATTCAGCACATTGCTTCAAGACACAAACTCATCATAATGATCAAATTTCACATAATCGACAAAATTCTTTTCAGTTATCGATAATCGATCAATAATGCCCATCTCTACTTTATGCACAACTAATTTATTATAAACCAGTCTAATCTTAGACAGGCATGGTAAGGGAGCAAGCATTTGGGGTGTCACTAAATTTAATTTTCATTTTTCATGCATTTCTTAAGCTGTATACCAAAAACACAGCAGCTGTGCATAATTAACCCAAACAGTCCAAATAAATTATGAAGCACATCATACCTGTTGCAAAGAAGGGTTATGGTTTATGAGAAGCATAAAAAAAAATCTGTATGATCATATTCAGTTAGTGTAGTGTGCTTGTTAGATAAATGCATCTGAATTAAATGTTTGCACAAATGCCAATGAACAGGGGACGTTCATATTCTTTTTCTTTGTATCAGTAATGATTGCAGTCAGTGTACAATAATGTGTGCACAATTATAGTTTTACAACTTCTCAGTTGTCAATTAAAATCTGATTCCTTAGTCAATTGGACAGCAGAATTGGAGATAAGAAACCGATGCCTAACCGTATTACACAAGAACGTACAATTTGGATTTCATGAAACCTAATGAAGTGCTGGATCACAAACCCCCAAAAACTTTTTTTTTTGCAGATCTTAATCATTTTCTTTCAAAACAACAAAAAAAAAGCCCTTGTTTTGGTTGAGAATGCACTCTCGAGTCAAGTGAAAGAGGCTCCGTCCGTTGAAGTCGCACTATGGTTTATTTCTTAAGTGTCCTCACCTCACATACTTTGAATTTCCTCGCAGACTATTGTCACTGGTAAGTTATTAAATGTGAGAGGCAACATCAGTGCACATGATAACTTAGCAGACATTATTGAGCACAGCATGAGCCTCAGTAGTCTTTCACAGCCTACAAAGTCGTGTGGTGCAATGTAATTTTTATATTCCGAAGAAAGTAGTGGAAGTTATTTGTTCCGTGTTGAGAGACAAACTAACCAGTAAATAAATGAATAATAACTCAATGTAATTTGCACATTGATTGACTATGAACTCTTTTTTTTCTCCAGCCCCCTCCCCCCTTCAAAACAACATATTGGAAGACTGAGATATCAGAGCAACAGCTCTGACTTTTAAGCCCTGAACTTTTGTAGCAGCATTCTGCTGTGCCTGACATTTACAGATATATTTTTCTGCTGTAAAAAACAAAGAATCACACAGGAGGAACAAAGAGATAATTTTTTGCCATGGTAGCTATCCCATGGCACAAAATCCATCGGATAAAATTAGATAGAGTGACCCCCTTTTAAAGCACCTTAATGCAGTTCGAAGTTAACCAAAAAGAGATGGAAAGAGACGGAGGAAGTGTTGTGATAAATTACAAAAACTAGCATCAGCCACAGGTAAAGACAAAAAAGCACAGAAAAGGAACAAAAAATTAAACAAAACTCAGTCCAAGTGCAAAGGCTGTTGGCAGTTTGTCAAATGTAAGCAGCTGATGGACAGTTAGATGCTCTTGGTTACTGATAAGAGTTGCAGAAGCAGGTGCTGGGGGTGACCAGTGTGTGCCAAATGACAGAAATACCATGAATGATCAATTATAAAGGTGTGGTTAAAGGTGGCAAAGCAATTTGAAATATCTTTATCATCAGAACATTAATAGTTACATGCATCCATTCATATGTTACAAACACCCGTCTATTCTTGTGCTTGGTCACAGGGATCTGCTGGAGGTCTATCCAGCTCTCCTACTGGCAAAAGGCAGGAGTACATCCTGGACAGGTGGCCAGTCCATCACAGGGCCACACGTAGACAAACAACCATTCTCACGCTCATTAATATTGTTAATTTCAGTATCCCTAATTAACCTGACATGAATGTTTTTTGGACTGGAAGCCAGTGTACCTGGAGAAAACTCGAATTAACAATACTTGACTCACAAATCTCTTACGCAGTGATGGTCGTTTAGAAATTCATGCTGTGTCCTGCCGTAGCACGGTTTGAAAACAATTTAGCATTTTTACGTTTCCGAGTAATTACATATCAATCACCATCAGTTCACTAACGGCTCCAGGGCAATTTACTGTTGATGTTTTGTCCCACACTGACTTTCTCCAAATCACCCCGTTGCAAACCAAGCAGACATGAGGCTTATAGTAACATGATGAGCTTTTTCACACTCTATAAGGCAGGTTTCTCTCTCAAAGTATCATTGTGGGCACGTCAGCCTGCGTTGTTAACACACTATCTGCTTTCTTATTGGATGGCTGAAACTGTGCTGCAGAGCTAAATCTAAACTGGTGAAAGCTAAACACATAGAGTTAATAGTTAAACAATAAACAACGAAGAACCAATGCAGATCTTTTTATGTTTGAGGTAGACAAACTAAGAGGAGATCATGAATGAAACTGTCCACAGCAGGACTAAAAGTACATCTTTGTCCTTTCTCTGTAAAATCTTTCATCTCTGGAGGTTTTCTTCTGGCTCTGCTGGCCTGTCAGCTTCAATGAGCATGCTCTTAATGTGATCTAGCAGGTCCGCAGACATGCAGGGCCCTCTGAGGGTTCAGGGATTGGTTGGTGGTTCTGATGGTACATTTTCAAGAAAAGACACAAAGTCATTCTGTTGCAGGAAAAGAAACACTTGAGATGTTTTTTTGTCTTTAAAGGCAGAATGTGAGGTGACATTGATGTCAACAGAAACAGTCGTAGATTTACAAGAAACTCAGATCTTAATCCCCCCAATAATTTTGTATCTGTTGATATCTAAACTTCACTGCTGTAAAGGCCTAAATTAAGCTTTGACAGTGGTTGTTGAAGTTATGAATGGCTCTTTGAAATCTGCTGCTGCTTCAATTTTCTTTTTTTTTTTTTTTACATAATAATAAACTTCGTGTAGCAAGCAGCCCTATTAGTAAGCTGCACTGATGCATGAAGAAGAAAAAAAAAAATATTGGGAGGGAATTGTACAGAATAATTATCAGGTTATATCTGAGACGTAGAGATTAACAGATGTGTTGAAAACTTCACAGGGTTGTCAACCTATTTATAAATATATATACAAATGTAGAGTAAAATGCTGATGGCCGTTCAGCTCATTGCTTCATTTGTCATTAAAACAGATTTATTTTTTTTTTAAATGTTAAAATGTATTTTTTTGTTTATTTTTACAAGGATCTATTCAGTAGCTCAGAAAGATTTGCTGGTTCCTCTTAAAATAGGACTTGGTGTAATGCAATGTAAACATCATGATCCATGATATAATTTCTGATATTATGTTCTGGCCATGATCCTTCTCTCTAACTGGGTTTCTCCTGTGTGCCGCCCTTCATGGGCGCCTGCAAGTTGTTATCCCTCATATGCTTTGTCTAGTATATTCCAGTCTTCTGTTAAAATCACTTGGTTTTCTGATATTCTCGGTCATTCCTGCATCGCCTGCTGAAGTCTGAGGTCTGACCCCTTTTGCATGCAAATAGAGAATAAATTCACAGTATTCCAGTCAATAGCCAAGTCTTGTTATTTTAAGTTTATTCTCAGTCTTACTCAAAATCCTTAGTCTCCAAGTGGTTAAAACAGATACGCAAATCTGCCACAACACTTGGCAATATGACCTCGATTCCGGATCGAATTGAAAATGAATTGTTTGTTTTTTATTTGCCTTATAGATCACTGATAAGCTAACGGCTAATCCTGCAGTCTCTTTCCTGAAAGCTCATTAAAAACATTCTTCTAGCTTTTTTTTTTCAATTCTTTTTTAAACTACATACCTCTGATGGAAACCAGATCCCAATAAAAGGAGTTAAGCTACCTTGTTAATACCACCAACGAAAATCCTCGTTCCTTTGCACCCCCAACAAAGCTAACACCGAACGCAACTAACATGGAAACTGATGGAGAAAACGTGATCATGAAAGCTACAACCGGCATGAAATAGGGCTTTTTGACAAACTTTACAGGCATTCTAACTGCTATAAAAGACCTCAAAAATTACTTCGATTTCACCAATAGACTAACAAAGGCTGAACAACGTATTGGAGACACGCAGAACATTTCAACTTTGCAAAATCAAGTTGCTGAGCTCCAGAAGCAGGTAGCATAACTTAAAAACAAGACCAAAAACCAGGAGAACCGCAACTGACGTGACAACCTGCGCCTCGTTGGCTTGACGGAGCGAAGGGACGAGACGCTGTCGCCTTTTTGGAGAGATGAGGGGTGGGGTTGTTCAAGTTTGTGTTTATATTGTAATGTTCACTCTGTATGCTAATCAAAAATGTCAATAAACATGTTTAAAAAAATTGGGTTAATTTTCTAATGAGTGAAAACTTGCCTTTGATTTTCAAGTATTGGAAAAGAAGCACACAGATTAACTTTGATCATTTATTGAATATTTCAAAGAATAGAAATAATTGACACGGGCAAGATTGGTTATAGGTTCTGAATGTCAGTCTTGGTTAACTAGCCAGCCCTACCTCAGAATATCTCATTATAGTCTTTTACCATCCATCCATCCATCCATCCATCCAAATCCAGGTTATGGGCCAGCAGGCTAAGCAGAGAGGCCCAGAACTCCCTACCCCCGGCCACCTCCTCCAGGTGGCCCTATATTTCTCACTGACGTTCCCTGGCCAGTGAGAGATATAGGGCCCTATCTTGCGTGAAACCTCCTAAAGCTGCTGTTAAGGGATAGCAGGTAGCAGGAGGGGCGTTCCCCCACAAAGAACGCAATCTTCCACCTCCCAAAACCTGTGATATTACCTGCGCCAACCACTATATTATGCACACATTATGCATGGGAGTGGTTTGTGCGTGCCACCTGTTAAACCAATCAGTGCGTCAGCAGCCATTGCCTTTAAGAGCAGGTTGCGGTACCTGAAAACTGCTATGGAGCGTCTTTTCATCCAGATCGGAGCAGCTCTCATGGGCAGCTCATCTGGGACTCTGCTGTAGAGCTTCCTCCTCTTTTTTCCTCCTCTTCCTCTGCACTGATATATACATAACTAGCTCTAACTAATGTGGAGCAAATGATTTAATCATTTCTTTTGTACTCCAAGAAGTTTCAAGAAACTGCTCAGAAAAAAATAGAGCTGGTGAATTTCCAGTAAAGCATTTCTTAACTAGAAAAGCAATCGGAAAGCGCAGACCTCCGCCAAGCACAACAGTTGTGGTTGCTTTAGGGTTCAAGAAACAACTAAACAGCGCAATGTTAGCGAAATTTTGAAAGTGATCCAGAATCCAGGATTTCTTCCAGATCACACCCAAAATAAAATCAGTTCTTCCTTTTCACATTTCTTTTCACACTTCCTTTTCACATAGAGGGTAGTGGGTGGTCAGACCACCCACTACCCTCTATCCAAAATCTGCGAGATACAGGTACCGCAAGATACCGAATTTGTGAAAAAGCACAAGAGACACGCCCATTGCCAGGCCTACAATGTGAGTAAGGGAGTCGGCATAATGGGTAGCAGGTTTAGGGAGTGGAAGATTGCATTAGCGTTTGGCAGAGGCTCCTAAATCAGCAATTTGCAGGTAGTGGGTAGTAGGTAGTGGGTAGCAGGAGGTGTAAGATCGGGCCCATAATCTCTCCAACGTGTCTAAAGTCTACCCCGGGGCCTCCTCCTGGTTGCACCTGACCAGAACACCTCTTGAGGGAGGCATCAATGGACCTCCTCACCAGATGCCTGAACCACCTCAACTGGCTTGTCTCCACTCACTTGCGAACTGCTTCAGTGACAGCTGAAGATCTCCACTCAATGAAGAGAAGCAATCCTAAGGTCACCAAACCAGTGTTGTTGTAAGGTACTTCTTTGGCCTTAATTAGTTATCACAGGGGTCCGCAACATATTGTCAGCCATT
Source organism: Hirundichthys speculiger (assembly GCA_018398805.1). Classification (NCBI taxonomy): domain Eukaryota; kingdom Metazoa; phylum Chordata; class Actinopteri; order Beloniformes; family Exocoetidae; genus Hirundichthys; species Hirundichthys speculiger. Next base: position 1,612,798 of record JAGFBZ010001790.1, on the reverse strand, counting down.
TAGCTGTGTCGTTTGTCATTGTGTCCACGGTACGGTGCTGGTAATAAGCCACGGCAGACAAAGGAAAGACTTCTCTGAGCACCCAAAAAATGTTATTTATTTCTGAAGCAATTGTAGTTTTTTTTCTTTTTTTTTTTTCCAAAGGAAAATGATGGTGTAGTGCTGTTATTGGTTTTTGAAGTTATGTTAATGTTTCATATACGTGTTTAGGATTATGTTGCCTAAAAATATCAGCAAAATAAACTTTGTGCTAGAATAACAACTGCATACTCAGAGTGAAGTTTAAGTTGATGATGCAGGGTAATGACAACTGTTCTAAAGATTTTGCCAGCAATATTAAGACCTCCAACTGACCTTTACTGATCTGGAGCACAGATGATGTGAGTTGGATCAGTACCTTCTGCTCAGAATTGTAAACTTGAATAACTAAATGCTTGTAAATACATCATTCACATAACATGGTAACAGGTGAATTTACTTCTGATCTTAAATAAGCTGTTTCCTCTAGGCAGAGTTCACACTGTGAGGTTTTTTGCCATCTCAGATGAAAGATGTGCAATTGGGGGGAAAAGTCAGCCACTGTAGCTCAGACTCAGTGAGAATGGATCACAGATGAAAGAAACCGCCTCACGATCAAAGACAGCCTGTGATAAATGTCAAGCAGTGTCGGAAATATGGAGGAATTGTCTGCGTTTCTCCTGTTGCTGCTGCTTCTATAATCTCTGTCTGCTAACCAACCAGTTTAGACAAAAACACACCCACCTTATCTCGGTTACCACAAGTCAACATTAGCTTTGCATGTTAACCTATGGTAGTAACTGATGTTATATTAATTCTGATTAAATGTGCCCATCCATCCTTGTTTCAGATGTTGTTTTGGTTGTCAGAAACGATGGCTGTCATAGCCGAAATGAGGGATGCCAGAGCTACCACCATCCATCCATCTAGCCAAGGTTAGCTGAGGTCCAGCTAGGTGGCTCAGTCAAAGGCCAGGAGGCTTTAGCCTCTGACTGGCCCGGATGGCAGCAGAATCAGCTGCCAGGACAGGCTGCTTCATGGCCCAGCTGCCAACAAAAGCTGCCAGTTGGCAGCATTCACCCCCAGACCCAGGCCAACCCAGAACCAATTGTGGAGTCCAATTAGTACATTATTAGCAGCACATCATTTAAATAAGAACATTTTTACTCTTGTAGCTCTTAATTCACAGTTCAGATGTCAAGTTTCCCAAAAATCCTAAGCACTAATCAGCTGTACGGTTGACATGGATTTGAAATCTGTAGAGAAATATGTTTGTTTCTGCTGTGCAGTTGGACTTTTCCAACCAATGGAGAATGACTGGCTTTTGAAGGCAGCCCCTGGTGGTGATTCAGTGAAACAGCATTTAGCTATTTCTGCGTTGCGCGACAGTTTAGTAAACTCACAGGGCAACATCAGGTGTAGCAGGGATGCTGCAAAGCAACCAACAGGGAGACGGCACAGAGGTGTTGTATAAAGTAGATATTAATAAGCTAACAACAAAAAGAGGGAGTGAGGCCTTGTTGCAGTACATTTGAAATATGGGATCATGAGGAATGGTGGCGAACAACAAAACATGTCAGCATCTCTGTCAGAAAGATCTGTTTTGCAGCCGTTGTGCTATCATTTCTGCCTGGCATGTTTTATTTTTGCTCCTGTCTCAACATCAAGGTTCCCCTCAACTGTCATACATTATTAACGTTTCAGACTGTCCAAATGGTTAAAAAAAAAAAAAAATGTTGACTAATGTATTGTTTCCACCTTCCACAGATATGAAAGCACCCATATACTTCACTTTCAAATGAATTTGTGCTGCACTAAAACTTTTTAAGGTGAATCATGTTTTGTTAAATATTATTTATAGCTACGTTTTGACTTCATAAAAGTGTTTCATTTGAGCAGAGTCTGACTCCTGGGGTTTATTTTTTTTCTCCTCTTCAGAGATCAAGGAAGTGTTCAGTTTCCCTAGAGATTCCTGCGCTTTTGCATACACCCCTGTTTTTGTTAGCATATATTACTCTTTCAGCTATCGGTTATAATTCCGTTTTCCTACAAAAGTACAATTTCAGACTGAGCCTGCAGGATGAAGAATGATAAAAAGTTGAGCAAGCACTTCTATGTACAGAAAACTAGTTCCTATTTGGATGTGGATTCAGTTATACTTAGGAATGTAAAGTTTTCAGAAAGGCAGCAGACACGTGTAGTTTGTAATTATTATTGGGTAATATTATTGGTAATATTGGTATTATTGGTAATAATATACTGAGTAAAAGTTGCCTGAGAAGATGATCATCCCCTTAAGTCGAGCTCCATTTCACTGGCTTTTTTTTCTTGCATTTATTTTACTGGAACTGTTAATTTCATGGCTGCTGTTGTTTGGAAAAGAAGAAAAAGCAATTTTCCAAGGATCTGGTTTAGGTTTTGAAGTTCTGATGGTTTTGATTTTTGTATGTCAGCCTTTACATCATTTCTGTTCTGTTTGTATGCAGAGGTTTCATAAGTCTGCATCACACAAGTGCTGTACATGCACACTGATAACTGTGAACAAGCTGCTCTTCTATGGTAAACTATTTCATACGCGCACAAAAACAAACAAAAAAAAAAAAGCTTTGCCTTTGCCAGATTTATACACTGAGAAAGAAAGGCTGTTATTTCAGTCTCTTCGTGTAATGCAATATGTATGAATAGTCTCTGTTATGGTAATAACAAAAGAAGATTCTGTGCTGTTTCTCATTAATATTTGTGGTGAGTGCTTTCAAGGTTGAAGTATGTCTAGATTTTAAAAATTACTCACTGACTTGCTTGTTATGAAAGTAGAAGATTCACTCCTTGTCCTGACATGATGTTTTATTCTGAATAAGACTCACCAAGTTGACCCACGGTGAACCATATGTTCCTTCGTTGCTGAACGGATCATAAAGTTTCCCATACTCCAGCGTATTTGTGTTATTTTAATTTGTACACACCTCGATATCTTTTTAAAATATTCATAGAAGTGAATGTGAAAGCTGACGTACTCTTAAACCAATAACTGATTTATTATCCTTGAACTCACCAGCTCCCTTCAGAAGCCTCATTTTCTCCCTCTTTGATGTACATTCACGAAACTCTCTATAGTCTGAGCCTTTTGCGTCTATTTTACAGATTAACTGTGTGTGATGATTTTTAATCTAAAGGAAGACTCCATTAACTTATTCAGGTGAAGGGTTTATTACTGACAGTGTGTTTTTAGTTATGATCTTTGGATCTTTATTTTGTTTTCCTTGTGCTGTTAATTTTCATGGGACCACCTTTCCTCCCTGCTCCCACTCCAGCAGATGTTGCAAGTGTGTTCAAAGCTTGTACCATCATCCTTGCCAAAACAGTTTTCTCTTTTGTTTTTTCCTTTTCCCCCCGGGGCCACAGATCTGAACAGGCACCTTGTACAATAACAATAAAAGTCATTCTGATCAATTTTCATGTAAAAAAAAAAAAGACACGAAAATGCTGTTAACGCTGGATGTCCGGTTTTATTGGTAAAAGGAAAATTACTCACCTCTCCATTCAACGTTTCATGGATTTCATCAGCGATGGTCCATTTGACGTGCAGTTTTATCGGTACTCGCCTTCCAGACAATGAACGTCACAACAAAAGAGTCACTGCTGACTGTGTGAAGGCAGCAGCTGCTAGTAGAGGTTATTCACTTTCATATATCATTTTACAGAGAAAAGAAATCTCTATTTCATTCCTGTAACATCCATAGAAACCTTGTATTTTTGTAGAGAAAGAGGAAAAGCATTGAAGGCAGCTGTGGTTTGCTTACTCTTGCTATCAGCTCTGACTGACTGAGCACAAATGCTACAGCCTGCTTGTGTGTATTTGGGAATTATCATTTATTGTTGTTTCATACCATGTTTGCACATTGCCGTGATTTGTGTGTAATTAGTAAATCATGTGTATAACCACATATTTTCAAACATGACTGAAAGAGTGACTAAATAGTTTAAAAAGATGAAACATTCTGACTCCAGAACCAGTCTTAACTAGAGGATCATTTATCTTATTTTGATACTCTGTAAACATTTTGAGACACATTTAAGATTTAATGTAAGCAAAGATCCCAAACTTTATTGGCTTGAACAGTGTAACATTTTGACTTTTAGGTCATTTTGGAAGCTCTGTGGCCTGAATAATTGTGATTTCTTTGCTGTTTGATGTCACATTACCTTTGGTGTGGCATCTTATTTGACACTCGGCATGCCCCAGGCGTCAGATACTGATACATGACGCGACTGTTGAGAGACATACTGGCTTATCCACTGCTCTCTTGCAGCTCGTCAGCAGATTGCAGGCAGGTCTGCCTGTCGGCCCGCAACCTTGGATAAACATCGTGTGGTATTATAGCAAATAAAGGCCTGACAGATTCAGCTGTCCTACAGTGACGGCAGCTCTGCCAAAGCACCTGGGCAGACTCCAGGACTTCTCAACATAATTATAGACTGACTGAACTGTGATGATCAAACTGGGAGAAGATTAGTCTATTAGGATGCTCCTCTGTAGTTTATTTTACCACAGGCTGGTTTTAAGTTTGTCATATGTGCTCTCATTTCTCTCCTTTGGATTTGACAACTTTCTTGCTAGACTCCATTAACTTCAGTTACAGACTACAAACGTATAAAAGGTGCCAGTTGTTTGTGATGGTTGTGAAACAGATCATCGCCACCTGACAGTAAAAGCAGAAGAAATTTGGCAGATGTTCAACCAGACTAGCTGCTCCTGGAAATGATGCTCAGTGCTTGGATTTAGCCTGCATCCAGAGTTTAGCAAGCAGCCAAGCAGCTAATGCTACCAAATAAACATTTTCTCTTTTACTTTACTCTTGAAGGACATAATGGTCTGTTTACAGACAAATATGCAGTTTGATAAACAAGCTCTAAAACCGAAGCCTCTTGAGGTGCAACATTTTACAAACCACACAGCTGTCTTTTCAAATTTAAACTTCTTCTGTGGACTTCAGGATTAGAGCATGCTTAATGGCATTTGGTTGCTGATTATTATGGCATCATTAGTAACACAAACTAAAACGTTGCAATAATAAAGCTGAAAGAGAGAAGACTTTTCATTGTTAAATAAAGAATTAACAAAAAAAGGTAATAACAAATGTATTTCAATATTTTACACCATTTGGGCCTTTATTAGATAGCAATTTTTGTGGAAAGTGTGATACTCGAAACGACAGCCTTGCTTTTATTGAACAATTGAGATGAATGGAGATTTTTAAACGAAATTTAGAGTTACTACTGACTATTACTACTTGATGACAGTGCAGTTCTTCCCCTCATGTCTGAGACTCAACAAATAATTTGACTATATTAACTTTTTTTTGAAACATTGCTATTGAGGTTTATTACTGTTCCAGCAATCATGCTCAACTTCTTTTACTGCTAAAAAGCTGTCTTGTTTTTTTTTATTTAATTGAACTGTCATGTAATGGAATGAATTGTGAATGTGTGACACGGTTCATGTGGGATTTCTCAGGTCATTTGTTTAACTGGACATGGCAGCAAGAGCCTTGCAAGTGTTTTTGTAGTTTTCTTCACAGTCTTTTATTGTTTCCTTTGTCTTGTTTTAAAGATATGGCTCAGAAAAGGGAAATAAATGGAATTGGTGTAAATGTTTGTTGGTCTGGCAGCTGAGCTCCAGCCCTGTATCTGTGCTTGTGCATCCTTGGATTGCATTTTTTTAACCCACTGGTTGTATCTGAAAACAGATAATGCACAGCCCCATCTATTTGTCTTTGTGTCTGGTTCTATGCTTGTTCGGTCCCAGACCAGACAAGATCGGAGGATGCCAGTTAAGATGAGCACTGTGCTTTCTCATCATGGAACATATTTTTTTTTAGTCCTCTGTTTTCAGTCCTGATGCGGTGTGAAGCAAAGTCAAGCAGCTGGAGGAGGACAGGCCGACTGACAGGGAAATCATTCAGAGGAGACATGCTGCTGTGGTATTGCTTCAGCTCTGATGTTCAAAGGTGGTCTCGTTCTTAATATAGAGTTGGGGGGTTTTATGAAGTCATTCTGATCCGTGAAAAAACATTGTTTTAAATAGACATCTTCATCTCGCAATAACCACATTTTTCCAATTGCTGATGTGCCTTCAGTAGAAAAACTTTTTTTTTTTTTTTTTTTACC